>QLOH01000058.1:0-2470105 GCA_026901365.1 Sesbania bispinosa | reverse complement strand
TCTTCCCTATTTTCTCTCCTCCCTCTCCGTCCTCCCATCTCTATCCTCCACTCTCCCCATATTTCTCTTTCCTTCTCTATCATCCCTTCTCCTCTCTCTCCTCCATCTCTCCTCTCACTCTTCTCTCTCCCCTCTCTCTCCTCCCTCTCTATAATAACAATTTTTATGGTAATTTTGATATTAATTTTTATATTTTTAGCAATTTTTATTTTTTGTAAAATAAATTTAAATATTTTTAAATAAAAAATAATTTTTATTTATGTGTGCTTGCTGAAAAGCAAAAAAATAATTTAAATTTGTAATAAGGGTAATTTTGTCATTTTAATATTCTTTATATCCTATCCTACCATAATCTGTCCATCTCAAACGTAGGATAAGATAAAATAATCATATCTGTCTTCTTATCCTGTGTACATCAAACATAGGATAAGATAAGAGCTTATCCTGCTCTTATCATATCATGTCACTATCCAACTCTCTTATCATATCCTATCATATTCTATCATGTGCACCAAACGGGCCCTTAGGGATATATAGATGATAGTTTTCATCATACTTAAGTTTGGTTCTAACATTTGATTCCCCATATTAACCAAAATCTAAAAATTATAAAAGTTCAATAGTTATAAAAAATAAATATAAAAAATAATAAATACTTTTAAAACTTTAGAAAATATCTTATAAAATAGAAATTCTCAAAAAAGCTCCTGAAGAAAGATAGGAGACAATAAATTTTTAACATAAAATATTTTGATCTCTTAGGTAATTGCACATTATAAAACAATTTTGCTTTTATCCATATGGAATTATAGACCAATCTCATGCAAACCATCCAAAGTCCAAACTCCTTGTTACTAGATTGACTCTAATGGAATCCTTTTAAAATAAGAAAAATGCAAGTATATATATTTTAAAAATAAAATTGTAGTAATAAAAATCTAAATGAGTAAAAAATTATTTAAATTTTATACCACTAAAACTCTTATTTACCCTATTTTATTTTGCATATTTGTCCAGTCATATTTTATTTTAGTAATATAAAAAAGACTCACTTGCCCTCGATCTCATAAAGGGCAAGCCGCGCAATGATAAGTGGAACATTTCGGATACATTGTATCTAGAACTAGAATATATTCTAGAGATGTTGCCTGAACTCAAAGCCAAAGAGGTCTACACTGTTAATAAATTAATACTTAATTTAAAGTTATGGTATTAAATCATTCATTTCATTAGTTTTGGGCTCAGGGCCACTGATGCTTCTGCAGTTTTGGGCCTGAGGCCCGCTATCATTTTGCAGGCCTGACCGAAAACACTAGAGGCAGAACAAGACCAAAAGCACAAGGCTAGTGTTACTAACTTCAGTTTCACTTCAATTAAGTATGGAGGTTTCTGCGAGACCTCTAACTACATTTTTAACTAAACAATCTTACATTAAAATTTGCTCAATAGCAATTAGCAAAGGTGCAACGACTAAGAAATACAACAAAATTGTCAAAAAGAATTAAAAAAAAAGGAACATTTTAGGCTTCTATTCATTTAATTGTGCATTCAACAGCTTCATAGCAATTCTCAAGGCCAAGAAGAAACATTATGCAATTTGCAGTTCATTAACCTGGCAGAAACATTATTTTCTTTCCCGTGGTTAATGAGGCCAATGGTTAATGATGCAGTGATTTCAACAACATTATTTAACTATAACTACAAAGGCTTTTCCCAAAAGAACATTAACTAACTTATTTAATTAAAAGGCAAAAGCTAGGCCCAACTCTTTTATTAAACAAATCAAGCCAAACTAGGTCTTAAACAGGATAGACTATAGGCTCTCAATGAACGGTCTGACCTATTTCCATCCCTAAGCATAAGAGGCAAAATAAAAATACTCGTGTGGTACTAGTAGTAGCCAAGATATCAGAACATAAAGTAAGAAGACCAACATCCCATAAGTTTGGATTTGTATATGAATCTATTTTTACTGGTATCTGCTTCCACAAAAACTAACAAGTAACAAGCAGTTAATGAGCTCTAGGAACATTCACACACGAGTTGTTCTATCAGTTTACCGGTATGTGAAAAGTGAAAAGCCCCTTAAGTTCAGATTTGTATATCATTTCGCTTCTTAAAAACATAAAAGAATTGCTTGACTAAGGAGACCTGTGGAGATGAATGCTTTCTGATGATATCTACATCCATAACACATATTCTACCGAACATTAATGTCCAAACCAATTTCTTTGCCATACATAGGATAAATACATTATTGTCAAATCAGACATCCTACAAAGGACTCATTGTCCTAAAAAAGTTATCCTTTTGCAGTTAATTTCACTCACTTGGATAACTTTTTCTTCCACTCATACAGATTATAATCCCCTGAATCCAGAACACAGAAATCAAGTAGTTGATGTTGACTCTAAATAAAAAATTTGAACCTTTGTGAATGTGAAACATTAAGACAAACAAGCAAGTATTTATGGGCTCACAATGCTCAGATTCAGCCTTGCATAACAGTAAACTAAAAAATAGGCCCCAGCTATCCCTTACTAGCTAAGAATGTAAGCAATTTTATGTTGACAATAGTCACTAGAACTATCACATTACTATTCTTAAGGATTCAAAATCAAAGCACATAAGCAGATGCTCATGTGATCACAATGGTCAGATTCAGACTTAAATAACAGGAATCTCATAAATGGACACCAATACAGCTTGTCAGTTCCCCTAATAATGGACCATATGAAGTGTTCACAGAAAGTACATAACTCATCATGGAAACAAAATGCTAAACTCTCTTCATGTCCACAAGTAAGTTACGAGACAGACATGACATATATGTGCAACCAGCAACCACCACAAAATGAATAAATAAGAGTAAAATTTTATCAATCAATTACAAGATGTAAAGGTAGCAGTAGACAATCGAGTAGAGACAAAATTGTAAGAGAGGGACAACAACTACAATAAAATCAGTCACCTAATATACAGCTCACACCTTCATAGTTATATGGCTGAACAGAAAAAGGACATCAATCCCCAAAACAATTCTATCATCTATCAATTTCAACGCATTGCCTCAAATTACACATGTCAAACCTCATTTGTCAAGCTCCATTGCCTGGGCTGCTTTAGCTTTAGCCAGAGCTGTCATCTTGGTCTTCAATTTTCTCTTCCCCACCTGAAATCCACTTCCACCCTTCTTTTTCTTGTCACTACCATCAACCTAAACAAATTTGCCCAACAAAAACAAAACCATACAACCATTAATCCTTAACACACACAAACTCACACAAAGAACACTTTAACCTCTCTACTTTTGATTTTCCTTCCAAAGCTTGAATCTAATACTTCAGCTTTCAAGTAATTACTAAGAATAGCAAATGAGAGTTTTAATTTGAACCACTAACTCAGTAAAAAAAAGTTAAGAACTTTTTGCATAAAAAATTAAATCTAAAACAAATATAGGAAACCCCAAATAATATATTTCGATTTTTTTTGAAATAAATAAATAAAACAACTGAGCAGAAGATGAAAATTTGAGAAATTAATTCTCACTTTCATGTTGTTTTTCTTTGCTTGGAGCTTCTTGTCTTTCTTTTGCTTTTCTTGCTTCTCTCCTGAAAGAAAAGAAATCACCACAATCACGAAATCAGAACATGAACCATCGAAACGTGAATTTGAATTGGGGGAGAAATCGAAGGTAAGAGAGTACTTCGGAGATCGAATTCGTGCTGCTTCTTTCTCTTAGCGAGGTTGTTCTTCTTCGACATTTTCCCTACCTTTGTGCACAATCACAAACACACAGTTAATTTCAGAAAACCCTAAGCTCATATACGAATTTCAGAAAACCCTAACTCATCCGAACTTCAGTTATTTTACATTTAGCCCTCCAATTTGTTGAGTTTACAAAGTTTTCCTCAAAGCTTTTCCTTATTACTTTTAGGGAATAAGTTTTTTACCCCGAGATTTCGGTTTATTATAAGAAGTTATAGAAATGTTTATTTTGATTTTTATTTTTATCAATTGTGTCTGAATAGGTGAAGGAATAAACAATTAGATTTTTCGTCGAACGATCACAATTGCTTTAAAAGGTAAAAACACTATGTATTTTTTCAAAATATTAAATAATTGTACTTTTATTTATATATATAATATAAATCTTTTACTTCAACAATATATAAAGACTTTTTTAATTACTAAGGAGGTATTTTTTTTGGACGAAAAATATAATTTTATTCGAGAATACTAGGACAAAGGTCCTGAGCAATAACAGATGAAATACAACTTGGAGTTTCCTCAATCCAGGTATGATTCGGATTAGAATAAGTAAACTTGGCTAACCAATGAGCTGAATAATTCCCAGCTCTATTAAAGTAATTAAAATTACATCTCATGATTTTAGCACTGTGCATTTTGCAATCTGATAGCACCATATCAGTATAGGATGTAGAAATAGATGTGGAGGAAAGATGGTCAATTAAACTCTTGCAATCTGACTCTGCTATGATATCATGGAAAGAGAGGTCTAAAGCACTTGTACTAAGGAGGTATTGGATTTGAAGAGAAGAGAGAAGAGATTAAATTCTAGCAAATCAGTCACTCGTAACATTTAGATGTAAAATTAAGTAGTTTCTTTAAGAGATACTAGTATCATGTGTTAAATCCTATGAGCTAAGCAATCTTTGTTGAATGAAAGATGATTTAATCAAATTTTATTAAGTAATTAATAATGTAAATTAAATATATATTCTCCAAATTATGAGTTGATTTCTGAATGTAAGCTAAGTGAGAAGCTAGACTTATTACTAAGATTTCATGTACTGGGAGCAATTTTAGTAGAAGTTGTTTATGTTGTTATTATCATTTTTTTATGATGATTATGTTGTTTTTATTAAATACCCCAAATTTGATATCAATATCTAAGGGGGTTCTGTGTTAAGCATTAGTGCTTATATAAACACATGATGCTTTAAGGTGAAGTTACACTTACATGGGAGAATGTGGAATCATTTACTTATTTTATTTATAAAGAACAAATCACACATATTAAAAAAAACATCTTCTAAGTAATTAATGCATTGATTTTGAAAAAAAAATTCTATAATATTCCAAATTACTTATATTTAAAATTAAACTTTACTACCATAGTAATTATGCTAATTAAAAACCTTTAATGATCAACAAGGATAAATATGAGAAAAAAATTTAAATGTTTCTAAATTTGTGTGTTTTATTTTATAACTAGAACCATAAAAAATTTTAAACATTTTTATAAATAGGACCAGAGAAAATATGGATTAATAAAAATTAATGTTGATGAGTTATAATGATAGAGGTATAGTTTAATAAAATTTTAGACTTGTGTTATTAAGAAGATTTATTCAAATTGTAAAAAGTAGAAATAGATAATATGTAATGATAAAACCCACTTAAAAATAATAAAATGTTAATATAAGAGGTGCATAGTTGAAGATATTTTTTTGATATAATCAACTCTCCCAATAAAGATTTTTTTCAATTAATAAGACTCAAACCACGACACTTTGTTTAAAAGGAATTAAACAAATATCACTTGAATCAATCTCGGCTGGTCATTAAAGATACTCTAAAATAATAAGAATTTTGATGCAAAGCACCATCAACACCAGGTGAAATTGCAACAAAACTGCCTTTGAGGTTTGAGCAATCCAAATGAAAACTGACATTAGAAACAATTACCTGCTAAGCACATCAGAATTCAGAACAACAAATTAGTAAGAAAAACAAAAGTTGAATATCCTCCTTCCCATTGATCCCTTTCTTTTTCTTATATTGGCTTCATGCTCCATAGTTTTCATTTCAAATATATAAGATAAGAGGTGTCTACTTACTAAAGAGTCTTATCTTATACAATAAAAAAGAAATTAAAGGAAAAACACTTGGCATCCCGGTATATAAAAAGCATGACAGCTATAATAACACAGTTGGAGTTGTTAAGAGCATAATCAGAATCCCACCGTTCGAAACAATTAAGCATGAGAAGCCCTGTTGTTGGAAATGTTAAACACACAATCATTTTTGTGTTTTCCCTAAAGCAAGACAGCTACAAGCAAAATTTGTGCACTAAAAATCATTATATGCAAAAGATACCTTTTAATTTTAACTATAAAAATAATTAAACTACAAATCTCGATGTATATGTGGTAAAATATTTCAATATGTTTCTGTTCTTATTATTTTATCGGTCAGCTGAAGAAAAAAGGAAAAAGCAACTTTTTTCTCATAATAAGGTTTGAGCATCTACAAGACTACAACCAATTGAAATTTACTAGATCAACATTATCTTTATTTTAAATTAAATCAAATGCAATATATATCTAACAATAGGGTTGTTAATCTCATTCACAGAATATATTTATATGAGTTTAATTACCATATAAGAACCGGACCGGCCCGGCCGGTCGGACCGGTTCAACCGGAAACCGGGCCCATGGCCGGTCCGGTTAAGGATATAGACCACCTGTGCAATTGATCAGCTATTGACTCGTGCAACTCGGCCCAACTCGTGCAACCCGGTTCGGGCAGCTGATGGAGAGAAGTGATGCGCTCTGATAAAAATCCTCAATTGTGCCAGGTGAGATTCGAACTTTGCTACAAATGGACAAAGGTTAAGTACACAACCGTTGATCCAAAGGTGCTTCTTGCAATGTAATTGCAAATTATAATATATATAGTATATTTATGTATAAATAAATCATTTGTAAACTAAAAATAAATATTATATATTATGAAAATATATTTATAAAGGGTGGGGATCAACTTACTCCAGGAGTAACTCTTGCAAAGTTACTCCGCTTAATAACTTCTTATAGAATGTGAATTTAACAAATCTAACCGTTGATTATTTTGATATTAATATGATGATTATGCACACCAAATTTTAGATCAATTGGACATTTATAGGTATGTAATTTTAGAGAATACATTTACTTATATTTAGAAAGTATATTGCACGTTAAATTGATGTGATTTGATGAAACATCAAATAGTTTTTAAATTTTATGAAATTTTGTAGGCTTGATCTACTCAATAAAAACTTTTAATATAACGGTTGGATTGATGAAATTCAATGTTAATAAAAAGTTATTAAGCGAAGTAACTTTGCTCAGAGTCACTCCTGGACCCATTTATAAATATTATATATATTAAACCGGTTCAACCAGTGACTCACTGGTTTGACCAGTAACCCATCAACCCAGTACCTCGGCCGAGTCGATGACCGGTCCGAGTTTTATAACATTGCTTCAGTGTTTTCGTCTTTTTCCTATCTCATACAAATGTTGGTTAACTTAGCATGGACACATTGATAAGATAAGCCAAGTCATATTTAAGTCTTCCAATACAATTGGCGGTGGACATAAATAAATAAATAAATAGATATTAAATATCATAAATTTACATTAATACCACTTAGTGATATTTTATAAAATGTAAAATTAATCAATTCAAATTCATATAAAATAAATCACATTTGCAAATTTATATTCAAATAAATAATTAATTAAATATAAGTAAATATGCACCATTAAATAACATACTTATGAAATTTTTAATCTTAAAAATGGATTAGTGATGAGAAGTTTGAATAATTTGTATAAAATTGTATTCAAAGGTCAAATTATACCCAAAGAAATATTTGTGATTTCTAAATTATATATAATTATAATTATAATTATAAATAGAAAATAATACTATATAATTTAATAATTAAATTAAGCGATATAAGTACAAAATTTCACATTTAATATCAATTAATTATATCCTATATATTAATAGAATATAACAAGTATTTATAATTTTTGGTTAGTTAAAAAAAGTCAAATAGATTATCATAAAAGCTTCGGCAATGTGCAATTTAATATGAAAACTCCATTAATATGAGATTGAATATAAAACTTTTGTTAAGATTTAGATTTAATATATATATATAGTAAATATAATAAGTATTTATAACTCTTCATTAATTAGTTAAAAATAAAATAAAAAACCAAATAGATTAATATACTACCTTCATTGATGTGAGAGAGATATATGAAGAATAAACAAAATCTGAAACTGAAACATCAAAAATAAAAAAAATATAAAATCCACAAGGAAATGTGTTGTGCCAACAAATTCTTAATATAAAATTGGTTAAATAACATGCAGATTACAGATCTTTGAATATATACTCATGACATGCACTCATGACATGTCGGTAATAATTGAATTATTTATATTTAATTAAAAACGAAAAAGCCAAAAAAGAAAATGTTTTAGAAAACCAAAGGCTTGCTCCATCATTCATCACATCACCATCTTCTTATTCTTCTGTTTCTCACACAGATCTTCAGTCCACCTTTCAGTTTTTCAACCAACACCCTTTCTTTCTCCTTCTTAATTCATTCATCTTGTTCATAAAAATCAGATTTTTCATTTTTGGGTTTTAATATTTTACTTGATCTGTTGGAACCAAGAGGGGTGATTTTGGAAAATCTTGATTTTATGTGGAGAAAATATTAGCGGGGTTTGCTTGGATCGAGGAAAAGACTCGAACTTTGCAGATTACAAAATGGTTCTGGTGGCGAAAATGTGGATCTTGTAGAAGCTGTTGATTTGATCGAGACAGAAAAGAAAAAAAAAGAGAGATACATTTTTTCCAGCTCCAGGTGGTTCCACTTTTTCCTCTGTCATTGAAGAAGGTTAGAAGAAGTTTAAAGGTGAAAAGCTTTTTGAGTAGGTTGGAAAAGTTGGTGCTTTAATCAGCATTTTAGTTTGACCAAAGAAAAAAAAAAGACTTGAGTTGAGTTGAGTTTCTATGGTAGTTAAAGTAAATGAGTTTACTCTGAAAATAAAGGATAGATGCTAGTAGGTAGGCTATATGATATGAAGTTAAATCTTCAGCATAGTTGTGTTTGTGTTTTACTTTTATACATTTGGTGGAATGCAGCTACATGTTTGATGTTCTTGTACTTTAAATGCCAAGATTCTAGTAGTTAGGCTGTCATAAGTAAAGAGCATCTAAATTGGGGTTGTTGCTGTCATTAGTTGTGGTTGTGATAACATGAGATCACCTACCAAAAAAGTTCTCACATTCCTCCCTCTGCTTAAATGAAGTACTCTCAGATTCGTTTTGTCTTTATTGATTGTTAATTTTTCCCAGCTACTTATTCCTTACACAAGTTTCCTAATGCTAGTCACATTTGGAAATTAAGTGAATCTAGTGATTATTCTGTTTTAATTGCTTGTTAGTTGGTACTAATCAAAGACCATGTTGACACATTTTATATTAATGTCAAAATTTTATTGTTGGCTTACCCTTTTACCTTCATTTTGACAAAGCTTTTTAAGTGATTCACTGGTAATTCTGGCTCCAATATATTACAGATTCGTGAGCTATGATAATCAGTCATTAAAGCCAAACACAAAGGTATCTTGTGGCAGTGCATAATAAAGTCCTGGTGGGGCTGAGTGGACTGGATTCCATTTTCTGATATATTCATAAAAGGCAGATTGTTGAAAGTGGAAGGGGTTTTCATTACTTCAAGTTTGATTTTTGCATATCAGAATGGGGATTCAGTGCTCTAGGCTCATCCCATGTTGTGTGAATTCACAAGTTAAGGCATCAGTTCTTGAAACTCCAGATGCTGGTGGGTAAAGTCATACTCTGGTGCCTTGTATTGTTCTGGGTAATGATAAGGAATTACAATAGATGTTTATTATGATGTTTGTTCCAGAAAATGAGGATACAAATGAGGTCAGTAACTGGCCTACATTCCGTGAATTTACACTCGAGCAACTTAAGAATGCAACATCTGGTTTTGCTGTCGAGAATATTGTGTCTGAACATGGAGAGAAGGCTCCAAATGTTGTTTATAGAGGGAAGCTGGAGAATCAAATGAGGATTGCTGTTAAGCGGTTTAATAGAAATGCTTGGCCTGATTCTCGGCAGTTTTTGGTAATGTTTCTCTTGTTAAAGACCTGCATTGCACAAACTGTTATTTATATACTTTGCATTGCATTCAAACACATGTTATAGATCTAGACTAGTGCCAGTGGAGTGATAAAGAAATAATAATAAATTTTTTTCTGAGTCCTTTTCTGCTGTAATCAATTTTTCAAATGGCAATCAGCTAGCCTATCTGCCTATGTATTCTTTCCATGTTGTCTGCTCAATTTGCATTGATGATTACATGCAAGTGTGTCTAGTGCTTAACGTAATATCTAATATGTTTTCTTTCAAGGGGGCTGATTGTAGCCTAAAATGTTTAGGTTTCATTTTTGCTGTGAAGCTAATGGTGCATCCAGTTGTGCTGGTACACCTTCCTTTTTCCTCTTTCTTTTCTCTTTCAATTGATCAAAGAATTTTCTTTTGTAACTGCAGGAAGAAGCAAGATCAGTTGGTCAGCTTCGTAACCAAAGATTGGCAAATTTGCTTGGCTGTTGTTGTGAAGGAGATGAGAGGTTGCTTGTGGCAGAGTATATGCCCAATGAAACACTTGCAAAGCACCTTTTCCATTGTAAGTGCTCCTTTCATGCATATGTTTTTAATTTTTTATCCTTTTATTATTAAACATGTAATCAGTATGTCTTAAATTTATGGTTTACGATTTCATTGTTGTTTGCTATGGGTCAATACTGGGCTTGTGGGTGCAAGATATGTGATTAGTACCTAAGCCACCAAATTTCAAACCTTTTCCTTTTGGAAGCTTCATGACATCGTCTATTTTCCTTTATATGCCTGTCAGTCAGTTATCATCTAGGCTTGACAGTCTCAAATGACAACAGAAAGGGTGCATGTACAGAATATTGTTATTATTATTGCTTATCAGATGAACAGTTTTCCCCTTTTATATGTAGAAATTGATTTTACAAAACAATTATATACTTATAGTTTCAAGTTTTAACCAGTGTGCAAATATTCTTTTATTTCTAAAAGAAGGAATAAACAGATTAAAAGGTCTCAGATTTTAGCATTAGTGTGTTTGCTTTAGATTTTGGAGGACGATTGATTTTATTAGATTTGGTTTTGTAAAACATTTTTTTTGCACCATCAAATTACCAAGAAGTGAACATGTATGTAAATAAATACCAAACCCTATAAGGACTTTATGTAAATATGCTGTATTGGAAGTGTGATAATTGATTTTGGAAGGTGAAAACAGCCTCTTTTTTGTTACTGATTTTGAACCCCTAGAATCAGTCTTCACTTTGTTATAAAAACATAGATTGCGTCTTTCAAAATCTGAACAAAACATTACAAGATAAATCTGTTAAAATGCACATGTATTTACATTTCACGATCTTTGCATTATGTTTCTTCCAATATTCTGTTTTCCATGCTATATTGTCATGATTTTTTTGTTTAAGTGATGCTTTAATATGCCAGACCCTTGAGTTTTGGTGATGTGAAATAATATTGTCATGTGTCTAAATTAGGGGAAACACAACCTATGAAATGGGCAATGCGACTAAGGGTTGTTCTACATCTTGCACAAGCTCTAGAGTACTGCACAAGCAAAGGGCGTGCTCTCTACCATGACCTTAATGCATACAGAGTTCTATTTGATGAGGTTAGTTTTTGTGTCTGCCCTTTTTATACCCGTCTAAATAATTAGATTAATATAAAAATGTTAGTATTTTACAGGATGGTAATCCTAGGCTTTCGAGCTTTGGCCTTATGAAAAATAGCAGGGATGGGAAAAGTTATAGCACAAATTTGGCATTTACCCCTCCAGAGTATCTCAGAACTGGTATGCCTTATATAATAATGACTATTAGCTTTCCCTTCTTGCATATGTTTTGCACTGTGTAATATTCTATTGAAAATGTGTATTGCATTTTAAAATTTACACCCATTTATATTTTATAAGATTTGAGTGTGTTAGTGAATATTAGTAATAGCTGATTCTGTTTCTTATTATTCCTTTTGTATTTTCTCTTTCCTGTTTTAGCCTTAGGCAGGCGAGTGGGTGTTTACCCATGTGATTAGTTATATTTAGATTGTGTATCAGATTCTGATTCTAGAATAGATTAGATTCCTGCTGACTCAGCATTCTGTTATTAGGCTATTGCTGTCCTGAGTTGTATATATATACGGATATACCTCTCAGCTCTTGTATTCATTCAAGCAAATATTTCAGAATACAATATCATTTTCTTCTACATTTTATCATCTTTTTCAACAGAGTGACACAGGATTTCTTATATATCTTCTTTTTCTGTAGGGAGAGTAACACCGGAAAGCGTAATATATAGCTTTGGTACTCTTTTGCTTGACCTTCTCAGTGGGAAGCATATTCCCCCAAGTCATGTAAGTCATTCTTATCAAATAGTAAAGAATATGGTTGCAGGTTAACTGGGTCGACCTGATCAATCAGTTGACTTGGGTCCTTAAAGTTCAAACTGAATGTACTATTGTACTTGGTTTGGTTGGTAGATTCTTACAAACTGTCCATAAAACAACTTTTACCCCCATGAAACAAATTTGTCAATGACTAGCAATTTCAAAAGTTTAAGTTGTTAGGTAGATGCGAGATTTAACATTTAAGTATCTTTCTTATTTGGCTGCCAAAATCCTTTAAAGTTGGAAACTTTAAAGTGCTACTAAAAATTAATGAGAGGGTTTGGGGGGTTTACATGATCACCCCCAATTTTCCTCCCCTCATTTGTCCTCCAAAATCCACCATCCAAAACCTAGCCTTAATAGCTAAGTGGCTATACTTATATATTATTATATTACATGTGTGAACATGCATATCTAATTATTAGAGAACTTGATGCAGGCCCTCGATTTGATTCGGGACAGAAATCTTCAGATGCTGACAGATTCTTGTTTGGAAGGACAGTTTTCTGATGATGATGGAACTGAACTGGTACGCTTGGCATCTCGATGTTTACAGTATGAACCTAGAGAACGGCCTAATCCAAAATCATTGGTGGCTGCTTTGGCTCCTCTTCAGAAGGAAACAGAGGTTGGTTCATTATTATTATAAAGTGAGGCATCACTTACAAGTAGTATCGATAAAAAAATCCTGTTTGAAATATTGAGTGCTTAGGCCCTTTATAGGGCAAAATGGGACTGACGTCTTCTATTTGGTATATTTGCATATTTCCTATATTCACATATTTGTATCTTCACACACGTGCATGACATACATGATGACAGCATAGTGTGGTTAATAAATTTTGGAAGTTCAATTCCTGATTATCTTTGTTTTACCAAAAAAAATTTATCCTCATTTTTTTCTAGGTTCCTTCACATGTCTTGATGGGTATCCAACATATTGCTACTTTTACTTCATTGTCTCCACTTGGTGAAGCATGCTCAAGAAAGGACTTGACTGCCATACACGAAGTTCTGGAAAACATTGGCTATAAAGATGATGAAGGAGTGGCAAATGAGGTTTTCTATCTAAAATATATTTTAATGAATTGCTACATAGATTTTATTTTTTTCCACAAAAATCTATATTATTTATTAATTTAATATATATCATCTTCTGGTTTTCTTTTTCCACAGATTATGAAATAATCATATCATTTTTTTAGAAAAAGAAAATGCTAACTTGTGTGTTCTCTTTTTTCTTTTCTGATATTGCAGTTGTCATTCCAAATGTGGACTGATCAAATGCAGGACACGTTGAATTGTAAGAAAAAGGGCGATGTTGCTTTCCGGCAGAAAGATTTTAGACTAGCAATTGAGTGCTACACACAGGTAGAGTTCTTATGTTGATAAGTTGCACTAATCTAAATTTAGCTTGTCCTCTTTTGTATTGTAAACATGCTGATCAATAAATGCAATTGCATTTCAAAAAATAGATCTCTAGTCAATATTTTTAAAATAAACAAAATGAAATTGGTAGTGAGTGACTATATCCTATAGTCCTAGTTGATGTGATGTTATCATGATTATTAATATTACTTTAGATTTCTAACTAGAGATACACATCAATATTTTTGTGTTGTTAATAGAGTATTACTTATTAGTCAAGAATAAAGTATTTTACCCAATGATTTAAATCTGATTCAAGTCTATAGATGAATCATTTTGGTGGCACCACCTCTGTATCCATGCTATTTAGCTGTTCTATTTGACTTCTGATTTGGTTTCTAATGCTAGTTTAGTTAATGAGAATTCATTGTTTTTATATACAGTTCATTGATGCTGGAACAATGGTTTCTCCAACAGTCTATGCACGGCGCAGTTTGTGTTATCTCATTAGTGACATGCCTCAAGAAGCACTGAACGATGCAATGCAAGCACAAGTCATTTCCCCAGTATGGCACATTGCATCTTATCTTCAATCTGTTGCCCTTGCAACAGTTGGCATGGAGAATGAATCCCAAGTAGCTCTTAAAGAAGGTACAACACTGGAATCCAAGCGGACTGCAACTGCTAAACAAAAGTGAAGACTTTGTACAGAGACAATTACTTGCTGATTGTGTTCTGCTTCATGATCACACCACAACATTGATTATAAATCTCATCTTGGATACCAATAGATCCACTCCCTCAAAAAGTTGCATGTGTTTGAAGACTTCCTCAAGAAACAATGATTGGATGAGTGTTGGTAACACCCCCTCCCCCTTTTTATTGGGTCGGCTAGGATGTTCATTTAGTTCTATGATTTGATTGATTGAGCATGAATCCAAATTTTAGCAAAATTTTCCTTTTTTCTTTTCATTTATAAAAGGTTTAAAATGTGAAGAGTGAAAAGCTCTGTTGCTCACAGCCGTGTACTTTTGTGTTGGAATGCCAAGCAAGAGTTGCTTTTTGTAAGATCACTGTGTTTTGGACACCACATAGTGTTCCTTTCCTAAATGTTGTGAACTATGATAATTATAAGCATGCGCCTCCCCTTCAATTAACAAAAGCAGAGTGATAAGGTAGAACTGGTCCAAACCAGTCCTCATCATTTAACTAATATAAAAAATGGAACCTTTTCAAAATAGACACATCTCAAAGTAGGATGAAGCACATCCAATACCAAGGATGATTAAGGTTATTTATACCCTTTGTACATTAGCTAACGATGGTGATTCGAATTACATTATCTCATTATAGGCTTGGTTTTTTCCATTGATATGTCATTTATCTTTTAGTGATAGGTTGTCTATAAATTGTCATTTAAATTTATATTGTCATGACTTTGGAACAGGATGATCGCCTAACATTATCAATTGAAAAAAATATATTTTCTATATTAATACATGTGATCCATGCAACATTCACACAATCTATTTAGTGCTTGTTTGGTTATCAATTGTCAGCAATGTAGAATTAATTTAACATAATTGATTTTAAATTACTTCCATCCAACATGCTTTGTAAAATGTGCATCATTTATTTTAAACCATTGATTCCAGAATTAATTCCACTCAACTGTAAACCAAGCGACATCTTAGACATATTTCTACCCTACTCAAAGCTTGAATATCCTGCAGTGGTACACTAGATCGATGAATCATCCAATAGACAAGCCAATAAATAATGACTTCTTTTTGAAGTTTGGATTTTAGTGATGCCACTGCTTATTTGATGTGCAAAATACCTTCTCAATTACAATTTTATGAATCAAATCCAGATAAAAGGAAAACAAAAAGGAATGTGAAACAACACAGATAACAGATACAAAATTTGAGAAAATGGGAGGCAGGTGAAGAGGGATTGTCTAATTGATGGCATTGGTAGTACTGAAAAGTCAATCAAGATTGGTAATACCGTTTATATACTCTCAGCCTCTAGTGATTAAACCATTCCATTAGACTAGAGACATTCACAAGTTCACACGGCTAAAAGAAAATCTTGACTCAGCATAATATTTCTGTACAAGACTACCATAAATTTATGGATGATCCTTGTTGCTGTCCAGTTTCCCTATGTGCTTTTCTTGAGATTCTGCTTTTGATCCCAAAATGTACTCTTTCACAGTGCTCTCTGCTGAAAGTAATCGCTTCTTAATCTGTCATTAAGATAGTAGACCATCAGATCTTAGAAAAATGAAAAATAATTCCCATAGAATTCAATTAAATCATCTTGTATTAAAAAGAAAAAAATGAAATAAAGTCATCTGAACCAAAAGAATGAAAGCAAATAAGAAACTAATGTCAAATGGTTAAGAAAATGGCAGAAGGCCACTCATTTGAACTACTTATTATAATTTAACTTGGTTTTTGCATTCTTCTTGCAATGTTCAGGAATCAGAACCCATTCCTGGGTTCTTCGACAAATATTTTTACCAAATAACAATTTTGGAAATGGAAATCAAAATTCAAAATGTTTATAAAACAACCAGAAAAGTTGTGATAAATTTCTTATGAACCATGCAACACTATCCGTTCACATGGAGAATAGATCATCCATCACAGTGTTAATTGAAATTAAGTTTGAGTAGAAGCCTCAACAAAGGATTGATTTAAATTGTGGCAATCAGTCAAGGGAAGCTCGAGATAGCATTGGTGCCAGAAACAAAGCTAAATTGGTCTTTGCTTGGACCCATCAGGCCAATCATTCAGACACTCTTTTGAGTGAAGCACTAGCTGCAAAGTTTGACACCTCTCAGCTGTCCAACAAGGTAATAGTTTATTCAATGTTAGTTCAGAAGATGGCTCAACTTAGGGTCCGTATGGTTACCATACGGGTTGAATTGATTTTAGAATTAATAGCTGAAAAAATCGTGCACGAATTACAGAGCACGTTGAATGGAATTGATTTGAAATCAATTTTGCAAAACCAAGTTTTGCACTATATCACCACTCATCTAAATGGGCTCTTAGTAAATTAACATCCTGAATACAACCTTTCTAATGGTAAAGGGCACACATTTGTCTGCAATTGCATGGCCACAGGTTCTATTTGGGCATAGCTTACAGCTCACAAGTTTGCCACAGAGGAATGCAAGTCCAGGAACCCTGCTTTGGTCCATTTCTCTAGATCTAATTTTCAAATATATAAGAGACAAACTAATGTACATGCAGTCATATCACAAATGAGATAAACCATATAAATCTTTGGTCCATTTACATTTTAAATGAAAAATTAGGGTCAGTGCCTAAGGGCATAAAATCCTCATGAACTGAATGCTATAAAAGAAAACAAACAGCAAATACAAATAACTTGAGAGACATAGACATCATCAGGAGGTTGCGATCTAGCAACCCATCTACTTGCTCTCTTTAGGGAACATGAATATTGCAATTAATACCTTTATTTGCTATCCATCTAATCTCCATACATCAGATAGCAGAAGTCAGTGATTTTCTAAATTGCACATTGGGTGAGTCAACTTAATCCGAATTTCAAACTAATAATCTAAATTACAGTCATGTATTTTGCAACTAAGAATAATTAAAAGAAAATCGATTTGCAAATGGTATAACCAACCCACTTAGAAATGGCAGAATAAGAAGCAAAATCCAGATGTTGGTAAGGTTAAAAATCGTTGCTTTGAGGGAAGAGAAGACTTACAGGGTCGAGAGCATTGGGTTGAGGGCCATAGTCAGCGGTTAAGAGAAAATAGGAAGCAGTAATTGTTGCCACAATGGTTATCCTTCTCACCAGCTTGTCAGTTTTTCGACTCATTAAACTCATGATTGATTGATCTTCACTTCAACTATTGCTCTCAATTCTGATAGATCGTGTTCGTGCCTGTGGGGCGGCGTATGAGAGTTGAGGTTGGGGAAACTCTGTTTTTTCGGATGAGTTTTTTTTTAATGCTATTAAGCTATTTAATGTTTCATTTTTTTTTCAAAATATTTTTTTTCCAATTATGTGTTTCCGGTTAATTTTTTTTATGACATGTCACATTTTGTGACACCGTGTTACACTATTTGCCATCAGGACACCAAAATAATGTCATTGAGAATGAGACTTTCCAATGAAAAAGAGGGAGAATAGAGAAAATGGGAAAATAAGGAAACACACTAATGTTGAAATTGAAACCTTTCAAGCTATAAATTTGACAAAACCACGTTATTTTTTGTGTCATAGTGGACTTTGTCACTAAACATGACACGTAAAAAAATTGATGGAAAACACACAGTTGGATTATAACGAAAGAAAAAAAAAAGTCAGAGATTATATTGGGATTTTCTATTTTTTAGGAATTAAATTGCATAACCTAAAATAGTTAGGTTGATTTACTATTTTACTCTTTTATTAACTTGATTGTCTAGTTTTTCTAATAATCTTTGAGTTTTCTTATGAAACCAATTGGGACAATTTTTCTCAACATTTGATCCCTAAGTTGTTTCATTATGACATGACTTATTCATGGGGCATTTTGATATGGCTACATTTCTTTGATCGTCTATTGCATCTAAGTCTTGTAACTTCTATATTTTAGTCTTTTTGAGCATATTATGTTTAGTACTTGGACTCTAACTTTTCTCATAAAGTCCTCTTAATTCTTAAGTTGTTTACTCTTATTCTTTTTATGAGTTAATACATAGGATGAATTTCTCAACATTTGAAGTTGTTCTCTTAATGCATCAAACTTGATCTTCTAATGAACACTCTTTTTGTAGACAAACATCTAAGCATCTTGTCAATAACTAGTAATCAGCCCGTGCATAGCACGGGCTTAATATTCCAAAAATATAAAGCAAATGATGTGAGCATTTGAGGTGGAAAAAATGTGATCATTCGAGTAGAAAATCCGAGCATAAAACAAATGTGTTAAAAGAGATAAAGAGGGGGAAAAAGATGAAAATGAAAGAAATCTGAACGGAGAACAAAACCGAAAAGAGGGCAACGTGAGTGGAAAAAAGTGACAATTAGAATCTCAATGATATTTAGAACCCCAATTTAAAAAATTAGATTAAATCGAATAATGAAAAAATATTAAAATATCTATTGGATTGTATACTTATAAATAAATAAAGATAGTGAACATTCAAACAGAGCATATGAGGTTAAGCAAATGTGGAACAAAAGATGTGAGCATCCAAGTTGGAGCATCCGAGCAGAGCATCAAAGCACAAAGCAAATGTGTTGAGAGAGAGAAAGCGAGAAAAAGTAACATTTAGAATCCCAGTGAGCAATAAAAATTTGTTTAAATTGAATGAATAGTAAAAAAATTAAAATACCTATTAGATTGTATAATTATAGATAGATAAAGATAATGATCATCTGATTTGGAGCATCCGAGCAGAACACCCGAGGTTCAGCAAATGTGGAGAAGAAAATGTGAGCATCCGAGCACAAAGCAAATGGGTGGAGAGAAAGAAAGTGGGAAAAAATGACATTTAGAATCCCAAGGACATTTAGAATCCCCATGAAGAATAAAATTTTTGATTAAATCGAATGAATGGTGAAAAAATATTAAAATACCTCTTAGATTATATAATCATATTATATATAGATAAAGATAGTGATCATCCGATATGAGACCTCCGAGCAAAGCACCCGAGGATAAGTAAATGTGGGAGCAAAGATGGAAAAAGTGACATTTAGAATCCCAATGAAAAATAAAATTTTTGATTAAATCGAATGAATAGTGAAAAAATTATTAAAATACTTATTAAATTCTATAATTATAAATATAGATAGATTATAGAGTACAGTTACAATTACAATATTATGTGGATTTGAATATAATGAAGATGGTAAATGTTTGTTGCAAATTTCAAAATGCCACTATAGAGAGAATGATGCAAACCATAGTAGATGTTAATTTATTTTGCACTCATTGGTAGTAAAACCGAGATACGATAGTGCAACTTTTTCTTTGAATTTAAGCGGCCTGAGCAATGCACCGAGTTCGGTTTGGTTTATTGGGCTCATCGGATTGAACCAAATCAATGAACACCCCTAAATAATATATTAGGAAAATACACAATAAATTTGATGTAAATCAACACATTTTATTATATTACAACATTCAAACTTTAGTATCAATCTCAACAAATATATATGCACTCATGTGTATCAATATCTACAAATTAAACAATATCTCAACAAATATATTTGTACTCATGTGAATCAATATCTACAATTTAAAAAATTTTAATGTAAATAATATATTAGGAAAATACACAATAAATTTGATGTAAATCAACACATTTTATTATATTACCACATCCAAACTTTAGTATCAATCTCGACAAATATATTTGGACCCATGTGTATCAATATATACAAATTAAACAATTTTACTTTGAATAAAAGAGATGACATGACTTTTGATAACAAAAAGTAGTAATAATAATAAAATAACTAATGAAATATTTTAAAAATGTACCAACACATTTTATTATATTATCACATCCAAACTTTAGTATCAATCTCAACAAATATATTTGTACTCATGTGTATCAATATCTACTAATTAAATAATTTTACTTTGAATAAAAGAGATGACACAAATTTTGATAATAAAAAGTAGTAATAATAATAAAATAAGTAATGGAATATTTTAAAAATGCACCAACACATTTTATTATATTACCACATACAAACTTTAGTATCTATATCAACAAATATATGTGTACTCATGTGTATCAATATATACTAATTAAACAATTTTACTTTGAATAAAAGAAATGACACAACTTTTGATAACAAAAAGTAGTAATAATAATAAAATAACTAATGGAATATTTTAAAAATGCACCAACACATTTTGTTATATTACCACATCCAAACTTTAGCATCGATCTCAACAAATATATTTGTACTAATGTGTATCAATATCTACTAATTAAACAAATTTACTTTGAAAAAAAGAGATGACACGACTTTTGATAACAAAAAACAGTAATAATAATAAAATAACTAATGAAATATTTTAAAAATGCACCGACACATTTTATTATATTATCACATCCAAACTTTAGTATCTATCTCAACAAATATATTTGTACTCATGTGTTTCAATACATACTAATTAAAAAAATTTACTTTGAATAAAAGAAATGACACGACTTTTGATAACAAAAAGTAGTAATAATAAAATAACTAATGAAATATTTTAAGAATGCAACAACACATTTTATTATATTACCACATCCAAACTTTAGTATCAATCTCAACAAATATATTTTTACTCATAGACCAGGAAAAAACATCTCTTTCATACATTTTGTTTTTTTTAAACACAGTTACCGAAAAATAAATTTAATAACCATTTAATTAATGGATAAAAATAAAAAATAATAACTCTTTGACCAATAATTTTTTTATATTAAATAATATTTGATTGAATAAATTATTGTAAAATAATTGAATGAATAGCGATTAAATTAGTTTTTTAGCTATTGAATTGTAAAGTAAATAAATAGATTACAACACTTAAAATAACTTCAATTTTAATTAACGAGATTTGTCCTCATTAAAACTCATGATGGAGTGTTTCTCTCAACGCCATGTACATCAATAGTGCACCATTTCATGCTAATAAAAGCATTCATGTACTTTTCTATCTATTCATTATTTTTATAAATTGAACTGATTAAATTGTTTTAAGTTTATTTAATCTAAAACTTCACCATTCAAAATATCAAATTTAACCTAATATCAAAAAATCCCAAATTTATACCCTCTTTAAACTTTAATTTCATATCCTACAAAATTCTTTAAATTTTATCAAATTTCTATCTATTTATTTTTTATTTTTAAACGTTTAAAATTATTTCATATTTCAAATCTATTATAAACTCTCAAATTTTTGAATTGAAATTGAGAATCTGAGGATTTTAGCTAGAAGACAATTAACAAAAGGATCAAATTTACTTAATTTTGAAAATACTTGTTTGAAAAAATTATTCAATTTAATAAGTGATGTGAATAGTAAAATTTGAAATTAACATATATTTTAATATACACTATACTATATAAGTATCAACTATAATCTTATATAACTATAAATTTCTAATTTATTTAAATTTTGATGTGTTATATTAATAAATACCTACATGGGTGTATTATTTTTCTTATTGAATTTTTTCCTTATACCTATATAGTATTTTTAATTTATTGTTAACAAATATCTTTTTTTTATTAATTATTAACAGATATGTTTAAAGTACTTGTTAGAGATTAAAAGTTAAAATATTAAATAATTTTTTTTTTAAATTTACTTGTATATTAATTTTTTTGATTTATCTATAAATGTATATATATATATTTTATTTACCTGCTATTATTATTATTATTTGAAATGAAACGTGTAAAAACATGCTTCACAATTAACAGCTATTTCAATTTTGAAACTAACCTACCCATCTCCCACCAACCAATTTTAACCATCTTGCTCCTTCTTCACTCCTTTCTTTCCCTTTTCCACTCTCAAACCATAACAATAACATGCTTCTTCTTCTTCTTCTCCTTCATATAACAGTTCCTTAACTCAACTCAAACTCAATGTACCACCCACAACCACAACCCAGAAACCAAATCCAACCCACAACCCTATCTTCTCAATTCACCCAAAAATGTCATTGCCACCACCTCAACCTTCTCCACCCTTCCAAACACAAACCCAAATTCAAAATCAAAATCACCTGTTCCTCCAAATCTTCCCCAATCGGAACCCTAATCTCCATCCTCCGCTCCATTCCAGACTGGGCAGACACCGTCAAGGAGCGTGGCATGCAGAAGAAGCGCACCCTTTACGACCACACCAATTGGGTCACTCACCGGAGCTCCCTCCGCCACGTTCGCCACTTCATCTCCAGCCTCTCCTCACGCGTCATCCTCTCCCTCGTCCCTCCTGTCATGGCCTTCACCGCCTTCGCCACCGCCATCGCCGCCTATAACTCCGCCGTACTCCTCCACTTCCTCCCGGAGTTCTTCCCAGTCCTTAGGGCCTCTTCTCTCCCTTACCAGCTCACCGCTCCCGCCCTCGCCCTCCTTCTCGTGTTCCGCACCGAAGCTTCGTACTCCAGATTCGTCGAGGGCAAGAAGGCATGGACTACAGTCATTGCTGGGACCCAAGATTTTGCCAGACAGGTCATGGCTATGGTTGATGCTCCCTCTGACTTGCCTCTCAGGAAGGCACTTTTGCATTATATCATGGCTTTCCCTCTAGTCCTCAAGGTCACCCTCACAATGCTTCTACCTTTCTTGGGTTTTCATCATTCATAATGTGTTCCAGTTGTTTAGGGTTGATTGTTAGTTCCTTAAGGCTATGCTAGTGTGTTCAAGTTATTTGAGTTTGGATTGTTAGTTACTTGAGGTCAGAATAGTTCTATGGTTGTTGGGCTTCCATCAATTTTGGATTTTTTTAATGATAATGTGAAGGGTGTTTCTAAGGTTTTATTCAACTTTGTTGGGTTGGGTTGGGTTGCTTAAGGTCAGATCAGTTCTATGTTTGTTGGGTTTACCTGAATGATGGTTTGTTAAAATGATAATGTGAAGGGTGTTTGTGAAATTTTGTTTAAGTTGTGTAGAGTTGGGTTTTATTTGCTCAAGGTCAGAACTTAGAATTGTTCTTTGTTTGCTAGGTTTACTCAATTGTGGTTCTTTACACTACAGTGATAATGTGAAGGGCATGCAAGATTTTGTTCAGGTTGTGTAGATGAGTTTTTAGTTACCTAAGGAAAGGTCAGTCTAGTTTTATGTTTGTTGGTTTCCCTCAGTTTTGGTTTTTTGTCAATGATAATGTGAAGGATGTTTGTAAGGTTTTGGTCAAGTTGTGTAGGTTTGGGCTTTTAGGTTGGTAGTCATAGTTGATAATGAAGCTCACTGTTTGAACAATTTGAATGCAGTGTCATGTGTTGTATGGTTCAGATGTACGGAGAGATCTTCAACATTTGCTAGAAGTAGACGATCTAGCAGTGGTTCTGAATTCAAAACATCGACCTCGCTGCATTATTGAGTTTATATCACAAAGCATTCAGCTACTTAAATTGGAGGATTCTAAAAGAAATGTCCTGGTAAGAGCTTGTAGAGACTGTTGCATTTCAGTACATATTGAAATTAGGTAAAATTGTTTGTGAAAAGAACATTTCAGTTGTCCAAAATAGAAATTTATATGACTCCAACTCCTTGGTAATTAGGTGGTGAAGTTGTGGATATGAATCTGTTAATATAATTCTTCACTCTGTAGTTTTGCATAACATTGCCCTGGTTGTGGTACAGGAATCAAAGATCACTTGTTTCCATGAAGGAATTGGCATATGTGAACAACTTATGGGCATTCCCATTCCATTATCATATACTCGCTTGACCTCAAGGTTTCTTGTCCTATGGCATCTCACACTCCCTATCATACTTTGGGACGATTGCCATTGGATTGTGGTTCCTGCTACCTTTATTAGCGCTGCTTCTTTGTTCTGCATTGAAGAAGTATGTTCCTCTCCTTACCTTGAGTCCTTGATTATTTAAGATATCAAATTATGTTGTTCTGTATTTTGTTGTTACAGAATAAGGGCATTTAGGCTATTACACATTTATCGGATTTTCCTTTCTTCCGTGTAATCGATTAGGTAAAAAAAATGAAGGTTGACAAACCAATGTTCAAGATAGGTGAGAATAATTGTGACAATGCTTTTCATTCCAGCAGTTAGATTTTGGAGAATTGATTGGGTAAAATTTGTGAAGAAATTATGGGTGTCTATAGGCATACATATAAAATAATTTTGTGCCCCAAAGCTAGAGATAGCTTTTGATTTTGCACTATTAGAAATTTTGAATTTCTACTGCCCATAAGGCCATAACTGAGTTTGCAGAGTTGCCAAACAATACAGACTGCAGAATCAATTTTGCACAGTTAGGATAGATTTGGGACTGCCCCAAATCTAAACTGAATACATATTACATAGAGAAGTGATTGTTGGATGAATTCTTGAGATGCAACTCCAGATTTTCCGGTGAGAAGAAAGCTAATCCAAAAATATGAAAAATCATTGCTGTAGGTTGGAGTTCTTATAGAGGAGCCATTTCCAATGCTTGCACTTGATGATCTCTGTCAAAAGGCTCAAAACGGCATCCAAGAAGCACTTGCAATCGAAAATTCAATTCATGCCCACCTTGTTGCTAAGCGAAACAGACACTCTAAGGAGCATTCACCAAATGGCTGGCCTAACTCCTAGATGAAAGGGGAACTTTACTATAATCGTCTTCAACTTTTGCTTATGAGGTGGCTCTATATGTGCTACTTGTTTAGCCAAATTGATTATGGTTAGGAATTATACTATGTAATCACCCTAGATAACTGTACTGTACTTGCACCAGCTCGAGAATTTCTTTAGGAAATTGCCTCAAATCCGTCAGAATGGTGCTTTAGGATTGGATTCTGCTAATGAAGTGGATTTGTATATATCATAAATTCATGATCATGTAAATATAAAGTAATCAATTTCAGGCCTTTGTTTTAAAAGATTATCTATGCACTTTTAGTACGAAGCAGAGGTTCTAATTGGTATTTGCGTTCTGTACGGCATGTACAAGAAATTGTATAATGAATCACGAATAACTTTTTATGCGAGACGATACTGTTTCCCAAGTTTAGGTTCTATTTGTTTGGTAAACTTTGAAGCTGTCTTCATTTTTGCTGTTTCGTCTTCCTATAAGTGTTTGTTAAGTAAAGCAGCTCTGCAATACATCTTTTGAAGATATATAAATTCATCAGGGTTCATATATCATAAGAGGTAAATGTTTATAATTCGTGGGAACGATAGTTGAAAAATGCTTTAACAGCTTATTGGCAAGTTATTTTCCTATGGAATTTACCAGGCGCAAACAAATAGATTTGCTAAGATGAATATGTTACCTTGTGATCTCCGGTAAGGTTAACTAAAACATTTGTCTGTCTCCATCAAAGCAGGGGAAGCTTATTATGCTCACAATTAATATGAACTACTCATTTAATATGGGAAGATGTTTACAGGAAATTAAAATTTTGGGTAAAAGCAAAATCAAAACCATGGTTTCATGGAGCTGATTTTAAATCACTTACATCCAACGTGCTTCGTGAAACGTGCATCACTCATTTCAATCATTGATTTTCAGAATCAATTCTACTCAATTGTAAACCAAACGGACATGTTGAGTTCTGAAAATCAATGGTTGAAATGAGTGATGCACGTTTCACGAAGCACGTTGGACGGAAGTGATTTAAAATCAATTCCACGAAACCATGGTTTTGATTTTCTCAACGCTCAACCAAACGGGCTAGAAGAAGCTGGGAGCTAGCCTCCGCAACAACCAACAAGGGGTCAACCACAGTATCATTTTTTCCTTTAGTGTGTATTTGGATGGAGAATTTTTTAATCTCAAAATTGTGATAGAGAATGTTGAGTAAATTTTAAATATGAGAGAAATGATAATCTAAAAAGTTAAATATAATAGAAAAGGGTTGAAATTCTCTTTGAATATGTGTCATTTGAAATTCTTCCTATTTGTCACAAAAATTCATCCTATTTATAATTTGAAATTTTTCTTGTACTATTCTAACACGTGAAATCTATTAATTTCAAATTACTCTATCCAAACACAAGGTTATAGGAAAACAAAATTTCTAAATGATATTGAAGGAACCGATTGGTTACATGAGTCTACCAACATAGGTAGCTCGGGGATATTGTTGTTGCAGCTGTGGCCATTGAACAAAAAGTTGATCAGCCATTCGTAACTTGTACAGGAGCAGGCCACTCAAGGAGAGCCTTCTCACTCTTGCAATACTCTCAACGTAAAAAATTGATGACCATCTGATTCCCAGTACCTATGCAGAAGCTTAAACACACTTCAGTAACATCATAAATTATCAAATGATTCAGGTAAATGAAATTATGGAAATCAGAACAGAATAATGAAGGGAATATGAACCTTAAATATAAATGCAATTGCACAGAGTGGAATGCAAGTTCCAGGTCCATTGCAAAGTATCTGGATAGTGGCAACACAAAGTTACTTAAAGTGTAACACAAGCTAATATCAATTAATGATTGAACCAAGGATTGGATAGACATAATACCACTTCAGGTCTAATTTTAGTCATCAACCATAGTGCATGCACAATTGCAATTAAAGTAGTCCATACTGAGGTTATATATGATTGACCAACTTCCCTACTTCGATATATTTTCATGAACTGAGCAGCATCAGCAACACTTGTTCCATTCTGCAGTAAAATCTATTTCTGATCAGAATATGTAACCCAGTGACACCAAGCAGAAGTAAAATTCAAAACCCATAAAACTTAATAAAATTCAGAGTTTTCACGTATACCAATAGAAGAAAACAGAAAAGGTAACGTTTCATAGATATTATATTCTCCATTTCCAAATCCCCAAATCTGCAGTTGGAAAGTGTTCAAAATTTGCAAACCAGAAAGAATGACATGGATCAGCAAAGAAACTACTGGTACCATACTGAAAATAATGACTTTGATGAGAATTTATTATTTGAAAATAATTTCTACCAAGGTTGATAGCAGCAATTAATGACTACAAACTGCTTGTGACAATTAGTTATTAGATTCCTAGATACCACTCTTGAAAGAAACCAAGATGGGACCAGGGAGCATTCCTTTGAATCTACTTATTCAGGCATCAATAGGTTGAATCATTAGTAGTTAGTATTCACGTTTATAATCATCAGTCAAGTTTAATTCTTCTCACATTCAAATATAAAAGACTTCAGCCAATATATTATCCCTAACCAAAAAGAGTTCATAGAATCTAATCTTTAATTTCCCTATAATTATCAAAAGTCAATGTAAGACGTAAAATGCTGAACATCCATTGTTACAGTCACTAACATACACCATTAATAATTTGACCACATATTGCAACAAAGGTGCAACAAGTAACCAACTGTCCAATCTTAGGGCCTGTTTGGTTTGAGGAAACGTTTTCTGTTTTCATTTTGTTTCCTGTTTTCTGAAATTTTACAAAGGAAAAACTGGAAATGCTGAAAACAGCAAATTTTTGTTTCCAGCATTTCCAGTTTTTCCTTTGTAAAATTTCAGAAAACAGAAAACAGAAAATGGAAACAGGAAATGAAAATGCAAACCAAACAGGCCCTTATATTGCAAAAACCTTGCTCTGCCCTCAGAGAGAGGGAGCTCATTAAATAAAAGGTACTTATAGAGACAAACAATTAGCAAAAGTAGCACCTCAGCTGCCAGGGAATTCTCTAACAATTGAGCTTTTTGAAGACTCATATTATCAGTTGCAGCAGCAATGTAGAATCTTGGATTAAACCTATCTTTCTGCAACACTGCCAATAGATTTAGCATCTCAGCAGTATGACCACCTACAGTAGAATGAAACTAAAAATTGTAGAATTATCATAAAATATTTTGATATGGATGAAAAAGAAGGAAAACTAAGCTCAAACCTGATCCTAAAATAATAAGGGTACTAATAGGTTTTGAAGCTCTTTTGCTCAAAGGCCTGCTGCTACGATATATGACATAAAGGACACGAACCAAAATGAAGGTGACAACAAAAATGGCACTTGAAAAGAAAGCAATTGAAGGTACACTAGAGAAGCTGCAGCTATTTCCTTTGTCCATCAGAGGCAGCTTCAAGATTTCAGTTAGAGCTACACTTCCATCTCTGCTACAAAATTCAGGAGAAAATCAATGGAGTAGAAATGATTAGTCTCATAGCATGTATTTATAGTCAAAAGTAAATAACTATATATATGCAAAAGAGAGATGCATTGTTAGGATGAAGACTTGGCATAGAAGACTAGATTTTACATAAACAAGCATAGGAGACTAGCCTAAGGGAAGAAACAGAAAAATAAAGAAGTGTACATGATTCCATTAGGCTTTCTTTTTTGTTATATAAGAAGTTTAAAACTTGATGCACGGTCCTACCACATCAAATTATCCTTTCCCCTTGTTAGCAAAGCAATTAAAATTTCAACAAAATAGAGAAAAGATGGAGAAATTTTGAGGCAATTTTGATGATAACAAAGGCATAGGAAATAATACATCTAATGAATGTTCAAACCAAAGCCGATTTTAAAACCCATTTTTGAAACAAAATCAGTTTTTGAATAAAATCCAGTTTTAAAATCAAAGCTGAAACAATGCGTGGCAGACTAACAAGTATCGTAGTGCAACTAGATATGGAATCATACACACCTAAGCAAAATAAAATTGCACTTGTTTAACTATCCGCCGACATAGTAACAATTAAAAATAATTGGAATAATAAAGAGTTAAAGACTGAATCAATACAAGCATCGATTTGAGATAAATTTGGAAGAAACATTATGCTCAGCAATCTAGTGGCATACAGCTTATGATCCAGACCAAGCTAACTCTTTGTATGATAACTATTAATTATTATATAAAGAATGTTACTGATGAGCCTCCTGTAAAAAAAGAAGAAAAACATCTAGGAAAATTACCTCTTGTAAAAAACAGATCAGGCTCAATCAATCACCTCTGCTAGTAATTCTGGATCTGAAATTGTCCACTCCTCATCAACTCCTACACCATCAAGCTTCAGCTAAAAACACAAAGGCACAGTTCACTTGGTAAAAGGCAGAAGAAACAATCAAATAATATATAACTAGAGAAAGAGACTAGTAGAAAGCCTATATTGATGGCATGTTTAATTTATTTGTTCCTATGATCAAATAATTAACTTCTTCATAAAAAATATACAATTAATTTTTAAGAAATTTAAATTCTGCAGAGATTTCTGCTACTGTGTCTGTAATGAAGCATCATCGATTTGGAATCTTCACATGGAAATCTTATGAAATCCTTAACAGCAAGTTTTTTTTTTTTTTTTAATTTCATTTGTTATATGATATGATGTTCGCTGATTTGGATAAAGTGTTGAAAACTAGATCTTCGATTTCCATACCAATTCCATTCCATGGCTCAACTAACATTCAGATTCACCTATTTCAGTTATATCATAAACTGTAATTGAACCAAATAAAACAACACAAAGAGCGAGGGCGATGCAGCGAAGCAGAGAGAGATTAGGGAAGAAAGAACCTGAGGCGGCGAGCGGCGAGTTGCTGGCCGGCGGTGAGGAAGCCACTTGATCGGGGAATCTGTTTACTTGCTTTGGGTCTCTACCGTTAAAAAAAAAAGTTTTTAATTTTTTTAATTTAGTTGAATTTTAGTTACAATAGTTTATTGATAGGTGAAATAAGTTACCAAATATTTAAATTATTTTTCCGTCCTTACTAATAAATATATTCTTAATTACATTCAACAATCCTATTTAAAGTTACTTTAATATATGCTATAACGGTTAGTTTTCTTAAATTCATTCGGAGACACCAAAACAATATGTAAGATATAAAAAACCTAGAATATACGTATAATTTTAATTTAAGTTGGACATGAGATTTTGGATATAGAATTGGTGAATGGTGATTGTGTTGGGCGTTTGTCAAATATGTAATTAGACTAAAAATTAGCTAAAATATTTCATAAAAATAAAATAAAAATAAAGTTTTACTAGGATAAAAATCAAGTTTTAATATTTTATAACATGGAAAAGTTAATTTATCTTTATTATTTAATATATTTAGTGTCTGTTTGGTTTACAATTGAGTGGAATTGATTCTAGAAATTAATGGTTGAGATGAGTGATACACATTTTACAAAACACGTTGGACGAAAGTGATTTAAAATCAATTTTGTAAAACCACGATTTTGTATTTTCAAAAGTTAAAACACACATGCTTACCACCTTAAACTTAGTTTTCATAGTCTATATTCTTAACCAATTTGATCTTCAATTTTAGGAAGAAACTCTATTCTATAATTTTTATGTATTTCAACAAAAAAAAATTATATGACTTCATTGTCATGGTGATTTTCTAATATGTTAATTATGTATTACAAAATAACCTCAATCTCGATAGAAAAAGATAGAGATTTATCATATTAAAATAAGTAATATGCTTAATTAATATATTTTAAAATATAAACTAAATTTAAAGTATGATAATATTTTTTTAATTTATTAATTGATTGATTTATTTTATAATATAAAAATGAAAAAAATTAATAAATTAATATGAGAATTTCATTAATCTAATAATTAATATGGAAACTCTATTAATTTATGTATTTTAACAATCATCTTTTTATAAAAAATATTTTAATAATCATTTCTGATTCTGATTTTTTTTTTGCAAAACTTAAAAAAAACCCAATATCTGACAAAATAAGTAACTGGGTAAGAAACTATAAATTATCTGTTGGACTAGTTTTGAAGATTCTTCTCTTGTGTTGTTGTGCATTCTCAGACGAAATCCCTAGTTCCCAACAGGTGAGGTGACTTTCTCTTCATCCCTTTCGTTCCATGCCCACCAAAAAGATAACGTGTTTTTCCCTTTCACTCATTTGTTCTTTCATTTAAATCTGCCAGCATTTACTTGCAAGTTAGAAACTTTTGCCATCGTTAACAAAATTTCTGGTGCCCCTTTTGGTTTTGGATCTGAAATTGCAATGATTGCTTTCGATTATGTTGTATATGATGTAGGGGTAATTGCTGGAAGGTGTGTGTGAAAGCGTGATTTTTCTCAGTTCTTATCGAATGGTTTGCTTCTGGTTTTGTATTCGGTTTAGCTCCATTTTTGTTAAAAGAAAAAAAAAATTGGGGGAAAAGTGTTAAAGGCTAGGTTTGAGAAATTGAAATGTACTATTTTTTTTGCGGTGTAAATTTTGATTCCTTACTAGAAATGATTAAGCATGTGGTTGTAGTTTGATGGTTTATCCATCTTATGGTTGGTTTGTGGGCAGTTGGGAAACCTGCTCATGGCTTGGTGAGTTTAGAGATGAAAATATCATGCTTGAAGTTAAAGAGTATTGTGTTTCAGTGTTCGATATAGCTTGATAAAAGATGTATGTTTAACCTGTTTGGAATGGTTGGTTGTGTGTTTCTAAATCTGATTCTGATGCCTGCAAAATGGAATGGGTATATTCTTGTAAATTGTGATGTGTAAAGAAGTGATCAGCTTTTAGATAATGCTTAAGCCGCATGGGTTATTTATAGCTCTGTAGTTCTCCTTCCTGTTGTGATGTATTCGCGGAGATCATCTTTACCATGCTCCAATTGTGTATGTAAAATTACTTGATGTAAACCTGATATTTAGCCATTAGTATTGTGCTCAGCTAGGTTACTAGCATGTTCACAGGACCTATTGTATTATCAGATGGATGTCAGTATACTTCTGGTATCATGTGATTGAAATACCATTACAGAAAAAAATGTTGTCTGCCTAAGATGAGAAATCCTGTTTAACTTTGTAAAATAATTAGGTCACAACATTAGCATATTGGTATTAGTAAATAGGGAGTTGCAGCTTTACTGACATGTGCTCTTTCTTTTCAGGTCCTCTGCAAATTCCAATGGAGCTTGTAGATGATGGAAATCAATCATTAAATAATGTTGATGAAATAGAAGTCACTAATTCTCCACTCATTTGTGGCCTTCCAGATGATATTTCTCTTTTGTGTCTGGCAAGAGTTCCTAGAAAATATCATTCAGTCCTAAAGTGTGTCTCAAAAAGATGGAGGGACTTAGTTTGCAGCGAAGAGTGGCTTTATCATCGCAGAAAGCATAAACTTGATGAGACCTGGATCTATGCTTTGTGCACAGACAAATTAGATCAGATTTGCTGTTATGTTTTGGATCCAACCTCCTCAAGAAAATGTTGGAAGCCCATTTATGGGCTTCCACCTCGCATCATGAAAAGAAAAGGCATGGGTTTTGAAGCTTTGGGAAATAAGCTATTCTTAATGGGTGGCTGTAGCTGGGCTGAAGATGCTACTGACGAGGTTTATTCATACAATGCTTCCTTGAACTCTTGGGTTGAAGCTGCTTCCTTGTCAACTGCTAGGTATATATTCTCATGTCTACCCCTTTGGAAAGCTTGATTAGTCAGGGTTGGAGGAAATAAGAGAAATAGAATTTGTAATATCAATCTGCTAGGATTTTTGAAATAGATTTTAGGTAGAGATCTTACATTAACTTGAACTTTGAGGATTTTAAATACCAGATTTGGATCCTCTGCAGTTTAAAGTTAAACCTCAGGGATCTCAGCTGTTTAAAATAATTTCATTATATGGTGGAATATAGAAATTCAGCCATTGGATGTCAACTGCACATCATGCAGTCTGTTTTTAAACTGCAGAGGATCCAATTCCTTAAATACCAGAAAGCCAGAAACAAAGCCATGGAATTAATACTATACTTGGAAAGAAAAAATTAATAATAACATCTCTAACTGGTGATTGTATATAATCTAGTATTTTAGTACCTGAGATTTCACATACTGGTATGTCTGACATTGCAAAATAACCTTAAGAAAGAACTATTAGTTCACATACTCTTAGTGATTCATGCTTTACTTGTTTGACATTATTAAGAAATAAGGTTTTCCCTTTATTCCTAAAGCTTAAGTAACTTATGCTGTAATTCATGTTTTTGCCCCACTTTCTATACCACCTTTTGTCAAGCCTTCAAGGACAGTGGAAGTTTCTTTTTTGTGTTTATCAAGAACTATTTTGGCAGCATGCTCTCATAAATTTATGGTCAAAGAATGATCTACTCGTGTATTTTGTTTGTCAATTTTCACTGTCTGTATTATGCTATTATAAATTGAAATCACATGATGTCTTCATCTGTATTTGCCTGAGAAATCACTATTTTCTTTTGCAAAAATATTTCAGGTGCTACTTTGCTTGTGAAGTTTTGGATGAAAAACTATATGCTATTGGTGGCATAGGTTCAAATCCAAGTGATCCTCATTCATGGGATACTTTTGACCCTTGTACAAATGGCTGGACATCTCATAGTGATCCTAATATTGTTCCTGAAATTGAAGATTCAGTAGTTATGGATGGGAAGATATACATCCGAAGTGTCAAATCTCCTGTAACTCAGCATGTGTATGCTGTTGTATATGAACCATCAAGTGGCACATGGCAGCATGCAGATGCTGACATGGTTTCAGGATGGAGAGGTCCTGCAGTTGTTGTTGATGGGACCCTTTTTGTTTTGGATCAAAGTTCAGGAACTAGGTTGATGATGTGGCATAAAGAGAGACATGAGTGGATGCCTGTTGGAAAGTTGTCACCATTGCTTACAAGACCACCTTGCCAGCTTGTTGCAGTTGGTAAAAGCATTTTTGTTGTTGGCAAAGGGCTTAGCACTGTGGTTGTTGATGTTGGTGATTTGGGGAATGTAGGACGGATGATTATGGGTTCTTCTATACCCAAATTAATTTCTGATTGCAATGTAATTAGCTGTAAATGCTTGGCAATCTGAACAGTATTTTTTCGTTTCATGTGTATTATTGTGTTTATATACATGTACTAATGTTGCACATAATTCATGTATTTTTTACAATAGTGGTGCTAAGGTTTGAACTTATAACTTAAATATAAACTATCCAAACCTCACACCCATATCTAAATTCTAGTGGCCTTAATTTTCAGTGTGTATTTGTATTTACATGACTGAACTACTTTGTTGAACTCTTTTGTATTTCTTATTACATTGTTACTCACATTATAAATCTTTACAACATTCAAAACGTGTTCGATTTTTATCAAAATCACGTTATAAATATAGATTCAAACCAATGTTACTAAGAGTAAAAAAATATTAAAGAAAAAAAAAGACTACTAATCCATCCTTCAAAAATAAACATTGTATCACATCAAAAATAAAAAAGAAATAAAACATTGTGTGATATAAGTATAAGTATTACTAAACGATGTATTGTTAAATGAATAAAAGGTTGTTAAATGAATAAAAGTTTATATTTTTGGCTGTATGATTATTATGAGGTATAATCTCTGTTAGTAATTGAAAAAAAAAAAGATGATTGATATTAAATGAGTATTAGGTAACAAAATATTGTGTATTTAAGTAATAGTATCATATAAACAACATTTTATATATATTTGGTATTTTTAGATTTATTCTTGAATTTATATAATATATCTCACCATAAGATAAGATTAAGCACAAATCCATATACCATCAACATTATCCTTAATTAATATATACCAAACAAATTCTTTTTTATAGAAACAAAGATAAATAATGAGCAAAATAAAAAGCTTGGATACAAAGGAAGGAGGATATTTTAATTTAAACAGGTGCACTATATGCAGGATGGGGGGATTTGATTTCCATAAGAAGCACCATTGACATAGGAACACCAATTGCTTAATCTTCCTTTGCCACCATAACGCCACAAATCAATGTTCTCCATTATAATGTTTTCACATGGCTTATTTTCACTGCATTTAAAACAGGCTGCAATTTCGGTATTGCCACTTCCTCTAATATTTTTATAAGTCACATTGCTGACTTGTACATTTGAAGCCACCTACAAATAAAAATTAACAAAATTAATTATTGGTAAAGTTTCCAAAACACTTTGTTTTTAATCTTCACATTGTGCTGATATTATGTAAAAGCTCTTCCACTAAATTAAAGAACCTATAATTCAACTTTGTTAAAATCAAATTCTGCCATTATGAAAGATCAGTGATAATGTGAATTACAAGTACAAACCTTAATGTTGCAGGGAGGTTGTGGACAATATTCTTGATCAATGATAATAGGATGATCCACATTATTCACAACAATATCTTCATAGACAAAATTAGAAGCCTTTAAAGTGAAAGGAGAAGCCCAAGTTTTGATTCTAACACCATTACTGGTACCAATAAATGTGCAATTCTTCACAACTATGTCATGTACATCTTTTTCCCCACCATACTCACCAAGGCTTCCCACACTAATTCCATGACCAGGGCCACATAAGACATCAGAAATTCGAACCTTCCTAGTACCAGAAAGAATAGAAATACAGTCATCACCAGTGCCAATTTTCACACTAGTGATATTTATCCCATTTGACTCTCCTATCTTGATACCATCTGTGTTGGGGCTATCAGCAGGGGCTGATAATGCTAGTTTTTTTAGCCTCATGTTCTCACATCCAAATATCACAAAATGGTTGTGTTTGCTGTCAATAGAATGCAAGTGATGGACATAACCATTGGTGATGAAGTCAAATCTCATTGTCTGTTTAAATGTATTCACAAACCAAGATGTTATTATAAAATGTGAAACTACTAATCTTAATGACTAAACAGAATGCACAAAAAAAAAAGAACAGATAACTTTTTAACTGTTATTGATAACTAAGTTATTGTAATAACCATTATGTTTATGTCGCAATCAGGTTCCGGACAAAATTGGGTGTTGGCAATATATATTTACAAAAAATCATGACCCTGCTTTTTTTTTTTCTAAGCTAAATTTCCCAACAAAATAATGAGCACTGAGGTTATTGTTTTTCTTCAATTCCATTCCTTAATGATTAAGAGAAAAACAAAAAAATGATCTATGAAAAAGAATGAACTAAATTACCGTAGGAAGAGGGTGACAATTTGGATTCTTGTGACAATCATTGTGTGCCCAAGCTGAAGATCCTTGACCATCTAAATAGCCATGTCCACTCACAATCAATTGGTTGACATATCTGAAATTTATCCAGTTATCAGTGGTGTATGAAGATGGATCAGGTGGAGCCTTCAAAACTCCTTTTATTTTAAAGTTTGTCCAACCATTGCAAGGACCATTGAATATAACTTCTTTGAGCATGTAGGTTCCTTTTGGGATCAAAACAATTGCCTTGCCATCCCATTTGCATGCCTCATTCCATGCTTTCAAAAATGCCTTTACAAAAAAAAAAAAGAAATTAACAAATAAGTTAAACTCATTAGAATCAAATATAAAAAGGAGAAGGAATATACCACACTATTATCTGTCTTGCCATCTGCAATTGCACCACAGTCTTTCACTTTGAAAACCTTGATTTTAAGTTGTGCTTTTGCAACCCAAAATAGTAAGCACAACACAAACAAATATTTTGCAAACATTTTTCACCTTGTTTATGTCTAAGCTTTTTTCTCATTTTCTTTTGAGAATAGTACACTTCCTTTATATACTCAGTTAAGAAATAAAAAATATTTAATGGTTTTGATTTCTAATTAAAAGGTTTCAATAACCAAAATGGTTATTATATATAATGATATATTGCAAGAGGATTTAATGTTTTTTTATTTCAAAACACTAACATCATTATCGGACAAATTTAGAAGTTTTCTATAAATAAAAATCAATCACAAATGTATATTATTTATGATGAGATCCATATATTGATTAGGGTGTTCTTTTTTTTAAGAGAGAATATGATTGATTGAAAAATCAGTGCTTGTACTTTGTAATTGTTAATTACATAGAATAAAATTTTAATTAAATAATAAATTTTCACGTTAAAAATTGAATCCGTTAATTTTACCTAAAAGAAAATTAAATCTGTTATTTTAAGTAAAGTACTGGAATATATGTATGCTTGTCAATATAGTTAAATATTATTAATCAATTTTTTAAAAATAAATATAATTTTGAGACCTCACTTTGGAGTTTGGAGAGTGGGATACTCACTCATCCTACTCTTTCTCTCAATAATTTTTTACATTCTCTTTCTTTTTTTTTATTGGATGGAGAATTCCACCCGCACTTGTGAGAGTGAGATTCTCCCTCTCAATAATTAATACTAATTTTCTCTCTCTTCCTATTTGAATTTTTAAATGTTAATAAATGTTAATCTTAAATTTTAAAACTTATTAATATTCAAAATTTTAACCTTTTTTTTTCAATCTTTTTTAATATATAAATCCTTATTCTTATCTTTATGATTTTATTTTTTATTATATCTTATTTTCAAATAATAATATAAATTAGATTTTAATAGTAAATTATTATATACGATCAGAACTAAAAATACAAAAATTGTTCAAAATTATTATATTTTAATTTTTTTAATTTTTAAAATATTAGTTTGTTATAAATTTAATTTAAATGTATAAAAATATGTATTTATAATTTATCCGCATATTACGCAAGTTAATACATTAGTCTATAATTTCATCCTTAAAAGACATTCTATTTACTACTGAAAATATCGGTGTGAACAATTGAGGGAACAAACACTGAATCATTTATCATTCACACAATTTTTCTTTTCATTTCAACTTTAAACTTGATCCAATTTTTTTATAAAAAGAAATAGAAATATAATTGACAAGGATGACAATTAGGGCCAGAAATATGCAAAATTTATTTTGTAAAATTAACCTTTAGAAGTGTATATTATTATTTTTATTTCTTTCAAAGTATAAAATTGAATGTTCACAAAATAAAAAAAAAAAGGAAAAATGACAGTATAAAATTGAATGTTCACAAAATAAAAATGCAATTTCCATTTTTTAGGACTAATGTAACCGATCCTAAATTTTTTAGTCCTAAAATATAAAAATTGCATTTTCATTCTTGAAAGATAAATAAATTCATTCAATTTAGTCATTTTTAGGGACTAAATGACTAAATTTCCATCTTTTAGGACTGATGTAACCGATCCTAAATTTTTTACTCCTAAATTATAAAAATTGCATTTTCATTCTTGAAAGATAAATAAATTCATTCAATTTAGTCATTTTTAGGGATTAAATTGACATTTAAGAAAAATATTTCAAGAACTAAAATGAACGACTTTTCATTTTTCAAGAACTAAATTAAATAACTTTTCATCTTTCACAGACGAAAAATGAGACTAATATGACTGACTCCAAATCTTTCAAGGTATCAAAATGAGGGGTTAGTACAAAAATTACAATTTAAAATCTTCATTTTGGTAAAAAAAAAAGATTGTCAATTTGGGGGTTAGGATTTTTTCTGTTTAAATTTGGAAGTAATATGTTGAAAGACAAATGTAGCAGGAGGGATGAAAATGAAATCATCAATATTAATGAGGGATTAAAATGAATTATTTTATTAATGAGGGACTAAAATGAATTATTTTATTGACATGTCATTATACAAAGTGTCACGTCAGCATCTTCGTTAAGGTTAACTGATAAATTATAACCAAGTAACTAAATTGAAAGACGGAAAGTATATTCAAGGACTAAATTGGTAATTTTCTTCTTTGAGGGACTAAAATGAAGATCCTCCAATCTTCCAGGGACTAAATTGACGGTTTACACATAAAAATTCTTAACACAAACAAATTATAAGGCATGTACAATTTGGATTTAAAAAAAAAAGTCATAGTGAGATGTGGACTGTAGATGTTTACTTGTGCACCAATCGCACTTACCCTCCATCAATAAAAATTAAAATAAACAAAAATAGGCCACAATAAGAATAGAAATGCGTTTATGTGGTAAAAATTAGACAATCATTCTAAGAACATTTTAGGTCAAAATGTAACATTTTGTCCTCTGGTTACAATACATTGACGTAAATAAATCTATATGGGATTTAATAATTTTTTTCGGTATACTGTTTGAACAAATATTGCATCCTAATCTAACTTTTACCTGCTTTGTATTACAGGGCAAAATCTTTTAAACCATCCAGCCCCAAAAGAAAGAAGAAGAAAGAAGGATAATGAGAGAGAAAATCAAGGCCACAGGTCCTGTGCATTTTTCAGTAGTTCACATCTTAGATTTAATGGCTGAATTTTCGGGATTAATTTTCCTGGTTAGACCTTCTTGAACCAATGATGCAAGAAGCTGCAAGTTTAACAGATTAGCACACTGTAAGACAAAGATAAAAAGGGTAGGAGTGAAGATGAATTGATTTAATTTGGTTATTTCTTTCTTTACCTCTCCCTTCTGATTGAACATTTGGCCTGTGACACAGGAACGTGCTTTATAGGCACTAGGAGTAAAGATCTGCAGAATGAATTGAATTTTTAATCAACATAACAGGAAAATTAAAGGGAAAAAAGTACAAAAGAAGTTCTTGGTAAAAAATATTTTTCATTTAAAACAGTAAACGATTCAACTGATTAATGAGTAAGAATTATTGAGTTAATCGGTTAATAGATCATAAACTAAGAACATTTTTATCAAAAGTTCCCTTTGCAGTAATATCCCACAATTAAACATGAGAAACAGGAATGAAACTATTCTGAAACTCACCGCAAATAGGACCCAGTCATCAGCTTTTAAGGGTCGGTGAAACCACATCCTGAAATAAAAATTAAAAAAGCATTAAACAAAAAGCAAGAAAGCAAATTAAAACCTTGAAAACTTGTTACACATGCCTCACATGTTACTTATAAGGTTATATGAAATACTACTCATCATGCAACCAGTAGGACTAAAATACTTACGAGTGGTCCAGACTAACACCACGTGCCTTGAAATCCTTTCCACGGTGGGGATTCAAACTTACTTGAAGAAATATTAGATCTGAAGCATATGCCACCACGCACCTGCATTCAGGCACAGGGGTACAAGCATTGGCTTTGGACATCAGTAAACGATCTCCTTAATAGATTACTAATTTTGCAAAGTGTGTGTTTGGTTTCCATCAAAATCACTTTCAAATGTGAATCCAACCTAATACTATTGAGAGTAGCGTTGGCCCGGCCCGGATTCACGTTTGAAACATGGATCCAGTGTAAACCAAACACACCATAACACACATAAGAATTACGACACAAGTAAAGTAAAAAGAAGATATGTACCTATGCAAGGCCTGATCATCTGAAAGTTTTCCCTTTGCTCTAAACCAGTATCTCAAACTGCATACATTATTTGACAAATTTAGATAATATGTAGCGTTCAAAACAGCAGACATTAAGGCTACGTTGGAAATATGATTTGGCAAGAAAGGAAGGCCAAGAATTGAAGTACCCTTCCATTCCTTTCCAAACCTTTCTCACCAAAAGCATTACATAAATGCACAGTATAAAAGCAAGAAAAAATTTGCACAATGAGCGTCAGGCTAACCTGGGAGGAGATCTTGTCTGATTTGTTGCAATTCTAGGTTCACAGAACCGTATCTCTATGGGCCAAGGGAAGAATTGCGTTGTGGCCACTTTGTTCCGGTAAGTTCTGAAGCAATATCTTTTGTCATTATGCTATAGAAAATTATCATACAGACTTATTAACTAAGTTCACACCTCCTCTAACTAAAGGACAAGTTCTTACATTCTACTTTTATGTTGACATGAAAAAGACCCAAATAAAATCACTGAAAAAAATTGTTCAGTGCTGATAGCGCACAAGCACTCAAGGGCTTTGCATCATATCCTGTGTGAACGCTTACATCTAATGATCTATAAGACAATATTCTGAGAGCATCCTATGGATAAACAAACTATGTAACATCAGGTCACTCACTCAAGAACAAGGACTATTAAAATTTTTAAACACTGATACAGAAACCTGAAAATCATTTCACAGTTTTTTTTTTAAAAAAAACAAATAGTTCAAAAACAAATTTCACAGTAAAATGGTTTTTTTTATATTTCTATCAATTTTATTTTTATAATATGAAAATCATAAAGAAATCTCATTTTGACATTATCTTTTTGGGCTTATTCTCCCATAATACTAAAGCCATTTTTTTCATGTCATTACTTCAAAAGAAACGACGATTAAGAACTGTGCAAAATACTTAGCACCTAATGCTTAGAAAATTAACTTTCCATAGGTTAAAAGTTCCTTTGATTTTGTCCCCAAGGAGACACCATAATGATTAAGCACCATGCATTTCAACACGGGGTCTCAGGTTCAAATCTGTTCGGAACAAGCAAGGATGGCTTAATGGGAATGACATAGGTTTCCGCCGTTGTTTAACCCAAATCCTTATAGACAAAAAACACAGATTAATTTCATTTGCAGCACTGCAGCCTTTATATAGTCCACATCCAGAAAGATACATTTTCATATAATAGGGGTGATTCCATGACTGTTGAATAACAAGCAAACATAATAACATACAAACAAGATAAGCAAAAAGCTAAAAACAAATAAATATAGCAATATAGCAACATTGCACCAACCAAAATATTCTTTACCATAAATCTTACATTGGAAAGCGAGGGTCAGTAAGACGTCTCTCTCTTAGCTCTTCCATTGGCAGAAGCTATAAGAAACAGATTTAAAAATATTAATAATCTGACATCCTGAACAACAAAACTTCTTAATGAATATAAACTCATATCTTGCCATATCTGGAGCAGGGACAGATGGCATAGTTGCTTCCTGGTGGTCAAACCCTGATTCTTCTTTCTGTAGAATAAGGAAATAACAATGTTAAATGTGCTATGGAAGTTAGAACAGAATTCCTTGACTAGTGAAAGAGCACATATGTTAAAAGAACATGTCTTATTCACTGGTATCAGTATAAGCACAAAGTTGCACCAGCCATATTACATTTTGCAGTCATGAAAAAAACTAAAAATAGACAGAGAAACTTATCATGGAAGAAGAAAATCTACAAATTATAATGAAATTGAATTAATCCCCCCTACCCTATTTTGACCTAAAATCCTTCTCTTTTACCCAACACAATCTTCAAAGTTGAAACCAAGCAGAATTTCTTAATCAGCACTCAAACCAGTTCTGAATGTGATAGCTTCTTTATGTGGGGAAATTATTCCTTCAACCTATTTCTCCTACTCCAGCCATTCTTTCACCGTATGAATTTTACTCATGATTATAGCCAAAAACAATAAATCTTAAATTTTGAAAACCCCTAAGCATTGTTTCATACAGTTTTCAATTTAATATCCTTATAACTTATTTCATTCCATTATTTTTCATCATTTTCTTGGTTTAGGCCAGATGATCTTGGCCTTGTTCAATACCAGCCAGCCATAAATGACCAAGAAACAGATATTTTATGTTATGGTTAGACCAAAAAAATCACACCAAGAAGCATGTAACATATCATTTTGTTAATAACTTCCTGAGAATGTATAAAATTCATTTTTTGTTCAGTACCTAGTTCAGTAATTTAGACATTAACGCCAAACAGGCAAACACAACCAGACAAGTGAGGAAGTGGTACTAATGCAGGTAATATTAGTGCATCAACAAAATATTCATCTTCTTTAATATCCCTTTTAACAACGATAAGTAAACTAAAAATCTATCATGCCATAATCCAAGTAAGTATAAATGTTTTTTATTCCAGAATTCTACAAGGAAGCCCTCTTGCACTGCCCTGGTTTTTATCATTGAATAAGAGATTAGCCTTACAGTAATTAATGACAGGGATGTTATATAGCACCGTTATTTCAGATGTTCTTCCGAATGGTCTTTAAAGCTTTAATTTCTAGTGGTACAAGTCTAAAATGTTAAGCTAGAAGATAAATATTGAGTCCTAAAATTTGGAGCTATAGACTATATTCCACTAAGTAGAATAAGCAAGTATACATAATATGGAGAGATTAGCAACTAAATAAACTAAAATAATTACTGAAAAATTAGATTCTTTCTAACCAAGAAGAATATATTACATGAAATGAAGCCAGCAAAGTGAATATGACATTTCCCTTTTGAAATGCATCCACTTTCCGTGTAGCAAAGCTTTTTCCATCACGGAGACGATTAACTTGATATATAATAGGCACTGGAAAAGAAATGTATTTAGTATGTATGATCTGTTTATTATTATCAGCTAAAGCAAACATATGAATTAGCAGTACAAATAATGTGGTATGAGTATGATGATGGAATTCATACATGACATTTTATCATCAAATCATAAATAATATAATACAAGATTTACTCAAAATTTAATAATCAAAAACAGAGAAACTTTAGGATCTATTGTCTAACAGAAACTACACAAAGTCAAGAAGAAAACTAACTTGAAAAGATCCTTCAACAGAGCCCTAGAACCTCTTTTACATGATAACATGATATAGTTTACATGAAAGCATGGTGTTTAGCTAACGAAAGTGCTTGAAAATACTTGCTTCTATTTAAGATGGTTAGATACATTATGCTCTGTGAAACAATTACCTACTTTAAGGATAAACAGTTGATGATATCAGACAAAAACATTCTTAAACTACCAATTAAAATGTAAGGGTTGGGACTATTTGCAATGGCAATTCATATATAAAAATGGAGAAATTTGTTATTCAAAACAATTTAATGGGTGGACGACCAAAAAGAAGAAAATGAGCCATTCGACATCCTAGTATAAGCAGGTATGATAGGATATGTATCCCATCTTAGGTAAAGGAGTAAAAATAAATAGAAAGGGAAGTTACATCCTGAGCATTTCAATGAAGTCAAGTGATTAAACTTGCTTACTGTTTAAATCCCCCGCAAGAAGAAAATAGGCATGCAAACTATGGACAACCTTAAGAAAATCAACAGACTTTGATGCTGCAGCCAGTGCCTGCATGTTAGAAATTATCTTGTGAGTAGTCTATGTATAAAGGCTGCTACTGCATGAGTAGCATGCTTTAACAGGAAGAAGATAAAGCAGTTTTATCATACCTGTCCAATCATCTGTCCCCCAAACACCTTTCCAAATCTTGGAGCATCTGGAAGGGTGATTCCTTGGAAGATATCTACCTTCCAAAGAGAATAACAAACAACCATAAGATGAATTCCGTGTTAAAGAGCATATAAAGCATTGTAACATCTTTCCTTCCCGCCCCCTTTTCCTTTTCAATTTCTCAACTTTCATCTTATGCATGTGAGCATGATAAAATATAAAAATCATTCACGTGTCTTCACCTAACAACTTAGGCTACGTTTGTTTACTCGTTGGAAGGCCCAAGCACACGTTCCAAATTGATATTATGAGTAGCAAAAAATTCTCGCTTCCAACAGAATGTACGTTTGATTTCAAACACAAATACAAATGGACACTTAAAACTTTTGGGATTATTAGTTTATGACATAGTATTAGATCCTCTATACTACGTGGTTTAGAGTTCAATCCTTGTCTCCCCCATTCTTCTAATAAAAAGTTGAATTTCAACATATGGTAGGTGGAAGTGTGCATTGTCCATGCTTCAAGCCCAAAGAGTTCTTGGGTGAGGGGGTTTGATAGAGATAAAATGTAAAAATATCCACGTGCCTTCTCCTGGCAGTTTAAGCTTTTGGGATAGTTAGTTCATGACAGAAACATGCAAGGTTATTTTCCTAGCACAAATAATCAGTCCATAAAGCTGTATTATATAAACACCTTGTTGAATTTGTAGGCATTTAGGTAGGGAAGAATAAAGAGAGAGAAAGAAGATTCTGGATAGTATTCATATGATAATTTGATGGATGTGACACAGACAAAGCACAAGCTCTATTTTATATTAATAAGTGACTTTTAATCCTAATTAAATAAGGAAACGAACCACAGAATAATAAAAAAGAACTGAAACTATTCCAAAGAGATCATTGAAGATAATCTAAACTAGTTTAAGATATAATCATGGTATTATAAGATATCCTCTAGATATAGTTCAACAAGAAGAAATTAATAATTCAAATTAATGTTATATAATAATTATAATAGTACCTCTATCGGTTCCAAATGCAATATATTCTCCACAGGTGCGCATCTCTCAAGAAACTTCTCTGCACTCCAGATAGACTTTGGCTGTAGCAGTGTTGAGTGCTCATGGGGAAGCACTAAGCATGTCAGCTGCCACAGCAAACAAATAAAGTCACTGTAGGAGCATATAATTCATTTAAGTGTAACTCAGGTGTTTGTACACTAGGTCTTGAAATTGGAAAATAGTAGGAAAAGAACCTAAAAGGGCACCTTACACAAAGCAACAACATCTGCTTGGTGAACGGTATTTGACAAACCTGCAACTTCCATACTCTCATATATTAGTTTACAAAGAAATTTATGGAAATATCGTTCATTGAAAAAAAAACTCAAGATAATAGAAAAGGCTTGTGCATAAGAATTTTGAACCGGAACATAGGTGTAATTGGCAAGAGGATCTCCAATTTAATCCAACAAAAGATAAAACAAAAAAACATAGAATTACAGTGGCAAGGTCCTACTTAATTATGGTAGCAAGAAATAATAGTACAAAGAATGGAGCGTTAGAGAAATTATGGCAGCCAAAACTAGTCTACCCTTTTCCTACTAACTTTAAGCAACCATGTCCCAGAAAGACCTATGCTCTGTAGAGATATATTGACCTAATTGATATTGATATACTTAAACAATCCAGCAGAAGAAAATAGTTAAGCATAAACAAATCTAGATGGCACAAACTACCTGACAAGTATACGGCCTATGGAACAAAAGGAAAATACTGACTCTTGAACAATAAAGTGAAAATTGAGGCATAAGAATTAAGTATATTACCATGACCAAAGTAGTCATATCTTTTCAATTGGAACTCTGGACGATTTTCATCATTGTCACTAACAGATCCAACAACTTCAGCCTACAAGCAATGAAACTGGACTTTCAGCATGAAATTGCCTAATGAAATGCTACAATAAAAGAGAGAGAGAGAGAGAGAGAAAAATGCTATCAAGTACCCTTAGCCTTAGGGCATTGATTAAGGTATCAATATAGAAAGTATTAGATGAAAAATAGAAGCATTTAATACCATGACAACTCAAAATGACATTCAATACGTTCTTTAAGTAATTGTGAGGATTTAACGAAGGGTATTGAATGCTTGTTTCTTAACAAGTGTCCTAAGGACACTGGTTAATAAGACCCTAAACATAATCTTTAGCCATATAAAAACTCATAAGTTAGTCTATTGCATCTCTTTTCCAACTAACACTGCTTTTATTATTTTTCTATAACTCACTTCATTAAATAGTTGAGTCAAATTAGTGGTCTATTACTACTATTGTGCCTATCTAAATTTCTGATTAACAATAACAATAATTAATTTTTATTTTTTAAATATAAGCATTGCAAAAAATAGATCAAGTATTCATTGTTTTTTTTTTCTAATGCTGTTTGGTACCAGACCCTATTTTTTACATGTATACACTTCATTCTCAGAAGTGCATATTGAGTTTGAGCAAGTTTATTATGAAGCCAGCACCGGAGCTATAGACATCAAAATCAAAAGCAGACAAGGATTACCTAACCTAGCAAGAAAAGACTTCTGATGTTGTTGTTGAAGTAACCTATGTGATTATTCTATTTCTTTTACATAGAAAAAGAAGATAAGCAACAAATGGAAAAAAGGGGATAATCTTAGTACTGTAAACAAAATCTAAGGGGTCATGCAGTAACAAACAAAGATTTTCTCATTTGTAATACGTTTGCAAAGGTAATGAAGGACCAACTGTCAGTCACTCAAACACTCAAGACGCAGTGAAGCACTAGTGAGATGGAAATCTGAATATAATTTGAATGGATATAGGGTGACAATATATAACAAATTAAATCAACTATTTAATCAGACATTTTAAGGGGGGAAAGTTAGTTGGTGAATGAGTACAATATAGGCAAAATAAGAGTGGCAACAAACACTGCCTCCAATTTTACGTCATTTTATTTGCCTCTAGATCAGTGCGGGGTCATATCAACGCTTCCTACACTAATTAATTCACAAGAAATCCAAAGAAACCTTTCTCTAATCCACAAGACATGAAGATATAAGCATACCTCTCCATCCCATATGAAGTAAACACCATCCCCTGCTTCACCCTCACGAGCAACATACTCTCCTGGCTCTACAAAAGAATCCATCAATCCACAATTGAAAACATTAATGCATGTATCTTTCAATTGATTGTTGAAATTCTAAAGCTTAAATACTATGATTATAAAATAAATAAATAAATAAATAAAGGACTCCATGAATGGAATAACGTCTTCAAAAAAACATATATTCAGATAATTCATTTTATGAATTCCGATTATTTGGTCTCTACAACCACTATAAGCAACCACTTCACTGCATGTTCATGTAAATGCGTGCAAACTTTTATAGTCGCAATGCAACTACGAAAGCAATGTGAAAATTTAGATAAATTACCATAGTGTTTGGCAATTGCAAATTGAGATATCTTCCTTACAGACGAGCTAGGAAGCCTTTGTAGAAGAGGAACGCATCCGAGAAACTCAAACACTGCGAAAACGAAAAAGAAACTAACCTAAATAAAATCTTACAAATTCAAACTAAAAATAAACCGAAAAACAAAGAGAGAAAATGAGACAAGAAAAACAGAGGATTCGAATTCGAAGTCACTCTGCTCCTGCGTCATGTTGTTGTTAATTTTATTTCATTTTCTCAGTATCCAAACAGATGATTTTTCTCTTTCTAACCGAATCACCTTTCTCCTTGTCCATTTTCTATGAGCGAAATTCAGTTTCTTGGATTTTATCGCACGCTTGATATCTTTCTCTATCTCTCTCTCCATATATATATACACGGTAGAGGACGGTGTCAGATATAAAAGATCCAGTGTGTGACGGTGTAGTGTCAAATCATGGACTGGTAAAGGTTTGACCAATAGCGATGCACCGATATTCATGATGAGAATAGAATATAGTGGGGGATGATAACTGAGTGTAAAGAATTCGGCGTCCACGTGAATAACGGTGGTCGGCGGTTGCATGAATTTACAGCGCGATGGCCCACACCAGATCCGCTCTCAACTCAACCAAGCTTAAAGTTTCTTTGTTCCTTTTGACCCAAAATCTAAATACAGTTCCATGGCAGTTTGGCCAATAATTTATTTCCGTGTGGCACGAATTCTTTCTCGCATAAATTCTCATTATTTTATTAAATTAAATTTAATATATATACTGAAAATGTAAAGAAATTATATATATATATATTATTACGTTATTTATTAATTTAATAACACATTAAATGTCATATTTATTAAATGATGTGATGACACATCATTAAATATCTGTGTATAATTTTTTTACAAATCGTGTATATCAATTAAATCCTATTTTATTTTATCAATGTTTTAGTTGGTAACGCAGACTGAGATTGTGAGAACAACTCCTGGATTTGATCTCAACTAAACACACTCTTCGAAAGGGGTGGGAAGAATAAGTTCCAAACATATGTTATGAAAATATAACCCCTGGTTATCTGTTTCTGTTTTAAAACCCTCAATTATATGATTTTTAATTGAGTTATAACAAAGAGAAATAAATAAATAAATAAATAAATAAATAAATAAATAAATAAATAAATAAATAAATAAATAAATGTGTAAACTGTGATCAGTGATATGTGAGGAGAGAGTAATGTTTTATGGTATTGACAAAAAAGAATAGCAGGTATGGACAAAAACCTTATACGTTTTGTTTGTGACTTTTTTAAAACATATTTCATGTGATCAGTTTTTACAGAATTAATTCATATATAAATGATGTCACGTGATATTCGTCAAACACACTTTACTTTCTTTATTCATTCAATTAGTATTATTTTAAAAAAGAAACGAATAAGAAGCCCACATCATCATCAATTTTGTTTGACCCAAAAGAATGAGCATAACATTTATGTACAGAAAGTGTTGCAGCATATTGAAACCCCCCCCCCCCCCCCCCCCCAAAAAAAAAAATTAAAGCCCTCAGCAACATGGACGGAGAAAATGACAAATATAATGGACTAACATTTGAATAGGGAAAAAATCATATAAATAATATTTATATATATATTTTTAACGATATATAAATATATTTAAATTTAAATTGAATTGGATACGTAGCTATATAGTATAATTAAATTGAACTTGATATTAAATTCAAATATATATATTAATGGTATTTATTTTAAATTTAAATTATTAATTCAAAAAAATCACTTATTTCAACCATATTATTCAATTGATAATATTTTATATAATTTTAAAATTACCATATCTTTCTATATTATTTAAATATTGAGATATTATTATAATACTTAATATATAAAATAATCACGATATCAAATAATTATCAATTATTATAATTATCACATATTTCTATATTAATTAATTATTTATTATTATAATTATCAATTGAGAATTATCTACTAGTTTTAAATTGAAATAAAAATCAAAATTAAATTATGAAAAAATAGGTAAAGAATTAGAATTATACATATCTTGATTTTAAAATATTAATTTTCAACAAACTGAAAGAAATATAAGAAAATGTTCAAAAGTATTTACAAATAAGGTATTTGAAAAACACACTTAAAGAAAAAAAATATAAAAAATAACGCGTGATTTTCTAATAGATAGTAGAGAAAATTAGTTTTTCACTCTTTAGAGTGACAACTCTACTTTATCGCAGAAGAGTATATTTTTTCATTTGTTATAAAATAAGGATAAGCATCCATTGGGTTTGGGTAGGTAGGTACTATATATAGTTTTTATTCTCATATCTACGTTTTAAAATATGCTTGTAGCAAAAATCATATAGACATATAGTGCTTATTTTCTCTAAAGTGAATGATGTACTTTCAAGAGATTTGGCTATAATGAGTTAATAAGACCTTTTTTTACATTTTATTATTTCATATGCCACTTAATTCTATAACTATAATAATTATAATTATATTAAAAATATATAATATATCCTAAAAAATATTCTTAATTATCAATATTCTATCAAAAAAATAAAATCTAAAAAAAACTATTAATTAGTTAATAAACTTAATATGTAGTGTTTGGAGTTTTACTTCTAATAAATAGATCTCATCTTACCATCATATGAGAAAAATATCAGAGAAGCTCATTACATTCTCTAGCTTGTACTATGCCCCTTTATTTATGAGAAAAATAAAAGGATAATAATGGGTGTCTACCACCCGGAATAAGAAAGAAAGAGAATAAAAATAAATAATAGGTAATGTGATCAAAGAAAAAGAAAATGATAAGAGGTGTTAAATGAATGTTTAAAAAAATGGTATTTAAATATCATTATTGAAAATAAAATATCTTCAGTTTTTGCTAAATACATTACTCATAGATAGGTTTGAGTTAGGAGTACACCGAGTGAAAAATTAGCTTTCAGACACATATGTCTGAAAGCTTTTTTTTCAAACAGTGATTTCTAGATGTGAGGTGTGACACTCTTCTACCCCATACTCTTATACAATTAATAATTCGAGATATAGAAAGAATAGTGTCCCACAACGGGTAAAAAAGTTCACATTTCTCATCGTAATAAACGTCATTTATTTCATAAATAAACTCATATAAGGTAAAATAGAAGTCAAATGTTTCAAAATATTTTAAGCAGCGGAATCAACATCAAAATAACCTACTGGCCATGTAAGGCACTTCACATTTTACAAAATCCTTTCCTAGAAATAGAAAACATGAAATAAAAACCCCCAGCAGTAAACCCTGAAGTCACATATACCAGAGCGACTCTCCCTTCAATCAATACTCGACACCAGTCGTGTCATCATCATCACCTATAAAATTAACCACAGTGTAACAGTGAGGAAAAGAATAATACTCATACAGACACATAGGAGGCTACCTTATCCTCACCCACATACAACCCTCATAATCATCAAATATTCACACACTCTTATCATCTTATATTCTTTCATCATCAAGTTATTTACCTCATCATAGTTATATTAATCACACTTTACAAATCATCAAGCACATTCTCTATATTCAATACATAACACTCATCTCATCAATAATCCTCCTCACATCATAATATAAATCAACATCATCATTAAATATACTGCATGTTCAACTATCATCATGCACACCAAAACATCATCAACATCATCATAACACTCATCATCATCATTAATCACATTGTATATTCTACACACCAAAACATCATCAATATCTTCATATTATTCAATATCATTATTAATCACATTGCATATTCATCTATCATTATGCACACCAAATCATCATCAACATCTTCCTAAGGATCATAACTTGGAACTCCGCACGATGGGCGTTCCTCATCAATCTCCCTAGTTGTCACCAATGATGGATCCCATCATGGTCTCTGCACCCCCCTCTAATGGGTCCGCGCAGTTCACCTCCCCGAGTTACACTTCACCCTTCTCTAGGCTCGTGCAATCTCGAGTACAACACCTCCCTGAGCTACACTCGCCTCTCACTAGGCTTGTGCATCTCGAGTACAATCACCTCCCCGAGTACACTCGCCTCTCACTAGGCTTGTGCATCTCGAGTACAATCACCTCCCCGAGTACACTCTACCCCTCACTGGGCATTGTGCACCTCGAGTACAATCACCTCCCTGAGTTACACTCGCCTCTCACTAGGCTCGTATACCCCAAGTACAATCACCTCCCTGAGTTACACTCGCCTCTAATTAGACTCGTGTACCTCAAGTACAACATCATATATGCTCAAACATCATCAACATCATAAGATTAATTACATCATCATCATCATTATCAAAACATCATCATAAACATCCTCATCATAATTCGTCATCAACATCATTATTCATCATCATCATAAAATATCATAAGCATCATCAAGCATCATCATCATACATCGCAATAGTATAAACATCTATCATCAAGGATATGTCATATACTCATACCAAAATCAATACCCTTTAAACTTTCATCTTAATATCATCAATTCCACAAAATAACATTTGTATTAAGTACATATCAATCTCAATTCCATATATTAAGGAAAAACCATTCTCACTCCGAAAAGAACTCATCAAAATCACATCAAAAACATAAATCTGCGAGCTGCGCTTCAACCTGCGCTGCAGCGTAACCTGCAGCGCAGATTCCAGAGGGTTCACGCTTCAACTTGCGCTGTAGCGCAAGTTACGTAAAACGCGACAGCACAACGTTTTTGCCCCTTTTTCTCCCATTCTTCAATCCCTACTCAATCCTCATCGTTTATACTTCGATCCAACACGTTTTTATCAAACAAAATCAATGAAATAATCAATCTTAAACACGATTACACAGTTAATCCATCAAAGCCCCAATCATCAAACCCTTATTTACCCCTTTCGCTATTTTCGCTATCCTCTTCAATTTCATTCAAGAACTCATCAAGATTCATCAAATCATTCATCAATCAATAATTTTCATCATCCATACTCAATATAAACATATATCAATATGAATTTAAAGTCTTAAACCACTACTCAAGCACCCTCACATGCACATACAAACAACACCCTCTCCCCCACCGTACCTTGAAGTGAAGATCGAATCGTAACAATTCTTGATTCTCAATGATTACTCCTTAGCAACCTCCTCTTGAGACTTGGTTTCTCCCCTCTTGGCGTTTCGCTCTACGACGATTCTACGAATAAGGATTAGTGTGAACTGAGAACCCCTCCTTAAATAAATACTTAATTGGGCTAGGCCCACTCTCAACCCACTTAATCTATTTATTATTCTTATCATTTATTAAATAACCTTATTCATAAAATATATTAATCTTACTAATATTATTATTTATTTATTTCTCTTATTTTTCATCTAACATGTGGCCTTGAACATCATCAATGGTTTAGTTTTGAGGAAATTCATCTCCATGTGCAGACTTGAGGAATGCCTAACCGTCGTGCTGCATTCACTTTTTAGTTTTCTTCTCGTGAAATATTTCATTTACTTGGAAAAGAATCATTGATTGGGTTTTCAAGTGCAACCATCATATTCTTCTACATTCTTGCTATGGAGCATTAGGCATTCCGTAAAGGTGGTGAAGTTGTTGGACTTGAAGTTATTGGTGCCACCATCGATCTAAGGAAGCATATCGTGGTCACTAGGGCGATCCTTTTCTCTCTTTCTGGATGTCAGTGTGGCACGACAGCGGGCAGGAAAGATAGGTCAAGGAGGGGCAGCAGCTCATTGCGGGGTTTGGACGGTCCTTTTCTCCTTTTCTGGTTGTAGTCTTCACTTTTTATTTTAAATTGAATTAAGTAAATCAAATCTAGAAAATTGGTGATGTTTATGTGGGAAATAGGAGAATTAAATATGTCCATTTGTAATGGAAATGGAGAGGATATGAGCCAGCTAAGAAAGCAATATATCATGGGATGTAGGTGAAGGTGAAAGGGAAAGGGAAGGGAATAGCTAGAGAAATGTCTTTTAAAAATAGAAAAACTAATGGAGTGAGAATAGCAAAAAGGGCGAGAAAACTAGAAAAATAATGGCCCTATTTTTGTGGAGTAAAAATAAATATGGTGGGGAGAAATAGGGAGGAGAGAAATGGAATAGAGAGATTTGTGAGAAATAGTGAATAAATTTAGGTTGTTTGGTATAAGAGAAATAAAAGTGTAATAGAGTGGAAATAGGGTTATATTTCTCTATCATCTTGTTTGGTAGGAGAGAAATGGGAGAGAAATAAAGTGAAATAGGGTAAAATATGTTTTTGGTCCCTGTAAAATAGGCGAGTTTTGCTTTTAGTCCCTATAAAATTTTTCTTTAGTAAAGCGTCCACCCAAAATTTTATTTTTTGCAATTAGTCCCTTGCGTGTGTCAAATGTTGATGTGACATATTTTCTCTCTCCTATGTGTTAACTAATTCGTTTCTGGCGGTCTAAGGCCGCCAGAAATATACTCATTCTTTCCCTTTCTCCCCCACTCCCTCTTCTCCCGTTCCCACTCTCTCACCACCACCACCAATCTCCCCTTCTCCCACCCAGCCAATGTTGCACAAGCTTTCCCAATTCGCTGCAACACAATAAAAAACACTTACACAACAACAGATTTTCTACCCAAAAAACAACATCAGATTTTCAAAAGATTGATTTTTCCTTCTCTGTTAGGGTTCCTAAGATTGGGGGTAAAGGGGAGAAAGGAGATGGAGTGGGGTGGCCATTCATGGCCGCGCATGCAGAGGACGTGGCTGGGACGCACGCGAACGACGTCATGGCTGGTGTTCGCGGTTGGAAGAAGGTGGCTGCACGCGGTGGAAGGAAAAAGGAGTTCGCGTCTGTTGTAGCTCCGGGACGCGGTGTTCGCGCGCAGGGTCGAGGCGGCAACGTTTTACCTGTGATGGGGGTTGAGCGGCGCTCAGTCACGAGATGGTAGTTGACAGCGGCGGTGTGGCGGCAGCTGGGGAGAAAGATGATGGCTAGATTGGTAGCAGTTGGGAGGAGGAAGTGAAATCGAAAGCTTGCCGGCAGTGTGACACCACGGGAGGGTGAGAGGGACGCAGAAGAGAGGTGAACTATGTGCAACAGAAGCTTAGAGCTTTCGCTTTTACTCTATTTTTCTTTGAATAAAAGGGAATGTGCTTTTACTCTTATTTTCTTTGAATAAAAGGGACTGTGTGAATTCTGGATTGCTATCAGAAAAGCTTAAGCTTAGGCATAGATTGATATTTTTTGCTTTTTTTTTTTAGTTTTTCTTTCCTTTTACTCTTATTTTATGCTTTTCATAAACCTTTTAATGTAACTCTCACGGAGGGGAAATGGGGTGGTTGGGTTACCGGGGAAGGGGGGAAGAAGGAGGGGGTGGGTTTTTGGGAGAGGGAGAAGAGGGAGTGGGGAAAAATAGTGGGGGGTTTTGTGGCGCTCAAAGCCAATTTCTGGCGGTTTAAGACCGCCAAAAACTTAATAATTGACACGTAGGAAAGAGAAAACGTGCCACATCAGTCTCAGACCCACGCCAATTAAGGGGAGGGACTAGTTGCAAAAAATAAAATTTTGGGAGGACGCTTTACTAAAAAAAAAATTTATAGGGACTAAAAGCAAAACTCGTCTATTTTACAGGGACCAAAAACATATTTTACCCAGTGAAATATAATATAAGAGTAAATTTCCACTCTTTTTCTCTTCTCTTGAGAATAGAATTTTTTGGGGTGGGTCTCACACATTTATGCTTTGTTTGGATTAAGAAGATAAGTAGAAAAAGGAGAAATAAGAAAGAGAAAAAATGGTGAGAAATATAGTAAATTTTTAAGTTGTTTGTTTTGAAAGAAATATGATAGAAACATAGAAGAGAGAAAATAAAAAAAATAAAAGTTGACAAAAATACCCTTATATGTGAAAATAAATTATTAAATATTTTATAATAATTAATCAAATAAATTTTATAAAAATAAATTAATAAATAATTATAATTTTGAAAAAAAATGTTCTGAATTAATAAATATTGAAATTGCACATTTTAAATTAATAATATTTGATTTCATTAAAAATGATTTTTTGAGAATTAAAATATGTCGAATGAAAAAGTTCTTACCCCGAATAGGATTACCCCTGGTAATAGGGGATACCTATGGTGAAAACCAAAAATCAAAAACTAATGTATGAATCGATTTGGAATTTAGTAATTTGTCTCTACCCTCCATTATTAACATATTATCAAAAAGTTGCAGAGATGAAAAACAAGAAGTTTGAGATTGTGTAACATGGCCAATTTAGTAATTTTGTTTGCAATCCCTTCCTCTCCCATTTCTCCTCAGATTTGAGAAGACTCAAATAGCAACTGGTCTCACAACACTTTTTGTATTTCTCATGTAAAAGTTGAATTTTATATTTCCCCATTATCTCTCTTTTTATCATAAACAACCGATACACCACAGGTTGACCCAACTCAGTCCTCTCTTACTAGGGTTGGCTCCTCCCAGTTCTCCCTTTAACATCAACAGTAGATAGGAACCGAACTGTCTCACGACGTTCTGAACCCAACTCACGTACCACTTGAATCGGCGAACACCTGAACCCTTGGGACCTTCTTCAACCCCAGGATGTGATGAGTCGACGTCGAGGTGCCAAACGACTCCATCGATAAGAGCTCTTGGGAGTTATCAGCCTGTTATCCCCCGCGTACCTTTGATCCGTTGAGCGAGAGCCCTTCCACACGGGACTCCCGGATCACTGTGGCCGACTTTCGTCATCTCTATTCGATCAGTCGGTCTCACAGCCAGGCAAGCTTATACCATTACGCTCACGAGTAGAATCTTAGCTTGAGCCTACCTTCGCACACCTCTGTTACTCTTTAGGAGGCATCCGCCTTGGATAAACTACCCACCTCGCAGTGTCCCGCCCCCCAGAGCCTGCTTACGGCACACATGACACATGGTTACAACCTTTACCTTAGCGTACAACGACTTCTATAGAAAGCATGAACCACCCCGAACTCACTCGACCGATGGTTCATGGTTCTACATAATTAGTAGGATCAAGTTTCTACTCCAATCTAAGGTTTTTAGGGTTGTGAACTCAAGAGTGCCGGTACGAGTTCTTTGAGTAAGGAATTGGTGGCTTATACTTATGTCAATGAGTGAGAACAGTAGTGTCTGCTCTAATTCTCCTTTAACAAACACAGTATTAAAAAAATTATCTCTCTAATTTTTCTTTTACTAAATAAATAAAGATTTTTTCTTCACTCTATTTTATCTTTCTCCCCTCTATTTTTCTCCTCTACCGAACAGAGGTTGAATGATACAATCAAAGGTTAAGGAAAAATCTTCCCTCCGTATGTGTCATGGTATCTAATAATTTATTTACACATTCATCTCCCAAACTTCCAGTGACACTACTAACATTCACAATAAATTATATATTACATTGCACTTAATCAACTTTGCCAACAAAAATAGATAACAATTATACATTGATAAATATTAACAAACATACTAGTTAACAGATAAATTATAAAAAAAAATTAAAAATTTATTTTTTAAAGTTATTTATACCTTAACTGTTACACCTTTTTTAAAAATATATTTTTACTTTTATTAATCCTATTAACTAATGTCATGACACTCATTAATCACTTGTTATTTATTATTTTTAACTAAAAATTCTCATATGCATAGTCATGGATTTAAGGTAAAGTCCTCTTAAGAAAGACGACTTCAATATTTGAATCTCTAACTTTATATGTAAAGTCCATACCGAACGTGAATAGATTGATAAAGGATTGTTCCAGCTTAATCATTATTCTCGAATAACATTACCACCATAAAAAGATGCTTTGGTCTTGAAAAAAAAAATTAAAAATGGATGATGCATCAAACTATAAGATTGATTTATTAATGATATCTTTAAGCGGAATATAATGATCCAACGAGTAGATTCTCAAAACAAACCCCATCAGCATTAAGCAATGGGGTTGACTGGCAAGTATGTTTGTCTCACCTCACTGCCCTTTCTCACCCTCTTCACTTCACTGTCCATTCCCCTATTTTTCTTTCCTTCTTTCTCTACCATTCTCACCCGAAACTCAATTTTCTCTATTTTCCTGTTGGAAACTGAGTTTCAATTTTCTTATTGATTGAATACCCGTGCCTTTTAGGCTTCAACTAGCAACCATTCTTTGCTCTATAGGGTCCAGAAAAAGAGTGGGAAATAAATATTCACCTCCTCTTATGCTCGCGACATTTTTGCAGAACTTTCGGTTATTACTCCTACGCTTCGGGTAAACTGTGTTTTGTTGGATTTTCCCAATTCTCACAAACTGGGTATCTTTGAAAACGTTTCAGGGGCTCTAATTCAACTTAAAGTTTGCATTTTGAGTTTCTATGCCTGTCTGTGTCTTCACCTCCTGAGTTTTGTATATCAGTACCTTGTTTGTTCATGTATGGAGACATAGGTTTAGTTTTCTTTATGCTTCCAATATAAATCTTAAGCCTGAGATGAGAGTATGATACATAAGAGTTGTTGCTAACTCTAATTCTGCTCTAATCATTCCTACCAAAATACTATAGGGTTTCTATTGATTACTACCTGATCCAACCCTAGTGGCATAGATTATATCTAAAACCAGCTAGTCTTTTTATGTCATTTGTATGAATTATTATTTTGCTTTGTGATATTTGACAACATGCTTGAAACATAGGCATTGATGTCATTTATCTGTGGGCTTCCTATACTTGAGTGTGTTTATTGTCTGGCCTGTGCTCGTTGGGCTTGGAAAAAATGTCTGTATACTGCAGGCTATGAGAGTGAACATTGGGGCCTGGCTACTGCAGAAGAATTTGAGTCTGTGCCTCGAATCTGTCGTGTAATCTTGGCTGTCTATGAAGAAGATATTCGTAACCCCCAATGGGCTCCTCAAGGAGGTTATGGCATTAATCCTGACTGGATTGTCTTGCGTAAGGACTATGGGGATAACCAAGGTCGTGTTACGCCATACATGATATACCTTGATCATGATCATGCTGAGATTATACTGGCTGTTAGTGGACTCAATTTAGCAAAGGAAAGTGATTATGCAGTTTTGCTTGATAACAAACTGGGACAGACAGAATTTCATGGTGGTTATGTTCATAATGGGTTATTGAAGGCAGCAGCCTGGGTTTTTGATGCAGAATATGAGGTTCTCAGGGAACTGGTGGCTGCCAATCCAAGTTATATGCTGTCATTTATTGGACATTCTCTAGGAGCTGGGGTGGTGGCATTGTTGACAATGCTGGCACTTCATAATAGAGACAAATTGGGGATACAAAGAAACAAGATAAGATGCTACGCGATAGCTCCTGCTCGATGCATGTCTCTCAATTTGGCTGTAAGATATGCGGATGTGATCAATTCTGTTGTACTACAGGTCAGATAGTCTCCTCTTGTTATGAACTAAATACTATACCTTGACTTGACTGATTTGCGTAACACAGAAAGGACAATATTGTCTGTCAAAGTTTATCAAGATATGCTCAATATTAGCAATGGATCTATGCCTTCATTTAGGTTCTTAAACCTTTGAATTTTAATTTTTATGTAATATAAAAGGTAGAATCCATGAGAAAAAAGGAAGGTGATTTGACAAACTTAATTGTGGCTGAAGTGAAGTGCTTCTTTTGGTGATGTAAGAAGGTGAAGATCTACTTGGGTTGCTGGTTATAAGTGTTGGTGGACTTTATATGACATCTATGTTTGCATGTCTAGTATATGTCTTATCCTCCATCAATGTCAAGTGTTCATTTTAAATTTAGAAGATATATTGATATAACTAGATCCTGTATAATTAATGAACTTGTATTAATTGTTTGGATGAATATATGCTGTCAATGTGATATGCTGATTCTAAATGATCAAAGCAGTAATAATTTACATTATTGAAAGGTCCGAGAGTGAAAACTGGTACAATGTGTTATGCAGAATTTGTCTGGGAAAAGAAAAAGAAAAGAAAATGACATGCCCCAAGAAAAATACAACATTGTGATGAACAGTTGGTGAAAGGAATTCTATGGAAGATTTCAAACAATAAGATGAACGTGTGCTTCTAGGAATAATAAATATAGCAATTATTCTTACTACTGGGATATTTAATCTATTAATTTTATGTTTCTATAGAATAAATCATGTCTAGAACCTATCCTAAAAGAGGGATCTTTCCTGATTTCTTATCTATCAATTTACTAGTTTTGTTCACTAATATTCTATACTTGTTTACTTTCCCAAACCAGGATGATTTTTTACCTCGGGCAACCACCGCTCTAGACGATGTCTTCAAGTCACTTTTATGGTAAAGAATTAGTATGTCTTCAAGTCACTTTTATTGTTCCAATGTTGACATCAAAGACTAATTTTACTAAGCTAGTAGAGTAGACAGCTAATGGTGTGAAGAGATTGAAGTGTGCATCAGTGCATGCATGGTCATGGAGTAATTAAAAATTGAAACTATTCATTCAAATCAGAGAATTGAACACCTAATCTCTTCTATACCTTTGGGTTCACATTATGTAAAAGTTTGATAATGGAAGAAAATTTTCCTTGGATTAAGTTAGAGCAATGCTTTTTGTAAGACATACAAAAACCATTCCTAGGCCTAAACTTAACAGGTTAAACTCTTGGGGAAAGTTGCTCTTGGAGATGGTGTCAAAACCCCTTATGCATAATTAAACTAAATTTCAGCAAAAGGGTATACAGTGAGGCTATGTTTTGGTCATGCTTCAAGCCCAAAGGGGATTATGCATGATGGACCATGTTAGAGATAGAAGTCATTTTAGGCTTAAATCTAACAGCTTTAAGCTCTTCAGAAGTTGGTCCTTAATGTGTCTCCATCCTCCATCAGTAACTACCTGCATTTTCAACACTTTCACTTATTCAATATTTTTTGGTTACCTATCTGTCATCAGCTGAACACTTCTCTTGCAGAAAAATAAGAGCTTGTTTGATTTGAGAAAACATTTTTTTTTTCATTTTCTGTTTTCACTTTTGATTACAAAAATGCCACCTTGTTTTTATTTTATTTCTCGGAAACAATGAAAACAATTTTGTATTGTTTTCATGATTTCTTATACAAATCTTTGAAACACAGAAAATAGAATGAAAACAATGTGACATTTTTGTGATTAAAATTATAAACAAGAAATAAAAACAGAAAACATTTTTGCAAACCAAACAAGCTCTAAGTTTTTGGTTACTGAATTTGCATCTGATTCCAACCACATACATTATTAATTTTCTTGTCAAATACCCAGCTTCTGTATTTATTCAGAGCTTTTGTGACTTGTTGGGTGAAGTGTGATATAATGAATTCATAATAGTAACCACAGGAAAAAGTTTTTCAATTTTTCCTGCAAATGCATTTGATTAGAGCAATTCAACTTTTGCCACTATGATGAGCTACAAAGGTTGTTATCCTTTTATGATTATGCATTGCATTAGTATAATCTAGCTTTTGCCATTAAAATGAGCTACAGTGGCTGTTATCCTTTCTTGGCAGTTGGCCCTGCTTATTGTGTCTAATGTGCTTAAAGGATACTTGCACGCTGGAGGAGAAGAAGCTTAGAGATCCAAGGCGTCTATACGCACCTGGTCGTCTCTATCACATTGTGGAGCGAAAGCCCTTCAGGTACTGCTCTCATAGTGAAACTTCACTGAACATTTATTTATCTTGTAGTGTATGATATCTTATTGAACTTCCTCTAATTAGAAGACGATTCTTCTGGTAGTCCTGCTTGTAGTCACTATGTAAGCCAAAATCATGAATTTTAACAAAAAGGCAATTATATACTTTTCAACTTTCTAAACATGGTCCAACATAAAAGAGAGTCAGCTAATTGTGGAGGAAAATGATGAATGTGGTCAAAGGGAGTTCATTTTAGCTCTTAAATTCTGCTCAGGAGGCATTCTGTAAACATTCCACATACATGAGGTTTGCCCTGGAAGATTTATACTGCTGCAGGCAATTAACCTTATTTTTATTTTGGTCATCTATAAACCCTGTGATTTTTGTGCAAGGTGGTATTGAAATTATTATGATTTCAACTACTAGTAAGTGCTAAAACCAATCAGTTTGTGAGGACCTGCTCCAACACAATGCAGCTCATATGTAAAGAAGTTGGTACATTGGATGAATTGTATTGCATGTGATGACTCAATCTTTTCACTCTGATTGGGAAGCAGGCCGTTGTGGAAAAACCATTTTGACCATATTTTTCCATGGGATTTTTTCTCATTCCTTGAGAATTGGACATAATATAAATGTTTGTTTACAAGGCATTTTATCATATTATATAAAATAATTACAATCTGTGTTGTTCTGCAATAAAGGCTTCTAAGTTTTTCTGCTACTTGCAATTACAAAACTTGCAACTTCCTGTATATTAAGATTATAACTTCACTCCTTTTTTTTTAATACAAGACAACAAAGTTACTTATGTTTTGTAGAAACGTTCAAAAGAATTTACATCAAGGGATAACTTTTCAATAGAATGTTGTAAATGCCCTGACCATACACTTATTCTGTGTGGGAAGTGTACCCCAAGACACCTATAATATCATTTATGGAACACATTTTTAGAACATGAGTTATTGAGAATTAAATTTAAGTCTACCTAAGTAATTTATGGTTTGATGCATGTATTTATGCTGAATTTTTTCCCACATGCACCTGTGTTTAAATTCATCAAGTTATTAAATTTTATGAGTAAAATATTACTGTATACAACAATTATTTATAGTATAACCTCTTCTGGTTGCAGGTTTGGAAGATTTCCACCAGTTGTTAGGACAGCAGTACCTGTTGATGGGAGATTTGATCATATAGTTCTTTCTTGCAATGCAACTTCTGACCATGCAATCCTTTGGATAGAGAGGGAATCCCAATGGGCTCTCGATGTAAGCCATTAGCTTCTTTCAGTATTAGCAGAGCTGTCTACCAAAACAGTATATAAAGAATACAGTTCTCAGCTACTTGTGTTTTAATGCTTTTTGAAACTCTGACTTATATTCAGTGATATTCAGTGAGTTCATCATAGTTGTGGAACTTACCCTGAATGAAGCAATGATTTGTTGAAAAATAAGGAAGACTATTATTGAGTCTAATTTCAGATATTTCATTTATAGGATCTGCATCAAAATATGCATATGAAGCTTAGTTTTATAAATTTATGTCAGTTTCTAATTATATTTGCAATTTTGTTACTTGCTTAGGACATAGTCCCATTCACTACTTAGTTTTTTTTATGATTCCATATGCATTCTAGTCTCGTGACATGTAGATTAAGAAAGTTTAGAAAACAACATTTAAATGTTTCAATGAATCTTTTTCTTTCTCCAAACATTTAGCAAGCATTTCTCCTTTCCTTTAGTGTAGGAAATGTGTTTCTATAGATATAATGACTGTATTTTGTAATTTTTAAAATTGTTTTTGCAAGTTAAGTGTCTGTTTGGTTTACAGTTCAGTAAAATTGATTCTAGAATGGTTGAAAATGAGTGATCACGCTTTATGAAACACGTTGGACGGAAGTGATTTAAAATCAATTCCAATTCTGTATAATTCAGAATTTAAAACAAACAAACATTAAATTATTTGTGCATAAATACTTTTGTTGTTATTATTTGATATATGGTATTTTTTATTATTCCTGTGCATACTCGTGTCTCTATGCTGACACAGTAGTGTTGATGTCCATTTATACCATTATATTTGTTGCATCAGTTAATGCTAGAGAAAGATCGGCATATGGAGATTCCAGCAGAGCAGAGGATGGAGAGGCAGGAATCTCTAGCTCGGGAACACACTGAAGAGTACCGTGCAGCTCTTCAGAGAGCAGTTGCTTTGGATATTCCTCAAGCATATTCACCTTCCTCATATGGAACATTTCATGAAATGGATGCTGGGGAGGATTCTGGAAGATCAAGTGGCAAAAGCTCCTCCTTATCTTCTAAGAAACGAACAGAAAGCTGGAATGAGTTTGTTGGGCGCCTTTTTGATGTGGATGACTCAGGTCATATGGTGTTCAAGAAGACATCTCTGTAAAAAATTTCTTTCCATCCAGCTTAGTAAAGCATTTTTTTTTGTTTCTTTCTTGCTCTCTCTTTTATTATTATATTTTTTGGGCCAAAAGTAAGATTTTTTATTTATTTATACTAAGCACCCATTTTTGCTCAGTATGTTGTTCTGCTGTGACACAAACTAACAGGTTCAGTTTGGCCACCATGTGAATGTTCTATTTCAATGGTCTGAGTAGTGAGAGACCTCTGCTAGACCACCATTGTATGTGTCATGGTAGATTGTATATACTTTAGAAACTTGTCTTCCTATCTCTAATTCTGTTTTGAGTTTAAGGTCATGAATACACATAAAATTGAAATAAATTGCCCTGTGTCTTGGATTAGTGCTGGTGGTGGGAAATGTGACCCCCAAAACCAGAATTTGCTTTTGCATATATAGGAGGAAATAGCAGGCTCTAGGCATAGGAAATTAGTAAGGCTCCTACAGCTCTCCTTCCAAGAAAAGAAGATATTCTTCAGCCTTTAATAAAAGCAACCTTATTGTCATGGCTGCATCTGAACAGATTACCTTTCATTGTGAACCAGAGACCTTGAATTCGATATATTTTCCATTGGATGCAAGAATTGAATGCAAGTGAAAAAATTGTGCACATATATCAAGTATTACTTGAGATGGGTTTAAGTGGCGACCAGTTGTAAGTTGTAGTGCCATCTGCTACATGACAACCTACCAATTTTACATCTTTCATATGGGTACATTGTTGCATGTATTAAATCATGTTGCAGATCACTGAACAATAGTAATTATAGATGCTAAGTGAGTTTATTATATACTTTATTATAACAAATAGGTGTAAGAGAGTAAAGAGCAACTTCTTTTGAACCTACTTAGAGTTCAATTTTAACAGCTCCTTAACTAAGTTATTAAAACTCATGTCATATTTGATTATAAAAAAATTAATTCCTGTCAGACAAAAAGGTCCATGCTATGACTAACTATAAAAAGTTGAATATTGTATGTGCAAACGCATGTGGACTAAACATGTTATTAGTGTATGTTTGATTACCGTTTGCAACTTACTTTTGCAAATTCCAGAGCATAAAATCACATTCCAAGCCAAAAATTGAGAACGTACCATTTGATGGATCCAAGCCAAAAATTGAGAACGTACCATTTGATGGATCCAATTGGAATGTGCGTTTACAAAACACAAATGATTTTCCAAACACACTAAAAATCAGTTCGATAAAAATAAAAGCAGTAAAGTTATCATATCATGGCTCTTGAAAAATTGTTTCCTGAAGATTTTGATGAATTGAACAATATGGAGGACGGAGAGAGGGGGAAAAAACTTCATTATTGACCAAAACATGTATTAATAAGGATGATAATCAACGCAAAATAGAAAAGTTGGCTTCTTAGTAAGGAAAAATAATAATATTACCTCCTGTCATATTTATAAGAGATAAATTTTGTTTTCTTGGTCCTAAATATAAGAAACACAATATTATTTTAAATTGTGTTAATTATGAAATTTTTTTCTACCCTTAATTTATTGTTCACTACTCACCCATTTCCCATGATAGTCGATATATTATGCAATTCTCAATGACCAGATATTGAAGTATCAGTTTCTACTTTAATGATGATTTTAATCCAAAGTAATTTTACCACTATTTTAATTAATATTAAATATATTTTTGTGGAATAAAATTTAAAATTATAGCTTTTTTAATTATAATTAACTGGTTTTAAGACATCGTCGAACAAAAAAAACTAGTTTTAAGACATTTATTTGATACGTAGTATTGATGATTTAGTCATATGTTTTTTATAATGGTTTTTCTAACATTTGCAATATTGCATAGGATAATAAATCAAAAGTGAAAAATTTTTATTGGAAATTATAACTATTATAATATGAAATGTTATAAATTTCCAATAAAATCTTTCCAATTTTGATTTATTAACATGTGCAATATTGCACGGATTAAAAAAATCGTGTTTATAAATAAGATTGGAGGTAATACCTAGTTTATTCATTTATGAGAAATGCTCACGAGTGATCTAAGAACACTTATTAAAAAATAATAAATAGAAGACTTTTATTAGAATGTGTAACATTTAATATCACGTATGCAATCAAATCAATGATATATGATTTTTAATAAAAACTTTCTCTTTTTAATTTTTTAATTAATAGGGAAGAGAGAAATAGGAAAGAGAGAGATAAGAAAGAGAGAAATAGTAGAGAAATTAAATAGAATTAGAGGTTGTTTGGTATTAGAGAAATAGGAGAGAGATAGAAGAAAAATTAATTTTGATAGTTGTTTGGTTGTGGAGAAATGAGAGAGAGATTTATAAAAAGTTAAAAAGACAGAATTACCCTTCAAAATTTTCCAAAACCTTATACATACACACAAGGACAAAAGTGTAAAATTATAAACCTACCCTCATCTCTCTCCTTATTCCCTCCATCCATGAGAAGAAAAAAAATTGTGGGACCCACTCAAATCTCTTCTCAAACTCTCTCTCCTTTACTCAATCAAATATTCCCTTCGGTCCTATTTATAAGAACATTTTTGAAGGAAGGTCTTGGTCCTTTTTATAAGAACTTTTTCAGATTGTCTCATGCATTAATTACTATTTGACAAAAATACCCCATTAGTGGAGGTAGGTGAATAATTAATTAGTAGAGAGAGTATGACACAATTGAGTAGTTAAATAGAAAGACAAAGATAATAGGTCTCAATAAATTCATGGGTAATTTAGTAAATGTAATACATATTCATGACAAATTTATTGTAATAGATTAAATTAACCAACTTTTTTAATTGAAGTGGTTAAAAGGTTCTTATAAATAGCACCGGAGCGAGTAAGGTGGTTATTCTATCTCCCTCCTATCTCTCTCCCCACCATTTTTCTCCACCCTAACTCTTCCCAACCAAACAAAGGGGTAACAGCAGTGGTTAGGCGCTGGACCCTTCATTTATTTATCTTTCTCACCCGCACTTGTTTTATTTTTCGTCTCCAAATCAGTGTAAAAGTTAAAGTGAGTGTACTTTTTTTTTCCACCGAAAGGATTTTCCACTTAGCTGTAATAATTGAGACAATCTTAAATGGATTTGCTGGAAGTATTCGATTATGTGATCAAAGGGGAAAAGCGTCAGTTTATAAGAGCAAATCTTGAAGCACCTTTTTTAGATATGAATGATGCAGTGCAAGCAATCATGATATTCCCACTGCAGTCTAGATTCCGTCTTACCTAGTTAGTTCGAATGACACTATAGTCAAAATTTCTAACTTCGGCCAATCCCTAATCATGTCTTACCATCATTTTTCACATCGTTTCTGGTTTTAGCAGCCTCACAATTATATCTTTGTGCACCAACGATGGTGACCACATGTGTGGCATCTTGAATTCCACGTATATAACATGATTTCACTTAACGTTAAAACATGGTAAATAAACTCATATTTTTAATATTAAAAATAGTTTTAATGTTAAAACAAATGCACATATATTGAATTCGGATTATACAAAAATCTCTAAAATAAAATCAATTTTTTAAATAATTTTAAAAAAATATTTTTTAAGTACAAATAAACTGACACATTATCTTCTCTGGTCTTAATTATAAGAATCTTTTAGATAATTGGTCTTGATTCTTTCTATAATTAAGAATATTTTCAAATTGTCTTTATTAATTTTTTTTATATGATAATATCCTCATTAATGAAGATAGTTGAGTAATTAATTAATAGATGAAATGAGAAAGATAATGTGTCTCAATATATAAATTTAAGGGTAATTATGAAAAAAAATGATACAAAGTCCTGATAGATTTATTGTGACCAACTAAATTAACTAACTTCGTTAGGAGGTGATTTACAATTAGGACCAAGGAAGTATTAATTACTAATTCCATCTAAACCAACACAATTAAGAGCATATGTTTGGATAGTCATGCTAGAATATACTCCCTCCCATCCTTACATAAGACATAATCTAGAAGGTTTAGTGGTCCTTTTTATTTGGTATTTTTTATAAGGGTCCTGCTAACGAGTGCCCTAAGGGCACTGGTTAAGAATCTATATACAGAAAGTTTTTGTCGGAAATCACAACATTGATTGCATTTACAACATTCAATGCTACACACTCCAATAAAACATTTCTATTTTTGGATCGTTAACAAGTGTCTTAAGGGCACTTGTTAGCATTTTCCTTTTATAAAAGTATTTAAATTGTCTAATGCATTAATTTTTTTTACAAATGTATCCTTAATTATTCAACGGTTTTTTTGTAGTCAATAAATAATACATTATCAATCAAGTGATATGTATTTAATGTACAACTTAATACATTAAAAATCGAGAAGATCAAAAGACAATGAAGAGTTGAGCATGTCATGTAAGCAAATTTAGTCATATGATATATTAATACTAATAACACGGTTAAGTGTCAACGTCATAACTCACATTTTCACATGTAATATATATATTAATTATAAATATATTTATGAAGTTTTATATGATTTTTTTATTAAATTTAAAATAATAAATAGAAAGAATTTTTCAGAATTATATATGTACTTGTAGATTTTATATTTTGTAAAAAATATTCATAAAAAATATAATTAAAACTCAAAAAATTATATTACAAAAGAAAATAAGATTCCTAGAGTCAAAGTTCGGTTAGATGAGATTTAGAATTGAATGACCCGAGAATAATTAACTCAATAATGATTAGATTGCATTATCATTGACCTTATTTTACATAACTACCCAAATCAATGTGATTTTGGGCATTTCTTTTAGTGCCCCTTCTTTTTTCACCCCTCTCTCTTTTTATATTTATTCTTTTAAAAACACCTCCACCCTCTATCATTTGGGAATTGAGATACTTTTAGAAATTATTTTCCGAAAGTAAGTTTATCAAAAAAAAATTGGAAAGTAATTTTAGGAAGTGCGATTTTAAAAATACTTCTTGAAACTAAATTATAAAAAACATTTTTAAAATTTAATTTCTAGAATTATGTTCAACATAAACACTTCCGGAATTAGTTTACAAGAGGAGAAAAATTGATTAAATTTATCGAAAACTTTAAGAGTCACTTACTTTTATAAAATATTTTTTATTTTCATTTCCTGATTTTTAGTTTTAATTACAAAGAATATAAACTTATTTTTATCATTATATTTTGTTTTAGAGTTTTGTATATAAAATATAAAATTGTTTTTGTTTTTTATAAACCTTTGAAGATAAGAAACAAAATAAAAACAATATGATATCTTTATAACCAAAACTGAAAAATACTTATATAATTAAAATTAAAATAGAAAATATTTTATTTTAGTCAAACATAACAGCCCCTGATTTTACCATGAATTTTTTTAGTCATTAGAAACAGAAAATTTTAAATCTAAATTTCGTCTATAAACTAAAAAGAAGGAGGTGGAATTAAAAAATGTAAAATAAAAAACGTGACCATGATTTATTTTTTTATTATTATTATTTAGATTATGTCATGTTCACAAGTGTATCGAAATCCGTGAACACTCCTATAAGCCAGGATATATCCAAAAGCAAGGTTGGCCCATCTATAAATTTGGAAGCACAAATATTTGAAAAAAAAACACCATCATCAGGCACTTAGACAATAATATGATTCTTTCAAAACTGTGTAAACACTTCAAATTTTGTTATGTCACAATATATATTTATGAGTATATATGATGACATAAACTTTTATATATAAAATATTGTAAATGATATCAATTCATACATGCATGTTATTAGTTTCCTACTAATGAGCATTTCAGTTGTAAATGTCATGCACCGTTTTGTTCACTATGGTTCCATTCCAATGGACAAGTCTATGTACGAAGAATATGGGAAGGGAAGGGAAGGGATGACCAAAGTACTTGAATTTAATTAATTCCTTGCACTTTGCACAAATGTCATGGGACTAATATTTTCATTTTGCACAACCTTACCCAAATAATAGTTAATTTTCATGTGATGTGCATGCTCTTCTTGTGAACACACACATATCTGAATTTGACAAATACAGAGCTACTAGAAGCGTCTATATGGTTTGTACTTAGCATTCATTTAGATGCATATGATTGACCAAGTGCTTAGTCAAAACTTTTCACAGAAGAAAGTGTGTTCCATGCATAATGGAATATACAAATTCATCGTGGTTGGGATGCTTGCTTATTACCAGCCTGTCTTGCTGACTATTAAAACATATTAAAATCATTCAGTGGGTCAAAAGGAAATGGAAGTATCTATCTACACTACAACTTCTTTATCTTACATTAAAAGTTAATATACAATTTAGTCTCTGAAAGTGTCACGATGTTTATTGTTAGTCTTTGAAAGTTTATTTGTGTACAAATTAGTTCCCAAAAATCTAAATTTACTTACTTATTAGTCCCTTTGTCAACCTCTGTTAGTTTAATGAAACAGAAGTATTAAGTTGGCAAGTTAACCTGGACAATTGTAATGTTATAATCCTTGTTATGATCTCTTCATCACTTTCTACCTCTTATTTATATTACAAGATACCAAGCTTTGTATTTGTGTTAACCATGTGAAGAACTCTTTCAGGAGAGGAGGGTGAGAAGAAGTGTATTCACTTTTAGGGACAGAATTTGTATCTTTATTCTACCCTTGTTTATAGCCTTTTCAATAGGTCATGGTCATTGACTTCACTTTTAGCCCACTATCATTCAGTTTAGGCCAATCATTAATTCCCCACAATCATTTGTTTATATCCTAATAACTCTATGCATAGCTTCAACAAGTTAGTTTTGATTTGGCTTTTTATGTTATATATCTTTGTTGGCACTTGTCCACTTGATTGATAAAAATAATAAACTTGTCTTCTCTAAACCGTTATATCTGTCTCCCTGAGTTTCCCTTTTTCAGCCCCAAGCTTCTGACCAAACTTGTATATATTAAATAACCCAAAACTTGGGAGACAATATATCATATCTCTTCTTCACATCTTAGACAAAATGTCTAAGTCCAAACCTTATGTTGAGCTTCCTATTTTGGACATTTCTCAGCCATTACAACCATCTTCTTTAACCTCTCTCTCTAAAGCCTGCAAAGATTGGGGATTTTTCCACATAATCAACCATGAAATCTCCAAAGATCTTCGCAGCCAGCTCAATTCATTATCCAAATACCTCTTTAACCTCCCTTCTGATACTAAACTTAAACTTGGTCCTTTCTCTTCTATAAAATCTTACACCCCTCACTTCATTGCTTCTCCATACTTTGAGAGCCTCAGAGTTGATGGACCTAATTTCTATGTTTCTGCTAAGAGTTCTGAAGATATTTTGTTTGAAAAACAGAATTCCAAATTCAGGTAAATTATAAACACAAAAGTCTGTTTGGTTTGCATTTTCATTTCCTGTTTTCATTCTGTTTCCTGTTTTCGGTAGCATTTCATCATAGTATTGAGTTTGTTTCTCTTTTTATGTTTTGAATAGTGAGACACTGCAAGAATATTGTAGCAAGATGGCAGATTTGTCTGAAAAAATTCTGAAGCTTGTGTTGATGAGCATAGGGGATGGCTTTGAGAAGTTGTTTTATGATTCTGAATTCAAGAAGTGTCATGGTTACTTGAGGATAAACAATTACTCTGCTCCAGAAAGTTTGGAAGATCAAGTTGAGGGTCTTGGGATGCATACTGACATGAGCTGTATTACTATCTTATATCAAGATGAAATTGGAGGACTTCAGGTGAGATCACAAGAAGGAAAGTGGATAGATATAAGCCCTTCTGAGGGGACACTAGTGGTCAACATTGGAGATATGATGCAAGCTTGGAGCAATGATAAATTAAGGTCTTCTGAACATAGAGTTGTTTTGAAGCAGCCTGTGAACAGGTTTTCCTTAGCTTTCTTTTGGTGTTTTGAGGATGAGAAAGTGATATTGGCACCAGATGAAGTGGTTGGAGAAGGAAACAAGAGGATGTACAATTCATTTCTATGCTCAGACTATTTGAAATTCAGAGAAAACAATCAAAAAGGAAGATTTGAAAAGGTGGGTTATACAGTCAGGGATTTTGCTGGGATCAAGTCTCAATTGTAAATGGTTACAATAGTGAAAATCAATTTATCACACAGATAATAAGTTATTTATGCTTGCTCTTAGATTTATGGTGCTCTAAGATATGAAACTAATATATAAAATAAAGGGACAGAAAGACTTTTCTGGTCTTCAAATGTTCATGTATAAATATTTTTTCCATTGTTTTATAGTGAAAGAACAAAACACTGTTAGTTTTAGTTGGGATTAGAGAATTTGATCAGGTATTGGTTGTATGGAGATTTATTGTTGGAGTTTCCAACTGCAAATGAGGAATAACATGTTCTGTTCTTATTGTTCTTTGGTTGGATGTGCACTGCACTGCATTGCATTTAATGAGCAGACAATAATACTAATTTTAAAAGCATACATGGATCTAAGACAACGTTGACATATTGTATACTAGAGAATTCACCTCCATTTTATAAAAAAGTGGTACCAAGTAGCAATAAAGAACCTATTTACTGTGTTGCTAGAATTTTCTTTTAAATTAGTTTCCACTAGCAAATACGCTGCTCCAGCTTAACTAGTGGTCTCGAGTTCGAGCTCTAAGAATGCAGTTGTGTTAAATACTCGGAGGGAGAGCTTTGCCGCCTATAGAGGTCCTATCCGGCTCGACAGGATTGCCTCCCGTGTGGTCTTGCAAAAAAAAATACCTGTACTTAGTGAAGAAATCCCAATACTGTGTTTGGGTGGAGAATTTTAGAATTCTTAAAATTGGAAGAGTATGTTGAGTAAATTGTAAGTATGAGAGAATATGTAAATGATGACCTAAAAAATTAAATATAACAAAGAAATGTTGAAATTCTCTCTCAATATGTGTCATTTGAAATTCCTCCTATTTATCATAAAAACCCCTCCTATTTGTCATTTGAAATTCTCTTTTACTATTTTAACACATGAAATCTAGTAATTTCAAATTGCTTTATCCAAACAAGGCAAGGGATTACTTAGAGTGTGTTTGGCTTGCCATTTCAGCTAGGTGAAAGTTGAAAATACTAGCGGAAACCATTCCAGCAGTGTTTGGGAAGGTAGCTTTTTTGGTAACTACAAGCTTTTCTTAAAAAGCTACTTGGGGTAGCTTTTTTAAAAAAGCTTCAATTTTCAGCTACTACCTGAAAATTAATTACAAGTATAACCCTCAACCACCCTCACTTATCATTATTTAATAATTAATGTTGTCCTGAATGTCATTTTACCATTTTCAACTAGTTTTACCAAACACATTCAATAGTTTTTCAGCTTTCAGCTAACTTTAAGCTTTCAACGAGCTTTTAAGCTTTCAGCTAGCTGAAAAGCTAGTTTTACCAAACACACTCTTGGTGGAGTAATCCAGGACCTAGTAAATTTGAATCTCCACTTATCTTTTTAAAGTGAGAGGTAAATGTAAGTCTTTTATAAATGCTTTTTTATTCTAGAGGTATTCCCTACATCATCCCCTGATCGGCTCACTCTAAAATTCAGCTACCAAAATGCATAAAATAAAGAAGAAACCCTTCCTTTGCATGCATGGATAGATTTTCTTGGCTTTTGCCAATGTCCAATGAAGTACTAAGTTATCTTTCAAAAAAACCCGAACAGATAAACTAAAGGCCAAATGGAACTATTCGACTTCCTAGTATATGAGCTTGTATCCGAACTCTATGCTTCAGCCAAAATTGATAGTAAAATGAATTCAACTTTGCCCATAAGTTGAAATTAGTCTTTCTAACACAATTTTTTTACAAGCTCTCCTATTTAATTTTTCAATAAATAACTAATTTCAACTTATGGGAGAAGTTGAATTCATTTTACATTATTGATTCATTCTACTTTCTTCTTCATACATCCTCTATAGAAGTTTATTCAAACTAGCTAGTCTCAATTAAACACATGGGATGAGATAATATTATATGAAAAACATTTATGAAAATAAAGAGAGAGAGATTACAAGTGTGAAATCATGACTTGTATTCGTGTGAAAAAGAACCTAATCAAATGTCTTTTCTATTTAAGAAATTGAAAAATTAATTACAACTACTTGTTTGGTTTAAGAAAATATTATTATATTGAATGACACATAAATCGTAATAGATGACACGTCCATTAAACCCACTAAGCCACTAATAAATTTGTGCCCATTGGCCTGTAATTGCTATACACCCTATAAAATACATAGATTTTTTAAGACTTCCATAGCCTGCCTTACAGGTACACCCTATTATTCACCGTCAGCTTATACACGGGGGCTTAGAGTCAGAGACAACCTTAAATAAAGAACACAGAGAACCGTAATGAAAACACAAGGGGGTGGCAAATAAATTAGCCTATTCTTTATTAAATGGAATTTTATTATAATAAAAAAAGTGGGAGGGGATCAATGAACTTGTTTCTCGCTTCAAAACGTTAACTTTTGAAGAGAAAAATAAAATGAAAGAAATTATCAGTAGCTTTCTCTCATTTCTCGCCTTTCTCGTTCTTCTAAACAACATGCCAAAACAAGAAACTATACATGATGTAAAAATAAACTTTATAGTGCATCATCTTTATTGGACATGCTTGATTAAGGTTCCCTTTCCCTTTTAAATTATTCCTCAAATTTGACAAGGTTATAATCAGAGAGGGTTTTGGTATCACTCAGTGAAATGCTTTATAAGTACAGGGTTGCATTTTAATCATATCACATGCTTCACCACACTGATTAATTTAAACATTATTAATTATTATCTCATTCTCTTCCTTGAGCATCACACAATAGTATGATATGGACCCTTACATATTTTATTTGCTTTTTTTCAACCATCCTTCTTTCTTATTAATTTCTATTAATTTTGTTTCCTTCTATCTCATTCCCAATGATGAATTCATTATTTTTTGCACTTGGCCATACTACATATTATGAATTAAATATTGTTGTTGTAGACTTGTGATTAATCAATCAACTGCCCAAAAGGTTCGTATCAAGAAGCTAAAATATAAAATGTGTTACCCATCATTGAGATATGCCGTTATTTCCTAGATTTTATTTATGGTTGAGAAAATAGAGTAAGATTATTCCCAATAGAAAAAGTATCTAGAGAGTATCAACAAGATGGGGACTAAAGAGTAGACCAAAAATAAGTAAATTGCCATGATTCAGATATGTATATCTTTTTAAATATAAATTATGGCCTTCAAAGTAGAGATGTCACACAGATTAGTTGAGTAAGGTTTTTGTCTTCAAAGATTTGGTAATTTCAAAGAATTGTATAATCATTATTTATACATTATTTAAATATTTATGATAGCAACCACAGAAACAGAATGCACCTCATGAGGAATAAAATAAAATAAAAAAGCTATTATGAGAAAACTAATTGATGCCATTATACATAATTACCAAAATAATTGACAATAAGAGAGCAAATCCTTGCTAAATGGATCATATAAACGATAATTTTGTTTATCCCCTACATACTTGCATTTCTTAATTTAGACAGTTTATATGGTCTTTTTTATTATTATTATTACGAGTTTTTTAACATGTGCAATATTGCACAGAATAATAAATTAGAAGTGAAAAGATTTTATTAGAAAATGTAATATTTTACATTATTAATATACTGAATATTGTGATAATTGTAATTTCCTATCCATAGATACATTTCTTAGGCAGACCAGGAAAGCCTTTCAAATTGAAAAGCTAGACTTATTTTTGCTCCTTGAAACATCACATGAATGTATTTAAAATTCATAAAAAGATTTTCAAGCACCATCACATTGGAACCAAATTCACTTTATGCAAGGAAATAATCCTACACTGCTGGCAGCAACAGCAAACAAAAACCTTACAAATGCATGCTAACAGTTCAACTGAAGTGATAGGAAACTAAATTATTACACAATGGAGCACTCATCAATCTTAACAAGTCAGGAGTCAAGCACAATAGCCAAAATCAAGGTTCATACAATAAAAAACATAATTGTTAGGAAGCAAATAAATCACTGTTCCTAAACAAAAGCTGTTACTATTACAATGAGAAATTCAAATAGACATGTCAAGCAGTTCCAGATACTTTCCAGAGTGCTTCTTTGATCATCCCCATTGGTGCAGTTGCTGCTCCTCGAAACTGAAATCAAGTTCAAAAAGAGTTAACATTTCTCTATGATGATTAAAGGGAGTGGATAAGTATAAAAGAAATTGACTTCCAAATAAGACTTCTTCAAATTACTCATAAAATAATTCACTGCTATAGGCCAGAATATATTGATAATGTCCTAGCTTAGAATTAAGATACTCTTCTCTTCCCTTCAAACTAGGCTTATGTAATGTAACCAATGGTCAGAATGCCCCCACAGAACAGGCTGACTAAGATAATTTGGAAGAAGGTCATAAACATACTACTTTTTGGAAGATAAGAATTTTAGAAGCAGTTATAGGAATGTAGTTTACACTTTACACTAATTGTGTGTTTGGTTTACCCCAAAACCACGTTTCAAACATGATCTGGGCAAATGCTACTGAGAATAGCTTCTGCTCGGATCGACGCTTAAAAAATAGATCCAGTGTAAACCAAACACACCATAAAACTAGTAAAAAAAAATTAGAATGACAAACCTTAGATTTAAGTGTCAATGTGAGAACACCATCAATTGTTGATGATTCAACTGTGTGTGCATCTAAATGCAGATTGTTTATGGCATTCATGATATCATACAATATGTTTTCCCTGTAAGGACATTTCATCTCAATTAGAACCTCCTGCTCCTTCATGTTGACTTTCACATCCATTTTCTTAGCTTCTTCAGAAACAATTCTGTCTAGCTCTGTGTCCATCTCATCAATATCACAACCCTTCCTCTTATTTATCCTAATAGGTTTCATTCCCATGTAAATCTTTCTGGCACCATAGTTATCTGATATCTGCTCTAGCACATCAGGGCATTTTCTTCTGGTTCTTGCTTCAGAATCTGCAATGTCCATGTAAGATTCTAGTTCTTCCACTCTAGACTCAAGCTCTTTTAAGTACTTAATTGTGTCCCCAAGAATTGAAATCTTCTCCACCTGCATACAATGAGAAAATAACAAGAAAATATTTCAATATTTTTGAAGTGACCTCATTAAATAGTTTAAAGGGTTTTGCTAAACTAAGAGTATGTTTGGTTTAACGTTGAAACGTGATAAACTCACGTTTACAATACCAGAAATAGTTACGTTGGAGAATCCAAACTTGAGTTTAATTAATTTCAACACCAAAACAATACAGATTCGGATATAGCAGAAACAAACTGAAAAGGACTTCCTAAAAAAAGCCTAAAGCTGTCAAATATAGAAACATAATAACCTGTTCCTTAACATGTTTCAGAGCTTTTTTCACCAAATAGTTAAAAGGTTGAATTTTAATATTCCTATCCCATAAATAAATCAAATTTCAAAACAGGGCTCTGGTGCACCTGTGCTTTATTCAAACACAATATAAAGGGTTTTCATATGAGGGGTGTAATAAAACATAGAAATAACTAAATTAGCTAAAGCTTTTAGATGAAGTGGTCCCTTGACAATAGTAGTGTTGCATGCAATTTCCAACTACATGACTTACATCCAATGATAACATTAATTTTTGCAGATGACAAGTAAATACCTCACTTAAGGAAGAAGGAGCCACAGATCTGCGAACCTGAAAGTTTCTAGTTTCTCTTTCATTATCAAAGATATTTGGCATGAAATCATCATCATTTTCCAATTTACTAGTCCATTCATTTTCCTTTTGTGACTTGAGAGAGGAGTAACTTGTGTGCATAAAAGGTACATTAAACAAAGTCTTCTTTAACATGCTTTGGGGAAACCTTGGCCTCTTCCTTTCAGAAATCCCTCCTTTCTTCCACTTCACAAAACTAGATTTGAAATTTGAGTTACCACCATTTGGATGTGGTCTAAAAGCTGATGAATTTCCCAGAATAGTACAAAGAGTTCTTGAGTAGTACAAGTCTTCATCAGCTCCAATATCCAATGAGTTATGTTTTGATTGATTGTGGTCTTGAAGCTCCCTTTGTTGAACTTGGCTAGAATCCTTACCATGGTTCTCAGAAGCTTCAGACATACAATCACAAGAACTCAGGGAATCTGGGGCACCATTGATTAATGCATCATTCACAAAATGAACTTGAGAAGACACACCATTGATGCCCTCTAACATGGATTCATCCATACGGCATCCATCCATGTCACAGTGCTCATTGTTATCATCATCTTGTAATTCCTTGACAGGAAATTGATCAAGTTTGATTTCTTCTACAAGGGAACATGAGTTCTCCAAAGCCATTGTATCAAACACCCCGTGGTCACCCTTAGTGCATGCTGGATATTTGTCATCATGTGGTTTATTATGGGCAGGGGAAGATTTATCAGAGCATATAGGCTTTGAGATTTCTAAGAAGCATGCCTTTACATGTTGAATGAGATTATGATCCTCAGAGACCTACAAATAAAATGCAAAGAAAAGAACTATCATCACAAGTTAACTGTTGTAAATTAGCGTGTTTGATTTACACTAAATCCACATTTGAAACGTGAATCCGAGCCAACGCTATGACATGTTTGGTTTAGCGTTGAAATGTGGTAAACTCACGTTTTCAATGCTAAAAATAGTTGCATTGGAAAGTTTAAACTTGAGTTTAGCCAGTTTAAAACGTGATTTTGATGAAAAACTAAATACACACGTTAAACGTTTAAACTTTATAGTTTATTATATACGTGTATGTGTTTTATCACAATCTTATCATTGATTTGTGAGTTGAATTTTGGAGGGGAAGGGAGGGAAGAGAAGGGTTTATTGGAAGTCCTTCCCCCTTTGTGTTTGTGAGTTTAAGTATTTTACAAAGTCTTTCCCTCCTCTTCTCCCCCTCCCTTCCCCCTCCAATCCTTTCTTTTCCCTCCTCTCTAAACTCACAAACACACCATAAGACAAATGTTATTTGTACATCAAAGATGTACAATAACATATACTACAATGAAAGACAAAAAAGAAAGAAATATGTGATACGATAAGTAATGTCATAAAAAAAATAGGGAGAAGTATCCCTATTATCATGAGACAATTTTCCTAAAAGGCTTGGTCACATCTAGAGCCGGCAAAAAAGCCAGGTAGCCCGTGAAAACCCACAAAAAAAATTGAGCGACCCACAATAAGCCAATAAAAAGTAGGGTTTGTGCACCTATTTTAGAAGCTCAAATAATTTTCAGGTTTTAGCCCAACTCGATAAAGCCCGCTACCCGCATCAAGCGGGGCCGGGCCAGGCTGGGTAGCTTGAATTGATAACTCTGGTCACAGCTAAACCTCTTAATTTACCTCTCCCTAAGAGTGTGTGTTTAATGAGGATCAAACTCCAGAGCTCTTACTACAATCTCAACTTGCGTTGCTAGTTGAGCCATAATTCTACGGTGAATTGTTATATATATGTGTGTGTGTTTCATATGAATAACACTTTTTATTTTTTTAATATCAATAAATCAATAGTTATACTTTCATCTTATACTCTTAAATGTAACCCTCAATTTATAGTAACCAAATCTTATCTTTGCATATATTTAACATTGATAACATATAGAAAGCAGCTTATGGAAGAAGGAATACAAAAATTACCAGTTCAGTTGTGCCAATCTCAATAACGCCGCCCAGATAAGGAAAACACACCACAGTCTGGAAAAAGAAAAACAGATTTTAATGAACTTTAATATTTATATATAAAGCTCAGAATAAGGAATACTATCAAAGTAAAATTTTAATCGGGCTTGATTTTTCTCTTTTTACCAATTTTTCTACCACATACTTAATTTTAATTCATTTTTATTTAATATATTTCATAAAATATGTATTACTTATTTTTAATAATAATTTTAAAATTAATTCTATTTTATATTAAATAAATATATAAGTTACATAATCATGAACTTTTACATAGTAATACAAGTACAAATATGTTGTGTGCTTTGGATTCCATGTTATCATAATGTGGTTGAAAAAGCATAGCCTTTGATAGAAAAAAAGCTGTACAAGCTTAATATTTCATCTCACAAAGAAAAGAAAATGTGTCATACCTGAATTGACGCACTCTGGGTACAGCAATTGGCGCCCATGTATGAAAAAGTTGATAGATAAAGAGAGGAATCAAGTCAGTACCTATCACTTCACTTCAATCACATAATTATATGTTGCACATGTATGCAGTATGGGTCATGAGTATGAAACCACACCAAAACAATTATATATATGACAGACAGGATATGCCTACAGTATATATATTAGTATAAAATTAATATTAATATAAATATACAAATTTAAAATAATTATAAAGATAATAAATATTGTAATATTTATTTATTTACAAAAGTTCAAAAAAAAAAATAGGAGTATATAATACAACTAAAAGTATTTCCATATGTATATATGTTCAATATAGATATAACACACGAATATTTAAAAAAATTCGGTATTGATAATTTGATATGATATTGTTATTAAAAAAACATTTGTACTATATATATAACAAAAACTAAATTCTTCCATTTTTTATTGCAATCCAGTTCCAATCCCATTCTCTGATGTGTTTTACTTTTTCCTTTCTTGTCTCTTCTGCTTGTTCAGCGAGATTAGTGAGATTTGCTGTTTTTACATATTGTAATGATTTTGGTTTGATTTGAATTTTGGAAGAAGGAATGATTGTACGAGAATATGTTTTGAGGGAGCTAATTGGTGACTTGAATTAGTATCATGGAATTTTAAAATATATAAAAATTTCAGGGCAATTGATAATTTGGTATTCACATAAAAAAAGGATACGCTAAAAATGTAAAAAAAGTAAAAATAAAAAAACAGATGTATTGTATAAATAATAAATAATAGAGAATATTATGTAAAATAATCTCATATAACATGAAGTGAGATAAAAATTCTAAAAAATACAAATATGAGATATAATGAAAAGACATTAAAAAATTATATTATATAAAATTTATTTTTTTATTTAAATATCTGTGATTAAAAAAATCATATGTATCTTCTATAAAAAGAGAAATAAAAAACAACCGCATATATAATAATAGATCTAAAAATAATATCAGTTTTGGATAGTGTAGCTGGGGATTTGTTTCATCAAGGGGAGGCAAATAAATAATGATATATAAATATCCAAAATTTCATATATCTATTTCACACACCCGTCATTTTTTTTTTCTTTATCAACTTATGAAATCTATCACTTCTCTCTCCTTTTTTTCTAGATCTCTTTGTTGGGACCGGGATCCTCTCCAGTTAATTTTAACTATGTTAACTAGAGAGTATCCGATTTTAACATCCAAGAGTGGGTGGTTTTTTTCAATAATCTTTTTTTTAAATAAAAAATCAAGGGCCGAGATCTCCTCCCATTTTTTACTTACGGGAGAGGATCCCGGCCGCTCTTTGTTGAGGTGTAGACACATTCTGGACTTCTATCAAACATTATTGGAGGGACACAATTCATGTCATCATGTGAAGAGAAAAATGAAATACCTCAATCATTAACAGAAAAAACATCAAAACAGCATATTTTAATAGTTTTTTTGTACGTATATTTTAAATAATAATAAATATATTACGTATTTGGCAGATGTACCATCAACCATTAATTTTCTAAATCAATGATTTAAACTACTTCTGTTTTCTTCCCTTAAAGTAAGGGAAACTGAGACAAATCAATGGGGGGTTAGGATACATCTAAACCTAACCAATTTTGGAATATGCGTGTATTATATGCCATGAGAAGAAAAGGAATTTATGGATAAAATCCAACCTTTGCTAGTAAAGAACGAGAGAAAACTTTACTATCAGCATGTTGAGCATTGCATAACCAAACTGTTTCACCAGTTTCTAATGCTCTTCCAGGCATACTGTGACAAGGAAAAAGAAAGAATCAAACATGTATAGAGAAAGAAAAAGACTAGAAGAACATAAAGAGAAAGGGACATTAATTAAAGAAGTTAAACAAGTTTGTACTTGTTTATATATATTATATCTCATTTGCTTTACACTAAATCCACGTTTTAAAGATAGATCTGGATGAATGCTATTGATAAGGTGTTTGGTTTATTTCAAAATCACGTTTTAAACATGTATTCTGACCAATAGTGTTTATTAGCATCCACCTTTGAAAGATAAAACAAACACAGAGTGAAAACCAAGCACACACTTAATTTAATTCAAACACATTCTTAACGTGGGAGGTAATAAATGATGTGATGAAGAGATATAGGGAGTAAAAAGTGTGTTGTATATTATTGTGGGAAGAATTTTTTAACTCTTAATTTAATTTAATAAATGAGAGATGAGTAGTACCTCTGGTTGGGGTAAAATACAAAGGACATGCAAACCAAGTAATACCACTCAGAATCTGAAAGGTCCTCTGGAGATAATGCAGCAGAAGGCCTTTTAGTTTGAGGGTCAGCTTCACCTACAAGAAGAAACTTGTATAGTTCTTTCAGTTGTTCACTCCTCTGAAGGCCTATTTTATCTGCCTTTGTTTCCATTGTTTGGACTGTCTTCCTTGTCTTAATGTCTCCATTATAGTACCCATCCCTCCATTCCAGTACTCTGCTTATGAATTCATTACTCAAACAAATTAATCTCATCTCATCAAACTGAAACAGAGTCCTCATTATATATGCAGATAACATAACATTATCATTCTATTTTTGTTCTATATAATTAAGTAGTCACTCTCATATAAAGATATGGTGTTCATGTGCAAGAGATTCAGCACAACCTTAACCAAGAAAGAAAAACAGAAACTGAGAGAAAAAGAGATAGAAATTAGTGGAAGCAAATTAACAAAATTTTAAGCTTTTTTAAAATTTTTGGTTTAATTTTATAATATATATAGTATACCTTTGTTGAGTGGTTGAAAGTGCCCAGAAAATCCCATAGCTCCACTGAATACTTCTGACTGCAACAGCTAGCTGTGTGCTTAGATTCTTGTCATGCTTTGGACTCCCAGATGCCATCCCTGCTTCAAAAATATCATCAAATTAAACCTTTTGCTATAGTCACTTTCAGCTGAAGAAGAACAAGAAGAGGGTGAAACCTTTTGTTAATTGTTTAATATAGTAAGTTTTGTACCTGAATTGTATTTTATGTTATAGAAAAACACCAGAGGGAGAAAGAAAAGTCATATGCTTCACATTTTGAATATACATTTTCTGCTAAGTGTACGACTTTCTGAACTGAAGCCGAGCACACATCAATGCTTCACTGTGTTTATCATTAAGTTGAATATATTGATAGATAGATAGATATTGGCCTTGAAAAAAGAATAGAAAAGAAATAAAAAAAATTTACAGTACAAAAGTTATCAGACCACATGTATATATAAGAAGAGAAGAGCAAAAGTGCTCTCCAGGTACTGGATATTGCTAGTATGCGAGAGAAATACTCACATATTTTGTGGGTTTCATATACACATGTGAGACCCACTCACACATTTATGGGTCTCACATATATATGTAGGACCCATAAAATGTGTGAGTTTTTCTTTTACATACCGGCAATATCTGGTACGGGAGAGAATAGTCTACATAGTGCTCTCTCGTTTAAGCCCAACTTTATTTACATTACCAAATATCTGAATTTTTTTATTGTTTATTACTTTAGGGACATCATATCTCATAAAAAAAAAATATCATTGAGCTACCTGGTTTAATTGATAAGGGATTGTTTAATTAGTGATTTCGTGTTCAAATTCTTACCGTCGAGGATCTACCCGGGTTGTCTCGAACAACGTGATCTCACACTAAAAAATTATTTGATCAAAACCCAAAAAAAATATGTTAGTGCAATAATTAATGATATCATAATCATAGAAGGATTTAATGTGTTATCACATTAATGATATAGACACACTGTATAAAAAAATTTACACTATTATTTAGTAATATGTTATCACATATTTTAATAAATTTAATAACACTTAAAATCATAATATATACTAATTGGACTCTAGGTAGAATTAGGATAGGATTTGACTCATAAAGAAAAGTAAAAATAGAATATCTATATATTAATGTTATGTGCGTGTAAAATTTCAACAATGAATGAAATATAGTCCTCCTTTAAATTTGTACTATCTGCCTGGGCTTTACTAAAAACTCAGCTCTGCTATAGCTTAAATTTCTAGGAGGTTGTTGGGTAGTATTTTCTTTTCTACAAATAAAGTTCACTGTAAGTCATGACAACGTGGAAGTAATTAAACGGAATAATAAATATCGCAGGAGTTTATATACTCATTTGATATTTCTATTTTTTTCTTATTTTTTCATATATTATATCTATAACTTTTTTTATAAATTTTTCCTTTCACTCTATCATTGTCAAATCAATTAAATATGCTGAGATAATATATGCCGTCCTTTTTTATTTGTTTAGATGAGAGAATAGAAAATGAGAGAAGTGAAAATGAAGATGAAGGAAATGACACATTTCGTCTGAAAAAATATTTTTTATTTTTATTTTCTATTTCTTAGTTTTAATTATAAATAACATCAATTTATTTTTTATTTTATTTTATATTTTAGAGTTTTATATAGAAAATAGAAAAACAATATAAAATTATTTTCACTATTTCCTTTATAAAATTTTAAAAATATGAAAGAATATGATATTTTTATAATCAAAATTAAAAATATTTTAGTAATTAAAACTACAAAATAAAAAATGAAAATAAAAAATATTTTCTCATAAAATAAACAACCCCTAAACTTGAACACATGGACCCAATAAAAAAATTTCACTTACTCTCTTACTTTTTCATTCATTTTTTCCGGTCCAAACAACTTGAAAATCCACTAATTTTTCTTTCCTTTCACTTATCTCCATTTTTAATTTACTTTTCTCATTTTCATTCCACATCTAAACAAAACCTTCTTATTTTGCTCATAAGTGATAATACTTCACCGTGGATTCTAATTTTTTTTATTGAATCACTTATCATATATCAATAACAACCACAGTTAATTTTTTTACACTTTCATTTTTTATACTTCTTTTTAGGTCTTGTTTTTCTTTCTATATTTCTTCTTTTCTTAACACATTAATTATCATATTATTTTTTCTCTTTTTCTCACAACTCTCACACCCTAAAATTAGGGTGTTTATAATATCAATTTTTCTAACATGTACAATGTTGCATGTGATAATAAATTAAAATTAGAAAAATTTTATTAAAAATTACAATTATCATAATATTTAATACATTGATAAGAAAAAATATTGTGATTTTAATAAAACATTTTTTTAATTTATTATCTTATGTAAAATCGATATAATATTTCCCTATCAATAATGGTTTATGTCTACATATTATAGTAGGGTGAAATTGGTAGAGAAATAATGAATAAGATATATGATTTGATGTAATAAGATTTGAGGTGGCAATATATATATCGGGTACAAGTAATTTGAGAGTATCTAGAAATTACTGTTGATCATATATCTTACTTTTTATCACTTTTTTTCCTACCCCACCCATACCTAAATGTGGAAACATAATTTTTTTTCTTTCATAATTATTGTTGTACTTTGTTGAACTTGCACAGCATGTGATACAGTATTACAGTGATACTTTTCATATAATATATACTTTCAAGCTTATCTTGTTAAATTATTTTTATAGTGAGTTATAATTATAAAGATTAAAACTTAATTAATTCAATACATTATAACTTCTTATTTTTGCAAGTAATTTTAATTGATGACGTTTTTAATTTAAAATTTATATTTTGTTTTAATGTTATGTCAATATATAATCTATATGATATATATATATACATATATATTACATGATTTAAAAAATTGTCGTATTTATGTATATCCTCATTTCAAATTTATATTTGTGAGTCCTTGATATTGCCACATTGGACAATTAGTTTTAACTCCAGATAGAATTTATTCGCGTAAAGCTAAAATTGACAACTGAATTAACCATATATATTTGTTTAATTAGCAATATCTTGAGTCAGTAAATTTAGACAGACATTTGTTATATTTATTTTCTTTCCTTTCCACACTAATAAATTGGTTTTTATGTTATATTAGAGCCCCTCTTCGGGTAGATGAAGTTCAACAGAGGTTGGAGTGGAAGGCAAAAATGTGTCATTACATGTCCTTGAAAGATAATTTGTTGTTGCAAAAAGCTCGCATGTCTGGGTTAAAAGTTGGGGATGCAAATACAAAATTTTTTTCATGCTTGCATTAATTAGAAAAGGATTAAAAGTGAAATTCACAACTTGAAGGTGGACAATGTCAGTTAAACATCTCCAGTTGAATTAAAGTTAGCAGTGAAAGAGTTCTTTGAGGGGCATTTTCAGGAGCGTTCTTTTGATAGACCTTGCCTGGTGGGTTCAGAGTTCAAGTCTTTAAATCATGATGAAGTTGCGGGTTTAATTAAGCCTTTCTTCGAGGAAGAAGTGAAGAGCGCCATGTGGGATTGTGAGGGCTCAAAAAGCCCTGGACCTGGTGGTTTTAATTTCACTTTTATCAAAGATTTTTGGGATATAGTGAAATATGATTTTCTGGCTTTTATCCCTGAATTCCATGCTAATGGTAAATTAGTCAAAGGCTCTAACAATTCTTTTATTGCCCTTGTGCCTAAGGTTGACAACCCACAACGGGTGGATGAGTATCGACCTATTTCGCTTATAGGTTGTATGTACAAGGTGTTGGCTAAGTTACTGGCTAACAGACTCAGACAGGTTATTGGTAGAGTTATTTCTGATTACCAATCTGCATTTCTGAAAGGCAGACAAATTTTTGATAGTGTGGTGGTGGCCAATGAAATTTTGGAGGAAGCCAAGAGGAGGAAACAACCTTGCTTATTTTTTAAGGTTGACTTTGAAAAAGCTTATGACTCTGTAAGTTGGCAATTTTTACATTATGTGATGGAGAGAATGGGGTTCCCTTTGATATGGAGGCAATGGATAACAGAGTGCTTGCATATTGCTAGAGTTTCCGTCCTTGTGAATGGTAGCCCCTCACATGATTTTGGGGTTGGTCGTGGGTTGAGACAAGGTGATCCTTTGGCCCCCTTCCTATTCCTAATTGCAGCGTAAGGGTTGAATTCTCTAATGGTGAAAGCAGTGCAGGAGAGGGTTTTTAATGGTTATCAGGCAGGCCACGAAGGTGTCTTAGTCTCTCACCTACAATATGCTGATGATATCATCATTGTGGGGGAAGCCTCTATGAGTAATGTTTGGGCCATCAAAGCTGTTTTACAGGTGTTTGAGTTGGTTGGCTTCTGGATTGAAGGTAAATTTTCATAAGAGTAAACTCATGTGAGTCAGTGTTAACATGGTATGGCTGGAGTACATGGCCCAACTCTTAAACTATAAGGTTGGGTCTTTTCCTTGTTTGTATTTAGGGTTACCGTTAGGTGCAAATCCTAAGAGGCTGAAGACGTGGTTCAGAAGGTGGAGAGAAGACTCTCTAGGTGGAAGGGTAAATTGTTGTCATTTGGCGGAAGACTTGTCCTCTTGAAGTCAGTTTTAAATGTCATCCCGATCTGTTTTCTTTCTTTCTTCAAGGCTCCTAAAGGTATCATTTCTCATCTTGAATCTTTATTTAAAAATTTTCTTTGGGGTAGGGATGATGAACATAAGAAAATTATGTGGGTCGCCTGGGATGATATTTGTAAAGATAAACAACATGAGGATTTGGGTATCCGGGATTTGAGAGCCTTTAATCTAGCTCTCATAGGCAAATTAAGATGGCGTCTTTTAGTAGAGAGGGAAAGTCTTTGGAATAAGGTGTTGACTTCTATTGATGGTGTGAGTTTAGCCAGCAGGGAGGGCGGGCGGGTTTCTGGTTCTAGGTGGTGGTCTGATTTATGGTGTATTGAGGAGCGAGAGAACATTTCTGCAAATTGGTTCTCCAAATCTTGTATTAGAGTAGTGGGGAATGGGAGAAGTACGTCTTTTTGGAGAGACCCCTGGTGTACTTCAATTCCTTTCTATGAGCGTTTTAGTAGGTTGTTTTCTATTACTTTAGCTAAAAAAATCTCGGTTGCTGATATGTTTGAGAGAAGAGAGGGGGTATTGTGTGGAAGTGGGGTTGGAGAAGGCAATTATTCCAATGGGAGATGGCACGACTATCTTTTCTTTTGTTACATTTATCTGTGATTCAGGTTCATGGGGAAAATGAAGATTCCTGGCGTTGGAAAGTGGTCTCAGATGGTTCTTACTTAGTTAATTCAACGTATCAAGTCATTGTCAATGCTTGTATTTATGCAACAATACCGTTGCGTAAGTTTATCCGGTGTACTTTGGTGCCTTCAAAGGTCTCTTGTTTTGCTTGGAGGGTATTCAAGAGCTGTCAATTTGGGTTGAGCTCGGTGAGCCAACCCGGCTCACCAGTGGGTTGGGTTGGTAAAATATAGGCTCACATTTTTGCGGGTCAAAAGTGGGTCAACCCACTTAACTCGCGAGCTAAGGTGGGTTCGAGCGGGGTTGAGGTGGGTTGGCTCACTTTTCAATTTTATTTAAATTTTATATTTTTATATTTTTTTCTATTTTTTGACCTTTTTTATTATTTTTTAGTTTTTTTATAATTTTTTAAGTTAGGTGAGTCAGCTCGCTTAACCCACCAACCCGAGGTGGGTCGAGCCGGGTTGGTATTTTTTCAGCTCACCAGAAAAGTGAGCCAACCCGGGTCGGCTCACTTTTAGCCTAACCCGTGGTGAGCCAACCCGGGTGAGCCGGGTTGGCTCACTTTGACAGCTCTAGGTATTGCAAGATAGGTTACCTACCAGAGATAATTTGGTGAAGCGGAATATTATTCATCTTTCTAACATTGGGTGTGTGTGTGTGGTGTGGGCTAAGAGTGGAAACCTCACGACATATTTTTTTAGTGTCTCTATGCTTATGCGATATGGATGCTCTGTTTGGACTGGTGTGGTTTTAATTCTGCTCTACATAATTCATTCATCTCGCATTTTGAACAATTTTTGGGTCTCCCCCACGTGAGATCTAAAGTGCGATTTAGGTGGTCGGTCATTTGGCTAACTGTTCTTTGGAGTCTATGGCTAGCCAGAAATGAGGTTGTTTTTTCAAATGATGTGTCGTCTGCTTCAGAACTGTTACAGTTGATACAACTACGTTTTTGGAAGTGGCTTAAAGCAAAAGACTTCAGTTTCTACTACCACTTTTCCTCCTGGTTAATGTCGCCTTCTGTCTGTTTAAATTCTGGTTCCTGTTGATTGCTCCATGTTTCATTTGGTGGCAAGGGTAGAAGCATAGGCATTTGGTTATTGGTTCTTACGGCTGGGATTGTATTTTTATTTGACTTTTTGTTTTGTATTGGGTTAGAGCACCCCTAGTGATCTTTTCAATGAATTTTGCTTATCTAAAAAAAAATTATATATCAAAATTCTTCCATACAAAATATTCTATGTACATCAATATATCTTTTTACTATCTTCCTTTTGAAGTCACTTACTTGCGTTAGAGGGTTTTTTTATTAAACTTATGCTATGTTTGGTAGAGTAGAAATAGAAGGGAGAGGAGAGAAATAGAGTAGAAAAATATTGTTAGCGTCAACAAATTTTAGTTCAGTTCACCTAGTCAAAATATTCAATTAAATGAAATAATAAGAAAGACCATTATGTACTTTATGCAAATATCTAAGTAGTTCTTTTCTATTAAATGTAATTTTAATGAAGATATTTCAAACTAGTTATTTAGTAGATATTCTATATCAGGTCACTTAACACGTGTCATGATTAGGGATGGATAAGGAACAATGGAACATGTTGAGTGACATAATAGATAAATAAAGGTGTTTTAGTTTTTAATTTTCAAAATTTGTTTTATAAAATTATTGTTTAGAATTATTTTTATAAATGAAATAATTTATTTATAAAATTTTCACCATAAAAATAGAAAAATTAAAAACAGGTTTTCATAAACATCCTATAAAATAATTTCATAATTTTAATTTTAAAAACAAAAAAAATAGTAACACTTTTTAAAATTGTTTTTTAAAGTTGTCTGTCAAATAAATTTTTCAGTTTATTTTTAGTTTTTCACCACAATCTCATCTCACATCCAACATCATAGTGTCCTTTTGCTTCTACTACATTGTTACACTTGAAATTGTAGAACTCCTCGTGGGTTTAAGAAAATAAATTATTTATGTATTCAATTATTTGAAATTGACACTTATATTCACTCTATAATGGGGAAAAACTTGAAACGACTTTTTTCTTTTCTGCAATTTTTTCTGTCTATTGACTAACAAAACTTACATTTGATTTATGTCCATGCAATTTGTGTTGAGTCTGGTATTAATCGATAGCATCCTAATGAGCTTAATGGCAATCTCATGACCAAAACGAAACAAATTGAAGCTGGTGAGTCTGGGAGCAATGAAAACTCTATCGAAATATTTGCAATCGGAATCGAACATGAGCGTGACTGTGGTGGAGAAGGTACTGAGGTTGGGGAAACGACATGGTTGATGGTGGAAGGCGTGAAAGACACGATGTGTGTGATGACGATACTAAACAAGGTTCTAAAGGTGTCGAGCGTGGCGACAAACAATGAGGTGATGACGTTGTGCAGTTTGTGCTTTTTTGTTTCTGGATCGGAAAGCATATAAAGCGATTATGCATGCCAATGGGTTGACCAAGATTTTGTTGCTGATCAAGAGCAGTTGCTCTCTTTACGTGTGCCAAATGTGAACCGATTTGCTCAAGATTTTAAGGGTTAACTAAAAATCATGCCCTTCTGATGCACTCAGAGATACATCGTATAAAAAAATAAAAAAAACATGTAATTGTAAATCAAATGAAAACGTTGTTAGTCAATAGATAGGAAAAAAAAAAGAATTGCCCGAAAAAAATGCCATTACAGGTTTTTCCCCTTTATAGAGTGAATCCAAGTGTGTTGAAATTTTAAATAATTGAATACATAAAGAAATTATTTTTTTAAACCCACAAGGAATTCCAGAATTTCAAGTGCAACAATGTAGTAGAAACAAAAGAACACTATGATGTTGGATGAGGATGAGATTAAGGTGAAAAACTATAAGGGACTAAAAACTAAAAGGAACATATTTATAAGGATTAAAAACAAATTTAAGCTGGGTAAAAATAACAATGTGGTTGTTTGTGGAATTTTTACCTGGCTAGGATAGTTTATGGTCCATGTTGGGATTTTGCTAGCTTGGTTTGGATCTATCACTTGTATCTATTTTTTAGGTGGCTGCTTTACCCATCTATTTTTGTTTTTTATTTCTTGTATTATGTATTAGAGTACCCCTTGTATTGTACTCTCTATTAATCAATTCCTTTGCTTAGCAAAAAATAAAAAATAAAAAAATATAACACATGTGGCAGACTGACATGACATACTATTAGCCAGATTAGTTTAAAGTTAACAACATGAACCAAAAAGGCCAAGGAAAAAAATTTTGGAATGAAAAACTAAAAAAAAAACTGTAGAGACTAAAAACAAAAGTTCTCATATTTATAGTGATTAAAAATATATTTAAGCCATTTTTAAATATCAAGTCCCAAACCAAAAGGACTTAAAGGATTATTTTGATAAAAAATTAAAAGAAATACTACCTCTTGGGGTGTTTATATTCAATCAAATCCAATGCAAATCACATAAACCGAATCAAAAAATTCAAAACCGAATTAAATAAATAAAAATCAAAAATCGCAAAAATCAAAATATTTTTATTGAATTATATTGGATTGGTTTTCGGATCTTATGTTAAAAATCGATTCAATCTAATCTAAATTGAACTTATATATACATATATTATTACTTATAAAATAATCATATTTATATTTGAATACATATATTTATGAAACTACTTATACTAATATACTTTTATGGTTTTATTATCTAATATCATGTTAATATTTGTATATTTAAAACTAGTTTTAAATTAGTTTTCATGTCTCATATTCTTTTTTATATAATTTTATATTTATTTTAATAAATATAAGTTCCAATAAAAATATTTACTATTATTTTGTAATTTTATCACTTTTATGTAATATTTATTGTTTCTTTTAAAAAAATCTAAAACGGATCAAACTCAATCCAATTTAAATTGGATTGGATTAGATTGGATTTGAAAAATATCAAAATCGATTGGATAATGAAATAATAAAATCGCAATGATTGAATCGGGTGATTTTTTACCTCAAAATCGAGCCAAACCAAACTGCGAACGCCGCTACTACATTTGTTCCTATTTAACCGTCTATTTGTATAAAAAAACACACATATTAAGGAGTGTAATTATTTTATTTTATAAGAAAAATTTCATTTAAAGGAGCACTAGGGATGCTAAAACCCAAAAACAGATAAGTAACAAATACAAAAATAAATACAAAAATAAGGTACACTACCAAATTAAGCACCAAATTAACCCCTTACAAAAGAAAAAAGCGTTAACTAACGCACCACCACTGCCTATATAACAAAGCCTATATAATAACCCAAAGCATAATGTAAAAGGAAATATCCACCCACTAGAACAAATTAATGGCACATGTAAGACCACCAATCGCTAAACAGAAGGATAGTCACATCCAACGTTGCATAGCAATATATAATTCACCTTCCAATTGCAAATTAATAAGCAGGTGGTTAAACTCCTCACAACAACTAGGAAGTAGAAAACAAAGCCCACAACCCACAACCTACAACACCCAAAATATCCGCACTTCCCAAATAGAACACAGAGCAAATACATGTAGAAAATCAGCGCCCAACAGCAGCAGATCAAAACTTATAGAAGCCGTATTTAACATTAACAAATATAATTATTACTCTTATTTTTATAAAAATAAATTTTAAATTTTGTATTCTCTATCTCTTTTATTATTATTGGGCCTCATTAATTTTTAATAGTGGATCATTTATAACATAAGTGTAAAATTAAAAAAAAATATAATTATTATTATATTAAGTTTATAAGTTAACAGTTAAATGAAAACAAATTTATTCTCTCAAAATAGAGAATTAAATAGAAATGGACTCAGCTTAGCATCTGTTCATCAAAATTACGTTTCAAACGTAGATCTAAGGGTCCGTTTGGTTTACAGTTGAGTAGAATTGATTTTAGAAATGAATGATTGAGATGGATGATACACGCTTTATAAAGTACGTTAACGTAAGTGATTTAAAATCAATTCTGCAGAATTGATTCTGGATGGTTTAGAATTTAAACCAAACAGGCACTAAGTCAATCCTATTAAAAATAGCTTCTTCCCAAATTCACATTTAAACGTGTATTTGTATAAACCAAACACACTATTAGTAATACAATTGTGTCACGTGCATAAATTTAAAAGAGAATATATTGCTGTTTACAGGGCACGGTACGGTAGCTTTTGTTTTCAGTGAAATTGATTGTGACATTACTGTAGAAGCGACCTCTGTAGAATGTTGGTGTTTACGTGATTTTAAAATGGAAATTATTTTTTAAACAAATTAAGTAAAATAGTTTATTTAAAAAATTAAAAAACCATACTATAATTTAGTATAAAATTTTTAATCTAACACGAGCTATATATTATTTTCAGTCTTTTAATGGATAATTTTAACAAATTATTTTTTTTCGCAATGTACAGGAAATATATCAATATTTATATGATTAATTTAATATATAATTTTAAAATATATATATATATTTTATAATATAAAAAATATGGTGAATTTAAAATAAATAAATTGAATTTAATATATAAATGTTATAGTATAATTAGTTTAAATGTAATACATGAACATTGAAAGAAAATTAATTTGTGATAGAGATTTAATTCAAATGTATATATTAAATAATTATTATTTTGAATTTGAATTATTAATTCATAAAAGAAAATTATTTCAATCATGTTATTGAACCAATAACACTTCATGTAATTTTAAATTATCATATATATATAGTTTATATTTTAAGATACTAATATATCAATTATCATATTTCAAATTTTAAATTAGATTTTTACTATTACAGTTATTAATTGATCATTGTATGATTAAATTTTATATATTATTAAATGATAATGATAAATAATTGAATTTGAGTTTGAATTATAAAAATATTTAAAAGGAAAAAATAGGAAAATAATTAGAATAATAAATATTTATATTTGAAAAGATTAAAAGAGATTTGATTGAATATTAAGAAATTTTTGCAAGTAATGTGTGTGAAAAAATTCTTTAAACAAATACAAAAATGACATGTGATTTTCTAATTGAGAAAATGCCCCACTAAAAAATTGAGGTTTTAATGTAACATCCTAAAATTTAAAATTTAAAATTATAATTAAAATACGTATAATTATATTCCGATGACGTTAGTTGTAAAAATAGAAGTTTTATAATAATAATAATAGTAAATATTAATATAACCGTATTTATGAGATAATAATAATATAATATTATAAATATTAGGGGAAACGTCAGATTATTAAGACCTTAATCAAAATTAATCATATTGAATATAATAATAAAACTATTAGAAGATAAATTATATTATTAAGATTATAATTAAATTAATTGTTATAAATATAGTAATTATTATATTAGTATAATTAATAATATTAAGATTAATAAGGACAATCTTATGAGAGAAATATGGTTTAGTATTTTAAATTAGGATAAGATCTTATAATAGGAATAATGAGATCACGAGGATTAAAGATAAGAATCAATACAAATTTAGGATAAGGTTTAATTATAAGATTTGAATTTAAATTTGAATGTAGATAGATAAGGATTCTGTAACATCCTAATAATTCCTAAAATGAATGAACGAATGAATAAAATAAAATAAGATTTATGAAGAAATAATAATAATAATATTATATTATTATGTTTCAGAAAAAGGTATTATTTAATTAAAAAGGGTAACAGGTGGGTTGAAGTAGGCCCAATTCAGTTAGATATTTAAATAGGGGGAGGGTTATCTATTTCACCCTATTAGTTTTCAAACGTCAGATAAACAAACCCTAGGAGGAGATAAGCAATTTCACAAGGGGAAGGTGTAGTAGAGTAGATCATCATGTTGCCATTCGTTTCTGATCGTCAACTCTAAGGTACGAGGGGTAATAGTGTTGCTTATGCGTGTATGTTGGGGTGCTTGGGTAGTGAGGGCAACCATAAGACTCTCTAAGACTTTTAAATTTGAATTTGTTATGTGCATCAAGTGTTGTATGATGAAAATCTGTTTGCTTTGATGTTTAAACGTGGTAATCTTGATGAATCTCAATGAATTGGGTGATGGTGGCGAGAGTAGCGAAAATGGATAAATAAGGGTTGATTGATGAGGAACCATAATGGATTATATGTGTTAATTTGTAGTAAAAATTGATGTTTTCATTGAATTTTTTCGGTAAAAACGTGTTGGATTGAAGTATTAACAATGAGGATTGATTAGGGGTTGAAGAAAAGGGTTTAAAAGGGGTAAAAATCGCAAGAACACAGCGTTCTCGAGTCGCCGGTAATCGATTACAGGGTTTTATGGGCAGCGCTGAGTGAGTTTGGGTTGCTGGTAATCGATTACAAGGTGTCTGTAATCGATTACCAAAGAGTTGAATTGCTGGTAATCAATTACAGACAGCCTGTAATCGATTACTAGACCTTGACAGCTTTCTCGTCTGGAAAAGAATGTGTCTGTTAAGGGTGCAAATGAGCTCGGAACACTATTATATAGCATATCAAACTGAAGCCCCGGATCTTAACTTTCTAATAGAAGTGGAATTATCTTAATTGGACACCTAGAACTCTAGATATTTCCAAATTAGTGCACCAAGGTCATTGAGCTTAAAACTTGAAGACTCCAAAATTGAGTAACGATCTCTGATAATCGATTACAGCTGTGTGGTAATCAATTACCAGGCCAAAAATGAGTATGAGAGTGTTGTTTAAGTGGTGTTGTGATCCTTTAATTATTTGTTTATAAATATGTGAATCATTTGTGGAATTGATAGATTAATTGGATGTATAAAGTGTAGATTGTGGCATGAGTATGGTGGCGTAAGTATCTTATGTGATGCTCTATGTTTATAATATTGTGATGTGATGTGAAGTGATAGAGTAATAGAGATTGTATGAGATATATGTGAATGATGATGATGTCTTGAGTATAGAGATTGTATGAGATATATGTGAATGATGATGATGTCTTGACTATGGAGATTGTATGAGATATATGTGAAATGATGATTATGTCTTGAGTAAAGAGATTGTATGAGATATATGTGAATTGATTATTATGCATTGTGCATATATGATGTATGATGATGATTGCATTGAGCATAACATTGAGATATGAGATGTGTGTGATGCATAAGTCAGACGTGGCTAGCATATGCCCTAGAGTGGGGGTGACGACCATGATGGGAGACATTCGATGCATTTACTCTACTGAGGGAGTGTTTACAATGCGAGTCATCTAGCCCTAGAGTGGGGGTGGTGATGATGGGGGGCGAATGTCTTTGCACGCGCCTAGAGTGGGGCGTATAACTGTGCAACCTATCGGTCAGAGTGGGCGTTAACGGTAGGGCCATCATTGGCAACAACTAAGAGGAATGATGAGGTGCGCTCATTGTGAGGAGTTCCAAGTCATGATCCTTAGGAGGAAGAGTTTTTGTGCATGAGCATAGAGTGAGCATACATGGCATTTTATGATTGTGTAGAATGTGAATTTATATTTATGAGAAACTTATATGTGTAAAGTGTAAAGAGTGTGGAATGAGATCATTGATGATGATTATGTGATGAGATCATTGATGATGATTATGTGATGAGATTATTGATGATGATTATGTGTTCGGTGGGGACATGGTAGCTTTCGACATTGCATGTATGAGTATGTGTTCTTTTCCTCACCGTACTCTATGTGGTTATTTTATAGGTGATGAAGATGGCTCTCAATGTATCGAGTATTGAAAGGAAGGGGTCTCGCTCTGATATATGTGACATCGGGACTTAGAGTCTAGGATATTGTGTTTTTATTTTGTTTTGTAAAGATTTGGAAAATTATTTCTAAGCGCCTTACATGGCCAAGACAGATTTTTATGATGTTTATATTTTGTTATTTTAATTTTTGAAACCGTTGAATTTACCTTTTATTTATTGATTTGATTTGAATTAAATAGATGTTTAAAGTGAGAAATATGAACCTTTTTACCCGATGAGGACCATAACTTTTCCCTATATTTCAACTTAATGACTGTAATAGTAGTTGGGGTAGAAGGGTGTCACATTTAAAGCATCAATATGACTAGGGAATTAAAAATCATGCAAATTTGTGTTGGATTAAAAATTTTATACTTAAGAAATTTTATTATCATCTAAATAACTTCTATTAAGTCACTAGGGTTGATAATGAATAAAGTTTTGAGTAATTTATATAATGTTATATCTCAAATTTTATTATCATTATTATACACTAATAAAAAATCTAAAATATTTTTAAAATAAAATTATTTTTAATCAAAATCAATCCAACCTTTTTAGCAAAGTCATATAATTAAATGCATTGTCAATGTTGTATACACCAAAAAAATAGTCACATTTTGTCACTCATGTCCCTACTTTTTTTTGCGAGGGTTTCTTCTTAAAAGTTGAAATTAGGTCAAATATTATTTAAAACGAGCTCTTTAAAAGTATTTATTGACTTAAACTTTTTAAGTTAAAAAATCTCAAAATATTAATTCATTAAATAATTTTAACTTTACTTTTGAAATGTCTTATTTTTAATTTTCACTTAAAAATAACTTAAACTACAAAAAAATCAAATACTAAGGCCTAGATTAATTTTTGTTTTTAAAAACAGAAAGAAACAAAAAAAAAAATTGGTTGATTTTTTAGGGTTCCCAACTGTAAACCAAACAAGTACTTACTCAACTGGATAATTCCAGTTACCATTGGTAAACCATTAACATTTTCATTATAAAAAAAAAATCACGAATGCCCTTTGAAGTGTTTGTATGTTATGTTAATCTTAAAAAACATTAATTTATAATTTGAAATGTGATTTTAATGAAAATCAAATACACGTATATATAAGGAATAAAAAGTGATAAGAAAAAACTGGAAATTATAATAAGGGTCGCAATTTGGTATCCTCAAGTGAGAGAGGATTTTGGTACCTTCTTATTATTTTTTTATTGAATAGAGACATAAAGGTCAAAGTCACATAGAAATAAATCGTGTACTCCATCCTAAATTATTTCAAAGACATAAAGTAGATTTGAATGAAACACATGTGTATTGCAAATGAAAATATGAAAAATAGGGGAACACAGTAAAAAATACAAGATAACGGTTATAGTGGGTCAAAAAAGTCTTTTTAAAAATTAAAAATACAAATTCTAATAGTTAAAATATTGTCTCTTAATTGTAAAAATACTAAGGTCATTTAATCCAGTTGAGAGAAATTGTTTGGATGATAAAAGAAGGTACTAAAATTTCCTTTCATTGGAGGGTACAGTAGAATTTCCCTTATAGTAAACTATATTATATGATTAAAGAAAAAGGGATAAAAATAAATAAATGGTATGAAATGAGTATATAAAGTTTTGGAATATATGCATGCTTGAATAATTGAATACTTTGTTATGTGTACCACTGTACCAGTACAACCCGTTTCCTACCTACTTTTCACTTTGTAGTTTTTGGTGTCGGGAATCCCTGGCCCTGCATCTAATCTACGTGGTGGTTTTGTTTTTTTTTTTTCCTTAAAAGATTTTCGTTGCTCATTAGACTTTGGACCAGTAATGACATCACCCAGTTAAATTTGCCTTGCCCGCTTGCAGCCCGTCATTTTCCGAATAAAACAAAAATTCTAAATACAAGGTTTTATATAAAAGAAAATTAATAGAAAAACTTTATTGAAGCAGTTGAAAAATAAAGGAGACTGGAACAAAAGCAAGATATTAGGGGAATCTAAATCTTACATTAGTAATAGTAAAGGGATAAGAAATTTCAATTAAATCAATTAATTAATTTGTAATAAACACTCAAGTTGGCCTTCCAAAGTCACGCATATCATTAAAAAAAATCGGTCACCAAATTCATTCTTCAAAATTCTAAAACATCTTCACATTATTTTTTCTAATTTTTTGTTCTTAAATTAGTCTCTCAGATATTTATTCATCACCAAATTAACTTTTTATATTATATTTTTGAGACTTCATCTTGAAAAGTTACTCATCTCGCTCTCCCTCTCAATGATTTTTAACATTTTCTCTTTTTTTTATTGGATGGTGAATTCCACATACTACTTGCGATTGTGGGATTTAATTTCTCTCAATTTGATTTTTTAAATGTTAATCCTAAATTTTAAAATTTATTAATATTTCAATTTTTTCCTATTATTTTGTATTTTCTATTCCAATCCATTTTTTAATATAAATATTTATTTTTATAATTATTATTTTAATTTATTTAATTATATCTTATTATCAAATAATAATGTAAATTATATTTCAATAGTTAAATATAATATATTATTAAAATTTAAATTTGAATAATTGTCCAAAATTATTTTTTATTTTAAAAATAATAATTCATTATAAATGTAATTTTAATTATATAAAATTAAAATTTTATCCGCATAATATGTGGGTTAATATATTGGTTTATTCTTAATCTAGTTCTTCATAGGGACTAATATTTACTCCCTCCGGTCCTATTTATAAGAACCTTTTAACTATATCACACGGATTAAGGAAGTTGGTTAATTTAGTTGATTGCAATAAATTTGTCAAGAATGTGTATGATATTTCCTAAACTACCCTTGAATTTATTGAGACTCATTATCTTTCTCTTTCCACTTAACTACTCAATTGTGTCATACTCTCTCTACTAATTAATTACGCACCTACCTCCACTAATGGGGTATTTTTGTCAAAAAATAATTAATGCATGGGACAATCTGAAAATGTTCTTATAAAAAGGACCAAGACCCACCCTAAAAAAGTTCTTATAAATAGGACCGGAGGGAGTATATTTTTCAGGAACGTATTTAATAATAAAATTTTAAAAACCAATGTAGTAATATTTTAAAATTTTTATAGGCTAATATAATTACTAAAACTTTTAGAAGATTAATATGGTAATATGAAATTTTACAGGATCAACTTAAAGATTTTTTCTCCACATACATAAAGTGTTACATCTACGCCATTTTGCAAAATTAGATAAATTTAAATAAGTAAGTCGCGGGATTTTAAATTTTATGAATATTTCGTACAAATCACATAAAAGCTAGCTAGGCCTAGAAAAAGGTTACAATCATTTCTTTTACACTCTATTTGTTTCTATCAATTTAGTGAAGAGAGAAATGTTACGGTGAAATCCGAGAGATAGTTAACAACCACCTTGTTTGGAATTGAGAGAGAGAAATTGAGTGAATATTTGAAGTGGGGCCATCGCATAAAAACTCAACTCTCCTCATTTTAGCATAGAAATGGCGTAGAGAAGGAGTTGATTTACCAAAAAGACTTTCTACCCCTATTTATATTTAGTTGTTTTTTTTTTATTTCCGTCTCTACTATTTCTCTAATACTAAACAACTTTTATTTCTACTTTATTTCTCTATTATTTCTCCCTTCACTGTCTCTCTCTTTCCTATTTCTCTCTTCTCTATTTCTTCATATAAACCAAACATAGGGTTAGCTTCCAAATTAGGCAGGCCGGTTAAATTTAAAATAGGTTTCGTATTTGATTTGGATTTGGTATTTTTGGTTTACAGGAGGGGTTGTTTTTTATTAGTTTTTTTGTCACTCCTTTTGGGTGGTTGGTTGGGAGTAGTGTTTTGTCTTTCAGGTGAGATGTACTTTTTCTTGTATTTTGGATTGGAGTACCCCTTGTACTCCCAATTAATCACTACCCTGGTTCCTATTTAACTGTTCATTTTCAAAAAAAAATTGTTCCTATTTAACTGTCACTTACAAAATCAATGCACTAATAATTACATTTTTCTCTATTTTGCCCTTATGTTAATAAATGACCCACTATTGAAAACTAATAAGAGCCAATAGTATTAAGAGCCAATAGTATTAAGAGAGATAAAAGGGTAAAATAGAAAGTTTAAAATTTATTTCCATGAAAACAAGAGTAATAATTGCATTTCTTAATATATGTGTTTTTAGTCAAAATGGACAGTTAAATAGTAATGGTGATAGTAATTATTTTGCTTAGCAAAACACAAGGTTTCGTATTGTGATCAGAATTCAAAGATAGGGGAAAGAAAAATTGTCTGTGCTCCCTCCATCGCCTCTTGTTTTGTTTGTCACCATCTCAATTAATAATTGCAAAAGAACATGCATGAGGTTTGGGATAATAAGTTGAATGCAGTTGAATTAATGGCGCAATACGCGCCAATCACAACGTTACGTCGACATCAAGGCAACCATGAAAAACAAAAAATTAGACAAGTGTACTCTAACACACTCCTCTAAAAACACTTCTTTATTGGTTGAATTCACATTAATGTATGTGATCATATTATATGGGTCTCACTCATATTAGGGGAATTCATGTGATTTTTAATTAATCATAAAGAGTGTGTTAAAGAATATCTTATTAAAAGAGTTTAGTTAAAACATTGGGAAAATGTGTAACTTCACCTTAGGCTAATTAGATATAAAAATGTATTAAATTTATCAAAATTATCAACTTTATTATATAAAAATGTAATTATATATTTAGATAAAGTATAAATTAACATTAACATGATTTAAAATTTAAAATTAGATGAAAGGCCAATACCAAAAATTAATTCAAACAGAATTTAAAATATTTAAAAATATAAATAAATTATTGATTAAAATTTCGAACTATTTGGTTCAACTAGAAAATTAATGAAACCAATTAGGTGTTTAATCCATTCAGCGTAAAAAAGAAAAATGATCTTTTTTTTTTAAGTAAAAAAAAATGATCTTAGAATTGGTAGAGTTAGCCAAAGCAGTCTAAAATAGAAACCTCAGTTAACCTGTTTGGTTTAACACCATGTCAGCTCACATAGTGTATCCACTTCATAGGAGGGTTTCATCTTTCATGATGCAAATGATCTCCTACATTTATAAACCCAAATTTTTTCACCAAACAATGTAATTCAGGGACGGATTCATGGGGAAAGCATGATCTTGGCCCTCTCTCACTATATATATACTACACATAATATAATATATATATATATGAGGAGGGTTATAATTACACTGGTGTAAGTTACACCAAGTGTTACACCGCTAATAACTACAAATTGAATATGTTTTTTAGTAATCCAACCGTTGAATTATGTTTGTTCATCATCATGATTATATGTGCCAAATTTCGTAAAATTTTGACACCAATAACTTGATAATCAAATGGTTGGATTTTTCATATATTTCAAATGTATATATAACGTTAATCTTGAGACATCTCAATGACATATCAAATAATTTCAGATTAATGTAAAATTTTATATGTATAATCTATATGATAGTAACTTTCAATCCAACGGTGGACTATTTAATACAATGATCCGTTAGAGAATTATTCAGCGGTGTAACACTTGGTGTAACTTACACCGGTGTAATTATAACCCTCCTCTATATATATATATATATATATATGAGGGTTATAATTACACCAATGCAAGTTACACCAGGTATATATATAGTATAACTTACATCAGTGTAATTATATAACTCTCCTCATATATATATGAGTCAGGATCCGTTGACACCAGGTGTCAAACTTTATGAGTTACACCTCTTAATAACTTTTTAAAAAATGTGAATTTGACCAATCTAACCGTTGAATTGAAAGTTCTTCTAAAGTAGATCAAGCCTATAAAATTTCATAAAAATCAAAAACTAATTAATACTTCATCAAACTAATTTATTTTAACGTATAATATGTTTTTAAAATATAAGTAAAAGTCTACTATTAGATAACATACCTACGAATGTCCAAATTATCTGAAATTTGATATACATGATCATGAAGGCAATATAATGTGATTCAACGGTTGGATTGATCAAATTCACATTTTTCAAAAAAAGTTATTAAGAGTTGTAACTCATAAAGTTTGACACCTGGTGTCAACGGATCATGACTCTCTCTCTATATATATATATATATAATATTATCAATATATATAATGATTAAAAAATTAAATAATATGAGTGTGATACATTTAATTTTTATAATTTAAATTTTATTTAATATTTATTATTAAAATTTAGTTTCTTTAAGTGATTTATATCAAAAAAATTATTTGATATAAATATTATTATTGATAAATTTTATAACATATATAGACCTACTATATGTATAACTTAAATAAAAATATGATGAAATTGACTAATATTTAATATTTATTATTAATTTTTTTTCCGACACTTTCAAATAAATTCCGGATCGTCCGTGATGTAAATTTCTTACGGGCAACAAGCAAAGTTAGATGAAATACAAGCCGTATAGGCAATTAAATCTTGTCAATGGTTCCTTTAATTTCCTGCAGGCAAGAATGTCATAGGTTTGCATATGGATTTGCAAATTGAAGTAGAAGGTAGATGGCTCCCCTAGATTGCTACAAGGTTAGGTTGGTGAAATGTTTGTAAATTTAATGTTATATAATTGTAATTTTTTAAAATTATTTGATTTTAACTATAAGTGAGTTTTTTTAGTAAAATTAAAATTTAGGGTGAGAGGACGGTGCCCCAGTTTAAGGAAGGCAGGGAAAAGCTTCCGAACTCAAAGAGTTACATTTTACCTCATCCTAAGGAGACGAGTGGGGGTATGAACCTGCGACATGTCATATATGAGACTTTATCTTACTCCACTCAACCAACCCATTGTGATTAATTATAAGTGAGTTTAAAATGAAATAACTTAATTATTATAAAAATATTTAAAAAAACTACAATGAATTTAATTTAAATTCTTAGTACAGTGCAAAAATAATATTTTTATATATTCATTTTGAGTTAATAATATTTAGAAATAAAAAATATTTTTAATTTAAAAATCACATGTTATACTCTTCAAAATCACTTTTTCTCCTCTTACATGAGTTTATAGTCTTTCTTTCCCCCCCTAATCTCAGATTCTCGGTTTCAAAAGTAATATTGAATCCCAGTTCCTAATTAATATAATTTGAATCATGCAAGTTAGGCTACTTTTTATCGTAGCACCCACATTTTTACTATTCATACGCTTAAATTAATTAATGTGTCCTATTATACATATCAAATTTTTATTAAGCACATCATATCTCCAACTCAGCACCTCACCTTTTTACTATTATAAAATCTTAAATAGGTCCCATAATTACACATAACACATTTCTAAATTTTTTAAATCTTTTAATATTTAAAATAATAAATAATTAAATAATACAAAAAATTATTTTTAAAAACAATTGGTGCTTACGACGGTTGCAAACAAACCACGCTAAGTACATTTTTAAAAGAAAATTCCCTCAAGTTATAACTGTAGATTAGAGCCGGTAAAATAGGCTGGCCCGACCGGGCCGGCCCGTAAAAACTTGCAAAAATGTAGGGCTCGGACACTTAATTTAGATGCCCGAATAACTCCCCGGCTTTTTAGCCCAGCCTAATAAAGCCCGCTACCCGCAAAAATGTCAGGTAGCCCGCAAAAACCTGCAAAAATACCGGGTTATCCGTAAAAAGCCCGCTAAAAGGTAGGGCTCGAGCACCTATTTTAGAAACCCAATTAACTTCCGGGTTTTTTAGCCCAACCCAATAAAGTTCGCTACCCGTATCAAACTAGGTCGAGTCGGGTAGCCCGAATTGACAACTCTACCGTAGATAAATAAAAAAATAGTAAAAAAAATTCAAACATGTTTACTTACAATTTTTAAACCATTGGAAACGCAAAAAATATTTATATATATAAAGCACCAGTGCTATTAAAACAACTACACACAAAACCACTCTAATGGTATTTTCTCAATAGGCATTGGTGCTTATTGAGCAAAATAAGACCATCTTTATCCCAGCACCTCATTTTTTTCATTATTCACAAATCTTAAATGGGTACCACCAGTAAACATCAGCAAGTTCTTATTAAGCGCTCATGTTCTCTATTCCAACATCTTACTTTTTTACCATTCTCAAATCTTAAATGGTTCTCATCAAAACACATTACCAATTTATTTATTTACAGATATAATTAATAAATAATAAAATAAAAAAATTGTTGTTTTTCCGGTGGTTTAAACTGCCGGTAAATTCACTTAAAAAAATTACCCGGGGTTGGAACCCCCGAAAAAGCTAAATAAAAGAATTTACCGAGGGTACCAGGAACAACAAAAAAAATAAAAAATAAAGCACTACTGCTCAACTGAGCACCAGTGCTTGGGAAGCACTTGTGGCCACTTTCACTCAAGTGGATTTTGCCCATAAAGCAGCGATACATATTGAGAAAATACTCAATAAGAACAGCGATAAAGTTGCTCTAAGACCATCTTTATCCTAGCTTTTCATATCATTTGGTTCTTATTAAGCACCTCTAATCTCTAACTCAGCAGTTCACTTTTATATTATTCACATATCTTACATAGGTCTCATCATTACACACCACTGATTCTTTATATATTTTAAATTGAAAATATTTTAGTTAATAAATAATAAGAATGGTGTGAATAAACTTTATGGGGCGATTAAAACCGACACAAAGATTTTTAAAATATTTTCGTGCACTTAGTGGCGGTTTTAAACCACCATAAATACAAAAAAATATTAAATAAACTTTGTGGCGATCATAAACTGCCAATAGATGAAAAAAAAAACAAAAAATTACCGGCAATTTAAAATTGTTGGCAACGCGTCTAAAAAGTTGTTGCTGCATAATAGGTTTTTTGGCACGTCTACTAGAGGTTTTAAATAGCTAGAAACGCAAAATAAAAAACAAAAAAAATATAAAGCACCAGTGTTCAACTGAGAATCAGTGTTGTTAAAGCACGTCATCATAAATTCACTCTAGTGGTATTTTTCCAAGTAGTATCGGTGCTTATTAAGCCCGATAAGGCAATCTCTAACGGGGGTTTTATTGAGCAATTAAATTGCTCAATAAGACTCGTTGCTCTACCAAAAAATAGCGTTAGAGTGGATTTTCAAGTTGGTGCTTTGATAACATCGGTGCTCACACCAGTGCTCTAATTAGTGGTTGTGCATGACCGTCACAAGTTTTTTTTAATATTTTTTGTACTTATTAGTGGGTTTAAACCGCCATTAAGTGCATAAAAATATTTTAAAAAACTTTGTGGCGTTTCTAAACCACTTGAAAGTTTATTCACCTCATTTTTTATTGTTTTTAATAAAAAAATTAAATTAAAATATATAAACAATGAATAATGTGTAATTGTGAGTTCTATTTAAGATTTGTGAATAGAAAAAAAGTGAGTTGTTGGGTTGGAGATAAGAGATGCTTAATAAGAACTTTGTTGATGTGTACTATATAGTGGAACCCACTTAAGATTTGTGAATAATAAAAAAAGGGGTGTTGTGACCCATTGGAGCTAGCGTCGAAATTTGTTTCAGTGGGAATGGGATCAGTTGCAACAACTCTCCCTTGAGTTACAGTCTGTACAACTAAATATGGAAGCTTCTGATAGTTGGAGATGGAGTGCTGATACAGAGGGCTCATATTCTGTGCGGTCTGCTTACTAACAGAAAATAGCAATTGAGAGAGTAGAAAAACAATGGAGTGATTGTAAGAATATTCTATTATTCTCTTGGAAAAAATACAGAGGTAAGGTAGAAATTTATACACAAAAAAAGAATCAGGCTAATCCTAACAGAATTTGATATGCAAAATCTGGTATCCCACTACTACTCTACAGCTGTACAAAAAGAATCAGCAGCAAGAATAAAATCTGCAAGGAAGGCAAATAGCAAAAGGAATATGTCTCTGTCTCAGCTTCCTTTTTCTTTTAGTTGACACGTGCCCCTTTCCTCTAATACCCCCCCGCAAGCTGGGGAGCAAATATTAATGAGACCCAGCTTGGGACAAATGTGTTGAAACAGCTTAGGAGATAAAGCCTTAGTGTGTATATCTGCAACTTGTTCTGTGGATGAAATGGGAAGTAACCTTATCAATCCTTTCTGAACCTTTTCTCGAACAATATGGCAATCGATCTCTATGTGTTTGGTTCGTTCGTGAAAAACGGGATTAGCTGCAATGTGTAATGCAGATTGATTGTCACAGTAGAGAAGAGCTGGCTGCTTGAATTCAATTTTAAGGTCTTGCAGGAGATATGAGAGCCACTGAATTTCACAAGTCACAGCTACCATAGCTCGATATTCGCCTTCACAAGAGCTTCTAGATACAGTATTCTGCTTCTTTGACTTCCAGGATATAAGAGATGATCCAAGGTAGATGCTAAAACCAGTAACAGAACGCCTGGAATCTGGACAAGTGCCTCAATCACTGTCACTATAAGCTTTTAATTGCAAAGTTGAATTACAAGGGAAGAATAATCCGAGACTTGGAGCACCCTTTATGTATCTTAAAATTCTCAAGGCTGCTTGGTAATGAATCACAGTTGGCTTAGAGAGAAATTGAGCAAGTTGCTGGACTGAAAAAGCAATATCTGGTCTAGTGTTGGTGAGATACATTAATCTTCCAATTAATCTTCTGTATGCTGTGACATCAGAATACATTTCACCAGAGAATTGTGAAAAAGATTTAGTATTGTCCATAGGGGTAATGGATGGCTTACAACCCAAAAGCCCAGCTTCAGATAATAGCTCCAAAGCATATTTTCTTTGATTCACTGTAATTCCACTTTTGTTCCGAGCCACCTCTAACCCAAGAAAGTATCTCAACTTGCCTAAGTCTTTAATTTTGAAAGACTCATCTAAAGCCTGCTTGATTTGTAGAATTTCACTGTTATCATTTCCAGCCAAAATAACATCATCAACATATACTAATAAGGCAGTGAAAGAATTCTTAGAAGTCTTTGTGAATAAAGAGTAGTCATTCATGGATTGATTATAGCCAGCAACGAGTAAAAAGGAAGACAGTTTGGCATACCATTCTCTGCTGGATTGTTTCAGACCATATAAAGATTTCTGTAACTTGCACACTTGCCCTGGTAAAACTGAATCAAGGCCAGGAGGATGGATCATGTAAACTTCTTCTTTTAACTCTCCATGTAAAAAAGCATTATTGATATCTAACTGTTCCAGTTTCCAATTAAAAATAGAAGCTAAAGAGAGAAGTAGCCTCACTGTTGTCATTTTTGCAACTGGTGAAAAAGTATCCAAGAAATCAACTCCTTCAGTTTGGGTGTATCCCTTGGCTACAAGCCTTGCTTTGTATCTTTCAACAGAACCATCAGCTCTATGCTTTAACTTAAAAACCCATTTGCATCCAATAGGGACTTTGCCTTCTGGAAGATCAGTAATCACCCAAGTTTGGTTTGTTTTCAGAGCAGATAACTCAGCCTGAATTGCCTTCTTCCAACAATCATGCTTCATTGCAGTTGCATATGAGCTCGGCTCAACATGTGAGGATAGGGACATAACAAAAGAAGAGTAAGTAGGTGACAAACAATTATAAGACATAACAGATGATAAAGGATATAAACAATGTGATTTAGTATCGGTGTGAAAATTACAGTAATAGTCCTTTAAATATTCAGGGGGTTTCCTATTTCTGATGCTATGCTTGATATGTTCAGTATTTTGCTCAATTGTGGGCTCATCATGTTCTGTTGTTGCTTCCTGAGATGTGGATGCATCAGAAATAGGAGTAGAAATGGATGACTGTGGTTCAGGATGAATGTTGTGATTTGATGGTCCGTGTTCTGTTTCATGGGTGATGGATTGCATTTCTGGGATAGGTGAGGCAGGATTATTAACATCACTTCTGTTGTCTTCATTTTTGAAATAAGAAAAAATGTGTTCATGAAAAATGATATCTCTTGATACAAAGAGTTCCCTGGTTGTGATATTCAACAAAATGTATCCTTTAGTTCCGGTTTTAAAACCAAGAAAGACACATTTATGGGCTCTAGGATCAAACTTAGTCCTATGTGTGGAAAGACTATTAGCAAAGCATAGGGATCCAAACACTTTTAGCTGCTTAAAATCAGGATCAGATTTATAAAGAACTTTGTGTGGTGAAATGTTTTTCAAAATGGGAGTGGGAAGAATATTAATAATGTGTGCTGCATGCAATATGGCATATGACCAGTATATCTTAGGTAAATTGGACTGCAACATCAGAGCTCTTGCTACATTCAGCAAGTGTCCATGTTTTCTTTCTGCAACACTGTTTTGCTGAGGTGTATTAACACATGTAGTTTGGTGAATTATTCCCTTAGTATTATAAAAATCTGTCATGAAAAATTCTGTGCCATTATCACTTCTAATAACCTTTATGCTAGACTTAAACTGAGTTTGAACATAGGCTACAAAATTCTGCAATATTTTTGCCGTTTCAGATTTCTGTTTTAACATGAAAATCCAAGTATAGCGTGAGTAATCATCAACAATAGTAAGAAAATATTTGTGACCATGAATGGAAGGAATTGAATATGGACCCCAAAGATCAGTATGTATTAAATCAAAACATTTGACAGATTTTGTAATACTAACAAGAAATGGAAGTCTCCTTTGTTTAGCATTATGGCAAATATCACAAACATGAGATTTACTACTTTTGACAAAAGGGAACTCACTATTTATCACATCAACACATCTATTTGAAGCATGTCCAAGGCGAAAATGCCATAAAGTTTCATGATCAGCAGAAGCAACATTAATAGCAGTGGTGAAATGGGATGAGGTCTTTGGAATCTTGGTAAATTGTAGTGTTTGGTGTGAAGGGACCCTGAATATGTAAAGTCTATCATGCATTTCAGTTGAACCAATCATCTTCAATGAATTCTTGTCCTAGATAAGGCAATGAGTAGAATCAAAAGCAAGAACACAAGATAAATTATTGGTCAATTTTTCTACTGACAAAACATTGAAAGAAAAACATGGAATATATAAAACATCATGTATAACATGATTTTGAGTGAGAAAAATACTACCAGAATGACTTGCAACAACTTGATTACCATTTGGTAATTTGACATGTACAAGTTTGATTTGGTGAAATGAAGCAAAATATGACAGTGAGGAACAAATGTGGTCAGTGGCACCACTATCTAGAATCCAAGAACTATAAAATGAAACATAAGAGATTTTACCATTGTGGTTGGACTGCACAGAAGAAGGAGGAGGATGAGCAGCTGAAACTTGGTTGGAAACATTGTTGCTAACTTGTGATTGTTGTAGAAGGGCCAATAGACCTTGATACTGCTCTGCTGTAAAACCAATTTGGGTTAACTGCTGATTTTCCATTAAGCTCTCAGCCCCTTTCTGATCATCATCAGGTTCATCACTCTTTAAAATAGCATTGGCATGGAATTGGTCACGGTTCTGATTTTTGAATTTACAGTGAGGTGGAAAACCATGCTTTTTGTAGCATGTCTCTACTGTGTGACCAAGTTTACCACAGTGAGTGCAGACTTTTGTGTTATTCCCTCGCCCATAATTGCCCTTGGATTGTGGATAATTTCCTCTTCCAGCACCTTTGTTATTCTGAAAATTCCCTGCACCAGCTACAGCCATGGCCTTTGATTGGTTTGTTACCTCTCCAAATATCTGCCTCTCCTGCTGAATAACTAAAGAGAATACACGGTTAAGGGATGAGAGGGGATCCATAAGCAATATCTGGGTCTTAACAGTGGCAAAGTTATCATTCAGCCCCCTTAGAAACTTAATAATCTGATCCTGTGTTCTGTATTTGTTGACATTGACAAGAGCATTGCAGGTGCATTTGATGGCACATGAACAAGCAGGTGATGGGCGAAAAAGGTCAAGCTCATCCCAAAGGATTTTTAGCTGAGTAAAATAATCCGTGACATTTAACTCTCCCTGTTTGAAAGAAGATATCACATCTTGAATATCATAAATCCTGATCATGTCCCCTTGGGAGAACCTTTCTCTAAGATCATTCCATATCTTAAAAGCATTGTCCATGCAAATAATGCTTTGAGATATAGAAGGTGACACAACTTTCAGTATCCATGAGACAACTAACATGTTGGCTCTTTGCCAGGTGGAAAATAATGGATTAGTGCGACTAGGGACAATTATGGTTCCATCAATGAAGGCTATTTTGTTTTTGGAAATAAAGCTCATGCGGAAGGATCGAGACCAATGGTGGTAGTTTGGTCCCTCAAGGAGGTTTGGGATGATAAGAAAAGATGGGTTGTCTGATGCACTAACATAGTAGGGTGAGCTGGGGTCTAAGGAAGGGTCAGTGTTGCGAATTTCTTCCATGAGAATGTAGCAACCAGAGCTCTGAATTTCAGAGCTCTGATACCATAACAGAAAATAGCAATTGAGAGAGTAGAAAAACAATGGAGTGATTGTAAGAATATTCTATTACTCTCTTGGGAAAAATACAGAGGTAAGGTAGCAATTTATACACAAAAAAAGAATCAGGCTAATCCTAACAGAATTTGATATGCAAAATCTGGTATCCCACTACTACTCTACAACTGTACAAAAAGAATCAGCAGCAAGAATAAAATCTGCAAGGAAGGCAAATAGCAAAAGGAATATGTCTCTGTCTCAGCTTCCTTTTTCTTTTAGTTGACACGTGCCCCTTTCCTCTAATACTTACAAATTGATTGTAAATGATGTTTTATATGTTGAATTTCCAATGCACTCCTTCCTTTGGTCCAAACTTGTGCCAGCCAAGATTTCAGGATTTGCTTGGAGAGCTTTTTTAGATAGAATTCCCACCAAACAAAATTTAATTAGGAGAAAGGTTATTAATGCTTTGGACGGAGGAGGCTGTTTGTGGTGTGGTCAGAGGGTAGAGTCAACTTCTCACTTGCTTTTTGAGTGTTCATTTTCTCATAAAGTGTGGATGTCTTGCATGAAGTGGTGCAGTTATAGTACTGTGCAACATAATGACTGTTTGCAGAATTTCACTCACTTTGTTTGTTTACTGTCATGTGATGCTACAAATAAATTACGTTGGTCTTTGATTTGGTTGGTGGTGGTATGGTCTTTGTGGCTAGCCCGAAATGAAGGTATTTTTTCAAATAATAATATTGATCTTGAGGTTGTCATGGAGCTAATAAAAATCAGATCTTGGAAAATTCTGTCAGCCAGAGATACTTCATTCAAATACTCGTTCTTACTTTGGCATGCTGATGTGAGAGCTTGTTTAATCTCTCACTACCTCTGATGTTTCTCACTGTGATGCTATGCTGCAATTTCTAGTGTTTTTACCTTGGATGTTTCTATGTTTTGTGTACTGGAATGCAGTCTGTAATGGCCTTCTTTAAAGGTTTGGTATAGGTTTCGTGGTACTGTTGCTACATGCCTTATGTTTCTGCTGATATTTCATTTAGGAGTGGTGAATTACTGTCACTACATTGTTGCTCCCACTGTTGGATTGTCTTGATCTATTGGCCGTTTATTATCACTTTGGGTTTGGTGGGCTTGGAGATTATGTTTCTCTAGCTTAGTTTATTTTCATCCCATATTTTAGCTTTTTGTCTACGGTACTGCATGCTTTTTGATTTGGTGTATTCATTCTATTCCTTTGTATTTGTATATGGGTTTGAGCACCCCTAGTGCTCATTTATTGAATTTTGCTTATAAAAAAAAGGTTATCTCTATCCCAACACCCATTTTTTTTTACTATTCACATATCTTAAATAGGTCCTACCAATACATCTTAGCAAGTTCTTATCTCATCTCCAACCCAAGTACCCAAGTACCCAAGATTTTATATAAAATATTTTATTAACTATTAATCTGCCCCTAAGTATTTTGTAAATTTATAGTATTACATCTTTATAATTCTTTCACTACTTATTTTATAATTTTTTTAAAAATTTATTTTTTCCTTATTTCCTTTTTTATATATTTTTATATTAATTAATTATTTTTCCTTATCTAGAGATCATAAGATTCTATTCAAAATTAAACAAGATTGTGTTTTATTTGAATGTGATTTTTAGAACTGTATGATAAAAAAATAAAAAAATTACAAGAATACAAGGGGATTTTTTATTTGATTTTAATTTTACTTTTAGGATTAGAGAATAAAATAATATATATATATATATATATGTTTTAATATTTTAGTTTTTTAAAAATTCATGCAACTTTCAAGTTTGTCCTTATTGTTAGCTTTTTTTTATACCTTTTTTGTAAGTAAAATTCTATTAAATCCGCACATTAACTAACCTAAAAATTATAAATGTTAAAAAATTATGAGGGATAAAGATGAAAAAAAAAACAAATATTTCTAAAATTTTGTAAAAAGTCATAGAAAAATAACTAAATAAAATTATCAAAAGAAACCTATAAAAAGGACAGGTGATAGTAAATCATTTTGGCCCCCAATGAAAAAATCCTGGCTATACCCCTCCACACACATATATATTGAACATGGGTGCTGCTAAATCACCCAATTTCCTACAAAGCATCAATGCTTATTAAACAATTGTTTAATAAGACTCACGATAAAGATGTTGTTGTCGTCGTCTTGTGTAAAGCATTACTTTTGTCCCAAAAAAAAAATTAAGATCATTTACTTTAATACCTGAAAGATAACAATTCAAAAAATCCTTAAATAATCAATTTAATCGTTTTAGGAAATAAACTAATGTTAAGAAAATATTATTGTAAAGTTCATCTTTTAAAGTTTTTTTCGTGAGTATAAATATTGTGTTTCACTTTTTTCTATCACAAAATTTGAACTCAAGTTGATATCAAAATAAATAAAAAATCTAAGGGTCCGTTTGTTTCATTAAATATTTTAATTTTTATTTTTTTTGAATTTTTAATTATAAAAAATCACATTTTTTTAATTTTATTTTCTATTTTTTAAAATAATTTTATATTGATTTATGTTATATACAAACCTTTAAAAATAAAAAACTGATATTTTTTTTATAATTTTATAATAAGAAATGAAAAATGTTTTTAAAAATAAATGACCAACCTAAACTAATGCTTTCGTACAAGCTATATGCCATGCATGGACCTATAAACAGTTGCAAGCAACCTTGATTTTCTCTCCTCAACATGCAGAGCAGTTATGTGCACTGTGATGCCCTGCTTTTCCTCCGACGTTATTTATTTGTATATTTTTTATTTTATTATATTATTTTTGAGTTATTTGTTATTGAAATGCACAATTCAATATTTACTTTATAATTTTAAAAAAATTGATTTAAAGAGCAATTTTCTTTTTCCTTTTTCGGGCGCTGGCTGATCGAGTAATCGGTGACAGCTTTGTCGTTTTATTCTTTTTGGTTGTTGCTAGTAATACCACCTACACCCACGTGTATCGCACCTTATGGCTATTATTAGAGCAACTTTATCCTCTATCTTACACCTTTTTTTTACTATTTATAAATCTTAAATGGATCTCACAGTATACATCAGCAAATTTTTATTAACCATCTTGTTTTTTTTACTATTTACAAATCTTAAATGGGTTTCACCAATATACACATCACCCATTTTTTATTTACAAATATTTCAATTAATAAAAGAATGGAAAATAAATTTTCGGGCGGTTAAGAAACGCCACAACTTTTATTTAATATTTTTCTACACTTAATTAGTGGCGGTTTTAAACCACTAATAAATGCAAAAAAATATTAAATAAAAGTTGTTGCGGTCATAAACCGCAATAAATACAACATAAAAAACACAAAAAAAGTACTGACGCGTTTTCTGTCAGTTTCAGATCGCTAGAAACGTAAAAAAAAAAAAAACAAAGCACCGATGCTCAATTGAGCACCAATGTCTGGGAAGCACCATTTCCCATTTTCACTCTAACGGAAAATGCTTATAGAGCAGGGGGTCTTATTGAGCAAATGTGTTAAAGTTGCCCTTAGAACTTAATTCCTCCGCTTTTTTATATTTTATTTAAGGTTTTTTACAAGAATTAAGAAATGTAATAATTATATCTTTTTAGTCCAAAATTTTTAAAGATATCATTTCTCTTTCTCTTATTAATACATTTTAATGTCTCTCTTTTCCTAATAACCATGCATAAACATCATGTATTTATATTCACATTGTTTACCTCTTACCATAATTTTTTTGTTGGAAGTATAAAAAATACGTTTATTAAAATTTTGAACTTTTAAAACATTTATGATATAGCTTTATAATAAATATTTGAAATAAAAAAAGAATAAGATTATGACCGCGGTAAAATTGAAAAAATTACATTTATTATTACTTTGTTATCTGAAAATGACACTTACTTAAAAATAAATTTGAGACCCTAAAATGACAGTAAAAAAATTGAGGGAATACAAGTTAATGGACACGATAATTTTTCTCTCACGCCTCTCATAAAAACGAGCTGAGCTGTAATAAAAAAAGAGATAAAAAATATGGAGAAAAAAAATAAAAAATGAGATATAAAAGAAAAGAGTGTGAAAACAATCAAAATTATATTGGATAAGGAGCATATCATATGGGTGTGGATTTTATTCTGCTCATCCGAATACTTTTATTGCTAATTTTGATCAATTCTTGGGTCTTTCGATCTGCAATTTGAAGAATTCGTTTAGGTGGGTTGTCATTTGGTTATCGGTATTATGGAGTATTTAGCTGGTAAGAAATGAAGTTGTATTCTCTAACAAATTTGCAACGCCAGATGAACAATTTGCTTGAGTTAGTTAAAATACGCTCTTGGCAGTGGCTGAAAGCAAAGGATAGTGGTTTCTGTTTTGATTTTTTGTCATAGTCTTTGCAACCAGCTACATATGTCTTAATTTTCACCACTTGCTAGCTTAAATAGTTTCCACGGTTCACTTGGATGTGGTGGTACAACTTGTTGAGTAGGTGTCTTTTATATCTGTCCGTCATTTTTAACTTTCTATTTCTTTGTGTAATGGGTTAGAGTATCCCTTATACTCCGTATTAATGTATTTCATTTTGCCTAGAAAAAAAATCATATGGGTTTGTTTGTTTATAATTGCCTTAATTGTAGTTTTAATCCCTTTAATTAGTTTTTATCATGTGCAATTTTGGTCCATCAAATTTTTTTTAGCAAATTATCGTTGAAAAGAGAGCCTACTATCAACATCAAATAGCTAATTCACGATATTATATATCCCCACGCTACCATCACTTTCAAAATAAACATTATATTGATGTCGTGATCACGTGATGTCATGCATTTCTTACAATCTTTACATATGAAAGTATGGAGGTAGGTGGGTGAAATTGAAATACAAACACACACATATATATGAATACACAAAAACTAAAATAAAAATGTAGGTATTTAAGATTTAATTAATATATATTTTTAATATAAAAAATTTTTACACGGACATTTAATATTGTGCCACCACATCATTTATATATATGAATACACAAAAACTAAAATCAAATAAAATAATGTAAGGCTATATATACAAGATTTAATTGATATACATATATTATAATTATGTTTAAGCCTTATTTAATATATAATATAATAGTTTTAATAATTTAAAAAATAAATGATGTGACAACATATTATTGGATAACCGTGTAAAAGATTTTAAAGTTGTTACATATGCAAAATTCAAACTCAAAGCATTGTTAATTAATTAAGTATATACCGTTTAAAGCTATGTGTACATATAATTTTTTATAAATCATATATATCGATCTTTTATGAGAGACAATTTTGCTCGAGACGGGAACATTCACATTATGATGGAGTTAGCTCTCCTAAATTTTTCCATCTACAAAACTTGATCTCGAGATTATACTTTAGAAGAATCAGATATGTACTACTTGAACCAAAATGTAATAAAGCTTTAAATATTCAACGTGTCTAGTTTATGACTTAATTAATCTTAGTACAATTAATTAAATTATGTCTATCTATCTAAATATAATTATATAAATAATACTACTTTTGTTCTTATTTATCTATCCCATTTGAATAATGCTTTTGTTTTTATTTATATATGCTTCATTTAGAAGTTCAATAGAATATTAATTATATTTTTTTCTACTTGTATCCTTAATAGAAAAGATAATAAGAGGGAGAATTAAAGAATAAAATAAAAAGATAAAAGGTATATTAATTAAAAAAACACATAATAAATTTTATGCAAATCAACATATTTATTATATTTTTTAATTTGTGTGTTTTCGTATAATTCATGAGACAAATAAATATGAAAGGAGGTCGTAGTTGCTTTTATGGTACATAAGAATATATTGATGTTTATATCCCTTGTGTCTTATTTATTTATATTTATATTTATTTTATTTCTCTTTAAAAAATTTAAATTTCATTATATTATTGAAATTTAAAAATTAAATAAAAATATCACAAAAATTGATTTAATTGATAAAAATGTTTCAATGATAATAAAAAATAATTTGATTGTTAAAAAATATTTTAATGCAAATAAAAAACTAATTAAAATGTAGAATGTAATGAATTCTTATACTTATTATTTTTAAAAATAACTGATTGATAAGAATATTTTAGTGACATTTTATGCCTATTTTTATATTAATTCCATTTTTTATGAATTTTTAAATTCAACTAATAATTATCTTGTATATTACTTGTCTACCTTGGTATAATATAAAATATTAAATTTAAAAATAAGACACTTCAAACTTTTATTTTTCAAAATTTTAAAATTAATAAAAATATTTTAGTAATAGTTTTACCATGAATTTCTACATCAATATATTTTTTAATTTCATATTTTATTTAAGTTAAGTTAAATGATAAAATATTTTTTAATAGTAAAAAAAATAAATTAAATATAAAAAAATACTCCATCCTGTCTTTTTTAAGACATTTTTTAGAATTGTTTTGGTCTTTTTTATAATACCCTTCATAAAGTTTTAGAAGAATTTATTAAATTTTTTTCTCTATATTTACCCTTCATACTTAATGAACTTTGTAGTTTTCAAGATTTGACTAATGTGAAAAATTGAAAAGAGTTTGATATTAAATAGGCATAAATTGTAATCAGATGAGATTTTAAAAAATTAATGTATTAAAACATTTCTTTTAATTTGTGTGTTTGAATCAAATAGGGTATTATAAAAAGGACCGGAAAGAGTATTTTTTATTTATTTTTTAATTTAAAAATTAATTTGCTTAAAAATATTTTAAATATAATTTGTGCCATACATTCTTTTTTAAGAATTTTTATGCTTTTTTTTCTTTTGATTTTGTAATTAAATTAACAGGTATCCATGCATCATATATGAGTATTTTTGGTAAAATATAAAAAATTATTAAAAAATAATTTAATGGTAATATGAGTAAATTAAATTTTAAAATATAAATATTTGTTTTTTGGAAAATTTTAAAGTCATCTAATTACTAGGAAATTATTTTCACATTACTTTGTGTAAAGTATTTTTCCAACATTTGTTTGTTTTATCTCTTTAAATTTGAAATTGAGTTGTATGTGTACACTCCGGAGGTAGTTACATCAGTCTCCTTTGTATTTCACTGTATTTTTCTTTTCTTTTTTGCTTTTATGTCATATTAATTATCACATATTATAATGTCTTTGTATCCCTCTCTTCTGCCTTAAGGTGTTTACACCCATAGACATTTTCCTTTGAAATTTAAACTAATAATTAAGTACATTGTATATTTACACAAGAGTTTTTTTTTAAATAATAAAAATATATATAATATGTTAAATAAATAGAAAAGAATTATATTTGAAACCTTTTATTGTTGCAAAAAAATTATTTTTAAAAATTAATTTAATTAATAAGAATATTCTAATGATAAATTTGTATTAGACTCGAATTTTAAATTTTAAATTTTTATTTAAATGTTGAAATTAAATAATAATATGCATTTTTTGTATTATATGGATTTTTTTTAAATAATTAAATCATTAATACACATAAATAATTACTTACAAATTGTAAACATGATAAATCATTTATGTAAGAGGAAAAATAGTAAAAAGTATAACAAAATGTCAACATAAATACAAGAGAGAAAAATATTAATAATTTATTTGTCTAGTAATTTTATTATTTCATGGCAAAAGTATTATTAAAATTATGTTTTAAATTTTAAAATATTATTATCCACGCATTACATGGATATTTATGACTAATCGTAGCAATACTATTATACTAATCATCAGGCATAAAATGTGACTCGTCTACACCATTATAGGGACAACCTTTTCTGAAGACTTCTGTGTGGTGCATATGCATCACGAATTTGTGATTAACACTATGGTTTCTTCTAAAGCACTACTAGATATTTGGTTGCCACGTTGCATCAAATAAATAATTGAGAGGACTATATTAGTGTGTGCCGGTTTGATTTACAGTGGAATAGTTGATTTCAGAAATAAATAAATGGTTGAGTTTAGTGATGTATATTTTATAAAATATTTTAGATAAAAATGATTTAAAATTAATGATGTGAAAATTTTGCGCCCTTGCAATGATAAAACAAACGGTTGTTTAATCAACAAAGACTATTGTTTTTGTGACTTCTAATGAAGCAAAAAGTAGTTCTCATATATGATCACATATCATATTTGATTCCTTTTTACGCGTTTTTATAAGAAAAAAGTAGTGGGTGCAGTTTTTTCATCTAAAAGTTCGTGTGTTTTTAGTTTACCCCGAAATTACGTTTTAAATGTAGATTTAAATCAATGTTACTGTTACATTGATTCAAATCCATATATATTTAAAACATAAAAGTATCGTTTGTTCAGATACATGTTTAAAATATGATTTTAAATTAAATAAAGTACGGTAATATTATACTCTCTCCGGTCCTTTTTATAACGCACACTTAATTGAATGACACATACCAATAAAATAGTTGAAGTTGATTATTTTTATTGGAATTTTAAAAAATAGTTTAACTTTCTAATTTTACCCTTATTTAATATCATTAATTAACTCCGTTACCATTTTTTTAAACCGTAACGCTTACAAAAAGAAAGAAAAGAAACGGAACAGAAAGAAAGAAAGAGAATGTCCTCAAAAGGGATAGCGCCCGGGAAACACAATTTGACAAGCATTGCTAACAACATAGTAAAGAGATCAAGAGGAGGATGAGTAACTTCAACAAAAGTCTTTGAAGCAGTTGCTCCTTTCTTTGCCAAAAAATCAGCACATTGATTTTCTTCCTGGTGTATATGATGAAAAGAAACTATCCAATTCTTAGCAACCCAATTCCTGATCTCCGAGACGACATTAGCATACAAGTGATATTGAGAGACAGGTTTGGCCAGAAGAGAGAGAGCTAGCTAACTTGGAGTCAGAGTAACATATATAGAACCTCTCTATAACCCTCCTCCCAAGCAAGCTTCAATCCAAAATGGATAGTTTCTTTTGATAGTTAAAATACATTGAAGTTAATAGGGGCAAATAAGAAAAATGGTAATAAATGCTTCCTTAAAATTATTAAGTGTCTTATAAAAAGGACCACTAAGACTTGTAAGAAATGCCTTACAAAAAGAATCCGATGGAGTATATGTTTGTTTTGATTTTCATCCTATCTAGGGATGGAAGTAGGCCGAGTCAAGCTAGGCTTTGCAGGGTTCAAGCCTGACCTGCATTATATTTTTGTGGCCCAACACTGGTCTGTTACCTGTCATAAGTCATTTTTTTAGGTCTGACACGGTCTGTTTTAGAGCCTGATTTGGCTCATTAGTATGTTTAAAAGCCCATTTCATATTATGACCTTTAAATATATAGACCAATAAATCTATCTCTAAATAGGTCAATGCATTTACAAACCAATAGTCTTATTTATTTATTTATAATGTTCATATGTAACTACTAACTAACATATACATTTAAATAGGACAATAAGTCTATCTCCAAATAGACCAAAAAAAGAAATTAAAAAAATTATATATTATTATAGTACTTATCGTATATAATATATTTATATGTTTATTAAAAATAATATTATTTATAAATAGGCAAATCTGCAAAGCTCAATAGGCTTTTTAAAAAGCCTAAGCCTAGTCTGTTCAATTAAAAAGACTTTTTCAATAGCCAAGACTCGATCTTTTTATTAAATGAATTAAGTCAAATTAGGTCTTAAGTTAAGTAAGTTTGACTGTAAGCCCCTATGAGCAGCACGTATTTCCACTTGTAATCCCGTTGAAAGTCCAATTGTTGTTCGGGAAGCGGTAATTTAAAAAAAAGTTTTTGAAAAAGTTAATTAGAAATGTGTGTTTTTTAATAATCTGCGGTGAAAAGTAGGGTGAAACAAGTTAATTTTTTTTTGGTCAACAGAGCTCAGTGAAACAAGTTAATTAAAAGACATAATAATGTACGGAAGGACAAGTAACCTGGGGCCTGATTGGTCCCCTCGATGAATGCGACTCTTTGTAATTTGTTTAGTATTTGTTTGTTTTAAATTTTGAAAGGTGTAAAACCAAATTCTTTAAAATTTATTCTAAATTATTTTTATTCAACATATTTTATAAAATATATATTACTTATTTTTAATTATTAATTTTTAAAATTAATTTTATTCAACTACAAACCATAACAAAGGTTTTTCATTATCACAACTTCACAAAAAGTATCAAGACATATGAGAGAGCACGTGTTTCATAGGAGTGAAAAGATTTTTTTCTTTCATTTTCATTTTACGGTGAGAATACGAGAGAATAATAATGTGTTTGATAAAATTAGCTGAAAGGTTAATTAAAAACTGAAAAATTAGATGAATATTGAAAGTTAAAAGTTAGTTGATTTGATTGATGGTATTTGATAACACTAGCTAAAAATGATAAAATGACATATAAAGACATGATTAATTATTAAATAATAATGAGTGGGGGTGATTGAGAGGTAAATTTGTAAAAAAAATTTAGCTGGTAGCTGAAAATAGGATTTTTTTTTTAAAAAAAGCTACCCCAAGTAACTTTTCAAGAAAAACTACATTATCAAATACAGCTGAAATAATTTTAGTTACTAATTTCAATTTTTAGCTAAATGAAATAGCTTGCTAAACACACTCTAAATCATGATGATCATATAACAGTTGATTGAGGTTAAACTATAAAAATTGATGTGACTCTTGAGATGATTATATAACACTCAATGTTTTGACTCGCAATTCATATAAAATTGATTTGATAATTAGTATCCATTCCCTGGTCTCATGCTAGGTATGTCCTATCTCTCCTAAAATAAAGTTTTAGGAGATTTTCATTAGATTATGTTCATATGTCTAATGAAGTTTGGAATGGAAAATTATATAATAGAATAGACTATAGTAGAATCAAATCAAACACTATAAAATAAAGCTATTATTTTATTATTTGGTTATTTTAATAATGCAATAAAGTTAAAAACCTATTTCATTAAATGGAATAGGCCGGTTTAGGGTTTAGGAAAAGCAAAATTGAAGTGAAGAAAAAACAAAATTTTAAATGGAATTATTGTATTCATTCTATTATATTTCATTGTATTCATTCTATTTTAAATATTCTAAATAATAAAATCAATATTTTAAGCTATAATTTTATTTTATTTCATTTCATTCCATTTTATTTTTTTCATCAATTCAAATACACTCCTTGAAAAGTCAATCACGAACTCTCATTATTATACAAAGAGCTCGAGTAAAATTTTTTTTCCGAAATAAATTAAATTAATGCATGTAAAAGTATCATATTTTAAAAACTTGGTCCATTTCAAATAGGTTTTAACTCTTGCTTTGTAAATAACTAAATATATACTACTGTGGTGACTCCTCTCACACCCAGTGGTGTGATTTAAATTACAGAAAATATTTTATAAATTTAAATTATTAAAATGTATATAGAATAATATAAATTTGTTTCTATAATTTATATATCAATATAAAGCTTTTGTTTTTTTTTTTCGGTGATAGGGAGGGTCTAAGCCCAAAGACTACAAAGGAACTGTTCTAGGAAAGGACACTCCCACAAAATCATCAAACAGTAGCTGAATACAAACTTGGGGAGGGTGACTCAACAAAGTAAGCCCGAGAGGAAATTGGAAAGCACAATTTGCAAGACAATCAGCAACTCTATTAGCCTCCCTATAGGTGTGAGAGATGTGAATACTCCAAGGTAGAGAGAGGAGGTTTCTGATTGAGCTAACAAGATGATGACAAGGATGACTTGGAAGTTATCCCTTCTGAATTAAGTTCACTGCTGTTAGGGAATTAGACGCCAGAAGAATATAGTTGAAATTTCTTTCCCTTGCCAAATTCAGGGCTGTGAAGATGCCCCAAAGCTCAGCTTGTGTGATCGTAGAATTCCCAAGCAATTTTGAAAAGCCAAAAATCCAGCTACCTCTACTGTTTCTAAAAACTCCTCCACACGTTACTAACCCATTTGATTTTGCAGCGCCATCAACATTACACTTAATCCAATTTTCAGGAGGGTAAGACCAACCAATAGACACATTCTGATAAGAATTTGCTGTCCCTTCCATCTTCTCAATGGCAGTGAAAGCATATTTGAATTCAGCCAAGTGATTAATGATGACATGGAACAATGAAGCAGGAGTCTGCTGGTGGTTATTGAAGACAGTGTCATTCCTCTTAATCCATAGGATCCATATGACAGTACCAAAAATTAGATCCCAGGAATAATCTTTCCATTTCTTCATAGCTCCAATGAGATTAGTTCTAAACCACTGGCTGCTATCCAGGGAGAAGAAATCCGGAAATAAGCTACCTGCATTAAAACAGTTCCATACTTCCTTTGATCTCGGGCAATCTTTTAGAGCATGCAACATTGTCTCAGGACAAGTATGACAAATAGGACAGAAGGGACTAGCATGGGTTCCTCTGCTATTCAAAACAGAATTTGTTTTTAATCCCCCATTTCTAACCAACCATAAAAAACATTTGAGCCTGTGAGGCACATCTAGTTTCCAAATCTTCCTCAAAATATTATCATGCGTAGATACATACTCCTCTTCAACTATATGATAGGCTGATCTAGTAGAGAAAGAACCATCAGAAGTAATGTCCCAGATAGGGATATCAGGACCAATACCAGAAACACCACCCAAAGCAGCAGTAATCTGCGACACCTGCTGATGAGGAAGGTAATCTTTAAAAAGATTAAGCTTCCAATTTCCCATGCCATTAGAGAAAAAAGAAACAGGTTTGGATATTAACTCCTCTGGAATTAACTGAGTAGCCACTGATGCCAGGGGAAATCTTGATTTGAGCCATGGATCCAACCAAAATTTTGTTGATGTCTTATCTTTGATACTCCACCTCATGCCCTGCTGAATGTAACTCCAGGTTTTAACCACTCCTTTCCAAAGCACAGATTGAGACCTCCTTCCCCTAACTTGAGGGATGATATCATCTCCAGCCCCATATTTATATCTTAGCACTTTAACCCAAAGAGCCTCAGGCTTTGTAATTAGAGCCCAACCTAATTTAATGATTAAGGCTTTATTAAATGATTGAAGATTCTTGATACCCCCATACCACCAGCATCTTTAGAGCGACAAAATTTCTCCCATCTGACAGAATGAAATTTCTTCTCATTTGAAGTATGTCCCCATATAAAATTTCTAGCCATTTGCTCAAGTTTCATACACACCTTAACAGGGAGGAGCACAGTTTGCATGGTGTAAGTTGGAAGAGCTGAAAGAACAGCTTGGGTAAGTGTGATCCTTCCAGCCATTGACAAAGATGAAGCCCTCCAATTGTTCATTCTCTGTTGTGCCTTCTCAATGAGATAGTTGTAAGTACGCCTAGTAGCTCTTTTATGTAAAATTGGGACTCCTAAGTACTTTCCCAAGTCACGGGCAAGGGAGAAACCTGACAAATGGGCCAGCTGTCTGGCCAAGGCACTCCCCACATTATTAGAAAACATTATTCTAGTCTTTTCCACATTAACTTTCTGACCAGAAGCCGAACAAAAAAGATCCAAGCAATCCATAATTTCAGTAATCTGAGGAACAGAAGCCTAAGCAAAGATTAAGAGGTCATCTGCAAAAAATAGATGGGATATTTTTGGCCCATGTTTTCCAAACTGAAAGGGACGCCACTTATTATCTCCAACCTTTGACATTATAAGGTGAGCCAATCTTTCCAGACAAAGCACAAATAGAGGATCCCCTTGCCTAATACCCTGCGATGGAGAAAATATATCTGACTGGATGCCATTTATTAAAACTCTCATTTTAGAAGTAGACACATAACTCATCACCAATGAACAGAAATCAGTATTAAAGCCAATATCCAGCAAAGTGTCCTCAATGAATTCCCATCTAAGGTGATCATAGGCTTTTTGGAGGTCTATTTTTATGGCCATAAAACCTGTCTTCCCCTTACAACTTCTCATAGAATGAAATATTTCTTGCGCAATTATGATATTATCAGTGGTGTGGCAGCCCGGAACAAAACTCGCCTGATTAGCGTGAACCAAAGTGGGCATGAATGACTTTAACCGGTTGGTGATCACCTTGGTAATAGCCTTGTATGCCACATTACACAAGCTTATAGGCTTAAACTGAGGTAACAATCTGGGACTATCAACTTTGGGGATTAAAACCAGGAGAGTCTCATTTAGCTGGTTCACTTTGTGGGGATCATCATAAAAACTCTTAATGGAGCTACACACAGATGGACCAACTTGGTGCCAGAATTTTTGAAAGAAAAGAGGATGGAGGCCGTCGAGCCCTGGAGCCTTATATGGACCCATGGAGAAGATGGCATCCTTTATCTCAATGTCAGTAAACCTCCCCTGAATCATAGACCAACCAGAATCATTTATAGAAGGAAAAGAACCCCAGAAAGGCCAAGGGGAGAGCAGGCCATCAACAGCGAAAATTTTCTTAAAAAACTCGATCACCATGCTACTAATGGTATCACTATCTGTCACCTCCACACCATCAACATCCTCAAGCCTCTCAATTTTATTTCTTCTTCTCCGAACTATTAATTATGGACAAATAAAAAAATCTAGTGTTTCGATCCCCCAATCTAATCCAATCACACCGAGATTTTTGGTACCAAATAAGCTCCTCTTGGGCAAGCACCAAAATATACTCCCCTCATAATTTCCTCTTCAAAGCCTCCAGACCTCTATCATGCTGCATAGCAAGCCTTCTATTAACACCCTCTAATCTGGCCATCAATCTCCTCTTTTTATGGAAAACATTACCAAAGTCCTTTTTATTCCATTCAGTTACTAGGCTGTGAAAATCATGGATAGCAGCGATCCAATCTGAAGAAGGAGACCAAACTGATTTAACAATGTTAGGAAAACGTTTATCCAGCAACCAAGCCGCTTGTAACCGAAAGGGTTTCACACCCTGCATGGGACGCTCCCTCTCTACCCTCAGGAGGAGGGGCTTATGGTCTGAACTCATGTTTGGGAGATGAGAAACAAAAGCTTCAGGATAAAGTAATCTCCAATTTGTGTTAGAAAGAGCCCTATCCAACCTCTCCCGAACTCCACGCCATTCCCAAGTAAAAGGGGGGCCAACAAAACCAAGGTCTTCAAGGCCATAGCTGTCCACACAACATTTAAAATCTTCCATAGCCCTCCAATTTGGACTAGCGCCACCATGTTTCTCAGATTCCCACAGATAAGCATTAAAATCACCAAGCCAAGGCTCATTTGAATTCATGCTTAACATATGCAGATTCCTCCAAAGGTCACCCCTATCATGCAATCTTGGACTGCCATAAACAAAGGTGATATTCCATTTCACAGAGCTATTAGGGAATGAAACACTCCCATGAATGAATTGAGCATGAGTTAACAAGACGTCAAACTGACAAAAGGAATTATCCCAACACACCCATATTCCTCCAGAAAAACCCTGAGCATCAACCTTAATGAAATTCGAGAACCCCATCTTATTGATAACTCTGTCACTTCTAGTGCCACTTATTCTAGGTTCTAAAATAGCATAAATATTTATTTTATGTCTCTTAGTCAAGTCCCTAATTAAATAAGGGAAAGTCCTAGCCCCAACACCATGCACATTCCAGGAAAAAATATTCATAAAAAACCAATTAAAGGAAGAAGAAGGATGAGTCAGGAAGACTCACACAGATGGGACACTTCTACGCCCAAACCATCAACATGATACATATCCACATTCTCTCCATTATGGCCAATGTTCACGGGATCCTCCAAGTTCCTCTGGATACCCTTAACAAGAGGAGGGGTACCCTGAGAAGTAGCACAATCAGGTGGACGAAGATTACAAACACCCCCTTTAATATTATCAGTTGGAGGGCAAAAAGTAGCCGTAGAAACAATAATAGGTTTCGTGACAGGTAAGTCAGTTATTTTGGACATGTCCAAATTCTGATGCTTTTTAAAGCTTGGACCATTCCCCTGGGTTCTGACAGTCTTCTTAAAATTTACTAGAGAAAATGGGCCTGGACCACTTGACTCCATCTTGGACTTGCCAAGGGACCTGTTAACTTTCTCTTGAACATTTAGGCTTGCTTGGGCTTTAAACTCAACGGAAGGCCCAACATTCTTGAGATTTTCCTGGGTACCCCTATCCTGAGTGTTATCTCGCGCAAGATTAATCATCTCCTGATTGTCCACAGCAATATCCATGCTCCCTATCCCATGTGGATTATTTCCTTCCCCAACTAACTCTTCCACTACCTCCTCCTGACCCAACGCAGCAAAACGTGATCCCGAGGCAACAGATTTTCCAGGCACTCCTTTCCCTCCACTTCTAACAGATTCTTTTTTGGAATTTTGCGGACCTCCCCCTTGTTTTCTGCGCCCTGGCCGTTGTACCATCATCCAAGGGTCGTACAAATCTTTTGAGGTTTGGTTGGCAGTTACAGCAGGTGGTTGCTCCCCCTCATTTCCAATCGCATCACCCCCCTGAGCATGATCTTGCGCAGAGGTCTTCACTGGGGCAGCACTGCCATTGTTCTCTGCTTGTAAAGGACAACCCTCAGCACGGTGACCATACTTCCCACAAGCAAAGCAAATCAAATTCAGGCCTTCATACTCCACTAAATAGTTCCTTCCCAGAAGCTCAAACTGTGAGACTAATGGTTTTCTGAGGTCCACTTCTACACAGAGCCTAGCAAACTTCCCTCTCTCTGTAGTGGTTTCTTCCCAAACACCTTCTTTAGGCTTTAATGTATTAGAATCGACCTTCACAGTTTGTCCAATAGCATCGCCAATTCTAGATAAAATGACCTTGTCATAATATTCAATAGGAAGAGAGTGAACTCTTACCCACACAGCAACATGCTTCAGCTCATCATTAAAAGGAAAAAATTCCGAACGCCATTTTTGGACCACCAAATAATGACCCAGTATCATCCAAGGACCTCCCTGGAACATGTTGAGAGTTCCACATTGACTAGAGATAAGGCCATTTAATAGTATATAAGCTTGGGTAGTCCTCACCCTATAAGCTAGCTTTTGGGGTTGAGTTAGGCCCATGTCCAAAATCTAATATGGTATCAGAGCCTATTCTAGATTCGTTATTGGGCCCCCACCCGTTGATGTCCACGCTCCAGATGTCCAGCCCTGGGCGTGAGGGGGTGTGTTGAGAGTCCCACATTGACTAGAGATAAGGCCATTTAATAGTATATAAGCTTGGGTAGTCCTCACCCTATAAGCTAGCTTTTGAGGTGGAGTTAGGCCCATGTCCAAAATCTAATAGAACACATGGTTTATGTCGTTGTAATTTGAGAACTTGATTAGGAAATAATCATTTTCAAGACCTATCACCTCCATCTCACCCATTGGCTTCCACAACTTCAGCAATCGAAGAGTTAGAAACTTTAGGCCAATCCTTTTCCCCAGCAGCTTAACAATCACAGAGTTCTTCCATGGCAGGCAAGCTTGTTTCCTTTCTTCCTTAGTAATCTTAACCACATGACATCTCATATTGCTCCCGTCGATCATGGGATCTCCATCAACATTTGCATCACTACCATCACTTGAGGCATCCATGGAGGAATATTCCCCCTCATCACTTCCATCCGATGAAGAAGCATCATCATACTCTGATTCCGAACTCCCCTCCTCTGATTCTTCATTTTCCCCTCCAAGACATATGTCTTTATAGGATAGAATTTTCCTGGCCTGATGAGCTTCATTACCAGCACTTTGAGAAGAACCTGTTACAACATTCTTATTCTGACTAGAGGCCTCAAAACCATGGTTTTGAAGAGACTCTACTTCAACGTTTGTATACACTCCTCCCTTCCCCATGTTCTCAACTGCAGTCTCCATGACCACCGTTTCGCCAGCATCCTCCTCCTCAACAATGCCCCTTTTCGCCTTCTTCACACTCCTAACTAGAAGGTCCTCCTCTTCTCGAGAGATCTCCCCTGTTCAGACATGGTGATGCATAGGTTTTTTAAGCAAACGTATATAAAGCTTTTGTTGTATGATGTATATATTCGCTCGTATTGTTCAAATATTAATATTTTTTAAAACTATTATTCTTATATGATGTATATATTTTCTGTAATATAAATATGAGTTATATAACACTTATGTAAAATTTTGATTCTCATATAATGTAAATAGGTATATCAATATATGCATGTAATTAATATACTTTTTTTATAAGCAACATATAATATACTTTTTCTTTTAGATGATTATGTTTTCATACATACACACATTTACATATGCGCACCCACATCCACACACTTATGATTTAGATATTAACATACTTTTTATATAAAATTTTAATTCTTATAAATATTGCAATTACATTGCAATGCATGATATTATGAAAAATTATGGACAAATGTAATTGGTGTGGGCACAGTTGCGATTGCGATGTGGTTGTAGGGACCTCTAAAATCATGATGTTGCGGCCCCCGATTGTGAATTTTGATTTTAAATCCTTGTTAAATTTTATTAATTACGTTTAATATAATGTCTATTTTTTTAAATAAGCAAAATTGAATTAAATAGGAGTACAAGGGGTACTCCAACCCATTACACAAAGAATAGATTGTAAGAAAGTTGGGACCAAAACATGCCCCGTATAAATTTACAAACCAAATGATCCCAACTACAAATTCAACTAGATACTACATAATTCAGCATCTGAACAGCAAAATAATCCAATCTAAAAGAATGAAACCAACATAGTAGATAATTCCTCCAAAACAGAACAAGCAATGCAAGAAGAGAACATTCCAGGGAACAAAATAGAGCCCGAACAACAGCCAAAACAGCAAGACAGCAAGAACAATTCTTCCACATCAGATCAACAGCAATAATTATAATTGTCTAAGCAACACAAGCTATCACATTTTCAGACCAAGAATGATAATCATATGTGAACAAATGATGTCTAGCCCTTAACCACCTCCAAGATCGGAGTTTAACTAGCTCAAACAAGGCTGAAACAGAAATTCTATAGGAATTAAAGATGAGATCGTTTCTCGCCAACCAAATTGTCCAAACAGTTGCTAACCAAATAGTGATCCAAAAATCCTTTTTAACGTAAGAACAATATGAAAGACCCATAAAATGATCTAGATTGATAGCACACTTGTTATGAATAACAGTGTAGATACCTAACCAGTAAAAACATTCCATCCAGAGAAAATAGGCAATGTCACATTCAAAAAACAGATGATTTGTAGTTTCTGCATTGACTGTTCATTGAGGACATTCCACCTGAGAAATATGCAAAACTCCCCTCCGAACCAGATTCTGTTTAGGAGCAATTATGTTCAACATAACCCTCCAAGCCAAAGCTGAAATTTTAGTTGGGACAGTCTTCGCCCAAACCCAACTAAAGCCACCATAAGATGCAAAAATTCTATCATTCCTTAGGATACTATATGCTGACTGCACTGTGTATGTATCCTCTGTACCATCCCCCCACCTCCATCTATCCAACCGTTCTTCATGTAAATTAATACTCCTAAGTTCAGCCACAAGTGAAATATAATGTCTATTTGCCTCATGATCTAGATATTAATAATTAAGTTTTCGTGTATAATTTCTACCTTCATGAAATAAAAATATTCACTAATGTAATCCTTTTAGAGTTTAATATATATACACTGTCAGTGTAAAGAAATTTTACACGGACATTCAATGATGTGTTGGCACATCATTTAATGAATGTGACACCTCATGTGTTATTAAATTCATTAAATGATGTGGCAACACATCATTAGATGTTCGTGTAAAATTTCTTTACACTGACAGTGTATATTAATTAAATCCATCATTTTATGTATTATGTATTTTCATTTAAAGTTTGGATTTAATTGGTATACACTGTCAGCGTAAAGAAATTTTACACAGACATCCAATGGTGTGCCACCACATCATTTAATGAATATGACACCTTCTGTGTTATTAAATTCATTTATGGTGTGGCAGCACATCATTGGATGTGTGTAAAATTTCTTTACACTGGCGGTGTATATATATTAAACTCTTAAGTTTTCATTTTACACTGTATGTACACATACCTATATGTGTAGCTTATATATTATTGTAAAGTTTTATTCTCTGTAATGTATAAAAGAATATATATTATGTGAATTTTAAGAAAAAATTCCACCATAATAATTTTGATTTTCATGTGAAATTTTCATATATGATATTGAGTAAAAGAGTTTTAATCATGATTACACATACGGTTAATTAGTATGCACTCACAGTGTAAAAGAGTTTTACACTTACGTTTAATCATGATTCTTCATTTATATGACTTTTAAATTATTAATTAGTAAAATCAACATACTTATCATAAATCAAGGGTTGTGATTAACCGTCTGTGTAAAACTTTTTACACTGTCGGTGCACGATAATTTTTCTCTATGATATTTATCAATGTATATATTTAACTCTCATGATCTAGATGTCAACAAAAATTCTAGATCTAGCTTTCAAATTAATTAGATCTAAGCCACTATATATCATGCACTAGTCTTAATCAACTTTATTACATTATACAGGTTTAAGGAATCTCCTTTGAATAAAATATTGTTCCTTATAAGGTTATATATTGTCCATATCCTTTTTTTTTCCACGCAATAACTAATTCCACACCCTACTAATTGTTTGCACATGAGATTTCATAAGAAAACCTACAAGTGGAAAATTAATTAAATGGTTGAAATTTTCTTCTTCCTCATTAATTACATAAAAGACAATTGCAATAATGATTCTGCCGAATAATTCATCTTCTAAGTTTTGATTTTGTTACCGTTGTAAACAAAATTCTCCATGCACCTCAGTTGAAATTAGAATTGATGTTAATGAAATCCTTTTTAATATTTTTTAGTGTTCCATTTTTTAGAAAATAATTTATTATAACATATGTTAATTTTTGTAAAATAAATTAATTATTGAAAAGAGTATATATGAAAAAAGGAATATATATTGTTAATAGGGGAGTAGCCAAAGGGGACTGACAGGAGGCAGGGCCACGGCCCCTAAATTTTTTTAATCTTTTTATTAATTATACACATCTGTCGTAAAATATTTTATTAACTATTTATCCGACTCTCATAAATATTTTATAATATTATTTCTTTATTGTAAGTCTTTTTTTTGTCGATATACTTATTTTAAATCAAATTCTATTTAATTTCGCTACATTAATTAACTTAAAAAATATTCAATAATTATGAGTGATAAAAATAAAAAAATAAATGCTTCTAAAATTTTATTATAAAACATAGAAAAAGGACCAAATAAAATTACTAAAAGAATCATATAAAAAGATTTAAGATTTGTTGGTATTTTTATGATATGTTGCTGAAACAGTAGGCGCATATTATGCCGCCTTGGCCTTTGGTGTAGTGTTGGTGATGAGAGGGACAAAACTCAATGGGAAGTTTGGCTTCTTTTTTTTTACATAAGTTTGGCTTCTTAACTGTCTTGCAAAATTGGCGGGACTAAAATCAACAAGTTTTACATAAATCAAATTTGGCATATACATGCACATGGTACCATAGTATTAGTATTACTGTCTCAAAATTGGAAGTATATGCGTAATGAGTGATGGTCACTGAACTCACTGGCTTCAATTTTTATTTTTTTAATTTGTTTTTTGTTTCCACGTGATGGTGCATCAAGTGGGGCTAGTGTGGGGTCCTATTGTATTATGAGTTATCACTTTCCTATTGTGTTTTTTACTATTTTTTTACATAAACACGACCCGCGCAGGCCCGCATGTACTATTGTTGGATGGATTAGCGATCGTATCCTATTTACTTTGACCAAAAACAAAACGACGCTATTAACTCATGTGATTGATTAAAATTCACATGGATCACATCAAATTATGTGGGTTCTACTACTAATATGGTGAGATCCATATGAATTTTAATCAATCGCAAAAAATGAGTTGAAAAAATATATTAAAAAGTGTATTGTTAGCACTTTTCTTCACTACTGTACTTCTATTGATATCAATTATTTCTCCGTTATGTTTATGAAAAAAAACATATTACATAATTTGAACATTTTCTTGTTTTCTTAATTATAATTTGAACAATTTCTTTAATTTCCCTGTGCTTAATTTTGCACGGGATATTATTCTAGTTTAGAGTTATATATACATATCCAATATGAATACTTCACGACACGAGACCGGATAAGAATATATGTGGCAATTTTATCTCAACTATACTTTTCGAATCTGACCCATGACTTCTAGCAAAGGACTATTTCGTAATCTTGTCTCCCAGTAAGCTCTAGCTATCCAATAGCTAGACATCAGCTACGGATTTAATTAATCTAGTGCTCCCGCAACAATTCTACAGCTAAATTTTACCGAGAGACTAAAAAAGCTAGAGACTAGAGAGAGGATGCAGATCGATTATTTTGATTGATAAATAATGATTTGCAATGCTTTTCGCGAAATAAATATTAATTTATTTTAAATGAGAAAACTATTATTATTAATTATATTTTATTTAATTTATACCTTATACTAATTATCAAATAATAATAAATGCTCTAGTATTATGGGATATAATGTAAAATAAATAAAATATAAAAAATTAGAAATAAATTTGAAAAATGCTAATAATTGCACTTAGAACATTGGTTGAGAAACCAAAACATAATTTTTTATTAAAATATATAATATTTAAAGTTATGAATGCAATTAATATTGTAATATTTAATACAAATATTTTATTTAATTATTTATTTCTTAATCGTGACTTAAATAATTTTTATAAAGACAAAAATACTATGTTATAATATATATAACTATATATAAATAAAATAGAATTGAATACTTGTATTAAATATTATATTTAAGTGAGTAATAAATAAATAATTATAGAAAATATATGATACAAAAAACATTCTTTATAGTTAATACCAATAATGATATTATAATTCCATCAAAAAAATATTGAATACTATAAATAAATAATAACTATATTTCATAAAATTTTAAGTCTCAAATACTAAAAAAATTCTTATCATTTGAAAGCATAAAAGAATATACAAATTGTAGTTTATTTAAACACTAACAGCTGTTACTCTATTTTCATGTTGTTGTAACAATTGATCATTTACTTAATTTAATTTCTTGATAATTTTTATGAAAAATTATTAAGAATATCAGTATAACTTTAAAAAATATAAAATAATTCATATAAAACATTAAAGTCAGATGACGAAGAAAAAATAAATTCAGTTAATTATATATAATTTAAAGATACCAGGTTATTTAAAATAATTTAAATGATAGAGATTAAGTAATTTAAATTAGATCAAAATAATTGTGATTTTATGTGTCATATGTTTAATAACATTGGTAGTGTTAAATAGAATAAATTATATTTTTAATCATTAAAATATAAAATTGATATTAATAGTTTAATTTCTTAAATATATTTGACAATAATTTATTAATAATATTTTTAACCATCTTCAACTTATTTATCGTCACTTCTTTTCAAATAATTTTTTTTCATTTCTTAAATCTTTGTTTAAGTAATTGTGTTAAATAAATGATCTACTTTTACTTTTGTAACTATTTAATTTTATAATATCACAATGAATTATTTTATACTAAATCATTCCTAATTACATTACCCATAGTTTTTCACTATACATTAAATTTGAAAATAGATTATAGGTGTTATTAAAATCAAATATATTATCGCGTGTAAGTCATTTCATATGAATAAATTTGGTTGAAAAAGTAATTATTGCCTAATTCTAATAGTTGTAAATATCTTTAAAAAACTTAAATGAAAAATGAATTGAATAAAAAACATATATTATGATTTATGATTTTAAGTTATTTTTTAAGGAAAAACAAAACTGATTGATTTTTTTTTTACATTTTCAATTATTTTATTAAATTAACATACACCTAACCAATGAGTGACTAGTTCAAGTGGTACCAAACGGTGGTTGCTTGCAGTGGAAGTGAACTGTGTGAACTGTGACCCAGACAAACTTTACTTGTGAGGGCAAAAGTTCGAATCCTTAGTCACCATTTTTGGGAGGGTTTTGCATAATCACCACCCCCGGACAAAAAAAAAAGACTAGTTCAAGTGATTAATGTTTGATTCCTCTTAAACAATGTCTTGAGGTTTGAGTATTGTGTATGAAAAAAAAACCCCACGAGAAAAACTAGTCTCACCAAGATGTAGATCTCCCTGATTTGACTAAAATTTTTGCCTCCCGTGGATACTTGTGGTTCATGTAAAAAAAATATATACACATATCACTCAATTTACTCAATCAATTTCAACAATTTATTTTAAAATAACGCTTACTGAATTAAGCAAAGTACTCAATTTACTCAATATTTCAAATAGATTAAAATTATTTATGATGTGATACCAATGATTAAAATATTGGTTTTTGAAGTTCTTGATACCTCACTTAAAATCATTATTTTCAAATGAAATAATATAGTCATCTAAAGACAGTATTTTTAAAGGGGAATGCACATGTTTGTAAGCCATTATTTTTTATTTGGATCCTTTCCTGTCTTTCATGCCTCTACAACAAACATTAGCTATGAAATTACTAAGTAATTAAAATTCATAGCTAATCCATAATTATTGTATAGCTAAACTTTGATGTAAAGGCTGCATAGGATCTCTAAATCATTATTTTGTGAAAAAATAACTTCCAAATAACATGGGGTGAGAGAAGAGGAAAAGGCGAAGGGGCTAATAGTGGCCGCTTGGCGGGGGTGAAGGGGAAGGGGAAGGGGAAGGGGAAGGGATGAAGATAGTTATGGAAGAATTAAAAAAACATATTGGGGGTGGGAGTAGCAAAAAGTGGTGGAAATAGCAGAGGCCATTAATAGATCATAACTTGAGAAATAAATTCACCTTTCTCGGTGAACTACCAAAATAAAAACTATTATTTGGGCTTGACAAAAAAACTATTATTTGGGCGTTGGACCAAAAAAATCATAATTTGGGCCACGTGTATTTGTTGTCAATAGTCCATTTTCAAATAAAAAAAATTGATGGGCTTCAATACTTACTGTCCAATATGGTTACTAATCAATCACCTGTGTTTAATTTTGACGAATTGTGAATATAACTATCATCTAATCATGTGGACTATAGTTGGTGTGGAAAACTAAGTCCAATGTTACAACCCAATGGCTATGCCTATTATCCTATGAGAACAGTTTAGTGGCACAATAGGAAGAATTAATGTCCCTTTGAGGGCTTAACACCAAAAGTTTCTAATAATATTGATAGAGATCTTTGCAAAAGATTATGCAAAAGTCTCATTTTCCATTAGCAAGGAATGTTCACCATGTGAGGATGAGTTCACATCTTTCTTTCAGTTTGCTCAGATACAGTGCATTGGTGATGCTATCTTTCGGGTTTAAATGCCTTATTAATAATATTATTACACCATTGTTTTTTCTATAATAATATTTTAGTATGCAATTAAGGGTGACACTAACTTGACCCTAGCTAGTAGAGATGGATGGTGGTTTTGGTGCTCTCGGACTGCACTGTTTAGTGTATGGGCCTACAACTGTAAAATACAACACTTTTCAAGTTAGAGACAACTTTAGTTTGAGAACAAGACAAACCGATGAGATAGTGGAGTGTGGGGGCTATTGCCTATTGCTCACAAGAATTTTATTTTTTAAGATTATATGTATTATTATATGAAATTTCCCTTATAAAAAATTACATTTTTAGTGCTGTAGATTTATGCTACTCTTATAACTTAGATCATGCTAGAAGACCATAAGCATATGTTTGTACAAGGATTAGCTGATACAATATATATGATTCAAGATTTAGGAAGGATTTTGAGCATGTTTGTTTAAAATTATTTCGTAAAAGGATCACTTCTTTTTAAAAAAAAAAATCACTTATATGAATTTTTAAGATATTTGTTTAAATTTTTTTCAAGAAGCAGAATCAGAAAAGAATCAGTTTTCTGCTTTTTTTAAGAAGCAACTTGAAAAAAACAGTTAAAATAGAAGAGAGAGAAAACATTTTAACAATGTGAAAACATTTATTGTAGTAAATAAAGTGCTTTATTATGATTGTAGCCAAACGAAAATTTATTTCTGATTATACAAGAATCTCTAAAATAAAATCAATTTTTTAAACAATTTAAAAAATTACTTTTTTAAACACAAACAAACTGACCATTTATCCTTTTTTTGGTCGATATTTTAATCCTTTTTTGTCGTAGAGCTAACTTACAATAATCATTTTTTGGTCAAAAGATTATAATTCATTAAGCATACGACATCTACAACTGCAATGAACAGAGCGATATTGCAATACTAAACGAATAAACTTTATAATACAAAGTATGTTCGCTCACAAATCAGTTAAACCAATGCAACAAAAGAAAGTAACAAATCTCTTAAGTTGGTCATCAATGATGTTGGAGTTCTTGCGTGAATATTTTTCTTCACTTCTTTTTTTTATTTGTTTCTCTGTTAAGAACATATGACTCTGCCATAGCTAAACAAAAAAACCTCTTGATATCTCATGCAAACTAACCTCAAAAAATATGAACTTAACACAAATATGAAGAAGAAAGAAAAAAATGAAAAGGAAAAAAATCATAACAGAGTGGGTGGTAGAAGAGAAGGCGAAAATGAAGGAGAGGTGGAAAGAAATTAGAGATGATAAAGCTTAAAAGTGGAAGAAGACAGAGGGGAAGGGGAGGAGCTGGTAAAGATGGAAGGTGATAAAAAAAAGAAAAAGGAAAACTCTCATCATAGAAGAGAGAAAACCCATCTAAAATAGGATACAATCCATCTAAAATGGAAGAAAGCCCTCACGAGGAGGAAGAACCCCCATCCCCTAAGGGGGAGGGGGAGGAGGTAGCGACTCTATTTTTGTTTCAGCTACTATAGGGTTTCCTCACTTACAATAGTCATCTTTTTTTTTTTTTGGTAAAAACTTACAATAGTCATCTAATAGAGTCGAAATAACTACGCTCTAAATTGGCCTTCACGGCCCAAATCCAAAATCTCATCTGATCTCATTACAAAACAAATAACATAATCCGAGAGCGTCGCTGTTCCTCCCCCAACCCTAGAGCGTCGTTGTTCCTCCCCCAACTCAAGGGGGCCTCCTCCCCCCAAAGGAGGGTTTTCTACTCACTCAAGGTGAGTTTTTCACTCTCTTTAGTGGGAATTTTCTTTATTTTTTCTTTCACTTCCTTCTCATTTCTCCATCCCACCACCACCTCTCCCTCCCCATTTCTGGCCACCATCTCCATAACCTTTGACCCCTTCCTCTTCTGTGAGATTCTGTTAGAGCCATCATTTTGCAGCACTGATTTACTCAGACTGCTGCCGTCAATGCTCTTTCACCATTAGAGCTCATTTTGCAGCGCTGCTTTACTCAGATTGATTGCGGATAATGCTGTGGATTTTTGCTTGAAGTTGATGTTGGACATGTGTTGATCCGGAAGGAATAAAAAAAAGGAAAGAAGATAAAACGTCATGGGCTGTTTCAGTAACTTTGTGTAATAGGAGATTTTGATTTTTTTTTTGTTATTATTAGAATTGCTAAATTGTTTACATTATCTGAGTATGTGTGCTTGATTTATTGTTTTGATTTGTAGTGCACTGTTATAATACTCTTTATTTAACATCCTACAAGCTTTGTAAGTGTCGTTTGACATCTTTCAGTGAATGATCTCTTGACAAAAAAAACAAATAACATAGTTAATGTTCGACCCTACATAAAAAAAGAGCCAATATTTGATCACAAATAACATAGCCAATATACATGTATTTTTTTTGGGTACACCCAATACATATATTTGAAAATTGAAAGAGATCACTTGATGGACAAAAGAAAAAGGAATCGCCTAATGCTTTTTTTTCCTTCTAAATTCCTAACCACTATTTTCACTAACCCCCTTTCCTTCTTCTCTTTCTTCACCGGCCTAGAACATCTAATTAATCTTTTTAATAACTTTGAAAAATCGAAAAAAATGTTGACTTGAAAGAAGAGAAAAAAAAAGGGTTAAAGGTCTAAAAAGTAAAAATGTGGTCAAAGCGTCTTATCTCTCATATTTAGATAGCATTTGATAGATAAATAGAATAAAATAAACTAGAACAAAACATATCATAATATAATATAATGAAACAAATAATATCTTATATGTTGTGTTTGATAACTATAAAATACAATGAGATTATATGTGTTTAATTACATATATATTTATTATATTTAGTATCTAATAATTAGTATTGAAAAATTAAACATTGGGTATTAGACAATGGTAAGGGGTGGCAAATGATAGTAGCGATAATGGAGGAAGTCTGGTAGTTAGCGATGGCAGCTAGCGGTGGTGGTAATGACAAGGTTTTGGGATGTAGTGATGGCGGTGGAGGGTGTTGAGTGTTGGTGGCGATAAAGGGTGTTGGGTAGATATATTGGGGGATTGGTGTCTAACGATGATAGATTGAGGGTGTTAGAAAGCGGTGGTGGGTTCAATTGATGGAGGTGGCAGGCAGCTGTGGTAACAATGGATGGTTTTTGGTAGTGACGACGACAACGATTGAATGTGTGATCGATGACGATAGGTAAAGGGATTGAGTGGTGTACACACACATATGGAGCGTATCAGATGAGAGAAGTGTTTTATTGTGAGAGATAGAACATTAAATAATAATCATTATTAAAATAATGGTTTCGATGTAATTTATCTTTTAAAACACTCGTTCTTTCTTTTTCTATCTATGCACGTCCATGTTCATCTTATTCTTCGCCCATGACTGCATTAGAAAATAGGTTATTTCAAAGTGCAACACCAATTTCCTTTAAAGCTTGAGCAAAGAGAGATTTGAGGTATGCGACTTTTTAGTCATTCCAACTAATTTTTTTTGGTCTTTCATACAGAAAAATCCAATCTTTTGACTAAAATGAAAACCAATAATTCCAATTGACAGGAAAATGTAATCATAACTTGATCTTATTAAATTTGATATACCAAAGAAGAAGCATGGCTAGGTATGGTTCATTGGGGTAAAAAATTCCACTGATTGGTGCTATGGGGCGTTGCAGTGGTGGACGCATGAGAATGGGGATAAGAATTAGAAAGTCGTAAGTGTGTGAGAAAAAAAATAGGGGGCCATGTGCTATTTTAAAAAGCAATTATATCTGAACCGTTTATTTTTAATCCAAGGGATGAGATGATTACTTTAAAAGTTATTTATTATTCGCACGATGAGATAATTACTTTAAACAGTTTTTTTTTAACCATATGTATACTCCACTAGAAATAATCATTTTAATATCAACTAGGTAGTATGAGTTTTAAACAGTTATTTTTATGTTTTATATTATTAATTAGGTAGTAGGAGTTTACTTATTCTTAAGCTGAGATTTTATATTTGATTTTTTTAATAGAAAAGAAGATATTAAGAGGATTTTAATTCCTTTAATTAAGTGAGTTCACCTTAATTATTTAATTAAGCTTAATCGAATTTTAAGTACTGTTTGGATATCAAATCTTAGACTAAAAATGATTCGTCATTGTCTAACAGAATTTCTCGTGAAATATGCAAGATAAGAAAAGAAGCATATGCAACTAAAATATTTCTTGTTCGTATTATAAAAAAAAACTTGTTTGTACTTTGAACACACTTTTTTTATTTTATTTTTATATTTTAAAGTCATTTTAATAATTTTTTGACTTTTTAAATTTGTTTATAATTTTTTAAATTAAGTGAGTCAACCCACTTAACAAAAAAGTGAGCCAACCTAACTCGGCTCATTTTTAACTTAACTCGTGGCGAGTCAGATTGACTCACTTTGATAGCTCTACCTGTAAAGATTGGATAGCCCGTAAAAATCCACAAAAATAGAGCTACATGCAAAAATGTTGAAAAAATATAGGGTTTTTGATACTTATTTTAAAAATCTGTATAACTCCCGAGCTTTTTAACCTGACCCGATAAAACCCGCTACATGTATCTGGCCGAGCCGAGCATGAAAATCTGAATTGTCAGCTCTACTTTTTAAGCTATATTTTTTTTATTATTAGTTTATATAAAAATAACAAGTTTATAATAGGACAAAGCCAAAGGCAAAATGCAGGTAAAAGAATTAATTAGGTTGGTCTTATTTTGAAAATGAATAATTTAACACAAAGTATAACTCTTGTTGAATAAATTTATTTATCACAAAAACTGAAACAATTAATTTACCATTAATATATAACATATATACTTCTTGTCGTAACAGATTGAGATTAGTAATTAAACTGAAGTTGCCACATATACTAACTTCAATTCATTGTAATTAACCCCAAGTAATCCGTTAAGTGAATTATTAGTGAAACTGTCACCTTCAGTCCCTCTTACCCAGCATAATATATTATCTGAAATTTTTTCCATGAATTTCATGTTTAGACCCATGATCAAGCATGAAGGCAGGAATTCTTGAAGTACTTCTTGTTAATGCTAAAGGCATTAAACACACAAACCTTGTTGGTATCCTACCTTTATTTTCACTCTATATCTTTATGGCCATGTCAATTTCAATATATTGTTATGGATTTTCTTTTGATCCAAAACATTAAATTTCAATTCTTTTTTTTTTAATTATTAGAAAAGTATTTCTTTGAATCAACCGTTGCTTATAATTAATGAAAGCACGTTTGTGTGCTTACCATTATAGGAACACCTTCCTACTATGTGCTTATTGAGTGTGGAACTCAATGTCAAAGAAGTAAAGTTTCATCAGGTTAAAGTACCTCCTCCAATATGATGCTTGAGCTCACAAATTCTCTCTCTCTCACTCTGTTTTTTTCCTCTTCTTTTTCACATTGATTTTCTATATAGTAACAGAATTTATGTATGTGATGCAGGAAAACATAAGAAACCTTGGTGGAATGAGAAATTCATTTTTTATTTCTCATCGTTTGATTGCAAGAACACAACCTATCTTAAGTGTAGGACACAGAACTTTTCACAAATGGTGGATTTGTTGGTGAAGCCAAGTAATTTCTTTCCTCTGATTTTTTTTCCTTCTCTTACTCTCAAATTGATGTATACAAAGTGCGAGGTGCACTTTAGAGAAAATACTCCCTCGGTCACTTATTACAAGATCCTAGATCCTGATTTTTTAAAAATTATAGTATTTTAAATATACTCATATTTAAATGTTACTAAATTTTAAGATATTAATTGTCACATGGTGGAAAACTCCAAAAGTCAACATGTGGATAAAACTTCATTAATTATTCACACTAATTAATATATGAGAAATTATAACGAGTCAAACATTAATGAAGGAAAAATATGAAAAAATTTATTAATTCATCTAGAAATCTATAGAGTCTTTATATTAAGGGTCACTCAATTCTTCTAGAAGCGGTCTTATAAATATGTACGGAGGGAGTACTTAATAATTTAAATTTGTGTAATATATTATTAAGCAAAAATTTAATTTTAATAGCAATTTAACAGCTAAAATTTTCTACAAATGTAACTTATACATACTTTATTTTCTATTGAATATACATTTTTCTTTTTACTTTAGAGTGCAAATTAGATATACCTCGAAAATTTATTTAGTGAACACTCTTGGGATGACTTCACCTATTCTCGGCCCGAGGGTTAAACCCATACTTATACTTGTGGGGATTCTCCGTCAAAAAGAAGAAAATATATGAATTAAGTTGTTATTTTTCAAAGATTTGATTTTTCTTCAAAATGATTAATTTATATGTTTTGCTTCATCATTTTTTTTCACAAAACAGGGTTTACATTGGTGGAATAATCAGTGAAGGAACTAATCAGGGATATATAGAAATAAAACCAGCTGCATATAATGTGGTACTTGAAGATGACACCTACAAAGGAGAAATAAAGATTGGATTAAAATTCATAGCAAGTGTAAGCTTGGACTTTTTTAGTGAGTAGATATTAATTAATTATCTAAATACTTTGGTAATCAACAATTAGTGTTTGTTGCAGACAGAAAAGTATGTGATGGAGAAACGAGAATGCATTGCTGAGGAGAAAGAACCAAGCCATTCAATTTGTGGATCAATTTGGAGAATATCATGGTGGAAATTCATGTTTTTCTATAAGAAAAAGATTTCCAAAGAAAAACAAAAGAGGAATTAGGATATATCATTTTGCTGGCTAAGTAATAAAAAAGGAAAATCAGAACCATGATTATTCGTATTTTCGCTCTCTCTTATTCTAAATCAAGAGTGAAAGACATGCTTCTAAACTCATGTAATGTGCTCAACTTATTTTATAGTTTTATTACACACACATATAATAAATTTAACTATTAATTCCAAGGGTTGGTCAAGTGGAGTAAAACAAGGTTTCACGTCTAACAGGTCGCATATTCGAACCTCATTTGTCCAATTGGAGTGAGGTAATTAAATGTAAGTACCGTAAGCGCTCTTTGAGCCTAGAGGCCTTCCCTGCCTTGGACTCGAGCGTCATCCCCTCACCTTAAATTTTTCTGTAACAAAAAAAATTAACTATTAAACTACATGATATTTTCTTAATAATTAATAAAAAAGTTAAATAAATTGAATATTTTTTGGTATATAATTTTGTAATAAAAATTTATTTATAACTTCTAAAATATATATATATATATATTAAATAAAGTTATAAAATGAAATAGGGGAAGGATCAACTTACACGTGTAAGTTACACCAAGTATTACACCGCTGAATAATTTTTTAAGAGATCATTGTATTAAGTAATCCACCGTTGGATTGAAAGTTACTATCATGTAGATCATACATATAAAATTTTACATTAATCCGAAATTATTTAATATGTCATTGAGATGTCTCAGAAGTAATGTCATATATACATTTGAAATATATGAAAAAACCACCCATTTGATTATCAAGTTATTAGTGTCGAAATTTTACGAAATTTGACACAAATAATCATGACGATGAATAAACATAATTCAACCGTTGGATTGCTAAAAAACACATTTGATTTGTATTTATAAGCGGTATAATACTTAATGCAATTTATACCAGTGTAAGTTAAACCATCCTCAATGAAATATCAATAATAACTTTTAAATTGTATTTTTATTGTAAATTCTTTTAAATTATATCAACTTATTGAGTGCGTGGATCAAATGATAGGGTTGTTACAACTTAACCAATGCTCTCAGGTTCAAGGCCGGAGTAAGCAGTCGTGTTAAATATTTGAAGAGAAAGTTTTACCGTCCATATATAGAGGTTCTATTCGACTCGGGCAGGATTGTCTCCCGTGGAAGATATATTTATGGTCTTGCACCCAAAAAAAATTAATCAATTTATAAAAAATTTAAATCCAATAGTCAAATTAATAAAACTTGCTCTTTGTTTGGTACAAGGGAAAAAGAAAAGAAATAAGAAAGAGAGACTTTCTCCTAATTGTACTAGAAGAGGAAGGGGAAAGAGAAAAAGGAAGAGTGGTGGGGACATTTTTTCTCTCTCCCATTTGAGAAGAAATAAGAGGAAAAAAAGGAATTTATGTATTTCCATTGATATCTCTTAGTAACAATATTTATTTTTCTTTTCTTAATTTATTTTAAGGATATTTTTATATTTTAAAAAATAACACAATTTTTCTCCTCTGATTTTCTATTTAGGAGAGAAAATTTGACAATTTTTTCCTATTCTCTTTTATTACTCTTTCTCTCAAACAGTATAATAAAAACCCAATTTTCTCATAGAGGTCCTATCCAACTCGACGTCTTACACCCAAAAAAAAACTTAATCAATTTAATGGAAGTTTTTAATATCCAATAGTCAAATTAACAAAACTTGCTCTTTGTTTGCTACAAGAGAAAAAAATAACAAAGAGAGACTTCTTTCCTAATTGTACTAGAAGAGAAAAGGGAAAAAGAAAAAGAAAAAGAAAAAGGAAGAGTGGTGGAGATATTTTTTCGATCTCATTTGAGAAGAAATAAGAGGAAAAAAAAAGGGATTTATGTATTTCCATTATATCTCTTAGTAACAATACTTTTTTTCTTAATTTATTTTAAGGGCATTTTTATATTTTAAAAATAACACAATTTCTCTCATCTCATTTTATATTTAGAGAGAGAATTTCACAAATTTTCCTCTTCCCTTTTATTACTCTTTCTCTCATATTAAACAATAATATAAAAAAAACAATTTCTTTCTCATCTCTGTTTTGTTTTTTCAATTAATCTCTCTCTTTTTCTCTTTTTTTCTTCTCTAAAGCAAACATGGGGTTAATGTACATACAAAAAGTTGAATGATACAAACATGATAAAATTTAATCACATAATTAGCATATATGATGTATCCACTCGTATTTAAAAATAATAAGCAAATACCCTTACGTGCATATAACATTTTAAATGATTTTTGACCTAATACTCACGAAGAGAACAGCAACCATATATTCGTTTTGATCTCCATCAAGCTGTCATAAGCGAAATGAAGAGCATAGAAACAATAATATGAGAAATAGGTTGCACGTCTTTGAGCATCTTAAAATACTACTAACAAATAATAAGAGTTATCGACAAATCTAATTTATTAATTGTTCACATGTGTGCCTTCGTAACTAACGTGATTCAACTAGGCCAACTACTCACTATTCACTTGTATTAAATTTTCCACCAACAAAACAAAAATTGCAATTTGGGATCCTATTTCTATACCCTCTTTTCAAGCTTAAATACTTTTCCTTAATCATTAGATAGATATTAGCTAAAATGGGATTTTATATCTCAATGGATATAATTAATACTTTATATTTCAGGAATGCTACTGAATATGATGAAGGTGTTGTCTTCATGTCCTTAAAAGTTGACCCCACTACTTATAAGTATAACTACTAGGGAATACAAATAAATATTATAAATTTTATATATAATAGAAGAGAATCATTGATTTATGTGTATATTCAGCTCTTATTTTTTGTTGGTATGGTTCACATGCAACCATATCAATCTTGACCATAAATGATCAAGCTGTTTTATGAACCATAAATTCTTGTTCAGACTTCATTTTCCAAAAATTCGGCAATTTTTAATCTTTCATAACTAGGGAAGTGAAAAGAATCTTGGAAGGTAAATTTCTACAAAGTTAAATTATTAGTTAATTAAATTAAACACCATCCTAAATATTTATTGTTGTATTTTTATGTTTTTAATGTAAAAAATACCATTGAGATTTTTTATATGAGTTTAATTAGTATGCGCTGACAGTGTAAAAGAGTTTTACACCGACGTTTAATCATGATTCTTCATTTATATGACTTTTTAAAAATTGATTAGTAAAATCAACAAACTTACCATAAATCAAGGGTTGTGATTAACTGTCAGTGTAAAACTTTTTACACTGTCAGTGTACTATCATTTTTCTCTTTTTGAGTTTAATTAGTATGCGCTGACAGTGTAAAAGAGTTTTACACTGACGTTTAATCATGATTCTTCATTTATATGACTTTTTAAAAATTAATTAGTAAAATCAACAAACTTACCATAAATCAAGGGTTGTGATTAACTGTCAGTGTAAAACTTTTTACACTGTCAGTGTACTATCATTTTTCTCTTTTTATATAATGATAAAAAAAATTATGCATTGATAAATTCAGGTTATTTTCATATAATCTGTCATTCTGTTTTCTGTATATAAAAATACAATTATTAGTATAAGTTATCTTTTGTTATTTAAATATATGCTTTTAGTTTTATACATTTGTTTGACAATAATACATACTATAAGCACACCAAACTGAAGAGTGGCATCTCTATCTCCATTTCCATATAGGACACATCTTTGCATGTCTTATTCTATTCAGCTCCAACTCAAGAATTTAGCCATTTCTGCAACTGGGTTTTCCTTTAATCTGATTCTTACAGTAGCAGGAGTATAAGAAGCCCAACAACTTCTCTCTTTGATTGTCTCCAGGAAAAAAAAAAGAAACTTTTTCTTCTTCTTTTTCTTTCTTTCTTTCTTTATTTTTCTTTTGGCATGAATAATCTTCAGGGAAGAAGATAAAGGCATAAATGCTAAGGAGGGAACTGTTTCAAATGGTGTTTAGTTAGCTACAGTTCAAATTCAAACCAAGCAAATAAAAAGGTAACATAAAAAAGAATGCTGGGGACCGTTGCTTTCTTTTCTTTTCTTTTTTATCTCAACCGTTGTGTTTGATGATTTTAAAACGGTTTTTTAGCCCTCAGAAAGTTCTCAAATAATGCTTTTTTAACAACCCTTTTTCAGTGAATTGTTAATAGGTCTCAATAGCAACAACATTCTTTGGAAGCTTTTGCTTTTTTGTTTAGGGAAGACAAGAACATTCAAATTTTCAGCTTTTTCTTTTGATCTATCTTTTTTGTTTTTCTTTGTTTTAACTTCAGTATAAACTGAACATTTTATATTGGATCATGCTTTTGTAACATAAGGTGATCATGGAGTGCTAATGAGTACTGAAATTTAGAGCTCAAAAACCCAATTTGTGACTCAAGTTCCATGATTATTTGTGCAGGTGTTGAGGAAATTTGACCATAGATTATTGAGTTAAGATGGATAATTCATCTAACTTTGATGAAAACTCTGATGTGGGTTATCAGCCTTCACCTTCTTCTGTGGATCAAAATGATCATTCAATCACTGAAACAGCTGGATACTCTCCATTCAGTGGTGATTCCTTCACATATTGCCGCAGTAACTCAGAGGTTTCAAACTTATCTGAGCCTATTGATGACAATAGCTATGCTAGTGAACCTTCACCTTCTCCATGGACATCTGTGAAACATGGACCAGTTCTTTCCAGGTTAGGAATGAAGCAGCCAAGGCATTCATTGGATGATAAATCTGATGACCTTGATCTCTTGGAAACAGGTTGGTTTGCACAGCATGTGCAGTTTTTTGTGCATTTTTCCATTGTGAATAAGTACAATTGTATGGGAATTAACTCAACTTTAAGGATATTTGCAGAACTTGATATGATGAAGGAAAGATTTGCAAAACTTCTATTGGGGGAAGACATGTCTGGTGGTGGGAAAGGTGTCTGCACTGCAGTTACAATATCAAATTCCATTACCAATCTCTATGGTAACTTTTTAATATTAGCAATAGCATAGTCTGGTTTTGTTTGTATGATCAATTGATTGCATTTATGCTTATTTGGGTTTGGGATTTTGCAGCAACTGTATTTGGACAAAATTTAAAGTTGGAGCCTTTGAAGGCTGAGAAGAAGGCTATGTGGAAAAGAGAAATGAATTGCCTTCTTTCTGTGTGTGAATACATAGTAGAATTTGCACCAACTGCACAATATTTAGAAGATGGCACAATTGTGGAGGTGAACTATTTCTAAACCTTAACTATAAGGTTAATGGAATTTGTTGTGCATCTCATAATGTGTCTAATATATTATTTGGTGATGTCTCTCAGATGATGACAAGCAGGCCAAGATCAGATATTTATATCAACCTCCCAGCTTTGCAAAAGCTTGATACAATGCTCATAGTAAGATAAAATTTTATTACTTCTTGTATGTGACAACTCTGTTTTCATCCATAGGCCTTATTATGATTTTTTTTTTCTTTTTACAGGAAATATTAGATAGTTTCCAGGATACTGAATTTTGGTATGCAGAGCAAGGAAGCATATCAGGGAATTCAACTCGATCACGTGCAGGCTCATTTCGAAGGATTGTTCAGAGGAAAGATGAGAAATGGTGGTTGCCAGTTCCTTGTGTTCACCCTGGTGGCCTCTCTGATAAGTCAAGGAAGCACTTGTGTGAGAAAAGAGATTGTGCTAATCAAATTCATAAAGCAGCCATGGCAATAAATAGTAGTGTTCTTGCAGAGATGGATATCCCAGAAACATACATAGCAAATCTTCCCAAGGTTGGTCCTAATTGATGACCCAATTGTTTCTCAAAATTTAAGTCTAAAGTAAAATCCAAGTAATGAGTCTGCACAGGTGAAAAATTTTTGGGATATGATTCAGGATGGTTTAGTACTATAATTTCATATATAGTACTAGTAATGTAAATCCAATGAGTTCTTCTATTAGTCTTATGATAATACCTCTCAAATTAACTACAAAAAATTAAGGAAGACATGAATACACTAGAGGTTATCACCACAACTTAGTGTGTGTTTGGTTTCTATCAAAATCAGGCTACTGAAAGTAGCGTTGGCCTGAATCCACATATGAAACGTGGATCCAATGTAAACCAAACACACCCTTACATTGAGTAGATGTTTTCACTTTTTTTTTTTTTGTCAAAATGACTAGAATTTTATCTTATTTTTTTCTCCTTTGATACATTGATTTCTTTAGAGTGGAAGAGCAAGTCTGGGGGACACAATTTACCGCTATATGCATTCTGCAGACAAGTTCTCACCTGACTACCTTCTTGACTGTCTCAAAATAAGTACTGAACATGAAGCACTTGAGCTTGCAGATAGGGTTGAATCTTCAATGTACACATGGAGACGTAAATCTTGTCTGAGTCATTCAAAATCATCATGGAACAAGGTGAAGGATCTCATGGCTGATACAGACAGAAGTGACAAAAACTACATCTTAGCTGAGAGAGCTGAGACTTTATTGTTTTGCTTGAAGCAAAGATATCCTGAACTTTCACAAACATCCTTGGACACATGCAAGATTCAATACAACCGGGTAAGTTTATATGGTCATTTTTTCATACAAATGAAGAACATTAATTTTAGGATACCATGATAACTAAAAGATATATGGATTGTGAATTCATGGACTAAGAATGAAAATGATCTTATGCAGGATGTAGGGAAAGCAATACTAGAGAGCTACTCAAGAGTATTAGAAGGCTTAGCATTCAACATTGTTGCGTGGACTGAAGATGTTCTTTTTGCTGATAAATCAATGAGGAACCAATAAGCTGTATAGAAATTTACATAAGCACCCCTAACACTGGTGCTCTTCCATTCAATATTTTTCTTGTAAGCTATAGCTTTAGGAGAACTTAGACAGGGAATAGATGTTTGCATTGAAAGCTATTCACCTGCATCTGTATGATAATTAGTTGTTAGCTTGTATCACAAGAGAGTTTTCACATTCAGTTGAAGGATTGAACATAATTTATATAATCTTCTGTTCAAAAATAAAAAACTTCTTTGTTAATAGCCTTTACCCTTTACCAAGTTATGTTAAAGTCAATTTTCAGTTTTTCACAATTATATTGTAGTACAACATTAGAACATGGTACAAAATTATCACTTCACCAAACAGTGGCCGCCGTGGAAGTGGAATGTGACCCAGACAGACTTTACCTGCATGATCAAGGTGGGTTTGGAGTAGCCACTTTTGTGAGGACTTTACTTAACCACCACTCCCTGAACCGAGGGTTAAACACACAACTGTGGGGAATCCGATCAAAGACAAAAAAAAAATCACTTCACAGTTCAAGTCAATGTTGTTTTTCTACTACTTACATGGAAATGAGTACATGGACCATGCTTAAGATACCTTTGTTTTTTGGGACATGAGGTTAGGTTAGTAGTAGTGCCCCTCAACTAAACCATTATCGTTATGGGTGTGTTTCAGAATATTCACTTGGGACGGCGAGCAAATAAATAAAAAAAAAACAAAAACCTTGACTAGAGGAAAATGAAAGGTAAGACAAAAATCACAAGACTATGTATTTGTATCTGGTGCCAATAAAAAAATTCAAGGACATGTTACTTGTTATTTTGCTATGTTAATTCTGACATGAAACCAATCATGGATGATGTATTGCCTGCTGGCTTTGTTGTTTATACCTCAATAACAACCAAGCATTATCTTATCTTATTAGATGATCCACATGACATGATCAATCAATTTCCTAAAGTTTTTAATAGGGTAAAATATGTTTTTGGTCCCTGTAAAATTAACGACTTTTATTTTTAGTCCCTATAAAATTTTTCTTTATTAAAGCATCCTCCCAAATTTTTTTTGTTTGCAATTAGTCCCTCCACCCAATTGGCGCATGTCAGGCGATCATGTGGCCTATTTTCTCTCTCATACATGTACGTTATTGTATTTCTGGCGGTTTGAGACCGCCAGAAACATTCACCACTGAAAACCAACAAATCAGAAACACAAAGATCAAAGAGGAATTAAAAGGAATTGGATTTAATTTGTTGGTTTACGTTTATTATATCCGAATTTGAAGGGCTTTAAGAGATTGTGAAAGAAAGTAGTACTGTTGGGTTTGCTCATGACTCCCAAAACGAGTTCAGGAAAAAAAGAAAACACAGCAAAATATTCTTCAAACAAAATTGCTCTGATGAGAAATAGAAGGTTGCACAAAAAGAAGGTTGAGAATTTTAGCAGAAAAAGTTGGGAACTGAAGAAGATGAATAACTATTTTCTGAAGAAGAGATTCATCAATATAAAGCGCCGGAAAATTTCTCTTATCAAACCCCAAATTCCAAAATCATATATGAACCCGCTATCATCCTCTCCCTCACCCAAAATAAATTAAATCAGAAACCACATGCACCCAAAATCAATCTCCCTCACGGCAACCACCATGCACCACCATAGAGCCATCGACCACCTACACACACCATAACAGGATCACCATCATTGCAAAAAAATGAAAAATTTCATACCAAAACAGAAACAAAAAATGAAACAAGGATAAAACAATGAAAGGATAGGAGGGGAAAAAGACCCTATTCAGCCACCACACCAAACCCATGGCCATGAACCATAGCCACTGCTCACCTGTTCATCATCAACCCCTCACCTCTCAGGCCCCTGCGTCCCGAACCCAGCTGTGGTTGTATGTCGTCCTCTTCTCTTCCATGAACGAGTATCGCTGTCACCCACCAAACCCTTTACTGCATTCACTATGCATCCAAGAGAGCGAGAAACGGAGGGAGGTAAGGAGCCGGGGGAGATGAAAAGAAGCAGATGGAGAAATGGAGAGAAGAAAAACAAAGAGGGAGATGAGAAGGAATTAGGGCTTATTAGGATTAATTTATTATGTTAAATGCCACCTAAGAATGGTGATTGGGAAAGAAGTGTGACATGTCATCACCAAACACACGTCAATTGAGTGGAGAGACTAATTGCAAACAAAAAAATTTTGGGAAGATGCTTTAATAAAGAAAGATTTTATAGGGACTAAAAGCAAAACTCGTTAATTTTACAGGGACTAAAAACATATTTTACCCTTTTTAATAAATCCATTCAGAAATTTCTTGTTGAGATAAGATTTTGTCTTTAAAAATTCTTCTTTACATTTTCACTTATTTAGGAACCAATACTTCAATAAATAAATTTATGGAAAGATTTCGTAAAATTGAAGATTAAATTCATTATAAACTATTGAAATTGAAATTCAACTGAATAAAGAAACTATTATTTTATTATCAGTAGAAACCAAAAGGTAAATATATAAAATTTAAAAAAATGATGTCTAAAAGAATAAAAAAACTGTAAACATCAAAACTCAAAGATATAAAAAAATTACGGTATGTTTAAAACGCTTTTCTATTTTCAAATTTTAAAAATTTATTTTTTGTCATGTTTAAAAAACCTAAAACAAAAATTGAAAACATCTTTAGATTGTTTTGTTTTTAACACTTATAATTTTCAAAATAGTTAATAATAAAACAGTGACCAGATTGAATTTTTAATGTTTTAATGAATCTCTTTCAAAAAAATTGTTTGAATCCCTTTTGCATATGCTTTTCATTTCCCCCCCTGCATTTTCCTCTCTTGCTTTTACTTCACTGGTCAATTAATGTGTAAAGATCCTATCCAGCCCTCCTTAGCCAAGTTTAGCTGAGGAATAACTATGGAATAACTACGGATTTTGATTTCCTAGTTATTCCGTAGTTATTCCATAGCTAAACTTGGCTAAGGGGGCTAAAGACTAAAGAGGATCCAGATCCTTAATTAATATTTAATAGCTTGGTAGTGGTACACACAGTTCTCCATAGTAAAAAAGTACTCATTGTTTTATTGTCAGGTAAGTTGTGTGTAAATTTTACTCAAAAAAAGGAAATAATTGGAGCACAAAACACCGTGATCATGTTAATATGCTTCCATGCATTCAATTGGTTTAAAAAAAGCACAAAAGAGTCATTAGATAAATAATAATAGTTAGGTTAGTACATAATTACATTTGTGTACATACACTTGCTTAGAAACACCAACAAAATTTATTTCGATGATCTCTAGGCTTAAAAAATATGATTAGTTTCTAATCATAGGCTGAAAAATACTCCGATTTGACAAAAAAAAGCTTACAAACACAAATTCGTTCTTTAAAATAAATATAAATATAGGTTACTCTACTCATAATTTTTTTTCACCATAAGTATCCCTGGGCTTAGTCACCATAGATATCCCCTCCCTAAGAATGTGTTTAGTGGGCAGGGGATCGAACTCGGGAACTCTTCTCACAATCTCAATTTGCGTTGCCAACTGAGCCACAACTCTTTGGTTACTCTACTCATATATGCCATAACATATCTCATTGGGATTTATTTTTCCCCAGTCTCACATAGTGACATAAAAATTCACATTACCTTTTTATTTAACCGATTGTTGGACTATAGAATAAATGTTGAAAAATATTCATAAAATAAAACTAAATTACCCAATTTGATTAGTGGAAAGAAAATAGAGAAAAGAAAAATATGGAAGGGAGAAATAGATATAAAATATAGTTGGGGAAGCATCTCTCCACAAATGCTTGAATCCCAAGAAGCACCAATGCTTCTCTTGGATTACCTCCCAAGCTCCCATTGTGAACGCTCTTAGAGGCATCATTGCTTTAGTTTAGTGGCGGCTAATCAAAATGATTATAACAAATTCTAGTAGTATATTGTTAGTCGTGTTCATCGTGTGGAGGAACTTCGTTGTTGATGGGCTTGCTAATTTTGGTCACCAACGGTCTCTAGGTCTCCATGTCATATGGGATCCTCCTCCTTTAGTTTCAAATTTTCTCTTAATTGACTGTTTTTGTGTTTTTTTTTCCATGGGTTTTGTTATTTAGTGGGGCTTAGTCCCCTCCCTTTTATATGTTGTTTATTTCTCACCAATTCAGTACATAAATCTCCAACACATGAAATCCACCTCTTTTTCACATTTCGTAGCCATTTCAGTGCTCATCCAAACGACTTCTCTTTTACATCTCTCCCCCTCACTTATTTCTTACTATAAAATGAAGTGTTTATGATCATAAATTAATAGCATAAAAAATTATAATATGTGACAATTCTATTGATTAATTAAAACATTTTTTATAGGCAAAAGACAGTTTAATTAAAAGAGAGTACAATGGCTACTTCAACCCAGATTACAAAATTACAAACACCAAGACTATGAAAATCTAAATGGACCAAGTAGAACACCTAGCAACTTATAAGTTTTTACACCACTACAAGACTCTCATTATTAAAAGTAAAAAACCCTAATCCAAAAGCCAAGTCCACCAGAAGAGAAAATGATAACCGTATACCTTCCTATCTACTTAATAAATTAAAAAAAGTTAAGATAACCCCAAAGTCACGGAAGAAAATAAAGCAAATAGAGTCAGACCACATTAATGTAGCAAAGGAAGTCCACTTGACGAAGCCTCCAAATCCAAATAAACTAATGTAGCAGGCAGCCGACATAACTTCAAAACCAAAAACTAGAGCTGTCAAAGTGAGCCAACCCGGCTCACTCGGGTTGGCTCACCATAGGTTAGGCTAAAAGTGAGTCGGGCCGGGTTGGCTCACTTTTCTGGTGAGCTGGAAAAATACCAACCCAGCTCGACCCACTGCGAGTTGGTGGGTTAAGTGGGTTGGCTCACCTAACTTAAAAAATTATAAAAATATAATACAAAAGGTAAAAAATATTAGAAAAAATATAAAAAATTATAAAAATGACTTTAAAAATATTAAAATTAAATAAAAATTAAAAAGTGAGCAACTCACCTAAACCCGGCTCGAACCCACCTTGGCTCACGAGTTAAGTGGGTTGACCCACTTTTGACCCGTGAAAATGTTAGCCTATATTTTACCAACCCAACCCACCGGTGAGCCGGGTTGGGCCGGGTTGGCTCATCGAGCTCAACCCAAATTGACAGCTCTACCAAAAACAGCAGAAGCCAATAAAACCATAAACCAGTAATAAAATGCAGCCTGAACAAACCGTAGGCACTACTAGTAAAAGCATTAAATCAACTACTATTGGAAGAATTCCCAACAAGAAAATCATGTATTCCAAAAAGCACCAACTCCACAAAAATTCCAACACTGCACAAACAACCATATACACATAACAGACATCTCCTCAGATTACAGAAAAGTTTGAGCAGGCAGAAGGATTCACAGACCACAGTGAAAATGAAAATATAAAAGAAGAATCCTCAGCCTTGATCCTCTTCCAATACCTTAATCTAATTAACTCCAAAATAGCCTCAACATCCATAATTTCGTTTGAAAAAACAACATGATTTCGAGCTAGCCACAAAGACCAGATCGTGACTAGCCAAATTGATGACCGTCTCAACCGATTCTTACCAGAACAAATAGGCAATCCCACAAAATGTTCAAAGTTGGTCAAAAAAAGATTATGTTGAACAGAATACAATCCAAACCACTGAAAACACAACATCCAAACTCCATATGCATAATAACATTTAAATAGGAGATATGATGTTGTTTCCAAAGAATGGTCACACCAAGTACAACCACCATCAGCAACATGAATCACTCTCCTGGTAATAAGTTTTGTTTGGTAGGTATTCTATTAAGAATAACTTTCCAAGCAAAACCCGAGACCTTAGAAGGGACATACTTGGACCAAAGGAATTTATACATTAGTAACTCAGCAAAAATGGACTCATTCACAATGATCTTATAGGCCGACTTAACGAAATAGGCCCCTTGAGGATCATGCTTCCAACGCCAACTATCAAAGCGTCCTTCAACTAAACTTATTGGATGTAGCTCCCCCATCATTTGTGCTAGTTGATAGAGCTCCCATTGAAAGAACTCTCTATGTCAACACCAATTCCAACCTAAACCCCCTTCATTCCTAATCAACATGTCAGCTATAAAGTTGCTTCTTTATTGCTAGCAATAGAAAAAAGTCTAGGATACCGAATACATAAAGCATTGTCACCACACCACAAATCCTTCAAAAAAAAGTGTATCTTTCCCATTTCCCACTTCCTCAAATATAGTTATAGAGCAATTACTTTCAATAGATCATACATCAGACCACCACTTACACCCGTTAACACTCAACCCCCTAACATCACAAACAGCTCTCTCTCCATAAATTGAGACTAGCGCTCTACGTCATAACCTCCCGTAAAAATATTCTTTTTAAAAAGGATTTATTAAAATTATTAAAACTTTCATTTAATCAAAACATTAAATATTCATCATAAATCTCATTCCATTAATTGTACTTATATATTTAACAATTTTATCAGTAAATTAGAGTCACATAACCAAAATCTATGAAATATTGGATAAAAAATTAACTGTATAATTGCATTTTCATAATTAAAAAAATACTAAAAAATAGGAGGATTAAAATTAAAAAAAATGAGGTGACAAATTGTAAAATCACTAAAATAAAGACTAAAAGTGCAATTAATCTAGAGAAATGTCACATTAGAATCAATCGCTATTCCCCTTTTCATTTTTCCGAATCCCGTAACATTACCCCTACCATTAGCAGAACTGCACAAGGCAGAGCCGCTACCGTGAATCAAGCTCGCCGCGTTGGTCCCGTCGCAGGCACAACCTCGCAGCGTCGTTCTGTCAGTCGTCATCCACTAACTGTGCAAAAAATCCATTTGAATCGAACCGCACCATAAAATCCAACTGAACCAAACCATAATTATCCGAACTGCTGAACCCAAATTGAACCGTTTGAACCGGTTTATAAAAACAGTGCTAAATTGAACCGTTTGCTTATCCGGTTCAGAAAACCAAATCCAAAATCACTAATCGATGACAATCTGGAAAGAAAAAAACATTTCGCACTCACTGATCTGAGTTCTCTGATTCTCTCATCTCAACTCTCATTCTCTCAACTCTCATCCCCTTCAACCTCCAAACCCTAAATCCCCAAATCAACTCTGTACTGAACCCTAAATCCAGAGGTTTTGTCCTACTCCGGTCCCGAGATACACACACGTCTCAGACCTCACTCCTCAATCTGTCGGAACTCACTTCTGTTTCTCCCTCACGCCTCAGATCTCGCCTTGCGCCACAGAAGAGTCTCCAACCTTCCTCGCGACCTCACCTTCTCGCCACCGCCGCCGGTAAGCTCCCTTTCCCTCTCTGTTTCTCTCTCACTATTTCTTCGTTTCTCCCTCACTGTTGATTTCTGGAATCGCTAAAATATTGCTATCTCATACCTGGACTCACAAGTGAAAAATGTGATAATAATTTGTCCATTATAATATCGATTGCTATAATCTCATCTTTTTAGGGACTGGATACAAACAAATGATTCATAATACTGTAATGATACTTTAGTAACTACATATACTACTCTTAATTATTGTTTCTAACTGTCTTTGCTCTCCTAGAGGACCTAGACCCACAATTTTGGTAATTTGATAAGCTGAATTCACCTTAATTTCATTATATTTAGTGCTTCTGCAGATGAAATGGTGAGGTTTGTTCTATTGACAAAGAATTTATTTTATATATGAGGCGGCAAGATCGATAGTAGCATGGTTCTTATGAATTCAATTAACATATTTAGTAGAGTACCAAAAATAGATTCGGATTAGTCTGACATAGGAGAATTTCGCCAAATGTGCAGCAAGTAAGGGTTTTTTAGGGAAAATAATGGGTCATTATTTAGCCATAAAATAAGTATCACTAATGTGATTTTGCATCTTGAGCAAATACAGTAACCTCTGGAAAAGAGGAATAAGGCATTTGTTTAGTAAGCATGGGATTCAGTATTCTGATATACACAATTAAATTCACTGTATGTATAGTTTGTGTGACGTATTCATCTTCATGGAGATTTTATTTAAATACTAGAATTCTGAATGTGTATGAAACATTGGGTGATCATGTTCAGATTCATTTTGATTATGTGGGAATAAGAGTTGATTAGAATAAAATTGCTTGTTGACAAGTGGCTAGATTGGGTGATCATGTTCAGATTCATTTTAAGTAGTAAAAGAATTGGCTAGATTTTCCTCCTGTGGCTGTTAGCTTCTTCCTTGAAAGTAATTATTGACTTCTATGATTTATTTATACAGCTAGATGAGTTCTACATCTAGTTTTCTAAAATCTATCAAATATTGAGGAATTTTATTGGGCAACCAACATATTTAATATCTGTAACTTTAGTAGTCATTTTTCTTGCAATTATGATTAACAAACTGATATACTCTGAAGCATGGGTACTCCAAAAATGGAGCCGTACCCGTACCCGGTACCGGTACTCAATGGGTACATCTGGGTACTCACTGCGTACGTACTCAAACATTTTTTTTTTAAAAAAAGGGTACACTTTGGTACTCACTGTCTCCTATATTTGTGCCTCCAAAAGCTGCCATTGCTTTTTTCCTTTAGAGTTTTTCCAGCAGGACATTTCTCTGTTCTTTCTTACATTAGCTTTTTCAATGATAATAAGTACTAATATATTAAGAGATAAAAATATTTAACATTTGTCTGTTACCCTTCAGTCAATTGTTTACATTAAGGTGCATATATAACCAGTGTATTTGTTCACATAATAAACTTTCTAATTTCTATATTAGTTCAAGTTAACCGATCTTATATTGAGACCTGATTATACTGCTTCACATTATTTCCTGTTCTTATTCCTTAGTTCTTAAGTCTGCTGCATCATAATAAAAACATATATACTTTCTTATCTGAAAACGTGCAAATTAAATGTAGGAGTATACATAAAATTTCTTTTATGAAGACAAAGGATTCTAGCTAGGGAATCACTCATTAGCAATAATTTTAAATAATTCTTCAAAACTTGCCAAGTTTCATGGAAACTAGATTTGCTTGCAATTGTTTCAGATAACGCTTAGACTTATCTGGCACTAAAAAACATAGCACTCTAGCTTTTAATTATATAAATATTTAATATGCAACTGTAACGTGGGTCTCTTTAATTATATTGATTATAATGAAATCTTGAGTATCCAAATTAGGGTCTGATCTATGGCAGAGGTGTTCTTATAGGTTTACAGGTGTACTAAGTGTCAATGAAAATTATTTAAAGTACTGTTTCCCATTCAGTTTTGTGTTTCTTGAGAAAATTCTTATGGTTGTGGAGTTAAATTTAATATTGTGTAATGTGTATATAGTCTTATCCAATTTAAATACTATTAGCTAGGTCCTGGTTGGGTTCCATTTTTAGGAGCATGTTATACATATAATTGACAATGGAGTTTTTTTTTTGGATCACTGATATTAGTAGACATGTGATCCTGCAAGTAGAAGTCATTGAACCTGCAGTGAAGGGAACTGCTAATGTACTTCAAGCTTCTTTTGAAGCCAAAGTGGAACGAATTGTCTTTGTATCATCTAATAGTTTCTAGTTTAGAAACAGGTTCAGAAACCAGTTTCAAAAGTGGTTCAGAATCAGGTTTCTAAAGCCGGTTCAGAAACAAGTTTAAAAATAGGTCCAAAAACCATTTTTTTAAAACTGGATCAAAAACATTTTTTAAAATGGACCAAAAACCGTTTTTAAAACTGGTTCAGAAACCGGTTTTTGCACTGAAAACCGGTTCAGATCCAGTTCAAAACTGGTTTGGAATCCATGAACCGGTTCAAAACTGGTTTGGAATCCATGAACCGGTTCAAAACTGGTTCGGTTATATCTAAACAGGTTCCATCATTAGAAAAGTGGATCAATTTTTTTAATCCTATCCATACATTTGGTTGGGGTTTGGTTTTGGTTCAGTTTTAGCAATATTTGATCCATGCACAGCCCGTCCACTAACCACAGGTCCTGGTCGCCGCAACACGCCACCACTGCATCTCCTCTTCAAGGCTGGTTCCGCCATGTAACTCTTCGCTCTCTGTATTCTAATATACTCCTGAGGTTTTCGATTTTTGAATCTAGAATGAACTGAGATTAATTAAATTCATTTCCTTGCCCTAGCTTGTTAGCTTGTGCAAAGAACCAAGGATCGAGGCACTGCATGAATGACCTGTGTATTTTTATCTGTGTTCTACTCCTGTTTGGGTCTGTGGCAAACAATTATCCTTATTGTTGTCTTGCTGCAGCTGGTTCAGCCACACTCTATTGCTTGCAATCCCTCTTGCCTTTACCTGTCTGTCTACATTCCAAATTCTTGCCTTAATTCACCAACTTTTCTACCTTTTCTGCCTAAGAAAACTTTAACACTAACCTGTTGAATTCTAGCTCTTATTTGATCCAACATCTTATTTCTGAATAGCCAGACCTGTAGTTCCCGCCTTGATTGTTATCTTTATTCAAGCTTTTAGTGGATTCCGTGCCTTGCTTCCTGGTATTTTACTTTCTAATATAGAAATTGATGTTGAAATCTAAGGTTGAATTCATTGGTGTGTCTGTTTAGTTTGGATGTTATGTAGATTGCTGTTTCAACTATACTACTACAAACTTTTTATCTTTTAAGCATCACCTAATAGAACATAACATTATGGTAGGCAAGTGCCAGGGCTGAAGTGTAGACGTCAGTGACTTAAACAATGGGGTCTAAGTCATTGAAGGATTATCTAAAAAAATATGAAAGTAACACCGAAGAAGAAAAGAAAAATAAGAAGAAGAAGCAGAAAAAGAAAAGTCAGCCACAAGCAACCGGCTTGTTAGTTGTGGATGAAGATCCCACATGGCAGAAATCCATAGATCCTGGAGAAGAAAACGATGACAACTCATCAGGTGAATAAGACAGATAATAATATCTATTCTTGTTAGACAATTCACTATGTTTGGTTTCTGTATTTTCCTATTGTTCAATTTACTATACTTTGTTTCTGTATTATACTGTTAATTCACAATAACCATATTTTATTGGTCAATGTAGAGGGGGAGAAGCCACTAGTTGATGAAGACATAGACGTGAAGCGTATGAAGAGGCTTGAGCAGCTGAGGGCCAGACGCCCTTATCATGCTATATCTGAGGATGGAAGTGGTTGGGTTTCACTTTCTTCTAAATCCATGAATCCTAGTGACTTGAATAATGATATGTCTCCACCCCGTAAACAGAGGGTTCGAAATGACACCCCTTCACCAGAACCTGAATTAAATCCTTCAACTTCCAATCAAAAGGGTGCTGATTTATCACCTTCTCATCAGCGGTTGAAACGCAATGACACTCCATCACCTGAACGTGTCTCACAACCAGCACATTCCAAGGAACTGAATTCTGACTTATCTCCCCCTTGTAAACGCAGAGTTCAGAGTGAAGATACTGATTTATCTCCTCCTCGGCAGCGACGCAGAGGTCACCATACTCCATCTGCTCAACCTAATACAGATTCTGCTCATGTCACTAATGTGAGTCTTGACATTTCCCCCCCTCGCCGTCCTTATGATGGAAAAAAGAATTATGAAACTAAGGATTTGCAAGATCTTTCTCCACCTCGACGAGTTCGTCATGATTCTCCCTCTCAAGATACTTTACATGGATTTGCGACATCAGACCTATCACCCCCAAGGAAAAACCAGAAGAATGTTGCAAGATCAGGTTTATCTGATCATTCTCATCGTCGTTCACCTAGTCCTTCAGTAAAAGTGGTTTCACATCCATCTTCAGATCTTGACCTATCTCCACCGAGGAAAAATCCAAAAGAGCTATCCATTCTAGCATCTGTGAATGATAGAAAAACAGGTTTAATTTCTGGTAAGGATATCAGAAACGAGATTGAAAGAAAGAGGAAGGATGATTTATTAAGGTAATTGTCCAGTTATTTATAATGTTTTTCAATGATTCTATTTCTTTTCCTTGTTTTCTAATATGGTTATGGTAGTATAGAATATTGAGATAGTTCTATCAGCTTTAGACAAAAGTCATACCATAAAGATCTGTAACAAAAGTCACTTGGATCAAGTTTCTCTGGTGTGAATGATTTGAGAGAAATCCTCGCTAACCATCACGAGATTATAATCAGAGTATACACAATTAAATCCCTTAGTTTTAGGGATTACTAAACTAAACACAGGAAGCGTGTAATTATTTCCTATTCTATCACAAAAGGTATCCACTAATTTATCAACAGCTACATTTGGATTAGCTCTTATTTTATTTGTTTTTTCAAAACTGCTGTCATTGGTAGGGAATAAAGGGCACACTTCCAACACCGAAGCAATCACATTTCCAAAATTTTATTTGAAGTTTAATGCATGTTTTCTTTTCTTGTTAGCTGTTTATAGCTGGTTTATTGTGGTATGTAGTAATAATCCTAAAATATTTTGCTTTTAATTGTCAATATTAAAATTCAGTAATTAAGATATATAGAGCTAATCAAATGTTGCATGTTCTAAAACCTTAGGGTGCATTTGTTTTGAGGTTTGTAAAGTTATTCCTAGGAAAGTAAATTTGAAAATATCACATTCCCGTGTTTGGTATCAGTTTTAAAACGTTATTGCTGAAAATGATGGATTCCTAAGAAAATAGGATTTCCATATTTTACTAGTTTATATTTCCATGACGAGGGGTGGTTATCCTCTTTTTCATGACATGGTAATGGAAGCAGTAACTTCTATTCCCACTTCATTCTCTCACCCTTTGAATTTTGAAACATATTCCCGTAAATATTAATTGATAACCAAATTTTTTTTTATTGTACATGGAAATAAAATTCTTGAACACAGTATTTCTGGTAATATCATTCATGGGAATGTGATACCTTCAAACAAATATTAAGCTATTTGGTGGAGATCCAAGAATAATTTTATACCATTAATATGCTCAGGAAAAGATTGTTCTAACTTAAGATCTATTCCTTTATGCAGATTTAAACAGATGGACCCTTCCATCAGTGGGCGCGGTGCTGAACCTGTATATCGTGATAATAAAGGTCAGCAATTGAAGTTAACTTTTAGTTGATGTTGCTGTCCAATCTATTTGATGTCTTTGTGGTAACATAAATTATTGAATCATGCTGAATTTTGCAGGAGTACGCATAACCAAAGAGGAATACTTGAAGTCAAAACAAAAAGTAGAAGAAAAGCCCAAGGTATTTAGTGCACTGTGTGATTCTGTGTTGCACTGGAGTATCTTTTCTGGATGTGGCTTTCTGTATGCTTCCTATATGTAATGGCTGCATATTATGTAGGTGCACAAAACAGAAAATATGATTCTTTCTGAGGATCCAATTTTTGTTTGTAGGTAATATGAGTGGTTAAAAAGGTATTACCTCCGGTCCTATTAAGAGACAAAAAAGTGTTTTTGCTTGGTCCTAAATATAAGAAACATAGTACTATTTTGAATTGTATTAATTATGAAATTAATTTTATACCCAAAATTTATTGTCCACTTTTCACCTATTTCTCATGATAGTATATGTACTACGCTATTTTCAATGACCAACTATTAGAGCATGAGTTACTACTTTAATGATGACTTTAATTAAGAGTAATTTTGTCACTGTTAGATATTTCCATTCATGTGCCCTACCCCAAATAGCTTAAGCTTTTGGGATAGTTGGTTTATGACATGGTATCAGAGCTTCTATGGCCAAGTGGTCAAGAGTTTGATCTTTGCTGCCCCCATCATTCTAATAAATAAAAAGGTTTAATTTTAGTACAAGGTAGGTGGACCTGTGCATTGTCCACGCTTCAAGCCCAATGAGCTCTTGCTGAGGGGGCATGTTAGATATATCCATTCATGTGCCCTCCACCCAACACAACTTAAGCTTTTGGGATAGTTGGCATAGTTGGTTCATGACAGTCACTATTTTAATTATTTGATATTAATGATATTTCTGGAATAAAATTTGAAAGTATGGCATTATTAATTACAATTAATTGGTTTCAAAGCATTTCCTTGGTCTTGATGATTTAGTCATATGTTTCTTATAAATAGGATCGGAGGTAGCACTTGCTTATTCTGCATTTGTTCACTTAATTGAGATTTTCCTGGAGGACTGTATGCAAATTGAGTGATGATTTTCAGTTTGACTTAGTAATATATAGTGCTGCATATGTTAATTTTATCAAGTGTGTTTGCCTTATTAGTTTTGTGAAGATTACAATGAATGACCATGAAGTATATATTCAGAGGTTTGTTGATTTGCTTGAACAAAAGAAATGATAAAGGTCAAATTTTATTCAAGACAGTAGGTTGATCATTGTAGAGTTCAAGTTATATACTTATTTCCTGATAATGTTATTACTTGTTAGTGCCTTGCAAAGGAAATTTTTTCAGTCATCAATGGATACTAATACTACTCCCACTATAAATGACACCTAACCAAGCACAGTTAATTTTTTCTACTTCAATTTTTTTTTTCTAAATTAAAGTAAAAAATACTGACCACAAGTTGAGGTAGTAAAAAATACTGAAAATTTGCTCCTTGTAAAGATATATTATGCTACACATGTTGCATCTAGAGGACAAGAAACCATCTCATAGTTGTTATTGTCATTTTGTTCCTTTACTGTAACTGAAATGTTAATCAGTTAATGTTATGTTACTACTTACTTCAACCAATAGATGTTGTAACATTGGTATTATTTGTGTTTTCCCATGAAAATTGGCAAATTGAATTTTTCACTTTGTGATCTTCAGGAGAAGGAAATAGAATGGGGCAAGGGCTTGGCCCAAAAGCGGGAAGCTGAGGCTAGGCTGAAGGAACTAGAACTTGAGAAGGAGAAGCCTTTTGCGCGGACTAGGTACACTTGAGTATCTAGAAACTTGGGTTCTAAATCATTCTAAATTTGTTATCTTAGTATTGTTGTAACCTATTACTTATTGGTTGTTGTGTATTTAATCATTGGAGCTACTTTTTTTCACTGTTTGAACTTACTATAGACTTTTAAATCATCTGGTTGATCATGTCCTTAACAATTCTAATCTTATATCCTGCAACAACTAGAACTTAGCCTTGAGGTAGACAAACAATTTGCACTCACTTGGTGAATTTTAGCACCTAGACTATAGGCTGTAAATTGGTTTAGATATGTTTGTCTTTATATATAAATGGCTGTCTTTACTCCCTAGTCTTCACTCAGTCTACTCCCTATTCCCTAATTTGCTAATTGATTCTCTTGTTAGCAGCCTTCCTGAGTAGGGTTTTCTTCATTTACTTTACTGTTACTCTGGAGATGATCTGAGTTACTTTACTCCTCTTAACTGTTGTATTTGTTCAGTAGTATATGTGAGTTTATCACATTTTGCATGGACACCTTAGTTATCAATCGCGGATAGCGGCGTAGCGGCCAACCCCCAAACAATACCTGAGTCCCAAACAATACCGCTATAGCGACCACTACAGCCGCTACAGTGTAGCGGGAAACTATGAGGTTTTGTATAGCGGCAGGGGGCCACTCCGCGCCGCTACGCCGCTTTAGCGCGCTATTGACTAGTCTGATGGACACTAATGTTACTGTTACCCTTTTAGGTAGGGCCCCTTTCTTCCACTTTTGTGTAAAATCTTCGAACTCAAAATGGTCAAAGCAACTGATACCCTTACTTTCCTTCAAGCTTCACTTTGAACCTGCTTTGCGTTATTTGCCATTGGAGTCTGTCCTATATCTAATGAATTTCAACTCTTTTATTTTCCCCTCCAAATATAATGGTCTTTCACCTTTTTTGTTGTGTGTGTAACCATAAAATTTTCTTCATTAATTAATAGATGTTACTGAAAATCCCTTTAGAAAACAAGTCATTGGCCATCAATGATATGCAATGTTGATGTTTAGCATGTGAGTTGATGTCATTGTAAAAGGTTTCTGTTTCCTTTTTTTCTCCCTATCTCTAGAATTGCATTTACACCTGTGTTCTCTTTCAGGGATGATCCAGATCTTGACAAAATGCTGAAAGAAAGATTAAGATGGGGTGATCCTATGGCACATCTGGTAAAGGTAATGATGCAATACAAGCATACAACTTCTCGTAAGATGGAGGAGTTTGATCAGTTCTGACATGTTATTTTGTGTCAATTGCCATTTGTGCAGAAAAAATATCCGGAGCCAGTTCTTCCAAACTTGGGGGAAAATGAGAAGATGAAGGAATCAGGTTTTGTTGTTCCTCAGGATATTCCAGATCATAGCTGGTTAAAAAGAGGTTTAGATGCTGCTCCTAATCGGTATGGGATAAGGCCAGGACGGCACTGGGATGGTGTTGATCGTAGTAATGGTTGGTTCATATTTGCTTTATTTTTTTGTACCTGGATTTTACCTTTTCTCAAGAAATATTGGAAAACTCTGTCTTACATGTTTAACTTAAGCTCTTCCTCTGCATGTAGGTTTCGAGAAGGAAATGTTCAAAAGAACAAATGAGAGACAAGCTAGAGATAGAGAAGCATATCTTTGGTCTGTGTCTGATATGTGAAAACTGACGTTATAACCATACAAAAGAATGGTTGGCGGTGCAGAAGTCCTACTTATTCATTGAGTCACATAGGCAGCCATGTTTGTAGTAATGTGGATTTTGAGGGATTTAATGTTGATATGGTCAAGAATGCGCAATGAAAAAGGCTCTTGGTTCCATCACTATTGGGAGCAGTCTTTTTACTGAGGAAAATTGAGAAGCCGTAGCTATTCTCAGTGTTGTATAACTAGTCTTAACTATTCAAATCCTGCTGAAAATTGAGGATGATTTGCTAGCCTCAATTTCATGTCAAAGACAAGACGTGGGAAAATCTCCAATTGCATTGATGAGCCACAACTTTTCTGTCATATTGACGATTTTTTCAAAGTTAATAGTTTGTTTAAAGTAATTTAGATTAAAAAATTAAAGTAATTTCAAAAAGTCAATTTTGAAACTTGATTAGGGTTTGTCGAAGGGGCAAAAAAATATTAAAAATTTAAATTTAATACATATTTTAAATCTAGGCAATATCGCCTAGCCTAGGGAGCATTGGGTTGGATGGATCCAATCCAACTCAGCTTGAAGGAAAAATGAATGGGTTAGGAGTTGTTCGGGGTGGTTGTGAGTTTTCAGTTTTTGGTTTTTAAAAATTTTCAATCAAGTTTTTACAACTCAATCAAAAACTGAAAATCAATTTTTGTGGTTTTCAAAATGTTTGGTTTTGAGTTATAAAAACTTGATTGAAAATTTTTAAAAACAAAAAATTGAAAATTCACAACCACCCCAAATGGTCCCTTAAGGTTATAGGTGGGTTTATGTTCAACCAATTAATCCTGATTGAATATTGGATTTCCACCTTTCTAATCCGATCTAACCTGACCATTTATATAAACAAATATAGTAAAAATACTAAGATATGATTTCTTTTCAACCCCAGCAATTGAACTTGACTAAATTTATCTTTTCACTTCTCCCCCCCCCATTTCCATCCCTTTCAAAATTTTTATTTGAGTCCAACTATCCAACCCAACTTAATTAGAGCTGGGTAACGGGCCGACCCGCACCGGTCCGCGGTTAAACGGCCTTAACCGTTTGAGCCCACGTGCTAAATGGGCCTGCTCTTTTCTGGTCCGCGTAAGCTTGTGGGTTAGCGGACCAACCCACGGGCCAACCCGTTTAAGTAATTAAAAATGATTTTAATTCAAAAAAATGGTTTTAATTCAAAACAATTCTAGAAAAAAGCATAAATTTTAGTTTTTTTTCCTTATAAATTACAAATGAATGTTTATAAATTAATTCACTTGAATCCTTAAATCAAAGATTATAAATTAATTTACTAACATTACCATTCACCAAACATAAAGACTAAAGAGTAGAATAAAGGGCTTAAAAATACAATATATAGGGGGTACCGTGTTTCCTTTAAAAAAATAAATTTATTTTTTCTGCATATTACTGCAGTTTTATTTAAAAAAAAACTCAGTGGTCCGCGGCGGGTTAAATGGTTTTTTTTTTGTCGAAGGCGGGTTAAATGGTTAAACCCATTTAGCCCGCTTCTTAAATGGGCCTCTGATTTTGTAGTCCAGGCCCACATGCGGTGTGGGTTTTACGGACCGTTCCACGGGCCTAGGCCCATATACCCAGCTCTAATGCTAAGTCAGCCCCCTTTTCTTTGCTTAGCATCTCGAGCAATCTCATTGGAAGTTGGTTCTCCAACAACAAAGTATCTCTCCATATATACATTAATTGGTCAAGCTTAATGTTCAATGTTTCCTGTTCATCAACATTTTCCATGAAATGGAGCAAAGAACATCCATCCACAAACAACATCCAAACAAGTTCATTGTCATCATAGCTTCCAATTGCATCCTCTGTGAAAAAGTTTCTTCAATTCTTCAATATTATCTTCAATCTTTTTATGCAAAAAGTGAGCTGCTCCATTGGCATCTTCATTGATCTTTTTACCATATTCCGCAACATATATTGATGTCCATAGGAGCTTGTAGTGCTCTCCTTGTTGCTTGAGACTCGCAGCCGTGGTAGATGAGACCAAATGATATCAACTTAGGTGAGCAGTATTTAGCAAACCTCTCATTTTGTCGCAAAAAATAAGGAATCCTCTGGATCTTTGGAAATGAATTTTGATTATTTATGTGAAATCTTTCTTGTGCCTCTTTTAATTGGTCAAACCTTTTATTCACAAGGGTCGCAATCATTGTCCAATGTTCAAGTATTTTTTCTACTCTGCAACCAAAAGAATATAAGATAATAAAATTTGTAAAACCATTTCAAAACTTTATTATTATTATTATTTTAGTAGGTGACAGGTAAAATGAGCGAGCAAAATCGAGTATATGAGTCAGTTTATGGTTTAATAAGACCACAAATATTTCACTTCGCTTGGTTTCACCCATACCAAAATGATTGGAAAATAAATATGCTAATCATAATCAGTTCGAGCCAGATCAGGTTGCAACTCAGAACAAATAGATTTGACCCAACATAAATTACTTTAATTTGTTCAAATCCAAAAAAATCACTCAATTCGATTTGCGTGTACCCTTATATCACAAGCAAGTAAAGAGAATTTATTTTCCCACCCCCCGCTTTTCTTTTATATTTCATTAATTTCCTAACTACCCCACCCTCTCCCCTTTCTCTTCCATTCTCCACCTAAATTAATTCAAACATATCAAGTTTCAACATTTTTAACCCAACTCAACCCAACTATTTATATTTTAAAAAATGAAAGCTAATTAATATAGCTAAATATATATCACTTCTGTCTCAAATATAAGCAACTCAAAATCCAATTTGGTTGGTCTCAAATATAAGTAAAATCTAACTACCTCCACCCTATTAAATGCTATATCCCCACAATACCCTTATTTAATTTATATTTTCTTCCCAATGATCCATTTTGTAATAAATAATAGGAAGGATAGTTTAATAAATACAGCTCACTTTTTATGAGTTAGAGAAAAATTAAAAAACCCAACCAATATTCTTAATTAGCGTGAATTAATTAACTTTTACTTATATTCAAGAGTAGGATAATATATCTTTTCACTTCTTTCCTTTTTTATTTATTTCCATTTCTTTAAATTTTTTTATATGAAGCCGACTATTCAACCTAACCCGACATAATCAACAAATGAAAGGCCTTTGTTATTCCACCCCCACCTTTTTGTGTTTTTTTTAATTTCTTCCCTAACTACCTTCACTTCCCCTTCACCTTCATTACCACTTCCACTCTCACCTATGGCCACCACCACCACTGTAAACCCTCCCTCCCACTTTACCCATTCTCTCACCTCATGTCTAGAAGTCATTTTGAAGCCATTTTTTTGTGAAAAATAGCTTGCGAACATGAAGTGAGATAAGAGGGAAAGGGGGAGGTTACGATGGTTGGAAGTAGTGGTAGCCATAGGTGAGAGCGGGGTGAAGGCAAGGGAAAGGAGTATGGAGAATAGCCAAAAAGGGGTGGGAATAACAAAGGACAAAATGAAACCCGAACTACTTTAATAGGTTCGAATAAAAAAAAGTCACTCCAGATTCAACCCGAATCAGCACACCTGCCATCACATACTGATAACAAAATTAACATCAAATTGATATTTCGTACTTTTACTGCTTGTCAAAAAGGTATATAATAAAACACTATGAAAATTTAACAGGCATGGTTAACAAATAAACCTTCTGGTTTTTCTTAAATAAAATTTAACCAACAAGTACGCCTTGCTTACTGACAAATAACGATAAATACATGCTAATACATTAGGGCATATAATATACAAATGTCTACTAATCAAATACTTCTTTCCCTTGCTACTCCTGCATACATAAAACTCAGGCCATAAATATAATTATCTCTGGACTTGCCAGCAAATAATTGAATGCAGCAGTTCATGCTGATGGTCCAGATCAAGCACATAACTTTGATAATCTAAACATATGGAGGGGGAAAAAACAATGGTTGAGTGACCTTGTGTGTGCTTGTGCCCCTAAGGGTGTGTTTGTGAGTTTGGAGGGAGGGGAGGGAAAGGAAAGGGTTATAGGGAGAAGAGGAAGGAAAGACTTTGTAAAGTACTCAAACTCACAAACACAAAGGGGGGAAGGTGGACTTCCAATAAACTCTTCCCTTCCCTCCCTTCCCCTCCAAAATTCAACTCAAACATACCCTAAAAGTTATAGACACAAGTGTGCATGTGCATTAGACATAAATGAGCATGAAACAGCTACAGATCACTTGAGATATATTGCTCAGATCAATTGGTAAAGTGAAACAATCATCCCTATATATACAACAAATCTCTGAACAGTGCCAGGAAGTGCACAGTCCAGATGGGGGTGATCAACAGGTTAGTAGTCAACCAGGCCAGAACCATAGGGTGAGCTGTGAGGACATCACCTCTTCTTCTCAACAAAGACCCATCCCCTTCACCCATTTTTCAAAATAGTGCCCCCTCAGCTTCCCTTCCACACAAGGGCAAGAACAAAACAGCATCTCCATGCCATTCATGCATCAAATATAGACACTGAAACCGCAACTGAACCTGATGAGGGGTTCGCTACTCCAATCCAAACCAATAAAAAATATCGTTAATCAACTGTCATCATCCACAGCACCAACATATGTAAGGTCTGTCCGTCTCACCCTTACAGCCCCTTTAAGCCAGCTGGCAGCTCGAATATTAACATGGTCACCACCACTTCCTATGCTAGCAGTACTACTTGCAGACGGGCATGATCCTGCGCCATCTTCTAAAAGTGTCCAAGGATCAATTTCCAAATCATTGTCCTGTTGTTTTGACTTCCCTGATGCATTAGCTGCAACTCTGGATAGAGCCTGATTCCTCTGAGTAGTTGAACTACTGGAGTTCAACCCAGAACTTGTAATGCTGGGTTGAAGACAAGCAAGAGCGGAAATCGAAACAGGCGGTGGCTGGCAGGAGACAGAGCACCGCACAGAAGGAAGGAGTACAGGCATTGCAGCTTGGATACGCCACCTGATAGTTTCTGGCAGTTGCATACGATCCAAGTCATTCTGCATCAGACAGTAGACCATTAGACAAGCAAGACCAGGAAGAATAAAATAAATTTCTAAATTGCTAAGTGTGTAACAGAAACATTGCCATTTGGCAAAGTTTTAGTAGTGACCTATGAAGCAAGGATACAGCAATGGGCATTGGATATGACACCAGTACAACACAGCGATACACAATTTCTTGGAAAATTAGGATACAGGTACAGCAGATGCACCATAAGTCCATAACATACATGCATGTATACGTACATACATACATGCATACATACATACATGGAAAACAGAAAACTATCATAAAAAATAATTGGATCATTCCATGATTGGAGGGTGAAAGTGAATAAGAGTTTTTATTTTAACATTACTCATTGGAGAGACAGAAATCTAGAATTTATCAAATTCTGATGATATCCCTCACATGTTGGCAAGCTAACACCAGCAAGGTAGATATTTTAAATAATCGATGATTCCTAGGTAGTGGCAGAGACAGAATATCTAATCATACATGATCTTGCTTTTCAGCCTTGAAGATATATTTCTGGTATCTCCATCTTATCCAATTAACAAAAATAAGTTTTACATAGCATCTATAAATCTGTAAAACAAAATTTAATTGAATTAAGACTCCAATTAGCTATAAAGCTTTAACGCGCTCAAAGAATACCCAATAAAATAGTCACTGAAAAGTTAGGCCATTTGGGTTGAATTAAAAGTCAAATTAGGTTAAAATGCCTTTTTAAGACACAAGAGCTGTGAAAAACCAAAAGCTGTATAACAGGCTGGAAGATCAAACCTGCAAACTCTCCAAAAACTCTCGGTCAAAATCCCTCGTAGGTTCATTGATAGACTTTGAAACAGGTTTCAGCCTAAGCCAACTTGGAGGATAACTACTCAACAACCCATGCAAAACCAACAGCAAACGATCAAATAGACCCTCAGCAGAGGAATCTAAAATGGTGGCAGAGGCAGCTTCAGAAGATGACTCCACCTCCCTCTTAGAATGTGTGGCATTCACCAAAATGTCAACATCCTCATGCACAACCCGGCTACCAAGGAGACGGAGAATTACCGGGGCCAGAAAATTTCTCATGTTCCGCACAGGTGGCTCCCTGCAAAATTGAACATATGGAACTCATGAACTGCTTCAAATATTAATTGATTTCCAACACCCAAAATTTAATGCTCAAATCCATTTTGATAATTGATACAAGAAACAAACTATCACTGTCACTGCCAGTAGCTGGGCTGGTGACCCATGATAATGCATCATATAATAGAGAGCCATATTTTTTAAAGAATTAAAAAAAAATCACACTGCAATTAGCTCCATTTTTTCTCCATTTCAAGAAAACTGAAGAGGGCCGCCTATTTTCCCCCGAGAGGTAACCACTAACTAGGTCTACAAGAGAATCTCATTCAGGAACACAGTAGCTCTAATGCCACTATGATCCTGGAATGAGAAAGCTATTTAAACACAGTAATATCTAGTCTTATTACCTGTCAGTGCAAAGAATGGGAAGAAATCTCAGGAGCAATTTCAACCGTAATGACATAGAAGCTCGTAGGGCTGCAGGAGATGGTGGAGAAGAATCTGTTGCAACTGTTGGTCGTCTAGCTAATCCAGGGCTGCCACCTCTTATAGTTTTGCGGCTATTTACTTTATGTGTCTGACCTTCAATTCCAGGAGGGGTACTTCCCACTGGCTTACTTCCACCTGTAACAGCACTTATTTGTAGCTCAATATAACTTAATTGTTTCATCAAATCATTTGCAAAGGAATTGCGGGATTCATCAGAGCTTTGATCTATGCAAGGAAGAAGCAACTCAATAAGAGCCCTCTCAATCACATGTTGCTGACTACCGCTTAAGCTTTCAGAGTCAAACACTTGAGAGAATCCTTTTGGACACCTTTTCTGATCCATTCCCTCTTCAACAACTTCTCCTTCTTCAAGAGATGTGGTATCAAACATCTTTTTATCCCCTTTGATAGTCGTTGCATCAGTACATGGACTACACCAACCCCATGGCTCCCAAAATTGGGTCTTAACAGAAAGCCCTTTGCTCTCAGCAATGTTATGCAGCCTTTGTCTAATGGTCTTCCGACCAAAGAGAACATCCGGGCCTCCAAGGAACCATTTAGCTTGCAACAACATCGAATCGTCTAGTGACCTACCAAAGAGATGAATCAACTCCGAAAAAAGGGGTGCAGCATCAGGTCTAACCAGCAACCTTGTGAGAAGTATTTGAATAAAATTGTTCTCATTCTCAGCAGCAGCAGCCTTCTCTGGACTGGGTGAGGACAACTGTATAGCATCAGCTAAGGACATGTCAGGTGTCTCCAGTTTTTCAATAAGAGCTTGTTCATTTAAAAGCAACCTGAGTGAAACCCACTGCCAGTGAAATTTGGCAGGCTGCAAGGTATCCAAAACATGCACAAGCTTATCCCGAAGCTTAGACTCACGGTCTGTAAACTTCATTTTAGATTCAACAGGTCCAGAGATCCGGCTCCCATCATCCCTTGTATAAATAGAAGGTGGCATCTTACAATCAATCATGGCATTCAGAAAAAGTCTGGAACGGAGAGGAACAAACGCCATGGATTTAAAATGCATGTCAGAGCCATTCGACTCTAACAAGGTTGCAAATTCAGTGTCGCTTGCATCTGCAGCCATTAGATCATAAAGACCCTGACAGTCTCTAAAACATACATCTCGAAAAGGCAAATGTTTTATTGCATCAGTTATGGCCATTGTTAGTGACTGATAAAGTTGATTCATGTCATCACGAACTGCAACATTAGCACTCAGAATGAAGGGCCGCCATTTAATAAAGGCAAATATTGAATAGGCAGGTGGAAAGACCAAACTTAGAGGAAGCATACGTTGCATCCTTGAAAGAGCTAAAATAGATGGTTCACCTAAGAGTTCCACCACTAATCCTTCACAGAGGGTTCTGCAGTTTCCAACAAGCAATCTAAACCAATGGACATGAACTTCAATAGAACTATCTACCTTGAAAGCCCCAACTGAACGAGCATTTCCATTTGAATTGGATCTCGTGCTTCTTACAAATTGTATTACATCCAGCCCCTCCTTTAATCTGAGAATGGTTACCATTCTTTCCAGATTGGTAACACCATATATAACGGCACCACCAACAAGTGCAGAAACAGCAGCAGCAATTTTTGTTGTTTTTGCAACCACAACTTTATTAGAGTTTCCTGCATCATTTGAAATAGTGGCACTATCATGGGCTTCAGGAGACATTTGAAACTGAGCTCTAGATGCTTTACTAGGGGCAAAAACACCAGCAAGAGCAGTAGAAGCTTCAGTTGCGAGAGCAATATCAAATACACAGCTTTGGCGTTCTCCCAGGGCTTCCTTAAGAAGGCACAGACAGGTTATATGCATTCTCAGTATGCATCTGGCATAGTTCAATGAACTTGTTGCCAACGTTATATTTGAATGATTATTGCCAGATGAAAAATCAGGCATTTTTGCTAAAGTTGGACCAACACTGCCAACAATTGCAGAAACAGCAGAAGAGACCAAAGAGGGATCCCCTTCTTGAGCAGCACCGCCAGTTTGCCTTATGCAGTCAATCAGACCCATAACTATTTGTTGAGCAATTTGATATCCATTATCCCATTTTTCTAAAGGAGAGCCTTTCGGTGTACCGGCAGCAAAGAGCTTTCTATCTTTTCCAAAAAGATAGTGGAATGCATCTTCAACATTACGCTGCACTATATCTCTCATGCCTGCACCTACTCTGGATGGTAACCGGCCACCACTTATCTTCTGACGGAAAAAATCATCAGGGTCCTCAACTCCTGCAGGAACTCCAAGGGGCAACCCTAACTCTCCATCCACTGATCTACCAGATTCAAGTTCAGAGGAAAGCCTTGCATCACATGTAGTCTTAAATGTTTTTTCCCATTCAATGACACTAGCTACATTGCTGTATTTTTTCAACAAATACCGAGTAAAAGCTAGGGCTCCTGAACCTGAAACCCTTCCATTAGATGCAATAATAGTGGCAGCACGATGCATTGCAGATGACAAAGCTTCAGGAATAAGGTCTGCTGAAACAAGAATGTTCTCATACCTGCACCAAATGGAATGCAGAAGACAGGCTTTAACAAAATCTCTCATCCCAAAAATCCATAAAAAAACTGCCCAACACAAGCATAAAGAATAAAAGGCAAAGGCTACTCATAAAGCACAGTTAGAAGGACAAAAATGAGAAATATTTAAAAAAGGGGGTAGCTGGATATAAACCTAATTTAATGTTCAAAAAAATTTGCACTATAATTATTTTAAAACCTGTAACTGGCCCCCTCTAATACGAAGATATAAGACTTTATTTAGGCAATTCTGAGTACATCAGAACAACGCAGATTTAATTGATACTGACCTGATTTAAGAAGACAAAAAAAAAGGAGCATAAGAAGTACTCAGATGCAACAGCTTACCAGGTACTTCATAAAACATAGTATCTATATTAGACATTCAAAAGGTGCTAAGTTATTAAAAAAGCAGCAAACACCACACGAATTAGAAGGGGAAGCTGGATGGGGAAGAGCAATTAAACAGATAACAGGAAAAGAAAATCAAAATAATTTCCAAGAGAACTAACAAAAACTATATAAATAAAATTGAGGGCAAAACTGCAAACCTTCTGAGTGATGATAGCAGAAAAGCCTCTCCCACATCACAAACTTGGTTTTCCACATTCCTTGGCAGCATCAGAACATTCCTCCCGCTATGAATTGTGGAATTGGGGCTACTGACAACCTTTGGCATCAACCAGAGGAGGAACTTGACAGCTGATACCAAATCGTCAGAGATATCCGTCAAATAAAGTATCACAGAAAGTTCATCCTCACCAAGCTTCCACCGTATTGAGCTTCTATCATCCACAACAGAATAAGGCCTGCCAAATTGACCTACTTTACCAACATTTTTTTCAGTCTCTTCAACCACTTGCCTAACAACAGTCAGCAGCCAAACTGCTACTACCCTTTTCTCAACAAAGCGAAGCTCCTTAAGTGATTTCCCAATGGAAACAATATCACCATAGTGACTTGTTCGGATGCTATCCACAGACCTTGGTGCATCTCCATCCATGGTAGTTCTATGGTGAGGGCAGCTTACCTTATTATCACACACATGACTAGTTGATGCCCCTTGGCTACCTTCAATTCTAGAAGCTGCCAATTGAGCAAGACTCATTTTACGCACATTCTTCTGCCGACTCTTAGTAACCTGCTTGGTTGACTTTTGTGGCTGATCCACTTTGTGATGCTCTAATGATTTCAGCCCCTTTTTCACCCACCATGTATCATCGTCATCAAATAGAACTGGAGAATGACCTTGTACAAATGAGCTTCTTTCATCGCTCAGCTTTTGTCTCTTTGCTCTTCTACATTCTTCACACCCAGGTGTACCCTCCACTGGATCAGTCTTGCTGTAATGAGACCAGGTAGGTCTTTTAAGACTGCCTTCAGATTCATCACATCCTGTAGTGTTCAAATTAGATAAACTATGAGGTAGCTGTAACAATACTGAGATTGCTGCTTTCAGTTCTTCAATGTTAGTATCATCCTTTGCATTTTTAGAAGATTGTTTGTTATTAACAGTTTTCCACTGATCAGTTAACACAGTAGAAGCTTCATCCTTTGTAGGAGCTGGATATTGCTTTTGCTTCAGAACAGATATCTTGGCACTACTGACATCACTATGGTGCTCACTCAGAGGACCACGAAGTATGAGGCGGCGTTCATTCAAGTAAATTTGCAAGACTTCAGTGAGTTGTGGCCCTTCAACAACCCCAAATTCTTCCAAAGCATCATGCATAAAATGCCCAGGTAGCTGCTTTAAGATGCGGTAGTGTCTCTTCCGTCGCTCAAGGTCAACCTCATTCCCATTCATATCCATGATCCCACTCACTATCAGCTGGCGTACATATGCCAAGGGGTAAAAGATGCCTGCACGTATTAGTTCCACTATAAATAGATGTAGGCGTTTGAGACCTTCCCCTTTATGCACCACGTGCTGATCAATCCAACAAACTATAATATCATGGAGAGGACCTGGGCTTTCAAATATAACTGAATTAGTAGTACTCTGGTCCATATATTTTGAACTGGATTTTAATTTGCATTCATTGCCCACATAATTCTGATTATTCCGCTGACTTGAATATTTTGCAATGTATCTGGCTCTGTGAATGCTTTCATTTGTCTGTCTTGGTGAAATTTTCACATCCCTCATCTTCATCTTTAAAAGTCTAACTGCTATATGCACTTGGGAAAGATCTTTCCTACCTGTAAACTTTATATCACAAGGAGGGGTAGTGCGGAAATCCCTGAAATCACATGTTGCCCACTCACAAAGGAAAAACACTGAATATATAAGTGATGTAGGTACAGTCCCAAACCATTTCAAAGATAACCTTAAGCAAGGGCTAACTTTTGCAACCCAACCTTCAGATACAGTTTCATCACAAAGATCTTCAAAAAGAAGCTTATATGCTACACGTAAATCACCATGCATAAGAGATTTATCCAAGGCTTTTGCAACTTTGGCCAGACAATGACCTGGATGGCCTGGGTTTGCAGCCTTCGCAAGATCTTCTGTACGTTTCTGAATGCATGAAATAATGCGACCAAAATCATCTGAACTATTTTTTATCTTTGCTGCAGCTTCAGTTGATTTTAGTACAAAATTGCCATCATTCATTGTATGTAAGACTACAGAGGATGGTAAAGGAAAGCAATCCAAAGCAACAAAAGTATCTGGCACTGCAAGTATCAAATACCGGAGCATCTCAATCAGCGCATAAGTTGTATATGCCCTCCTGGAATTATCTACTAGATCTGATCCACCTGGAGCAGGATCACGAATGACACGAAGAGCTATCCCAGCAAGGATGCGCACATACGTTTGAGATAGAACAACGGTTTCTAAAAAGCCATATATAATAGGCAATAACAGCTGCCAAACCCCAAGCAGTTCTTTTTCCTGAAAGGAACAGAATGTGAGAAATCATAACCTGAAGGTTGAAATCAGCAAAAGATACACACATCACACATATTTTCATGAGCACATAAAGCTTGTTAAATGCTAATGTGTAAAAGATAAATACCTGTAGTTGATTCAAAACCCAATCAATGACAAGAGAAGGAAGAATCAGCCCTTCAGCATGATGCCATTGCAGAAGCCGAACCATATACCACCATCTAAAATGTAAGGATGGCTCTTCACCATCAGAAATAGATAATAATGGATCACTTTTGTGCTGCAGCGTTCCAGTATAAGGCATTTGTGGTGATCGATCTCGACCATGAGGAGTAGAATGAGAAGTATTTTTTGAGAAAAATTCATCAAGAAGAGTTTGCAAGTAATTAATAACATCTTTGGTCCAAATCTCAGAACGAGATAGTTGATTTCTGTCAGCAGTCCCAGAAGAAATACCAACAGAGCCAGGTCGAACCTGAAAAGTTCAACCATAATCTACCTTCAAATATTAAAAAATATATAGTAACTCGGCATAATAGGTAAATAAGACAACATTGAAGTATCCCTACCTGATTGAGGTAAGTAACCTTTATAAACCAGGTGGCCCTCAGCAATGGAACATTATTCCTGATAAGAACATCTAAAAGTGGTGCCCTTTTATAACCATGAGGAGCATGATCAGCCAAAGAGCGTAACCGCTTGTGCTGTTGAGATAAGCCCTATAATAAAATTTCAACCGAGTTACTTAAATACTAGCTTCAGTAATATCCCAAGATATTGCGAACAACCATGTAACATTTAAAAAAGTATTCAAGGAATTTACAGGCATAATCTATCAGCCTTGAAAAAAAAAAAAAAAAAACCTAATGAATTGGTTATAGTAACTAATATAACAGGTCTTCTAAATTCATGAATAGTTACAGCCTTTTCAGGACTATTTAGCATATAAACATTCCAAATCCCTCCATATCCATAACCAGCCTTCATTGAGATCAAGACTACAACCACCCATTCAGAAACAAATATATGAGTATTAGAAACAAATATGAGGAGCTACAGTTGTTACAGGTAAGTCGTAAAAAGAAGACAGCAGTACTGCAGTAGGAGCAAGATTATCACTACGTATACCTCAATCCATTTCTTCCGGACTTCCTCACTACATGGCTTTAGTTCAGGGAAAACACCAGGCTTAGCAAGTTGTAATCCTGAAAGAGCCACACCATATACTTGACCAGCCTGTCAAAGTAAATCAGGTAGATCAAATACCTTCATATAAAACTGAGATAGGAAGACCAAACGAAAAAACACCAGAAGAACACACACGAATATGGATATATCATAGACGCAGAATGTTCAGCAAGGAATAGGATAAATAGATCACCTTCCTCTTCTGAGCACGAGATTCATTGATGGCCCTTAGACGTTTTTTAATAGCCTGGAAAGATGAAAAACTAACAAGTTAACCTATATCCACATAGTCATAGAAATAAAAAGGATAATGTGCAGTAAATTCAGAGCATAGTCATAAAAATAAAAATTAAATGAAGTGGACACAAATATCTCAGAAAGACACAAGACACAAGAGTCACCTCTTTGCAATTTAGAACAATTGTCTTGTTAAAATGTGGAACCTGGGTCAGTGAAATTTCTCTAGCTTCCTGAGAAACACAGGAAAGCAAGGCAATGTAAGAAAATAGTAGAACTAGAAAAAAGGGTAGGTCTGAACAGTTGGAAATAACTTATTCTTAAGAAAGCACAAGTTGATTTTCATTTTATCAATGACCCATCAAGGAGAGCTATAATTCACAAGAATGTGGCCTACATCATAATTTCAACTACCTTGAACAGAACGATGTCCTAGTGAGAAATTTAAAAGGAAAATCTGTAATATCAATTTCACTGACACTAGCACAGGCACAAACAGGTACAAATATAGACTAATACGATTCAAATATAACAGGATATCACCAGCATAAGAAATTAAGAATTATCAAAAGCACCAAACAACATTTGCAATTATAATGACAACCAAAACTAAGATAACCAATTCTGACAAAACAACAGAATGCTTTTCTACATGCAATTTTATAGCTATTCCCTATAGCAGGGATCTCTGTGTGAAAGCAAAAAATAATTAATTGGAGGAAGAGAGGCAGGAAAGAAAATGACAGCATCAGAACCTGAATATATTGAGATCGCTGAAGCATTATGAAATAATTGCAAAAGATGTAAAAGTGAAAGAAGAGAAGTTATAGGTATGTGCCAACCTACTTCCTTTATGTACAAATAAAGAATTTCATCTCATCAAAAAGAAAAGGCAAGATATCAAAAATAGGTTGGACAACCATATTAGTATAACCCAATCCCAAAGCAGCTAAGTTGCTGCTTGACAGTATTTGATTTGGTACGAACACAAATGTAAATTTAATGACATACCTCAAGTCCCTCAACTGTATCCCTATATCCAGATAGCAAATATTCTCTGGTCAGAGTCTCCTCAGGACAATTTGGTGTTTGGGGATGAAAGTCTGGGGCCCCAAGCCTGATATCAAAATAATGGCATTTAGCATTTAAAAAAGAAGATAATAACACTTTCTTAGCTCAATGCATTATTGTAATGTTATGAACCCGTGAGAAAGAACTGAAAAACCTAGAGAAGAGACAGAAAGAGAACAAATCTGCAAAGGTTTATTAAATATCAGCAGAAAAAAGGAGAGAATTCTCCTTTAAGGGTTTCCCCTTCAAGAATGTGTTTCGCCTTTTAAAACTAAACCACTGCTCTAATTCAAAAACTAACAAACCTGAAATTCCAAATCCCCCTCTTCTACCCCTTTTATTATTTAAGCTAAGTCCCTACTCTTCACAACTTTAACCACCAAACTAACTAACTACTCTCCCGGTCCTACCAACTCCATCCCCGTTCAACTTTGTCTGCAAGGTTGAAATTGGGGAACCAAGATCTGACTGTGGTCATATATCATTCCCACTGCACTTCTTTCTCTTTGAATTCCATCATAACAATCTTCCCTTACCACTAGTTCATCTACTGCAAAAATACTACCCACTTTGGAAACATCTACACTATACCTTTGTCATTACATATTCCTGGTATGGCAGCTACCTAGCTCCCAAGTTGTTGTGGGTAGGTGCAACTGTCAGTGGGCCTAGAGGTGTACACTGTCGCTTACTTCCCTCTTGCACACTTTGTTTATCATTGTTTGGCCGCATGTCATTCTTGACTGAGCCCAATAACAATGTTTCCTACAACAGAATGGGTAAAGTCACTGCAGTTGCCCTAGCTGGTCCCATTCTTGTCACAATTCCCTCACCTGAATGATACTCGAACTGTGCCTCCAGAGTACGGGACTAAGGTCCCAGAGGAATTTGTTGGCACATAGCACCTCTTTGATGTCACAAGCGCATCTGAACCCTGCATTTCACTTTGCTTCTCAATCTGCCCAAGAAATGCCCTAGTTGCTCCTCGGGAATCTTTGATACCTATGCCATCAAGATTTCAAAAAATTGTATATACTCATTCAAAGATCCCATTTGCCACAAGGTGACCAATCTTTCATACACGCTGCACATGTTTCTTCCCATGAATCTTTTTGTACCGATGCTGCCATGTCAAGTCTGGCATTTTCCTCAGAACTCATGCACTGTTGTGCTTCCATGCAAAAAAATGCAAGTTGTATCTTAGTTGTTGGTTCTATTTCGTGTACCTCAAAAACTTCTTTGTCTAAGCAATCCACCCATCAGATCACTGCCATCAAAATGGGGTAATTCAACTTTTTTGGCCCACATCAAGGACACATCGGAGACCAACTCTGAATTACCATCATGTTCTCCTTCATAGATTATGAACTTTATGTATCGTGAGAGGTTTGTGCATTGTCTTCTTCCCCCCTCAAGGCTAATACCCTATTTCTCATCTACCTATCCAGCAATTGCCAAATGCTCTCCATACCATACATATTCTTCAGACTCTTTCCCACATGAGCATCCAGAGAGCATGATCACACTCACACCCGATTCTCACTAGTCATCTTCTTCAAGAACTCAAACAGGTTCTCTAAATCTTCTATTCTTGGCTCCATACCATCACCAGAAGATGAGATCCAGTAGACTGTTCACCTTAGGCTTTTCCAATAGTTGATTCACGACACTACTGAATCCATGAGAAAGAACTGGAAAATCTAGAGAAAAGAGAGAAAGGGAACAAATCTGCAAAAGGAAATATATTGAATCTCATCAGGAAAAAAGAGAGAATTCTCCTTCCAAGGGTTTCCCTTTCAATGAAGAGTTTCCCCTTTTGCAACTGAGCCACTGCTCTGTTTCCGAAACTGACAAATCTGAACCCCTTTTTCTACCCCTTTCCTACTATTTAAGCCAACTCCCTACTCTTAACATCTTTGGCTGCCCAACCACTTAACTATTCTTACTAGCTATTCTATTGTCCTTATCAAGTAACAACGAATAACAGCAAAAGCTGATATAAAAGGGGGAGCAGGGAAGACCAAGGTAGTCAAAATCATGCACCGGATCGTGGGATGCACGATTTCACGATCTTCGACGCCTCTCCATGCTGACTCGCTAGCAGAATCGCAATCTGGTGGGATCGATGAGCTAGATCATGGGATCGGTAGTCTTGTTTGATCCCACTATGCTAGTTTCTGTTCCATTTTTTTTAAATGACCCATGACCCGATTCTGACCTGGTTCCTTCAGTTAAATTTTTCGAACCCTAAAACCAAAAAATCAATCCGCAATCACTGGAAACATCTCCCCTTCCCAATCCTATCTCAGACCACCACTACCCCCCGTACTGCCACGCCAGACATCGCCGTTCTGCTCTGTTTTCTACCTCTCCGTTCTGCTCTGTTCTACCTCTCCCTGTTTCTGCGTCTTTGTTCTGTTGCTTCCTGCGTGTGTTCTGCTTCTGTCTGCGTCTTTTTGTTCTGCAGCTGCCTGTATTTCTATTTCCCCCTTAATTATGCTATTTTATATGCATATATGTGAATCTATATGCATATAATATTATATATTGCAAATTTGGTAAGATCTTACAAGTCGTGTTACGATCTCAAGATTTACGATCTTGGGACCCCTTCCGATCCTGAGTAAAATCTCAAGTTTGACTACCTTGGGGAAGACAACATCATACGAGCCTACTATAGCTGTTAGTTATGAACTTAAGTAAGCAGTAACTCAAAAAAGTGCTATTATGAATAGGAATTACCTAGAGTTCAAGGGTTCTTTATCACACTTCAATTTGTATGGGTTTAACTGTGGTTGTCGCCTGCAAACACAAGCATTGTGTTGAAAGTGATTAACAGCACCAGATATCTGATTTAGCATAATAACAAAAACAATATACACTTTTTACTAGATATTGGACAAAATAAACATTATAAAAATGAAAGTTTAGCAATATTAGGTCAGTAAAATATAAACAATGTTTCAAAGGCAAGTAAATATGAATTTAAAATTCCATTATTAATCAAATGGTTGAATCACAATAAAACTCCAAATCTGCGCTCTCTCTAATTTGGTTATTTTATACAAAATTACATAACCCCTGTTCCAGTAGTTGGAATTGGACTAAAGAATCTTTAAAAAAAAAATCTTAAATTTTTTAAAGAATCCAATGCATCCATCCCTTGAAAAGGGGGGAAAATTAGCTCCATCAACATAGCAGCCGTCACCTTCAAACAAATTAATAGTATTCTGAAACTATGATGTTATAGTATAGTAGAATCATTCCCAATAAAAAAGAGAAAAGAAAAAAAAATCCAATTATTGAAATGATAAGAGACTGAGAAATCTTAATCTTAATAATAACAAAGAACATAAAAAGATCAAAGAAAGATCATACCAAGCTATGAAGCATAGACACGGACATAGACACGGACATCAATGATGTCTAAAATCTAGGACACCGGGACGAGGCATGCAAATATACATACATGCACACATAAGGAGAGAGAGTAATTAGTTGAGATCATAAGAAGTGTTAATCTCAACTATCCATGTGTTGCATGATAAATATTATTTCCTCTCAGAGACTCACTTGATACACCTCCTAATTATATAAATGTTTGGGGATATAAGATAAAAAAGGGAAGAAAACATCCCAAGTCCCAAATGAAGTGTGTGAAAATCTTTCTAAATAATTTGTTTTATCTATATTTATAAATTTATTTATTTATATTTTAAGTTAATTTTAAGTTATTTAAAAGCAACAAAAAAGTTTATGATAATAGCCAACTGTCCTTCAAGTGTTAAGCCATAATGGAGTGTCAACCCAATGCCTAGGAGGCAAGGTTGTCAAACTCGAGAGTCTATGTAAACTCGTGGAGCTCCTGTAAACTCGACTCGTAGACTCGTAAGAATCTACCTAATATTAAAATATATTAAAAAGAATATATAAATAATGAACGAACAATATAATACCACTAATTTAACATTTTAAGTCCAAAATAAAGCAAATAACAATAATAAAATGTCATAATACAAATTTTAACCATACATGAACAATCAAAACACATAATTCCACAAGGTAAAAACAAAAAACAATATATAAATATACCTATCAAAGTCCAACCGTACAAGAAAGGCATGAGGAACAAAAAATAATCACGACTAAAAAAAAGGCAGCAAGGAAAAAAGGGGCAAGGCAGAAACTGTTCAAACTTCAATTTAATGATTGATGACTGAACCAAATCGCACTAAATGCAGCAGTGGAGAATAAAAAAATGAAGAAGTAAAAACAGAGCAGGAAGAACTTGGAACAACCTGTGCAGCTGTGGAGATGAAGCACACAGTTCGCCGGAGAGGAGAAGCTGTTCGAACTTTGAACAATCTCAGGCAGCCACGACCACACTTGCAGCGGCAACGGGTGGAACTGCCGGAGCTGAAGAAGGACACCGGAAAATGAAGGAACGGCACCGGATGGACAGAACAATGCCGGAACAGGGGTTAGGGATGAATGGAAGGAAGAGATCTAAGTTATAGAGCAAGAGGTAACGTGATTTTCATGTGCGAATGAGAGACAGATCGAAGAGAAGAAATGGGTCTCTAAAACCCTCAATAAAATGGTGTCGTTTTGGGCATTTTGGGGCCAAAACTTCACGCCTCTGCAAACTCTCTGACTCGCCGGTGAACTCGCGATTTTGGGCGAGTCTGCTCGAGTTTACCAGATTACGATTCTACAAGCGAGTGAACCAGTTTTTGTGGGGTAGAAACGTGAACTTGTACGATTTTACGAGTTGAATCGCGAGTTTGACAACCATGCTAGGAGGTGTCCTAGCCGTGTCGGTAAGGGTCCAAGCTGATAAAATATATTTTTTAATTGGAAACTTGACAAAAGGTGTCTGACATGTGTCGTATGAGTGTCGTGTCAGAAATGTGTCCAACACTCTGACACTTCAAGATGGATAAGTGTCGGTGCTTCATAGATACCAGGTACTGCAAAACTAGTGCCACCGTTCTCTAATTTTACATATAATGATATGATTACTCCTAATATGGAAGATAAAACACCACTTTATGTAGTTTCAATGGACCTAAGAATGGTTTTCTATCTCTAACAAGATATAAGATAATCCTTTAAAAATAGGTATACGTTTCATTTTGATAAACCCTTGCAGAAATCCAAACATCCATCTGACGTCAAGTCAATGGTTTCAAAATGTGGACCCCATCACATGATGCAGCCGCAATATTGTGGTTGCAACAGTGTCCACAACTGCAGCACACTACAGTTGCGGTATGTTTGAAAATCACGAGAAAAATTACAATGTAACGCCATAGCGGCCACAACACAGAGGATGCAATCTTCCTCTCTCTTTTTAGGGATAATTTCAGAGGGTTAAGGGGATTTTAGGATGGTAGTGAGCTGGTAATGAAGAGGTGTGATTTAGGAGGTGGAGCAGGAGATGTGTCATTTTGAGGGGGTGAGTCATGATGAGTTACATTTATTGCAAAGAAAAAACAAATTCACACCGCAACGACCATAATACACATTACAACAGCCATAATGCCCGCAATCGCGATATGCCATTTTACTTCTACTTGAATAAAAGTCATGTGCTTCCAAAGCTTGTCTTTACAGCTTTAATTTTCCATTTATTTCACCTCTTGACTCTTCAACTAGAACTATATCATTTGCAAAAGGCATGCACTATAGCACCGGCTCTTGGATATATTCAATAAGCACGTCTAGAACCATGATAAAAAGATAAGAGCTTAAAGTTGACCATTGGTGCAAGCTTATATAGGAAAGCCTTTTGCGGCCTCATCCTGCATTTTAATGCTAACCGTGACTCCTTGTACATATTTTTTAATTGCTCAAATGTAAGCAATCAAATAGCAGGACTATACTAGACAGTTGAAAACCAATGTAAAACCCTTTCAAATTTTTATGGCATGGGTCAACAATGTAATTTTTTCTCTCCAACAATAAATACTTGCTAAGTTAGCAGAATAAAAATAGAATTTAATAAGAACGGAAAAAAATAAAAACTTGCATCAACTCTAACATTTACCACCTAGAGCGAAAAGCCTTTGGTTGTTGTTGTTGTTGTTGTAACACTTTAACATTTTCTTTACTTATTAAGTCAACACGCCCGGGAAGATAATTATTTAAATTGTTCCTACAAATTTTAGCATAACAGCCTCATGAAAAAGAGAAGATATTTTTAGAAGAATAAAGGATCAAAATAGAATGCAAACTTAACCATTAAACAGAACGAACATAATCACAGAAGTGAAAACTTTTCAAACCTGCATTTACCAATGTTCTCACAACTAATATTATTATTATTATCTAACCTTGCTAGTTGTGAGCATGGATATTAAACCTAATATTGCTTGCCATCATATCATCCAAGCAGAGCATCAAAAGTAGACAAATTAACAGAAAAGAAAATAAAAGGAAAATATTGTTTGGTTGGTTGTAAGCAGAAGATGCTCTTGAATTTCTCAAGCAATTAAAAGCATAAGAACTGAAAGTCAAGCTAAATTAAATACTTAGAATATCACTCAAGGAATAAATGAACCCCACTCTGAAGTAGTTTCACAGTTTTCAAAATGATGTTAATCAAGTAAGACATAATTATTGCAAACTATTAGCTAACGAAAAAGAGTATATTAAAGCAAATTATTATGTACCACAATCACGATTATTTGGATTTTGTAGTACCTTCGTCACATGATATAGTCACAATCATTGAGAAGGAAAATTTGGCAATAACGGAACAGTGTCAGGAGGAAATTCTCTTACCTTGAATTTATAGGAAAATTTGGCAAAGATGATGAATCAGATCTTCCAGTGTCCCTAGCAGATGGCCCACCTATTGTACTGTTATTAACTGCACTAGTGCAGCTGCCAGCATGATACCTTTGCATTTCCCCCAACTATAACCAGCATACTGCCCTCAGCATCATACCACTGCAAGTAGCTGCAACAGCTAAACTGCATGATTGAAAATGACAACCAAATCATTTCAAACCAGTGCCAATTACACGTCAAAATAGAAAAGAAAACAAGGTGAATAACTGGAAAAGGGATTAGTGCATATGGCTAAGCAATATTGGACTTCCTTCAGCCACTTAAGGATTTGCATATCCTAATGCACCAAAAACTATAAGACCCAAATTTAGACCCCATTGGTGGACCACATACGACTTACCCCAAACATGCAAGGCAGAATTTTGCTATTCAAATAAAGTATAATATCAAACTCCAGTGCCCCAAATAAAGTATAATATCAAACTCCAGTCTGCAGACTGCTTTTCAAAATGCTAGACATAAAAGCTACTCTGGAAAATGAATGAATACAGAACCCTAAACTCTAGTCCACGCGATGTTTGGTTTTCACAAGATTAAAACCAGCCTAGTGGCTGGAGGAAAGAAAATATAAACAGCTTGACCCCTATTTTATGAAATTGAAGTTGACGATAATACCCCTGATAGAATAAAACCATATATCCCTTCTCAAGAGGCAAATGTAATGTAACCAAGCAGGAAGAAAGATTTAAATGTATACCCACGAAAGTATCTTCTCTGCCATGCTAATGCTAACACAACAACATCAATGTAATAAATAAGCAAGTAAAATTTCAGATATCCAGGTAAAGTGTGACTATTTAAACTGGAAGTTTTCCATTAAAGGTTTTCTAGAGATGAATTCCAATAAAATAAAAATGGAAATTGTACCTATATGAAGTGCCAACTCTTCAAACTAGAATATAGACTTGTGACCAATCAATTAGTGAAAACCAGAATATAACTCTCCAATCCATAACTGAAGTAATAAATTACAAGAGACAACAGAAAGTTGCAAAATATAATCAAATCACTTCCGATCCATAAGTAAAGTCCAAAACTAATAGGCAAAATACAAACATAATAATGAACATATCAATACCCTTTTACTAGTAACTTTTTTCCTCCCAGCACAAAAACACATAGTAGCTCATACTACCCTCTGAACTAACCAAAGCACCACCAAATGAAACTTCTTCAGATGCAAGGAAGAAACTTGAAAACAACCCACGAACTTAATCGTCTAGAAATCTCAGCTTAACAACAAATCCAAGCTATCCACATGGGTTTGAACATGTAATTGCGAAAACCTAAAAACTAAACCTAATGTGAAAAAAAGCGCCAAAATTTGAACTCCGAAGCAAGATCTAAAACTAGGGTTTTGGGGGCGAAATCCTAAGCTTTTAAATTTTGCTTTCTTGCCCCCGCCCCCAACTTCAGAAGCTAATTGCGAAGGTGAAAGATTGGGTCTTGGGAGCTAGGGTTTCTGATTCGGAATTCCAAGAGAGAAAAAGGGTTTTTTTTTAAATAACGGGGAAACGGGGTTCAATATAATCAAAAGAAAAGTCGGGGCATACCTGGGAAGACAAATTTCGGAACTTTGAGCAAAAGGGTTGAAGAGAGAGAAAGAGATATTGCGAGGAGGAGGAAGAAGAAGAAGGGTCAGAAACTATGTGGTGCTTTGACTCTTTTGTGTTTTTGGGTGGTGATGACGACGACGATGATGCCTCTGTTGTTGCTTCCTCTGGTAGGAATAAAGGGTGAAGGGGAAGGGATCTACTAATTATTATTGTTAATAAATTATTTTCTATGTGTGCTTTTTATTCCTTTTATGCCCTCCTATTTTCATCTTATTACATGAAATTGTCTTTAATGTTCATTGAATAGAGCCAAACTTAGTGGGGGTAAAATGGTCGAACCGCATATAGAAGCTATTTATTAATTACCTACTTGTCTACCATGATAGTAATGTGGTTTGTCATAGTACTCTTTTTTTCCAACTATCAGCAGAAATTGAACCTAAAACCTTTCAATCAACAGACATGTTAGATAATGTTTCGCCACATTCAAAAGTTAGGCATTTAACCTTCAAATGATCTTCTTGAAGAAAAATGATAAGATGACAAATTAGATAGTGTTTAAAAAAGAAAGCAGCAGCCATAATCCCTGAAGGTTCCAGCACTTTTGCAAAAGATGTTTCGGATAAATGGATGGTGAATAAGACAAATGAAGATAGTAGAGCTGGAGTGTACCTTGTGTCTGATACTGAAGAAATACAAGAGAAATTTGGAGGAGGAAAGGAAATTGGGTGGAGAAAAAAAAAAATGTTTTCGAGAGAAAAGCATTGTTTGTGTGAAGACCTCGTGTGTACTAATTGAAAAAAAAAATTAGGAGCAAAATAACATAACATTTATTAGTTATATAGTAGGTACTTGACTAAATTTCTAAAAATTATTATTGTTCACTTCTAAATTTTTAAGCTTATTTTAATAGTTTTTTATATAAATTCATGTAAATTATGCTTAAACCTTTGTGACACAAGTTATTATATGATAACTGGTTATTGAATAACTGTTTAATTAAGAGTAAATTAACACATTGGTCCTTCAACTTTAGCCCCCGAGTTTTAGAAATTCTCATGTTAGTTCCTAATGTTACCCTCTGTCCTTCATTTTAGTTCAAGGGTTCAATTTTTGCTAAGTGGCTACTGACGTATGATGTTAACTTGATGATGTGGATACCAACACAGATTAACAACTACTCTCACTTCTAAAAAGAGTCTCCCAACTCTCGTGTCTCTCGGTGTGAAATTCTCTCCTCATTTCTTCTACAATCTCCATGTGGGAGGCCTTGGAGAATCAACGCTCCTCTGAAGAACCCGATCCATGACAAATATCAGGTGCTTTGTTTTATTCATAATAGTGGATGGTCTGAACTCTATGCATAAACTAATATGGTGGTTTAATTGGCAGAAACTCACAGCACAAACACAACACAACACAACACCACATCACTTAATATATAATAAACTTACAGATCTTAGGGGAGTCAAATATGAACACAACACAGTCCGAGAAAATTACAGATCTTAGTTGCTAATCTCAACGACTCTAAATATTTCTCTATATTAAACTTACGCAAGAATCACATGTTTTCACATGAAACTCATCGCATGTGATAATATACATTAGTATTTAAGTATTAAACTATGAGCAAAACTATTCCTATTTGATACTAAAGTTTTACGTATGTATTTATGGTGTGAGTAGTCTGAGTTTAATTTATCACATAAAACTAAAATCTCTGAATTAAATAATTAAGTACAAATCCAGCAGTGGCAACTTTGAACACCCGAACACTAAAAATGTACTTGAAGTTTATACAAACATTGGTCATATTACAAAAACTTGAAAACACATAACTAGGTTTGTAATTGGACATATTCAACCTATTCTTACATAAGCCAGTCTCATACAACAACAACAACAACCACACAACTCTTCGAAAAAAAATAAAAAACAAAACATGAATTGAAAAATGTTGGATTAGGGTATAAGAGAGATGTCAGCAGTAAGCAAATCATCAACCAAAAATCTTATACCATTTTCAGAAGGCTTGGTGACAAGGTCATAAAGGGGTCGGTAGATATCAAAGATGACCAATTTGATACGAGGAAGCGATTTTTGCAAGCTTTGAGATGTGGTGTTTATCTTTTTGTTGAAGTTAAATAATATAACTGGACCGCCATATAAGTTTCTACATAGAGTTAAGATCATCCACTATTTTGAGTCAGACAAAGCACTTCATCTTTGTCATGGGTTGGATTCTTTAGAGGAGCTTGGATTCTCCAAGGCATCTGATAAGTGAAAATTAGTTGATAAATTAGAGTACTTTTTAGTTCACTTATCAAGGATAACATGGTAATTTTGCCCCACTTTAATCCCTTTTTATTAAATATTAGAGAAATTGTATTTATTAATCTGAGATTTGAATTTGATGCTATTTTGGTAGAAATATTGCTGGTTTTTGCAGGATATTGCAAAGATTTGATTTGAAGGATAGATAGCATTAAATGGGGGAGATATCTGCAAGATTTGAGATTGATTGAAGACATTTAATGAAGATTTGAAGAAGATATGATACAATTAATGAGGAGATCACTGCCAATCAATCAAGGATTCTGCAGACAAGCTTCCCAAATAAATCAAAGATTTCTCAATAAATGCAAGGATTTTATCAAGAAAAGGGAAACAAAGAAAGATAATTCTGCCAAAACTAGTCTCGGGGAGAGATCAAGATTAAAAAGAGAAAGTTAGAGCGGCAGGACGCTACCTGCGCTTCACCTACGCTATAGCGCAAGGTGAAGCGCAAACTCTCTGGAAGTTGCGCCCCATCCTGCGCTGTAGCGCAGCCTGGAGTGCAGGTCACACTGATTTGCTCCCTGTTGTCGTTTTTAGATAGATTTCTCCCCAAATTGTTTTGTCTTTCCTTAGTTTATAAATAGGAACCTCTTGTGCCAAATCCGGTGTGCACGATCATTGTAATCCAGTCTTATTTCAGTGATAATGTACCAGAGCTAAGTTTAGAGTAGGAGAGGAGGAGCGCTTCACAAGGATTGAAGATGGTGACAGCATCTTCGGTGATTTGTATGCCTACCTTGTGTAGTTAACTCTCCATTAGGATTGGATGTAATTGATTCTATCCCCAAGTGTATGTAAACTCTATATTATTATTTACTGAGCTCTCTGTCTATAATATTGGTAATCTTATTCTGTACTTAATTCCTAACTTCCGCGCTTGCGCCGGAGTTATAGGCTAGTTTCGACTAGGATTGAGTTTAGGGGAGCCTAGACATAGGAAACTCAACCTCTGAGTGGATAAGAGGACTCGGTAGCCAGGGTTCCTTTACGGGGGCGTTGCTTATGATTGATGGGTAGTGTGAGTACTCTAATGAAGGGCATTCCAATATGTTAGGCATGGTTTTTGAATTACCGACAACAAATGATTAGTTGATTGTGAATCCCGGAAGCGAGAGGTGGGTATATCTAATGAGCGATGGGTAGTTACAGTACTCTAGCGAAGGTATATTTCATTTGGTAGGCCCCGTATTTCAATTAAACCTTTACAAACTGAACAAAAGAGAGCGAAATAAGTCGAGGGTAAGTCTGTCGCCTGGGAGAGCCCGCATGAATTACCTTTGAGTGTGTGAGGCTGCTGGTAACTCGGGGTCTTAGCAATAAAGTTTGTCTACAGTATTATAGAGTAAACCTAAAATAATAGATAGTTTTTACATGCACAAAGGGTGCGATGAGATGAAATCCAATCCTAATCCAAGTAAAGTGTCTCTAACTCTTCCTTTCTAATTCCATTAATCTTTTATCTGTTATTTACAATTCCGCAACAATATCTCTAAACCGTTGTTTTCCCTTGATAATTAGATCACAGTCTACGTGAATTGACCGTTCTCTGTGGATACGATATCTTTCTTACTATTATACTACTGGATTTTTGGTTCGCTTGCCAGAAACCCATCAGCATTCAACATAGAGATTACAAAAGAAATGGGGAGAGAATTCCATAAAGGGAGAGACACGATATTTGGGAGACCCTTTTTCGGAAGTGGGAGTAAGTGTTAATCTATGTTGGCATCCACATCATCAAGTTAACGACATACATTAGTAACATTTAACAAAAGTTAACCCTTTAGACTAAAGTGAAGGATGGAGCATAACGTCGGGGACTAGCATAGGGATTTCTAAAACTCAGGGACTAATGTGCTAATTTACTCATTTAATTAAATTATTTATCCAAATGTGCCCAATTATTTTTCATTATGAGATTATAACTTAATGTATATCAATAATATTTTTAAAATGGACTAACCAAATAATTGCTAAAGAGATAAATCCATGACTCATTATTCCAATTGCACTTGAATTATGCATGAAATACATGCATGTGTGCGCACACACACATGTAAATTCATTCATGATTTCTATTCATTTAAAAAGGGAATATGATAAAGTATTTGGATAGGTTTTATAGAAGGATGGAGCATAACGTCGGGGACTAGCATAGGGATTTCTAAAACTCAGGGACTAATGTGCTAATTTACTCATTTAATTAAATTATTTATCCAAATGTGCCCAATTATTTTTCATTATGAGATTATAACTTAATGTGTATCAATAATATTTTTAAAATGGACTAACCAAATAATTGCTAAAGAGATAAATCCATGACTCATTATTCCAATTGCACTTGAATTATGCATGAAATACATGCATGACGTGTAAATTCAATCATGATTTCTATTCATTTAAAAAGGGAATATGATAAAGTATTTGGATAGGTTATATAGAAGACTCTATAGAAGAAAAGGGATATGGATTGCTTTCATTTGAGTCAACAGAGATATGTATGTATGAATAGGTCAAGGCTAGTGTAAGAAAATGGGTAGGGATATAAAATATTTTTCTATAACTATAGTTGTACACCAAGGATCAACATTGAGCCCTTATCTTTTTATCTTGATTCTAAATGTGCTTATTGAACATGTATACTCAAGAAACGGTTCCTATGGTGCTTTTTTTTTGCAAATGATATAGTTTTGGTTAGATAATCAAAAGAGTAAATAAATAGAATTAAGAAAGCAGGCATTAGAAACATATGACTTTCATTTAAATACAAATTCACTGACTTAATTGTTTGGCAAGCCCTGCACACGCTTAAATCCTATTGTGGGAGGTAAAACTTGGACGGTACATAACATTATAAGCCCCACGTTTTAAGTATCATAATCTATTAAACAAAATCGTAGGGGCATAGAAGAAGATGCTATATATTGGACTCAAGCAAATGGACGTAATGGAGGAATGTTTTCGGGTGTGATATGTGATAAAAAAATACTAATTAAACTCAAAAGAAAACTTAACCACACATTTATAAGACTCACAATATTCTATGAGTCTAAATGTGAAGAAATCAAGAGTAGACAAGAAAATAAGCTCTGCATCACATAGATAAGAATCTTATGATAGGTAAGTGATCACATAAGACGAGATAAGATTGGAAATATGAATACTAAAGAGAAAGTTAATGTAGCTTCTATTGTGAAAAAGATGATACTCCCTCCGGTCATTTATATAAGACAACATTGGAAGTTTTTTTACAGTCTTATTTATAAGACAAATTACACAAATCTAGAAGCATTTATTATTTTTCTCATATTTACCCTTGTTGACCATTAAGGGTTTTAAATTGACACAATTACAAAGGTAGTAGAATTTAATTTTAAATAGAGGTAAACTTGTAATCTTATACATAAATTGTTTGAAAATCAATACATTAATTGCTTTTCTTAATGTGTGATTTGATCTGAATTGTCTTATAAATAGGTTCGAGGGTAGTAGAATATCGTCTTAAGTGATTTAGACATGTGCAGGAAAGTAATGAAGAAACACTAGTAAAGAGGGTTTGACTAAATGAAGAAGATCAAGGATGGTCAAATAGGTAAAGGTAGAAAAGACTAATAAAATCTATAAGCCAAACTATTGAGAGAAATTTAGATGTAAATCATCTACCTTTATATTTTATACATGGTAGAGAATTATAGTATATGTGATAAGCTCTCTTCGATCTCGAATATAAGTAACTCAAAACTCAACTATGATGGTCCAAAATGTAAATAAATGTTAACTAATTTCACCATATTAAATTATAGCATCCCAAAATAGCCTTATTTAATTCAACTTTTATTTCCAATAATCCATTTTACAATCAATATTAGGAAGGGTAGTTTAGGGAATGCAATTCATTTTTTATTAAAAATACAATTAGAAAGAGTATCATACTGCAAGCATGTCACTTGATGAATTAATTTTTTTTCATTAGTTAAGCTAATTTATTAAATATTTTAAAATTTAAAATTTAAAATTTCATTTGTTATATCTTTGAATTTATTTTAAAATTCATAAAAATGTATGTGTAATATATAAGATATTTTTTAGTTTAATTATAAAATATATAGATTCAATTCCCACCTCATTTTTCTTTCCATTTTTATTCATTTCTTATCACATCAATTATCACTTCTTTTACCTTCTCTACTTTATTTCTATTTTCATTTCTCTTGCCTACACTTCTCACATCCAAAAAATAGACTTTCAAAGTTTTAATGCTTAAAAAAGAGCAATGATTAATTTTTTCACGCTCCTTTATTATATACTTCCTTTCACAAATTCATTTTCTTCTCATCTCTCCACATAAATTATTTTAAAATTGTAAATTTTAAGGCATATAATTTCTCACTTTACAGTTAACTAATAATTGCCTTTCTATTTACCTCTGCAACATGTAACCCATCCCTACCTTTTCCTTTCAGACCTGTGCACTACCAAGTCCAACAGACAACACCCACACGGCCACACCGGTGGAAAACCAACCAGGCAACTTTCATAACATTCTTGGGGCCTGTTTGGTTTGCATTTTCGTTTCTGTTTCCATTTTCTGTTTCCTGTTTCCTGAAATTTTACAAAGGAAAAATTGGAAATGCTGGAAACAAAAATTTGCTGTTTCCAGCATTTCCAATTTTTACTTTGTAAAATTTCAGAAAACAGGAAACAGAGTGAAAGCAGAAAATGGAAACAGGAAATGTTTTCGTAAACCAAACCGGCCCTTATGCTCCCATTTCCAAACTTTCTTATTTCAATATTTATTACTTGATGGTTGTTAGTGGACGTGAGCAAGTAGTTGTATGGGTACATGTCATGTAGAGGTACACTTTGATTGTGCATATGCATGACGTCTCATTATAGGTAGATTCTTGAAGGCCTATTTAATTAGGATATGTCTAAAAAATGTGCGCAATTATATTAATTTTGTTGGTGTTCTAAATTGCAATATAAATTTATTATAATTCAACACATGATATTCGAGCAACATATCTGAGGTTTAAAATCTTATATTTAATTTATAAAATTTCAACAATAAGTGAGATTTGGGAATTTAAGGATTCTATTTGTGAAATATGTTTTGAAATATTATATCTTAATTCCCCAATCAATCTAACATTAAATATGGTTCAAAGGATTTGTTTTTGTTAAATAATATCAAATTAACATGCATGCATCCATATATACATATTAAAAAAAACTCTTGCATTTGATTGGATTTCGATATTCCAAAAAGTCTTGGAAACGACTCAGCCTTTAATGCATGAAAATTCTAAATTATTTGAAATTTTGGAGCTTTGGGGCTTATAAAGTTCAAACTTTTGCTCAAATCATATCTAATTTATGAAATTAAAGTGATTATTTGAGCCATAATCATAACAACTTAAGTGTTATTGGAAAGTTAGGAAACTAAATGCTTATTCATTCATATCATAATGGGTTTGTTCTTTTCTTGTCTTTTAAGCCTTTGATTTGTTTTATTGTGAAATTGTAGTGAAAAGATGACGATTCAACCATTGTAGATGATGGTCTGTCATGTCTACAACTACAATGTTTATGGTGGGAGAGGGAAGAAAACTTAAGTCAAGTTGCGATAGTAGGGCGGTAAGCTGACTTCTTCACATGTATTCAGTCGATCGACTTTCTCAATGCCTTGTTTGTTGTTTTCCTATAGACGTGGCAAGGTGCCTTTATTTTTTTTGCACAAGTGCAACTTTTGGGTTTAGAGCCCATCATTTGGATCCATGGGATTTGAAATGCCTTGATATTCATGTACATTTCATTTTTACTTCATTTTATGCTTCATCATTTCCCTATTCTTTCCGGTTTCTTGGTTTTCTTTGGTTTCCATGCTCAATAGGATTTTGCTTGAGTCAGATGCTCCTCGCTATCAAATGATCCTTGTAGGGCTTGTGTGGGAAAATGCTATGGGGTATCTGCAATGTGATAAGTGCCACAGATTAGGTTATTTGCATATAGAAACTTGGCACTTATGGGTTAAATGTAGCCATTCTTTAGTTAATTTCCTCCAATTTATAGAACTTCGGATTTAAATGATAATATCTGAGTACTGACTTAATTGAGGCACTATGATCCCCATTTTTGGTGTTTAATTGCAGGTAAAGTTGAAGAGGATTAACTAGAAGCAAAGGAATTCGAACAGCAAGGAGAAAAGAAAGATTTCAAGAAAAGTAATTTCGCTTGAGCCAAAATTTTTAGCTCCAGCGAATTTGGACTAGAGAAGGGTGTTTTTGGGTGCTAAATTCGCTCAAGCGAATTTATTTAGCTTGAGCGAATTTACTTTTCTTCACCATGAAGAATTCTATTGGCTTGAGCTAAAATTTTTAGCTCAAGCGAATTTTCACTTATTCAGCACCACAAAACCGAATTCGAAGTCAGTTATCGTCAGTTCGACACTTTCCGAAAATAGAACGAAGACTCCGAAGACGAACACAAGTTGCGAAATCAGATTTCTTCATCTTCTCCTTCATATTTTCATGATTGTACAAGCTACCATGAGTAGTTAATCTCCTCTTCTCGGATTGAATGTAAATCGACTCGAACTCGGATATATTCTGGATATATTTTTATATAGTGATTTCGTTTCTATCGATATTGTTATTTTCGTTCCGCTTATATGTTCTGGATTCTATCTGATCAATAGATTCTAAATTTAGATTTTTGGATTTAACTGGAAAGTATTTCTGAAAATTCGATCTGAACGAAAATAGTCGATATATCGTTATACTAGGAATAGATTTCGATATATTGAATGCTTTAATACTTGAACTTAATGTTGGATGATCTATTGGATATATGAGGAATCAATATTCAAGAGATTAATCTTATGAATTTTATAATTGAGGAATCAATATAAATGATCATTGTGTATGCATCTAAATTGGTAGTTACAAATGCTATATATCGATATAAACTAGGGATGGCAATTAGACCCAGACCCAATAGGTACCCGCAAAAATTACCCACAATGGGTAGGGTAATTACCCACCAAATGGGTATGGGTGTGGGTATGGGTAATTACCCGCACTTTTTAATGGGTACGGGTGCGGGTACGGGTACTATGGTACCCTACCCTACCCATATCCGCACTTATATAATATATATAATTAATGTAATTTATATACATATAATTAATTTAATAAATATATATATGTTTATATTATTAATTAATATTTTTTAAAAAAATAATTAATGTTAATCTATATTATAGTCACCAAAAAATATTAATATATATTACTAATTAAATTAATTTAAATTTTATAATTTTGTCCTACACACTAAAAATAGCAAAACATGAACTGATTTTCATTTCCCCTCCCAATTTTTTAATCTCCCATCCACTTCCACATATGATAGTTGTTTTATAGGTTAAACTTGGATGATCTATGGATTATTTTTCATTTAATTTTTAATTAATTTTTATTTTCTAATCAATTTATTTTCTTATAGTTAACAAAAGTGCGGGTAATGGGTACGGGTACGGGTACTTAAGTACCCAGCGGGTAAGGGTACGGGTACTAGAATCACTACCCACGCGGGTATGGGTCCGGGTACGGGTATTTTTTTAAAACACGGGTATGGGGACGGGTACTATAGTACCCTACCCAAACCCTACCCATTGCCATCCCTATATACAACCAGAATATAGACGAGGGAGATAGATGAAATTCAATCCCAATTTCTCTCACTGATATCTCAATTCAAGTTTTATACTCTGTTTTACTACTTGCTAGAATTTTACTTTAAATACCTATATCAATCATGAATCAAACCACTCTCTTTTATATATATACTTTTTGAATTAGTACAACTTTGAATGAATAAAGCGAATTTTTCTCTAGGCCTAAAGCGAATTTTTTATGAGGCCTTTTTAAATGAATAAAAATAATTTTTCTAAAATATTATAACTTTATTTAAAATTTATCTTTTGATCCTTTTAAAATGAAAAATTATTTATTCAATTATTATAAGTAATTTCATTTAATATTTATTTTTCTATCGATAATAAAGTCAATTCATTTAATCTTTCTTGAGACATTGTTATTGAAATAATGTTAAAATTAATTATTAATAATTATTATTTATGAGAAGAGAGAAAGTCACGATAAACTGGGGCTTTTTTTCAGAAAAAAATAATACTTAATTACTCTTAATAATTTAGTATTATTTACTAAATAATTATTAATTATTTTCTTAAAAAATATTGGCAACAAATATTTTTTGGGGGCCTAAAATAAGGGTATTTTTTGGCGGGCCTAAAGCGGTTGCTTCACCGGCTTGGGGGTTGGGCCGGCCCTGACCGAGTGGGTAGCATAATCTCTCTCTCCATCCTCAGTTTTGCTTGTTAGATTTTTTTCTCCCATTTTCTGTGGGAAAAAATTCTTGAAATTGGGAGGTGAGTTTGTTTACTTTGAGAAAATATTTTTTTGTTTTTTAGTTTTAGTTACCAAAATATTTTTAGTTTGATTATAGAAACATTTTTCTGGTTTCTGTTTTCAAAATTTTGTAAAGGAAACAATAAAAACAATTTTATATTGATTTCTCTATTTTATGTACAAAATTATAAAACATGAAACAAAATGAAAATCACTATGTAAACATTCTTTGTAATTAAAACTAAAAAACATAGAAAGAAAAACAGAAAATGATTTCTAAAAGTAAACGGAGTGTTATATCACCATCCCTGCCTTATCAAGTATTGAAATTGTTACTAACATAAACGTTAAAATGGATTAATGCCCCTTTATGTAAATATTCAAATGGGCATTCTATTTGACATTATATCCAAAAAAAAATATGATTATCTGTAGATTTATATTCTAGCTAAGAGATGAACCGAAAGTTAGACTAGATTTAAAGGCTCATCAAACATTCATGTTTTGCCGTGTATGTCTGGTTTGACGTTAAAAATAACCAAACTCAAGTTTAGATTCCTTAACACTAAACAAAAAAATGCTCTATATAAATACAACAATTATCTATCTAACTGCTAAAAGCTACATAAAAATGTAAAAAAGCAAGAAAAGTTTTTCTCATGTTCCTTATAGAGAACTTCAAAGCAGTTTGCAGTTTCTAACTGCACTAATGTCACATTTTCATTTCTCTTCTTTCTTCCTCCCTTCGAAACTTCAATAAACCGAGTTCACACTTCATTATTTCCAAACTTATACATACAATAAATAACAAAAAAAAAGCAAATATACAAAAAGTAAAGATGATAATGATATCAAGCAAAATTATAACACACCAGCTAATAATATGATCAGCATATCAAACTCTACAAAATCTACAACTAAATACCGTTGGCCCTTACTGGGTGAAGTGAAGCACACACACAATAAAATTGTTACTTTGTTATTGTAAACAAGAGAAGCATCTTTCTACTTCACCAAGAAGCACTTGCAATTAGCTTCCTATGTGATATTGTGATCCCTTAGTTGAGTATCCTCATTCACCATGAAACTATGTGATATTGGAGAACTCAAGCATGACCAAGAGAAATGCTATCAAGTATATGCTTTAAAAAATCCTACAAGTCCCCATTTTCTTTACACATTTGTGCTGTTCTTGTTGTCCTTATCCTCAAATTGAAGCTCAGAACATTCACTTTCTAGATTTTTGCCTACACAGCTGAGTACTGTATCTTCCATCAGCTCTGCTAGAATGGCTTCACCTAATTCAAAACCAACTGTTTCAGCTTCAAATCGAAGGTCCATCCATGATCCACTGTTTTCCATGTCTTTCCTAATAATTTTGTCCAATGTGTGAGGTGGGGGCAAAGGAAGAAAATGCAAGCACACTCCTTCCCAGACCTTGAGAATAACCCTTTTCATATTTGGAGTTAGCCTTATGCTAGGACTTACAAATGATACACAAGGTAAGGCTCCAAAGTAATTGCAACAAACCTCCATGAGAACCTCATTGATACAGTCATATAGAAGCTTCTGATCATGGCAAAGCTGGTTTGATGAGAACTCTACCTGATCAAACAAGGAAGGATCTAGTATCTTGTCTGAGGAAAGGCATTTCATCAACAATTGATCTTTAGTCAATCCAGAGGCTTGCAAGACTGCTTTAATGTAGTTGTATAACAATTCACTTTCTTTGAAGCAATATTTTGCTCTATTGATTTGATTTACAGGTGAAGAATCCTGTTCTTCAAATTGAATATGTAGTGGCCGTACTGGTACTTCAACTGAAAATCATGAATGAATGCGATGGCAGATTAAAATTTATATCATAAACAAAAGGTATGCTACTAAGTATTATGCTGACAAGTCCCTTAAGAAAAAATCCAACTTATTATGCTTTCACTTGGAAAAGAGAAGGACAATAATATGTAACCAAACAAATATGTTGAAAACCATTTCTAGAGCAATTTCAGGAAAAGCATGATTTAGAGAACACCACAACAACCAGCATACAGTATTCTATTTATGCACTTAGTATACAAGTAGAGGCAGAAAAACTATTGGAATCAAGTTTGTGAAGATCCAGTTTTTGAAAAGAGAGTTTAAGAACATTGCTAGACAGGGCTTCAAGGCTTTAGAAAAGGAATGGTTACCAGGTTGAAGTCTGGAGTACCCAGGGCTGACATCATCCTCTGAGAATGGAGTATCAAGAACAGACACCGGACTTGGCCGCCCAGATACATCTGTAACACTTTCTATCTCTTTATTTTTCTTATTGATGGAAGAGTGAGAGGGGGACGAAAGTGGAGATGATGGTTGATTTTCTTCTGTTACATCCTGCAGGATGAACAAATGATTGTTTAGATAAAAGTTAACAGATATAAAGGATCAATCCACCAAAGAAAAAGCCATAAAGCTACAGCATTAAACAAATAGTTAATTTATGTAAAATTATAATGCAGACAGAGGTACTACCTCCTTCAAACATTGTGAACAGCTTGCATTATCAGGATTTTCTGAGATGCCATAGTTTTGGTGTTCCTTTCCTGCACTGAGGCCAACTGGTTCTGAGGATGATTCCAAAACATTTATCTCTTTTACATATTCTACATCACCTGCACATAAATTAAGAAAAGGATAAATAACAGAATGTATAAAACACACACACCAAAGTTTACCATAGAATTTATCACTTGAATCATATATTTTGGACATGATACCTTCAATAACTATCTCATCTCTATCAGGACAGTAGTTCTCCACTCTATTGACATGACTAAGGTCATCTGAGAAATTAGGGTCTGACTTAATTTCTTGTACTTTATTGTTAGAGCTTTCATCACATATGCTTGACTGCTTCTCTGGATTGTCTGTTTCTTGATCCAAATGACCAACAAAGGTTGCTTGCTTAGGAGACAAAGTATCCTTATTAGGCTCCCGAGTTTTATCTGAAGTGGAAAACCTTTTCTGTGCAGTCACAAAATGATGCTCCCAATCCCTTCCAGGACTGCCAAGGGGAGAAAAGTTATACTCAGGAAGAGATAGTATTCTTCCAAGGGTTTTGGAAATCTGCCTACTTGACAAGTCTATGTTCTCATCTCCATTACCTACCATCTCACACAGATGTTTCTTAGCCTCAATATATAAGTTAGAAACCCCTTGTTTGGGATAAATACCCTTTTCATGTTCTACAATCAATTCAGGATCTTTATTTTTACCAGTCTTGTCTCCTTTCATAACACCAGTGGTAGGTCTTGCAATTTTTTCAATGAAGAAATGGTCTTTGTTAGGAGATCTCATTCCAACATTGTCTTTACCAAAGGCTTTGCTGCTAAGCCCCTTATTTTGACATTCAGCAGGGTGCTTTCTTGAGATCCTTTCCAGGTTTCCATGCTTCTCCCTTCCCATAGCATGCTTTAATTTCTTTTTTATCTCTGTAAGAGAGAAATGTGAACTACCTCTAACAGAAGGACCATTGTATTTGACAGTATCATGAGAACCTATGGATGAGGCAAGGTTGTTTCCAGTTTCAGAATTTTGCAAGCCCACAGAACCAGGCTTCAGAATAACAATTCTATTTGAAAAGTCAGTATTCCCATTTTCATCTGTTGAACTTTTTGATTGAGGCTTCACCTTTTTCCTGAAAAAGTTATGCCTTTTGTGGTTGACAATCTCCCTAGTTTGTTCCAGATTGCCATGATCTTGTTCGGAGAAGTTGGAACCAGTAACACACCTATGTTCTTTGTCATTGTCCCCCTGAGAATTCCCAAACTCTTGAACACATTTCAATATAAATGAATTTGGGTTTTGTAGAAATGTAAGAAACAATTCCTTATCTGAACTTAAAAGCTGAAGTGCTTCCACTAATTCATGGGAGCTAAGGAATTTTCTAGCTTCTGCCAGATCTTTGCCATTCAATATCATCTGATTCACAAATTCACGAATTGCATCTCTTGCATTGTCTTCAGAAATAGCATGCTTCTGGTTTGATTCTGCATGGACTTCTGCTTCTTCATCATTGCTTTGCATCATGGAACAAACACTTTTGAGATGACAAAACTCTTCAATTATCTTATCCAGATCAAGATTATCTTTGGATTGCTTCCTTGAGTGCTGATGATGTGAGATTTCAGATTTCAAGGTTGCATCCAACTTTGAATCATTGGTAATATCACGATGTCTCTCACAAGATTTCTTTTTCCTCTTGGTGTCTAACTTCTGTAGCACTTCGCGCCTTAATCTGGAATCCTTTGATTCCACTTCAGCACTATTTGTATCCTTAATTGCATTTTGGTCAGTGAACATCTCTTCTTCTATGAGTTTCTTCACACTAGGCTTGTTAGCAGTAGTTCTCACTGTTGACCTTTTACTCTCTCCATTGTCCTGAAACATTCATGATACAGTTATACTTGTATCAATAAATGCAAAGGCATCCTTTTAGAAGATAACTTAATTTTACTAATGTCCTAGAATTTTATAAACTTTCACTTTTTTAGTTTCAAATTCAAGAGTTGCATAAGCATATGGATGGACAGACTTACAAAACTGCCTTGACAAACTTCATCCATATTGCTTAACATCTCAATCTTGTTCTTAGAATGTACAGCACCTGTAAGGTAAAAAAAATACAAAATTCAATAATTAATATTAATTCATTTTTTTGAACCCAGTGCAGCAGCAGCACAAGTTATTCCACATCCATTATAAACAGGGAAAGAATATTTCGATGAAAGAGTTTAACTTGAAAACATCATAGAAAATTGCTTGACTTGCAAACATCAGTCACATGCACCATTACTCAGTTCTACTCATTTTGTTATTTATTTAGCATATAGAAACTCCTGATGGATATGTAGATTTACACATTAGCATAGTTGTCAATTTTGTACAAAAGTATATGTTAATCACAGTTCTTACCAACTGCATGCTTGCTGCTTCGCCTCTTATCCGCAATCAACTTCCTAGTAGTGTGGCCATGGCGAAAATCAAACATACTAATAAAACCCCACATACAGCCTGATTTATCTCTCTCATACCGCACAGGGCGTCTTTGGGACTTCTTTGCCATGATGATTGGACACAGTTAACTTCTTGATTTCCTCTTTTCCTTTCCCTAAGGTAGTCTTGACCACCTTATATTGCCTATAGCATCCAAAACACTTCAGAGGTAAGATTGTGTGCAACCTGATAGATTAACAAACGCATTAATTAAATAAATGTAATTAAAAGTGAACAAAACACCCAGCATCACTCTCTCTAGTACCCTCCAAACCATTGTTCATGCATAACACCCTAATAATGGATAAAAGATGCATTAATATATGCACATCAAACTAATTCTCTTTGCTAACATGTTTATTAAAGCCTTGTTCATGCTGACTATTGAGAGGATTTAAACTTATTAGTCACAAAGTGAACAATCATAGGAAAATGAGATTTAGTGGCTACCAAATTAAGAAATGTAACAAGAACTGAACAGCTTGGTGGATTATGATGAATTAAAATTGGTGATTATCAATCTATGTCATGTAATGAGAACTGAACAATCATAAGGAAAATGAGATTGCTTAAACTGTGTACCTCCTATTCTGAGTCTTTTTGACTCAACATGGCAAAGGAATCAAAGACAACTATGCAGCCTGATGAGTTCACTGAAGAAGCATCAATGAATTCCAATTTCAGTCCACCAAGTTTCCCAACTGAGTGAAGCTAATGGCGATTTAGCTTCCTTTGGAGGGGAAGGTATCAATGCCTTGTTCCTATAGGCCTTAACTACCTGAATTCTGAAAATCCACAGAGAAAGCTGAAAATACCAATTATCTACTCTTCTGTAAAAGGAACATGCCAATTAAGCAAATTGTAAAGCTTCAGCTTTTATAATTGACAACAAGCCACAGACTCACAGCTCATTGATTCCCTTTTTCTTCCAATGAATTAAAAATATAGTCGATGATCAAACGTGATGAAAAAGTTTGATAACCACATCAAAAGCTTCAGAATTCAGACACACCAAAAGCTTATATCTTAAACAATGTCAAATTACTCAAATCCAAATTCCATAACCACCAATTCAAGTAGAACTCCATTACTTCTGTACAACTGAATCCATGGCTGCAACAAATGATGCATTTATCTATTCTTCTCCTTCAACAATTCAGCCCCTGAAACAACAAAGCATGGAACATCCAAATTCCAATTAGCAGTAGCACCCCATGTGTCCTGGAAGAATCTCCAACAGATTCTCACCCACCTGTAATCTCAAACTCCTATACAAAATTCTCTCTGAAGTTACATTACACCATAAAAACCAAGATGAACCATGAGAATTGAAGACCCTCTCAATCCCAATTTCACTAGCATAGTCTCCTTAATTCTCTTCACTTTGAGACTCAAAAGAACCAGATGAAAAACTCTTTATGAAAAACCACCACATTCTTTCAGAAGAATATTGGCAGCAAAAATTCATTTTACCACCAAAAAAATCAAGACTTTTGCTACTGGGCATCTCTTTGACAGCAAAAAAGAGAAGAAAATGGAAATCTAGCACCGACCCATGATTTGTTAAGGCATAATTGAGATAGGGGCAGGCATTGAATAGTGAGAAAAAGTGGAAAGAAAGAGAATTGGTAGTGAAGGGTTGTGGGAAGGAAAGTGAAAGTTGAGAGCTTTACAATTACAATTACAATGTTGTTGTTGGGTGACACGAAGAATAGTGAATAGTACATGACAGTTGAGGATAGCTAGATAGAGGGTCCCACACAAAGAGGGTTTTTGTTGTAAGGAAGAAAAGTTTGGGAAGCGTCCATTTTCTGTGCAGTTTTTCAGTATTCAAAGTTGAAAACCCATCATCGAAGTCACCACCAAAAATGCAATGCTAATGGAAATGGGAAGAAGATTGACGTGTACGCCACCTTTGAACAGGAAAGAAAGATAAGCTTTTTACGCGTTACGAATTGTATTATACAAATGAAGTGATTAAATCACCCCTAGTACGCAATTTAACCAGTGAGTTCGAACCTTAGAAATATAATTATGTTGCTTCGCCGCCCATAGAGGTCCTATTCGACTCGACAGGAGGATACATGTGGTCTTGCACTAAAAATGAAGTGGTTAAATGGATACATGTAATCATATCATGTCATGTCCGCATGTATATGTGTTCAGTTTCTGAACAAATTATATAAATAAACATCACATGATACAAAGGTTTCAACTTTATGGATTTGGGTCTATGTGATGCGTGCATACTAAACAAATGAAAAATAAAATTATAATTGTTAATTAAAAAAATTAACTGTTAAATATAAAATTAAAAATTATCATATCTTGTCCACATGTATGTTTAATTTGTTAAAAAATGAATATTTATATAAATAGATTACATCACATGATACAAAGGTTTCAACTTTATGGATTTGGTCCAAGTGTGGGTTCTTCAGAGTTAAATGATAGAATTGTTATTATTATTTTTTATTGACAAGTTAATAAATAAAATTATGATAAAATAGTACAATACATAATAAATTATCAAATTAATTTTATTTATTTTTAATCAATTAAAATTTAATTTTTAAAGTATATTTTTTATTTTAGAGGAGTGGAATCAAAATTATAAATAATTCACTTATAAGAAAAAAAATATACTTTGAAAGTAAACGTGTCATTGTATTTTTTAGTTTAAATCACCTATATATATAAAAAATTTCAAAATTAGCAATATAATTATTTCTAGAAAAAAGTTTATAACTATCAACATAATATTTTTAATATTTTTGTGATCATCTAAATTTTATATTATTTTAGCTGGTGTTTTGTTATACAATACTATATATGTATTACACTTGTATTTCGGTTAAAAATGATAATTTCATATTATGATGTCAACCTTTCAAGAATTTAAAAGTATATTACAATAGAAAATAAAATTGATTAACATTTAACAGAAAATATAATAATTGTTTTTTCATTCTTTTTGTTATTTTGAAGACAATACAAGAATATTTGCAATTTATTTTCAATTTCAAACAAAATTCTAATAATTAATTTGTTATAAAAACATGTATACCAGTTACCAGAAGAATAATGTTGTATAACATGAGAGGGTTGCCTAAATTGTCCTGTAGAGTACAGTTTTGTGCATTATTTTGCTTTTGGGGTCTCACTCTTCCTCCACTCCTCACACTATGATTAATTCACCCTTTGAGGAAGACACGATGAAAAGTAAGTAATTCATTTTCAGATTTTTTTGTTAGTTAAAAATATAAAGTTGAGTCATGTTCCAATATTTTATTCTGACTCTAAAAAAATGTCATTTTAATAATTTCAAAGGTGGAAGTTTTACACTATTACTATTGATATCAATGATCATGTTAATATATAATTGTCAAATAAATCATATATTGTATAAAAATTTATTCATTTTATATTACTTTTAATTGCAAAAAAAGTAAATAAATTCATGTTTAAATAAAAGCTTTTCTTATACCTACCTAACAAATTAACAAATAATCCTGTGAGCTTTTCTTTGTAGTCAACATTTTTTTGGTGAGGTAGGAAACAAGGAATGAAAGACGGACAGATAAAGAAACAAGGCTATCTAACAGTAAAATCTCCCATCTCTGTAGTCAACATGTTTGAATGTTAATATTCTTCTATCTCTCTTTTGGATAATCCGATTAATTACTATTATAATTACTATTTTAATTTTTTTTATAAAATTCTTTTCAGGTGAACTTTTATTCCTAAAGTGAGCCAATAATGTTTATATATCCCTCGTTAATTTAATTTAAAGTATGCCATGATCTCAATTCATTAAAATTTAAAAATAAATGCATCTTAACTTACTCACTTCATAAAAAAAATCTTGCTTTTATATTTCCGTTTGTACATATTTTTTATCGGTCCGTGAAATATGCATCCGTGAAAAATGGGGGTAAACCTTGCACTTATTTTTTACAGGCTATAAAAAGTCATTTAACCAAATTGTTTATATTTTAGGATTAAGAGTTTATGTAAGCAAGAAATATTTTATTTTGTAAGTCAATAACATCGACAAAAAAATTTGGAATAGAACTACGATGAACTAGTGTTGCCTTCTTTATGTTGTAATCACTCTAATTGACAACTCAACGCCCAAAGTGTTTTTTAAGGGGACCAAATTAATAAAATAATGGGTAACTAGTTTTTCATTCGTAGCAAGCTTTAAAAAAAATATTTTGGCTTGATGGGAGCAGTTGAGTTGCTAATAAGGCTGACTACAACATAAAAAAGGGAACATAAGTTTATTGTATTTCTGCACCAATTTTTTTGTCGATGTTGCTCTAGATTATTTGTTGTTGTTGTTTTGATGTATAGGGAATTTTTTCTCTTTACAATGAACTATTTTTTTTTACAAGTATAGGTTGAACAAAGTCTCAAAGGTGGAAATTTCGGTGAGGTGGATAAAAGTTAACTTGCAAAGTTAAAGATTTCTTGCTTATATGAACTGTTAATTCTAAAATATGAGCTATTTGATTAAATGTCTTCCTATAATCAAGAAAAAAAGTGCAAAGTTGCACCCATTTTTATCAGGTGCATATTAGACAGACCCATTTTTTATATATTTTTCAATATAATGATGATTATGAAATTTACATTTATAGCCCTAGGTCAAACCTTATTTTAATTATTTATATTTTATAAAAATTTATTAAATGATATTGTAAGTATGGTTCAAGTGGTATGCATTTTAGGGTACATCTATACCGGTATAACACCTATTAAAAACCGTTGGATCACTTCATTTTTTAATAAACGACCCTGATTGGTTGAGGGTTACCGGTTGTAACAGATTAAGTAATATTGTAGTTTGGTTCTTCTGCATTTTTTATGTGCGCCCTTACCTTATTATTAAAGTTGCAAATTGGCACAACCACCTTCACCGGAAAAACGACGTCGAGGAGGATGGGGTTTTGAGCAACCTGAGATTGGCACAACCCCCTTCATCTACACCCTACTTTCATACTTTTGCATGCTCTCCGTTTTTTATGGTTTGGTATTGAGATGTTTAATTTATCTGTGCCCAAGGTTGAAATGAGAACTGTCTTCGTGAATTTCAAAGACATTAATTGACATACCAACTTTTCTTAAGAGGTACATAGTTCACAAATTCGAATCATCACTTTTCTTCTTAAAACTATCCCTTAAATAAATTGGTACATCCATTATCCTAAAATTTAAAAAAAAAAACAATTTAATAACTATCCATTTTTAATATTGTATTCTCTTCGTCCCATTTTATTTGACGTTTTAATAATTTTTTGTCATATTTTAATTGTCATTTTATAATACCGATACACCATTAAATACATTTTTCTCATTCAACCCTTATTAATTAGTTAATGTGTATCTTTTAAAGAATGTGTTTTTAATATAAGAAATAAGGTGTATAATAGAAAATTAGTTAATTTTTTTTATAAAACTTAAAATATTAATGACGTTAATTTTTTAATTCATGCGTCACAACCTTAAATATCAAATAAAATAGAAAGGAGGGAGTAATATATAAAAGTTTTTTTTTTCATTTTCCTAAACTATATAAAATAAGTACATAAAATCTCTCCTCTCTTTATGAAGCTTTTCTTAGCCAAAAGAAATCTATTCTTCTATGGCTTAAAGTAAGTTATTAATTTCTAATTAATTTATTAATTCATAATTAAAAAATGAAAGCGTAAGGGAAGCTTCGTTGATGAAACCACTTTACCGTAAACATTTTCTTTTTGACCCAATAACTTTCTTGTTCACTATTATTACGGTGATAATGATCATGGAGACATGGAGTTTTGAAATTCGAATATCATAATAAGAAAGCCTTAAAAGCAAAACTTAATAATAAGGTTGCTAATAAGATTGCTTTGTTTATTGGTTTCGAAATTCTTTGCCGCGTTCATAATATTGAATCATCGTCATGTACCAAATTTAAATTAAAAGAACAATATCCTTGTCTTCAAGTTCAGCCAAGCGTTTTACATTAATATGGATCTGGATCCGATCCGGATCCTTTGCAGTGTGGGACGTCTCTGCAGCACAATTAGCTACCAAATAACTAGGGAACAGCTACGAGAACATTCCGTAGTTAAAAATCGATAGCTATTTCGTAGCTATTTCCTAGCACCTTCCTGCAACGCTGCAGAGGATTCGTGCTGCATTAATATTCTATCAATTTTACAACATGTCACGAATTGCTAGTTACTGTTTTTGGCACACAACACAATAATGTGTTAACGCAATTTAAAATACATTAACGTCTAACATGTTTAGTTTATATTTGATTAGGGGTTGGAAAAGGTCAGACCGCTCGTCATGGGCCTACTACCCGGCCTACATCAAGCCCAGGCCAGACCAAACTAATTTATTAAATAGATCATGTCAAGGCTTTTTCAAAAGCCTATATAACAAAATAGGTCAGGTTTCAGGTCATCAAACAAGCCTTTTAAGCCCGTCAGACCGGTTTATTTAACTAAATATAAATAAAATACTAATGTTTTAATATTGCTATTATTATTATACAGATTTTTTTATTACTTTTCCTTATAATTATATACTTATTAGTTTGTATAAACATTTAAGTATTAAAAACTCAAGCCTATAAGTCTATTCATATATATGCTTATAATATATTCAAGTACCTTATTATAAAACATACTTTTAAATAGGCTTTCAGGTCATGTTAGGCTTTAAACCGGCCAGACTCAGACCATTAAATAAAGCTTATGTCAGGTAAACAGACCAGACTCAAGCCATGAATTTAAGGTGCAGGTCAGGCTCGGGCCTTGGAAAGCCTAGCTCGGCTCGGCCTATTCCCACCCCTATATTTGATCCATGTTTTAAACTTAAATATGGGTCAATATTATTTTTAATAGTATTGACTCATAAATATTTAGTTATTAGATGTATGTTTGTAATGTGATTTTAATATAAATCAAATATAAGAGTTCATTTAATTATACATTATCTAACTAATTGTTAAACTAAGTTATTGATGAGATGCTTGCTTTTTTCCCCTTGTTGTATTTGGGATAGTTTTACATCATAAAGTGAACCAAGTTTATGGAACAATTTTTTGGTTTTGAAAAATGGAATTTGAAGTCAATTATTTTATTGTTTGAATTAAAGCTTTTTTTTTCATTTTCACCTCAATTTTGGGATAACATAATATAAAATATAATAATAATAGCTCTAAACAATATTTATACCGAATAATTGATAACATCAAAATGTACTGTATTAATTTATATTATTAGGCTGTATTTTGCACCCATTTCCTAATTGTTCCTAGTTTTTCTCATGATTATGATCACATAGCAGTAAATGTAGAAGCTCCTCTTGGGATTAAAAATTGCTTCTGTTGCAGAAGCATCTATCTATTGGTACAAAATTACATAGTAGGACACAGATTTTTATCGATTCGTTGTTTATACGAGGCATGCAAATTACTTTTGCTTTTTCAACTAAGCATGTGAGGAGCAATTGGGCCTAAAAATAGTTGACTTGGGCCCCCACCGAATGAAAGCCATTGGGCCCACTTCTCTTTTGTTTTTTTCGCTCTCCTCAACTCGGATGATGGATGGTGATATATTGTCCACTCCATTTACATTTTTTGGTTTAACCACAGGTATCCTTTACGGGAGATTGGGAACATCCACATCATGGTGGGGTTAGCTCTTTCAGAGAGGATTGACATGACTGTGTTTGTGTGAGACAAAACGTGTGCAATCTTCACACACTTGCGCTTGTGGTGGCACATTTCTATTTAGCAGAGAGCTATGGTTTTCATAATTAACAATACAATTAAATGAAAAAAAAGGGTGCAATTTATGTTCCTTCATTATCATAGTTTATGTGATACGTACATTCAAGCATATTAATAATGGATGGAATTAATTAATAACATCATACCAAGAAGAGAAGCAACCAATTCTGTGTCACTTGTATCAAAGTTATGGAATCTATTGGAGCCATCGATGTGGTACTAATTTTGTGTAGAGAGAACAAAAGCTCTCAGTGTCACCCCTTTGGCTTTGGGAGTTGGGACCACATGTACATATCTGGAATCTAATTCTGAATTAACTAGACACATATGTTGGATGCAACTTATGTACATTATATACACAATGGCTAAAGAGATGCATAGGGTGGGATATCATGTTCCTTTTTAAGATATAAAGAGGTAAAAAAAAATTAGTTAATAGCGCCAAAAAAAAATTATTAAAAAAATGGTGTTTTTTTTGGGGTGGGGTGGGTCCAATATCTCTCTCCCAATCTTTAATTGTTAGACTAATCCATTTCAATATGAAAATTCAAAAAGCCCTCCTAACAAATAGCATCTTCAAGGCTTGAACTTTTGTCATCTAAATAACTAAGTAAGTATAGATCATTTCCAAATCCTCTCTGTTTATACCATTTTCTATATATCTCTTCAATAAAAATATAGCATCTCATCAAAATAAATTCTATCATTCTTCAAAATTAATATTGTCTCTCTTAATTGTTAAAATTTTGCATTAAGATATTATATTTTTATTAAAAAGCATATAAGTAAAATCTAAATAGCTAGGGGCATGTGATTTTCAACCCACATGCCTATAACCCCTCGTGGGTGTAGATCTTTCGGCATACATAATTTTGGATGAATTCAGATAATGCTTTTCTCTGTCCCTCACACACAATCACTGTGTGCAAAGGGGTTTGAGCTAGTTAGCATGGCAGCCACATTGCCTTTGCCCTCAAGGCATTCAATATAATTAAAGGTAAGTTGGGGTGGATGCACATGTTGAGGACCACAAAGAACTCGGAAGCTCTTACTCCTAATGTAATCATTCATACCACAACTTTTAAATATCACATGCAAATAGAGATATGGAGCCATTTTGCCAGTAAATTACTCTCTAATTTGTGATCAGAATTTTTTAATTTAAAATAAGAAAATTTAATCATACATGAATATATATGTGTCAAAATCTTAATAGGGGTAGTAACTATTACTGTAGTACTTTAATTTTTTTTTTCCCATTTTACATTCACCTCGTAATGAAGAAAATAAATGGGCTCAGAAAATGACCACGGTTGCATCATGGGATTATAGGGAGAAAAAATATATATTATAATAATTAAGTAATTGGATGTTTCTAGTGCCACACTGCCACTTACAACATATTTGGAGCAGTACAAAAGTCGCTTTGTCGGAGGAGGTAAATTTGATTTAGGAATAAATGAAATGTTTGATTATTATAATTCAAAATTAATTTTGCTCTTAATAAAAGCTAGTTTAACTAGAAATGATAAAATGCACTGTTTGCCTTATATTAAAAGTTTTATGATTTTCAAATAAAAACATCCAAAAATAAAATTACTTCACTTTAAACTCAATTTTAAATAAAATCATTTCACAGTATTATTAAAGTCATTTAAAAAACTACCATTCACCCAAATGAACACTTATATATTTAAAACAAAATATCCATTTCACTATTATTACTTTCCAGCTTTTTCTTCCTCTCTTTATATATTTATTTGGTGGTTGAGGTTGCATTCGGTCAAATCAAGACTTTATATATATGAAAAAGGTCATGACTTGCACAATTGTTAATCTTTCTTTGTACTTGGGTTCGTTTTGTATCGATCTAAAATTTGGATGATTATATGGTAATTAATTGTATCCTTCACGATTCATAGTTGTACTTTCTTCCTTGAATTTTCTCATTCATAGCTACGAATTGACGTTAAGGTTGAAAAGTTCAGATATTTGTTTGAAGTTAGGCCATTTATAAAGATAGATAATCTATTATTAACAATGAAAATTTCTTTTATTATGTGAAACTCGTAATGGAGTTAACTTAATACTCCTCCTCCTTGCCCAACCTGTGCAACTTTACCTTTTTTTTACTATAATATATAATAATAGTGGGTAGGCTAACTCCAACTACCGGCTTTTTAAGCATTGGATGCCCCATCTTTTCTACCCTCCATGTCTTAGAAAGTTCTCACAATCCATATGCTATATATATAGAAAAATAAAGAAAAAGCAAACTTGTAATGTACCGTGGGGAAAGATGAATATATTATATTTTACATACAATAACGGTTAGGATAGATAGCCAACTAAAGTAGTAAAGAGAAATGCTAGGAACACACTATTTTGAATACTCTCCCTAATACACTCCATGTGATTGGTTAAAATTCACATGAGTCCTACCAAATTCGTGGGTCCCACTCCCAAGTGGTGGGACCCATGTGAATTTTAACCAATCACATGGAGTGTGTTTGGGAGAGTGTTCAAAAGAGTGTGTTGCTAGCACTCCTCAAGTAGTAAATTCATCTTTATCCAACGGGGATTGGTTTGACTCTTGTGGAGGGAAAAAATTCTCACTGAAAAAGTTCACATGTGATTAAATAAAAAAAATAGTAAATTCATCTTTGTGTGAAAGGAGGAAAATGGAGTAGATTCACGACTAAATAATTTCTCTCGTCATGTTCAGTATAAAAATATCTCTAAAACAACCAAATAAAGAATGGATATTGTAATATTTATAATTGAAATCAAGAAGATAACATTGGACTTTTTCATATATAAATTAATCCTACATCGCTGAAGACCAATTATATGCCTCGGATTGGATATTATCATTTGACAATTAAAAGCACAAAATGACATTGATATCAAAATTTCACAACAAAACAAGCTGCCATCAAAGGGGGATGTAAACAAAGTCTTGTGCACTAAACAATATTCTAGCAACTATATATAATCATTTTACTAGAATAGATAATGTGAAGAATCTTTATTTATTAATTTATCCAATCGGAGTACTTCATCCAATTTCTTCTTTTGGATTAAGGGTCCGTTTGGTTTACAGTTGAATAAAATTGATTCTAGAAATGAATGGTTGAGATGAATGATACACGTTTTACGAAGTACGTTGGACGGAAATGATTTAAAATCAATTCTACAGAATTGATTCTAGATAATTCAAAATTTTATCCAGACGGGCACTAAAAGGACGGAGATTAAAATTAATTTTCCTTATGGCATCAGGTGCTGACACACTCGAATTCTTTAGAACAATTTTCTTCCTCCTCTCTCTCTCTCTTAAGTGGTCATTTATAGTTTCTAAGATGACAATGATCAATCCAACAGGAAAAGAATAAAGTGCTATGGGTACATATGTTGATTTTAGTATTTCAACGCCGACACATATCTCAGATACTTTATTTTAATGTCTACCATATTGTTATTCCATTTTTTTCTTAAAAAAAATTGAGTTACTTTTATGCGATTTCATACGAGCTTCAAGCAATGTTTATAAGATTGAAAAAATGTGAAAATAATTTCACAATGAAAGAGCAATATTGAAGAATTTTCACACGATATTTTAAGCCACTAAAAAGTTAAAAAAGAAAATGTTTAGAGTACAAATAAACACCGTGGATGTTCGTGTTCCAGTCCAGTTGCTTGCTTGCTTGCTTTCATAGTTGGCCTTAGACCATAGTTGAGTGACGTCCTCATTTGTCCTCTCTAGTGGAACCCACCCACGTCTATGAAGTATAGTCCACTTACCCTCCTAGAGGAGAAGTTGGTCTCCCAAAAAGCTAGTGCCCTGCTTGGATAGGAGCGTTCAACCAACAGCAAATTACGATTAGTAATGAAAAACTACCTCACCATTATAAACAATCAGGCTTAGGTGAAGCTCATGCTCATCTGCTTCATATCATACTTCACATGTCAAATTGAAAGCATAAAGATGATGTAATTGATTATCAGATGGGTAGTGATGAGATGATGTGGACCTATGACGTTATTATAGTAACAATTATCAATCATTAATTTCTCACTTTGGCTAAGGTACTCGAATAATCATTTAGCATGGAAATGTATGGGTGCCTCTGGGTTTAAACAGCTCACCTACTTGGATGGGCTTGGATTTGATTTGGTTAAGAAATACCCTAACCCACTAAGTATCATTGTTTATTTCCGCCGACACAAGGCTCAATGTAGGCCTAAGAAATTGGGGGCAGGAGACCCAATTTTGCAACGGATAGTACAATGCTTTCTGCTTTAAAAAAGGCCAATGATGTAGACCAAAAAAAGTGCAAATGATGCACTGAATAATTTCTTCTTTTTTTATATCAATCAATCGTTATATACAAATTGAGTCCCACCCTAAAATTAAATGTAAGGTTTTTTTTTTTCATAATTTATTCTTCTTATGTATCACATGAATTTTTGTATGCACTTAATAACTATATATTCTTAGTATAAATTTTTGTACACTATTATTCATGGACAAAACTAACATGGGACAATGGGCCATGATCCCCTCATTTATTTATTTATTTTTGAATATATACATAATTGGGTAAAATTTTATAATAAAAACCTAATTAAAAGGATATATAAATCATATTTGATAAATTAACTAGTAGCTAATAAGTTAACTTATTGAATTATAAATATTTAGTTTAAATAATTTATTGATATAAAAATGACATATTTACATAAGTATTATTATATAAATACCATATTTATTATGAGTATTTACTTTAATTTACTATTTTATATTTGGTTTGGTTTTAATTTTTATTATATTATTATATATAAAATAATAAATTGTATATGTGATGGGTTGGCTGATTAGAAAAAATTGTAGTTGGTCCCTTGCTGTGCGTACTAAACTAACATAGAACACAAAAAAAAAAACTATGTAAACATTCAGTAAATTAGAATATCTAGCAATCAAAATACAAAAAACGACTGAAGGAAATGCAGTAATGCACCACACAAAATTGATAATCATAAACAAACCAAATAAAGAAACTTGAGATAATTTTTTGGGCCATGAGGAGGGGGAGACGGTGTTCCTTCTGCATATGAAAGCATCAAACAGCACCTGCACGACCAAGAAAGTGGCATTAAAATGACATCGGATTTTGCTCGTTAAGCGTTACTTGTGATCGAGGCGTCACAAAATTGCATAATTAGTAGAGTAGGCTTTAGATTCTTTCGTTCGAATAAATAATAATTGAAACCATTCACTCAATTTTAAGCAAAAAAAACTTGATAGAATGCACTCGCGTACTTTTAAAAGAGATAAGCTTTTAAAGAACCTTTGACATTGGCAGACAGTATGATACATGGTACATGGATGTTTTTTTCATGAGAGAAAAGCGAAAAGTGTGATACATGGAATTTGGAGTTGGAAGAGTTACCTTCAATAGATGGTTATGGTATTACGATACTTCCTCTTGCGCCTCCTTGCTTTCCGCAAAATTCGTTCGGTTTCTTCCTCTTCTTCCTTGGTCAAACTTCCGAACAAGTCTTCTCCATGGAAACACATATTTGAGCAGTTATTATTTCTATTCAGATAATGAAAAGTTATAATTAAGACATTTGTAAACAGTTAAATTAAACTCATATAATACCGGTAATAATTTAAAGCAGATCAATGAGTACATATCGTGCTTTGGTAAATCATTAACATAATTTAAGTGGTAACTCTACAGTGTATATATACACACATTTCCATAATTAATCCGATTTCAAGCATAATTATGTAGTACTGGTTTGTTGCCATCACTTCCTTTAACAGCAGATAATAATAATATAGATAATATTAAGTAACATTTTCATAGCCCAAAACTGCATCTAGAACTTGAATTCTTCCCTGATACGGGAATTGTCCACTAATAATCTAATTTCAAACTATTTTGTCAAAGCATTAATGTCATGTTCTGTAAAATATCAGTTAAGGAAATATTATTAAGCAATAATAGAGATCACTAGAAGAAAAATCTGTTATAGTTTTGCTAACTACCTGTGTTTTCTTCGACCAAACAGGAAAAAAACACCATTAGTCTCCTCATCCGATTCAATAACAATTGCACAGTCTCGTCCTCCCCTTAAATACTGTCATTCAAACCGTATTTAACAATTGACACAGCATATATAAGTTTTGTCAAATTGACAACCACAAATCTTTTGCACGAAAATGAAATGACAAATGTCACTGTCAAGTGTCAAGTGCATCTTATATAACTGTGTTCATATCATATCGACAAGTTATAAGAAGCAAAAGACCTCACAATTAATTTGACTCAGAAGGCATGTAACTTCTGATCATGAAAGGGAAGAGACAAAAAATTTTGAAAATACCTTATCAGTGAGTGGTTCTTTTTGCTTTTGCACCTTCTCAGATATTCTATCTGAAAAAGCGGTTCTCTCTTTTTTCACTGGTATCCAGCCTCCCGTTTCTACCTTTGGAGCTACAGTATGTGTACTCATCTTCGCTTCACTGGAGTCAAGAAAAATACTCGTGACCTTGGCCATAAATGCTTTTGCATGTGACTAATATAACCAGTCGTAAATAATTAATAGCATTAATAATAATAATTCGATATATACAATAGGGAAGATCAAAGGAAAATGATATATAAAATAAATCATTACACTACGATAGACATAGATTTTATCAGCCAATGCGCAAAAGTGGATAAATTATAAATAAAACTCATAATTCAGAATAGAAAATCGAATAAATATTATCATGTGTTTGTTGTGGAAAAAAAAAAGAAGCCACATTCTCAAAAACAAAAGGATGGATAGCCTCCAGAAGAAGTGACTTCACCCAGGGACGGAACCAGAAAAATTGAGTAGGGGGACAAAAATTTAACTTGCTTATAATGTTGAGTAGAAATATAAAAGAGGGGGCAGATTAACACACACATATATATATATTTATATGGGAATAGCAAGGTAATTTATGGTTGGGAGGGGGCGGGCGGGCGGCTACCCTTTTTAGCCTAACCTGGTTCCGTCTCTGACTTCAGAGCACTTTGGAAATAGGTTAATTACCGAAAAATGTGCCACGGTTTATGAAGAATTATTGCTCATTTGTTTAAGAGAAATGTAATTCATACAACCATACAACAATACAACTAAGAGAGATAAAAAGAGACAAGAGAAAGAAGAGAGAGAATTGTGAGATTTGATAGGCGATGTGATGGAGAGATACAGAGAGAAAAAATGTGTTGTATGAGTTGTTGTATGTTTTGGTTGTATGAATTTATTATCTCTTTGTTTAACTATTATATTTAGTTCTTTTTAAATGTCCATGGTAGAGTTTCCTCCTTGAGAAGAAAACTTACTGTCACATCTGTATATATTTATGCATGTGTGTATATGGACGTATGCTCCACCTCTCTTACATAGCGCTAATGTGATTTTTAAATCTAATTCACTCGGCCATAAAGCAAGGCAGCAGTTTAGCCCGTGAACAGAGTATTATTCATCAAATAGGGTATTGTATATGTATGAAACTTAGGAAATTAATAATTGTCACTGCTCTACCACACTAACATCAAATATACGTCATATAAAAATTGAATTCAACCCACAGTAGATATTTATCCTCACGTCTGATAATGAGAAGTATATGATTTAGTCCTGTATGCAACGGTTCAAAATGTTTTCATAAACTTAACTTGGTGAAATTGACCATTTGGCCAACTAATTAATAATGGTTAATGGAGACAAATGGATGCCACTAATTTCCTAAATGATCAGAGACACTATTAGTATTAGGTAAGGTTACGAGGTACACTTACTTAGCAGGAGGCTGACGCATTTTCGGTGTGATAGTCTGTTTGCTAATACTCTGCAAGATAACAATGTATCAGGAAAAAAACTAAGCTCTTCACCACAGAAAATAATCAGAAACAAGGTAATTCTTTTCACAATGGATGGAACAAATAATAATTGCTAATTTGCATTCACGTGTTTGTTAATGATTCATTAATAGAGATTAAGCACCTTTGAAGATGGAATAGGTTGGGCCAGATCCGTTTGGTTGAGGACTTTTAATCTGCAAGAGATTTCCTGCCAATACTCTCGATAAATCATCAGTTTGTTTTGTTGACAAACATCTAGGAGACTAAGATAAAAACGACAAGAAAAGAAAGAAAGCTAATGTGAAAAAAGGTATTGTACTATAGTAGTAAAAAATGTGAAGAGGGGTTTTAAGCGATCTTTACATTGAATGATTATACGTCACTGACCTTGACAAAAATTTTAAGTTTAATATGTGTGCATGTTTTAATCATTATTCAGTGCCATATCTTACGTGCCTGCATTTCCTTGGTGGTGTTACTGAGATCATTTTGTACACTTTGCATAGAGGCTTCAATTAGATGAGGCAAGGCTGAAACCGCCAAATGTACTTCCTCTAACATCTCTTTGTTTGTAACTTGGCTCAATTGTTCAGATAAAGATTTCAAGCTCCCATCAATGCTTGCTTTAATTTCTTCTTGTCCTTTAGTCTGATTTATAACCATTGTCTCTCAGTCTACTGAATTTTGATATTCATTTTATGTTAGAGAAATCATGCAAATCAAGATAGAAATCAGGTTAATTACCATTAACTGAAGTGAGTTATCCTGAGCAATCAACTTCTGTCTTATGCATTCCACTGAATGGAAAGCGAGAGTTAAAATTGTTTAGATAAATTAGGCCAAATGTTCTTACACAGACCCAGAAACTAGAATTTACAGTTATAAAAGTAATTTGACCAAGACACAAAATACGTTTAGATTCTTAAAATTTTGGAAATGGATGCTATGCACCCAACCAAAAAAGTCTAGACTGAGTAAGCTGGCATCAAGCATTTAATGAACAGTAAATCGAGCTAGGTTTCAAAATTCTAAGTACAAGAAACGAGCCAGCCCTCAGTTGAACTAAGTTTCGAAAAAAAAAAACAATTGTTGGAAAATGTATTATAAGCAAGAGTCAAAGGAGTTGACAGTAATACAAAATTTCAGTAGAATGGAATGTCATCAGAAAAGTTATTACATTATTCAAATTTAAAGTCAATAAAGGGTTCATGCAAGAACTAGATTTTATTTTCCCAGACTCACTGTTTTCCAAATATAACAAGTACTTACGTTGATTGGTATAAAATATAAATACAACCCCCCATAAATCTTTTTCAGAATATTGCCAATACTTAGAATGTGAGTCACTTACTCTCTAAAATAATTTCCTTTGTTCCTTTGTTTACTTGCATTACGTCACTTTGAACAGAATCCAAAATCATTGCAAACCTACTCAATGAAGTTTCCATTATGCCAATTTTGTGTTCAAGTCCTTCACTTAACTGATCTGCTAGAGCAAACAAAAGATTGATTATCTTTAGTAAAAATAACATGCAAACGTAAAATGATACTAACCTAATTGACTTATACTTTTGCATAATTGCATAGGTTCAAGAAAGCCAGATCATCCTTAGATACTTCTAATGTGAATGCTAAAAATATAAGCTATAGAAAGGGGAAAAAAACTCATACTTTTATGAAATACTCCTTACTTTTATGATCTGCAGAATTCCATTTGAGCATGAGATTGGATGAAGATCTCAAGTTAGGTGGTTGACTCTCTTCCCTTGTATACATAAGTCGGGGCAAGCTAGAAATCTTCCTCGAAGAGTTCTCATATTCTTGAGAACCAAATCTCTGGAAGGATTACAAGAACATAATAAACATATAACAGAATCATGAATTGCATGTATGTATATTTATATACTAACAAAAAGGGGAATAAATAACTCAAACAAAATATGTTAGTTTTATTTAAAACATTTCACAATACGATTGAGTTAAGAATCTAATATGTTCTCTATTTACCAGGAAAACTTAACTGGTAATCACCTCCTATGCATTTCAAAAGAAATCAAATGCGGGGCAGAGGAGGTTTTTCCTCTTGAATTTGTAGATTTAAGTCCCACACAACGTAGTGCACCACCCAATTCTTACCCATTTCCAATGGAGGATTAAACATAAATAGGTTAGACATTTCGGTTCTCACATGATTCAAGACAATATTTGAATGGAAAATTGTGAGCGATGAGACCTGGAAATAATTAATCCTCTCATCTCATGATGAAATTCTAATTAATTATGTCCTGTGAAAAATTTATGTTTATTTGCTCCTTGCAAATTATTAAATAAGTGTCCTCCTAAAATTTGGGAACGTGGCATGATAAAATCATGGCAAATTTCAAAGAAAAAGATCCATTCTCTGAGGTGAGCCTTAGCCAAAACAATTACCAAAAAGGCTAACCGCTAACCGTAAAATACAGGAATAATTACACTGACTTAGCGTTAATTACACTGGCACTTGAAAACTGAATTTACTTTATGTACTGTTCTTATACTTCGACACTTTTTTTTAAGGAAATTACACATACCTCCCAACTTTCTCTACTATCACTATGTATAAAATCTTCAAAAATAACAAAACAAGGGAGGTTAGTATAATTTTCCGAACAAAAAGGGTGTCATTGCAATTAATGCTAGCCTCAGAAAAGGTGAGTGTAATATATAATTCCTAAATTATATCCACTCTCCCAGTGTAGCAGTAGCTTAAGCAGTACTGAAATTGGCAACAACATTTTTTATTTTTGTCGCGAACCATGCTTTATTTCTTCTTCTTGATACTTAATTGATAGTATTTTTCCCAAGTCACAAATAATTTATAAAAGAGGTGCAGTGTTTGCAAATGTCAAGCTTATTAAAAGATTTTGAAATGTAGTAAACTCATGTAGTTGCGAGAAACAGAAAATCCTGCATCATTTAGGAAGCAAGGTTCAACCTGTTCATTTGCTGTGACAGCCTCATCGAGAGAGTTTTGAGAGAACATTCCATGTTGAGATGAAAGGCCCTGAGAAAATGACTGCTGAGACGGTTGCGAGCGGTGCTGTGACTGTGAAACTTGCATTCCACTTGATACAGTGTTCGGTCTCCTATTGCATTCCACAACAAACAGCAAAAAGCGACAAAAATTTCAAAACCGCTATATATTATATAACGGAGCCTTGTTGTACACAGGTTCTTAACATTCATTCAGATCAGAAACAGAAAGCTAAAACCGGACTCAAAAAGAAGCATGAATTTGAAATGAGGCATAATTTGCGTTAACTGCGGTTTCATCAGAGTTCGTGTTATGATATAAATCATATTTTAACTTAGTTTCTAGGGCCTATATTTCACAGGATCCAAACAGATCGTTCATCAGAATTCATGACACTCGAAAGCACCAAGTTAACTGAAGCAGAAATCAGATAAAAAAATCATCCACAAAAGGAAACGTATGTGATTAAACTTCAAATCTGCAAATTCTTCTCTCAGAACAAAATAATCAAATAAACATTCTCTTATAAAAGGATTGAAGCGGACCGTAATTGAAAAAAAAAACGTGAAACTACGAAAAGCATAGGAGGATATGTGGAAGTGAAAATAAGTAAATAACCTTGAATGTACGAGAGGAGGAGGAAAGACAGAGATGGAGGTGAGATCGCAGGCCTTGTTGATCTTCATTTTCATTTCGGATCGGAGATGAAACTTCGTCTAGGTCATTGTTGTCAAGATCTACAGAAACAGTAAGCGTTGCAACTTGCAAGTGCGAGAGAGGAAGGAAGATAGATCTCGCAAACTGCAAACAGAGGCGGGAATATTGGAACGGGAATTTAAAGAGACCGTTTGTTCGGGGTTTTAACAGAGATGGGTGGGATCTCAGGTCTGTTACCTTTTCTTAAAAAGGAGGGAAAATTTTTGTATAATTTTATTATGTGAAAATTTGTATTTATCTCTTTATTCTTAAATATTAAATATTTTAAATTTATTAATTAATTTCATAATTAATAAAAAATGACAATTTTTTTAATTTAACCAAAATGTGAAAGTGAAATATGAGATTATCTATTATATTTTTACTTTTTATCTTATATAAGGGTGTTTACAATTTATTCTATGTTAGTGAGTATTTTAATTAATTTAAATTATATTTTTTATAAAAAATAATGGAAAACTGTTTTTTTTTGTCGAATAATGGAAAACTGTTGTAAAATGAGTTTTGAGTTTTGAAAATTAACCCCTTTTAATGGGATTTTAATCTGAATTTGGGACGCTTTTTAAGGTGATATGATCCCATCGGATATAGAAGAATGTTGGGGCCCAAGGCCCAAAACAAAATGATACTTGTAAAGATTTTTTTTTTTTCAAGAAAAATGATACTTGTAAAGAACAGCACCAGTTTTACCAAAAAAAAAAAAAAGAACAGCACCAGTGAATCGACCATTTGACCAAAAACAAGAAGAAGACTCGACAAAAAAAATATTAATTTTTGTTCAAATATCGAATCTGTCATGTTCTAACTTTGTCATTACTAATTAAGCTATGACCATGCTAAATTTAGGTCCACAAAATTTTAGCTGAATCACAATATCTTGTCAAAATCACCCATAACACTCCTAATCCTATCTTATTCCTCACAAGTCATAGTTGTTATAAATTTTTTTTCTAAGGAAAAAAAGAACTCAGGATTATTGATTTTCACTATTCCTTAATAGTTTAAGGCTTGGTATGAAAAAGAAACCCAACCACATAAACATTTACTTGTAAGTTGTAACAATAGACTTATGTGTATTTTATTATTCTGTAGCGTAGTCTATTTATTTCCAATATGAGAATATATTTAAAAAAAATATTTAAGAAAATACTTATATATGCATTTCGTTAACATCAGTTCACATTTTTTTTTGTCTATTATCCATTATTTATTTTTTAATAAAATAAATAAATAATAATAAAGAGTGTTTAATATATATAGTGAAAAAGTTAACGTGTTTAGAGCTAACTGAAACAGGAGAACAAAGATTGAGATTGTTTTGCAACTTTTCGTATATTAATTCGATCATTCCTATTCTAAATATTTTTTTTAAAAACAAAATGGTTATATTATATATTCTGAAAACACAAAAGTACGTCAATGACTAAAGACAACAATCTTGTTTATATTGTTTTGCGGTAAATTTCAAACATTACTTTTCACTATCCATCTTATCAATTTCATGTTCTTATCTTAAAAAGAAACAAAACAAAATAGGAGATGATGAAGAAGAGAAACTGATCCTTCTTAATTTAACTAGGTTAACAAGCGTGGCTTTTTTTAGGGTGTGTTTAGATTTGACGTTAAAAATATTGATTAAATTTAAATTTATTCAAATGATTATTTCTAGCCATTTGTTTGAGCATTGTTCATCAGGTGTTAAATTTTTTTGGTTGGTCAACGATTTTGTGGGTAATTAACCACATAAAACATGAGTTGGGCTTCCAATATGTATATGTGCTGGGGAGATATCTGCATTGTGTTTTTATCTAATATATTTTACGGGAGATAGTCTCGTTCCTACCATTTTATTTTTTCTCCCAAAAACATCACATCATTTTTTTTACTTTCTTTTTATTCTTTTTATCAAAATTATATCTCCATTTATTTAGTTTCTATTATGATATTTTTTTTATGAATCACGAGTATCTTCCACAAGAGGCAGTCTGAATCGTGTTATTTTTTTTTTCTTTTATTTTTTTATCTCATTTTCATCGCATCATTTTTTATCACTTCCTTTTCTTAGCAGATTAGTAGATTACATCAGTTGCACCCGCAGTACTGACCACGAAAGTGCTTTATATATTGTGGGTCCTGTTCATGACATATTCCTGGGTATATGCTTCTGTTGCGCTGGTATGGTCCCCTTGCAATTTCCACGTATATACAGAATTAAATTATATATGGCAACAGAAAAAAAATTCTAGATATTTTATTATGTCCTAATTGTTGATAACACGAATCAGTCCTCAAATTTAATAAAATAAACAATGTTCATTAAAAATCTTACGGCTGAGAATCATGGACTCAAGCAACGCCAATGCTATGCTGCGCATGCTTACTTGTTAATACGGATCTTCAACCTCTGACTCTCTGTCTTATATATTGAGTTATAGGATGGGAAAGTAACTGTGTGATCACCAATATATATTATATATATAGATCGCCAAATTAAAAAAAAAAATCGGGAAGTGGAAAGCTATTAACAAATTAATATTTAATTTTTCTCAATTATTTTTGTCTTGGTAAAAGCTTGACTAGCTGTTGAATTTAAATTAACCAAACTTGATTGAATATATTCACAGTTTCATCATATAAAAACACGTTCTATATATGCCCTGTAGCTGTAGGATAGTCTTTCCCTCTAGCGTCCGCGTGGATTTTTTTTCCTTCTTTGTGCCTACTAATTAATACTGAAATGTGGCCTGTGTGCATCTCTGTCATTTATTTATTTATATGTGACGTTCTGTGTATTACATTCATGATATGATTGGAAGTGGGGTCAACTCATGCTAGCGATTCAGGAAAATTATTTACAACGGATAGCATAATTTGGAAAAGAAGTTTTATACATACTTAAAAATTAGGTGTGAAAACCGTAGAAAAAAATATAGAAAAAATAAAATGAATAAAAAGATAGAGACATGTGTAATAATTAATGTGATAAAAAAGAAATAAAAAAAATGGATTATAGAAAAAGAAAAATATAAGAAAGTGTAATAAAAATGGGTTTAAAAACTCAAAATTATAAAGGTATGCATACCTCGATCTATATGGAGGATGGACTTGGATCCTTTTCCGGCCTTTCCATTATCTCAACAGATTTTAGCAACGGAATAGCAATGACATCATTAGGTAAATAAAATCCGTACTTAATTTCTAATTATGTCGTAGTTAAATTCTACTGCAGAGGCTAAACAAACAAAAAAGAATAATGACACGTGGAGGATGTATTGGGCATTAATAAAAAAAAATCTAAATTAACTACTAAACCTAAAAATGCTACACTACACTAATATCCAAAATTTTTTAATGTCTCTAACTCTAACCTTCAATCGGGGACATCCTCATACTTATTAATTACTAAGAAAGACTCTTGATAAATCCGATCCACTCAACAATCCCTATTCCACTCGCACTATGCCAAAAAAGGCCTTCAAGGGCGCTCTCGTGCAGCATTAAAGGGCGCTTCCGTGAGCACTAAATTGGGAAATGTTGAATAACCCAGACAAATTCCTGACTGGTACACAATTTACCAGTCAGGAATTTAATATGAAAAGGTACACAATTTACATAACTTGTCATTAATATACAACTATGTTCAACATTTTCACATTATGTACATGTTTACTTACCCTCATAATGTACAAATCAATTACAAACAAGTGGTAACTACATGCTTTTGTCTGGGAAAGCAGTTATGCAATACCTGAGAAATGGAAGACAATGAATCAGAGCAATGTTATAAGTTATATCTTACAAAATTAGGCTAGCAGTTTTATGGAGCCCATCCTAAGAAGTTTAAACTGAAACGTCGTGTTATGTTAATGGAAGATGAAGCGTTATGTTAATGGAAGATGACACTGATAAGTGAGGGTTTGAGAATAGAAAGGGTCTCGTACACTCTCAGATTTCTCCTGTTTTAGTTTTATCGAAAAGCTCTCTTTCCCCTTTTTACAAATACAGATTGTCCAATCATGGACAATTAAGAATAAATTGTATAATATGTCAGTCATAATATATAATTTCTTCTTAAACATGAAACTAAGGTTAATGCATGTACATACAAATAACCTAATAATTATAGTTGAAAGAAAAATGATAATATGATGAAGGATATACCTGATTAAAGTCAATCACCAATAAGCAGTTGTTAGATTATAAGTAGTTAGGAAACAAGACCTGAAAAAAAAAGACAAGTCAAAAAATTAACTAGTAATAAAAATTAGTAGTCGTTAAAAATTTGAGCAACATTTCATCTATTTCTTTAACATTCCCAAATTAACGAAAAACAATTTTAACTCTAAACCACAAACTATCAGTCCAAAAGAGATCAATATGAGTAATATATATTTATATAACATTTCAAAATCTAATGTAATATATGACAACCTATATACTTAACACCTAAATCATTATAAACTATATCCCAAACATCAAATCATTATAAACTATAATACTAATGTTCAATGTTATCTAACCTTAACAACACATAAACATTTCAGATAGCAAAATAGGGGGTGCAGGTAGCATAAAAACAATGTGCAGCATCAACAAAAAGTGGTGCAAATAGCAAAAAATGTCAATGTTGGAGTTCCTTACCCTAGTAGCCGCCGCGGACTGAGAGAGGAAAGGGGAAAGAGAGAGTCGTGTCGCGCCGAGGGAGAGGAGAAGGGAAGAAGGGAAGGAGAAGCTCACGTACGGTTGCGCTGCAGAGGAAGAAGGGAAGGGGAAGCTCTCCCAAGCTCCCTCACGGACGAAAACGACGAACACGGAGGAGAAGACACATATGAAGAAGCTCGCGCACGGAGGAGAAGGGACGAAGGAGAAGGGAAAGAGGAACAAGCTTGGGCACGGAGGAGAAGGGACGAAGGAAAAGGAAGGAGGAGAAGCTTGGGCACGGAGGAGAAAGGACGGAGGAGAATGGAGACGACGCGGGATGAACGAAAGTGAAAATTAAATCTGGGAGTTCATTTTTAAGGATCAACGAGGGCGCTCTGGTGGAGCGCCCTGAAATAATTTAAAAAAATAAAGGAGGGCGCTCCTGGGAGCGCCCTGTATTCCAGAGAATTAAAAAAAATAAAACAAAGGAAGGCGCTCCTGGGAGCGCCCTCTATTCCAGAGAATTTTAAAAAAAATCATGCTAGGAACATAAAAGAGGGCGCTCCCTTGAGCGCCCTAAACTCCATAGAATTTTTAAAAAAAATTGAAGATGGTGCGAGGGCACTCCCAGGAGCGCTCTTAACTCTAAAAAAAAAAACTAACATTGATAACAAGGGCGCGCAGATGGAGCGCCCTCAATTTTACCTGTAAGGGCGCTCCCGCCCAAATTTTAAGCGCCCTGAATTTAAAATGATCATTTTAGACACTAACTAACACGGGAGCGCCCTACAGACAATGTTCTAATATCCTAAAATTGGCGTAGTGTCGCATTAACCAAGCCTCTTTTCCTCAATGCAAAATTGCAAACGTACATTGATTCTAATCCATTAACTTTTTCCCTCCAAACTTTTATATTGGAAATGAGTGATTTTACTTGGAAATTTATGGACGTACATATATTGGCAATGGGATGAATAAACACACTTTTAGTCTTGTCATTCTTGTCATTTTTATTTTTTTTTACAAATACTAAGTTTTAGTAATCTTGTCACTAATTTGATGATTTTCATGAATAAATTCAGTTTACAATTTTTATGTAATTCAAAAACTATATTTTATGTAATTACAAATTTAGTGAAACTTTATTATACTAAATATTTTAATGTATACTTAGAGTCAGTTTGGATGAACTTCTCAATAAACACTTGTAAGAACAAAAAATTAAAATGAATCAAGAATGTAAAATAATTGAATACAATTTTCTTAAGTGAAACTAGTCTCAGCAAATCAATTTTTTTATTTTTTCTCTCATTATTTAACCTTAAACACCTAATTTCAACTTATGAAAAAAGTTGAATTTATTTTAGTTACCTTCTTAATTCATTTTATTTTCTTCTCCTATAAGTAATTTGTAAAAAAATTTATCCAAATTGACTCACATATATATATATATATAGGGTGGGGATCAACTTACTCCAGGAGTAAGTCTGCGTAAGTTACTCCGTTTAATAACTTCTTATCAACATTGAATTTCATCAATCCAACCATTGATTAATTTGATATTAATATGATGATTATGCACACCAAATTTTAGATTAATTGGACATTCATAAGTATGTAATTTTAGAGTGAACATTTACTTATATTTTAAAAAGTATATTGCCCATTAAATTGAAGTGATTTGATGAAACAACAAATGATTTTTAAATTTAATAAAATTTTGTAGGCTTGATTTACCCAATGAAAACTGTTAATATGACGGTTGGATTGATGAAATTCAATGTTGATAAGAAGTTATTAAGCGGAGTAACTTTACCCAGACTTACTCCTGGAGTAAGTTGATCCCCACCCATATATATATATATATATATATATATATATATATATATATATATATATACACCTTAAATTATAAGTGTATAAATCTTTTATCTAATGAATTCTTATAAATATTTAAATTATCTGATATTTTATATACATGATATTTAAAATAATATCATATGTAATTCAATAATTAAATTAATTAATTTTATATTTCATAAAAAATTAAATGGTATAATTAATATTTCGGTCGAAATTCTGAAAATGAAATTTCCGTAATGATAAGAAAATAATTTCCCACTTTATCTTTAGCATTTTGGGTTTCAATAACTCTTTTCACGTTTCGACCTTCGACCTTGATGGGAACTGGTCAGGTTGCTCGTCAGGGCCTACATTAGGCCAAGGTTTTTTCAAAAGCCCATATAGCAAAACAGGTCAGGTCTCAGACCATCGAAAAGGTCTTTTTAAGCCTATCAGGCAGACCTATTTAACTAAATATAAATGAAATACTAATATTTTATATATTTTTTTATTATATTACCTTATAACTATATACTTATTAGCTTGTGTAAATATATGTTGTCTTCCATAAAATATTTGAGTTTATAAGTCTATTCAAATACATGTTTATAATATATTCAAGCACCTTACTATAAAACATGTTTTTAAGCATGTTCTCAAGTCAAGTCAGACTTTAAATAAGCCAGACTCAGGCCATAAAATAAAGTCTATATCAGATAAACAAACTCAGGTCATGATTTTAAGGTGTAGGCTAGACTCATATCTTGAAAAGTTTAGCTCGACTCGGCCTCTTCTTATCCCTATTTACACGTACATGAAATTGAAAGTTTAGGTTTGATTCCTAAATTAATCTTTAGGACAGTTACAAAACGGTATGGGTGACAACTTTAGAACTTAAAAAACAACAAAAAAGACTAATACTAATAATTACAAAATATAAAATAGGTCTTCAATTTATTTTTTTTACGAATAATAGGTTTTCAATTAGCTAGAGCGACGATAAAAAACAGAAACCGCGTAGACTTGAGAGATTTGAGAATATAAATAGGACTAATTAGAACGATAAATGAGTTGAGCTAATATTACAAATAATTATGTTAAATTCATATTACAAATTAAAATTATTTATTTGAAATCTAAGATATACTTTGTATTTTAAAATAATAACTATACAATAATAAATATATTTTTCGAAATACTAGTTCATAATTAAATTTAAATTTGGTTTCCAATTTTATTTTTCACTAAAAAAGGTATATTTAAAATATGATAATTTATAATCATTGCCTGAATAGTATTTTTACTATATTATTTATCCTGTTATTTAAAAAGTTCAAACGGGATATTCTTTGAAATAAATCTTTAATTGTTTTGCATCTTACACTATCAATAAATACACAAAGGCATTTTATATTTGGGGAGAGTTATAATTACGCCGGTGTAAGTTACACCAAGTGTTACACCGTTAATAACTACAAATCGAATATGTTTTTTACTAATCCAACCGTTGAATTATGTTTATTCATCATCATGATTATATGTGCCAAATTTCGTAAAATTTTGACACTAATAACTTGATAATCAAATGGTTGGATTTTTCATATATTTCAAATGTATATATAACGTTAATCTCGAGACATCTCAACGGCATATCAAATAATTTTGGATTAATGTAAAATTTTATATGTATGATCTATATGATAGTAACTTTCAATCCAACGGTGGACTATTTAATACAATGATCCATTAAAAAATTATTCAGCGGTGTAACACTTGGTGTAATTTACACCGGTGTAATTATAACCCTCCTCTTTATATTTATATATATATATATAGATAGATAGATAGAGACAAGATCCGTTGACACCAGGTGTCATATGTCAAGACTTACACCAATTAATAACTTTTTGTAGAATGTGAAATTGACTAATCCAACCGTTGAATCATATTATGTTACCTTCATGATCATGTATATCAAATTTCAGATAATTTGGACATTCGTAGGTATGTTATCTGATAGTGGAGTTTTACTTATATTTTAAAAACATATTATACGTTAAAATAAATTAGTTTGATGAAGTATCAATTAGTTTTCGATTTTTATGAAATTTTATAAGTTTGATCTACTTTATAATAACTCTCAATTCGACGGTTGGATTGGTCAATTTCACATTCTACAAAAAGTTATTAATTAGTGTAAGTCTTGAAATTTGACATCTGGTGTCAACGGATCCTGGCTCATATATATATGAGGAGGGTTATAATTACACCGGTGTAAGTTACATCAAGTGTTACACCGCCAATAACTATAAATCGAATATGTTTTTTAGTAATCCAACCGTTGAATTATGTTTGTTCATCATCAAGATTATATGTGCCAAATTTCGTAAAATTTTGACACTAATAACTTGATAATCAAATGGTTGGATTTTTCATATATTTCAAATGTATATATAACGTTAATATTGAGACATCTCAATGACATATCAAATAATTTTGAATTACTGTAAAATTTTATATGTATGATCTATATGATAGTAACTTTCGATCCAACGGTGGATTATTTAATACAATGATCTATTAAAAAATTATTCAGCGGTGTAACACTTGGTGTAACTTACACCGGTGTAATTATAACCCTCCTATATATGTATATATATTGCCTTTTACCATGAACCCCATATGTAGCAGTGAGTTTAACTTTCGACAATAATCAAGTAAAATCCTACTGTGAGTCATGACTCTAGAATTCGAACACCTAATTAATTAAACCTTATCGGTAAAGTTTATCTGTCGTAATCCACTCACAATACAACCGACCATTATTTCATTTAATATACATCTGTCTAATTGATCAATACTAGGGATGTCAACGGGGCGGGGCAGGGCGGGCACAGGTAGTAGCTACCCGCCCCCGCGAGAAAAAATGTGCCCCGCGCCCGCCTCATGCCCGTCACGGGTACCCATTTAACGGGTTTTTAGACGAGTATTAGATACCCGCGAATACCCATGGGTATCCATGGGTATTTGTTCAAAATGTAAAAAAAAAAATCAGAAAAAACTTAAAAAAACTAAAAATTGTGAATAATCCAGAAAATAAAAAAAAAACATAAATTCAGTGATCTAATAAAAGGTAAATTTAAAAGTAAAATTAATACATTTAGTCCCCAAGAGTTTAAATAAAAACTATTCCATAACATTTAAATCTAAATAATGTTTAAACAATATTAAATATGTCATTTTTCTTTAACCATCAGGATTGGTAACACTTTGCTCACTTGATTCCTATAGAAACAAATAATAATTAGAATAAAAATTGCATTTCTTATTCTTAACAAAGACCCAGAAAAGAAAGGCAGCAGAATGCGAACAATTAAACAAGTTGAAACTTGATTTGTTTTTCTATTCATCCAATCCTAAAGCGAACAATTAACCTTTCACCTTATTATTTATTCATTAGTCCTTTGTTTTGGTTTTGGCCTTGAAACATTAACTAGTCTCACTCTCACTCATCTTAATTCTTGCCATTTTTATGTCTAATTAGTTCAAGCAGCAAATACCACTAGCATTTTTTATCTGTTTTTCTATTCATCCAATCCTGAAGAGAATAGAACAATTAAACAAGCAGCAGCAATTATCTATTTCATATTACTATTAGCAAACACCATTAGCATATTATCTTGAGGAGATCAAGCAACAATAAGTCAGCGAAGGAGAACGCAGACAGACGCGCGACGGACGTGCGACGGAGACGGCGAACGAGCGACGAACAGAGAAGAGAGGACGCGCGACGAAGACAGACGCGTGACAACGGAGCAGAGAGGACGCACGACGAACGGATCCAGCCGAAGACAAACGCGTGATGACGGAGCAGAGACAGACGCGTGACGCTGACAGACGAACCAGAGATGTGCCGGAGAAGACGAACGGAAAAGGGCCAACGAGGAAAGGGGCTCTGTGCCTCTGCCGCTCTATTTGTGAGTGAAGGGGTCTGGATTTTACTCTCTAGATGTTATGCACCGCTAGTGAGTAGGGAGTGACTAGGGTTACACTTACAAATTTTGTCTATTGAGTATTTGAGTTAGAATTTTTAATTAATATTATATATATATATATTTATATCAAGTAAAATATATGCAATTACATGTACGGGTACCCGCGGGCACGGGTACCATTAAACCCGCCCCCGCCCCGTTTGTATGCGGGTAGTTCAAATACCCGTTAACAGCTATCCGCGAGTACCTATTTAAGTACCCGAATCTGACTCGTGGGAGTGAGTTTTTTTGACATCCCTAATCAATACTATATATAATGTCTCGTGTTATCACTGTCCACTAATTTTTTCATTTTAAAAAAATTAAATAATAAGTTACTCTTATTTTTTATGATACTATATCTCAATATTTGATTTCTGCTAAGTGTTGCTACTTGCTAGCATGTATACCAACATGGGACACCGATCATAGGTTGTTTGTGAGGTCAATATTGGCAACGTGGATGGCAAAATCAATTTCCATGGAACTTCGGGAAGCGGGATAAGAAAATGAGAGGTGGTAAGACAAATGATGGACAGTACAGCTACAGCCGACATAGATCCAAGGGCAGGAGCCCACACAAACAAAACATCCAATGGTTAAAAATGCACGTAAGCAACATTAATATAAGTAAATCACAAAGGAGAGAAGCCTTACACTCCGGGTGAACACGAAGCAGAGTGAAAATACCTTATGGAGACAGAAATGGCATTAAATTTGTCACTTCCGTTGTTTTCCAATTTGGTTTTCTATAGAAAGTGAGAGATTAAAAAAATCAAAAATATTAAGGAGTCTCTTAAAAATACTTATTAAAAAATTAAAAATAAATTCTTTTTATTATAATATGTACATTTAATATTATAAATATAATTAATGTTGTGATTTTTAATAAAATTTTTTATATATAAATCTTTAATTTATGTTTTTTTGGTTTATTTATTTATTTTTTTGTTTATTCTTAATTTATGTTCTTAAGACACTCTTTAAGAGGGAAAAAAATTATAGTCCAACATAAAAATTTCTACAAAATCACGAGAGAAATATAAGATATTATTGATAGCTTTTATTGATGAAGTCATGAGTGATAATTGAGAAAAGTGATAAAAATATATCTCTCCTATTTCTTTTATTCAATCAAATAACTACTTATAATTATTTCTCTATTATTTCACATTTACTTATTTTACATAATAATCTCCACCTCATCCTTATTTCTTCATTTCTATTCCTTTTTTTTAAACAAAACATTCTTCATTTCTATTCCTTTTTTTAAACAAAACATAATATTCGTGGAATAATGGACAAATAGTTTATGAAAAAGGAAAATAGGAGCCTTCAACTTGCAAGTGAACACACAAAATCCCCCATTCATTATTGTTACAATTGGATGGCCTCTCATGGGCTCCACACATAGCTTATACCATACCTGAACATGGAGTTCTATAAGGACATCTTTAATGGTAAAAAAAAGTTAATTAGGTGTTGGGATGGAGATAACCCAATCACTCATTTATTCTTGGTTTGTTTACAAAGAAATATGGAAAGAATGAGGAAGTAAGTGAAAAGGTTTTGTGTTTGATAGAGAACAAAAAGGAATGAAAGGGGAAAAAAGGAATACTTATCATTGTACATCCCAAATTTGAGGTGTAAAGGTGGATGCAAAATAAATAGAAATGAAAGAGAGAAAGAAGAATTAGAAAGTGATAGATGTGATAAATGATATGATGTGAAAGGAAGAGATGGGATAGAAAGAAAATGAGGTGGAGAACGAGGTGTAGAATATAATTCATAAGTGTATGAATATCATAGTTTGAAAAAAAAAAATCGCGGGTTCCACCACCTTTTTTCTTCCCTAAAATGAGAAGAAAGAGTGATAATATTCATACATACACCTTTCCATCTCTTTTTTTTTTCTATATTTCTCTTCCATTTCCATCACATCTCCTACTTTCTCTCTTATCCTTATTTATTTAAATGTGGATCCATCTCTTCGAGTGTACGTTGGTAGTTTCTCAAGAAGAAAATGGGTCCCATATATGAATTCTCATCAGGCCCGTTGCAGATAGTGAGTTTTTGTAGACCAGGCTAAAAACCCCGACATTTATTCGGGCTTCTAAAATAAAGGCTCGGACCTCTACATTTTTACGGGAGTTTTGTGGGTAACTTGATTTTTTTGTGAATTTTTGTGGGCTACTCGACCTTTTTGAAGTTTTTTGTGTATGTCTTATCAGGTTGGGCTAAAAAAATATTGGGAGTTATTCAAGCTTATAAAATAAAAATCCGAGTTATACATTTTTACAGGCTTTTACAGACTGATCCGATCACATTAGCTCATTTTACCGGCTCTAATGCAATGTATATTCATTAATTAAACTCATTTTTATAATGTAATGAAGTATAATTAATTATTATATCTTATAATCTAACTAAATAATCAGTAGTCCAACATCAATCACAAGATTCACAACACATTTCAAAGTAGAGTACCGATTCAGGTACATAAAACAGTGGGACCACTGTTTTTACCACAGTGGCCCCCTATGCTTAAAACCTTGTCTCCTCTCTCTTCTAGTGACTCGTAAGCCTTAAAAATCTGTGTGATATAATTTATGTAATACACTGTATTATGTATAGATATATTTTCCCTTCAAAGAAACTAAAGATATGTGAACCCTATTTTTTTTCATCCATCCATTTAACATCCCTTATTTTTCTTCATCTTACATCACAGTTATCACTTCCCTTTCTTCAATTCCTATGATTTTGTACCCTTTCAAACACGATGATTATTAGTCTTGCAAATGATTCATTATTTATCGAAATAGTCAATTATTGCACAAAAAGAGAATCTTGTAAAATGACATACTTTTCTTTTTTATTTATTAATCATTGGAGAGAAAACTGTAACGTGAAATCTAGGAAGAAAACGTTCTCTCATCTTTGTTTCCCAAACAATGAGAAAATTCCTTTTTATTTTCTCACAAAGTAAAGCTGGATTAATCTCGTATAACTTTTATTTATGGTTATAACAGTGCATCTAATTCTATTTAATTACTTATAATTTTTTTATTTGGCAAGTAATATGTGTGATTAACAATTTGATGTTACCACTTACCACACTCTTTCTTGGAAGCTTCATGTGAAGGAGGCAGAGGGGACAAGCAGAGAGAAGAATAACGACCATGAGCCAAAACTGGTCATAGGTTTTAGCCAAATGGAGCCCACCCTGGGCACAGGGTTGTTTATGTAAATTCCCCTAAGATCCTATTTATTTATTAGTTTCGTCTCTTCTATTTGTACACTCCCTCCCAACGCTTTGAGCTCAATCCTCTAGTCTAGAAGAAGATAAAAAACCCCTTTACATAACCACCTGCAGAAAAGGAAAAAGGCTTCTCCTTTTCATTTCACCACTTTTTTCTGTCATGGGTTTCCATCGTCCTATGAATATCTTCATGATAACGGACATGCTCTATATTTGTTTATGCCAGGTAAGCTAGAGAGAGACAGATTTTATTTCAGTGTCCTATGTTGCCTTTGTGCATATTCTACATAGAGAAAAGCTGAATCTTTGTTCTTTTTTTTTTTAATATTTTGATTGAGTGGAAATTCTGTTTCGACAGAGAGAAATTTTGGTTTATCAGTTCTCTTACATAAGGGGCGAGAGTTTTGAAGAGTATAATAGAGGAGATTGGAGTATTTTTGACTCCCAGAGAAAAAAAATTGATTTGTTTGTGTTTGTTTGTTTGTTATTTTTAAGTGATTAGTTTAAAAGTTTTATATGGTTTAGATTAGGGGTGTAATTCTCAACAGTTGAGATTCGTTTTTTTAATTTTTGGGTAGAAGAGAGAGAAAGTTGAATTGGGTAGTTTTGAGTTTAATGTGATTCTTTATATATGGAAGCAGCGGCGAACCTACATACAAGTAAGGGTGTGCAGATGCACTCTCTCACCTTGATAAAATTGTAAATAAATATTTTGAGTTTTTATATTTTGTACTCTCTATTTTTATATATTTAAACCCACTATCTCTCAATTGGATCTGCCACTTTATGGAAGAGAGCACTAGTGCTTTAGTGGAGTAAGTGAAAGAAAGAGGTTGAACCTTCCTACTCCTATATAGAGAGCATGGCAGTGGCGAGTCGTAGTCCTATGGTTGCAACTCCACATGGGGTCAGTTGTGTGAACTCTGCTCATGATATTGGGCTTCATAGAATAAGAATGATGACCAGTAGTAGGGGGAAAGTGTACAAGATCAGGCTAATATTAATCCAGATGTGATTATTAATGACACAATATATGTTGCTGTGGCAAAAGATGTGAAAGATAGCAAATTAAATCTGATATGGGCAATTCAGAACTCTCGAGGAAACAGAATATGCATCCTTCATGTTCACGTGCCAGCTACCATGATTCCCTTGAGTAAGTACTCAACAATCAACATGTGTGCATATATATATATGCTTCTGTTTTGGGATTTATAGTTTAGGTCATCAGGTATCTTAAATGCTTTTTTAAAGGCATTTTATACAGGCTAAACCTACCTCAATTGACCAACAACCAAAAAAAAAAAAAACTAATTTGAAGCAAATGTTTGGTATATGTTGCCTGACCACTATTTTAGTAATTGCTAGGTTATTTGAATTAAAACCCAAAAAGGGCCAGAAGTTTTATTTGATTACGTTATCACTTAAACTTATGATGTTCTTGGGCTGCTTTTGTCAGCAATTCCACATATATACATGGAGTGATGATCTTTTTATACTGATATATATTTTATACCTCCATTCATATTTTTTTATTATATCAATTAACACATTTTTCATGTTATTTTTTTTTTATTTTTTATCTCTCTCTTCTACCCCTACTATACTACACTTCATTCTTGGGATCCCAAAGTTTTATTGGTTAGAGTATTGACTTCAAGGACCGAATTTAGCTGTAATATATAACAAGTTTCTCATGTCTTTTTCGAGTATTTTAAATTTAAGAAAACTTTAGAAAGTGTAGATGGAATTGAAAATATTTAAAATTATAACAAATCTATGCATAATTAAGTAAGGATAACCTAAAATATATAGATAAAAAACTAAAATTATAAATATATATGTATATATATACTTAATTTATAAGAATTTGAAATTAAAATTTGAAATAAAAGAAGTTAAGAACAAGAGATGTAGCATTTTTTAAAGGTGAGTAAAATAAAAGATATATTCATGAGTCACTTCAAAATAGTATACCTTTTTAATTTAGTCTCTAAATTTTGATTTAAAAAAAAGGAAATTTTAGAATAAATTAATTTGATAGTATAAATAGTTCAATTTTAGGGAAAAAGAAAGTCTTAACTTAAAAAAAATTAAAAAAATTAATAAATTCAGGAACAACGATAAAATCAAAGCACAATATGATATATCTTATGTATTTATTTTATTATATGGTGCTGGACAGAAAAACTATTGAAAATGTTTACAATTAATGTTGTGTTGTATACAATTTTAATTTTCTGATAATGGTGTTAATTTAACTTGTTTACAGTGGGTGCTAAATTTCCAGCAAGTGCACTGAAAGAGCAGGAAGTTGGAGCATACAGGGAAATTGAAAGGCAAGACATGCATAAGACTCTGGATGCCTATCTTCTTATCTGTCAAAAGATGGGGGTAATTAATTGATTATTCTTCTCTCCTAACTAATTAACTCTGTCCATGTAAGTCAAAGCAATATATTAATTTCAAGACTTAATATATACAGGTGAGGGCAGAGAAACTGCACATTGAAATGGATTGCATTGAAAAAGGAATTGTAGAACTCATCTCCCATCATAACATACAAAAGCTTGTAATGGGAGCAGCTTCTGATAAGTACCATTCTAGGTAATTAAGATTTAAGAACCCCCCACAAGGCCAAAACACATTATTATTATCTGTTAATTTGTTAGCTTAATTTTGATCTCTCCCTCTTTAACTTTATTCCCCACTTGCTGGCTGCATCACTATGCTTTAATTTATTTCAATTTGAATATTTTCCAATCTCTTTACCAGTTATAGTGTGAAATCAATAAAATGTTCTTAATGAGATCCGCTTGCATGACATTGCAGGAGAATGACGGATCTCAGATCTAAGAAAGCCATCTATGTATGTGAACAAGCTCCAGCTTCTTGTCACATACAGTTTATCTGCAAAGGCTACCTCATACACACAAGGTATATATTTATAAATATGTTGCATTATGCATATTGATGTAATATATATAGTTTCAATGAAGATAAATCTAATTTTGGAGGAAACTTCATTTATAGTTTCCTAGGAATACTAAGACCAATATTTAGGGCTAGTTTGGATACACTTTTCTAGGAGAACTGAATGAAAAAGGTGAAATAAATTCAACTTCTTTCAAAAGTTGAAATTAGTATTTACAATTGAACTTCTCCAAAAGTTCTCCCATTTAACTTCTCTATAAATAACTACAATTTCAATTTAAGGAAGAAGTTGAATTCATTTTACCTCTTTAATTCATTCTATTTTTTTCTTCTAGAAGTATCTATACAAAAATGTATCCAAACTGGACCTTAATAGTTTCAGAAAGCAAGCTCAATATATACAAGGGACATAGTACACTCTGCTATAGTATTGTCTTTGGCTCTGTGCACACTTGGTTATTTTTTATTTTATAGGTACTGATATTTAAGTGCCACATAAACTCAGGGATGGCAATTTGGATAGAAGTAATGTAGAGGGCAAATCTCCTTTGGTGCAGCAAATTCCAAACTCTGAAGTTGGGCATTCCCCTAACTTGAGATCTCAATCTGTTTCATGGGGGCGAAATCAATGGGTGAAACTAGCTAATCCAGCTCAAGAGCTATTTCGTAGAGCAAGGTCTACCAATGAGGGACATGGAAGGAGCATTGCCTCTGTTTCTTCTTCAGATCAAGGATCTTCAACTACTACACCACAGAGCAAGTTGGGTTCTGATGAGTCAGATAGGGTGTCAAGATGGACTAATTCACCTTCAGTTTTCTCAATGTGCTCTGATAGTGAATCACCTTATTTGATTAGTGATGGCAGTGAGAATGCATTAGACTTTATCAGTTTGAGTGGCCTTTCTATTATTAAGGAGGAATATTCTCATCATTCATCACCTCCTAGTGTCCCGGTAGGTACAGTACTACACATGTATACTTTTTTAGAATGTTTGTGTCTGCTGGAAGTGGGGCAAGCATGTGCATATATGTTACTTGTTGACTTTTTGCAATTGATGAAAATTAATTAAGAGGCATTTATTTATACTTTGTAAATTATATTTGCATTATTAATTTATGAAAATAATTAAAGAGACTGAATTAATTGAAGTGTGTTAATTACTAACTAGCAGGATGGAGGAATGGAGGATAGTGTGTATGATCAACTTGAACAAGCAATGGCTGAGGCTGAGAATGCAAGAAGGGATGCATTTCAAGAAACTCTTAGGCGTGGCAAAGCTGAAAAAGATGGCATTGATGCTATACGCAGGGTAACTATTCTTTTCTTACTTGAGTTCATATTATTTTGTTGCAAGACCACAGGTATCCTCCACGGGAGGCAATCCTGTTGAGCCTGGTAGGACCTCTCTGGGCGGCAACCCTCTGAGTATTTAACACAGCTCCATTCTCAGGGCTCGAACTCGAGACCACGGGTTAAGCTGGAACAACCCTCTACCAGCTGATGCACGTGGTACTTGAGTTCATTTTATGCAATGCAATGCATTGCATTGATGATCACGTTTATGATATAATTATAGCTTAAATATGTTTTTAGTCCCTATAAATATAGGTCATTTTGTTTTTAGTCCCTGTAAAATTTTTTTTTGGTTTTTCATCCCTAAAAAATTTTCCGTTAGCCTTTTGGTCCCTGCCGTTAACTTTTGGCTGATGTGGCAAACAGAGTGCCACGTCAGCATGCCACATGTGTTACTTGTGCCCAATTTAAATTCGTTTTTAGTCCCTATAAATATGATCTTTTTGGTTTTAGTCCCTGTAACTTTTTTTTTGGTTTTTTACCTCAATTTCATCCCCATCCAACATCACAGTGCCCTTTTGCTTTCATTGCATTGTTACACTTGAAATTTTAAAACTTTTTCGTGGGCTTAAAAATATGAATTCTTTATATATTCAATTATTTGAAATTTCATAACATTTGGATTCACCGCATATAGGGAAAAAAACCTGTAACGACCTTTTTTTGTCTGCAATTCTTTTTTTTCTGTTTATTGACTAACAAAATTTTCATTTTATTGACAATTACAAGCCTTTTTGTTAGTTAACAAATCTCATTAAATTACAGGTTAATAGACATAAATCAAATGAAAATTTTGTTAGTTAATAGACAAAAAAAAAGAATTAATAGAGAAAAAAAGGTCACTAACATGGGTTGTTTTTGCCAGTCTAGCTCTAGCCTTTTTGGGTTATAGGAAAAAAAAACCTGTAACGACTTTTTTCTCTGCAAGTTTTTTTTCGTGGATTTCAAAATTCATAAGATATTTCATCCAAATTCTAAAATTTGCGTGAAATTTTTTGTGTAATTTTTTACAGTAAAGTAGAAAAAATTCACAATAATTTTTTTACGTAAAAAATTGGTGTTTTTTTAAATTTGCTACAAAAATTATTTTTTTCGTGGATTTCATTCAATTACAAGCCTTTTTGTTAGTTAACACAAATCTCATTAAGTTATAGGTTAATAGACATAAATCAAATGAAAATTTTGTTTGTTAATAAACAGAAAAAAAAGAATTGTAGAGAAAAAAAGGTTGTTTCAGGTTTTTTTTCCTATATGCGGTGAATCCAAGTGTTATGAAATTTCAAATAATTAAATATACAAATAATTTATTTTTTTAAACCCACGAATAATTTTAAAATTTCAAGTGTAACAATGCAATGGAAGCAAAAGGACACTGTGATGTTAGATGTGGATGAAATTGAGGTAAAAAACAAAAAAAAAAGTTACAGGGACTAAAACCAAAAAGATCATATTTATAGGGACTAAAACAAATTTAAGTTGGGCAGAAATAACACATGTGGCATGCTGATGTGGCACTCTGTTTGCCACATCAGCCAAAAGTTATCGGCAGGGACCAAAAAGGCTAACGGAAAATTTTTTAGGGATGAAAAACCAAAAAAAAAATTTATAGGGACTAAAAACAAAATGACCTATATTTATAGGGACTAAAAACATATTTAAGCCTATAATTATTATATGATGCAAATATCTACTCATGTGATTTAAATATGATATTTTCATTTGAACTTTTTACTCTTATAAATATTTGATTAAAGAATTTGCAACTTCTTTAATTTTCTAGATATATTCTTTTAATTCTTTAGTGTAATTTAAAAATATACTGAAGCATTTTTAATTTCATTTTTTTATTAAAAAGATAATTTTTCATACTCTGACGTTTAATAAGGAAAAATTGGATTTTTTAAATTAAAATAAAAATTATATTCAAAAGATATATTTTAATAATATGTTATATCAGTATCTTAAAATTTACTATTAAAAAGTGGGAAAGAAACCTTTACAAAAAGAATTCAACATTAAGATTATATGTTATTCTGATGAGAAAGTAGATATTAAAAAATAAATTGGTATATAGCTTAAATATAAAAATCCTATACATTCCTTAAAATCTTACCCCATTCTCAAGTTATGTCAAATTAATCCTAATGTAAAAATTTTAGCACATTTTTTAAATGAAATTTACAGGTAGTGTAATTTTAATAAAAAATTATCACGTGCAGTTTTTTGAACTTTAATAACTTTTAAAAATTAATATGGATTTGAAGTAAAATATATTTCATTTTTTTTATAAAAATAATATTTCAACAAGGAACTTTTTTTATCTTTTTTTTTAATATATGTGTTCATAAGTTTTTAAAAGAATTTAAGTACAATTTTTTTAACTCGTGCAATGTTGCACAAAATAATAAATCAAAAGTAGAAATGTTTTATAGGAAAATGTAACATTTCACATTATCAATGCATTAAATGTTATGCTAATTGCAATGTTAAACATGTTAGAAAAATAAAAATGTGTTTTAAGAAATAAAAATGTGTTAGGGGGATGGATGGTTGAGTGATATAGTAGACAAATAGATTATATATTCAGAAACGTAATTATAATCAAAATTTGAACTGAACCATCCAATTTTCAGACTAAAGCCGCTGAAATCTTGTATAAAGAAGAGCTGAAACTAAGGAAAGAGTTAGAAGAAGCACTAGTGAAAGCAAAAGAAGAAATTGATAATATGAAGAGCCAAAGAGACAAAGTTAATGAGGAACTCCAACTTGCACTACATCAGAAATCATCACTAAAAAATCAAATTGCATCAACTGAACTTACTATTAAGGATTTGGAGCAGAAGATTATGTCTGCTGTGGATCTATTACAAAGCTCCAAGAATGAACAAGATGACATCCAAATGCAGCGTGATAATGCATTGAAAGAGGCTGAGGAGTTAATGAGAAAATCACAAGGAGAGTTCTCAAGCACACATGTAGTGCCTCAACTCTTCTCAGAATTCTCTTTTTTAGAGATTGAAGAAGCAACAAGTAACTTCAATCCTTCCCTTAAGATTGGTGAAGGTGGATATGGAAGTATATTTAAAGGTACCCTGCGTCACACTGAGGTGGCTATAAAATGTTGAACCCCAACAGCACACAAGGACCCTCTGAGTTTCAACAAGAGGTAGGTTGGTTTTGAGTTTTGTTTGTTATTTCCAACATCATCCTGTTTTAGTCAGCAATAATCGTTTCTGGCTGGTTGCATTTATTGTTATCTGATATATCTTTAGTTGGTTGTAATGTATAATTTGTTACATGTATAATTAGTCCAGATTTATAGTTGAAATTAGTCTTTGTAACTCAACTTTTTTATAAGCTCGCCCATTTGACTTCTCCATAAGTAATTAATTTCAACTTATAGGAGAAATTGAATTCATTTACTTTCAAGATTAATTCTATTTTCTTCTCCCATGAGTCATTCTATAGAAATTTATCTAAATTGGCTCAAAATATAAAAATCATTCCTATGCTTCACTAGCAGCATAAGCTTTTGGCATAATAAGAGTATTGCTTACTAGTGCCCTAAGCCCTAAAGGGAGTTGTTAAGGAATCCAAAATATTTTTGTTAGAAATCACGACATTTATTGTATTTGTAACATTAATTGCTATATTTTCCAATAAAAGTTCTTATAACTAGTTCCTTAATAAGTGCTCTAAGGGCACTAGTTAAGATTTCCTTTGACAATTGGTTTGTGATATGGTATTTGAGCTCTTTCCTGAGGCAACATGTTAGAGATATACAAAAACCATTGTGTGCTTTCACCAATTTGTTTAAACTTTTGGAATAGTTGGTTTATGATAATTTTGGCCTCACTCTTGGTTTTGTATCAGGTTGAGGTATTGAGCAAGTTAAGGCATCCTAATCTTATCACACTTATAGGAGCTTGCCCAGAGTCATGGACTCTTGTCTATGAATATTTACCCAATGGAAGCCTTGAAGATCGTCTCAACTGCAAGGATAACACACCTCCCTTATCATGGCAAACTCGGATTCACATTGCTGCAGAACTATGTTCTGCTCTTATTTTCCTCCATTCAAGTAAACCTCACAGCATAGTACATGGTGACTTAAAACCTTCCAACATTCTCCTTGATGCAAACCTTGTTAGCAAGCTTAGTGACTTTGGAATCTCTAGGATACTATCATGTGAAGAGGATTCAAGTAACAACATTTCACAGTTTTGGATGACTGTTCCAAAGGGAACATTTGTTTACATGGATCCTGAATTCCTTACTTCAGGTGAACTCACTCCAAAGTCAGATGTTTATTCATTTGGAATCATACTATTAAGATTGATAACTGGGAGACCAGCCTTGGGAATAATGAAGGAAGTGCAATATGCATTTCAAGGTGGAAAGCTGAAATCTCTGTTGGATCCTTTGGCTGGAGAATGGCCATTTGTGCAAGCTGAACAATTGGCTTGTTTGGCTTTGAGGTGTTGTGATATGAATAGGAAGAGCAGGCCAGACCTTCATTCAGATGTCTGGAAGATTCTGGAACCAATGAGGGATTCTTGTGGAGGCACAAACATCTTTGGACTTGGTTCTCAACAAGGACTCTGCCAACCTCCTTCATATTTTATTTGTCCAATCTTCCAGGTAACTAACCATTCATGATCTTTTAGGATATCTTGGAATTCAAGCAAATGATATGCATTCATATGGTCAATTTTCATTGAAATTTCAATCAAAGTTTCACTATATAGTTTTTGCTATTTGTTATGTAATAATGTTCACCCTGCATTATTTCATACACTTTCTGCATTAGTTCAGACTTGCCTATTCCCAATTTTATTTTTATTTGATAATTTTTTAGCTTCATTTGTACCATGGAGCTTTGAATAAAAACCAATTATTATCTAAGAAAGTTTCCCCTCATATTATGTTCCTACATTGCAGGAAGTTATGCAAGATCCACATGTGGCTGCAGATGGTTTCACCTATGAAGCTGAGGCTATAAGGGATGGCTGGAAAGTGGTCATGACACTTCACCAAGGACAAATTCTAGGCTTTTACATCTCAATCTTGTTCCCAACCATACTCTTCGCTATGCAATTCAGGACTGGCTTCAAAGTCACTGATCAAGCTTGTCATTTTTTCTTTTTCCCATTTTGATTAAATTATAGCTCTCTGTCTGTTTTATATTAAGATTCTATAGGGGCAATAGCTGTCATTAGAAGTTTTTTCTTCCATCAATTTTTTTACAGATCTTTAAAATATGGAAATCATATTTTAATTATAGCCATCCTGTTGTATAGGTTCTACCCCCATATGTGTATGTATGTATCTTCAGTTATTGTAAAAAAAGTAGTATATGATGTACATATGGCAAATTAAAACAGTGTTTTGTTGTGTAATTATATTTGGCAGTGGCTAGGCAATGCTGTTGTTAGTCCTGAGAAGAACTAAAAAAAGTTGATGCAATGCAAGTAATCTAATATAACTTGAGAAACTTAAAATTGAGAATCTTAGGGCTGTTTGGTTTGTGAAAACATTTCCTGTTTTCACTCTGTTTCCTGTTTTCTGAAGTTTTACGAAGGAAAAACTGGAAATGCTGGAAACAACTTTTGTTTCCAGCATTTCCAGTTTTTCCTTTGTAAAATTTCAGGAAACAGGAAACAGAAAATGGAAACAGGAAACGAAAATGCAAACCAAACATGCCCTTAAAAAGCAATGATGTGTTTTTCTCCTTTCTATTCTTCTACAGTATAGAATATGGGGAGAATGAATTATTAAAAGTGGAATACATAATAGGGTTGGAAAAAAATAATATCAAATTGGACAGGTTCCAATTTTATTTTTATTTTTTTGTAACCTCCAAATGAGTTTATTATTATTATGCGTTATTTTATACTTGGTTAGTTGCTTCTAGGATACTGATATGCTATATGATTAAAAATTGATATATTTTATAAATTTTAATAAAACCTCACATACTTGAGTATAAATAAATTAAAAAAAAATTCTTGTATAAGTGTATCCATTATAAAAATTATTCCTATCTTTCAAAGTAAAATTGTAAAAAGTTTCCTTGATCATTATTCTAATAAATTCATGTCAACATTATTGATTGAAAAGAAGGGGGAAAATCCTGTCTGATAATGAAAATGATGGACAGTTTGGGGAGGAAAAGCATAAAGTAAAGAACTTTTTTTTTCTTTTTTTTTTGGTCAATTTTTTTTTCTTGTCAGCTGAAATTCTAGCCTTAATGGGCTGAGTCTTATCTCATGATCAATTGGGCTAAATTCCAGTTAGGGCCCACATCCCTACACGTGTAATTCACTAATTCCACGATCGTGGTGGTACATGTCTTTTGTGGGAAAAAAAATCACTGAGAGGCTCAATTAGTGGGAGAAATGGTATTTGTAAAATAATTTTTTGGTGAAATTTGTAAAAATATTTTATATGATAATTTGTATAACAGAGAGGACAAGAAAAAAAAAGAATAAAGTAAGATATGATAAGCAATATGATAAATGGAGATAAAAAAGAATGTGTTATATAAATTATTAAATAAATTTATTTTGTGTGTTAGTGTGTAAATAACAGGGGTGCGTGTAAATAACATAACTTAGTTAGTAGCACACATCACATCATGATGTCTTTTTGAAAATATTTGCAATTTTCTTTTTCTAAAATGTCATTGCCTCACTCCTAAAACATTGGAAAAGACTTTACATTTTTAAAATTTATGAAAATTTTGAGTTCATTTTCTAAAATTGAAAATTAAAATATCCCGCCAAAATGTTTTCATTATATTTTTTTTATTAAAAGGAAAATAGAAAATATTTCAAGTAAGTACTTAAAAAATATATATTTGATTTTTTAATTATCTCACTTTATTTTCTTTCTTTTAATTTTTTCTTATTTTTTACTTATTTATACAACTCATAAATTCACTTGTTTTCTTTTTTTTTTCCACTCATTTCCTAAGGTAAATACTTTATCTTACATTTAATACATCAAAGAATTTATAACATTGTATGATCCATATATATAAAATAAATCCCATCTTGTGAAAAATTGCCTAAGTATTATTGGGATTTAAATTTTTTCTAGTCGTGCATTTGTCTCCGGCTACGGATACCAACGGGGTGGAGCTGGGCGGGGGCGGGTAGTGACTACCCGTATTCATACCCGCTAAAATTAACGGGTACCCATGCGGGTAACAGATATCCATGAGTATTCATGGGTATTCATTAATGTTTAAGAATTTAAATTTTTAAAAAAGAAAGAGAGGAAATGTTATATAATATATTATAATATTATACTATATATATAAATAATCATTGTATAATACCCTTACGTGTTAATATATTAAGAATATCATAAAAAATTAATATAAAATAAATTATATCGCATCATAAGATGACAAAAAATCATAATATTCAAATATATTTAATAGAAAAATATGTTTTAATGAGTATGTGGGTACCCGCGGGGCGGGTAGTATAATATTTGTCCCACGATTATATAAATATATGGGTACCCATTGCGGGGTATATCCACGGGTACGTGTTTTTTTATATCCCTATCTCCAGCAAGTATAGCTACCAAATAGCTACTAAATAATTATGAAAAATATTCCATAATTAATTTGGTAGTTATTTCCTAGCTATTCCGTAAGTATTACTCTGCTGCAAGAGCATAACCACAACAGAGGATTTATTGTCATTGTTGTTGTTCTGTTGTATATTTCATCATAATTTAAACAATTTAAATCATAAGATCTAATTGTTGTTTTGAAGACTGGTTTAGACAATCTTTATCCCAGCACCCCATTTTTTTACTATTCAGATATCTTTTTTTTTTGGTCAACACTATTCACATATATATCTTAAATGGGTCACACAAGTACACATCAGCAGGTTCTTATTAAGCATCCTCTTCTCTAACTCAACATCTTACTTTTTTTATCATTCACAATTCTTAAATGGGTCCCATAAATACACATCACACACTCAAAAAATTTAAAGTACCGGTGCTTAACTAAGCACCAATTATGCTTGAACAGCACCCATTTAAAATTCACTCTAATGGTACTTTTTCTCTTAGCACCCGGTGCTCTTGCATCGTAGCTAGTAATCCGCGTAGGAATTCGGATTAGCTGCAGTTGACTACACTGCAATCAATAAATCTGGATCGTCTGATAATGAAAATCGGACGATCCAGAGGTCGAGATGATGCAATCGAATTTATTAATCATCTCAACCTCTGGATATTGGACGGTCCGGATTTACTGACTACAATGACCGCAAGGAAAACTCGACTACAGCAAATCCGGCTCCTCCGCGCAGTGAGTGACTAATAACTAATAATGGGATAAAAGTGGCCCACACGGTTCCTTGAGAGATGCTCAAAAAATGACAAAGAAAGTGGCAAGTGGAAGGACCACCGTACGAGAAACATAATAATTAACCTTTGATACGCTTGTTCTTTCCTGTCTATGCTCCACTAATTATATATTCTATCTAATCTAATCTGTACGTATGTGTTACTATTCTTTTCAATAAAATATATACGTATGAATGAATATGATGATAGTGATACTGCACTGATTAGTGGAAAGTAGAAGCTTTCTGTTCCTTAACAACTTGGTCAAATTTTAAGATTTCAACCTATCAAGGTAGTTAAAAAAAAGCAATATTCTGTTGTGAACAAAATATGTTCACTATTCAAGTTTTCTAAATACACTAATAAGAGGATTTATGCACATAATTGCATAATCATCTTATAATTTACAGTGAATAGTTACACTTCTCATGACTATTTTGTTACTAGTAAAATTATTAACCAAGTAATTTTTAATAAGGATTTAGTACCACTCTAAAGTAGAACATCATTTACAAAATGGCATTAAATAGTACTTTACACTGACAATTTTTAAAATTAATCTAAAAATTTTCAAATTAAATATATGGTGAAAAACATACAATTATGATTTTTCACATCTCAATTTTTATATTCGTTTAACATCTTTCTTTATCTCTTTGTTTCACTACCACCTTCAGTCTTATTTTTAAAAATCATAGTACTAGATTATTAAAATCAAGAAACTGTTTAAAAATAATTAATTATAATTAATAATGTCATAATTTTAAAATTTATTTTAAAAATATCCTTATTATTAAATAATTAAAATAATGAAAGAATTATTTCTAATTAAAGTTATTATTAAAGTAGCGAGTCATATTTCAATAGTTAATCATAAAAAACAGTGTAGTATATAAGAAATAGGTTAATAGTGAATAAAAAATTAAGGGATATACTAAGAACTTTATAATTAATATAATTAAAATAATATATTTTTTATAGGATAACAAAGTGTCTTTTGTCTCTTATAAATAACACAAAAAACTGTGCGTGTGAAAAAAAATGATTTCGATGTTAGAAAAAAGTGGAAATCCAAAATTACTTAACTTTGCGGTACATAAAAAATAGCTCAATCACCGAACACATAAATCAGTGTTAAGTGATTATTCTAACTTAAGCACCTTAATCAGTAGTTCTCTAGTTCGAGTCCCAACATTATAATTAAAGAGAAAATTTTTCCACCCATAATTATCTTCCGAAAAGTATGTATGTGATGCCAATAGTTAAATTTAGTCATGTGTCAATACAAAGTGCGATTTATCACAGTACAGAAAAAACACGTGCTGTCACACCCAACTGTGAACTATCAACATAGAACAGAAAACCGGAAATTCTAGATGTCAAGTTCAACCAGAGTTACTAGTTAGTAGTTACCACTCACTTTTTTCCTCAGTGTTACAAACTACAAAACAAAAACAAAATCACATTATTATTAAATTCGGTTACCCTTGCTTTTCTCCTCTCCCCACCGCCACTCCTCCTCCCCAATTCCTCTGTACCTTCCTTATATTCTCTCCAAACCAAAAGAAAAACCTTTTTTTTTTTTGCTTTCTCTAACACCCATTTGTTTCTCCCTCAATTTTTCCATTGAGAATCTCAGTTCATAGCAATGGTTTCACTGGGAGCTATTATATACTGTGGCCTATGTGTTCCTGTTTGCTGTCACTTTGGTTTTGGCTGGTGATATAGTTCACCATGATGATGTTGCCCCAAGAAGGCCTGGTTGTGAGAAACAATCTTGTTCTGGTACCAATTTTTTTTAATTCTTCACATGAATTGCATACTAGTTTAGAAATGTCTTGCTTGATGGTTTTGATCTTGGCCTTGATTCTTCCTTGCTGGGAAACTGCTGGAACAGTGAATAGATTTGGAAAACATAGGAAAAATCCTTCTTTTTTAAGGAAAGGAAAATATGAGAGTTTGGTGGGATTAATCTTTTCAATTTTTGTTTCTTGATATTTGATTTGAGCTTTCAGTTTTGTAAAGATGATCAAAATTTCTTTTTATTCTGCTATTGAACATAAAATTCTCGCTTAAGTTTTAGATTTCTTAAGAAAAAAGAGTATAAGAGGAGAGAAAATAATGGTAATTCTGAAGTGATTCCATTAAGGTTGTGTTAAATTATTAATAGACTTGCTTTTTTTAGACACTACTTCCATTTTCAATTGTGTACTGTAGTAATTCTTTTTTGCCTAGGTGGTGTGTTTCTAGATTTTGCAATGGAGTGATCTACGTTAGTAGAGTGGTCCTTGTATGCTGACTTTGTAAAATATATCTTTTATATTGATTTCATTTTCACTTTTCTTTTTCTTTTGCTTATGATTGTTGTCATGCAAACTTGCATCTTTGGCACTTGAGGCCAATGCAGGTGGAGTTGTTTTAATTTGTTTATATTCTTCTCCAAATGCTTTTATCTTTTATCTGTCCTCAAAAAAGTTCTGTAACTCTGTATCTCTTGTTGATTGACCTTATATGTATCAGTGTTTTATTTAACAGCTTTATCCAATTTCTTCTTTTGTTAGGTCAAAGTCCCCACTTGGATTGATGGTGTGGAAAACATGGAGTATGTTGGTGTTGGTGCAAGATTTGGCCCTACATTGGAATCAAAAGAAAAACGTGCCAATCATACTAGAGTTGTCATGGCTGATCCTCCTGATTGTTGTAGCAAGCCTAAGAATAAGGTGTTTTAATTAATTTTTAAGCTATAGAGCTTACCAAATGCAACTTTTACCTGAATGTGAAGCATAATTGTCCAGATTCAAAGCTCCTTTTTTAAAAAGTGTTTATTAATTTGTAATTTGTCTTGCTTTTCACTATTGTTAGCTCACCAGCGAGATCATTTTGGTGCACCGAGGAAAATGTAGTTTCACAACCAAGGCAAATATAGCTGATGAAGCTGGTGCTTCAGCCATCCTCATTATAAACTACCGTACAGGTGTTTCAAATGTTCTTGTTTTGTTTAAATGCATTTTAAGGTCTCATAGCCTATTCTGTTTATCATTTGTCCATTAGTGAATTTACAATTAAAGGTGATATTTGGGACCATGGTTGCAGAGAATGCTAAGTAATTTTGTTCATTAATTTGTTACTAGGAAAATAGCTTTGCAATAAGCAGTTGCAGTAAATATTTATTTTATGTATATAATATAACCTTCTCATATTGAGTTCATTTTAAGAAACTATTGCATGTCTTTACTGTGCAGAACTTTTCAAGATGGTTTGTGAAGAAAATGAAACTGATGTTGATATTGGAATACCTGCTGTCATGCTGCCACAAGATGCTGGATTAAACTTGGAAAGGCATATAAAAAACAACTCCATAGGTATGATTGAGATTGACTTTCTCTGATCTGTCTCTCATTGTGTAATTAGTTATGGCTTTTCTTTTACAAAGGACAATTTAATTTTAGAAATGACTACTTTATTTTTTGATACCTGATCTGGTGTTGTGTCTTACTTGATATCATTTGCTCTTCTGCATGTGCAATTCTTGCTCTTAAGTGTCCATACAGTTATACTCTCCACTACGTCCATTGGTTGATGTTGCGGAAGTGTTTTTGTGGCTTATGGCTGTTGGTACCATTTTATGTGCTTCTTATTGGTCTGCCTGGACTGCCAGAGAAGCAGCTATTGAGCAAGAGAAGCTTTTAAAGGTTACCTACTTCCTTTCATGCCAATTTTACTCTCTCTCTCTCTCTCTCTTGGATGAAAGGAGAAATATTAATAGTGTAGAAAGGAAGAATACAACAATTTGCCAAAATTAGACAAACAAAAAACACCGTAAAGATTAAAGACAAACTCATTAAAACAATAAGGTTTTTGTGTCCTTTATTACCTGCCAGGGAGGCTCTTGAAAACAGGAGTTTATTTCTTTTAATGTCAGCAAGTTTTTTTCTTTATAAAGGAATATTTCCCCGCATTTAAAAACTCATTAATTCAGTTACTAATATATGGATAACTTTCATATTTGCAGGATGCTTCAGATGAATATGTTACTGCAGAAAATGTTGGATCCAGTGGTTATGTGGAAATCAGCACTACAGCAGCAATTTTATTCGTTGTGCTTGCTTCTTGTTTCTTGGTTATGCTGTACAAATTAATGTCATTCTGGTTTGTTGAAGTTCTGGTGGTTCTATTTTGCATTGGTGGGGTAGAGGTGAGTTATCATGTTTCAGGCTTTTTTCTTGTTGATTAGAGTTCATCCCTTTCCTTTTATCTAGATTGTAATCATTTGCTGATCAACCAGATTACCATTCCTTACTCGTCATCATTTTGCATCTTCTTTAATACGGCTGCAATATCTTGTAACTGGAGGTCTCATGTGGTTAATTTAAATGAATTCCCAAGATACTATGATTACAAGAACCTTAAGTTAAACCCTAAATCTTAAGACAGAGACCAAAAAAAAAGTTATAGATTTGCAATTTCACAATATGATAAATTTAAAATCCCCAGAACGCCTAATTGGGAATCCCTTTGATTGATTGACATTATTATTCTTGTTATGTGATCTTTGCATTGGTAATCTCATGTAGCTAAAGTCATAGGAGTGCAACATGGTTTCGTTGTCCTACAGCAGCTGAATCTTTATTTTTTTTATGTGCTTTCAGGGACTGCAAACCTGTTTGGTGGCTCTGTTATCATGGTAAGTCTTTTATCCATGAAGAAGGTGATTGGGTTAGAGGAGGATTTGACAACTACTCTGCTGACTTTTCTTCTGTTATGAATTTGTGGCTTTCTCTATTGGGTTATAATCTTGTGCTTTTAATAATCAACATTTTAAATGAAACTCAGAGAGTATAACTACATTTGTTAGGTGCAAAGATCATGTTGTGTTGTATACTTTATTTATGTTCTTAAATTATGATTGTGGTGAAAAATTAGGGTGAGAATAAATTGACTTAGTTGTCAGTTTTTTTCCATTGCCTATTTTCTGAAAATTATAGCATTGAAGAGGTAGTGAAATCAATTTCATTTAATCATATTGACCAAATGTAGCAAGACAGACATATAGCTCCGGGTCAAACATGCATAATTTTTGCATGAGCAAGTTTTTTCTTGCTTTCTTTTAATATCATCATTTCAAGAACTAATCATTATTTGAAAAGGAAATGACTTCTACTTGAAGTTTGTTGCTGTAGAGTACATGGTTTGTTGTATTAAATCCCTTTGTTAAGATATGAAATTGATAGCAAGATGCTTACAGTTTCAGATGGTTTCGACATCCTGCACAAACATTTGTGAAGATACCCTTCTTTGGAGCTGTCTCATATCTGACACTTGCCATTACTCCCTTCTGCATAGTGTTTGCCGTGGTTTGGGCAGTTTATCGCCATGCATCATTTGCTTGGATTGGTCAAGATATTCTTGTAAGAATATTTTTGTATCTTTGGTTAAAGTTTTTCCATACTTTTATACTGTTTATTTATTTATTTATTATTTTGGCTTAGGCTGCTTGGCATTTCTGATTAAAATATAGAAAATCGTGATAAAATTTTAAGAATTTTTCTTGCTGCATATCATAAATTTGCTTTCCAAAACATCACTGGTATAAAACTGAAAATGTTCTTAAACTAGCATGGAATCTGATACTCTTCTTCTGGCCATAACTAAAACAAGGACAATAAGATACTATATTTGTGTCCTGTAATGCATTACTTTGGTATACATTTGATTAGATCCAATAAAGGAGTGCATTCTAGGCCATTGATATACCAACTATTAGTTTTCTTTTCCATGTTATTATTTTCTGTTTCATGTCCATGTTTATTTTCTCTTATCACTTAAAAAAATTTTTTGATAATACTTGTTCCCTTTTGATGTAGTTTCAAATAGAAATTGAAGTCCTGCAATTTAGGACTTATTAGTTATTACTGACACACTTTCTTTAAGCCTGCAAGCTTGTATAGTATAAAACTTGATTTACTGAAAACCTTTTAAACTTCCAGGAAATTGAAAGTGGGTTAATATTTATAACACATTTACTTTTCTTTTTCTACCTCCTGTCTTTCAGGGTATCGCATTGATAATTACAGTTCTTCAGATTGTTCGCATACCAAATCTCAAGGTTGTCCACAGCACTATCTCCTCATTTACTTGTTCATGGTACTCTTGAATTTAAGGACAGGAGCTATACATGGGACATTTATGTACTGTTAAACTGACAAGCCGTTGAAGAGATAGCTTTGTTGGATACTACTGAACTTTTATTATGGAAAAAGACACTAACATTATTATGAAAAAAAGACTAACATGTACCTATTTCCTGTATCAGGTTGGGACTGTTCTTCTCAGTTGTGCCTTCCTATATGACATCTTATGGGTGTTCGTCTCCAAATGGTGGTTCCATGAGAGTGTGATGATAGTGGTGAGTTTTTAAAGAAAGCTCTCCCTCTTCTATTGTTCTTTACAAAGCTTATTTTGGCCTAAGAAACATGTTTTTCCCCCTTTTAAAATTTACATTTCTCTATACAGGTAGCTCGAGGTGATAAGAGTGGAGAAGATGGTATCCCCATGCTACTCAAGATACCACGCTTGTTTGATCCTTGGGGTGGTTACAGCATCATCGGTTTTGGGGACATAATTTTACCAGGACTTCTAGTAGCATTTTCACTAAGGTTGAATTGGAATTCAGATATCGATCATATCTCTCTCCTATTCAACTTCCTTGTGTTGCTAATGCTTTTTGTGATAAAATACAAGTCCATGTTATCTCCTTGTAAAAATGTTTTAGGTAGATGGATAAAATGGTTGGTATCATGATTCATGTTAATGGTTCATGAACTTAACTAACTATTCTATTGATAACTAACTTTATAGGTACGATTGGTTGGCAAAGAAGAATCTCCGTGCTGGTTACTTCTTGTGGGCAATGACTGCTTATGGTTTAGGTATGATATGTTTGATATCTAGGAATCGTTTTCATGATAAAATGTGAAAATCTTTGGGCCTGTTAACTGTTACGCAAGATCCCTCAAATATTATATACTAGGCTACTCAGTAATAATAATATTCTTTCTAGGCAACAGGCTTAAAATTTCTGGATACTATTATTTTAAGTGCATCAACTTAACAAAGAATAAGAGTTCATAGAAAGTTTAATGGTGACACTTCAGAGGCTGTGGTTTTATCTCCAACAAAGAAGATATTATATGTTATTGCAAATTTGGATGGTAGCAGAATGGGGGATATATCTAGTATAATAGATTATAATGCATTAACCCCATGTGTGCAGTACTGCAATCTAATATCTAATATGTATGCAGTTTACAGTTTAACATTAATAAAGAAGCAATTACACAACACTTTGATTTAACAACATCAAGAAATACACAACAAATCTGTTGCTTCTTCCTTATGTACCTTTCTTCACATGCGGAGCTGACTATTGACTTACTCTTTTACGTCATTCCTTGAAATTTGATCTGCAGGTCTCCTCATTACATATGTGGCTTTGAACTTGATGGATGGGCATGGCCAGCCAGCTTTGCTTTATATAGTCCCATTTACACTCGGTAAGTAAATTATCAGACACATTTAAATTTGAAGTGCAAATGCCTTTGATAACATGTTCTTATGTAATCTTTGATGGAATTTGAAGTGCAAATGCCTTTATACTTCCACAAAAAAAACTCCCTAGTGTTAAATTTGAATGTGTTCTATTGGCTGTTTAAGGTGCCTTTGCTTAAATCATCCAAAGCTTTGTCCATTATATCAGTTTAGTTTTTAATAAAAGAGGAGATATATGTTGAACAGTTTAAAACAGAGAATTTTTTTGAATCTTTTGCAAGATGGATCAATGTCATTGTTGTGCTAATCAAATTCATAGGTCATTGCTCAATTTCTCAGAAGTAGGTAAGGGTTTTCATATTTTCATGTATGGATGTGGGAAAAGAAGTAAAATGATTTTACTTAAAAATTAGTTTGTGACAGAATGCAATAATGTAAATTGGTCCATGCAGCTGGCATCTTTTGGATAAAACTTGATTGTTGTTGAGTTATCAGCCTAATGACAGTGACACATAGCATACTTTTGGGTTACTCCATGACATTAAAGCTGGTCCAGTTTCTGAAACTTTATTCTGTAATCATAATTGCAGGCACCTTTTTGTCATTGGGAAAGAAGAGAGGTGAGCTCAAGATTTTATGGACAAGAGGAGAACCAGAAAGGATTTGCCCTCATATCCAAGAGGATAACCAATCAACTAACCACCATTGATCACCACAAGACTTGTATCCTAGGTACTAGTTATAGGAGAGTGATACCAATTCTTAGGAGATTATGTAACATTTGTAACTTTGTTGTAACAAAATTTCAGCCAAATGTTAAAATCAGCAGCTTAGAGAGGTGAGAGAAATACCATCCACCTGTTTTGATTTTGGAGAGGAGTGACCCACAAAACTGTATGCTGTAACATTATATTATTTGAGATAGTTGATGGGAGGAGGTTAGAAGATATCAAGAGAATCCACATTCTGGTTGATTCCATGAGGGTCTGCCCAAAAAACCATGTCTTTTGCTAAGCAAATGTGAAGAAGCAAAGTGACATGATGCATGGAGAACTCCATCAAAGAGGGAAGACTGGCAAAAGGCTGCTAACACTGAGAAGCTGCTGTTTACTATTAGCCATAACTTGTATTATTATTGTTGTGGTTATTATTATTATTAGTGTTCCTGTTATTCTTGTTGTATAACTATAACATAGATTTGAACTCGAAAGCTGAATTTTTATTTCTGTAACATTTTCATGTTTATGAATTTAATTAATAAAGAGACAAGATAGGATATGAATCTATATTTTTACCCTTAATATTTTAATAAAATCTCATTTTATCCATTTTAGTTTTTTTTTAAATCTTCTAAACTTTCCAAATTAAATGATGTACTATGTGAAAAATATAAAATAAAATAATTAAAATAAAAAGGCCTTAAGCAATGTTAATCTATAACATAAATAATTAGAACTAAAAAAATAGTGTAACTAAAATTGATAATTCATTTTTAAAAAAAATCTAAAATTATAACTACCAATAAAAATGTTTCTTCTATTTAATAAAATTAGAATCTATTAAAAAATATATATAAATATCTTTTTATATCATTTTTATTTATCAACTACTTTAACGACTAACTTTACTGAACGCTTCTAATCTAATAAGCTAGTTTATCAGCTTTAAGCTTTCAATTATCAGTTAACTTTTTAACTTTAACTAATTTATTAGCTATTTTAATTATTAATTAAGTCATCACTAGGTCAAATTTGGGGTCAGATTTGGGATTCAAAAAATCATCCTTGCAAAATATTGAATTGTGAAAATTGTGACAATGAAGTGAAAAAAAATAGAAGCCATTAAAAGCATCTTTTTATAGCATCATTGACATTTAATAATTTATAATCGTCTTTTTGACAAGTAAGAAACTTCCACTGATTCAAGCAACGATAACATATAAATAAACCTCAAAAATTAGAAAAAAAATTAGAAATAGAAATTATGATAGTCGGCCAGTTCGTTGTAAAAATTGATATGTTTCTTTCCAAGTAAATAATATATATTTTTCCTTTTTCTGACTACTTCCTTTTTTCCCTTTCTTGGCCACCAATTCTGTTAGAACTGTGAACAAGAAGATCCATGGACATTTCACATGAACGATCTCAACTCCATAAAAGCAACAAGGTATATATGAACAACTCACAACAAAACCCAGGAAAATGAGGGGAAAGAGAGAACAAAGAGGATAAATAGGGAAATTGGAAAGGTAGAAAAAGAGAAATTGAAAGTGATGGATAAAAAAAGAGATAATCCACCTAAAATGGGTAAAAAGTCCTTCCATAAAGGAGAAGAGCCCTCCATGGAGGGAGGGGCTCCCTCGGGAGCGGCGGCATAAGACCTTCTCTCTTTTTTTTCTCGCAGTGCTGTCTCTGTTAGGGTTTTCTAAACAGAATGCAGAAGAACATGCAAATTTGTCATGACAATTTGGTCTGGCCGATACAACGAATCATCACGATAATTTCGTAACAATTAATGCCGAGAATCTAGAGGGATATGTCCCAAGATATTATTCTTATCAAAGATATAACTTTCACACTTTATTTATCCATGGTACAATTTTCCTTATTTACTCACAGTGCAATGCCATATAAAGGGACCTTCCCCCAAATATAATCATTCCAATCTCTTGTCACTTCTCATAACCAATGAGCTCAGTTCTCTACCATCTCTGGAGTGCAGTCGCAGCAGATATCAAGACAAAGGTACCAAGGTATGATTCCTCAATCTCAGTTTTGACATCATTCTCTATAGAGTCTCTAGTATTTCCTAATTCCTCTCACTAACCATTTGCATAATGAGGACTCATGGTGGTATCACCAAAACAATGTATATTCCATACACAAATACAAATGCACAAAAAAAAATGTATAAGGGTACAAACTAGGGTTTTTTTGACCTAAAACTAAAAGTACAAGACTGCCCCCATAACCAAATTGGGCCTGGGTCAACCATAAACAAACTGCAAAAAAAAAAAAAGAATGAAACAAAATGTGCAAAGAACATGTTAAGGAATAAAAAATGAAAATTATTTTGAGAGTACAACATTAAATACATTAAAAACTTAAGAAACTTTATTTTTCATTAATATTTCCTAAAACAAAATAAATGTGAAAAAGGAAAATAACTGACATGCAACATTTTTCTTGCGCTTGCCAGCATCTCTCAAAATTGTTCAAGCCATTGGCCATCTCATAAGGATTCATTTCAATTTTCCATTCCGAGTCCACTCCTGAACATGGAAAGAGATATTTAATGAGTTACAAATTAAAATAACACTACAATAGTTGGAATTGTTACGAAATTTAGAGCATATTTTCTACAATGAGAAAAAAGGCAATTAACATGAGAAGTTCCCTATCATTGAATGATCACACAATGAATGAAGTCAAGCAAGCACATACAAACTAGTCAGAAATTACCAAATTCACAAAATTAAGGTATGATGCATTGTGACCCTACAGCATGATTAACTAACAGACTAACATGCATCCAACATCACGTATATGACAGAAGTGTACATAACATAAGAAAGCATTTTAGAAAACAGCAAAACTAAAAACCGAACCATGTCATCAACACTAGTAGTCCAAAATGCAGAAGGTGCAAAACGAAACAAGAGAGATTCAGAAGGAAAAGGAAATAGGGAGTTGAAGGCCCAAAAAATCTATTATGAAATAGGTTTTCCAGTTATACTAGATAAAAATGGAAAAGGAAAAAGAAAAGATATAGAAATGTTTCAGCAAATAGTTTTTAAGTTCAGCTAGAAGGCATGTGATGGATAAGGGAAATACTAAGCCACGTTAAAAAGCATACATGCATGTCGCCTTAGAAAACCATTCCCATGGGTAGTAAAAAACATTGTCTTCCTTTCTTGCCCTGGTGATAAAAATTCTTGCATTCTCTCTGGCCAGTCAGAATTTAATCTGCGAGCAAAATCTTCCACTTCCCTGCATCAAACGGTGCCAAGCAAATAGAATTTTAGCATGCACCGTCTTAATATCACATTATGTAACCACCCTGAAAACATCTCTGTATCAAAGAGATATCTTTGTATACCTAAAATGAACAGGTCAAAACCAACATAGAAGGTAAAATAGTGAAATGAACATTGCTAGTAGGGCTTAGCCTCAAGTGTGCAGAAGTCATAGGTTCAATTCCTTGAAAACTGGAAAAAAAAATAGGGAGGGTTCAATCATTCTGGTGCCTTGCCCTCTGCATATGCTCTTATAGTCCATAAAAGATCTATTCAGCAATGCAGCTAACTAGGCAGAAAGAAAAAAAAAGGCTAGTGATCTGCGAGTGCAACTATGCTAAAGATGATAACCAGCCACAAGAGAAATACAAAAGAGCTTTTAAAAACAAAACAGTGTCAAGCATTGAATCAGAAAATACCCCACCTGTCAATTTTTTCCTTTAATGCAGGATCAATCTCATCATCTATATCACCATCATCAGACTCACCTTAGGAGTAAAAGTGCCATCCTCTGTAAGGTGTAAATTTGAGGTCTCGCCAGTTCTATCAGCTTCAGAACTTTGATGTCTGATATTATGACCATTTACCTCCTATTACAAGAAAAAAAAAGGTAATAAACACTAGCATTTTGGTGATAGGACCACAGACTATGTTCTTTCATAATTGACATTGTGCCAAATGATTTGATAGTGTGTGGATAAAACAGTAGGATAACATAACACTCACAAGAACCTTATTCAGTTCTGATGCTTCCTTCAAAGAAGAGTTCTTCTGTTGCTCTCTTTTCCTCCGGTTTTTCTTTTTATTCTTGGAAGTTTTAATCCCTTTTGGATCTGAGACAAAATTCTTCACCTCCAGTCAGGAAGTCAAAAGGGAAGCCAAAGAAAAATATAAAAAGGCTATAGCTCTTAGACAGTTCTTTGAGTAACGTTGATTGTAAAAGTTTGATAATGGCCACTGGTAAGCTAATTGGGTTTTAGAAGGGATATCTCACAGCCAACAGGTAAATAAAATAGAAAGTCTTCAACAATTAGGAATTAAAATTGTACAGTTCATCAATCTATAGACAGAAAAAGAGTTAAGGTAAACATATAAAGAAAAGGAGGACTAAAATGCTCAAATTACCTCCATCATTTCCATTAATAAAAGACAAAAGGTCGTCAACCGAACGTTCATCTACATGATCTTTTTCAACTTCAACACTCTGAAACATGAAAGGTATTGATTCTTATTTGAGTCAAAACTCATCTACAATTTAGGACATATAAAATGACACGTGAATACATATACACCAGTGTTGTCAATGGTTGGTGGTGCATCTTTGAAATAGCAGCAAGCAACAGGTGAGAAAATGCTCATTTCTCAATTTAAACCAATGAGCTTGTAATTTTTAGGGGGGAAATTATGTCTTTTGATCTTGCCTGTTTCTGAAAAACATCAATCAGATCAAAATTCCATCTTTTATCTATTCTCTCACATTAGAATCTCCACTCTCCAATGATAAATAGGTTTCACAGTTTCAGTTCCATGAAGCTTCAATCTCGGTGAGAATCCTATCAGACCTACAAAACTCTGTTCTAGATAATATTCATTAGCTTTTCCTATTATCTTGTTTCAGGGGGTATTTGGAAGAGCTTTTTTGAACTCATCTTATGACATAAGCACTTATATAAATGTTTGGATAAATTTATGAAACGAACTTATGACATGTTCATAAGCTGTTTTCAGCTTATTTCAATAAGCTCATAGAATAGCTTATGAAACAACTTATGAAAAGGTTAAGTGTCTTGTTTTTCCTTTGGTTCTCACCAACTCCCGTAAGTGCTTATGACATAAGCTCTTATGTGATAAGCACTTATTGAATAAGCACTTAATTAAGTTGTTTTCCCAAATGCAGTGTCAATTTTTTTTTCTGTGCTCTCCAAACTTTGTCAGTCCCTCTCCATCTATTTTTTATTTAAAAAAATATTGCTTCCTATCTTTGTCATTTTGACTGCAGAGAGGTTTTATCTTGTCCTACTACTTTTTCAGTTTCAAAGTGAAAATCTTCCAGGGTTTTTCAATAGCAGTTTTGCATTGAAAAGCCGAGGACTTAGCTTCCTTATATTCATTTTTGCATATTGAAAAGCTAATAACTATTCACTTTCTATTTATTGTATGCCTTTTTTTCGTTTGATCTGAGTTTTCCAATGAAAGGGAGTTTTGGCACAATGGTTGAAATTGTTTCCATTTGACTAGGTCACAAGTTTGAGTTATGAAATTGGTCTTTTGCAAATGCAAGGTAAGAGTACCAACAAAAGACCCAGAATGGGTCCAACCCTTCCTTGGACCCGACCATGGCAAGAGCTTTATAGTTACAGCACCAGGTTGCCTTTTTGCATTTTCCAACAAAGAATGTCCTATATTACTTTTTTACTTCATTTTTCAGTTTCACATCCCTCAATTTTACCTGCTCCTACACACTTCTTTCTCAAAACAGTATTCTCAGTTTTTTCCCCTGATTTGATTCATTTTCCACAATCAGGGGATATAGCAAGTGGAGCACCCTCAGCTTCATCAAGAACAAATAAGACTGGTCCAGGACTGAAGTATAACCATTTTTTGAGAAAAGATACAATTATTGTTGCATGAAAATACTTGTTAAACTTCAGAATTCCTTTGACAATACTTTCTATTAGTTTATATCAACTTCTACATTTCTCTAATTCCTCATCATTTTTTGAATAGGGCTACTTTTCTTCTTGACAAATCCATTTGGAAGTCCAAAGCTCCTCTAGTTCAAGTCTTCTTATATTAGAACTCCAGTGCTTAAAAAAATTAACAGTAATGACATGTTACAGGTCCATAGGCCACATAAGGCTTTTCTCCCTTATATGTGTGTAATGTGTGGTGCTTGGTCAGAATCAATTCCAAACCTAACACCATTCTGCTGCTGTTTCTTCATGGAATTCCTTATTTGGCATTTTTTTCTGAATGTTGTGTGTCCTGGTTCCCTAGACCGATTTTGATGATTAGCTTTCACGGCTTTGGTAGAAAGTAAAGGGGCAAAAATTTTATGATGGCGTGCAACCTATGTTCTACATTTTTTTGTTATTGGACCCCCACCCCTTGATGTGTCCACGCTCCAGATGTCCAGCCCTGGGCACGAGGGGGTGTGTTGGAAAGTCCCACATTGACTAGTGATAAGGCCATTTAATAGTATATAAGCCTTGGGCAGTCCTCACCTTACAAGCTAGCTTTTGGGGTTGAGTTAGGCCTAGGTCCAAAATCTAAGAGAGAGTAACTTAGATACTTCAAATTTTAAGGAGGTTTCATGGCACAACACTTGATTTGGGATAAGATTAGGCAATCGGCATCTATTTTGTCTGAAGCATGTCCTTTTTAAAGAAGTTTACCTAATATATTTTCGCTTTCTTTGTTTTTCTATGTTTTATTTTTATTCTTTTGTTAAGGAGGATTCATTATCCTCCCTTCTCTTTGTAATTTTTCCTCTTCATGAATTTCTTTTATCCAAAAGTGAAAAAAAACAGTTACATTTCCTCCAACATTGTAGTGTTGCTTCAACATGGTGACACCATGCAATCTGCCATAAAACTATGGAAGTTGACAGTGTACACCATTGACAACACTGATCTACACAGTCCCCATTGACAAAAATTCAATCAGAAATACCTAATGAGGACTATATTTGACAGTACAACATAAAATGTGCTGAAAAAGGGAAAGAAACAATTTGGTAGCACCTTTAACCTTTCACGCTCTTTTAATTCTTTCCTCTTTTTGGCATATAAACGGTTCAAAAGCCTGATCCTTGGGTCGTCAGTTATGTTCCTCAAGGGCTCCAACTTCTCTTCCTGGATCAAAAAAATGCCTGAGAAATGAAAATTGAAAATCCAAGAAGACATAATCGGCATACAGAGTTCTCACAAGCACCAGACACCTCTGTAAGATCATCAGGCAAATGAAATATCTCACGTATCTCCTCCGGTGTTTTTCCTTCAATTATTCGAGCAAGTGCACGACTGGTAAGATCAACCAACGGCTTTAACTGAAGGCTGTCCGCAGCAGACGTCAACTCGCACAGCCTCTCTGTGTCTATCCTAACAAATCTCTCATCATAAGACTTCCGTTCCTACAAAAAGAATAATCCCAAATCAAATAACCTTTGATGTTCATTGTTCAGATTTGGATCGTCTTGTTTAGATGCAGATAATAACAAGATAAGAGCATTGAAGAAACTGGTATAACCTTGTTTGAGCGACCTGGTACTTGATGAAATCGACAATAATCAAGAATTAAGCTCAACATGGCAGGACTGACTTGTTGAGGAAGACATATTGCACAATTCTTGGAAGATCCCATGCCTTTTTGTATTATTTCTTGACATATCAGAGGGCAAAACATTGCAATTTCTGTTCCACTTGTTGGATTGAATCATCGGAGGTTTGAAGCCAGACATAAGGCTTCATCATCTGAAAATGCAAGCAAGTACCGGTATAGTTTCAATTTCAATGCAAAAAAGTAACCAAAGCAAGTTCTTGATACTATGGTAGGCATAACAATTTTGACATTCCAGAATCCAGACAAGACAAATACATAACTACACATAAAAACAATCATAAAGAAATTGGAATGTTAAAGCAATTAAAGAGACTGCACCAACTTAATTCGGGGATTCGAGAAGATAATGCAAAGACTTGTATGAGCCGCAAGGCAAGGTGAATTTGCATGTCTAATGTTTTTAAAGTTGGAATATGTATGTGTGTGTGTGTGAGAGAGAGAGAGAGATAGAAAGAGAAATTTACCACTAAAACAACCGGTTATCTAATTGATGGGCCATGCATGGACCCGCTAAATTTTGATTCCATTATCTCTCACTACAATATCCATCCTTAAAGAGATTAAGGTGAAAACTAGACCAAAGAGTCATTTCAACACAATCAATTCCTTTAAAACACAGACGCTTTGTATTCACATAATCTCGTTAAATAAACTCAAGTTTCAAATGTCAACTGAAACAAAAAAACATAGAAACAAACTTAACCATCCGTAGTTTCAAAATTTATGATATTTGAAAGACGGGGACTGGGCTTCAATTTTGTAGGAGGAAAAAAAGGCATTAAACCTATAGAGAGGCACAAATGCATTCTGGTTCACAATAAAACTAAACCTATTAAAATTATTGAACGTAGAGTAATTGCAATGATGTAACAAATATTACTGGAAATGGATTAATGAACCATATAGAAGCAAATACATTATTTATAAATAAAGGTCTTAGGAATAAGTTAAACCTTACAACAAGCAGTACAACTTAAATGAAATTTAACCACTAAGCTAGATGTTTTTGTAAAAAATATATTCCAACACAAAGGTATCATACCTCAGGTTTGATAACGGCCATGTCAATTTCTGACATCTGAGAACAATTTGAAACCCGAAATATGTGGATAATGGAAGTTTCTTTATGGTGCAAGGAATATAGCCTGAGTTAAAAATTTAAACGTCTAATCCAAACAACCAGTTAATATCTCCACCTGTCAAAGGACTTCTGCAATCAGGATTACGTTACTCGAGCAACATTACTCAAATGTCCAAGGTCCATTAGAGAATTTACTGTGCTATGCAAATCTCTGTATCACAATATTTTAACCAGTGAGAAAAATAGCTGTGAACTTGCCAAACATCAGAATGAAGAATGAGTTGACACCTCTCAAAATGGAAGCTGCAAAGTTAAGGATAAGAAGTCAATAAGCACAGCAGATGCCAATACAGTAACGAAAAGCAGAAAAATATACTACTCCAAAAAATTAAATCTACTACTACTCCAAATAAGGACAACAAGCATATTGTATTTATTACAAATTACGATTTACAATACTGACCATAACAAAGTTGTGCAATAATGTAGCATTATGTAAGTAAACTCTATAATGCCATTTTAGTCAAACACTTATTGATTTCCATAGAGATTGGGAACTATCATCACGGCCAAAGTTTCCCACCAAACGCTAGTGTATATCAATTGTTTTCATTCTTGCAGGGGGCAGGGATGCACTTCAAAGAATATTAGAGATTAAAAAATGATATAACTTCCTGACTCACTTACATTTACATGATCTTTTTTTTATATAATTTTATAAAACGTACTGAGCATGAAGAACCATAGAAGCATCGGTAAGAAGGGTTGACAGAGAATTAGTCAAGTAGTTAGAGGTAGATGAAGACCAAGTAAAACTATAGGTCAAACCACTAAAAGATATTTAGAGAAAATAGTATATTTTTCAACCTAATGCATGATAGGGCATTATGACATCATTTGATCCATGTAGCTAACTCCACTTAGTGGAAAAAGACTGTCATTTTTATTAATGTTTATAAATCATACTGAGCACATACAGTTTCCAAACCTATAACATTTCTCTGTGGTGGGTGGAGAATATCCCAACATGCAAATAGCTATCAATTCTGGCAAGACAGCCCTTTTTTGTGTAGTTTTGAATAACCAGCAGAATATTAAATTGAAAGCTATTTATATCTATCTGCAACTGAACTATTGTTGGAACTCTCATAGTTTTGTGACAAAGAATATTCAAACAGCACTTTGACGCTTTGAACAGCATCCACTCATATACAGTCACCAGACACTATCAAGGCTCAACTCAGCATCTTCCACCAGGAAGAAGTCTCTCAAGTAAGGTTTTCACTATTCGGAGCAGCTCTAGCAAACTAATTAAAATTAAATAAAATAGATATTACCTGCTTTAAGATTCTACGAATATTAGATTAACAACACAAGCTTTTTTCTTTTACCTTGTCATGACCTTACTTAACTGATACAGTGATACTCACAAGTACAAAACTAGCTATAATTCTTACTCCGTTGGCAACTTGGCTATATTGAATTATATTACTTTGAATTCACACCCCAAGAAAAACAGAAAAGTTAATTAACCATGAACAGACAAATCAACTTGTATTTTCTGTTCAACTAACAAAATTAAGCTCAAAATTGAGTAATTTTATCATTCTTTTACGTAGAAAACAGAAATGAAAATCACCCATGCGTGTCCTCATGCTCATTTCTGAAGTGAAAGGAGTCAAATCTTTATCATTTCCATGGCCTCGGAATTATCACACAGATTTCCAGCTCAGTAAACGAAATAAATTAAAGAAATAACAAGAAAACAGCAGAAAGAGTACGCTAGCATAAATTAAAAAAGAAAAAAAAAAAATGCATTTTGAAGACAACCCACAATTCTTCAGCACGAGCTTAGGGGGATTAAGAAAAGAGCAAAATGAACCATTCAAATCAAATGTAACAATGAATCCGTGTGTTCCATTTACATGTGTACCTGTAACCGAAGAGAAAAAGATTTGCAGAGTGACGAAACGAAAGGACGAGAAAATGGGAGTAAGAAATTTTTTTGTGACTGAGAAATTTTCACTTTAGTGATTTGTAGTTGGAATCGTTTTCAATGACTATGGCAGAGTGTGAAGGGGGATGAATGAGGAGGATGGTGTGCTAAACGACACCGTATACAAGGAACCCAATTAGGTTTGGTTTGGGTATACAGGGTTAAGGCCCAAGCCTGATAAGAGGTTGGGTTGTGTTGGGCTAACAAACCTGGAATCAATCTTTTCAAGACTTTCAAAAAGTGCTAGGTTAGATTCATATGATACTGCATATCTCTGTCTTGGGCCTTTGGGCCTTGAATCTTATGTATTATTTCTCCCTTATTGGAATCTATGAATCTTTTGACGGAAAAATAAATAGACTTTCAAAGATAAGTAATTTAACTCTAATGATGTCAAAAGAAATTGTTAATTTTGAACTAGTTTTAGTGTCCGTTTGATTTACAATTGATTCTAGAAATCAATGGTTGAGATGAGTGATACACGTTTTATGAAGTACATGGACGGATAATTTAAAATCAATTCTGCAAAATCGTGGTTTTGAAAAATACAACGTCTAACCAAACTGGCTATTAGTACTAAAAACATAAGATCTTTTAAAATATGATAGAAGAAAGATGTTTAAGGAAACATTGATTATTCCTTGTCAAAATGAATTTCATTTGTGTTAGGCAATGATAGCCTAAAACATTGGAGACAACATCTAAGATCTAACAAACTATATCAATGAAAAAAGTTAAATTAACAACTACTTTATTTTGGATATAGATATGTTCTTAAACCTCTTAGTAGAATTTATTCTTCCAATAATGAATCAATTATAAAATTTCTAACCAAACAAAATCTATTTATGAGCTATATATTAAACATATTTATAAGTAACCAATAATAGTTAATGATTAATCACACTTTTGGTGCTCTCAAAAATTAAGGAGTTTAAATCTTAAAATATTCACTTAAGTCTAAACCATATATTAATAAGAGTGTGTTAAAAACTATACTATATATGAATTTTCAAATAGATACTGTTGTTAAATAAGTTTGTATAATATTACAAAACAATATAATGAACTCACTTTCAGTTCATTTACAATTACAAGTGTGAAAGAGTAACCAACACAACTGAGCGAGTCAAACTTTAAATTTGTTAGCGCTTAGTCTATTATTATATCCTTTTATTCGGCCATTGATTAGTCAGTTATTACACCAAAACTATAAGGGTGAGAGGAAAGGGACGTCTTGTTTTATATTATTTATTATTTATAATATTAAAAATATTATTGTAATTGATAACCTATGTATAGAATTGAAAGTGATATATACATGATATTAATAGTTTAGAAATAGATTTTAGAAAAAAAATTGACAGGTAATTGGTTGCATTTACCAACCAGAAAAGGTCAGTGATGATGGACATAAATCTTAATTACCCAACTTTGAATCACAGATGAAATTAGTAAGTATTCTTTTTTTTTTATGACGTGAAATTAGTATGTATATGGTGGTAGGTAAGATATAAGTGTACGTTCAAGGCTTCAACTACTCCAGCCAACAATTTTAATTATTATTTATTTATATGAACAGCTAACATTATCCACCTTCCAATGCTCCAAAACATCTCAGTCATAGTCCTATTTTGATGACTAGTATAGTACTCTAATAATTCTACTGTACACACTATGGCCTAATTGTACCTGAGAGCAGCTAACTAGCTGGAAGGGAGAAAACATTTATATAAATCAAAAATGGGAAATGTTTTTTTCGTTTAAGATATGCAATGCGCATGTAATGCAAGAATAATATTTGTCACAAACATGGTAGGGGCGAAAAACTTATTTTAGAAACATGAAATCTTTAGTTTCACAGATCCCTTTTTTGGTAGTACGGTTTTTATTATTATATGGTTTATAGGAATTTAAGTTATAATTTAATATGTATAAAATGTTTAAAAAATAAATATATATATTCTATTTACTAATTAGTAATTACACATGTTAGATAATAATTAGTAAGGTATCTATATATAATGTGTATGCATGCATAACTAATATTAATTTAAGCAGACATTTTAAATAAGTTAAATAATTTTAAATTATAATGAAATTATTCATACCAAAATACCAACGAAATTGGTTCAAGTGGTATATGTTTGATTTCTCAATCCCATAAATAAGGTCTCATGCTCGAGTCTTGTGCATGAAAAAAATATCGGCGGGGAGAGTTATAGCTCCGCCGTGATGTAGATATTCCAGGTTCGACAATTGCCCCCATGAAAAAATACATGTGGTTTTAAAAAAAATTGAGGTATTCCAAAAATATAATAAATATTTCACTACCCAAAAAATTGATTGTTAAAAAACGAGTTGTAAATTTAATATTAAAAAGTCAGATTGATGTCTTTAAGGTGATATGTGGCATATAGACAAAATATAATGAAATAGTAATTGTTCTATTCCTTTCTCTTTAATTTACATGTTTAGTAAAATATATATTAATTTTTTTGTATATGTTGTGTTTCATTCTTTAATTAATATCCATCGACATTAACAAAAACAATTTAACAACTCTTATTTCATGTTAGATTTAGAGTGTAAGGGCTTGCCATTTCAGCTAGCTGAAAGTTGAAAATAGTAGCCGAAACCATTTCAGCAGTTTGGGAAGGTGATTTTTTGGGTAGCTACAAGCTTTTCTTAAAAAGCTACTTGGGTAGCTTTTTTTAAAAAGCTCCAATTTTCAGCTACTAGATGAAAATTAATTACAAGTTTAGCCCTCAACCACCCCGCATATCATTATTTAATAATTAATGTTGTCTTTGAATGTCATTTTACCATTTTCAGCTAGTTTTACCAAACACATTCAATAGCTTTTCAGCTAATTTTACCAAAAACACTCTTAATCACTCCCGAAATTATGTATTTGTACGTGAATGCGTTAAAAGAATAATTAAGTTGCATGTGTGAAAGATTTTAATATTCTTAGAACTTTAGACATAATGTATTTTTTATTAATTCAATAACAATTCTATTATAAATATTATTATCTTGATTATATTTATGTTAAATCTTAATTTTACAATGTAAAAAAATATCTATTAATTAAATTCGTGAATGTGTTATTTTTATACATATTAAATGAATTTAATAACTATACACTGTTAATGTAAATAAGTTTTATGTCATTCAATGATATGTCGCCACATCATTTAATAAGTCTAAGGGTTAAATATGTTTTAGTCCCTGAAATATAATCGGAGTTTGGTTTGGTCATGTAATTTACAGCCAGTGGCTTTGATCCTTCAAAAATTAAAAATACACAGATTTAGTCTTTATTGCATAGTTTCGCTACAAATTTTGCTACGGATTAGTTATGAATTTTATCAATAAGGACTAAATTGGTGTATTTTCAATTTTTGGAAGATCAAAACCACGGTTTTAAATTACAATGACCGAACCAAATCTCAACTATATTTCAGGGACTAAAATATATTTAACCCTAAGTCTAACAAACACATAAGTATCATATTCATTAAATGATATGACAACACATCATTTGATGAGAATATAAAACTTTTTTTTTTACAGATAGTGCATAGTAATTAATTTTTTTAAAATGTATATGACATTAGCCTTAATTAGTCAATATATATCTCAATAATTTATTAAGTACTATTTTTAAATTAATGTAAAAATTTATAGACATGATAAAACATGATAGTAAAGTAACATATACTTATGGGTGTTCGCGATTCGGTTTGAATCGGTTTGAGGAAAAAAACCATTCGATCCGATCATGCGGTTTTATCATTTCATCATCCGATCAGTTTTGATATTGAACTGGATGGTTCTCCGATGGAGGATTCCGGTCGCAAGATTGGTCGTCCACGGTGGTTTCCGCCTGGGACAGAGGAGGGGGGTGTACCTGCAGACCACTCCGATCGCTCAAGTCAGTTGTTGTAGCAAGTATCAGAATATGTTGAGAATGATACCTGATTATTCAAAATCGTGAGTATTTATATGGAGGAAATAGTGGTGAACTGTTACTGTCGTGAACATCGAGTACGCAAGATATTCCTCCGTGTTGGCATGTTCCGCCTTGAAATGTCCATTGCGGTATGGCGCCCGTTATCTTATTCCGTCGCTTCAGGTAACTTGTCATGTGGTTATTGGCTCTGCATGACGTCCACGTGCCCAAGGGATGCCGGATGCCGGACCACCGTCCAGAACAGTTGCCCCCGAAGTCGTAACTTTCATATTTGAATTGTACGGCTTAGGTGTCGTTTTCTTACCCCGGGGTGACAGTTACATCCGGAATGGCGGTGCCGTTTTAATCTGCCCCCAGCTGCAACGGTTCAAATCTCGAGACGCGACGTGTCCCTGTTTTTAAGGGCACGTCGCTTGGCGTTCCGCCAGGTTGTCACGATCTCTCCTGTTGTATAAAGTGATCCGAGGGAGGAGAATGATTGGCCCTTTTTTCAAAAATTGAGGATTCCGCTTCGCTTGCTCTGTCTTCTTCTTCCTCCCGCGGACTCCCTTTTCCGGTGCGGCGAAGCTCACAGGCCCTTTCCCTGCTCAGGTGGCGGTGGGTGGTATATGTCATTCGAACCGTCGGGTCTATGCTCAGTTCCTTTCTGCCTTTTGCTTCGGAGTTCCTCCAAGGTACTTCCCTGGACCTCTCAGCCCTTTATTTTCCGGTGGTTTTGCATTTTTCTGGCTGTGTTTGGGACAGTGTACCATCGAAAAGGATCCCGAGGGTGGTTTTCGGGTATGTAGTAGATGAAAATGCGGAAGGAAAGTAGGTGTCTTGCGCCGCTAGTTCGTCGGAACCCGTAGTGGTTTTAGCTCCATATCTGAGAGTTTTAAACAACTCAGTTTCTGGGAAGCTACCCCGGGGAGCTTGCCCTTGAACTCCCTGACTCCTAGTGAGTTTGGGCCCTCTATGCCGAGCTATCTGCTCGCCTGGGGAGGAGTGTCGGGATTGGATGAAGTAAGGGAATATGCCGGGCCCGTCCGGCTGGGTTCGGGCATTCTGTCGTCTTCGGATTCAGATTCTGACGAGGACTTACAGGGTCTTTCTTACAGGTCCCCAGGAGTACTCTTCCCTGAGATGGGAAAAAGAAGATTCACACTTCCCCGGAGGGCCGACTTCCCGGAACCCGCCTAACAGTGAGAGCCTCAGATGGGTAGATGTGGAGGCGTTGGGTACTCCATGTTGGTACAGCTCAGAGCCGGAGTTAGAACTGGCCTTCCGGCATGTGACCTACGCGACTCCCGGCCACGAAGATGACTGGTCTGTGGAGCTCCCCGGGGAAGATGATAGGGTTTGTAGTCCAAGGGACCTTAGAAGAGCCATTTCTACCCATGTACAAGTGTTTGTTTACGGATTTGGGGGTCCGGCTTCCGTTCTCAAATTTCGAAGTTAGCCTTCTTCGTTATTTGGGCGTCGCCCCCTCCCAACTGCACCCGAATGCCTGGGGTTTCATCCGCAGCTTCATGGAGGTATGCGACGCCTTGGGGTTGATGTACAATTCGATATATTTTTCCACATGTTTAAACCGTACCCAGTGGTGGATGCGAACGGGCGGAAGGCGTGGCTGGCCTTCAGGGCCGGTCCTGGCGGCAAACTTTTTGAAGTTTATCAGGCTTCATACAAGAACTTCAAGGAGCGCTTCGTCTTTCTTTCGCCCAAGGGAGAGCGGGAGGAAGCGATGGTTTGCTTAAGGAAGACGGCAAGCCCAAATTCCCGCTGTACTGGACCCAAGATCATTTTAACAGGATGTCCAGGGATTATGTTTTTAGTATTGAAGAGCTATCTGACCCTGAGGTTGCCGTGGTGAAGGCATTGCAAGCTTTTAGAGAGGAACACGGGATCTTGGGGTGCCATCGAATCCTCAACGGCGGTGGCTCGGAAGCTTAAAAGATCGCTTAGGTATTCCCCAGATTACCTTGTGTTGCTTCGTGGAGCATTTTTTCTCATATCTCTTTGTCATTCTTTTGCAGGTGACATGGCGGGAAACAAACATGCTGGCATTGGCGGAGAAGGGGCCAAGCGCTCGAGGCGCTAAGAGGGCAGCCGCTGATGCAGAAAGAGCGGTGGCCACTGGGGCCGGTTCATCCGCTCTGACATCCTCCAAAGCAGTAACCCAGGTCCCAGGTGAACGTCCTCTGAAGAAGGTTCGGACCGAGGCGCTGAAGGGTCCCTTAATTCTGGGAAGGGGTGTTGATTCCAGTGCAAGCCATTACGCACTTCAAACGCCTTCCGGTGTCTCTTCTTCCCAAAGGATATCTTGGGCAACGCCGGACCCGAGGAGGACGCCGCCATGAATACTGCTGGGGCCAACAGGGGTCAGCGCGTTTTTCACGGGTTCTTCTGCTGCTGAGATGAAGATTTCCTGGGTAAGGTGGGCACCTGGTGTTTGCGGGGTGCCATGATGGCGGAGTTTTTCCACAGTACCATAGATGAGGTGGCCGCCCTCCCTCAGATCAAAAGGGACTTCGAAGCCGTCTCGAAGAAGCTGAAGGACGACGAAGTCGTGATGCAGGATGCCCTCAAGAAGGTGAAGGGGCTTTCTGATGACAATATCCGACTTACTGACAAGAACAAGGAGCTGGAGGAGAAGAAATCAAGAAGCTGAAGTCAGATCTAGACACCAAGAGGTCTGAAGCCATCCAAGCCGTCCTGGAAAACAAAAGATGGCGGAGGATCTCGAGGGGGCTAGGGAGGAGTGGAGGGTAAGGTAAGGCGGCGGAGTTTGACGAAGGAGATCCAGCGGGTGGAGGATCTCTGGGACGAATCGGCTGAAGTATTCTTTCACAATGCCATAGATCAGATCAAATTCTTGAACCCCGGAGTTGACCTGCGGACCAGAGGCATGAGCACACTCTGCGTGGTTCGGATGGCAAATGGTACCGGGGTACCGGGAAAATTTTTTGTGGAGGAAGATCCCAGCGAAGTAGAGATCGCTCCTCCTCCCATGCACCCCCTGATTTTGGAGGCCGACATCGCTTTCGGGGATATGAAGGGCCCATCTGAATCCGAGATGGTGGATGCCCAGATCCTTGGTTTGGAAGACAAGTCTGATGGTGATGCGACTGTGCTTCCCGATGTTCAAGGATGAAGGGCCGGAATGCCGGCTTAATTTGTAATTATTTCATTTTCTTTTTTTGGCGGTGTGACGCCTTTTTGTAAGCGATCAAACGCTTGTTATACCTATTTTTCATGACTCCGGATTTTCTGCTCTTTTGCTTTCTTGGTTGATTTTATATACGCACATCAGGACCCCGGACATTGCCGGTGTCGGGATCCTTTATTTCCCTTTGCTACTGAAATCAAGTTTCAGTTAGGGGGGCGCTTTCGGATGTATCCCTGCTATGAAGGTGGCAAGCCGTCATAGAGGGATATCATCTTTGATGCCTTTGCTCGATGTTGAATCCGAACGTGATCGTACGGTGCGAAGCCGTTTTATCATGAACGTAATGAATATGCTTCTTTATTTGGCTCTAGGCCACGGCGTTAAGCCTTGTAGATTTTACATTTCAAATTGGCATTCGAGCCACGGCGCTAGGCCTTGTAGACTTCGAAGTATCCCATTTATTGGGTTTTTACAACATTCAGATTTCCCATTCTGGTGGGAGTCATTATCTAACTGAAATATTTTCTCAGTTTGGCGGCGTTCCACGTTCTTGGGATGGGAATCCCTTGTAAAGTCTCAAGGGCGTATGCTCCAGTGTTAGTCGTCGTCGTTACCCGGTATGGTCCTTCCCAGTTGCACGCCAGCTTTTCCTTGGGTGGCGTTCTTCCCGCCTATATCGGCGCGGCGGAGGACCAGATCCCCTACCTCGAAGGCTCTAGGGACCACCTTGAAGTTGTACTGAGCCGCTGAATTGAGCTTTAATGGCGGCTTCGCGGATAGCCGCTTTATCACGGATTTCCTCAATTAAGTCCAGGTCTTCTCGTAAGCGGTATTCGTTGATTCCAGGCTTAAAATCAAGGGTTCTAAGAGACGGGTTCCCGATTTCCACCGGGATGACGGCATCGGTGCCATACGTGAGCCTAAATGGGGATTCCCCAGTTGTGGAATGAGGGGTGGTGCGATATATGCCCACAATACATGCCATAATTGTTCAGCCCACAACCCCTTTGCGTCTTCCAGTCTCCTCTTCAAACCACGCAGAATTACCTTGTTAGCTGCTTCAGCCTGCCCATTTGTTTGTGGGTGCTCTACTGACGTAAAGTGTTGCTTGATGTGAAGCCCCTGAAGCAGGTCCCTGAACCCTTTATCAGTGAACTGGGTTCCATTGTCCGTAACGATGGTATCCGGGATCCCGAACTGGCATATATCCTCCGAAAAACGAACCTTTCCAGGTTTTTGGCAGTGATCTTAGCTAATGGCTCTGCCTCAATCCACTTAGTAAAGTAATCAACTGCTACGGCCAAATATTTTACCTGTCCTGGAGCTAGAGGGAAAGGTCCCAGGATATCTATTCCCCACCATGCAAAAGGCCATGGCGCCGTGAGAGAGGATAGCTTCTGGGAGGGGCCCGGTGGATGTCGGCATGCCGCTGGCAAGAATCACATTTTTGGACATGTGTGGCGGCGTCGGCTTCTAGAGTTGGCCAATAGTAACCAGCCCGGAGAATCTTCTTCGCTAATGCCCTTGCTCCAAGGTGTTGGCCACAACATCCCTCGTGCACCTCAGCCAGAATATATGAGATATCAGATGGAGGGATACACTTTAATAGTGGTTGTGAGATTCCTCTTCTGTATAATTTCCCTTGGTGCATACAGTAACGCGCTGCCTGGCGCTGTAATCTTCCTTGCTTCTCCGGCTTCAGCGGGTAGGGATTCCGGATTCCAGGTATCTTTGTATGGCGGTATACCAGTGAGTCTCGTTGTCGACGGAGAGCACTACAGTAGGAGAGTTTATGCTTTCCTGAATGACGGATCGATGGCTTCCAGAAGATCGGGTGCTGGCCAGCTTGGATAAAATGTCAGCGCGTCCATTCCTTTCCCTGGGTACATGTCCGGATGTCCACTTGCCGGAAGGATGACATTAATTCTTTGACTCGAGCTAAGTACTTTCATTAGGAGCGGCTCTTTCACCTGGTAATCGCCTTTGATCTGGGATACCACCAGCTGAGAATCACTGTTTATTCTGATATCCTGTGCGCCGATTTCAGCCGCCATACGAAGGCCGGCGATGCATGCCTCATATTCCGCCTGATTGTTGGATGTAGGAAAAGAAAAGCTAAGGGAATGCTCCAGGATGATTCCCTGATTATTCTCAAGCAGGATGCCGGCGCCAGATCCTTTAGGGTTGGCTGACCCATCCACAAATATCTCCCAATGGATCGGCTCTGAAGGGGTAGCCGGTGTGAGTTCGGCAATGAAATCCGCGAGAGCCTGTGCCTTGAGGGCTTGCCGAGGCTCATAAATGATCCCAAACTCTGATAGTTTCCACTGCCCACGAAACCATTCTTCCTGCCAAGTCCGGCCTGTGTAATATTTGACGGATAGGCTGATCTGTGCGTACTATATTTGATGGCTTTGGAAGTACTGTCTCAGACGCCTTGCTGCCGTTAGAAGTGCGAATGCCACCTTCTCTACCTTTGGGTACCTCAACTCTGGGCCCTGCAGCTGCCTTGCTCACGAAGAAGACTGGCCATTGAGTGCCGTCTTGCTCACGGACAAGGGCGGCGCTGACCGCTTCCTCTGTGATTGATAGATAAAGAAAAAGTGGCTCTCCAGGCCTTGGCTTTGTTAGGATAGGAGGAGTTGCCAAAATCTCTTGACCCGTTGGAAGGCTTCCTCACACTCGGGGGTCCACTGAAACTGGGACCCCTTCTTTAGAAGCCGGAAGAAAGGTAACGCCGTTGCCGCGGATTTGGATATAAAACGAGTCAAGGCGGCAAGGCGGCCTGTGAGCTGCTGAACCTCTTTGACGCACGCGGGACTCTTCATTTCCAAGACTTGCATTGCATTTTTCCGGGTTGGCCTCAACCCCTCTTTCGGTAAGCATGAACCCCAGAAATTTTCCAGCCCGGACTCCAAAGGTGCATTTCTTTGGGTTCAGGCGCATGTTATACCGGCGTAAACGATCAAACACTACTGAAAGGTCTTGAGCATGAAGTCCTTCCTCTATGCTCTTGACAATCATATCGTCTATGTAAACCTCCACAACCTTACCACTTAGACCCTCAAAAACCTTATTCATCATCCTCTGGTATGTTGCCCCGACATTTTTAGGCCGAACGGCATCATTCGGTAACAGTAGTTAGCTTGGTCCTGTCATGAACGCAGTTTTTTCTTGATCTAGGAGGATACATTGGAATTTGATTGTAGCCGGAGTAGGCATCCATGAAGGATAGCAGACGATAACCAGCAGATTGGTCCACTAATCGATCGATGCTGGGAAGTGGGTAGCAGTCCTTTGGGCAGGCCTTGTTGAGATCTGTGTAATCAATGCACATTCTCCATTTTCCTGACGCCTTCTTTACTAACACCGGTTGGAGAGCCAGGTGGTATACTTAACCTCTCGTATGAATCCGGCTTCAGACAGTTCCGTCACTGTTTGAGCAATGGCCCCCAAACGTTCTGAACCCATCTTCCTCCTCTTCTGGGATACCGGCTTCTGTTTGGGTCTACTGATAAGCGATGACTCATGAACTCAGGGTCTATGCCGGGCATGTCAGCTGAAGTCCATGCGAACAAATCTCCATTCTGCTGGAGCAGGTTGCATAAGGCTCCTCTAACTTCTGGCTCCATTCCCGTTCCTACCTGTACGGTTTGGTCTGGGTGTTTCCCAACTTGAAGAGGCTGGGAGTCTCCTGCTGGCAATAAACGTTCAGCGGCGAAAGTCATCCCGGACATCAAGATCTGTTAGCATAATCTCCTTTCCCCGGCTTCCTGGCTTCCGCTGATACTGGCTTCTCCTCTTTCACTATGCGGAGGGATTCCTTGTAACAGGATCTCGCCGTCACTTGGTTCCCTCTCAAAGATACGACATCTCCTGCATCTCCCCAGAACTTCATAATGAGATGGCTGGTGGAAATGATAGCTCCTATGGCGTTCAAGGCCGGCCTACCCAGAATGGCGTTATATGTGGAGGGGCAGTCTACTACCAGAAAACGAGCTTTCACCGTTTCGAAGCCGGAGGCACTCCCAGAGTCAATAGTAGCTCTACGTAGCCTAAAGGCCTGGTCTTGTCTCCCGTGAATCCAATAAGGTCTCCCCCTGTATAAGGCAACAAATCTGTCTCCGGAATGTGCAGATTTCTGAAAGTTTTTTCAAAAAGTATATCCGCTGAGCTGCCCTGGTCCACGAATATTCTCCTCACTTCGTGATTGGCAAGAAAGCCGTGATAAGGAGTGGATCATCATGTCCTGGGATCACCGGTCCGAAATCATCACTGGTGAAAGCCATAGGAGGGTACCTCTGACGATGCCGACGGGCCGGAGGGTCAATTGCTGTGCTCATAATTTCTTTCAAATGTCTTTTCCTAGAGTTGTTGCTTTCTCCACCCCCTGCAAATCCTCCAGCTATAACATAAATGATGGGGCGGTCCTGCGTCAGGCTGTTGCTCCCTAGCCGGGGTTTCCCTGCGCTGGGATGCCCGGGGTTCGTCTTCCTGATGGTGGCGAGACTGTGGTCGGGATCTGTGAGATGTTTCTCTCTGACTCCTAGAACGATGCCGGCGGGGGCTTCTACTTCTTGAGCGGCTTCTTCCGTTTCGTGGATTAGAATCTCTCCTAAAACCTCTGTCAGCTCTATCTTTCTTCACAAATCGATTTAAGCTTCCCCAAACGAATAAGGTCCTCAATAGCATCCTTCAACTGAATGCATTTATTCTGTGTCGTGCCCCTGGCATCTGTGAAAACGGCAATATTTGCTTTTATCAGTCTCAGGCCTCGTCTTCAATGGTTGGGGCGGGGTATCCCGGCTTCAAACATTTCGACGTGCATTACTTCATTCAATATCCTGCCTGGCGAAGTGGTCAACGCGTGTAGAGACTATATCGCCCCTGAGGTCTGTTCTGTCTGTTACCCTTTTCACCGGCAGGCTTGTCCGGCTTAACGGCTTGCTCTGAGACGCCCTTCAACTTAATGCCAGCTCCTCATCTTCCAAGCTGATATACTGCTCCGCTCTTGTTAAAAATTCCTCATAGTAGCGGCTTCTTCTCTGGATAAATCAATCCAAAAAGGTGAATGTGGAATCAAGCCATCTTTGGCCAGCATCAATTGTACTCCGGGCTGAATTCCTTGCACTAATAGCGCTTCCTTGGTAAACCTGCTGATATAATCTCTAAGTGATTCGTGGGGTTCTGACGTATCTGTTTCAAGCTGGCTTCTGTTTTTGGCTGAACTTTGCTAGTGGTGAAACTAGTAACGAACTTGCTCCGAAGTTCCGCCCATGTGTTGACGGATCTGGGAGGAAGAGACTGGAACCAACGCAGAGGCAGTCTTTCTCAAAGAAAGGGGAAAAAACCGACACATGATGGGGCCGGTTGCCCCCCTGATGGACATGGCGGATTCATACACATCCAGGTGCTCCAAAGGGTCTCTGTTCCGTCGTACTGCTCCGTCACTGGCAGCTTTCAAACCTGCGATTTACTGGAAATAGCATGATTCTCTCGGAAAATGGAACAACGGCTTGAATAACCTCATCGTCAGCGTTGAAGTCTGGCTGGGATTCCTCAGGGCGGTCATGCCGAGAGAATACCGGAGGCCGTCTACGCTGTGAGCGGGCCGGCGATACTGAGTGCTGGAAAGATGCTTCAGGCGAGGGCTGGCGCTCCCTGGAGGGCACATGCTGGCCATGAGGGGGTTGGTCTCTTCTTGGAGACATTCTTGGTTCCGCTGTATGATGGGAAGGAGGTGGCTGTTGATTCAGCGGTTGCTGACGCTCTTGATCTTCCTGATTCGGTGTTTCTTGGGTGATGATCTGTGCAGACAAGCGTATATGTTCTTCCTCGAGCCTAGAGAGGCGTCTGGCGTATTCTTGCAGCATACTGTCTTGTCTACTGATAAAAGGAAAGCAGTTCTTGCCGCGATGGCTGTCCTGGTGCGTAGAGCCAGTAGGAGGCCGGAGTAGGTTGGACGATTGTTTGAGGGGGATCTTACAGGTTGGCCGCCGGCGACCTGACGGCTGAAGTAGAGGCTGAGGAGCCTGGGTCATGCGCCGGCGGCGCTGAAAGCGTAACAGGGGCAGGAAGTGTCGTAGTGGCAAGAACGCCGATGGCTGCAGTTGGTGGCGCGGCGGCAAGATTGCCAACTGGGGACTCTTGGATGCGGCCGCGGCCCGTACCTGTGGCGGAGTTTGCCCTGTGTCAACCATTCTTGCGTGAGTACTGGAAACGAAAGTTCGTTCCCACAGACGGCGCCAATGAACTGGGATGGTTCTCCGATGGAGGATTCCGGTCGCAAGATTGGTCGTCCACGTGGTTTCCGCCTGGGACAGAGGAGGGGGGTGTACCTGCAGACACTCCGACGCTCAAGTCAGTTTGTGTAGCAAGTATCAGAATATGTTGAGAATGATACCTGATTATTCAAAATCGTGAGTATTTATATGGAGGAAATAGTGGTGAACTGTTACTGTCGTGAACATCTGAGTACGCAAGATATTCCTCCGTGTTGGCATGTTCCGCCTTGAAATATCCATGCCGGTATGGCGCCCGTATCTTATTCCGTCGCTTCAGGTAACTGTCATGTGGTTATTGGCTCTGCATGACGTCCACGTGCCCAAGGGATGCCGGATGCCGGACACAGTCCAGAACATATATTTTTTTCAAATCCGATCCAATTTAAATTTGATTAGATTTGATCGGTTTTCGATTTTTTAAAGCGACAATAAATATTTGATAAAATTGATAAATAATGAAGTAATAGTAATATTTTTTATTGGAACTTATATTTATTAAAATTAATATCAAATTATATAAAAAATGACATGAGTCATGAAAACTAATTTAAAAATAGTTTTATATTGATATATTATAGAAATATTAACATGATATTAGATACATAAAATTATCAAAATATATTAGTATAAGTATTTTTATCAATATACATATATATATATATACAAATATAAATATATGATTATTTTATAAGTAATAATAAATGTATTTATACGTTTGGTTTATATTGGATTGGATTGATTTTCACATAGGATCCGAAAAACCAAACCAATCCAATAAAAAAATTTCAGTTTTTGCGGTTTGCGGTTATTTTAATTTTGGTTGATTCCAGTTTTCGGTTTTTCGATTCGGTTTTACGGTTTGCATTGGATTGGATAAATGTCTCGTGAGGAAGAAGCGTGATTTTAAAATTTTAAGGATGGTGAGAAAATGTAATTAAGTATCTTTCAAGATAAAACAAAGTGTAATTTACTCGTGATCAACTTAATCAACTGTCATATATTAAATTTGAGTTCACACTCTCAAATATGATGATTTCCTTTTTTTTTCTTGTCTTAAATATGTTTTAGTCCCTGTAATTTTTTTTTTTGGTTTTCATCCCTCTAAAATTTTTCATTGTCATTTTTTGTTCATGTCGTAATTTTAAGCTTAGTGGCTAACGAAATGCCACATATCCTGCCACATGTGATTTTACTGTCTAGCTTAATTTTGTTTTTAGTCCCTATAAATATGGTCTCTTTGTTTTTGTCCCTATAATTTTTTTTTTTGGTTTTTCACCTTAATCTCATCCCCATCCAACTCACAGTGTCCTTTTGCTTCTTCTACTGCACATTGTTACACTTGAAATTCTTGATCTCCCCGGGGTGAGTTTAAGGAAATAAATTATTTATGTATTCAATTATTTGAAATTTCAATACACTTGAATTCACTGTATAAAGTGAGAAAAACTTTAGTAACGACCCTTTTTTTCTCTGCATTTTTTTTTTCAATCCATTGACTGACAAAATTTTCACTTGATTTACAATTACAAGACTTTTTTTGTACCTAGGACAAATTATATCAAGTTACAGGTCATCAATAGACATAAATCAAATGAGAATTTTGTTAGTCAATAGACAAAAAAAGAATTGTAGAGAAAAAAGGTTGTTACAAGTTTTTCCCACTTTATACAATGAATTCAAGTGTATTGAAATTTCAAATAATTGAATACATAAAGAATTTATTTCCTTAACCTACTACGAAGAGTTCAAGAATTTCAAGTGTAGCAATGCAGTAGAAGAAGCAAAAGGACACTGTGATGTTGGATATGGATGAGATTGAGGTGAAAAACCAAAAAAAAAATTATAGGGACTAAAATCAAAAGGACCATATTTATAGGGACTAAAAAACAAAATTAAGCTGACAGCAAAATCACATTGTGGGCAGGGATGATGTGGCACTTTAGTCACCTAGAATAATTTAGCTTTTTGTCTCTCTAAAATTATTCTTTTTTAAAATAGTCCATCCACCGCTAGACTCAGTTAACAGAGTGCAAATGTGATTGTTAACATGTTTGTTGACCTGAACTTCTAAGACTTATGTGGCATCCAGTGCGTCAATAAACTAGTTTTATAATTTATTTTATTACATAAATTAAAAATGGAAATTATTTTTCCAAACCAAGAAATCACAAAATAATTCTTTCTTTGAGACACCTCTCTCTGTCGAAGCAAACCTTCTTCTCGTATTCTTCAACCCCATTCCGCTATTTTGAGCTTCAATACCAATTCTTCCAATTCTCAACAACCCTAGTGCTTCATTCTCGACTACAAGAATGTGGGTTTTTAGACGCGAAAAAGGTAGCGACGACCTAGTCATCACGTCGCTAGATCATTAAATGTGAATTTCAACGCATAACTATGTCATTAATAGCGCTAATTATACGCAGCGGCGGTCGTGTCCGTCGCTATGTTTTTAATTAAAATTTTAAAATTGACGCCTCTGCGTCACATAACGATGGTTTAAGTCGTCGCTATGTATATGTTAAACGTTGCGATGACTCTTGCGACGACCAGGCAATCGCTGAGTTCAAAATTTACGCGTACAAAACTCTTCCCCTCCCCTCCTCCCTCCCTCATCCTCAAGCAACATTCGACCTGGTTTGACCAACCTCACTCGGGAGTCTCGGGCCCATACTAGCGATAGTGACATGTCTGTGGTGGCATTGAGGCAGGAGGTCATCAAAGCAAAGTTGCAGGCTAGCCAAGCTAATGATCGAGCTGATCAGTGTCAGTTAATGTATGCATGGTTGGATGAGGACTTTGCACGACTCCGACAACAGTTGCAGACAAATGTTGGATGGCCGCAGCGCAAGGGCTTCTAACAATGTTAGTCAGGCGCACCCGCATTACGACGACCTGTAGGACCAACCCCTAGATAATGATCGTGACCCACCACCTTAGCAACACCGTCGCTGTCAGCCATGGTTATTTTTCTCTCTATTGACTTGACATTGTGTACAGATTTTATAGTATTGTTTATATATATATCTTTATTTTCTACATTGATGTTTTTATATATTATTCATTGTTTTTCTTTATATTTTAGATCATTAATAAATATGATATAATTTTTTTAAAATAAATACAAAAATTAAATTTCTATAATGATTGAATCATAAATCTGTAAATTAAAATTAAATTAAATATAAAAACCATCAATTTAATTAAAAAAATAATTAAATTATTAGCAATGGTCATGACCTTAACTAGTTTTAAAAATATAAAAAAATAATTAAATTATTAGCGACAGTCGTAACCGTCGCTATGTAATGACAACTTAACGACGACCCTTTGATCATTTGATGTTGTGACAGACTTCAGCATAACGACGACTGTTAGCACCCGGGTTAGCATAAATGAAGGTCCCCACATTACTCCCTAAACTCTTAACAACAAAGTATTAAACACCCATATCAGAGGATAGAACATGTATCTTCATTCATATGTCAAAATAGCACGCTTCCCGATCATGTTCACGAAACGAAGCACCACTCTCCAACAACACTAGCCTAAGCTTCAAATAGGACCTCCACGGACCCTTCGTTCCTCATGGATGTCGTCGCCGCAAGCTCACCAAGTAGAGCAGAAGCATAATCATTAGCGTTTTAGGGCAGACATAGAGAATGAATCATTTTCTAATTCCTTTGTTTGGAAAAATAATTCTCCCTTTTTATATAATAAAATAAATTACAAAAGTAATTTATTTGACACATTGAATGCCACATAAGTCTGAGAAAGTTGGGTCAGTAAACATGTTACAATCATATTAACACTCTATTAACTAGTGTAATAACAAGGACTATTTATTAAAAACGGATGATTTTAGGAGGATGAAAAGCTAAAAAAAATGTTTTAGGAGGACTAAAATGAAAACAAGTGTATTTTAGAGGGACAAAAAAAACATATTTAAGTCTAAAATGTTTCATTCTCACGGTTTGTTACATCTCTTTATAATTTCAAATATTTTTACTTTTAATATTTTTTAGAATTTTTAAAATACTATCTAATTGTATGGATATTAGAAGTATTTAAAATTTATTAAATACTTATAATTTCCATAACTATACGTATTTAGAAATACTTAAAATATATTGATAAATTTAAAAATTGATTAGTTGTAATGAATAACTAGTGTGATTAATAACTAAAAGATGTGTAAATGTTAATTTCCATTTATAACTATGATTACCATGACTACATCCCACTTTTGACTTGGGAAAAACAAAAACAGGACCCACTGTTTTCTGTTGAAAACCGACCAACTAAACTGGTACGCAATTAAGAGTGGGGTGGTAATCGAACTTAAACCAATTTATAACTCCTCTTTTGCTTGTGGGCCTTTCCTCACCTACAACACCCAAGCCTACCTCAACCATATTTGACAAACTACATTAACTGCTGTGTTCCCGTGCAATATAATATGTGTCTACTCGTTGACCCTAAAAACAAAACTTTAGGATGAATTTATCCTAAAAATGAAGAGCTCATTTTTTAATGAAAATGAACGAAATATATTTGTTATTAATTTATTAAGAGAGTACTCATATACATGTATATATATATATATATATATATGAGGAGGGTTATAATTACACCGGTGTAAGTTACACCAAGTGTTACACCGCTGAATAATTTTTTAACAGATCATTGTATTAAATAATCCACCGTTGGATTGAAAGTTACTATCATATAGATCATACATATAAAATTTTACATTGATCCGAAATTATTTGATATGTCATTGAGATGTCTCAATATTAACGTTATATATACATTTGAAATATATGAAAAAATCCAACCATTTGATTATCAAGTTATTAGTATCAAAATTTTACGAAATTTGGCACATATAATTTTGATGATGAACAAACACAATTCAAACGGTTGGATTACTAAAAAACATATTCGATTTGTAGTTATTAGCGGTGTAATACTTGGTGTAACTTACACCGGTGTAATTATAACCCTCCTCTATATATATATATATATAAAAGTCAGAATCAATTGACATGAGGTGTCAAACTTCAAGACTTACACCAATTAATAACTTTTGTAGAATGTGAAAGTCACTATTCCAACCGTTGAATTGAAATATATTATCATCATGATCATGTATATTAAATTTTAAATCATTTGAATATTCGCAGGTATATTATATATCTAGCAATGCACTTTTACTTATATTTTGAAAATATATTACGCGTTAAAATAAAGTGGTGTGGTGAAATATTAATTAATTTTTTATTTGCATGAAATTTTATAGACTCAATCTACTCCATAATATATTTTAATTCAACGGTTGGATTAGTGACTTTCACATTCTATAAAAAGTTATTAATTGATCTAAATCTTGAAGTTTGACACCTGATATCAATTAAATCTTGACTCATATATATATATATACACTTTATAATTTAAAACTGTTATGTGGTTTTATTCATCATTTTTTCTATAAATTATCATGATTTTTTATTTTTGTATAAAACGTGTTCCTCATTTTGAAATAACCGTATCTTATGAAATTTATCCTGAACTTCGATAAAATGCATCATTAACTCAAATTTATTTAAAATTCACAGCGCGCAATTCAAACAAGGCTTTTTTTTTTTTCTGTGAGTAATATTCAAACAAGACTATGTTATACATAAAAATGTAATAGGCTAAAGTAGCAGATGAAAAATCGTTCTATAATTACTAAAAAGCATGAGACAGCTGATTAAAAAAAAGCTCCCAATTAGGGTTAATTATGTTTGATCCCAGTAATATATGTGAGATTTGCTTCTAATACTAATAATTCAAATCGATTATTTTGGCTTTTTAAAAAATTAAAAATATATCAATTTTTACCGTATAATTTTCTTGCCAATTTCTTTTAAATTTTTTTATAAATATTTATCAATAAGGATTAAAAAGGTATTTCCATTCTTAGATAAAAATTACATGAAATTTAGTACGAAAATATGTAAAAAAATTATATAAAATACTAAATTGATGTATTTTTTTATTTTTGAGAGATCAAAATCACCGATTTTAAATTATAGGGACTATGTGCTTGAAAAAAAAAAACATAATTTAACTATGCCAAATGTATTCGTTTTTTCATTCTTTATTAGTAATAAATTTGAAACATCCATTCTTTCTTCCATTTTTACTTGACACGCTCCAAAAGTAAAATAATTCGTTTATCGATAAGAAAAATATTCCCATCAAACTCCGCCTACTCAACTTATATTTTGGTAATCAACTTCCGCCTACTCATATTTGAATAATATTATTTTTTCAGTATATATATTTATAGCAGTAATATTCATAAATATTAAACAAATATCTAGAGATGGGAAAGAAAAAAAACTCAAAAATCTGATGAGCTAATATTAAAAAAAAATTATTTATGAATAATAATTTTATCTTGAGAGCGTTCAAAATATATTCATCTTGAGATTATTTTTTTTATAAAATATAATATCATTTGATGCAAGAGAAGACGGCAACGACTATTGTGTACCGTCAGTTTTGTAGGCAAAACAACTATTGCATGGGGCAATAAGCAAAAGTGCAAGGATTTCTCCAAGGGTAAATCCGTAATTTAACACTGCAGAAACAACATTTAAATCTCGACGTTCCCCCACCGTCCCCTCTCGCGCTCTCTCTGTGTAAGAAAAGAGTCACAGCTGTCACACACCCGTAACAGAAAATGGCAACCGCGAAACCGAAACGTAACACTTCCCGCCGATAACGGAATGCAACGGAACGACGTCGCCGCGTGAGTCCGTCGCCGCTGACCTCGACGGCACGCTTCTCATCTCCCGGAGCTCCTTCCCCTACTTCATGCTCGTCGCCGTCGAAGCTGGAAGCCTCCTCCGCGGCCTCATCCTCCTCCTCTCCGTCCCTTTCGTCATCTTCGCTTACCTCTTCGTCTCTGAATCCCTCGGCATCCAGATGCTAATCTTCATCTCCTTCTCCGGCCTCAAAATCCGTGACATCGAACTCGCTTCACGCGCTGTTCTCCCCAGGTACTCACTCTACTACTTTACTCTCACCATAATTTCTATTTCGGTTCGGTTCGATTTGATCTGAATGTGTGTGTGTGTTGTGTGCAGGTTTTATGCTGCGGATGTGAGGAGGGAGAGCTTTGAGGTGTTTGACAGGTGCAAGAGAAAGGTAGTGGTGACGGCGAACCCGACTGTGATGGTGGAGCCGTTCGTGAAGGACTTTCTCGGCGGTGACAAGGTGCTGGGAACGGAGATCGAGGTCAATCCGAAAACCAAGAAAGCTACTGGGTTCGTGAAGAAGCCTGGTGTGCTGGTGGGAAAACTGAAGCAGTTGGCTATTTTGAAAGAGTTAGGTGAAGATTTGCCTGATATTGGACTCGGAGATCGTAAAACTGATCACGATTTCATGTCTATTTGCAAGGTTTGGCTTCTGCTAATTACTAGTACTAGCTTAGTTATCTACATGACTATATCTATATTAATTATTAATTATAATTTAAAAAGGCATAATATATCTTTGCACACTAAAATTTTAATTATTTTTATACCCAAAACTGTGTCAATTTATTAGTTAATAATGTATAAATAATATGATTAACAGATGAAGAATTTGTTAATCTGAATATCTGATAACATGTTAATTAATTATTAATTTATTAGTTGGTATGCTAATCTAATTAAACACTTAATTTGTTAATCAGTAAACTAATTAAGCCATCATTAAGCTGTGAAAATTTAGTATACGTACAGTGTTAAAATACAGTATGTATAAAAAAAATGTAAATTGTGATATTAAAGAAAAATGGAAGTGTATGTTTTTTTAAAGAAAAGTATATTGTTAATGTAAAACTAGCATATAAAGTCAAATTTCATGAATTGCTTCATGGAAACACTTGATTATACTGATTCCTACTTGAGTAGTTATTATTATTGTACTCTTGTATCTTTTCTGTTCACTTCCTTTTTTTTTTCCTTTTTTATTAATATCATTTAGCAATTAGCAATAGCATATTTATTATTTTCTCTCTTAACTTTTATTAAGAGGTATCTATCTCATAGACGTGTGACACTATCACTTTTCTTTCTACTTGATTTGATTGAATGAAAAGTGGATTGGAAAATCGATCATAGAAGAAATATAGGTGTAGGGTCATTACTTAGAAAGCATTTATTTGTTTTTTTTTTGTTCATTTTAATGTCACACGCCGATATTGAGTGTGTTTGACAAGGTCAACAAGCTAGCTAATAGCTTATTTGACTAGCTTATAAGCTAGTTTGACCAACATAAAAGTGTTTGGTAACGTACCTTAAAGTAGCTTATTTTAGGAGCTTCTAGCTTATAAGCTACTACAAGCTACTTCACCTAACTTCTAGCTTGTAGTTTGTAGCTTATTTAATTTTCTTCCATCATTATCCCTTATATTTTAATACAAATCCCTTAATATCCTTATTTTATTCTTACCCATTATTACCTATTTTCAATTTTAATAATAAAAACCTTTCAATTTCTTTTTAACTATTATTACCTATATAACAATTAATCTAAAAAATTACGAATTAATTAAATTGTTATTTTCTTTTCACTATTTTATGAAATTGTTTTTATAGTATACTATTTATTTTATCAATTTTACTATTTATTTTAATTTTTAATTAAATATTTTATCACTAAAAAGATTTAATAGAAATTTAATTATTTTTTAAAAATCTAAAATTATAATTAAATAATAATATATTTTTGTCTAAAATAAAAATAGAATTTATATAATAAAACTTATGTAATTATGTTCTTTTATGTCATTTTACATTTACCAACTAGCTTATCAACTAGTTCTACCAAACACTTCTATTTCAATAAGCTAGCTTATCAGCTAGCAGCTAGCTTATAAGCTAGAAGCTAGCTTATCAGCTAGTTTTGCCAAACACACCCATTATGATTAATTTGCGTGCCTGTTGTGTAATGGATATCCTATGGTTTACTTAGTTGCACAAGTTAACTACTGGTACTACAATATGTGATCATGCATTGTATGTACTGTTATTCCATTACGTAATTAATTAATTTGGTTTCCCTCTAATACAAGATAATTAAGCTTATGGGATTACGTACTTGTGACCTTTTCTTCCAATTTTTGCATTGAAAAGAGTAATGACCTACTACTCTTAAGAAGATTGAATAACTTAGAAGATAACGTAACGGGGTAAGATTAATGGCTTGTCCGTGGGGCATGAAGGATTGAAGGCAGCTGCAATATTAACTCCGATGGTTGAGCGTGAATGCCTTATCCTTTTCTTTTTCTTCTTTTCACAACCAGAATTAGAACGCGATGGGACCCACCGTATTAACAACCCCCAACCAACTGCCAGCGTATGCTTTCTGCGGTCCATTCATACTACATACCGTAGAGCTAGGTTTTGATGCAGTCATGGTCCATCATGTTTCATATATGCTTCTTCTTAAGTAGTAGGAAGTTACTACCTACAAGTTTCGTTTCAATTAATGCAATCATGGTTTGTGAAGTCACCCGCCCACAGGAAAGTGCTCCCTCAGCATACATGAAATTGACCCAAGAAGGATAAAATTCCTGAAGTGAAAGTAATTAATTAAGCATTTCACCTCCATAGCAGAATGAGTGAATGACAATTCGCTGGTCAATCCAATCTGGGTTAGGCTATTAGATGCAATCTCAAACCTGAACCCCATAATTTTTCACATGACTTCAACATCACATATCACAGTCATAAATATTTTGTTTCACATCCACTCTCCCTCTAACACGGTGCTAATTATCTCATGTAAGAGAGTACTTATGTTTCATGTTTGTGTTACACACATTAAAAAACCATAGCCAACAATACTGGAAATTAAAGTTCAATTACATTTGCTGTTGTCTTTGCATGAATGTTCATTCTTTTTAATCTCAATATCACTAATAATTCCACTACATTATCATTGACAACCGTGATCTTATAATAAGAATATATATTGTTGAATAACACAGGAAGGGTACATGGTGCCTCCCAACAAATCAGCAAAACCAGTCCCACAAGAGCGTCTCAAGAGCCGGCTCATCTTCCACGACGGCCGCTTCGTGCAGAGACCAGACCCACTGAACGCCATCATCACCTTCACCTGGCTCCCCTTTGGCTTCATCCTCTCCATCATCAGGGTCTACTTCAACCTCCCTCTCCCTGAACGCATAGTCCGCTACACCTACGAAATGCTGGGCATCAAGCTCGTCATCCGCGGCCACCGTCCACCACCACCATCCCCAGGCACCCCCGGCAACCTCTACGTCTGCAACCACCGCACCGCGCTCGATCCCATCGTCATTGCCATCGCCCTCGGCCCGCAAGGTCTCCTGTGTCACCTACAGCGTCAGCAAACTCTCTCGCTTCCTCTCTCCGATCCCCGCCGTCGCCCTCACCCGCGACCGCGCCGCCGACGCCGCCCGCATCAAGGAGCTCCTCCAGAAAGGTGACCTCGTGGTGTGCCCTGAGGGCACCACGTGTCGGGAGCCCTTCTTGCTGCGATTCAGTGCTCTGTTCGCGGAGCTGAGCGATAGGATCGTGCCCGTGGCTGTTGACTGCAAGCAGAACATGTTCTTTGGGACAACCGTACGTGGGGTCAAGTTCTGGGACCCTTACTTCTTCTTCATGAATCCTAGACCTGTTTACGAGATTACCTTCCTTGAGCGGTTGCCGGAGGAGATGTCGTGTAAGGCTGGGGGGAAGTCGTCGATTGAGGTGGCGAATCACGTGCAGAAGGTGTTGGGGGATGTGCTGGGGTTTGAGTGCACTGGGTTGACTAGGAAAGATAAGTATATGTTGCTAGGAGGGAATGATGGGAAGGTGGAGTCCATGTACAGTGCCAAGAAGTGAAAAATAATACTATCAGTATCGGAGGAGAGATTCAGTTCTCTTGTCCTTTGGATGAATCAGGTAAGGGGTATCACTGTTTGATTGTTTGAGCGTTGATTAATATAGAATAGAAAAAAGTTAGCTAATTAGCTAGCAGATAGCAATTGGTATTTTTGGTGAACCCTTTGAGATGGGTTTTTATTATGGATTATTACTAATGAATTTAGAATGTTATTGCAAATTTTCTATATGTGACTTTCGTTTTTTAGGCTCTGGTTATTACAGCTTGCGTGTTTGATTTAAATAATTTAAATTTAATTTGCTAAAATTCTGAAATGTCATAGTAGAGATGGAGAAAAGTTTGCTTTGACAAAATGTATATTGAGAGGGGGCCGAAATGGTGCATTTGCGAGAGCAGGAGTTTAGTATAAACAGGCTATTAATCCTCGTTGCAATAAAATCGAAATAGTTTATGGTAATGTACATTATTTTTTTTTTAAATAAATTGATATTAAGGAGAGATATCCCAATTAGGGGTGGGAATAGGCCAGCCAGCCTGTCGGGCCTGCGGCCTGGCCTGTTTATGGTCTGGTCTGGCCCGCCTCGTTTATTAAACAGGTCAGGCTAAGACTAGTTAAAAGGCATGTTTAGTTAAATAGGCCAAACTTCAGGCCTATGAAAAAGCCTATTAGGCCTAACATGTCAGTCTGTTTAATATAATCATATATAATATATTAAATTAATTATATAAATAACTATAAATATAATTAAAAAATTTATAATATAGTAAAAATTAGAACATATTAAATTAATTATATAAAAAAAACCTACTTAAAAGGCCTAGTGGCCTGCATAAGCTTATAGGCCTGATGACCTGTTGTAGGCCTTGTTATAAAACAGGCTTCTAAACAGGCTTACAGGTCCGGCCAGATTTTTTCGCAGGCCAGGCCAAGCCTTACAAAAAGGCCTGTAACAGGTAACAGGCCTAGGCTCAGGCTTAAGAATTAGGAGTCAGGTCAGGCTCAGGCTTGCCAAAGCCTGACCTGGCATGTTTCCACCCCTAATCCCAATGCTATTACCAAATAATCAAGGTTTAAATTAGGGCTGCACATGTTCCAAACAACCCGATCATTCAAACCAAATCCAACTGCTATTTGGTGGATTGAGTTGGGTCATCGGGTCTGTTTCGGTTGGGTAAACATGAATCCCACCAATTTGGATTGGGTAATGGGTTTGGATAAGTACAACTCAATGTACCCAACTCAACTCGACCCCCTATATAAAAAACTATCATATTGTTAATAATTAATAATTATCTTATTTGAATAAAGTTAGTAATAGTAAAATAAAATTTAATTAAAAATTTGTGTCATATATAATAGAACATTAGTTTGTTAATTTGTGAGATGGAGATTTACAATCGTGGAATATCCTACTCGGGACATCTCTGGTGTGCTAAATTTTTGAATTAAATTGTGAGATGTATGATTTTTTCTAGTTTTAATTTATAAATTTTTTGAAATAGTTATATGGCCAAAGTGTCAAAATCATGGAACTATATGTTTATATAATTTATGAAGTCTAAATGGTGATAAAAAATAATTAGTTCCTATAACATAAAAATGGCAAAACCAACCCAACTCAATCCTATCCGAACATGATTAATCAGGTTGGATCCAAAAATAGTGCAAATCTAACCCAATCCAACCCATGTGCAGCCCTAGATTAAATGAAATACTTGGTGAGTTTGAATGAGAGACCTTAGAAGATTAAGAGTGTGTTTGGCAAGGCCAATAAGCTAGCTACTAGCTTATTTGACCAGTTTATAAGCTAGTTTGACCAACACAAAAGTGTTTGGTAAGGTACCTCAAAGTAGCTTATTTTAGGAGCTTCTAGCTTATAAGCTACAAGCTACATCACCAAGCTTCTAGTTTGTAGCTTATAGCTTATTTAATTTTCTTCCATCACTACTCTTTATATTTTAATACATTTCCGTTATTATTCTTAATTTATTTTTACCTATTATTATCTATTTTCAATTTTAGTGACAAGAACATTCCAATTTCTTTTTACCTATTATTACCTATATAATAAGTAATTTAAAAAATTATGAATTAATTAAATTGTTATTTTCTTTTCACTATTTTCTGAAATTATTTTTGTATTATACTGTTTATTTATCAATTTAATTATTTATTTTAATTTTTAATTAAATATTTTATCACTAAAAGGTTTAATAAGGATTTAATTATTATTTTTAAATATAAAATTATAATTACATAATAATATATATTTTTTCTAAAAACAAAAATAAAATTTATATAATAAAATTTATGTAGTTATGTCATTTCATGTCATTTTACATTTATTAACTAGCTTATCAGCTAGTTTTACCAAACACTTCTAATTCAATAAGCTAGCTTATCAGCTTGAAGCTTATAAGCTAGGAATTTATCAGCTAGCAGCCAACTTATCAGCTATTTTTGCCAAACACACCCTAATAGTATAGTGATACTTACGGTTTTGATTTCTACAAGAAAACTGTTCAACTAATTCCTTTGAGTCAATGATCTCTCCTAGAAAAGATACCTATGTGTTGAGATTGATGGAAATAAATGAAATAAGGATCAATGGATTTGTTCCGTAAATATTCGAGTTTTGTGAACGAAAAAAATGTCTACTTGTGAATGTTTTCAATCAATAGGTCAAGCATGATTGCCTTTTGGATCAGCTACGGAATAACTAGGGAACAGCTACGGAAACATTCCGTAGTTAAAATCCGTAGTTATTCCCTAGTTATTCCGTAGCTATCCTGCTGCAGGGTCCTGCAACGCTGCAAAGGATCCGCACACTTGCCTTTTATAGGGAATATGATAATTTATACACAAAAAATATAAAATAAATGAAATAATAATACATTTTTAATAGTTCAAAATATAATAAAAATTAAATGAAATAAGATGGGATGCACTTATTTTATATTCCATTCAATATCTTATTTTTGTTCTCTTCAATTTATGAGATATTAAGATGGAATCAACATTTTTCTCCCTTTCATACATATAATAGAAATAACTTCATTTTGTTCACCTTAATCCATTTATTTTATTCTACTTTATTTCATTTTACGGTTCTTTATTTTAAATAAAGAGTTTCAAGAAGTCTCAAACTCACGCTTATGGAAATTGGCTAATTAAGTTTGGGAGTTGGTCCGTGACTAAATTCCAATGTAGATGCTAATTGACAAAAAAATTAGTTGGCCAAGAAGATAAAATGTCAATATTGACAATACCAAAGAAGATAAATTCTTAACGCCTCAATTGGTTTTGGAAAATGGAAAATCAACGTCCCCATTTTTTATACTATACTCAACACGATTTTGAAAGGTTATTTGTGCTTGTGCACCATAACAGATGAATTAATTAGGATTTAGCTATGAATAGCTAAAAATAAGCACATAGCTAATTAGTAGTTATTTTTTTGGCAAATCTATAACTAAATAGTTTAATTACCTAAGACTTCGCAGCAAATATTAACTATATAAATTATAAATTAAATTAACTACATTTTTTTTGTGAATTCTTGTAACTTTGTTGTAGTTATTTCATAGCTGACTCCTAGCTAAATGATGATGCATATATGTTATGATGGTGCATCCTAGTATTTCTCACTTCTAAATCTAGCTATTTTATTTAAAGTTATTAATAATATAAAAATATTTAAATGTTGGACTGATATAATTTAAGGATTTAAGTAAAGAATTTTTACACATACATTCAATGGTGTACCGCCACATCATTTAATGAATATGACACATGATATGTTATTAAATTCAATAAATAATGTGACAACATATTATTTGATATTTGTGTAAACCTTTTTACACTGTCATTATACGCCTATTAAATTCATAATTTAATCCCTACTAATAAATAATAAGACTTTCTAAATCTCAAAATTTTTCAAACGATACATTATTTCCCAATCTCTGTCTATCCAAGAAACAAAATGACAAAGCACTTTTGACGTTCGACAACAGCCGTGAGCCCATCCCATGAGCCGGGACCAGAATATTCGAGGCATGAATATGAAATTCCATCAATTTCTAAAGATTTTTCAAGGAAGAAAATCATGAATATAGCAATAACTTATAACAATACCGACAATAATAGCAATAACTTGAATATTTGCACTTTATCATTATGTAGACATTAGATTAGTTAGACAAGAAAAGGAAAAGCACTTTTGGGTCACTTGCTACCGTACGTACAACACCAGCTGTATATCCACGTTCGGAGGAAGGGCATGTCAGCAATTTCATTAATATTTTGTCAACAAAGCGGCGAGGATGACGTGCCACGTGCCACACTCTCAACCCTCCTTTCTCTTGGTTATAACGTCACTGGGATTTCCATTTTTTAATAATCCCCAAAAACACAAAATAAAAAATAAAAATAGAAATAAACGTGGAAATAGGACGTTGGAAAACAGAGAGTTTCGGTGCTTTGTTTTGCTTATCCTCTCCTTCTCTGAAAGCGCAGAGAAGAGCATAGCAACAGTTTTGGCTTACACGACGTCGTCGAATGGTGTAACACCTCTCTCTCTCTCTCTCTCCACTACCAGTAGCATCAGCACAGCACCAATGGCTATGAGCGGTTTGATTTCCAACCGCAACTTCGGTTCCTTCGTTGCCTCAGGTTCACGCTCAATTGTTCCTCTTTTATTTTTCCCCATTTTCAGTACTTCAGTGGCTACTTAGCTTGCATTTTGTGAATTGTATATATTTCCTGTGATTTGTTGTGAATCATATTCTGTTGCTATTGTTGAAATATCTCAAGAGTAGTATATTTTATTGGAAATTGAATTTTATGCTTTGAATCATTGGGAGGTAGTTGTAATGAATTCGTTGGTTTTACGGAGTTCCTTGGCGATTTTGTTGGTTAAAGAAATATATCTGGCATGTTTTTTATAGCAAGAGGATTGATGTTACTAAATATGCTCACAGTTTATTTGAACTTATCGTCAGTGACTAAACTGCTAATATAACCGACACTACATATTTCAGACACATGGTTTAGTTATAGTACGTGATACTCTGATAAAATTATGGACTAGGAGAGGCTTAGGTTTTTATATATGTTTTTTATTGTATTTTGTTTGCCTTAAGCATAGTTTTTGAATAACAATAAATGGATATTTTTTGGTAAGATGAAAGCCTGTATGGTTGGATTGTGTTTATCTCTATTGTAAAGTAAGAGAAAATTTAGCCATTATTAATGTTTGATATTGGCAGGAAATTTGTATAGATCGGGAAAGGATCTATCACATCAAAGAGGGGGAATTTCTGCTTCTAGTGTATCTGTTACACAGTATGGTGGCTGGATTGCAAATGATTCTTTTTCAAGATGCCAGCATGCGATGCATTCTCAAACTAATTCCCCTCTGGAAGAGAGAGTTTCAAAACCAACACGAGCATTTCACAGCAAAGGGGAGCATTGTTCTCTAGTATCCAGGCAATCCAGTCACTGCATGAACTTTAAACTAAGGGCCAGCAGAAGAAGTCATTCTTGCCTTTCTTCAACTCATTATATTAGTAGCAATGTTGAACAAAGGGAAGTATATAGACTAGGTTTGAGCAAAAGAAAACATGAGCAACCTGAGGTTGGTAAAGCAAACAAGTTTCGTGTTTGTTACAAGTCTGAGGAGTATGGCATTGCAGAAACAAAGATGGATTCCCTGCAATCAACTGAAGGGACAGGTGAAGCCATTCTCCTGGAAGGAAATCTGCAACAAGTATCTCCTTGGTGGCAGCAGTTTCCTAAGCGCTGGGTTATTGTACTGCTATGTTTTACAGCATTTTTGCTGTGTAACATGGATCGTGTGAGTAACTTCTTCTTGTATTACTATTTATGATTTCAGTTATGATGTTATCCATATATTCATGTTTTCCATGTCTCATAATTCACAAGGTATATGCCTTCCATCATATTCAATTGATTGTCACTGCAAGGTGTCTAGTTACTCGAAATAGAAAATAGGGTTTAAGCTGATCATCAATCCTAGTAAACCTAATTGGTTTCTTTGTTCTATCAACAAAGTAAAAGTAGAAAAAAATTATATTTCCTTTATTTGTTTCTAAATTTCCATATTCCTACTAACCTAATGTTACTACTTACTAGTGTTCTTTGCTACATACTTTACATTTTCATTATATTTTATAGGTAAATATGAGCATAGCCATACTTCCAATGTCACAAGAGTTCAACTGGAACAGTGCAACAGTTGGCCTAATTCAGTCATCTTTTTTCTGGGGTTATCTACTTACTCAGGTATGACTGAATACACAAACCATGTTAGCTTAACGAGAAATTGGCTTCGTATGTTAATCTTCTAGTTAGCATTTTAGTACCACTGCTGGTTGAACCACCATAACGTATACTGTTCTTAATATTTGTTAGCAATCTAGCATGCTCTGATCTTCAAACTTTTTGTCTTTTAATTTCATCTAGTGTATTTAAAAGGTTACAATTACATTGCTTTGAAATTGACTGAATGCCTTTTCGGTTTAGATCATTGGTGGCATATGGGCAGACAAACTCGGTGGGAAGCTAGTACTAGGTTTTGGAGTTGTTTGGTGGTCAATAGCAACAGTTTTAACTCCTATTGCTGCTAAACTTGGGCTTCCATGCCTGCTTCTTATGCGTGCCTTTATGGGGATTGGTGAGGTTGGTCCATTCTATAGCTATACTATATTTATAACTTCATCTATCTGGTATCTGTAACTAAATTCGTAAGGTCACTTGTCCATATTTCTTTGTTACACAAAATGAATTGCCAGCTTAATAGGAATTTCAGGCAGAAAAGGTTGCTTCTATTCACCTAGACAATAAACAAGAAAAACTTGGAAAACTACCTATGAGCATACTTGGTTGTTTCTTCCCCACTTTAAAACTGAAAGTGATTTAGAAAGACATTTAGTTGATATAATATAGATAAACATTACAGTCTATATTATTTCCCCCTCAAGACGTTAGCTGTGACAAATAATACAATCAAAATTGGAGTGCTCTTATGTTCAAAGTCCATGCAGAGTATAGAAATGATTTTTGCTCATGTGATTTGGCAACAAACTATTCTGATCCTTTGCTTTTAGGGTGTTGCCATGCCTGCAATGAATAATATGCTGTCCAAGTGGATTCCAGTATCAGAGAGAAGCAGATCGCTTGCGCTAGTGTATAGCGGCATGTACCTTGGCTCTGTCACAGGCTTGGCAATCTCACCTGCGCTAATCCACAAGTTTGGGTGGCCATCAGTGTTTTACTCATTTGGATCCCTTGGAAGTATCTGGTTTGCCTTATGGTTAAGAAAAGTAAGTCAGCTTTTGCATAATTTCAATGAATTTGTGATTGGAAAAAAAAAGTTGAGAGGAAACCAAGCACTTCTACTCTGCTAACCTTATGAAGTATATGTTCATGTTTTGTGCTGAGTTGTTAAGGGACTGTCTCATGAAGTGTTGCATAACATATGATTTCAATGTTATGTTTATGCAAGTAATAATCAATTTATGTTCTATTGACTGGATATATGAGAACACCGGTTATCTTGTACAATATATTTGAGATTTTATAAATGTGAGGTGGATTCTCATATCTTTTCCCTTCTGTTGGGCTCTTCCAGGCATACAGCTCACCAAAAGAAGATCCAGATCTCGGGGTGGAAGAGAAAAGGCTCATATTTGAAGGCAGTGTATCAAAAGAACCTGTGTCCGTTATTCCTTGGAAATTAATTTTATCGAAAGCACCTGTCTGGGCTTTAATAATCTCTCATTTCTGCCACAATTGGGGAACATTTATTCTATTAACCTGGATGCCGACATACTACAATCAGGTACTTACCTGTAGCTTTTTTTAATATTCATAAATTCTCTTCAGAATGTACATCTCCCTGATGATGTTTTCTATAATATCGCAAATCTTTGCAAGCAGGAGTGCAACTGCAGTACTTATATCCTTAGTTTATAGATTACAGATTTTTTATCGACTAGAATATATTCAAAATTTTCACATGTGGAGGTGGTGGTTACCCATCCAACTGTCTACATAATTCTCGTCCTATTTGCATGAAATATATAGGATTTTGTACATTACATTTCCCCATTGTTTTCAATCAAGCTGCACTTTAATTGGCCGCATAGTTTTGTCTGAAAAAAAAAAATGTTTTATTTGGAACTCTTTGATGTCTAGGTATATCCTTACCATTTGCTCAGACAGCTATATATATTTCTTGGTAATTAAAAGTGAAATCAATTTTGCTTCACTCTAACTACTTATTTTATCAAATTACATGTCGGGTGTGATTGAAGTCTTGATCTGACTTGAATGGTTTGGTGATGCAATCAAACATAGAGAAACCGATAAACAAAATTTTGCATGAAATATGTAGTCCATTTAATGAATGAACTAATGGGTTATTTTCTCAGGTTCTGAAGTTCAACCTCACTGAATCTGGGCTCTTTTGTGTCCTGCCATGGTTAACCATGGCTGCTTTTGCAAATATAGGAGGCTGGATTGCTGACACACTGGTGAGCAAAGGCCTCTCCATAACAGCTGTTCGGAAGGTAAGAAAATCACTACTCTTGTAAGTTGTAATTGAAATTTTTTTATACATTGTCAACTCCTGTACAATTATAATATTTCTATGCACAATAATTTATGGTTTTTGCCCCTTGATTACAATTAAGTGCCTAATGTGGAAGCTAATATTTGATTAAGAAGACAAAATCTTCTTAATGTGATGTTTTTAGTCAAATAATAGGACAGGGGCATTCATTTCAGTCCTCAGTAGAAACAAACTTTTGTTGTGAATTTTTTGAATTACTTCCAGTATGAAAATATTTCCTGATTAAATCATTAAGTAACAGCAGTAGAGACATCGATTGGTTCATTTTCCTTTTGCACCCTTTATAATGATTTTGTTTAAATATTTCGTATTTTGTCAGATCATGCAATCAATCGGGTTTCTGGGTCCTGCATTTTTTCTTACACAGCTAAGCCATGTCAAAACACCCGCCATGGCAGTACTGTGCATGGCTTGCAGTCAGGTTTGAGCTAGATCTATATATATCTTCCTGAATTGTAGATTCCTCAATTTCTGAATTATTTTTTATGCTCAAATTAAATTTAATGCTGACTATATAGCATAGATTCCCATAAAACATGTTTGCGTAGGATTTAAATGTATGCAGAGTTACCTAATTAACCTATAATCTATTATTTTCTTTACAGGGATCTGATGCATTTTCACAATCTGGTCTATATTCCAATCACCAAGATATTGGACCACGCTATGCTGTGAGTTATTGCTATTTTAATTTTTCATGTATCAGGATCAATAAACTGTCAGATATAGCTTAAGAATGTTTTATACTTTAAAAAAAAAACGATGCTAAATTGCTAACAAACCTGCAACAAACTGGTTGAACGTGTTAAAGACTAGGGACTGTAATAGTCTCCTTGCCTGAATTGTATTTGGTGACACTTGTTGCAAGCTGAACCTTAGCGGATTTTGGTGACACTAAATCTGCAGCACTGATGCCAAATTTTTTCGACTTTAAAATTGCTGGGAAAAAAAGTGTCAGTGAGTCGATCACTTCAAAAATTATTGCACCTCTAATTTGTTTGGTGATTAATGAAGTCATTCAGGAGTACCATTAACTTGTTCATTGTCAGTATCTTGTACGAGTACCTTGTCAATTTATTTATTAATGCAAGATATCTTTGTTCTTAATGTGTGAAATCCTGAGGCAACTGTTTTCCATTGTGATTCTATAAGAATGTTAATTTTTTATATTTTAAATTTCAGGGAGTACTGTTGGGACTCTCAAATACAGCAGGAGTGCTTGCTGGTGTTTTTGGTACAGCTGCAACTGGATACATACTCCAACGAGGTAAGAGTGCTCCAATTGCATTCTAAACCTTTTTATTTTGGTCATGGACATTCGCTTATAAGGGATCTATTATTGCAGGTTCTTGGAATGATGTATTTAAGGTTGCTGTTGCATTGTACATAATAGGCACATTGGTCTGGAATATCTTTTCAACTGGTGAGAAAATTCTTGACTGAAGAATGTAATGATGTCAAGGAAGGTGCAGACTATATAATCCATAAAGATTACAGAAAAAGAAAAGTGGAACAAAAATCAGATGACCAAATATGTCAAGCACTTGGAAGCGTAAAAGAGCAGTTAAAGCACCCCGCCGAAATAGAAGAGAGCCACCATCAAAGTTTTCGATCATTAGCTAGGTCTTTATATTTTTTTTTTCTCCCAGATATCTTGGACTAACTTGGCACCTTTCGCAAATGCCTTGTCCCATGATCTAAATGCTTTCTGTATAGATAGCTGGTGGGTAGTTCCCACCAATATAACTTAATTTAAACATATTTATGCATAGAATACATGTTATCTGACTAACTCTGCATCATCATACCTGGCTGAGAGAACAGATCGCAGTTTCTTTCTGATTCGATGCCCCCTAACAAAAAATCTTCAGTGTATCTACTTTCACTCAATTTGTGCATTTCAACTACTTCCCTCGTAAAAGGCAAGGATCCTCTAACCAGAATAACTTAAAAACTGTGATTTTCAAACCTTCCGCTATGTATGAAACAAAGATGTATTAAATTAATTAGTTGAATTTTGCAGATTTTCTGACTTTACGATTCAAGCATCATCCAGTAGATATGACACACATAACCACTAGGAGCATATACCACAGCCAGGTCAGTCAAATCATATCATTTAACTTCAATAAAACGTAAGGCATTGTTTTATGAACATCAACATTCAACACTGTTAAATGTGAGTTTAGCTCTTACAATAATGTCTTTAAACCAGTAAAATTATTAATTAAATAGAAATAGAAACATCAAAACAAACAAGAAAATAAAGAATACAATGAATATTTGCAAGGACTCTACAAGGAAGATGGATTGAGAAAGCATTCATCCACCCCACAATCCCAGAAAAAGAAGTCCATCGACAATTTTCATATGAATTATAAATTTATAAGATACCATCAATACCATGAATATACCCTGCTTTTTTTTTAAGAAAAAAAATAAGAAATTATGTTCTCTTGTTCTATAAGTCATGGCCCCAGTGGCTGAATTCTCCTCTAACTTCCATTGCATCTCAAATCTGCGGACTCTTTCCCCTGGATCTCTACCTCCCTTTCTTTTTGTAAACTTGCCAAAACCCCCTTCAAATCCCTGTTGTGCACATTGACCCTGAGCCCATTTTTCATGAACAAGGTGAGTGACATCTTCTGCTCCACCTGGTGGCCAGGCACCATCACAAGCCGGTGGCGGAGCAGCACCGCGGCGGCGATGGATTTCATCTGCAAATAAGCCAAATCCTTCCCCAAACATATCCTTGGACCAGCATTGAAAGCAACAAACTTGAAAGAGTCCTTCATGGTGAACTTTGTCCCATCCAATGACAACCACCTCTCAGGTCGAAACTCCATGCAATCCTCACCCCACGTGGACTTCAACCTCCCCGCCGAATATATCGAATACGTCACCGACGATCCCGCCGGAACAAACGTTCCGTCCGGCAACACATCATCAGCCACCACATGCTTTGAATCCTCCGGCACCGAAGGGTACAGCCTCAGCGTCTCTGACAACGCAGCCTTGAGATAAACCAAACGGTCAACTTCCTCAAACACCAACGGCTCATCCACCCACTTCGCCACATCATCGCCACGTGTCTCCATCAGGACCGTGCAGATCTCCCGTAAAATTTTCTCTTCCACCCTCGGGTTCTGAATCACCAGCCAGAAAAACCAGCTAAGCGCCACTGATGACGTGTCACGTCCAGCTAGGATGAAGTTCAGTGCCACGTGTTGGAGGAACTTGTCTGAGTAGCACTCCTTTTTCTTCATAAACCTTGTGAGCAAGTCATCATGAAGGGTCCCATCTTTTTGCTGACTCAGCAGTTCAACTTTACGCTTCTCAATAACACTAGACAAATGTTCGTCCACGTAGACAAGGCTTCGGTTCAAGCTAACTTCCATTCCGAGCCGAAGCCATTTCTTCACTTTCCACAACACCTCAGGCAAAATAAACCGCTGGAGCGTGGCTTCGGTGGCTCGGTCGAAAGCCGTTGCGAACCGGTTTTCAGGCAGCCCCGGAGCACAGGTCTGTGGGTCCCTTCCAAAAGCCAAACCGCAAATGTTATCAAACGTGAGCCGGAGCATCAGGTCTTGTAGATCCACCGGTTCGGCTTGTAGCTCGGCATTCTTGAGGATCAAGCAGAGCCGGTCCTTGATGGCTCGGGTCACCCACCGAGCCATGGCTTGGCGTAGGGTTCTGGTGGTGAATTCCAGTGCGGCGGTCTTACGCTGGAACAGCCACGTGTCACCATCAGAGTTGAAGATCCCATCTCCTAACAGATCATGGAACACAGCATGCCACGTGGGACCTTTGGGGTAATTGTCGAAGCGGGTCTTGAGTATGTGCTCGAGGTTCCTCGGGTCGCACGTGACAGTCACGAGACCTTGCCTCTTGGCTAGGAAGGGGATTGCACAGATGCAGGTCTGGTACGTGCCGGCACACGCGCGGAGGTTGTCGCAGATCCAGTCATGCATGCGATCACAGTTCTCTATTAGGCCCGGGAGACTACCCAATAGAGGCCAGACACGTGGACCTCTCAATGACCGTGAGATGAAAGTGAACCATAGCAGGTATGCCGTGATCGCCGTTAAAAAAAGCAGAGCCGTGCAAGTTTCCATTCTATTCTATTGCACAACACGTTGTTGTAAACTTGTAAGAATCACAAGCTCAAAGCTACAAGAAAATTCAATGAAAAATTTTCTCACCCCCCTTCTATCTCTTTTGTAATTTTCTAGAGAAATTTTGTTGCTTCCTTGGAAATAAAATCGGGTACTAGGGAAAATTGGAAATAAAAAGAATAAAGTACCTTCAAGAATGGCACTGACTTAGGAGCATTTTCATGAAAATGTTGAGCTGATATTGAACATGGTTGTGAGTGTGGAAGAATGGAAGGAAAAAGGAGATAAGTTGTTGGAGGAAGTGAAGAAGGTAAAAGGAAAAGAAGGGGAGTGAGGTAGAGTTGTGTGGTAGTACAATGAGAGAGTGTTGTTATGAGAGAAGAGATTTATAGGTGAAGTGGTTTAGTGAAGGAGTTAATATGGACAGACTGGTTTATTGACATTGCACCACCTCTTTTTCTCTTTCTTACTAAACTCATCAGATGCGCCATTATAAATGCTCTGTGAGGTTGTTGAAGCCTTTTAAAGGAGAAGACACCCACCTGTCCCTCTCTTTCTCTCTCTCTCTGGAAGAGGAAAGCACACTGAAAGGAGGTTCTTCCTGTTCTGTTCTCTCTCTATTTTTTACAGGAATCGCAACAGGGTGTTCAAGTCAGGCAGGCAATCAATGAAGAGAAATAAATGAGAGTAGTTGAGGAACATGGTGAGGGGAGACCCCAGGGAAAAACTAGAAACCAAGAAGCAAAAGTTTTGGGCTCACACACATTACCCTTTTTCAGCAAATGGGGCTATTTTATGAACAAGAGAGCTCATCTACCAAAAATTTAGTAATATACTTGGTAAAAAAATTGGACTTGCCAAGTGGGGTTTGGTTATGGTTTTGGTGAGCAACCTACCAACAATTTATAACATTTATGTGGGTGAACTGTCATCTTATCTCTGCATATCCATTCTCTGCTGCGAAATTCATCAGTAAAAAACAATTAAATTAAGAAACAAAAAAAAAAACAATTCTAGGATTCATCACAGTCTTAGAGTTGACCTACCCTGCTCATTAATGGTGGGATTTGGATGACTGTATATATGCATATGGTGGTTTGAAGCAAAAGTCAAAGTTACACTGCCAGAATTGAATACAAAATGGCTTGAACCCTGCTCTAACCGTAACTCATTCCAACATGCTCATCACCAAGTGTAAAATGGTTTTTCCCCTTTTTCTTTTTTTGTTTTGCTTATTTTCACCCTCCTCAGAAAGAGAATACAGAATACTCCTAAGTTCAAACACACACACACATATAGATATGCTAGTCAGTTAAGAAAGATAGGTGATCGATCAGAACACAAGAAAGAAAAAGGGTAGCCCAACTAAGATAAATTCTAGTTCTATATAAAGTATAGATTCATAAGCTATGTATTTTTATATGATTATTTATAACCATTTACTTCATTATTTGAGAAATCTTGTTGAAGCATGCAAAATGTTAATCCTGATTATGTATATAGGCCGTAACATCTGTCCATATCCACGTTTTAAACGTGATTTTGGGGTAAATCAAACACTCACGCGTAGTCACTTCACCTAAGTAATTCATCTTAATTTAATTAAATATAAACTCTAGATTGATTGAAGAAAAATTGATTGCGAAGAGAATGATGCGCCAGCTGCTATATATAGTAAGTAACAAACATTAACAGAAACTAATTAAGGTGGCAGCGCAGAACTAGCAAAATGTAATGTATTTAGGATTTAGGATGCGTACTGCGAATTTGTACTTAATTAATACATAACGAGATTTCAAATTCTCAAAGAGTTCAGCTTTTGGTATGTGTTGAAACGTAACTAAAGGACACAGAAAATGCTTTTTTTTTTCTGAGCCAAACTCTGATTATATATAATCTCTTATTAATTAATTTGTTGTATAAATGCATTGCTTCAAGAGTGCATATGGTCCACCTAGCTAAGTTGTGTAGAGTGTCTCCATGTTGCTACAAAACAGATAATATATATGGTCGTGATATGTTTAACTAATTTTGTGGCAATTAAATAAGTACTGTCAAAAGCTAGAACCAACGGTCTAGAAATTAGATTAGATTTGAAGGGTTGAGTAAAAGTTTAAGCGGTTTGAAATTTGAAGAGATCACCTCATGTGTGAAAGAAAGTCAATGGAGTAATGAAGAAAACGATAGAGACATCTGTGCTATGAAATCAATACATTTAAGACAGTGACGGTGAATATGCTTCACTAGTCAGGTAAGGAGATTAGGGATATCATTATTGATCTACCCTTGTAAGATAGCTTTATCCTCATGTAAGTAAATTTTTGTGATCCTGTATTATCCATATATTCTTGTAATTTTCAAATTCAATCTCATATTACAATATTCTTCATTTGATAAAATTTGAGTTTTTTTTTTTCTCATCTCTATTTCTTTATACCATATCAGTCTATATTGTTTAATAACACATTCTTAATCATGGTTTTTCGTGTAAAACCTCCAATGATTTTACCCCGTCATATATATGCTCCTAAACATATATCTCTTGTGCAATTTAATATCACCACTCAACTTTCAACTAAACTTAATAGCTCCTTATGTAGTTTGCCATAGATAACTACGCTCTCTCCTTGTTGCTCATATACACTATTGAAGGATTTATTGATAGTATACCTTATCGTATCTTTTGGTGGCCGATGTGTCCTTTTACAATCAGCCCTTTCTTCTCTCCTGATCTATTATCTTCCGTTTTTCAAGGCTCCGAAAGGTATAATTTCTACACTAATCCATTCCCTCTTTAAATCTTTTCTTTGGGGTGGGAGTGAGGAAAAAACCAAAATAGCTTGGGTTGCTTGGGAAGAAGTTTGTAAGGATAAGTGTTTTGGGGGGTTAGGAATTCGTGATTTGCATGCTTTTAACCTTGCTCTTCTAGGGAAATGGAGGTGGAGGTTTTTAGTGGAAAAGGGTAGGTTATGGCACAATGTCCTCACTTCTATCTATGGTGAGAAATCTTTAAATGGGGGGGATGGCATGAGAGTTAAGGGTTCTAGGTGGTGGTGTGATATATATATGGTCCATTGATAATTGTAGTAATGTATCTATGGAGTGGTTCTTACAAGGGTGTGTGAAGAAGATTGGTAATGGGAAGGATACATAGTTTTGGAAGGATGTTTGGTGTGATAATAGAGCTCTTAACACTCGCTTTGCTAGGCTTTTTTCTTTATCCATGGATAAAAATGTTTCTTTAATTAGCTGACATGTTTGCATGTAAGGGTTGGAGGGGGTGTACTGTGGAATTGGCGTTGGCGTAGGAATCTCTTTCAATGGGAGGAAGAGCAGTTGGCGCTTTTGCTGATGGAGTTAAGTAATGTGTGTCTAGTTGAAGATCAAAAAGATTGTTGGCTGTCGAAATATAATCCTGAAGGTACTTACTCTGTCAAATCTGCATATAAAGCAATTGTTAATGACTCAATTTATGTTGCGTTTCCCATGTACAAGCTCTTGTGGTCCAAGCTAGTTCCTGCCAAGGTATCTGGGTTTGCTTGGAAGACTATTTTAAATAGAATTCCAACCAAACGTAATTTAATTAGAAGGAACATTTTACCAGCTCATGAAGAAGGTTGTGTGTGGTGTGGTCAGAATGTGGAAACGGTACAACATTTATTCTTTGAGTGTTTCTATGCTTTTAGTATCTGGGTGTTATGCTTGGAGTGGTTTGGATTTTCTTTTGCCTTTCATAATTGTTGTTTGAATAACTTTGCACAATTTGTGGGGTTACCAAACTGTAGAGCACCTAGTAGAAGGATTTGGTCCTCCCTTTGGTTGGTTACTTTGTGGTCCCTATGGTTAGCTAGAAATGAAGCAGTTCTCTCACAGGTAGTTCTTGAGCATGTGATGGTATTGGAGTTGATTAAATTTAGATCGTGGAATTGGCTGAAGGCCAAAGAGCCTAAGTTTCAGTACCCTTTTGTTTTATGGGATGCAGATCCATCTTCTTGTTTGAATTTTTTTGTTAGTTTTGATGTCTGGTGATATGTCTTTGTGGGTGTGTCGGTCTCAACACTGATGCAGTTGGTTCTGGTATTATAATTAGCTTGATGATCAGTTCCGGAATATAGTCCGGTCTTCAATGGTTTTGCTCCAGTGTATTTCATTGTTTTGTTGTAAAGGTTACACTATATTTTGTGCGCCCTGCACTTTAGTTTTGTTTCCTTACTTATTTTGGTCCAGCTTTTGTTTTGGTGATTGTTAGGTGTTATTAGTCTTGCACCATTTGAAGCATATTGTAATTCATCTAGGTGTTGTTTTATTGGGTTTATGTAATGGGTTGGAGTACCCCTTGTACTCCATTTAATTCAATTTTTTTGCTTATAAAAAAAGTATACCTTATCGTATCCTCTCTCCGCCATTGGTGAAGGATATGGTGGTTCCACCAATTCTTAGTACACCTATTCGCTTCGTCAAGATCAGTTGCTTTATCTTGCACTCTCCTTGGCTCCTGTGGATGTAGAGACAAGAACGATCAAGTCTTCCGTTGACACCTCATCTGATACTTGGAATCAACTAAAAAAAGCTTACGCCAACCGTTCACGTTCACGTATAATGTTATTGAAAGAGCATCTCAATTCTCTCACCACAAGAACTTCTCTTATAGTGACTATTTACGCTGCTATTGTAGATATGTTGGTTCTCATTGGTCATCCATTAGATTATCTCAACATTGTCATTCATGCTCTCAATAACCTTGGAGAGTTCACGACATATTCCATCCGTAGTTGTGACTCATCAATATCCAATATTGTTTTATAACCTTTTTGATAAGCTTGTGGGTTTCAAACTCTTCCTTCAACGCAAGGATCGTGTCTGTAGCACTGCTCCCCTCAATGCTAACTTTGCCAATCAAAACTCTTTTGATTTTAGAAAATTTTCATCTTTCTTATCATTTCAATTTCTCATATAACTTTTTTTTATTTTCATCGAGAATCTACACACGTGTAATTTAGCTGTAATCATTGAGTACAACTTAAAATTAAGATAAATTACAAAATTATATGATGAAAAAAATTAGTGATCAAAACTTAAAAGTATAATAACTTTATTGTTTATCATACATCTATGTATATATATTTTATGACAATTCAATTATTAATTTTTAATACATATTTAAGTGCTTCATCTCACTTTAAAACAATCAAATCTAAGTTTATTCGAGTTTGAGTCTACTTCCAATTAGATCAATTACGTACAACTAACAGTGGTTGGTTCAAGTGGTACATGTTTAATTCCCCTTAAGTAAGGTCTTGGGTTCGAATCTTGTGTATGGAAAAAAAATCTCTGCTGGGAGAGCTAGTCCCACCATGATGTGAATGTTCCCGGCTCGAACAGGATTGCCCGTAGAGAAGGTTCTTATTCAGTTAAATCAGCTTATCAACTCATTGTTAACTCTAATATTTTTGCAAAGATATCGTTGCATAAGTTTCTCTGGTGTACACTAGTACCTTCAAAGGTCTCTTATTTTACTTGGAGGGTTCTCTTGGATAGAATTCCAACAAGAGATATATTTAGTAAAAAGGCATATTATACAAGTCTGGTGCTGGGTGTATGTGGTGTGATCAAGGGGTGGAAATCTCTTGACGTATTTTCTTTGAGTGCTCATATGCTTATAGGGTGTAGATGCTTTGTTTGGAATTGTGTGAGTTCAATTCTGTTCTTCATAACTCATTTATATTATTGCACTTTGAACAGTTTCTGGGTTTACCCAATTGTAGTTCCAAAGTGAAATATAGGTGGTCTGTCATTTGGCTAACTGTTCTTTGGAGTTTATGGTTGGCCAGGAATGAGGCGGTCTTTTCAAATAACTTTTTACCTCCTTCAGATCTCCTACTACTTATCCAATTACGTTCTTGGAAATGGATTAAAGCCAAAGACTTTCGTTTTCATTATCAGTTTTCTACCTGGTTAGCAGAACCTTCAGTTTTGTATTATTTATGGATTAGGCTATTGAGGTCTGTGCGGTTGTGGATGAATATTGGTTACTTTACTTGCTGCCGCCTGGGAGTATATGCGACTTTGTTGGCTGGTGTGCTAATTAGAGCTATTATCTTGGGTGTTGTCTATTAAGAGAGTATCATGTGAGGTAGATTTTATAGGATAGGTGTTCATTGGTCAGTTTTTGTTAGTCAAGTTTATGGTCTTGGCTTTTTTATAATTTTAAGATTTGGTCATCTATAGTTTATATTTAAACTCTATACTTTGTATTGGGTTTGAACATCCTTAGTGTTCTATTTAATGAATTTAGCTTATAAAAAAAGAAAATTAATTAAAAACACTATTCTTATTTTAAATTTTTTTCTAGAAATTTCATTAATTATGAATAAAATCTTCGATTTTCCTATAATATGCGTATTTCACGAGTATTTTTATGAAATATACAAAATTAATTAAAAAATCAATTAAAATAAATAAATTATAAAATGTTTGAAAATTTATAATTTAAAAAATATAAATTAATTTAGTAATAATTTTAATAAATATTATTTTAATTAATATTGATTGATTGAAAAATTCAAGTATTCATAATAAATTAAAAAAATAATAGTATTATTATTTGATTGAATAACTATCTATAAAATTAATTAATGTAACAAATATTAATTTGATTTTGATTTAATATGAAAACCAAAGACACATATCATATCATATATATATATATAGAGAGAGAGGGGGGAGAGAGAGAGAGGAAATACATGATATGATTTTATAAGAGAATAATGGTGACTCATGAAATTCAAATTTAATATATAGTTATAGCTAGATTGATATTTTTCAACTAGGTCTATACTATGAAATCTCTTATAAGTCTCAATCACTCATAAATTATAGTGCGATATGGTAAATTATATAGTCTCAACTCTGATAAATTGTCGGAAATTAAGTGAGGCACGTAGTTCAGTAAGGAAAAAAAATTTGCCCATAATAACTGATTAAGACTTGGTCTTGCGTTTGTTAATTATTTTCTGTCACTCTAAAGTATATATGAGCCAGAAAATATACAATGTACAGAAAGATTACAAGCTATCCTCAGCCTTTGAGTACTGTGAAATTTTATCTATGTCCATCCTTTTAATTCCCGTGTTTATAATTTATAAATATAGAGAATTTTTGGCAAGATTTCAACCTCTAGACAAGCTGTAACAATAATGTTTTAAGAATGAGAATATATGTGTATGATTTGTATATATAAAATGAGAAAAAGAGAACTGTTCACGTAAAATCTAGATAACTTAATTAGGTTAAACCCTATAAGATTAATTAGGTCAAATTTAGCCACCTAGTTTGTGATCGGATATCCCCTAAATCAAGCCAGACATTCTTTATGTACATAGTTGAGTGAACTCCCTCATTAATCCATAAAAGTAGGTCGGTTGGCCCACCCCTAAACTGACCATGAACTCTAACCCCTAACTAATATGAATTAAATCTTTTATATTTACTAATTTCTAAACTTAGGGTGATTAATGTATTTTTTTAAATAAAATACTTCCTCCGGTCCTATTTACAAGAACCTTTCTTAAGGTGGGTCTTGGTTCTTTTTATAAGAACTTTTTCAGATTGTCTCATACATTAATTATTCTTTGACAAAAATACCCCATTAGGTGAGTGATTAATTAGTAGAGAGAGTATGACACAATTGAGTAGTTAAATAGAAAAAAAAAGATAATGAGTCTCAATAAATTCAAGGGTAGTCTAGGAAATATGATACACATTCATGACAAATTTATTGTAATCAACTAAATTAACCAACTTTCTTAATCCATGTGAAGTGGTTAAAAGGTTCTTATAAATAGGACCGGAGGGAGAGTATATACACAAAGTAATTTGATGGTGCATCATTCATGTGATTCCTGAGATATAATTGATCCAAAGGTTAACTCGGAACTAGCTCGATTGGTTTAGCGGCCTACCAGCTACCTCGAATTTAGACCTACCTCGGCCATCTCGGCTGGCATATCAGCCATCTCGACTGACTTATCATACAACCATCTTGGCTGGCCTACCTCAGCCATCTCGGCTGGCCTATCAACCATCTCGACTGGCTTATCATACAACCATCTCGGTTGGCCTATCAGCCATCTCGGCTGGTCTATCCACCATCTCGACTGGCTTATCATACAACCATCTCGGCTGGCCTATTCAGCCATCTCGACTGGTCTATCCACCATCTCGGCTGGCCAACCTCAGCCATCTCGGCTGGCTTACCAGTCATCTAGGCTGCATGGACACTTAACAACTGTGCAACCCGGGGACCACCAACTAGCTCCTCACCCTACCACTTGCCTATGCCTACGCGGACTGACACTAATAAAGGGCACTTCCCATCACATAGACTGAGCAACTTACCCACTGACACAAGCAATCAGGCGTAGGTTGGGCTACATCACATGCTAGCCCTGGCTAGACCCCATGCTATAAATACCCCCTCCCATGGAGGGTCAGGTACGCTCATTTCTCCCCTGCTCACACTCTGTCTAAAACCCATTCTAACTTGGGCGTTGGAGTGTCTTCGCAGGTCACCCCTTCCTCCTCCATCGGAGCCACTGTTCAGAGCAACCACCACCGCATATCAACCTCCAACATCTCGGATCACTATCTCGGACAACCAGGGAACATCTCGGATTACATCCAGAACCACCTTGGGACACCCAGGGATGGTCACCTTTGGCACGATCATTTGTCAAGCACGATCATTTGGCGCCGTCTGTGGGAAGAGGTAAATAGTAAACCCCACCAATAACTCTTCTGGTTGAAACCTTTTCTCCTTTTTCTTTTTCCCAATCTCAGAAGAAACCATCACCCTGAGTGTATATGAATATTTATATCTGGGCTTGCCCAGTTTCCTGCATTTTTGGATCAACTTACTTCTTACGAATCTGCCCTATAAAGTGGAGGAGGGGGAAAACGAGTGTCTCTTGGTTTTTTGTATTGATAATCTGTTTCTTGATTTATGGTTATTTTCTGCACTGTATGGGATGAGATACTTCTAAATCTGAGGTGTGAAAACCCGGATGACATACACAGAGGATGACGTACTTCTAAATCCGAGGTGTGAAAACCCGGATACTTCTAAATCTGAGGTGTGAAAACCCGGATGACATACACGCGAGGATGACGTACCTCTACGTCCGAGGTGTGAAAACCCGGATGACATACATCAAATCCGAGGTGTGAAAACCCGGATGACATACACATAGGATGGCGTACTCCTAAATCCGAGGTGTGAAAACCCGGATGGAGAAGTTATGAAGATGCTTCTGAAATCCGAGGTGTGAAAACCCGGATGACATACACGCGAGGATTGCGTACCTCTACGTCCGAGGTGTGAAAACCCGGATGACATACATCTAAATTCGAGGTATGAAAACTCGAATGACATACATCTAAATCTGAGGTGTGAAAACCCGGACGACGTACATGCCAGGATGACCTACTTATAAATCCGAGGTGTGAAGACTCGGATAGCATACCTATAAATCCAAGGTATGAAAACCCGGATAGTTTACATGCAAGGATACTCCTAAATCCGAGGTGTAAAAACTCGAGTGGAGAATTGCGAGGATGAGATACTTCTAAATCCGAGGTGTAAAAACCCGGATGACCCACTTCTAAATCCGAGGTGAACAAACCCGGGTGACCTACTTCTAAATCTGAGGTGTGAAAACTCGGATTACCTATTTCTAAATCCAAGATGAACAAACCCAGGTGACCTACTTATAAATCCGAGGTATGAATACCCGGATGACCCACTTATAAATCCGAGGTGAAAACCCGGATGACATACCTATAAATCCGAGGTCTGAAAACCTGGAGGACCTACTTATAAATCCGAGGTGTGAAAACCCGGATGACATACCTATAAATCTGAGGTCTGAAACCCGGATGACATACTTATAAATCCGAGGTATGAAAACACGGATGGTGTACTAGCCAGGATGGAGAAGTTATGAAAATGCAACATAAAAACCGAAGAACTAAAATACAAATTGTCTATGGGAAAAGCTTTACGTGAAGAACGTAATTGTCTTCTCCTCACAATTCCAGTCGCCAACCGACCAACTTTCATACCCCAGCCGAGGGCTGGAAATACATAACAGTAAAACGAGATGCTAGAGTAAACGCACACGCGAAACCAAGTCTAAAACTTGGCAAAATCCGAGTTTTTGAACTCGGAGAAATAAATTTTTCATATACAGAGCGTGGAATACCCATAAATTCGAGTTCATAAACTCAGATAAATAAATTCTTCATATGCAGAGCGTGGAGTACTTCTAAACCCGACTTCATAAACTCGGATAAATAAATTCTTCATATGCAGAGCATGGAGTACTTCTAAATCCAAGTTCATAAACTCGGATAAATAAAATTTTGGGTAAAGAGTATGAAAAAGACGAGATCTCATTAACTCAGCTCACCAGCTATGATGATATCCCAGCCGACCAATCCTCGTCCTATATGTCCCACACCACACTCTGTTTTACCTGCTCGAATTTTCACCCCACAAAAGGTCAGACCAGCCGTTAAAATCGCATTCGACATCTCGACCCCATATACTTAGACATGGCATCGAGTTGGGGGGCATCTGATCCAAAGGTTAACTCAGAACTAGCTCGATTGGTTTAGCGGCCTACCAGCTACCTCAGATTTAGACCTACCTCGGCCATCTCGGCTGGCCTATCAGCTATCTCGACTAGCTTATCATACAACCATCTCGGCTGGCCTACCTCAGCCATCTCGGTTGGCCTACCTCATCCATCTCGGCTGGCCTATCAGCCATCTCGACTGGCTTATCATACAACCATCTCGGCTGGCCTATCAGCCATCTCGGCTGGTCTATCCTCCATCTCGACTGGCTTATCATACAACCATCTCGGCTGGCCTATTCAGCCATCTCGACTGGTCTATCCACCATCTCGGCTGGCCAACCTCAGCCATCTAGGCTGCATGGACACTTAACAACTATGCAACCCGGGGACCACCAACTAGCTCCTCACCCTACCACTTGCCTATGCCTATGCGGATTGACACCAATAAAGGGCACTTCCCATCACATAGACTGAGCAACTTACCCACTGACACAAGCAATCAGGCGTAGGTTGGGCTACATCACATGCTAGCCCTGGCTAGACCCCATGCTATAAATACCCCCTCCCATGGAGGGTCAGGTACGCTCATTTCTCCCTTGCTCACACTCTGTCTCAAACCCATTCTAACTTGGGCGTTGGAGTGTCTTCGCAGGTCACCCCTTCCTCCTCCATCGGAGCCACTGTTCAGAGCAACCACCACCGCATATCAACCTCCAACATCCCGGATCACTATCTCGGACAACCAGGGAACATCTCGGATTACATCCAAAACCACCTTGGGACATCCAGCGATGATCACCTCTGACACGATCATTTGTCAAGCACAATCAATAATTATAACTCGATCGCATAAACCAAATAAAGAGAGTAGTAAAATTGAGTCCATGCTATTCTTAAATATTTTGGCGATTGATGCTAGACAACACGAAGCAATGAATATGTGGTTGACATATTTTAAGAGGCATGCAATTTAAAAGATGGTTAGCTTATTAGGTGAAAACTTGATGAATTTTAATTAGTTGGGAGCTTGGGGAGGTTGCTTAGATCGTTTCGTCCAAGTGAGACAATGAAATTAACAAAGACTTTTCTGTGGGCTATATGCTTCCATTATTCGATCATGCATCACCAATCAGGATCACAATCAAATAAAGATGTCCATATATTTTTCACCCATTTAAAACAGCTAGCTAGCATGGTGTTTACATGTGCACAACTTATTTTTTTTTGTTTTTTGCACAACTTAATTTGTTTGAATATATACTATATATATATATATATATATATATATATATATTAAAATTTACTTACACATTAATATTCATCATCATAATTTACTAAAATATTTTTTTATTTAATTGATATACAGTGTCAATGTAAATAAACCTTACACAGACATCTAATGATATGTTATCATATCATTTAATAAATAGAATATTTCTTATGTTATTAAATTCAATAAATAATGTGATAATATATTTGGATATCTGCATATATCTTTTTTATACGTACTGACAATATATATATACTCCTATTTATCTCAATTTTTTTTTTGGGAGGTGGTAAATCAATGGTGCAAATGTGCAAAATGCAACATTAAGTATTGTGCATGCAATAATTAAAAATGTTTTACCTAAGGTGTGACAACCGATTTATGAATGATTATAATTCTGGTCATGTGGCTTCAATTAATATCTCAATCACTCCAATTAAATATTGAAATATATATATGGGTTTTGTTTGGTTAACGATCGCATACCTACAATCTTTGTTTTGTGCATTTATGTCAAATGCGGGATTCATAAGAGCAACTGACGTAGACATTGGTAATGCATGGTTGAAATTTCCTAAGCCTCTAGCTCATCGATCAGGACCCTAAAACCCGTGATAGTATTCAAATTAATTAAATTTTAATTTTTAAATAGGAATTCACTTTTCAATATGGTTTCTGAGCCACAAGTTGAATCAGAAAAATTTCAGGGTCATATATTCGATTAATTTCAATTAATTAAATTTATTTGTCTCTAAATTAGATAAACCAGAAACATAATATTAATCAGCAAAGTTTATAATTCGACGTCTAATTTAACCAGCTGCTGGTTTAGTATTTACATATTAATTAAAAAAATATGTAGAGTGTGTTTGGTAAAGCTAATAAGCTGATTTATAGCTTATTTGACTAGTTTATAAGCTAGTTTGACTAACATAAAAGTGTTTGATAAGACACAAACTTCTAGTTTATTTTAGGAGGTTTTAACTTATAACATGAGCGAAGCCAAAAAATAAATTTAATGAATTATTTTATTTATTATTTTGTACTATTTAAAATAAGAATTTGAGAATTTAATGAATTGTTTTATTTATTATTTTTGTACTATTTATTTTAATTATTTCACTGTTTATTTAATTTTTTTTAAATATTTTATCACTAAAAAATTAATAAAATTTAAAATTTAGAAAAAAAAGTTATAATTACCTAACATTATATATTTTACTAGAAAACAAAATATATTTTATATTATAAAATTTATGTAGATATATTCTTTTATGCCATTTTATATTAATCAACTATTCAAATCAAATATTTTTAATTCAATAAATCAATTTATCAACTAAATTTTAATTTTTACTTGCAAATTTACCTAATATTTTTTTATTTTTCACCATAGGTATCCCCTATTATCAGGGTCAATCCTTTTCTGGGCTTAGTCACATTTAAAACTCATCACCCCTCCTTAAAAGTTTGTTTAATGAGGATTTATCTAAGTTCCAAAAACACATTTTTAGGGAGTTGTGGGGAACCTTAAATGTGACTGAGCGTAGTACAAGATTATCCTTAATAACACTATATATATATATATATATATAAACTTTAAAAAAAATTAAGGGGGACCATATTGGCCCCCTTTTGTCCTCAAATAGCCTTGCATTTGGCTTATAAGTTACAAGCTACCTTTAGCTAGCTTAATTAACTTCAAGCTTATAGTTTTTTTTCATTTTTATCCCTCATATTTTAATATGCTTTTTATTAATCTCTTTTTTACGTTCTTTATGTCATTTTACATTTAGTACTTAACTTATCAACTAGTTTTATCAAACACTTTTAATTCAATTTTAGCTACCAACTAATTTTACCAAAAACATATTCATAGTTGAAGCCTTGCAAGTTATTGCCATCTTTTACTACAGACAAATTCGTAGAAAAGAGTTGATTAATACAAATCAAAGGTAAAGGTCAAGAGAGACGGAGACACCTTTAAAAGGTTTTGAGCTTAAAATGGTCTAATATACCAAGAGAAATTTAAAGTACGGGTTAACGTATCAAGGCAAATTACAAAGAAAAGTGTTGTGATTGATCTTCTTGTGGATGGACGAATTAGTGATATCATTCTTTACCTATATGCATGTATATTATTCCACCTCACACTCTAATTAGGGTACTTGACTACTTGTATTATGTGGTTAGTGTTTCATACTAATATTTTGAGATATTGAGTAAGTAATGTCTATCTATCCTGGAATTTTGGTGTACCCTTATTTAGCAAATTAGTATTAGTTTTAATGCTTAATTATTTTTATAATTGTTATTTACTTATTAGGGCGGCTAATATATTATGAGTCTTTAATGTATAATTAAAAAGTCATTCATCATAATATGGTCGATATGATTTGAAGGGAATCGAGCATGGTCAGGGTGCAGCGGAACAATTAGATTTTCCCTATTAAACGTTATTGTGAGAATTATGTATTAAAGCTTTAACATAAAACCGATTACCATACCTTTCAAATTGCAAACGAGATAGTTGCAGCCGCGTCTCTACAGGTATCCACGCCAACACGCGAACTAGGAAACTCTCCTTACCTATGCTAGTAGTGTTTGGAGAGTAAAGGGCGGCTACTCACGTGTCTTGGGTTGTGTATCCTATGCAATATATATAGAGTGGTGGCTAGAGTTTTAACCGTCACTCATTAACCTTATTACTTATGAGTCTGACCCATTATGTTATTATTCTAATCCGATAAGAATCTCTAACATTCCTAGTGGGCTTGTTGTATGTGTGACCCAATAGGTTCTCTTAATATTTAATTATGATATTAAAATAAAATCTTCTATATTTAATATCATAAATAGTGAGTGGTATCTAGCAATGCATCACTAATGCCCAAATATTGAGAATGTCAGCAATTTGATGTATCCTATTTTGTGATAATATATTCTATATGAATCATTCCTTTGTCCAAATATATAATTGAACACAAGGGCATGAAATGTGTCATCCTTATATAGTTCAAGTTACGTTTTTCTTGATGTTCAAGCAGGCTATATATACAGAAAGAAAACATCTCATTTTTTACTCTTTTGAGCATGGTCATGCATTTTGTAGCCTAACTCTATCAAGAGGACCATAGATACAATTGATGTTACATAGGAGGGACAAATCTCATCTAGGTCACTCACATTCCACCACATAATTTATTATATGTCTAAAAATCAACTTTATAATCACCCTATTACAGGTGATGTTTGATGATATTAAAACATATAATTCCTCATGTATGAATCGCAGTGATTTCAGGTCAAAAGACTTCATATAACACTATCAATTAAAGAATCGTTCATGACACTTATGTAACAAACCATGCAACGTTCTTATAGAGGATCAGTCCAGTACATCATTACTCTTAATATGTACTTATGTGAGTATTTGATATCTCATTTCCATAACCCGTGAGATGTGATCATCAATAAACTCATATACTAGTCTTAATACATCAAATTGTCGTAAGATGATGCTTGACTAGGGACCATTTTAAGAATAGTTCTTCATAAGATCTCACGATCAAGTCGTCTACTTGATGTCTTATGAAATTTAAGTTTTCTATTCTAAGGACATTTATTATACTCCATCAAAGAAATAATAAAACTAATTTTTCTTTATAAGATAAATAATATGATACAAGTGATAAATGTTCAAAACATATGAGTCTCTAGTGCATACACTAACATAGTTATCTTAATGGTACATAGCCCCCTACTCGTAAATTTGGCGTAGCCGGATTAGCAAGTTTAAATGTTTGGTTGTATGCGTATTTGGATTTTATTTGAAATGCTCGACTTATATACACAAATATCGCAATTGAAATATTAAATATTGATAGTTATTGAATTAATTCTAACTAAATATAGTCAACTTGGGTCAATAATGAATTTGTTGAAGTTATTCTCACACTAAACTTGGTCGGCTTGAAGCAATAATGACTATGTATGAGTTATTCTCACACGGAATCTTGGAGAAAACTAACCTTTGTTGCTATGATTAGAAAAAGTTGGGAAAAATTAAGAAAGTTTCTAGAAAAGGATTTTTATTGATAAATTATACTAATAGGTTATTTGAATGAGATGCAATTGGGTTATTATGGCTCCTTAGCATTATCGATAAATTCCTCTCAATCTCTCTTTGCCTTGTTAGGTAGCATATAGATATGGAGAAATAGTGATATGGGAGAAAAATAGAAAAGAAATATTACACTTCTCCAGTCCGGTTCATTAAACAAATTGCATACAGAGAAAAAAACATAGTGTGGGTCTCATATTTTTTCATATCTCCATAATAAAGTGTTGGAAAATTTTATTAGGGTTTTGGTCTTCCATTGATTTATTAAAATATTGGTTGAATAGTATCTTGACGGTTCCTGGAATATCCATTTCTGTGGTCAGTGGATATTGGAAGTCACATGTTAAGTGTATGTATATATAAGTGTATAGCCTATAGTTGGATGGATCCTTGAAGGGTAGGACCATCACAATTTTTCATGGAAGGGTATGGTTTAAACCATTGCAACCCTACATGAAAGGGTAGGTCCCCTCTCCACTTCCTCTATAAATATATGTCTAGGGACATATGGAAATATGTACGGTCAAGTCATGATTCACATGCACTAAATCCCATCAATCTTGAGGAAGAAGGAGAGGAAGATCCTATCCTAAAATTAGAGTGATTCAAAGGACAGTCAAGAGTATCAAATCAAGACTATAAAATAATGATTTTCGAGAGGATGTGAACCTAGTCCTTTTGTAGTAAAGAGTCGTGTTGAATCATGAAGGGTTGAGATGGACCCATTTCACGTTCAAAACCGTTTCCTATATTCATGCCAAATTTTCAACCAATTTTTCATAGTCTTTTAATCCGATTCTGGCCAAACAAATTGCATAATTTGAAAGTAGAAATTTTATAAATGTGTTTAGGATCAAGAATCACTCGAAACAGTTAACAAATGAGTGAGAAATCGCGTTTCAAAGTAACCCGTCCATCAACATTGTGTTTGAAAACCTGGGTTTGTTGAAGAAGATAAACAGTAACCGTATACAAAGCCCACTTGTGGCTTAGGAGAGTGGGGGAGAGTGTGACTTCTGTAGAACTCTGATTTGAGTTCTGTATTTTGCGTTGTGTTCGTATTGACAAATAGAATTTAAATATCTATGATATTAAATTTTTGAACATATTTAAATAGTTGTTATTAATTTATTTCTATTTCATGACTTTGCTAAATTATTTAAAATTCTAGTGTTTCACTTTTATGATATTTTTTTGTGTTTGAGAAATGTTTCAATATTATTTTAGATTTATCTATGATAGTCACTCTCCCTGGTTACTAGTTTAAGACGGTACACTCTCAATGTACTTTAATTTAATTAATATAGTTAAAAAAATATTTTTTTTGGGCAAAATGAGATCCAATATTGGGGATCCCATTAATTGAAGTGAATGTGTGCCACCACAGTGGTTCATTCATAGATATTACTGAGATTTCCTGTTTGATTTTCTGGGATGTTGTGTTTCTTGAATGATTTGTATTTTAATTTACCCACATGAAAATAAATTATGAATTATTTTTTGAAACATGGTTTGTTTGGGAATGTTTTAACAGTTAAGAATTCCTTTTGTCCAGAGGTGTTGGAATTTATAACTGTTTATTTATATAATACATACTCCACCCACAGGGGAGTTTATATTATTTGTTAATATTCCCTGTTATAGAAATTTTTGTCCATGATATTAATTTATATTAATTATTTTAAGAATATGACTATTGTTTGCGACTAACAGTGAGGGGGAATTTTACCATATAGTCATAAATAATGATGATTTATATAATAATAATATTCTCTCATATTGTTTGCGACTATGTAACAGTCGAGGGGGAGAGTTTTACCATATAGTCATGAATAATGATGATTTATATATTAATAATATTCTCTCATGTTGTTTGCGATTGTGTAACAGTCGAGGGGGAGAGTTTTATCATATAGTCATGAATAATGATTATTTATATATTAATAATACTTATTATCTTTATTAACTTTGTTGCAATGTGCTATTTGTTAAGTGCAAATGAAGAATTATATTCATTGCAATAATGTCATTTTAGAGAGCATGAATAAATTATTATGATTACCGCAAATAGTTGAGTACTCTCATATTGTCAAATGAACAAATTTGATTTATATAATTTATAATATAATATAATATAAAATTAATTTTTATATTTTGCACTTTCATATATGAGATTTTGATTGTGTGAAAGTTAAAGTTATTTGATCACTTGGCGATGTAGATCGACGTGAAGTTATGTATTTAGATATGATTTTGGGAAGCTTGTATGTGAAGTTGAGAATATTTTTGGATTGTGACTTTATCTCTGTTAAGGAGTTCTGTTACTTTATATGGATGTGTGTCACCACACTGACTCATTCATGAGGTTAATAGAGTTACCTATTAATTTAATTTGGGGTGGTTATGTTGCTTAAATCGATTAAAGCATTAGTCTACCCGCATAAGTCTATTGCATTATTTGGTTTAAGTTATAACATAAAATAAAAGGGGGATAATATAACAGTAAAAATTCTTCTGCCCACAGGTGTTGAGTTTTTTGAACTGTTGTGTATGGTATATTTTTCCCCACAGGGAAATTTATATTCATATGTTTTAAACCTCTCTTATAATGACTAATGCCATTGACTATTGTCCATTTGATCAATCAAAAGTTGATTGTGTCAGTTCTCAACTCCATATTACATTTTTCCTTTATTATGTTTATTTACAGTGTTTTGGATAGCTATTTTATTTGGTACATTTATTTTGCACTAATTGATAAATTTGAAATTTAGAAAATGATTTTGATATGCATATGTGATCAATGCTTAATTTTAGTGTTTGAAGGGATATTCAGCCTGTTTGGGTGAAACTTCTGCAGAAGTACTTCTAGGTGAAAAAAAATAACATGAATCAAAGATGTCAAATGCATTTAACTTCTCCATAAGTTAAAATTAGTTACTTTTAGAGAAGTTAAATGGGAGAGCTTTTGGAGGAGGTGGTCTACAAAAATTAATTTTAACTTATGGAGAAGTTAAATGCATTTGACCTCTTGGATTCATGCTACTTTTTTCACCTAGAAGTACTTCTGTAGAAGTTCCACCCAAACAGGCTCATTGTATTAACAATTATCTTATGTGTGAATTGAAAGAGATGCAAGATATACATTATTCTTTATTTCCTAAGAAAATGTGGGAGCATACTTTATTTGTTTTAAATATATGCTTTTATAGTAGTTAATCACATGTTTATTCATGTCATGAACTAAATAGGTGCTGTTAATATTGTAATTAACCATGAAGGTAGTTGGCTTGTTTATATTATTACCTAATCACTCCATTAAACATTAGCAGTGGTTTATGTTTTTTATGTGATTGGTTAGGGGGAGTTAATAATTAATTATGATTGCAAGTGCTTTGTTAAATTACGATTCCCGTGGTTATTATGAATTTGCTGTATGCACATGATAGTATTTTACATTGTGCATATGATGGCTTGTTGCCATGTTTGGTACTTTTTAAGTATCTCGAGATGTGAATGTTTTCTTTGGAAAACATTGGTCTTCCAATGAAAGATGATTAGTTCCCTTGGGGGAATGATCTTTCATAAGAAAGATGATTATTTCCTTATGGAAATGTTATTTGACATCTCATGGTTTCCTCGGTGGAAATGTTATTTTTGAGATGATTCATCTATGGTTTTCTTATGGAAATGGTGTTTCACATGTGACATGTTAGTCTTTCTTGGGAAAGATGTTGTTATTGTGTGTGAAATAATGTTTCATGTTAAGCATGAATCTCTTTATGAGATTGGTTGTGATTTCTTGGGAAGGCATTGTTGGATTTTTTATAATATTTATTTATTTCAAAAGTTTTCTAAAAGAGTTAATAAATAAATGCTTTATTTATTTTTTCAGAATATATTTTTGACCTGGTCAAAACCCTTTTAGGACTTGGTCAAAACCTACTTTTATGCTTTCTAACCCTAACTATTTTAATATATATATATAAACCCCCTTTTTGCTCAACCTTAGAGAGAGCCTCCACACTCTTTTCTTCTTTACTAAATACAATGAGTTATCCTTGGGTTCACTGGAATCTTCTTGCGAGTTCAGTGTTACCTCGTGCCTATATCACGGGATGAACCTGTTGTATCCTGGGGGAGTATCGCAACCGGCCGATGAATCCTTAAGGACAGCGTGCTTCTCACGTGCCTCAGGTTTAATTCTTATTTTTTCAGGTTGCAGGGTCATCCGGCGACAACAGGCATAATGAGGATTTGTACACAGTAGTATGAAAAGATCACAAACTATATTACGACGTGTATTACACTAGTAGACTTACTTTGTGATCATGACAATAAGAGTTGTTAATTATGTGGTTGTAGGTGACATAAACTGTTTATTGTCTCACTTATAGCTCTAATTAATGGATCTTGTTGATCGACATTGATCATGTTTGTTATGTGATTATAATCAAGATACGAAAGTGGCTACAGTTATTCAACCAGTGAGTTTTTTTTTATTTTTTTTATTTGACTCTTTAAATTATGTTTCTAAAATTATTTTGGTTTGGTTTGGTTTGGTTTTGTTTTGTTTAATAAATTAATGTTGCCCAAGTGGGAGAATGTTGAAAAATTTTATTTTCCATGGTTTTGGTTTTTCTTTGATTTATTAAAATATTGGTTGAATAGTATCTTGACGGTTCCTGGAATATCCATTTCTGTGATCGGTGGATATTGGAAGTCACATGTTAAGTGTATGCGTATATAAGTGTATAGCCTATAGTTGGATGGATCGATCCTTGATGGGTAGGACCATCACAACTTTTCATGAAAGGGTATGGTTTAAACCATTGCAACTCTACATGAAAGGGTAGGTCCCCTCTCCACTTCCTCTATAAATATATGTCTAGGGACATATGGAAATATGTACGGTCAAGTCATGATTCACATGCATTAAATCCCATCAATCTTGAGGAAGAAGGAGAGAAAGATCATATCCTAAAATTAGAGTGATTCAAAGGACAATAAAGAGTATCAAATCAAGACTATAATATAATGGCTTCAAGAGGTACGTTATATTCCTTTCTTCTCTTATATTATATGGTGTCCTAAATACATGCAACTATGATCCTTTAGGAAATTAATTCATGTTATTCATTTGATATGAATATGAGACATGATGTGCAAATTTTTCTTACATAAAGGTGATAAAGGAGGAGAAATGTTGTTTGTGCTCGTGTCTTGCAATTGCTTGCATTGATTAACCTTTTTTTTTTTTTTTGAAAAAATCTCATTGCATTAATGTATGAGAATAATGTGTTGGCAAATAATGGACCACTTATGCAGAAAATCAATTATATAATTGTCAATCGATTCTTCATATTTTAGCAAAAAAATGTAGTTAGGTGTGAAAAAATTCAATTTCTCCTCGATTTATTCTTTTCAACCAAACAATATTTACTACCATTTCTCTTTTATTTCACACATATTTCTTTTCTATCAAATAACATACAAATCATCTCCATCTCATTATATCATTTTTCTTTTCTCTATTTTCTATTTTTGCTCTAAAACCAAATACTATTCATAAAAATTAATGATAGCATATTTTCTATCCAAATATTGGAATTGATTAAGTTCATTATTTAATATATCAATAACTTTATTGGTTTTTAATTTAAATCATTGGAGGTAAAATAATGATTGGGACTGATTAAGTCAATTCTTTAATTGGTCAATTATTTTGTTAGCTTAATTAATTTAAACCACTACCATCACTCTTGGGAGGGTTTACTTAACCACCACCCGACCGACCACATGTGAGAGATTTATGATCAAAGACAAAAAAAAACCACGGAATGTAAAAAAAAAATAATGGCCGAGATTGATTAAGTTAATTAATTATGGTCAATTACTTTGTAATTAGCTTAATTATTTTAAGCCATTGCGGGTAAAAATATGGCCGGAATTTTCAACTAAAATATTATGTTTTTACTCAAGAAATTTCATTTCAAATTATAAAAGAGAACATGACCTGACCATACGTATGAGCAGTTACAGTAGAGGCTCAATATCTCCATTAATGGCTGCCTTCAAGAAAAGACTTTCATATTGCATGGCACCAATATCCCATGATGACGATGAGATTGTTCTTAGTTGAACCCACCATTGATTCTCCTGCTTTTACTTTGGTAATTGGTACCCAATGATCTTCCCACCACCAACATCAAGAAACTTGTTTTTGAGGTAACACTTTTCTTTTCTTCCACTTTCTCTTTGGAGAATGCTAACTTGAGCCACTTTTAAAAAAAATAAAAAATATTTATTGAATCGTGTAAAAATTAATTTTATATAAGTAATCAATACCGTGATTTTCAGTAAAAACTTTTTATATATTGATTCTTTAACTAATTTCATTGAGCATTTCTCTTTTACCTAAGTTTGATTAGAAATGGCAATTTGGGCTGCCCATCCCAACCTAATGCAGGTAGCAGGTTTTATCAGACTGAGCTAAAAAGCCTGAGAGTTAATCGAACTTCTAAAATAAGCGCACCCTACATTTTTGCGATTTTTTACGGGTTTTGTTAGTAGCAGACTTTATTGGACTGGGTTAAAAAGTGTGTGGGTTTTTCGAGCTTCTAAAATAAGTGTCTGAACCCTATATTTTTACAGACTCATTTTTACGGGCTTTTGTGAGCTGACCTGGTTGGATTAGCCCATTTCATCGGCTCTAAATTTGACACATAAGTTGCCAACTTGCCATATAAAATTCTTTTTATTCTCAATGAATAATTTGTTTAAAATTATAACAATTAATTTTTAGATTATATAGAAGTGATTTTAATTTTTAGAGATTTTTATGAAAATAAATATATCTATATTTATTACAATAAAAAAAGTGTTTTATAATATTCTCTCTTTTCTATTCTAATTAATTGTTCTGTGAAACAAATAAGAATACCTTTTAATTACAATTACAATTTTATTTTTTATGATTTTGATTATTTCTAATATATGAAACAAACACATTCAAAAAAATTTAAAATAAATTTTTTTAAAAAAAGTGATTCTTTGTAAAAATAATCACAAATAAATGCAATCATCTATATCAATAATTTTAAAGTGATTATCTCTCATGATATAGTCTTTTATTATTTAAAACATTAAATTAGTCTTTTACGAATTAAAATTTTAAATTATAATATAAATTTTTAGTTAATTTTTTATCATACAAAGTCATAATTAAAATTATTTTTTCTAATACTTTCATATTTTTCTGAATGAATTTGATAATAATTTTATATTTTGAATAAATGAATTTAGTAAACATAAATATTTAAAAAACTAATATTCTATAACACTTTATTTAAAAATAACTTAAAAAAATATAATGCTGAGGGGTTTATTCCCATCCTTACAAGCTGAGGAGGTGAGCAATATATATAATTATAATTTTTTGCACTTTATTTTCACATTTTTTTCATCGTAATCCCTCCTGCTCGATTTTATGATATAAAGAGGAAAGATTCATGGTATGTTTGGTTTACACTAAATCCACGTTTTAAATGTGGATCCGGACAATAATAGCTTCTGTCCGGATCCACGTTTAAAATGTGGTTTTAAGATAAATGATCAAACGCACACCCAAACTTAAATGAAAATAAAAATTATGGTGTCAAACAAAAAATATTTTTCATTTCGGATTGTGACCTTGTTTGGTTGCAGAGGTTGCCCATGACATAAATATTTATGCACCACGTTTACATAGAAACATTTTCAATCCAACTTATCAAAATCATTTCAGTACTGCCTTAATTAGTATATATATTCCTTTCTTTCTTTCATGATAACAATGACTAGTTGAGGGAGCCTTTGTATATCCTTTTTTTTTCAACATTTTTTATTGTTCTACTACCATTTAGCATAAATAGTATAGTAGTAAAAAAAACATTAAAAGTGAAAGTGACTTATAATTCTCACTTAAACTTTTCATCATTATAAACACAGAGAAGAGATGGCTAAACTTACATACTTAATTGAATTAATTAAGGGACCTTCTAGATTTCGCCATAATTTGTTTATTGGAGGATATATGCTCCTTATTCAATACTTAATGTGAGTTTTTACTTGTTAGTTTTTTCAAAATTTGAAAAAAAAAAAAATCAAATTTTTATAATTCAAAAGTTAAAAATTAAACTATAAAAAAGAAATCTCCATGGGGCATTTGGGGTGGTTGCGAGTTTTTAATTTTTTGTTTTCAAAAAATTTCAATCAAATTTTTATAATTAAAAACTGAAAATTAAAAATCATTTTTTGTGGTTTTCAAAATTAAAATTATTTTCAAAACTATACTTGTAGTACAGCCTATATATAATTGTGTGATGCTCAGAAAATGTCCTTGAATTGTTCTGAAATCCTTTGCATTTGCAATGATGAGACTGTATACAATTGACTTCAAAATGGGAAGCAGGTGCACTTTGAAACAACAGGTCCTAAGATAGGAGAGGATTCAAATGGACAAGTTGACATATTTGTTGTAGGAATAGGTAGTGGAGCACCCAAAAATCCTAATGTTGAGGTAATCATATTCTTCAAACCATAATTCAAATTACATAATATGTTAGATACACTCATTAAACCCCTTGTGTTAGACTTTAGAAATGTGTAGGCAAAATTGTGTTTTCTCCTGCTGGAGAATTCTCATATATATACTGTTTAATACAGACTGATATTTTGCCCTATAAATTAGCTAAACTGCAATATATACATTTATTCTACAACTGGGTATCCTAATAAAAGAGAATAACAGTTACAATACAAAATTACAATTACAATCGCATAAACTTTGTTGACTTTAAATGTCCAGTTATCCTATGCTATCAATTTGCTGGTTTTGATGACCAGATATTTTGCCAATCAATGCTGGTTTTAATGACCAGCAGATTTCCTCATTAATTCCTTTGACATCCCCTCTCAAATTGATGCTGGTAAGTCGACAAGCATCAATTTGCCAACTAGGAAATTATGACGCTGTCGTGTCAACGATTTGGTGAATATGTCTGCAATCTGAATAGAGGTTGAAACATGAGGAAGAGTAATAATTCTGCGATCATAGGCTTCCCTGATTGAGTGACAATCAACCTCTATGTGCTTTGTGCGTTCATGGTAAACTGGATTTGCTGCAATTTGTATGGCACTTGTGTTGTCAGCATGTAATGAAGTAGGTTGTGATTGAGAGAATCCAAGCTCTGTGAGAAGACCACGCAACCAAATTATTTCAGAGCATGCAGCAGACATGACACGATACTCGGCTTCAGTAGATGACTTAGAGACTGAATCTTGTTTCTTACATTTCCAGGAAATCAGAGAATTACCCAAAAACATACACCAACCAGTAGTAGATCTCCTCGTATATGGACATCCAGCCCAATCAGTATCATTGTATGCTTGTAGTTTGAGAGATGAACCAGTTGGAAAAAATAAACCACGATTGGAAGTGCCAAGGAGGTAACGTATTATGCATTGCACTGCTGAAAGGTGGAAATGTCTAGGAGATTGCATGAACTTATTTACTGTGTGGACAACAAAAGAAATATTTGGACGAATGATGGTTAGGTATATAAGACTACCAACCAGCTTTCGGTAAAAAGTAGGATCTTAAAGAAGGTCACCTTCATCTCGTCTATATTTTACATTAACTTCCATGGGGGTGTCAACAGGGGTTGAATTGGTGAGGCTTGCTAGCTCAATCAGATCTTGAATATATTTGTGTTGATTTACAAATATGCCTGTAGGTTCATAATGCACCTCTAAACCCAAGAAGTAAGTGAGTCGGCCAAGTTCTTTCATGTGGAAAGTTGAATGCAACAATTGTTTAATTCTAGAAACAACCTCTTGATCAGAACCGGTCACCACAATGTCATCCACATAAACAAGTAGTACGACAATGCCTTTAGAAGTCCTTTGTAGGAAAAGGGATGGATCATATTGACTTTGTGTGAATGAAAAACCAAGTAGTGTGGATCTAAACTTTCAAACCATACTCTTGGTGCCTGTTTCAAACCATATAAAGAACGTTTTAGTTTACAAACAATATTAAGTGGGGTGGGCATACCGGTAGGAAGTTTGATGTAAACTTCCTCCTTGAGGTCTCCATGCAGAAATGCGTTTTTGACATTCATTTGATGTGAAGGCCAAGATTGAGATGCAGCAAGGGCTAGAATTGTGCGCACAGTAGTCATCTTGGCTACCGGGGCGAAGGTCTCATCATAGTCAAGTCCATATTCTTGCTTATTTCCTAGCACAACCAATCGGGCCTTGTGACGATCGATTGATCCATCCGAACGGAGTTTAATTGAAAACACAAACTTGCTGCCCAAAGGTTTAATAGATGGGGGACATGGCACAACATCCCATGTCTGATTTTCTTCAAGGGCTAAGAGTTCTGCTTCAATAGCCTTCTGCCAACATTCATGCTCCATTGCCTGTTTATAAGATGAAGGAATAGGAACAAATGACAAAGTTGCTGTCAAGGATAAGGGAGAGGTGAAACCATACTTTTCAGGAGGTTTACGAACGCGAGTACTGCGTCGTAAAGGTGCTGGTTCTGCTGTTGGTACTGGATCAGCAACCAAGGGATGATCTTGAGGGGGCCCAAGAGGTTATGATGGCTGATTTTGAGTGGCATTACTTCGTCCTTGGTACACCAAGAGATTTTTTTCTGCAGAAGAATTAGAAAACAGTGGCATAACAGAAATTGGGAAAGGAGAGTCATGGTGAGCTGCAAAAAAATATTTATTTTCTTGGAAGATGACATTTCTAGAGACTCTAATCCGATTAAGATTGAGATCATAACACAGAAAACCTTTTTGGTGAGAAGAGTATCCAAGAAAAGCACATTCAACAGATTGGGCAGTGAGTTTAGTGCGTTCTTGTGGAGGAAGATGGACATAACACACACAACCAAAGGTACGAAGAGTGGAATAATCAGGTGGGTGACCAAAGAGCCTAGTGAAAGGAGAATCATTGTTTAATGATGGAGATGGCAAGCGGTTTATTAGGTGAACAGCAGTGGATAGAGTTTCACACCAAAACCTTGATGGCACAGAAGATTCCAACAAAAGGGTACGGACAACATCTAGTAAATGGCGGTTTTTTCTTTTAGTTACCCCATTTTGTTGGGGAGTTGAAGGGCATGACCGTTGAGATACAATACCATTAGTTTGTAGGAATTCCTGAAATAAATGAGACGTGTACTCCCCCCCATTATCAGAGCGAAGAATCTTAATTTTTGAAGAAAATTGGGTCTGAACATAAGCATGAAAAAATCTGAATGCAAAGAATACATCATGTTTAGACCGCAAGAAATAGACCCATGTGAAACGACTATAATCGTTAATAAAAGTGACAAAGTATTTGTAATTAGCATGAGATGTAACAGGTGCCACCCCTCATAAATCACTATGGATCATATCAAAAGGCTGTCCTACATTTGATTTATGTGTTGGAAAAGGTAGAATTTTACTTTTGCCATGTTTACAAGCAATGCAATCAAATTGAACAACATGAAGGGGTGGAGAATCTTTATTGCCAAGAAAACCATATTTAAGCATGTCATGAAGTACATTTGAATTTGGATGTCCAAGACGCTTATGCCACAATTGGTAATCAACATTAGCAGAATTACAAGAAATGAAAGGTAAGCAAAGACTTGGAGGCAAAGATAAATTAAGTGGAAAAAGGCGTCCAACTTTAGGCCCCTTCGCAACCATCTTCCCTGATCGTTGATCCTGCACAAGACAACCATATTTTGAGAATTCGACACGACAATTATTGTCAATTAATTGACCAACAGAAATGAGATTAGTAGTGAGACCAGGAGAGACAAAGACATCAGTTAGGGATGAAGAAATATCACCAATACTTGTTATAGGCAAATGATTTCCATCAGCAGTATGAATCTTGAGATTTCCAGAATATTTGGTGGTATTAGTAAGGAGTTGTGGATTGTTGGTCATATGGTTGGAAGCACCGGAATCAAAGTACCAAGGTGAAGATATGGAAAAGTGTTTACCTAAGAGTCCCAAAGCGGAAAATGCTGAAATGATCATTTGTTGAACCATTTCAGGAGTCAGGGTTTGAGTAGAGGCAGGAGCTGTTTGTTGAACAAAAGTTGTATTTGCAGAATTACTTAGAACAGAAGAACCAACAGAGGCAGTGAAAGCTGTTGCAGATTTCTTTGGCGGCCTCGTTGGACAATCTTTAAGAACGTGCCCATCTTTTTTGCAGTAATTACAGAATTTTTGGGGACAGTTTGAAGCATAATGTCCAAATCTTTTGCAGCAGAAACATTGGACAACACTCAAGTCACGACCTCTTGGCTTTCCTTGTACTGCATATGCCACGGGAACTGTAGTGGACTTTTGTTGTTCCATGGTTGATTGTGTGAGAAGGCGTTGTTCTTCACGAAACAAATCATTAAGGCATGCATCCAAAACAGGTACAGGGTCTCTGTTCATGAGATTGGACCTAACACCTTCAAAATCAGATCTCAATTTCATAAGAAATTGATCTCTTTTAGTGGTTTCATGAACTAATTGAACTGAATGAAGACCTTCAGAAGACATATTTTCGTAAACAATATCAGTGTATTCAGACCAAAGATTCATGAATTGAGAATAAAATTCAGAGATGGACAAACTATCCTGTTGCAAAGTTGTAATGTCATGTTCAAGCTGGAATCTTCGAGCAGTGTTGTTCTGATGGTAGATTTTCTTCAGGTAGGCCCACATGCTAGCTGCAGTCTTGAAGGGTCGAAGATTGAGAACAATGTTGGGATCAACAGAACCTATGATCCATGCCATGACTCGAGCATCTTTTACCTCCCATTTGGCATGGTCATCCTTCTGTGTATCTTTGTCAGGAGCAGACTTGCTGCCATCAACATGACCCCAAAGATTTTTGCCTTTGACAAATATCTCGAATTGGAATGCCCAAGCTGAGTAGTTCTTGCCATTAAGGCGAATCAATAAAACTTCATACTTTTTAGAAGACATGATACGAAATTAAATCTGGACTAGGAATTAAGCCAAGAAAAAAAATGTCGAAAGAACTAGGTCTGAACGAGACAAAAGGACAAGATAACTTGAACAAGGCTAAGAAGAAAAAACTAGAGGTGTGAAAACTTTGACAAGGTTAGGCTAGGATCGTGGCCTGGCTGATACCATGTTAGACTTTAGAAATGTGTAGGCAAAATTATGTTTTCTCCTGCTGGAGAATTCTCATATATATACTGTTTAATACAGACTGATATTCTGCCCTAGAAATTAGCTAAACTGTCATATATACATTTATTCTACAGCTGGGTATCCTAATAAAAGAGAATAACAGTTACAATACAGAATTACAATTACAATCGCATAGACTTTGCTGACTTTAAATGTCCAGCTATCCTATGCTATCAATTTGTTGGTTTTGATGATCAGATATTTTGCCAATCAATGCTGGTTTTAATGACCAGCAGATTTCCTCATTAATTCCTTTGACACCTTGAAATTTTTGTATCATGTTAGATATATGGAGTGGAGCCAGCTAAAAGTAATGTTCTGAATGGTGTTAAAGATCATGCACTTTTTTCTTTTAACTATAACTTTGTTCATATTTTCTTCTCAAGTTTTCTCTTCCATTCCTCTGAACAAACATCAAGAACAAAATTAGAGCTGAAAGGTGGAATGAAAGGGGTGATAATTCCACATAGACATGAAGGGGTTTTTATTTTTAGGGCTGGAAAGATGATGCTCTTCTTACCAAGAAAATAACCTTGTCCCTGGCCAGGCCAGACTGTTTACAATGAGAAGGGGATTACAGAGTTTGGAACCCTTTCCTACTCTAAGTTAGGACCTGCAATTTTAGGAGGTCTTGATAACATTAACATCTGGATGGTGAGTATCTCATATCATATATATTGAAATTGAATGAATTATTGAATTACATTAAACATTCATGTAGACTCAATGTTTAGTCTTACAACTGGAAGAATCAATTTTTTATAAATTCAGAAGTTCAGGAACCTCAGTTTCTCATGTATCTGATATTGTTGGACCAGTAAGTGACTTCATTCTTTGATGTGATAATTTAATTGGAATTTGCTGCCACAATATCCAAGTATCTGATCAGCTGAATGTTCTTCAGGTAAGTTTGATATTAGTTGGAATAATCAGCATATTAACTCAACTTGAAATTGAAGCCTTAGCTTTTGGTAAAAAGCTTCACTCATGTGGGGCCATATATAGAGGATGACTATGGGCACTTCAAATAACAAAGTCTCATTAGTACATTTCTATGAAGAACTTTTTTTTAAACAAGGGATGTTTTGTAAAACTCTAGCATATATAATTTAGAGAGGATGAAAAAAAAAAAAACAACAAGCAGGGTCATGAACCTTTGCCAAATTACCATTAATTTACAGCTATTCATTCTAGTTTCCATCAATAAGTAGGATTTCTTTGCCTATGTCTATTATTTTTATTTGTGAGTTAGTAATGATGCTTTAGTTTTTAACAACTTTATGAGGATCAATTCAGTTCAGATTGTTTCTATTCTATTCTTTGATTTGAAAACCAGTTATGCTTTTCAGCTGTGAGGTCCCTGCTAGTGCTAGATTATTATTTTTTGGGTGAGTAAAACAAAAGGGGCAGGGCCCAGTGACTTTGCTTCATAGTTCATCCAACTGTGTCCTTTTTTTTTTTCACTTTAATTGTTTTTGCCAATCTCTTTTATTATTATATAATTTTATATAAGGAAGAAATGAATATATATCGACACGGTGATAATTCTATCTCTTAACGCCTTTGATTCAAGTGATAAGAAATTCATTTTTTGAGAAAGATTCTGAGTTTTGCAAATAAAAAAAAAAGTGTAACAATAGCTTTGTCTCCCTTAAATAAATCCATCCAACTCAATTGAAAAGAATTGAAATCTAAAATATTTTTTAAATACTAAGAACCTCAAATAAAAAAAATAGAAAGACATGAAATTGTAAACTTTTTTTGTCACAACGCTAAATTATACAACAGTTAAAATGGTCCTTAGACAGTCAACTGACTCAACTTGGCTTTCATATTATCATATGTAAGAAAAATTTTGCACGTATCATATTCTTATAATATAAATAATATGATTAATTTCCTATAGAATTATAGTAGTATGTAATTATGACACCAAATAATATAAGAAAGAAGATAACATATCTCTTAAAACCATTGTTATGGTCTTGATTTGATGCTCTTTATTGTCATTTGAATTAATCTAATTTTAGGATAAAATCTTGTTCTTCTTTTTTTCTCAAATTTTAATGGGATTTCTAATGCATTATATTTATAGAGGAAGTGAAGATGAGATATCTATCCTTTTATGTAGAGTTACAAAGGTTTAAATCATAATATTTTATGAAAAGTTGTAATAGTCCTACCCATCAATTATTCATTAACTATATATATATTTATTTATTTATGTTACTTTTAATATCCATCTATCACATAAATAAACATTCCAACAACCATACAATTACCATTGAACCAATATTTAGTAAATCAATGAGTGGACAAAATCATAGAAAATTAAATTTTCTGATAGTGTCATCCTGTTCATTGGGTATAAAATTTTAGGCATGAAGTCAACCCAATTCAAAGTAAAATGCACTAAAGGGAGGGAAGTTATGGACTGTGTCACCGCTCTTCTTAGTTCCAACTTCCAAGCGGCATCGGTGCCTAAACCATTTTCCAAGAGACTGCAAAAAAAATGGTAAAGATAAAAAATTAATTCAAATCAAATATGCTTGAAAAATAGAAATGCTGGGAAACTGTATTTAAAATATACCAGTAAAATTTTACAAAACGATATAAAATAGAATATAGAGTGTGTTTGGTAAGTCATGATAGTTAAAAACTAAAATCAGTAGTTTAAACCATTTCAGCAGTGTTTAATAAGATAACTTTTTGAGTAACTACTAGTTTTTCTTTAAAAGCTACTCGAGGTAGTTTTTTTTAAAAAAATCTTCCATTTTCAGCTACTAGCTGATCAATTACAAGTTTATCCCCCAACCATATCCACTTATCATTTTTTAATAATGAATGATGTTCTTGTATGTCATTTTACTATTTCAGCTAGTTTTACCAAACATTTTCAATCAAATCAGCTAGTTTTTCAGCTTTCAGCTAACTTTTTAACTTTCAACCAATTTTTCAACTAGTTTTGTTCGGGCGTGAAATCTCCATGGTCTTTTCCGGTTGAAGAGGTTGAATCTTCTTGTAATCCATAGCAGAATGTGGCGTACCCACGGCGGGGCAGGGTGTACCTGCAGGGGACGCTCAAGTCAGCATGTGTAGCAGATAGAATGAGTATAATAGTTAGAATAATGTGTACTTGATCTTGGCTTACTTAGCCTTATTTATATGCAGGTAAAAGGCGGGAAACTATGTTAGGTAGTTGTAACAGTAATTTAGTAGGAGCACAACGCGCCTGAATCAAGGTGGACTCACGCGCCCCGAGACACATATGCCCAGATGTCGTTCCATGCCGGTTAGAGTCCATATTTGCTTGTTGTACATAGCCAAGTACAAATCTGTGAGGAGGATGCCGGCACTACAAGCCGGATGCCGACATACCTAAGCTGGATGCCGGTCTAAGGTGGATGCCAGTTCAGAATAGTAGCCTCAAAGGTAGCACGTCGGTATGTCCCCTATGCCAATAGGCGCCTGTATCATAAGCCAGCTTCGGTTGACCCGTAACGGAAATGACATGAGGCTTACGTATGCCGGATGCCAGCGGACGTTAGTCTCAATAGGTCTGATCAAGGAATATCGGTGCAAGCAGGCCAGAAGTTGGTCATAACAAGTTTTATCAAACACACTAATATTCTATATTACATACAGAAAGAAAGTGATGTACTATCAACACAACACTATGATTAGAATTAAAACATCGCCATTCAATTGGACATTGCCTATTTTAATTTTATGGAAGTGACTGATAAGTAACTTGGACAAATGAATATTGAGGGAAAGTGTTAATAATAAAAAAAAAAAAAAAGGAATAGAGTAATGGACAAGGGGAAAAGAGTGTTTCCTTTATCTCCCGTCTCTCTGTTGCCTTTGTTTTTTTCTTTGCCATTGCAGATCCAAACTATTAATTGACCTGTCCTCTATTTAAATTTACAAATATACCATTCAGATGGAGCAAATGGAGTTTCTTACTGTTTAAATACCGCGAAAGTTTTGTGAATATCAGAATAGTATACGAAATTTCATATTTTATGTTAATTTTAGTTTTTATATATAGAATTTATTTTAATATTGTTTTAGAATAAAAATGTTAAAAATGTTAATTTTACTAGTTTTAATGTATCATAAATAAGTTAAAAATTAGTTAAATTAATTAGATCACAAGCTACTTAATTTTTTCATGGTAAATATTTTTTTCTGTGAGTGATGTGACTTGTGAAATATTAAAATTAGCATATTTTATCATTTTCTATTCTCGCACGAACTTTATAAAAATTATGTTTTTTTAAGTAAAGAATAATTAATTAACGAGAGTACAAGGGGTACTCTAACCCATGTACACAAAATACTTTTAAGATACAAATGAAATTGAAACAATAAAATATAAAATACTTTTATAAAAATTATGTTATAAAATGAATTTTATGCATAAAAATTAAAAATCAAGTGTATATATCTTTGCTAAAAAATGCCATGGACATTTTCTTCTTTGGAGCATGGATGACCAAAATTGTTTAAACTATATCTTATGAATTTCATAACTTTTTCACCATATTTGTTTCATATATTTTAATAAAAAAATCTAATTAAATTAATCAAGATGATTCACTCATAATTCTTTATGTTCTTTTAATTTTAACAAAATGAAAGTGTTGAAATATTAGAGCTGTCGAAGTGAGTCAACCCGACTCGGCTCATTACGGATTATGTTAAAAGTGAGCCGAATCGGGTTGGCTCACTTTTCTGGTGAGCTGGAAAAGTGCCAACCCGGCTCAATCCATCACAAGTTGGTGGGTTAAGTGGATTGACTTAACTAATTTAAAAAATTAAAAAATAATAAAAAAGTTCAAAAAATTACTTAAAAAATATAAAAACAAAAAAATTAAAAGTGAGCCAACCCACCCCAACCTGGCTCGAACCCACTTTGACCCGCGAGTTAAGTGGGTTGACCCACGAAAATGTGAGCCTATATTTTACCAACCCAACCCAACCCACAGTTGAGTCGGGTTGGGCCGACTTGGATCACCGAGCTCAACCCAAATTGACAGTTATATAGGATATCAAGTGTTAGCTCCACATTAGATAGAAATGACAAAGGAGAACAATATATAAGTGACAAGACCCATAAACCTAACACCTTAGGGTTTTGGGTTGGATGTGGTGTCCAGCTCACTTGTGTTGTTTGCTCTTTGGCCATATGTTGGAGGTCTCCCCGATGATTTAAACTCCCATTAACTCCTAATTGAAAGTGATACACGCTAATAAAAAAGTTAGTACATATACATGAATATAAATTTCGATGACTTTTGACTTAACAAAATGATGAGTTGGATCTTTCTTGGCATTGACAATGGACGAAAACAGAAAAGCATAAAAATTGATATTTGATTTGAGATTAATAAAGTTTTTAAATGTTTTAATATTTTCAAAATATGAGAATGGATAATTGTCCAACAATATAACATACAACAAAGAGAGATAAAATAAAGAGAAGGGAGAACATGTGAGATGTGATAAGTGATTTGATAGAGAGATATAGAGAGGAAAAAATGTTATAGTTGTTATATGTTTTAATTGTGTGAATTTATTATTTCTATATTAAAATATAGTTTCTTAACCATGACGGAAGGAAAATCACGATCTCTTAAAAATTATACAAATTCTTTAGAAGGGAATACTTTTAGACGACCTAAATATATTATTATAAATTAATTAAGAGAATAGACTTTTACTATTATATATTAAGGATATTAAGGGGGTGTTTGGAAGAGTTTATCATATGACATAAACACTTATGTAGATGTTTGGGTAAATTTATGAAAATAGCTTATGACATGCTCATAAGCTATTTTCAGCTTATTTCAATAAGTTCCTCAGAGTAGTTTATGAAATAACTTATGGAAAGTTTAAGTACACAGTTCTCTCTTCAATTTCCATCAACTTATTTAACAATTTATTTATTTAGAGCTTATCAAATAAAAACTTATATTATAAGCACTTAATTAAGCTATTTTTCCAAATAACAAATCAATAAGTTCTTCAAACATATATTTTTTTAGTAATAAAATTAATGGAAAACGCAAAAAAGTAGTATAAAACTTGATAAATAGTTTTTATCAACAAAAACAAAATGGGTTGCAATTTGGTACCCTCAGCCAGGGAGGGTTTTGGTACCTTCTTGTTATTTTTTTTAATTGAATGGAGATATAAAGGCTAAAACTACATAGGAACAAGTCCTGTACTCTGTCCTAAATTATTTGAAGACATAAAGTATATTTTAAATGAGACACATATGTATTACAAATGAGAATGTGAAGAAATGGGGAACACAATAAAAAATACAGGATAATGGTTATAGGGGGTCAAAAAGTCTTTTCAAAAATTAAAAATATAAATTCTAATAGTTAAATATTGTCATGTAACTGTAAAAATACTAAAATCATTTAAGAAAATTGAGAAAAATTGATTAAATGATCAAACCCTCTCTCACCGGAGGGTAACATGGAATTTCCCAAACAAAATTTGGTGAAAAGAAATTCTTCTTCTTCATAAATCATAATATAAGCAAGAGGTTCAGCCGTAAATTTAAGGGGAAAGAGGGGCAATCTCAATGGATAGCTTCCGTAAATCAGTAATAGCAGGGAACCTGACCCTACCTCCTTGTTTTTGGCATAATAAAGGCACATCACAGCCTCCTCTCACACACACTCAATTTACCAACCTGAACCACCTCTCACAAAAAAAAGAAAAAGAAAAGAAAAAAGAAAAAGAAAAGAAAAGAAAAACAATTTCTTAAAAAGAAAAAGAAAAAGAAATGTTAGGGTTTGACCGAAAATTGCACAATCGCGTGCGACCCACATAGTGGAATCACTCCGATTCGGACAAGTTCGCTCTCTGTTGCCCTTCCCTCTCGAAGATCCATCATCCTTTTCACCCGAAACTCCCGGCTTTTTAGAGAGAGAAAATCGCTGTCGACAAGCTTCAGCTAGAGAGAGGAAAAAATGGTGGAAAAATGACGTTGCTCTTAGAATCAGAGTGAAAGCGAAAAAAAAAATCGGGCATTTCTTGAATTTTGGAGGGATTTGAGGTTTTTCCTTTTGTGGGGTCTCTTTGTTTTTATTTTTTTACGAATTCTGAAATTTCTTTTTGGTGGGGTTTGTAGTGTGAGTGATCTGAATTGGGAGTTACGTGTACCCCATTGAAATTCTGGACTAGTTTGCATGCAATCTGGTGGCGGCGGGCCCGGCCGGAACCCCGGAGTGGGTCCGGCAGGGCGGGCGGCGGCATCGTCGGCGGCTGCATCGCCGTCCTCTTCATCTTCGGCATCACAGTTAGGGCTGGAACAGCAACAGCAGCAGCAGATAGGTTCTAGGCAGGTATGTGCTTATGGGTTTCAGCTGAATTCCTATGATAACATTGATAATTGAGTAGAACATGTTACTCTGACAAGTTCTGGTTATGGCGAGCATAGTTGGTGGGGAAATGTAGTGCCCAGTGTTGTTTCGTTTATGGGTTTTGATGACTCTGTAATACTTGGTGGGGTTTAACAAGTTGGGAGTGCCGTGCATGTTGGAAATTGGGTGGTATGAAACTTTCAATTTCAATTTTTCTTCTTTTTGGTTTTTATAACAACCTCGTACCTATCCGTCTTAGTTTGTCGGATTTGTGGTTTGTTTATTTCGAGAGTAATTAATTTTTCATGCAGACAAGAGGAGTCAAACTAGGCATGTGTTAATTTAGTAGAATATGCGAAACTGATGGAAATCATTGAACTTGTCTGCGATTGAGTGCTGACATTGTCAGTTTTTCTCAGTCAAGTTTCCTTTCATGTTTCAACTTTCAATCACAACACTTTGCTGCCGTTTTTGAATTTTTTAACTAATTGGTCTCTTCGCATTTATTTTATGTTCATATGTGACGTTTGCATATTGGTAAACATAACTATTCTGTGTATACTATTTCTTTTCTGAAATGTTCCTGGAATTTCCTTTTAGACATTGATAAGGATAAGGATTATGAAACGTCTGGGTAATAAAACTTGAAGTTTGTCTTTTGGTTTAGATCCCCCCTTTCCTTTCTCTTTCATTTCTCTCTTTCAGGTGCTATTGTTGTAGTTGTGGTTCAAACGTGTTGGTTGACTGTAGATTATACAACCAGACAAGCTCAAGTTCCAAGTGTTTATACTTAAAAGTGTTGTTTCGTCAACTTCTGCATATTGTAGAGCTTAGCCATAATTCTTCCTGCTGCCTATCACTTACTGTTATTAGTAGCAAAATCCGAGTGTTGTCATTAATTCTAAATCGTCTGTTTCTTGTAGACTTTTAGTTTTGTATCTAATGCAATCTTAATGGAAAAATCGTCATTATATCAAGCTCTTTCTCAAAATGTTGTGGTCATTATTCCTTAATATATGGCTTTTTCTGCATGTTATGTAGTAATGGGGGATAGGAATCTGTCATAATTCATAATCATGGTGCTTTCATGTTTGTTGCTTTAGTAGTGGACTCAGCTTGTTTTTTCTGTACTAATAGCCTACATATGTTTCAATGGAATTTTCTTTCCCACCTTTTAAATTTCATTTTTTTTGAAAGAGGCTGAGATCATGAATGCGGTTGTAAGTCTTGAAACCAAATGAGCTTGTTATACTTAACAATTTTTGTATGCTCTTGCCTGTCTTGATAACAATGAAATTTGTTTTATGATCTTGTATCTGTTTTGTTTTTAGTGCAACCTTTCCACGGAGTGATTAATATTATGGAATCATGACTTTTATGTAACTGTATACGTATGCAGTCATTTCAACAGCAACTGCTTAGAAAAACCCGAGGGGAATGAAGCTTTTTTATCTTATCAAGCAGGGCGTCAAGGAGTATTTGGGAGTAACAATTTCGCATCCCCTAGTGCCATGCAACTGGCCCAGCAGTCTCGAAAATTCATTGATTTAGCTCAACATGGTTCCAACCAGGATACTCAACTAAGGGGTCAAGGTAGTGAGCAGCAAATGCTAAATCCTGTCCATCAAGCATACCTTCAGTATGCTTTCCAGGCTGCACAACAACAGGCTGCACAACAAAAGCCTGCTTTTGGAATTCAATCACAGCAACAAACTAAAATGGGAATGTTAGGCCCTACGTCTCTGAAGGATCAGGAAATGCGTATGGGAAATTTGAAAATGCAGGACATTATGTCTATGCAGGCAGTGAGTCAAGCTCAAGGATCATCCTCTAGGAATTCATCTGAAAATATTGCTCGTGGGGAAAAACAGATGGAGCAAGGACAGCAGGTAGCACCTGATCAGAGGAGTGAAGGAAGACCTTCAACCCCAGGACCAGCCATGGGACACTTAATGCCTGGAAATATGATAAGACCCATGCAAGCACCAGAACCTCAGCAGGGCATCCAAAATGTTGTGAACACCCAGGTTGCAGTAGCTGCTCAATTGCAGGCCGTGCAGGCATGGGCACGTGAAAATAATGTTGATTTATCAAATCCTGCTCATAAACAGTTAATGTTACAGGTCATTCCAATGATGCAATCAAGGATGGTCTCACAACTTAAGGTCAATGAGAGCAACGTTGGTTCACAGTCATCACCTGTCCCTGTTTCAAAGCAGCAGGTTAATTCTCCAGGAGTTGCAAGTGAGAGCTCAGCACATGCTAACTCATCAAGTGATGCGTCTGGGCAGTCAGGTTCTTCAAAAGCCAGGCAGACAGCACCACCCAGCCATCTTGGCCCAACAAATGCTGGTAACTCCAGCGACAAGGCAATGCATCAGTTCAATGTTCATGGCAGAGAGTCTCAAGCTCCTCTGAGGCAACCAGTAAATGGAATGCCCTCTATGCATTCTCAACAGTCTTCTACCAACATGAACTTAGGTGACCATCATTTGAATGCGAAAATTTCATCATCTGGTCCAGAACCTCCTCAGATGCAATATGTTAGACAGTTAAACCAATCTACTCCTCAGGCTGGAGGTCCAACAAATGAAGGTGGTTCAGGAAATTATGCCAAATCTCAAGGGGCACCAGCTCAGATGCCTGAGCAACGAACTGGATTTACCAAACAACAACTACATGTTCTTAAAGCACAGATACTAGCATTTAGGCGGTTGAAGGTTAGATCTCTGATTCTTTTCTCATTCTGTCTGCATCTGTCTAAGTCTATCTGCCTTATGTGTGTGCGTATATAACTATTTATTTTCTCCCAGCAAAGATTTACTGTATACATTCTTAATGGAGACAATCCTCACTAATTTTCTTTTTCTGTTGGTTGATAGAAAGGAGAAGGTAGTCTGCCTCAAGAACTTCTTCGGGCTATTGCTCCACCACCTCTTGAGATGCCGGCACAACACCCAAATCATCCTGCAGGAGGTCAAAACCAAGACAAAACTGCTGGATTGGCAGAACAACCACGGCACATTGAGTCTAATGCCAAGGAGTCACAGTCTATTCTTGCTGTTAATGAACACAGTTCTTTAAAGCAGGAATCCTTTGCCAGAGATGAGAAGTCCACTTTACCATCAGTTCATATGCAAGTTGTTACGCCCTCCGTGTCAAAGGAATCTGCTGGAAAGGAAGAGCAGAAATCAATTGGATGCTCTTTTAAGTCAAACAAGGACGGTGAACATGGAAACCGCAGTACTCCTGTTAGAAACGAATTAGCATTAGATAGGGGAAAGGCTATTGCACCACAGACCTCTATATCTGATACAATGCAAATTACAAAACCTGCACAAGCAAGCACTGTTTCCCAGCCAAAGGATGCAGGATCGACCAGAAAATATCATGGACCCCTATTTGATTTTCCTTTCTTCACCAGGAAACATGATTCCTTTGGGTCATCAATGATGGTAAACAACAATAATAATCTGTCATTGGCATATGGTGTCAAAGATATTCTTTTTGAGGAAGGCATGGAAGTAATTAACAAGAAACGGACAGAAAATTTAAAGAAGATTGAAGGTTTACTGGCAGTGAACTTAGAGAGGAAACGAATTAGGCCAGATCTTGTGTTGAGGCTGCAAAATTGAAGAGAAAAAGCTTCGTCTTTTAGATCTTCAGGCACGTTTAAGGGATGAGATTGATCAACAGCAACAGGAGATAATGGCAATGCCAGATAGGCCATATCGTAAATTTGTTAGGTTGTGTGAACGTCAGCGTATGGAACTTGCTAGACAAGTGCAGGCATCTCAGAGAGCTGTAAGGGAGAAGCAACTCAAATCTATATTTCAGTGGCGTAAGAAGCTTCTTGAGGCACACTGGGCAATTCGTGATGCCCGAACTGCCCGCAACAGGGGGGTGGCCAAATATCATGAGAGGATGCTGCGGGAGTTCTCAAAACGTAAAGATGATGACAGAAACAAAAGAATGGAAGCCTTAAAAAATAATGATGTTGACAGATATAGGGAGATGTTGCTGGAGCAGCAGACTAGCATCCCGGGTGATGCTGCAGAAAGATATGCTGTTCTTTCATCTTTCTTAACCCAGACAGAAGAGTATCTACATAAATTAGGAAGTAAGATAACAGCTGCCAAAAATCAACAGGAGGTGGAGGAGGCAGCAAAAGCTGCTGCAACTGCTGCACGACTGCAGGCAAGCTTCATTAACCCCCACCTTGAATGTTCCAATGTTCTGAGAAAAAGTCTTTAAGTTAATTCCCCCTTTTTTCTATAGAATTTAGATTTGAGGAATCTAATTTTGATGGTTTCTAATGTCCTATATGAACATTTTCTTTAAGATTATTTACATGTCTGTGATCCATTATTTGTTTTTGACCAAAGGGTCTTTCTGAAGAAGAAGTCAGAGCGGCTGCTACTTGTGCTGGAGAGGAAGTGATGATTAGAAATCGTTTTCTGGAAATGAATGCTCCTAGAGACAATTCATCTGTCAACAAGTGAGATTTTATCAGTTAATTTATTTTTAATATATATGTATGTCTTGAATTTTGACACAAATATTTGGGGGAAGATGTAATTTTAATAAAAGTTGACTCAAAATGCAGCTATGCTTTTTTTTTTTGGTGCATTTTGATTTCAATGTCCCGATCATGTTTATATCGCTGTTTTTAAAACTTCATTTAATTGTCTACTTTCCAGGTATTACAACCTTGCTCATGCTGTGAATGAAATGGTCATAAGGCAACCATCACTGTTACGAGCTGGAACATTGAGAGACTATCAGCTTGTAGGTTGCTATATTATATGAAATAGTTATTCTTTAGGTGATTGCTTTGAGCAAGCTTTTAAGGTTTTGAAAATTTCTTTTTTAAGGTTGGCTTGCAATGGATGCTTTCTTTGTACAACAACAAATTAAATGGAATTTTGGCGGATGAGATGGGTCTTGGCAAAACTGTACAGGTTAGTCTTTTTTTGTTGGTCTTCCTTTGATTAAGAAGAACATTTGGTATAATTTTTTTTTTTTTGCAGCTGTGTGATTTCACAGTTCATAATTAAGTTTATTATTTGTTATATCGTAGATGTTAACTGTTTGTTCATATTTTTAAGAGTAATGCATAATAGTTTACTGTAATACCTGTCTGCTCTATGACTTCCATCTTTAGACTTAAATATTTCGTTTCTCTCCAGGTTATGGCATTGATTGCATACTTGATGGAATTTAAAGGAAACTATGGCCCACATCTTATAATAGTCCCAAATGCTGTGTTGGTTAACTGGAAGGTGAGCTTTTAACTTATTCATTTGATGGATATTCCTTTTCTTTGTAATTGTTTGTTTTTTAACATGAAAATTATGTTCATTGTGCAGAGCGAGCTTTATAATTGGTTACCATCTGTGGCATGCATTTTTTATGTTGGAGGGAAGGATCATCGGTCAAAATTATTTTCTCAAGTAAGTGTGCCACAGGCTATTCACTTATAATGTCAAAAGTATAATTTTGTTATTTACACCCTAATTTCCTTTGCTGTTAAATTTGCAGGAGGTTTGTGCCATGAAATTTAATATCCTTGTGACAACTTATGAGTTCATTATGTATGACCGATCAAAGCTTCGAAAATTGATTGGAAGTATATCATAATCGATGAAGCACAGAGAATGAAGGATAGAGATTCTGTTTTAGCACGTGATCTTGATAGGTACCGTTGTCAAAGACGCCTGCTTTTGACAGGAACGCCGTTACAGGTATGATTTACTTGATACAATATACATTATCGTAATCAGTAGTGTCTGTGACTGCATATTCATTTACTTCTTTTGTGCACTTTGACCAAACACTACCATTTTAGATCATTAAGTTTGCTGACATTCACACAAGAAGGCCATAAAAACCATCGCTAACTTGCTGAGCCTGAGTTAAGGATTAATATACTTGCATCTGAAACCTGTACATATTAGAACTCTTATTTAGATAACCTCAAGATATATTGTATAGTATTCCATTTATGGGGATGAGAGGTGTTAGTTTGCAGTTTCCTTTCTAAGTGATGAGGACAGAGCATGAGAAGCAAATTTTGTACACAACAGAACCATTTAAAAACAACCATGGTTTAAGTATATTTTTTACCTCTACACATGACAGTCATTTTCAATTTGGTTATTACACAAAACAGTTTCCTATTTATTTCTTATACTATTGTTCTCAATTTGGTCCTCACTGTTTGTTAGAGTTTAAAGACGTTGAAGTGTCGAGACCAAATTGAAAATGATCGTCACATATAGGGACTATATTTTTCTAATGACCTGTATTTACAGGTCAAAAGCATGAATTAGTCATCTCATTACCATATGCTTTGGTCAAATATATTTCAGATTATGTTAATTATGCTTGTTTAGTAGTTGCTGGTAATGTAGTCAAAGTTCTTACAAGTATTTCATAATTAGTGCAGCTTTTTTGACAGAATAAATGTTTTTATGTTTAAGCGTACAACAACTACAACCAAAGCCTTTTCCCACTAGGTGGGGTTGGCTACATGGATTAAACGAAGCCATAATGTCCTATTAGGAATCATGTTTGACGGCAAGACTATTTAAATCCAAATCCTCCTTAATGGTTTAACCTAAAGTCTTTCTTGGTCTTACTCTACCTCTAACTTTTGAACTATTTTTAAGATTGTTGAGGTGTAACAGGTATATGTTCTATCTGTCAGTGTCACGTAGATGCCAATTAATAAGTCATATAATACTTGATACAGTATAAATTTTATTGATGGGATTATTTGTGGTGTAATTTTCTCTGCAGAATGATTTGAAGGAACTCTGGTCACTTCTAAATTTACTTCTTCCTGAGGTTTTTGATAATAAGAAAGCCTTTAATGATTGGTTCTCAAAACCATTTCAAAAAGAAGGTCCTACTCAAAATGCAGAGGATGATTGGCTTGAGACGGAGAAGAAAGTTATCATAATCCATCGGCTTCATCAGATTCTTGAGCCTTTCATGCTAAGGCGTCGGGTTGAAGATGTTGAAGGCTCGCTACCACCAAAGGTGTGATTATAGCCCCCTAATTTGATAACTTGCTTAACTTCTAGTGGCTCAGTGCTAATATTACTGCTGCATTGCAGGTCTCCATAGTTTTAAGATGTAAAATGTCACCTGTCCAGAGTGCCATTTATGACTGGGTCAAAGCAACTGGTACCCTTCGTCTTGATCCTGAGGATGAGAAACGTAGGGTTCAAAAGAATCCATCATACCAGGTGAAGCAATATAAAACTTTAAACAACAGGTGCATGGAGTTGCGTAAAACTTGCAATCATCCATTGCTTAATTACCCATTCTTCAATGACTTGTCTAAAGATTTCATTGTAAAGTCTTGTGGAAAATTGTGGATCCTGGATAGGATCCTCATAAAACTTCAAAGAACTGGACATCGAGTTCTCCTGTTCAGTACCATGACAAAACTTCTAGACATCTTGGAAGAATACTTGCAGTGGCGAAGACTTGTGTACAGAAGAATTGATGGGACAACTAGTTTGGAAGACCGTGAATCAGCTATAGTGGACTTCAATAGCCCTGATTCAGACTGTTTCATCTTCTTGCTCAGTATTCGAGCAGCTGGAAGAGGCCTTAACCTTCAGTCTGCTGACACAGTTGTCATTTATGATCCTGATCCAAACCCTAAAAATGAGGAGCAAGCTGTTGCCAGAGCTCATCGCATTGGACAGAAAAGAGAAGTCAAAGTTATCTACATGGAAGCAGTTGTTGACAAAATCTCTAGTCATCAGAAGGAGGATGAACGGAGAAGTGGAGGCACTGTTGACATGGAGGATGAACTTGCAGGTAAGGATCGCTACATCGGATCCATTGAGAGCCTCATAAGGAACAATATTCAGCAATATAAGATAGATATGGCTGATGAAGTCATTAATGCTGGACGATTCGATCAAAGAACAACACATGAAGAAAGGCGTTTAACTTTGGAGACATTATTACATGATGAAGAGAGGTATCAAGAAACTGTCCATGATGTTCCATCACTGCAGGAGGTAAATCGCATGATTGCCAGGAGTAAAGAGGAAGTTGAACTGTTTGATCAAATGGACGATGAACTGGATTGGATTGAGGAGATGACACGTTATGATCATGTGCCTAAGTGGCTTCGTGCCAATACAAGAGAAGTAAATGCTGCTATTGCTGCTTTATCAAAAAGGCCATCAAAGAATACTTTATTGGGTGGTAGTATTGGCATGGAATCAAGTGAAGTTGGTTCTGAAAGAAGAAGAGGACGACCCAAGGGAAAGAAGCATCTTAGTTATAAAGAGTTGGATGATGAAAATTTGGAATACTCTGAAGCAAGCTCTGAGGATAGAAATGGATATGCACATGAAGAAGGGGAAATAGGAGAATTTGAAGATGATGGGTACAGTGGGGGCTGATGGAGCTCAGCCCATTGATAATGATCAAATGGAAGATGGTCTGCTTTGTGATGGCGGATATGAATTTCCTCGATCTTTAGAAAATCCTAGAAATAATCAGGTGGTTGAAGAAGCTGGAACCTCTGGGTCATCCTCAGACAGTCAAAGATTGACACAGATAGTATCACCATCAATATCCTCTCAGAAATTTGGTTCCCTCTCTGCATTGGATGCCCGGCCAAGTTCCATTTCAAAAAGGATGGTATGTGGAGTTACTTTGTAATTTGAATTTTTTATTATTTTGTTTTCAGTTGTTGTTTTGTTCTATCTTGTTCTGATTAAAATATCTTATGATTATTTTTGCCAGACAGATGAGTTAGAGGAAGGGGAAATTGCAGTATCTTGTGATTCTCATATGGACCATCAACAGTCTGGAAGTTGGATTCATGATCGTGATGAAGGTGAGGATGAACAAGTTTTACAGAAACCAAAGATTAAACGCAAACGTAGTCTTCGTGTTCGACCCCGTCATACCACTGAAAGGCCTGAAGAAAAGTGTGGCAGTGAAATGGCACCTCTTTTGGCAGTCAACTTAGACCATAAATATCAAGCACAACTGAAGACTGACCTAGAATCTAAATCAATTGGAGATTCCAATACGATCAGGAATGATCAAAACACATCATCATCAAAACATAAGCGAACTTTGCCTTCAAGGAGAGTTGCTAATACATCCAAATTACATGGCTCACCAAAGTCTACTCGTTTGAATAGCATATCTGCTCCTTCAGAGGATGGTGGTGAACATTCCAGGGAAAGCTGGGAGGGGAAGCCTATCAATTCAAGTGGATCTTCTGGTCACGGCACTAAGATGACTGAAATCATTCAGAGAAGGGTATGTTTCTTTAATTGATCTATGTTTGCATTTTTTTCTACCGTGGTCTTATGCATGTCATATAATGACAAGAAGCAGAAATCCGTATTTTGGCAATTCACAACAATAGTAATGTATTTTAATAAAAAGTACAAGGTTGCCAATGAGGGTTGGCTCAATTAGTAGGATAAAGCTGTGTAGACCAGTTCAATTCTTGCTGGAGGTCCTTCATTGGTAGGTCATTTGTAAGTACCATTGTAAGCCCTCACTGAGGCTTGTGGCATGCCCTAATTTTGGAATTGGGCAACTTCCCCTCCTGAAAAACAGTATAAGATTCATAGGTATCTGATCCAGCTGCAATACTGAAAATATTTTTACTTTGTTCATTTCCATTTTTATAAAGACTTTCTGTTGGCTATATTAATTTAATCTCACTTCTCCACATGAAACGTTCCATTACACCTTATTGTTTGCCTTCTCATATATTGTAAGTATTTGAACAAATACAATTTCTGCACTTGCAGTGCAAAAATGTAATCAGCAAGCTCCAAAGAAGAATAGACAAGGAAGGCCATCAAATTGTCCCTTTGTTAACGGATTTGTGGAAGAGGATTGAGAATTCTGGGTACAATGGTGGATCTGGGAACAACCTGTTGGATTTACGGAAGATTGATCAGAGGATTGATAGATTGGAGTATAATGGAGCAACAGAGCTTGTGTTTGATGTGCAGTTCATGTTAAAGAGCGCGATGCATTTTTATGGTTTTTCACATGAGGTGAGTTTTTTTTTTTTTTCCCTGTATCATCAAACATAGTGATTTTCTTTTTTGGCTTTTGGTGGAAGCTATTGCTCTAACTTGGCCTCTCAAGATGGAAATTAATCAGTTTTCAGAAACAACTTACTACTTAGGGCATTTGATTTTTGTTCAAAGAAATCTAGATGTATGACCTTGAGTTACATAGGGCAAACGCATGATTGGATCCTTGAAAAACTGAAACACACAGCTTAGTAAAGCATGTAACTATTTGAAGCCTTATTTTTAGTTATGCAATATATCCTATGACAGCTGTTTTTTGTAGGTTTTTTTTCCTTAAGAACTTAGTGAAACACTTAACCACTAACTTTTTTAATACTGGTCAGAACTATTCTTTTATGGTTGTGGTTACTGCATTCTACAGGTTGAGCCCAAGTTCAAAGATAAATTCTATTTTCTTAATGAAGTTAACAGATCCATAAATTATTCCTATCCTTGGCCTGCATCTTTTCTCCTTTCTTGCGATATATTATCTTCAAACGTGATTACTGCTGCCAATAGTTGTTCAAACAGCATTATTATATTGACAATGTTTAAGATGGAGTTACATGTTCTTAGATTTTGGACTTGGGTCTAACTCAACCCCAAAAGCTAGCTTGTAGGGTGAGGACTGCTCAAGGCTTATATACTATTAAATGGCCTTATCACTAGTCAATGTGAGACTTTCCAACACACCCCCTCACGCCCAGGGCTGGACATCTGGAGCGTGCACACACAAGGGATGGGGGCCCAATAACAACAGATCTAGGATAGGCTCTGATACCATCTTAGATTTTGGACCTGGGTCTAACTCAACCCCAAAAGCTAACACACAGAGACACACAGAAATTTCAAACTCAACATGGTATCAGAGCGTACCATCCACCATGACCTGTGCCATCGCTTTTCCTCTGCCTAGTTCCAAGTATGGAATGGAACTTTGTTCAGGTTTAAACCCTTTTCAGCCGTTGACCCCATTGTCCAGTTGCTGCTAGTGCCGTTAGTCGCTCTCCTCCGCTGTGCAGTCTTTTCCAGCGCATTTTTTGACATTTTCAGACGTTTTCTATGCTATCTTTAGCCGCTGCCGCCGTCTACCGCCACTGGAGACGGCAACGATTCCGACCAGCGACCTCACCGCTGGAGTCGCCCCTCTAAGACGATTCTAACGCTGCCAGAACCGCCTCGAACGGCGCTCTGACGCACTCATGCGTCCTAGCTTTTGCCGATGTGTTTTTCTGTTGCCAGCCGCCGTCTGCCACACGTGGCGACGCGTCCGGCCACCTTTCTGGCCGATCTCACCACCGTCGGACTCTCCCTTCCGTCTTCTATCCCGATCTGGGCATCGTTTGTCTTGTTCATGTCCGGTACTTGGGTCCTTTCTATTTGGATGCATTTTCTCTCCATTTGCAGTTACCCATGATTTTTCAAACCTAGAAATGTATCTCGAGGCTACCCAGAGCAATCTTCCCGACCCGTGGCTTTCCAAGTACAATCTTCCTGACCTGTGGCTTTCCCAGTGCAATCTACCTGGCTCCACGGCTTCCTAGTGCAATTTACCTGGCTCTACGGCTTTCCAGTGTACTCAACCTGGGCCCGCGATTTATTATCTTCACTTTTGCTAACATGGGTATATTTGTAACAAACTTAAAGTTAGTAAGCTTTAGCTTGAGGGGGAGTGTTAGAATTAGTCACATGTTATTTTTAATTAGTAACGGTTAAATAATAATTAGCTGTCAATCCCTAATTAGTTGCTAATTAGGATTAGATTTAGCAATCATGTTCTTATGTATTATTGTATACATATTATAAATATGGCATGTGTGGTCTGAGTAAGACACACAGAGACACACAGAAATTTCAAACTCAACACATGTCTTTACTAATTCAAGCATTTCTATACAACAGCTAAGCCTTTCTCACTAGGTGAGGTTGGCTACATGGATAATTCAAGCATTTCTATGTCTTTATATTATTAAGGAAAGAGGAAAAACCTGTTGAAAATGAATAATCCTGGTTCTGTTCTTATTTATCAATATGCTTCCATTTATATATGATATATCCAACTTGTACTTTAAAAAAATATAGCAGGAGTTATGTGTTCCACTTTGTATTCGACTAATATATCGAAATGATACTTCCTCAAATTCGATACCAAATGTGGAAAGGCTTGTTTCTCTGCCTTTTACTTCCTGAAGTTTATGGTTGCTGTTGATGTAGATAATGTGATTAAGATGCTCATATGATCTCTACTGATTCCTAGAGGAATTTACTACATCAAACATTTTATGAATTTTAAAAGTATCATTATTCTCAGGTACGATCTGAAGCAAGGAAGGTTCATGATCTCTTTTTGATATCTTGAAAATTGCATTTCCTGATACGGACTTCCGAGATGCAAGAAGTGCACTTTCTTTCTCTGGTCAAATTTCTGCCACTGTAACATCCCCAAGGTCTGTTGGCCAAAGCAAGAGACACAGGCTGATAAACGAGGTTGAAACTGATGCACACCCTCCACAGAGGCCATTGCAACGTGGATTGGCTTCAAGTGGTGAAAACAGCAGGATCAAAGTTCATGTGCCACAGAAGGAATCAAGAACTGGAAGTGGTTGTGGCAGCACCCGGGAGCAACTTCAGCAGGATGATCCTCCACTGCTCACTCATCCAGGTGAACTTGTTGTATGCAAGAAAAGAAGAAATGACAGGGAAAAATCACTAGTGAAGCCTAGGACCGGCCCTGTTTCGCCAACTAGCATGGGTACCACTATGAGAAGTCCAGGACCATGTTCAGTTCCCAAGGATGCTAGATTAACCCAACAGTCTGCTGCACAAGGGTGGGCTGGCCAGCCATCTCAACAACCAAATGGATCTGGTGGGTCAGTTGGGTGGGCAAATCCTGTAAAACGGCTAAGAACAGATTCTGGGAAGAGGAGACCAAGCCATATGTAGATTTCTCAAGGACACAAGGATGGTAGGTATATAATGGACATATTGCTTCTAGTTTCAGAAAGAGTTCTAGTGGCCCTTCATAGAGTTTACCCTCCCACACTGTTGATATACAATTAGGCCCTAAAGTGTATTTTACGGCTACCTAAATGGGCTACATGTAAGTTGCTCTCCATTTTTTTTTGTTTTGGTATCTGCATCTTGCAGGTATTGCTTTTCTTTTAGATAGCTGAAACTATTGTATAGAAACTCCTGGTTCATGTTAGTCCATCAAGAATTCATCTTTGCAGGGTCCTGTTTCACCCAGTGGCAGTTCTTCCAAAATGTTACATACAAAAAGCTAAGACCCTTCACTTGTGTCAAGAGAAAGACAAAAAGGAGAGAACTGATTGAAGGCAGTTTAAGTAATAATAGATTGATAATACAAAAAGCTAAATTATGGCTGAGGTATTTAGGCCTAAGTTTACATGAAAAAGAATTCATTTCTTTCTCAATTTCATGACTTTGATCTGCATCTCCACTTGGGGGAAGACTTATTTTATGAAAGCATTAAATGTAATAAAATCAAGTATGAGTAGAAATATGCTGTCCCTGAATCCTGATTGGATCACTTATAAACCGAAAGTTCAAACAGGGTAAATGATGCATTGTTGAAAAACATGTAGCTCTTATTACTTTTCCACAAGTTTCCAAGCAACTGTTCTTCATTTATTTCCTTTCTCCCATAGACATAATTGACAAAAACAACAAACAAAATATTAGGTACCTACAACTGTCATTGCCAAAATATGGCATGAGTAATAGACAGGGCGGCCCTTGAAATTTTGCAATCTTGATTCAATGTAAACTGGATTTCCCCTGTTGTTTCACAATCACTCATAAAAAGACTTTCAAATAGGATGAAGTGATTAGGTGAAAGTAAATCACTTGTCTCAATCATAGCTTTGGTTAGGACACATACTTGTTAGGTCTCCATTGATTAAAAATGAGAAAAAGACTGAAGATTTAAAATTCATTATTAGGTTGTACCTACAGCTGGAAAAAAAATGTTAATTTACCGTATTATACATGTGGTGTTGCACCAAAAACACTCTTCAACTTATAGTTAAGCAGCAAGTAGTTTTTGTAATCAGTCTAAAAATCACATCACAAAAGTTTATGAGCCTCAAATAGAATATCTTGTACATATCACATCTCCATTATCATAAACTCCAATGTGTTTGTTTTCTTTGTTATGCTTTCACTTTTCATCCCCATGGTTTAAGGAATTTTATAATCTCTCTCTCACACACACATGACTATTCTATTGGAGGGAAAGATAAATACAAATTTAATTTTGCAAGGACTCATGAGAATGGTTTAGAGTCCACTAACAATATTCAAAACTATTTGTTGTCTCCATCTCTATAGTAACACAGTCTCGTGTTATTCAACCAATCTCATGCACCACATATAATTTCCACCCTCACTCATTATCAATTCAATGAACTAAGGTGCATGATCAGATTTGTATAATCTTTGTTGCTTCAAGAAAGGCATACAAGTCCATCAAATCTCGAGGAAAGCTGACACATCATATGCTTCCTATCATTATCGAGGAAACCAGAGGCATGGACACGTTGCTCTTCCCACTATAACCAAACGTTAGAGTTCATTTAGAAAAACAAACAAACGAATTTAAAAAGAAATAGGTGAATTTTATATTGGATGATTTATTTTTAAGTTGATTAGGTGAATCTATTTTTAAGGGTAATTTTTTATCACATTTCTATTAATTGATAAGACTAATCCGAGATTTTAGTTATGGAAAATCAATTTTTTTTATCACTTGAATCAACATGTATTGTGTTTTTTTTCACTCTTAAATCTTACACTAAATGGGAGAAATAAATGAGTAAAATTGGAAAAAAATAATTTTTTATCATTTTTTTATGGTTTCTCCATCTAACTTTCCTCTTTTTATCTCAAAACAAACACAGACACGAGGTATCATTGAATATCTAATAAAGAAGAACTAAGCGTAATGAAGTGTTTACCTTCGATTTTTATATAAGAAACATATGACTAAGGCGTTGTTTGGAAAAACATTTTAATTAAATACTTATAACTTAAGCTCTTATTTAATAAGCGCTTATGAATAAGCTTTTAAAAAGTGGATAAAAATTGAAGAGGGGGAGAGTGTACTTAAACATTGCATAAGTTGTTCCATAAGCTACTCTGAGGAGTTTATTAAAATAAGTTGAAAACAACTTATGAGCATGTCATATGCTCTTTTCATAAACTTACTCAAACACATACATAAGTGCTTACATAATAAAGTAAGCTCAAATAAACTCTTTCAAATACCCCCTTTAAATAATTTGTTCTAAGAAAAAACATTGAAATCCGTTAATGATTATTGATAATGTCAAAATTTTAATATTTTTTTCAGAAATACCCTAAGTATTAAATGATCAAATAAGTAAGTAGCCATTAACTGCTCATAAAAAATTAAGAGTATATAAAATAATTAACAATTAATACAACAAAAAATGACACTATATTTCTTATATCTAAAAAAAATCACCTTTTTATTTTTTATAAAACAAATCAAAGTTGGTAAAATGGTGCGAAATAGAATAAAACATAATGAAATAAAGTTGCATATGTGTGTATTGATGATAGAATGGAAAAGACACTTATTCCATACCATTACACCCGATTGGAGGGAAAGAAAAAGTGAGATTAGATACTAAATGAAACTTTTAATAATTCTATTTCATTTCACTTCATTCCATCTTTTTCCATAATTTCAAATATAGTGTCATACACACCAATATGGTTTAGAGATAAAGAAAACAACATTAAATTCCATTTGATTTCCAAGAAAGCTAAAACAATGAATATCTTATAAAATCCCAATTCCATAAGAAATGATATGATCTATAATTGACTTTTGATACCACTTTTTTTTTAAAAAAATATCCCTTACCCCTTATAAATTTCAGAACTTTACAAACGCTTGCATTTTTTAACATTTAAATTACATATTTTAGTGGTTTACTTATATTCCCCCTCCTAAACTTATATAGTAAAAAAAAATAATTTACTTAATAAATCTCAGGTTAAAGTTTTTTGTCCCTAGATTTCTAAATTTTTTCAAATAAGTCACTACTCATTAATAACATTGAGACTTCATTAATCATTAATGAACAATAAAAAAATTTGTTTGAAAATTTAAATAAACTATAGAAACATAAAATTGTATTTTCTATCAAATAGGTTCCTATAGTTTATCTTTTTAAAAAAAAAATTATGGTGACTATATACATGCCAAGAATAAAAAACTAACATACCTTGTTAGAAAATGAGTATGAGATTATAAATAAACTTATAAAAACACACTTGAACAGAATTAATCCCATCCAATGGTTTGGAAACACATCGTCAGAGGAAGAAAAAGAAACATAAATATATTAAAGTAATGTCACAGTTTGTTGAAAACGGTGGACAGAAAGTTGAATTAGAAAACGGTGGCCATTACGAATATTTTTTTATTTTATTTTATTTTTGTCTAGAATCACATTTGCCGTCGTTTATACAAACATTGATGTCTATTTAAATTGAGTTTTCAAAATCAATCATTCTCTAAATTTTTTTCTCTTACCATGGATCTCCATACATATTAGCTAAATGATTAAATTTTACTAGAATCATAACTCACTTTTACTGTGACCAAAAATTGATAAAAAAATAAAAATAATTAGATCTTTCATTAAACAAAATGATAAATATAATACTCATTAAATTATTATTCAGACAGTAAAACTAATTTCACTACTCCTCCGAAAAAAGTCAAATTTTCTAAGCTCACTTTTAAATTATCATTAAAAAATATCTTCTTCATTACATTTGTATCTTTGTAAAATTAAAAAAAATTAAAAATGATCTAATTGATGAAAAATATTTTAATAGTATTAAAGATAAATCCAAATATATAATACATGTTTGAATTTTTTAATTTTAAAATATAAAAAATTAAACTTAATGAAAAAATTATTTTAATAATGACAAAATAGTTTACAATGTCTAATAGTAATTGAAAAAATTTACGTATTAACTAAAAAATTAAGAAAAGAAATAAAACTTCTTTGATTGAATAATGAATAAAAGAAACAATATATTAATTTGATTTAATATGAAAATTCAAAATAAATATCACAATACTAAAAATATATGACTTCGTGAAAAGAATAGTATGATGTCATTTAGTGAGTAACCATGACAGTTGTACTCAAGCTCAATAGGTACCCCTAAGGGCGGTTAAGAGTGATTGTGAGTTTTTAATTTTTTGTTTTCAAAAAATTTTACTCAAATTTTTACCATTTATAATTGAAAATTAAAAATCATTTTTTACGGTTTTCAAAATGGAACGAAAACCGTCCATTTGAAAACCATAAAAAAATGATATTAGTTTTTAGTTTTGAATTGTAAAGTTTTATTAAAATTTTTTTAAAAATAAAAACTAAAAACACGCAACCACCTAGATAGGACATAAAAATATATATTATATTAGAGTTTTTACCCATTAAATGAGTCCAAGTCTTAATTTAGATAATTATAAAAAAATGTGCATACATAAGTGTAGGTATAGAAACGATATGATAGTACCTAAATCACTTTATACCTCCAAATATAGTATTTTTGTAATTAGAATTTTGAAATCTTTAAATTTTTTTAATTCGTGTTAGGTATTATATATTTAGTCAAATTATTTCTTTTGTTAATTTTTTGTAACTAAGTTTAGTATTAAAATATATATTTAACTAAAACGAATTATATCCATCATAGTAGTACTATAATATTTAAGAAGTAAAAGGAAACCAAGGAAAACAACAAAGTAAACAATTGACAGGAATTTAAAAATAAATAATTGATCTTTGAACATTATACATGCAAAATCGTGTGTCCATGTCCTCAACAATTTTGTGGAAAAATGCTTAATTATTATTCTTGTTGTAATAATTGCACTATAAAACCACACCCTAAAATAGAAGGAATTGATTCCATTCTATATTGTAATCTTAGATTACTATCATACCGTTTATGCATGTATCTTTTTAACTTTTCATTCATGCTATTATAAAGGGGGAAAAAAAAGGCTTGCCATTCTTGCCTAAATTCTAGGAACATTGTGAGGAATAGAATATTCATCGCATTGCTTCTATATCAAACCTGAAAATAACAATGATTTCATACAATCTTTCATGCTTTATTCTTTCAAAAGTTAATCTCCAACAAACCACTCATGATCTAAAGATTTGGAAAAGTTTCCATTTGGGCGAATAATATACGGTTTGGTTTAGCATAAAAATTTTAACGGAAGCCAAATCCATGAATTATTAATTTGTCCTAATTTTTAATGGAATCCAAAACTGATTTGAGAGGAAAACAAAGGAGTTAAGGAGAAACCATTTATCTTTTTTTTTGTTTAACCACATGTATTCTCCACGAAAAACAATCTTGTTCGAGCCGGGAACATCCACATCATGGTGAGGCTAGTTCTCTCAGCGGGATTTTTTCATCCACAAGAGTCAAACCTAAGTAAGACCTTCTTTAAGGGAAATCAAGTATGTACCACTTGAACCAACCCCTGTTGGTGGAAAAACCATTTATTTGAGTCTTATACTCTTATTCCAACATATTACCATACTAGGCTAACAGCTTGATCCATGCACTTGAAATGAGTTGAAAAGAAATAAGATTGCATCAGGAAATCAATGGTACATTATTTACATTGACAGAGTAAATTAACATGAAGGGGAATTTTCCCCCTACCAACAGCCAAGTACATTACATTTAATGAGCTGAACATAACTAGAACATCATTTACAAATAAAATACAGAGATGAATGGGGCATGCATACAAGGCTAGGGGTCTGCCTTACCAGCCACCTGTTCATCACTAGAATCATATTCATCTTCAGTTAGCTCCTCATCACTTGATTTCTCTTCTGTGGCAGCTCCTATGTCTTCTGGCTTAGCAAACTTCTCACAGTACTCTGAAATTTTTTGAAGTCCAAGACATACCAGTAAATATTAAGTAATTATTGCTTCTGAAATACAAGCCAGAAATTATACAGAAATTGGATCTGACAAGAATTCAAGATTAGAAAAATAAATGAAAGTGATACTCTCTACAAGTTAGTGTTCACAAAATCCATGCTAAAAGACAGGTTTCCACAATAGTTATATGTGAATGATATACATATACCATATATGATTGCCTCTGTTGACAAATGACAGTACAGAACACTGACTAACAGTGAAGAATTATAACCTTTCCTATGGATAAGGTATGAACTTGAGTGAACAATGGGTAGATGTGATGATAGACATTTAAGTTCTGACATTATTAACAACTTATATTCAGATAGTCCCACAGATTTTATAGGTCAGATTTGCATGAGAAAATGAGCCAGCGATAATAAGATAGCACCTTATAATTAAATCTTGAGTTGCAAATTATCCCGTCAACAAACTCAATAGAAGGTTTTTTTTTATATACTAGTATCCTCCACAGGAGGCAATCCTGCTCGAGTCGAGAATATCCACATCATGGTGGGGCTAGCTCTCCCATTGGGGTTTTTTCCATCCACAAGACTCAAACTAAGACCTTACTTAAGAGGAATCAAACATGTACCACTTGAACCAAGCCCCATTGGTAATAGAAGGTTTATTTCATTAGTGATATAATGATAAAAACATCTAAGAGGTCTACTAGCCAAGTCATAAGACACATATCATCTTTTTATTTACTTGCACAAGTGATTGTGGTATATAACATAAACTGAGATAGCATCTCCCCTTTTGCAGGTAACTTTAACACCTAAACTTCTCCTCTGCAAGTCTATACCCATATGCACCCTAGATACTAACATATATACCTCACTTTTCTGTTTAGGATATGATAGTGGCAGGCATGGCAGTAAAGTCAGTTCTGTTGGCAAATGAAAACTCGAGATAGTCAATGAGAATTGGATAACAGTAGGAGGTTAAGAATTTTCACTAAGTCATGATAATTGTCTGTGAGGGTGTATGTGGCTGTGCATTGCATCGTAGCCTACATCTACTACCCTGAGGTCTAAAAAGTTAGTTCAAGTGTCCCTGGTTTAGAGTTTAATTGTAGCTCAAATTAGGAAGAGAAAAAGAAAACTTTCAAAGAAAACATAGCAAGGCTGTGATATTGGCCATGGGACAAGTGCACACTAGCTAATACTAAAACCTTCAAAGAAAACATAGAAAGGATCAATACCTTTAACCCTTTGTTCATAAGTAGCTCGGTCACGCATCATCAAAGCTGCAGCTTCTCCATTCAAGGGGTCTGATGGATTGGGATACAAAAGAAGTTGTGGCAGAAACACCTCAAATACATTGACAAGATCTGGAAGAATGCAGATTTTGACATATGACAACTAACCAATACCAAAGATGTCAAAATGAACAACTCAAGAAAAACCATATATTTTGTCATAAGGTTTGAAGAAAGATCATTACCAAACATGGGGCTCCAGGTCTGATTGATAACATCAAGACAAACTGATCCTGACCTGAAAATTATTGTTATCCAAGATGATCCCACACTTATCATAAAATGAACATGCAAGGTAAACTATTTAAGATAGACAGTTTCAGTGCATTAATATAAAATTCATACATCTCATCAACATTTGGGTGATAGATCTTATTGATAAAGCCTATGGAAGGAGATTTGTAAGGATAAGCATCTGGCAGCTCAACTCTTACTTTCCACACACCTCCTTGATAAGGACCTGCATGAGCCATCACATGAATGAAAAGAAGATTGAAAAAAGCAAGGTACATAACACAGTGGCAACACCTTTCACATAGTTAAACATTCAATCTCAGTTTAATATCCAGAATCAGGACAGAACAATTAAAAAAAAAAGTGAAAATCAATAACCCAGGTAAATAAATTGGTATAACTAGAAACCAGCAAAAAAAAAGCTCAGGGCCTCAGACCAATTCTTTTCCAGCTAAAAATCAGTGTTATATTCAGACTAAGAACCCATAACAAGCAATAAATTGTTCCTTCCCAATTTAATGAAGAATGCACGGAGCAATTAATTAGAGAAACAGAACAGAAGTGAAAGAAGAAACAAATTAAGAATGAAAAGAAAACAAGGGATTAAAAGTCCCATATGAGTATCTTCTTGATGCCACACAAATCTAAATCCAGAGCCGCCAGAGTCAATATCTGGTCAAATACCAAATTCCCATAATAGCAAACAATCTTCATTCAAGGAGCACCAAAACATGAAACAAGGATAGAGGAAAGGGAATTTTACTCTCATTGGGTCCATGAAAATGCACATAAAACTCTTGCATTCCATCATTAATCATCTCCACCTTGTAGTCACTCATCATCCTATTTAAGAAAAAATAAATAAAACCCAAAATCAAAAGCAGAATCCAGATTCAAATTAAGACACCCAATTAGAAAAAGTTTAAAACTTGAATGAAAACAAAGTGAAAAAAACAAGTTGAGGATTGACAATTTCATCAAGTCCATCTCTCGCCGCTTGCTTGGGGAAGACATCTTTTCGTTCTTTTCCTCTGTTTGATATGTTTCCTTGCCTTTGCTTTTCCGAAATTGAGAGAGAGAGAGAGAGAGAGAGAGAGAGAGAAGGTGGGTTTGGGAAGAAGGGAAGGAAGAGTTTTGTGGAAGAGTAGAAAAGCCTTCTTTGCTTGTGCAACTTGAAGAAGTAAAATTGGTTCAGCCAGCAATCAGCAAAACTAAGTCAGATAGATAATAATATTAATATTAATATTAATATTAATGATAATGATAATGATGATGAATTGATGATAATGGATAAAGAAGCAGATTTGCAATAAAGTCCTATAACAATAGTACTTTATTATTACCAATTTTACATTCCTTGCACTTCCAAGATTCCTTCCTATCTACTAACACACATGCTACCTACCCTTTCTTATTTCACTGCCCGAGTGTTTGATAAATAAATATGTTAATACAGAAGTGGATGCAACATATGAATTATATTTTAGAGTTAAATATGTTTTAAGTTCTTTAAATATAGTCGAGATTTGGTTTTAGTCACTGTAATTCAAAATCAGTAGAATTGGTCCCTCAAAAAGTGAAAATGCTTATTTTTAGTCCTTATCGATGAATTTTCGTAGCTAACCTATAGCAAAATCTGTAGCTAAACTGTGCAAAAGGACTAAATTGGTGTATTTTCAATTTTTAAAGGACCAAAATCACTGGTTTTAAATTACAGGGACTAAAAACATATTTAACCCTATATTTTATATTAGTATTTTTTAAAATTTAAATTAAATTGAAAGGGAATGCAATTTAATTATATTAAAGGGATGAAATTACAATGAATATATTAAAAGATATAATGTTAAAATTATTTTTGTTCCTTTCTTGTAACTTAATTTTTAAAATTAATTGACTTGTGATACATGGTTCCTAAAGGCTGAAGCTGTTAAATCCCCTTCTTACTTTACCCTAATTATAGTGTTTGTCAGTGTGCTTATTCACTTTTTTTTTTGACAGATACCAGCACAAGTCCACTCTGGCCATAGTTTTGTAACTTTCTGACGGTGAGCATTTGTTTTGATGAGATAATGGCGTGTAAAAGTGAGACTCATATTAATTTCATCTATTAGACAAAGAAAAAGACAAATATGTATCCTTTCATCTTAAAATTTTCTAGAATTTTATTTTATAATGTAAACATTTTGTATTCTTTCATCTTAATATTAAATAAGTAAAATTTTATCAAATAGTGTAAAAGTTTATAAGAAAATAAACTTAACATATTTATATAATAAAATTATATAAAATTTTAACATCAAAGAATTTATTCGCCGAATGGAGGCATAATTCAAATCAAGAAACAAGTGGGTGTGATAATTTGATGGAGCAATACAAGTAAGTACTGGTTTGGTAATTTGCTTTCCGACATTGGGAAATCAGAATAAAGTAATGGTGATAAGATGGACTCAACCTCCACCACCAGAGAAAAGTTGTGAAATTTGCAAGAAATAAATAGACAGATACTTTGTGTATTACTATTACATGAATATTTTAAAGAATTAAGATTAAATAAGTTTGATTTTAAAATTAATGATTAAAAATGAATTATACATAAATAAATTATTATTATGTTTAATGAAAGTAATTTCATTTCATTTTTTTTTCATAATAAATTGAGCTTGCTATGGCTGCAAAAAGAATGGTGATATTGATTTCAAGGTTAGAGTTACTTTTATGTTGGTCGAATTTGCAAAGAAAAGAAAAGTAATCGATTTTTAACAAATTCCAACCTCCAATACAAGAAAACAATATAAGAGTGAGAGACTCTTGGATTATAAAAGTACATACTTTAGTGATAGTAATTGTAGATTGTTCTTTTTCTTTATAGAATTGGTACAACTCTTGACCAGAAACAAATTCAATGAACATGGTCAAATAGATGGTATTCCAATGCAAGTAGCATATAAATGGTCTATCAGATGCAGATCATCACACCAACCAGTCCCTGGCTCTCCCAGTCACACATGACAATTTGTTGGTAATTAAAATAAATTGTATTATAAATTTATATGAACACTCAATAATTAATTTTACATATACTTTTTTGTTGATAAAATAATATACTCACAAACTTGGCATTTGTTAATAGTTAACTTACACACTCAAAATGACACAAAAAAATTTTTTGAAATCTTTCTTTTAATTTTTTACACTAACCATGATTCATAAACTAGCTAATACTACACCTATTTATACTAAAACACAAGCTCTAAAACTAACAAAACAAGCTACCTTTTGTGACTTTTAAAACCAAGCATGTATGGTTGTTAAATCAATAGAATGACAAATTGTATATCTTGACTTTTGAGAAGCATGATAATCTAGCTTTCATGCCATATAGAAACAAAATATAGATTATATCATGCATCTTTATCATGTTTCCAAGTTTTAATTTCCAACATCCTCCCTAAAACTTGGTTTGGTCATCCCAAGCATATTTTTCAACTTCAATAATGAATTGACATTGAGTAGCTTTGTAAAGATATATGATATTTGATCTTCCGATGAACAATATTCCACCACAATTTCTTTATATATGACCAAATCTCATATATAGTGATACTTGATTTCAATGTCTTTGCTGCGACCATGAAAAATTGGATTCTTTGTAAAACAATTGTTGTTTATTATCACAGAATTTTCGTAAGACTATCTTGTTGATGTTGTAGCTCACTCAATATTCTACGCAACCAAACTGCTTGAGTAGCACAATTTGTTGCTGCTATATACTCTGCCTTAGCTGTTGAAAGGGCAACAACTTGTTGTTTTTTGGAGGACCAAGAAAATACAACTCAACCAAGATGAAAAGCATAGCCTCAAGTACTTTTTCGTGTTGTAGATCACCACCCCAATCACTGTTTGTGTATTCAACCAATTATGGCTTTCAAAAACTTGAATAAAATATGTCTTCATTAATTGTACCTTTAACATACCTTAGAATTTGTTTTACAGCTTGCCAATGCGATTGTCTTGGTGAATCCATAAATCTGCTTATGACTCCAACTCCATAAACTATGTCAGGTCTTGTTGCTGTCAAGTACCTTAGGCTTCCCACTAATCTTCTAAAATTAGTTGAATTAACCAGATCACCGCCACTTTCCTTTTCTAACTTCAATCTTTCTTTTATTGGTGTCAAAATTGGTTTGCATGCTTCCATCTTGAACTTCTTTAAGACGTTTGCTGCATATTTCTTTTGAGAGATAAGTATTCCTTCATTTGTCTGCTTCACTTCAATTCCTAAGAAATATGACATAAGACTCATATCTGTCATTTCAAAATATGCCTGATTGGTTTTGATATATAAAGCATGCTCATATGGACTCATGTGAAAGCCATGGTCAATGAAGTATGTGTCGATGCGTGCATACCATGCTCTCAATGTCTACTTTAGTCCATATACTGCTTTCTTCAATCTGTAGAATTTATCTTCCTCTCCTTGTTTATGATAACCTGGAGTTTGCTCTATGTAAACCTCTTCTTCAAGGACACCATTCAAGAAAGCAGATTTGACATCCATTTGAAATATTTTCCACCGATTTGTGCAGCAAGAGAAAAAATTATGTGTACTGTGTCCACTCTAGCAACTGGAGCAAATACTTCAAAGTAGGCAATTCCAAGTTTTTGTTTGTACTATTTTGCCACTACTTGTGCCTTGAAACGTTCAATTTCTCCAGTTTGCTTGAACTTTGTCTTAAACACCCATTTAAAACTAATTGGCTTCTTTCCTTCTAGAAGAGTTGCTAACTCTCATGCTAACTCTCATGTATAATTCTTCTCAATGACTTGAATTTCTTCATTCATCGCTTTAATCCATTGATTATCATTGGGTGCTTCCTCATATGTTACGAGATCACAATCAACAAATAAAGCATAATAAGTAATTCCTTCATCCTATCATCAGAGCCATCATCCCTTCCAACTTCATAATCTTGTAAATAAGTATGTGGACGTCTTTCTCGTTGTGGATACCTACGAGTTTGAGTATCAACTGCTGATTCATCTGAACCAGTAGTTGGTGGATGATTATCCTATTCTGCTTCTTCGTTTATAGTTACTGGTACAGGAAATAACTCATTTTCCTTTTCTGACCAATCCCACACTCCATTCTCATCATAGGTAACATCTCGACTGATGATTACCTTTTGGGTTTCTGGATTGTACATCTTGTAGCCCTTAGTTTCTTCATCGCACCCAACAAAGATACATTTTTCTGCTTTGTTATCGAGTTTCTTCCTTAATTCATCTGGAACATGTGCATAAACAATGCAACCAAATACTTTCAAGTGACTAACATTGGGCTTTTTCCCACACAAAGCTTCTTTTGGAGTTTTATCACGTACACTTTTAACAGGACACTTATTTAATAGGTATACCGCACAAGCCAATGCTTCTGCCAAAAAATCTTTAGGCCTTTCTTGCAATGTAACATGCTTCTTACCATATCCATGATAGCTCTGTTCTTCCTTTCTACCACTCCATTTTGCTGAGGAGTATACCTTGCAGTTACTTAGTGTTTAACTCCTTTTTTCAAGAAATCATCACAAACAATATACTATGTTCCCCTATCAGTTCTCAAGGTTTTCAAAGTATAACCACTTCGCCTTTCAACATATGCCATGAAAACTCTTGAGCGTATCACAAGCATCAGATTTATTTTTCAGAAATAAACCCAAGTCTTTCTGCTGAAGTCATCAATGAAAGTAATAAAGTATTTATTACTTCCATTAGATGGAACATCCACATAGAATGAATCAGAGTGCACAAGCTCAAGTAGTTTTGTGGCTCTCCATGCACGTCCTTTTAGAAAAATATCTCTATGCTTTTACTAACTACACAGTTTTCGCATAGTTGTTCGAGAACTTGGATAATAAGCAAGCTGATAACCCATTTTTTGTTTGCAAGAAACTTGATACTTTCAAAGTTGAAGTGTCCAAGTCGCATATGCCAGAGCCAATTATCCATCGCAATAGTGGCATTACAACATAAAACAACATCATACTTAATATTCATTAGAAATTGTCGATTTATTGGCATGTTCGTCTTTGCTATAAGCCTCATCTCCACATCATTTATGGTGCAATCTTTTTTGTTGGATCGTGGATCATAGTCTTTCTCAACTAGTTGTCCACACTCAAGAGATTCTGACATATTCCAGGTGCATACAATACATTAGAAATATAATTTAAAGATCCATCTTTCAATGTGATGGCAATCTTCCCTTTTCCTAGGACTTCAAGTTTGGAATTATCACCAAGCTTCACAATGGTTTTGAATTTTTCATCTAAGTGAGAAAATATTTCTTTTTTCCCACATAGATGATTGTTGCAGCGTGTATCTAACAAACACTGATTGTCATTTTATCAGCTACTGCATGACTTGTTATAAGCACCATCTCCATATCATCTTCATTTTCTACAACTTGAGCATGGTTCTCTCTAATATTCAATGCTTTGACATGACATTCTGACTATAATGACCATACATGTTGCAGTTTATGGCACATAATATGAGATTTGCTTTCAGACTGAAACGTCCGAACTTCTTGCATTAATGGCATTGAATATTAGATTTGTTTTTAAAAGAACCATTGCTCCTTGTACCTTGGCTTGAGTCTGTTTAAAAATTCCTCCCCTTTCCTTTGAAATTCTGACCCTTTTGATTTTGATTGGCCCTTCTTTGCACATGTCCCTCTCTTCTAACATTTGTTTGTACTTTCAATGCTAGTTCAATTATGCCACTTGATATCTCGTTCATCCGCATCTCACGTGACTCTAAAGACGTTTGTAAATCATTCAGGGTCATTTTGTTGAGATCTTTCGACTTTTCAATAGCTGCTACAACGTAATAAAAGCGATGTGTGAGTGTGTGCATGATTTTCTCCATGACTTCTTTTCTGATATATCATCCATATTGTTCTCATATCGTTGACCAGCTTATCCATTCGTGAAAAATAATCATGAATATTTTCATTCTTGCCTTGTTCGATCAGCTCAAACTGTCGCTTTAGGCCTTGCAATCTCATCCGTTTGACTGGATCAGCACCTTCATAGTTTTTAAGCAAAATTTCCCAAGCTTCTTTTGATGTTTTAGCATGGAAATTTTTCTCAAGAACAGGCAGCTCCACGGATTGACAGATAAAAAACAAAGCTCTTTGATTAAGTAGATGATCTTTTCTACTTGTGTTGCTCTATCTTTTTTTTCTTTCTCAACCTTTTTTTGACAATTTGTTCATAGTCCCTGGTTTCTAAACACAGTTCCATCAAATGTTTCCATATGGAAAATTTTGATCTACCATCATACTTGTAGATGACGGTTTGCACTTATTGAACTTGATTTGCTCTTGTGCCTGAACTTGTTGCCATTTTGGTATAACAAGCTTAGTCTGCTAGATGTTGGCAATTAAAATAAATTGTCTTGGCTTAGTCTGCTAGATGTTGGCAATTAAAATAAATTGTCTTGATAAATTGTATTTGCCAAAAAAATATGAATGCTCAAGAACTAATTTCACACACAGACACTTTTTATTTTGTTATGAAATAATACACTCACAAATTTGACATGTGTTAATAGCCAACTTACACACTTAAAATGACACAAAAAATTTGTTGAAGTTTTTCTCAATTTCTTATACTCACCATGATTCATAAACTAACTAATACTACACTACTATTTATACTAATTAAAACGTGAGCTCTAAAAACCAACAAACAAGCCACCTTTTATGACTTTTAAAACCAAACATGTATGGTTGTTAAATCAATATAATGACAAGTTGTAAATCTTGACTTTTAAAAAGCATGATAATCTAACTTTCATGTCAATAGAAATAAAAGATAGATTATAGCATGCATCTTTATCATATTGTCAAGTTTTAATTTCCAACACAATTCAAGTAGCCCAATGTCATCCTTGAGCCATTTTGGTTCTTCTTATTCTTAGCAAGTTTCTCATGCATGTTAATTCAAGTAAACCTTGATGCATCTATGAAACAAAATATGGGGATCGGTTTAGGTGTAGTAATCAAGGATCATGTTGGAATTAAGCCTAATAGCTACTGCAACTAAAACTGATCGATGTAATTAGTTCAAATCTAAAAAATGATATCATCAAATCTTCTTTAATTTATGAATGGAAGTATATATTTTGTTCTCAAATATTGATATCTTCCGCTATAAATTGAATGTCATTTTTGAGAAACTTGAATTTTATACTACTGTGGTTGTAATTTAAAATAGTTTTTATTACTTGAAATTAATAATTAAAATTATGTATTTCCAAATGCAATTAAAGCACACATATAAAAAAAGCTTGAGATGTATAATGAAACCGGATGGAATATATTATACTATGTTAGAATCATAAAGAATACTGTATCAAGATTAATGTTATATATCTATATATAAAAAAAATGAACATTATATATATAAACATTGAAATATATGAAAAGATAAATTAACCATTTGAATTAAACATTACTTATGGCAAAACAGAGTATAATATACTTATATGGCATAAAAATAAATGCATATAATTAGGATTTAGGATGTGAATGTGATGCCTCTAATTTTTCACACTAATTTTTTTGACAGTGTGAATGAAACATTACCCAATTTTTTTAAGCTTTATATATAAACCGGATGAATATCCGGGAATTCACTTTCTATCCTTTTAAACCTTTCTCTGTGAAAACAACTAGCTAGGGGTAATGCTTAACCAGCTAGAATCCAAAGTAACAGATATATACTAGTGTCGTTTTGGGCAAGTATTGAAGCTTGAAGAGTGGGTGAAGCCCAATCAAGAAGTTCAGGTCCTAAATCATGGTCTATAAGATTTCATATTAATATTCCACCTGAAATTTTTTTAACCAAATATGTTATGAATTTATCATGTAAAAAATTGGTATTTATTTATCTCTTCATAAATTTTCTAAAATTAAGTCTCATCTATGTAATATATAACAAGAAGAACAACAATCAAATCTTTTCTGACTAGACAAAGTTAGCTACATGGATCACACTACATATGACAAAAATTTCTATCATATATGAAGTTTAAAAATAAATCATTTACCTCTAAAAATCTCTTAATGATTTGACTTATAGTTTTTTTTCTTTGTATCTCTAACTAATTGATATATACTTCTTTTCTTCGCCTAATCAACCCTCTTTATCAACCAACGGGGTTGGTTCAGGTGGTACATTCTTGATTCCCCTTGAGCAGGGTCTCGGGTTCGAGTCTTGTGGATGGAAGAGCTAACCCACCATGATCTGGATGTTCCCAGAGACTCTACCATCTTTTACACAATAGAAGCTATCATAATTTTCTCTCTAATATTTGGTAATTAATTATAGGGGACACTGCAAAATAGTTATTTTAATTTTCTCTCTAATTTGTATTTCTAACCATATCTTGTCATGGATATCAATAAATTTATCTTGATAATAAGTCATTTTCTTGTAATGAATCTGTTTGGAACCAAAATAAAAAAAGATAAAGGATCAATGTTGATCCTTAACGCACAGATGTAATTATTGGAAAATATTTTATATCTCCATCTTGTGTTCTCATATGAATTGTGACTTCCTCATTCTTATCTATAATTACTTAAATAGTAATCCAAAAGTATTTTCTTCTCTATAACATTCCATAAAAACTCTCTAAATACTCTATTATATGCATTTTCTAAATAAATAAATTAAAAACTATGGGTAAATCTTTTTATTTCTTTTATGTCTCTCCATCATCTATTTAAAATTCATATAAAAAATAAATATAAAATTTTCACACATTCCCAAAATTCCGTGTTATTAGCTCTAAACAAATATACCAGAGACATATACTAATCTTCCATTTTGAGAACACCGATTAATGAAGCAATGGATCTTGCAGTTATTTTTTACTAAGATTTTCTTTGAAAGTAGTGACTTAGGAGTCTACTAAAGATCTCTAACATCTACTTTAATTACTTCCCCAAAACAAAGTAATGTGCGGTACAGCTATGCTCTATTAAATAGAAATCAACAAAGAAAGCAACATTCATTCACCCTTTTAGTAAGATGCAAGTTAAACTAAAAATTCCTACGCATCCTTCTACTAAATTAAAATTCTTGTATTAACAGGTTGTTAATTACAATTGAAGGTACAAACACTTTTTTCTTTAAAAAAGTTAATATCAGGTCAACACATAAACTATATTTGTTCGAAACGGGACAAATTACTTAGGTGGAAACTCACTACTCACATCGACATCGAAGATTTATGCCTTGTTTTAATGGTCATTCCAATGGGCACCTCTAAATTAATAATTTTAAAAGGGTCCATTTTAAAAACCTGCCAGTGCACCAAATTTAAGAGAAAAGTAAAAATATAAGGATTAAGATTTCAATAACAATATTGTTAACGTGGAGGATGGCAATGGGTACCCTCTGGGCATGGTACTAAAGTGCACGTCCCTGTATCCGCGTTTTAAAAAAACTAGTACTCGTGCCCATACCCGTGTGTGTACTAATTTTAGTGTCTGTCCCCGTATCCGTTGGGCACCTATATGACTGTACCCGCGCCCGTTACCCGCATTTTTATTAAGTAAAAAATTAACAACTTACTAAAAATATATTAATTTACGAAAATTATATCTCAATTGAAAAATTACTCGAAGATCGTCCAAACATAATTTTTAAATATCAGTGACAACCATTTAATTACATTGAAACACAATATGTTAATGTTCAAACACAACATGTGATCTAAAGTTTAAAATTTTTTAAATATTACAATATACTTTCATGTCACACTATTTTATAAATTTGGATATCATGTGTTAAAAATCTCCGAGATCTGTAAAAAAATGATTATTAACATTAATTAGTCATATATTATAAAGTAAAAAAAACACAGATAGGTAGTTTTAAAAATATTATTTTTAATTTATAATATATATATATATCAATTTTAAAAATATGTTTAAATATATTAGATATTTTAATAAAATTAATATATCCCTATATATAATTATATATATGAGTGCGGGTATGAGGCGGCTGCGCATCATAGTGCCCATACCCGCGCCCGTCCTCATGAAAAAATGCGGGCTATTGCCCATAGCCGCTTTGCGGGTTTTTATCCTGCTCATTGCGGGTAATTTTTACGGGTACCCATAAGGCTTGGGCTCAATTGCCAATTACCATAATTAAATTAAACTATTGAAATATAGCTTTAAGTTAAAGCTAAATGCCACTCACACTGTATCCCTAGAAAATACTACCCATATGTAACACATTTTTTTAACCTACATCTTTTCTAAGCGGATTTAACTTCAAATGAGATATTCACTTATGAGGATAAAGTAAGAAATAATAATTAATTAATTAATTAATTAAAAAATTAATAATTATTATATACATATGTATATAAGTTACAACAAATTAATAATAATGTAAATTGTATTTAAATAATAAAAATATATTCTACAATTATAATTTAAAATTGAATAATTGTCCAAATTTTATATTTTAAAATTTTAAAGATGTTATTTTATTATAAATTTAATTTTAATTATATAAAATATAAATCTATCCACGTATTACACAGTTTAATATACTATTAAAAGAAAATATTGTGCTAATGAGTGTCCTAAAGCCATTTTTAAGGATTCCATAAATAGAATATTTTTATTGGATATCACAACATTCATCGAATTTAAATTATTAAATGCTACACATATCAATAAAAAATTTCAATATGTTTCCTTGATCAATGCTTCAAGGGCACTCGTTATCATTCTCTAAAAGAAATACTCCCTTCATTCCTTATTAAATAATTCTAACCGTTTCACACAGTTTAAGAAAAATTGGTTAATGTATTGGTTTTTTTAAGAAAAAATATAGCATTCCAAATATATCCCTGTTTAAAAAGTTACTATATTTTAAAGACTTTAATTGTCACATGGTGGAAGACTCCAAAAGTCACTTTTCAATGGTGTAGTTGAACGTAAAACTTCATTAATTTATTCACACCTAGTAATCAAAAAGAGTTAAACATTAATGAAGGGTAAAAATAAAAAAAAATTATGTAAAAATCTGCAAAAGGTCTTATATTAAGGGACAATCAATTCTTCTAGAAATGGTTTGTAAATAGTATTGGAGAGAGTAACTATATTGGAGAGAGAAATTAATTAATATTTTAAAAAATAACTAAGTGGAAAGAGAAATTTAATAAAATTGATGTATTGTTAAATAAGAGTAATGTTGGAAAGTTTTGATATTTTTTTATAATTTTTCCACCATTAACTAATTTTTTTTTGCCACGCAAAGAGATTAATTAATAAAGAGTACAAGGGGTACTCTAACCCATATACAAAAAAATACAAGAATGGGAGGGTTAATGACACAACCTCCTATAAGAACAACAGAAAAAACTCCAACCAACAAAGAAAATCCCAAAGATCAAAATCAGAACAGGGTACCAAAGCAGCACCAACAGCCATGCTTCAAAAGAAATTCAAACAAACATTCGGAGAAGAGAACCAGGCTAAAAAAGGATATTTAAATGATGAATCCTTAGCCCTTATCCAGTTCCATGACCTATTATTTAATTAAATCCAGCAAATCACCAGGTTCTACAGATTTTGCAGAGAAAACGTTGTCATTTCTGGCGAGCCACAAAGACCAAATAATAGTCATCCAAAGAGTTGACCACCTGTACCGATTAATAGGAGACAATTTGGGATTCCTATAAACTGAGCAAAATGTCCTTGACCAGAATTATTTAAAACAACATAAAAACCAAACCAGTCCAAGATGAACATCCAAACACAGTAAGCAAAATTACACTGAAAGAGTAAGTGAGCAGTAGATTCAACATCAATACCACACCAGACACACTCACAAGAGCTATTTAATAAAATTCTTCGCTTGAACAAGTTTTGCTTAGTTGGAATGCGATCAAGTAGAGCCTTCCAAGCAAAGCCAGAAACTTTGGAAAGCATCAATTTAGACCAAAGAAACCGATGAAGAGGAAAATCCGCAAACACACTTTCGTTAATAATAACTTTTTAAGTTGATCGCACAATATAAATCTCCTCCGATGTTGTCTTCCAACACCACCTATCTTTGTGATTTTCCTGTAGAAATACATAATGTAAATCTAGTAATAGATTTCTTAATTGCTCCTCCTCCCACTGAAATAAAGTCCCCCTCCATCTCCAGTTCCACACAAAACCCCCTTCCAGCCTAACAACCATGCTCGCCACTGTATCTTCTTTGTTAGAAGCAATAGAAATAATCTTTTATATTTCTGGCATAGAGCAATAGGACCACACAAAATATCTTTCCAAAATTTTGTACTTTGTCCATCCCCAACAACCTTAATGCATCTATTAGAGAACCATTCATTTGTAACACATGCAACACTGTCAATACTCCACAAATCTCTCCATCACCTAGACCCCCTAACCACCTTAACATCAATACTCCCCGCTTCATCCCCATAAATAGATACTAACACCTTATGCCACAATCTACCCTTATCCACCAACAACCTCCATCTCCACTTGCCTAACAGTGCAAGGTTAAAAGCCCTCAAGTCTCTAATACCCAAACCTCCATATTTTTTTATCCATACACACATCCTCCCAAGCCACCCAAGGTATCTTATAATGCTCCTCATCCCCACCCCATAAAAAATTCCTAAACAGAGATTCAAGTTTAGAAATGATACCTGTCGGAGCCTTGAAGAAAGAAAGGAAGTAGATCGGGATTGAGTAAAGGACAGATTTCAAGAGGACACTTTGACCGCCAAAGGACAGGTTTTTTGATTTCCGCCTAGACAACTTTTTCAGAACCTTAACTAGCACTGGCTCCCAAGTCTTTAAGTTTCTTGGGTTTGCTCCAATGGGAAGTCCCAAATAACAAAACGGTAGACTTCCCACTCTACAATTCAGAAATTTAGCCATCATTGTTAGCAACATGCTATCCACATTAACACCAAACAATTTGCTCTTATAAAAGTTGACTTTGAGACCAACCCACCAATTCAAAGAGTTGTAAAACATATTTGATAGCCCATATATTTTGCATAGTCGCTTCAGCATAGCTTCACCAAAGATAGACACCATTAACTAATTTTTTTTAATTCGTATGAATTAGGTAATTAAGACCAGGGAGTATAGATCGGCTTCTTTTCCCTAAATACAAGATTTTTTCTATTAACCTTTGGTATTTAAAAATTATATTAAACTTCTATTAATTTAATTAAGTTGAATCAACTCATTTAGTAGAAAGGCTTAAATATATTTTTGGTCCCTATACTTCTGTAAATAAGTGATTTTGGTTCTCATAGTTTTAATTGCTCAATTTTATCCATATACTTTTGTAAATGGGTGATTTTGGTCCCCCTAGTTTTATTGCTAATTGCTCAATTTTGGTCCCCCCTTCTTTAAAATTTGAACAAATCTAATCCTACAGTTAGTCTCCCATTAATATTTAGCAGAGTTCTGACATGAATTTAATTTTGTGACTTGTAAACTATCATATGACAAAGATTATTATTTAATTTTATCTCTTAATTTTTTTAAACGAATATCAAAAAATAAAATCAGATCTGCATAATTTAATACAATGAGCAAACAAAATCAAAAAATAAAATCTCATTACTACACTCTATATTTTCTCAAAAACAATAAAGCAAATACAAGTCCCAAAACTAAAACAATTGCAGGTCTGTTTCAAGTCATCAACCAAGCGAACTAAATTCTCATTCGAACATGAAATGAAATCGAAAACGAAATGAAATATGCAAGTTCTGATTTTTCGTTTAAAAAAATTAAGAGATAAAATTAAATAATAATCTTTGTCATATGATATTTATATGTCACAAAATTAAATCAATGTCAACAAACTCGCTAAATATTTAATGGGAAGCTAACAGTAGGATTAGATTTGTTCAATTTTTAAAAAAAGAGGGACCAAATTTGAGCAATTAAAACTAGGGACCAAAATTGCCCATTTACAAAAAAAAAAGTATAGGGACCAAAAGTTAGCAATTAAAATTAAGGGGACCAAAATAACCCATTTACAAAAGTATATGGACCAAAAATATATTTAAGCCCAGTAGAAATGAATTCTCCTAAATTCAACATTCTTTTTTTCTAATTCGCAAGACTTAATATAGGATTCTATTTTAAAAAAAAACTCTTAATCACTTTAACTAAGCATTGATTAAAAACAAGTGGTTTGATTAAAAATAAGAAAAGAAACAGCAAAGCTAGTGTACATACATAATGCCAAAGACATCCATCAACAAGTCAAGAATCACATTGTCACACACATAATTAGCTCAAAAGAAATTATCAGCATATTCTTAAGAAAAAAAAGGTTAAAAGAAAAAGTACAATGTCCATACTCTCACTATTGTATTATGACTTTATTTTCATTAAAAATACAAATATATCGAAGAAAAAATAAAGAGCAAACAAAATGCAGAGTAACCACTGAATCTAATGATATTGATGATCTTATCCAGTGCAAGTTGATTTTTTTTCTTACCATTTTCCATCTTCAGTAATAATAATGAGAATACTGTGTAACTAGTGCAAAACTATTTTTAACTCGAATAGACTTCAAAAATAATCCATTGCAGTTTTTTCATTCTTAATGGCAATGCCTAATAGATGTTCGACAAAAAGAGTAATACTAGATTTAAAATGGCCAGACAAAATTGACAACATTTATTTAGGCAGAACAGAGGCAGGGAAGTTAATAAAGTCAAGATGCAGAACAAACAGAGTACAAATAAATAGCAGAGCATATGGTAACAGAGCATAAATAGAACAGAGAATTAATTAGCAGAGGCAAATTAATAAACCAAACAGAAAATAACTGAGCCAAAACAATTTCTATATCACATTGAAAGAAAGTAAGAAACACCATCGAGTCGAGTTATAAACTCGCATCAAATGAAAAGCTACAATTTGAATTGCACTGTGATGTGATGTATTTGTTCATGACCCTCTACAATGAAATGTGGATCTATATTCCTAAGGCTTCTGTTTTTGAGTAACCCTTGCAGTCAAAACCGAGTGAAAAAAATAAACTATGATGTGCAATCTGTGGCTGCTATATATCATTGTGGACAGACAGAAGTTACTTCTCAAAATCGGAAGCATGTAAACTGAAACCAACTCCAACTCCTAAGCTGTTCAAATTTTTCCTGCTTCCACCACCAAAAACACCATCTCTCCTAAATTGACCCTACACCAAACCAACCTTTTAAATCCAATCTTTAACCCCTCAAAAGCCGATTTATATTCAAAACAATGAGAAAAGATCCATTGAGACACAAAACTGCCAATGAAGATGCGAAAGTTCAAATTTTAAATTCTCAATGAAGCTTCTATTGTGACAAACATTCACTTGCTATCTCTTCCCTTTGTCTGTGGCTTTTTGGGGGTTAATAAGATGGAGCTACGTGATTTCTGTGTCTGATGTCCAAAAACATTCCTCAAACCAGATTCTGATTCATCATCATCACTGTCAATTTCATCAGGAGTATGCCTATTCTGGTACCCTCTCGCGTTGCAAAAGAAAGACATTGAAGTAGTAGCTAACTAAATCTGCCCGGCTCTTCTTAGGAAATGCTCTAAAAATGATCCCAGAAATATGTCTCAGATGAGGAAGAGTTTGATTGTATCCTCTTGAATTTTTTCTCATCTTCATTTGTCCAAAAACGCCTGACATCTTCACCTATCTTATCAAAATTCCATTGGTAATAAGCACACACCTAATTCCAAACTTAACTTACCCCACCTTTACCCCATTTTTAACCATAATACCCCTTTCTCAGCAATGTGGAATCTGACACACTCAACAGAACCTGGTTGTGAGGCAGCCCACATACTTTCTTCCCTTTCCGTTATGGGGTCCCTTTCAATAAGGAGTCTAGAAGTTACTTTTTGCGGTGGCCATATTTGGGTCCCTAACCACTTAGAATCACTTTCAGAAGTCATGCCATCCACTGTGGTACATAAGCTTGATGAATTGGCCCCACAGGGATACGTATGGTCCCACTGGTCACATCTCTCAACACCTGAATGTGAATTGGAGGAATCACGGACTGTTTCTCACCTCGATCTGCAGCATGAGGACTTGGTGTCTGTCTGTCTGAATCTCCTTCCGTTCCTACGATGATTCTGAAGAGCTTCGTACACCTGATGTCATTTTCCAAATAACAGTTTCTTGTCACATTTCAACCTCTCTCGAAGATTGTAGGTTGTCGCAATGGGTCATCATACATGCAAGGATGCATCTTCTGACTCTACAAAATGACAGAAGGTTTCAGTTTTAATGCAATGTCACTAAGAAATTAAAAAAAATAGTAATAAAATATAAGTGGTAACATTTAAAGAAAAGATTAAGGAATCTTGAGAACCAGCTAATAAAAATAGAGACATTTATTACACAAAAAGTATGCTACTACTTCGATCAATAACTTGTCTATCGATGATGGCTATATACTAGACACTTATTAAGTTAACTAACAAGTATAACAATGAGTTCTTTCTATCAGAATTTAACCACGCAATTTGGGGTATACCCTCCCAAAAAGGGTCCACAGATCCATATGTTATCCATGCTTTAAATAAGGAGGGCCCATAATAGTGAGAATGCTCCTCACAAGTTTAATATAATATATAATAATATAACATACTTTAATAGAGAGGAAATTGAATAATGTCACTGATGGTCATCTTAAAAAATGTGTTTTCTATATTTTCTAGGAGCACGAAGTATAGGGGCTGTTCGGGGTGGTTGCGAGTTTTCAGTTTTTGGTTTTTAAAAATTTTGAATCAAATTTTTACAACTCAACCAAAAAGTGAAAACCACTTTTTGTGGTTTTCGAAATGTTGTTTTGAAAACGGTTTTCAGTTTTTGGTTTTGAGTTGTAAAAACTTGATTTAAAATTTTTAAAAATCAAAAACTGAAAACTCGCAACTACCCCGAACCGGCCCTAAAAAATCATAAGAAAGTACTCAACTCCTCAATCTAGCTAATATTTATCTATCTTTACTTAGAAATAAGCATTACTTTTACTTGGTAATTCACACATAAACACAATATAACATACTTCCAAACATTTATTAACTAAAAAACAAGGTAGTAATGAATCCAAATATTATTCATAAATAAACTCCAGTTTTTCTTTCTTGGTTGTTGAGCTCCATTTTCATCAATATTTTAGAAGAAAGAGCACTCAATGACAATAGAATTGCATCACAAGTGAAAATGAAATAAAATAAAAGAATCAAAGGATTAATTATGAAGGATACGAAGACAGAATTTAAGTTTGCCATAATTAACAGAAGTATACAAAATGGTTTTTAGTTTTTGGTTTTGAGTTGTAAAAACTTGATTTAAAATTTTTAAAAACCAAAAACTGAAAACTCGCAACTACCCCGAACAGGCCCTAAAAAATCATAAGAAAGTAATCACTCCTCAATCTAGCTAATATTTATCTATCTTTACTTAGAAATAAGCAAATACTTTTTACTTGGTAATTCACACATAAACACAATATAACATACTTCCAAACATTTATTAACTAAAAAACAAGGTAGTAATGAATCCAAATATTATTCATAAATAAGATAGACTCCCCAACTACTTCCAGTGTCCCGACTTTATTTCTGCACCCATGGTATGAACAAAGTAGCCTCCAACAATTTTCTCAATCCAAATACACATCCGAGTTGCAAGACAGTACAAAAGTAGTACCCCAAGAAAAAAAGTTAAGAGACAAACTCCAGTTTTTCTTTCTTGGTTGTTGAGCTCCATTTTCATCAATATTTTAGAAGAAAGAGCACTCAATGACAATAGAATTGCATCACAAGTGAAAATGAAATAAAATAAAAGAATCAAAGGATTAATTATGAAGGATACGAAGACAGAATTTAAGTTTGCCATAATTAACAGAAGCATACACTAGCTAACAGCCAAAAAGGGCAGCAATATGAATGTCTAAGCACAAAACAATGAAAATGCCCCACATTATAGTTAATACTTCACCAGTGGTCTACTACAACAAACAAATAAAGCAGTAAAAATTGCCATTAAAAGTTGGGGATCATAAAGAAACTGAAGTCCAGAGTAACAAATGCATCCAATAATCATTACACATCTAAGCACAAATACAGTTGAGAAAAGGAATAATCAGATGTGGTGTGTAAGTGCGCAGATAAGTTTAATTGCACAGAAAATAAGCAGAATGAAAAATATGTACATTTATAGAAAACTTTATGACACTTGCTTCTTTCGATTCTATTAATTTTCAAGCAAGCATTAGCAATACCTACTTTTACAGAAGCAATTTAAGGTTAGCTGACATCACTTAACAGCATTTTGTTTAGATTACCTGCCAATTATGCTGTTCACTGCTCGACTCAAAACGCTTTTTGAAAAACACAGCTTCACGAAACAGCAAAACCTGCTTCCAGACCTCTTGATTACCATAAGACTTCCACTTGGACTTTTCAGGCATGGAACCAACTGCAGGATCACAAGGATCCTTCGCAACGCGAGTAACCCAACTCAGCAAATCAAACACAGACTCTCTCTTCCTCTTATAACCAGAACTCCCTCCATCACCACCAGAAGAATCCAATACCAAGACACCGTTATTATCATCACCACCATTGTTGCCTTCAATCGACAATCCAGGTGTGCTTCTGCTGCTGTTCATTGCATCAGATACATCCACCAACACAGACTCCGCAGACACCTTCCCTCCATCAAACTCTTCCATTGCATCATTACCCTCACACAAGTTTCCAAGAACAGATTCATTCATCATCTCACGGTCTGGCATATCCGAATCAGAACATCCTCCATTCTGGACTTTTTGGTCTCCATTAGATTCCAAATTCAAACCTTTCACCTCATTAGTACCACACAACTTCCTCACACCCCGGTAGTCATCATCAGATTCACCCTTTAACTCCTTTTCATCAGCAGCACGATCAGACAACAACCCTTTCACCTCAGCCTGCAACTCCATCAAACGCCTAGCGAACTTAACCCTATCATCCACCAAACCACACTCAAAAGGTACCTTACTATCAGCAACTTTCTTCACCCATGCATCTAAAACACTCAAGTATTTACTATAAACCAGTTTCACAGACGAACCGACACTCACACCCAAACCAGATTCTTCCCCAACCAAATCCCACAACTTTCCATTGCAAACGGCGTCGTACCCTCCTTTCCCCTTCACCACCGTAAACAGCTTGAACAAATCCACGCGCTGCCCATCACCCAGCATTGGAGGAAAAGGACGGAAGCAACTCCGACTCGTGGGACAGATCTCCCTCAAAAACTCAGCAAGAAACACCTCAAAACGGCACCGAACCTGGTCGTATTGCACTCCAACAACGACACTGCTAACTCCTACGTCGAGCAGCGACCACCCTGCCATGGATTTCGAATTCAAACCCTAGACACAAATAACCATGCTCCAAATCATCCATTTTTTTTTCAAAAAAAAAAGAATAGTATTAACCCCCGTCCCTTTTTTTACGAACTTTTCCTTTTGCGAGAAATCGAGGAAATGGGTTGACGGAAGAGAAATCGGAACCGATTGAGAATCTGGGTTTTGCTAAAAAATGGATTTTGGCGGGAAAATATAAAAGGGGGAAGATCTGGTACTAGCTAGGGCTTTTGGGAGCAAGCTCAAGGCTTGCTTGCTCTGCCAACTTTCTGTGTGAGGCAAAAATGTTTCATATCCCGCGCTTTCTTTCTCTCTCTACAATGATGTTAATTGCAGAGAGAGAGAGAGGGAGGGGCTAAATTTCAAGTTTTCAACAGACGCAGACCCTCTTCTTCAAAATCTGAATTTTCATTGGAAGTAAAAAAGAAAGAAAGAGAAAGACGTACCAGTTTGTTTTTAGAGATAGAGGGTTTCGAATGGACCCCTTCGAGAGTTGAGTTGTCTTGTGACCTCCTTGACCTTGTTGCCCTCCTATGTGTCTTTTTCTCTTTTTTTTTTTTCTTTTAATTCCTCATTTTGTTTTGAGGGAATTTAGAAGAGATCCATTTTGATAAAACTCAAAAATGGAGATTTATTAGGGTTTGTTGATGACAGGGTGTTCCTTTCACACCCCGACCTCCTTTATATTGGTGGGTTGGAGGATCCACTAACCTTGGTTAATAATTAACTAGATGGATGGTTGAGTTGGGGATTTAGATTGGTGGATTATTGTTTGGGATTGAATTATTCTTTGAGATTATGGGAAAAAATAATTAAAATATGCTTTTGTGGGAAGGGAGAATTGAAGCATGAGAGATGTGGTGTGTCCATGTGCATTAGGATACGTTGTTCAAGTTTAGGTATACCGTATATCCTCATATTTTATTATTATAAAAATAATTTTAAATTAATAAAATATATTATTAATTTTTTAATATTAAATTTATATTATTTATAATAAAGGTCTACAGTAGACCAAAAATATCAAAGTTCACCCTAAAATTCCCCATCTACCAAACATTCTAAGATATATCCTCATACTTTTTTTTCTTGGTCAAGAAGATATTAAATTAAAATATAAAATAAATTAAAATATTCATTTTTTGTTTTTAAATAGTTAAAAAGATTAAATTAATATTAAATTATAAATATCTCATTTTATTTAATATAATTAATTAAAAATATCAAAGAAATTGAGGAAAAATGAAACGTTTCTTGGTATAAAAACACAAACACGGATTGTTACAAATAAAGGCGTGATACTCCGCAATTAGTTTTTACCTTTCACATATTGTTGTTGATATATTTTTTAAAAACGGATTGACTGTTTTGATTAGTCTGATTGGGAGTCGATATAGTGACTAAGGGTCCGTTTGATTTACAGTTGAGTAGAATTGATTCTAGAAATGAATGGTTGAGATGAATGATGCACGCTTTACGAAGCATATTGGACGGAAGTGATTTAAAATCAATTATGTAAAACCATGGTTTTGTACTGTTGAAATTTAAAACAAACGATTTTTTTAACTCTAAAAATTTATTTTAGATCTGGTATGAACAGATGGAAATACGATCGAACCGAAACAAAATCAATGAAATTGGTAAAATTAACCGTTTGAACCAATAATTTTTCATATTATTTAAAATTCTAAATTTATATTTATTCTAAAATATTTTTTAGATAAATAAATACATATTTCTAAAAACTACACATAAACAACTATTATTTACAAAACATCTATATTAATTTACAATTTCATATACCTTTTTTTAATTTTTTTTTGTTATTTTGTTACTTAAAATATTATATGGTGTAAAATATACATATATTAAATGATATCAAATATTATATAATGATTTATTCAGATATCTTTTTATAATCATGAATATATTAAATTATAATATAAAAGTATAAAATATTTGAATTTTTTTAATTTTAAAATAGTTGTAATTTCATCCAATTGGAAAAAATTTAAATCAAAGTTAATTTATAAATATATTAATTTATTTAATATTGATTGACTAAGAAGATTGATCAAATAAATTAAGGAAAAGAAAACTTTCTTGACATAAAAGCACACACGAATTCCTACAAACAAAGATATGATATTTTATAATTATCTTTTACCTTTCATGTATTGTTGTTGACATATTTTAAAAATTGGATCGGCCGATTCGACTGATCTGATTGAGAACCGATCTAGTAATTGATCCATTACACGTTAAAAACATGGTATATCTCAAAATTGGTGTGAATAGATAAAAATACAGTCTAATCTATCCAAAATCGATGAAAACTGTGAAAAGAACAGTTTAAACTATTATTTTTTTCAAAATATATTTTTTTAAAATAAATGTATTTAATCTAGAACATTCTTAAGGTAAATAAAGTCACGTGTTTAAAAATATGAATAAATGTCTATTATTTTACAAATCATTTATGTTAATTCACAATTTCATATATCTTATATTGCATTTGTCATCTCCTTATTGGTTATTGGTCTTTGTTGTTTTTGTCTTTTATTCGTCTCATACTAAATAGCATTGTTCAAAAATCGGATCGAATCGTCAAGTTCGACCGAAAATCAATTTGTTGAACGATTTGTTAAATCCCGAAAAATCGGTGGATCTCAGGACCGGTGTGAATCGGTCAAAATCGAAATCAGAAAATTGGCCGAATCGACATTTTTCTTAAATATTTAATTTATTATCTTTTTTTATTCTAAAATATTAACATAAATAAATATATGTGTTTAAGGATTACATATAGATATCCATTATTTTACAAATCATTATTAATTTTTGTTTGTCTTATGAACCTTATAATAAGGTTATTTATACTAATTTACAACTTTATATATCTTAATTTCTTATAATTTTTTGTTATCTTATTAATTAAAATGTTATTTGATATTAAAATTATATATTTTATTAATGCCGGTTCGACCACGTTTCAATCACGGTTGAACCATTAAACTGTGAACCAATACCTTCACCGGTTTAATTACCGGTCCGAATTTTAAAATATTGTTAAATAGCAATAACGTTAGGGAGATTAATAGAAGTACGTACTATCATTTGATTAAATAATTACTTTCTTTGCATAACAGAACACATGAATTCCTACAAACAAATGTGTGATATTTTGTAACTAGTTTTTACCTTTCATGTATTGTTGTTGACATATTTTAAAAATCAAATCGGCCTATTCGGAATGCCTGTTTGGAAACCGGTCTAGTGATAGACCCATTCAACCCTAAAGATCTGGTAGATCTCAAAACTGGTGTGAATCGATAGTAATGCAGCCAAATCGATCCAAAATCGATGAAAACGGTGAAAAGAACAGTTTGAACTAGTAGTTTTTCATAATATTTTTTATTAATGTTTTTAAGAATGTATTTAATCTAAAATATTTTAAAGGTAAATAAAGCTATGTGTTTAAAAATTATGCATAAATGTCTATTTTTTTCCAATAATTTATGATAATTCATAATTTTACATATCTTATTTTCTATGATTTTTTTTATTTTGTTACTTAAGATATTATACAATGTTAAATATACATATAGACATACATATAATTATTAGCGGTTCCACCACGATTAAAACCAATAAACCGTAAACTAGTCCTTTATCGATTCTATTATCGATCTAATTTCTAAAAGATTTCTTTTAAGACACCGGTACTCTCCAGGGAGACAATTCTGCTCGAGCCAGGTATGACATTTATGGGTGACAAGGTTCTCCCTCCAAGTATTTAACGCAACTGTATACCCGGGGCTCGAACCCGACACCATTAGTTAAGCTGGAACAACCCCTTACCAGCTGATCCACGTGTTTGGTGGTAGATTGGTTATTGATCAACCATATCTTGCATTTGTCATCTCTTTATTGGTTTTTGGTCTTTGTTGTCTTGTCTTATAATAGTAAAGAAATTCCCTACTAAATAACATTGTTTAAAAAACTCGATCGAACCGGGCGGTTCGACCGAGAACAAGTACTGTGACCATTCCGTTTAACCCCAAAAAATCGGTGGATTTTAGAACCGGTGTGAATCGGTCAGGAACCTGTGTGGATCGGTCAAAAACCAGTGTCTTAAAGATTCAATTTTTTTATATAATCTGAAATATTTTAAGATAAATAAAGACATATGTTTAAGGATTACATATAGATCTATTATTTTACCATCATTATTAAATGTTTTTCTTACAAACCTTATAATAAGATTTTTTTTAACTTACAACTTATATATCTTAATTTCTTATAATTTTATATTATTTATCAATACCGATTCGACGCGTTTCAACCACGATTAAACCATTGAACTATGAACCAATGTCTTCACCAATTCAATATCGATACGATTTTAAAACATTGTGAAATAGCAATATTGTTAATGAGATTAATACCGGCACTATGCTATGATTGAATAATTAATTTAGTGTCATAAAAGCACACACCAATTCCTGAAAACAAAGGTGTGATATTTTGTAATTAGTTTTCACCTTTCATGTATCGTTGCTGACTTATTTAAAAAAAAGGATCGGCCGATTCAACTAGCTTGCTTGAAATCGGTCTAGTGATTGATCCATTCAAACCTAAAGATTTGGTAGATCTTATAACTTGTGTGAATCGATAGAAATGCAATTAAATCGATCCAAAATTGATGAAAATGGTGAAAAGTACAAATTTGAACTGGTACTTTATCAAATATTTTTTTTGTTTCTTAAAAATGTATTTAATAAATCATTTTAAGGTGAATAAAGTCACGTGTTTAAGAATTATGCAAATATATATTTTTTAAAAATCATTTATGTTAATTCACAATTTCATATTCTTATTTTTTAAGATTTTATATTATTTTTTTACTTAAAATATTATATAATGTTAAATATATATATATAGACAAACTTATAATCATTACCGACCCTAACCGATTAAAACAATGAACCGTAAATTAGTACCTTTAACGATTCAATCATCGGTCTTGTTTCTAAAAGATTGGTTATTGATCAATCATATATTGTGTGTTTGTTATCTCCTTAATGGTTTTCGATCTATGTCTTTTTTGTCTTATATTCGTATAGAAGCAGGGAGGATCCAGGATTTACTTAGGGGAGCCGGAATAAAAAGTTATCAAGGGTCCTGTACTAAGAGTATTGGTTAAGAAATCAATATGTAAAATATTTTATTACAAATTATGGTATTGACTACATTATAACATTAGATGTTTCACATTCCAATAAATTTTTTCTATATTGATGTTTAATTAGTGTCCTAAAAAGTAAAACACTCGTTAACATTTCTCTAAATATTAAAAAATTTAAATGTCATATATTTTATCTAAGTTATACACATTTATATTATAAAATTCATCAATAATAATATCTATCAAATAATTTTTTGATAAAAATCACCTAAAGGGGTCAACAATAAATTTTAATAATAAATATTAAATAAAAATAATTAAATGTATCATTTCTTTAATCTTAATTTACATACATATATTATAATTTTTTTTTGTTTTTGGGTATATGTGTGTGTGTGTTGAAACTTAGAGTCGGGGAGGGGGCAAGGCCCATGCTTGCCCCCCTTGCATCCATCTCTGTATAGAAGTCCTCATACTAAATAACATTGTTTAAAAAACCGGTCGAATGGAATCGGTTGTTTAACTCCAAAACCCACTGGATTTCAGAACCGGTAAAAAACTGGTGTTAGAAAACTGATTAAATCGGTTTTTTTCTTGGTTCTTGAAAAATCATTTTTTTATTTTGTGTTTAATCTAAACTATAAATAAATACATATATTTAAATATTACACATAAATATCTATTATTTTACAAATAATTATTACGTTTTTGTCTTATACCCTTGTAATAAGGTTATTTATCCAAATTTATAACTTTATATATCTTAACTTCTTATAAGTTTATATTATTTTGTTAATTAAAATATTTATTATTTTTGAAAATATATATTTTATTAATATTGGTTCGACCTCAGTTGAACCATTGAACTGTGAATTTATGCATTCACTGGTTCAATTACCGACCTGATTTTCAAAACATTGTTAAATAGCAATATTGTTAAGGAGATTAATACTAGTACTATCATTTGATTGAACAATTACTTTATTGGCATAAAAGCACACACAATTTACGATAAACAAAGGTGTCATATTTTGTAATGAGTTTTCACCTTTTATATATTTTTGTTGACATATTTTAAAAAATGGATCGGCGATTCGACTTACCTCCTTGGGAACCAGTCTAGTAATTGGTTCATTCAACCCTAAAGATATGGTAGATCTGAGATTTGGTGTGAATTGATAGAAGTGCAGTCGAATCAATCCAAAACTGATGAAAACGGTGAAATAAAAAATAGTTGAACATGTACTTTTTCAAAATATTCAATTGTTTATTTAATTTTTTAAAGTTGTATTTAACCTAAAACTTTTTAAGGCAAATAAAATCACGTCTTTAAGAATTATGCATTAATGTCTTTTTTTATAAATCAGTTATGTTAACTTAATTCACAATTTCATATATCTCATTTTTATAATTTTATATTATTTTGTTATTTAAAATATTTTATAATGTTAAATATATATATATATATATATATATAGACAAACATATCATTTTTAGCGGTTCCACCATGATTAAAAGCATGTTTGGTTTAAATTCTAAAACACCTCCGAATTAATTCCGTAGAATTGATTTTAAATCAATTTCATCCAACATAGTTCATTAAATGTGCATCACTTTTTTTACTTTTGATTATAGAATCAATTTTTCTTAATTGTAAGTTAAACGAGCACTAAATCAATGAATTGTACACTAGTACTTTTATTGATTTAATTATCGGTCTGATTTCTAAAAGATTGTTTATTGATCAATCACACATTGCATTTGTCATCTTTGTATTGGTTTTTGGACTTTGTTGTTTTTATTTTATATTCATAAAAAATACTCATACTAAATGGCATTGTTTTAAAATCGACTGGCCGATTCGTTTGGTATGACATGGAACCGGTTTAGTAACTTATTTGTTCAACCCCAAAAAATCGGTGGATATATCCCAGAATCGGTAAAAAACCGGTGAAATCAATGTGAGAAAACAGGTTGAACATGCCTTTTTCTAAAAAAAATTATTTTTTTATTTTTTATTAATCTAAAATATTATTGAGATAAATAAGACATATGTTTAAGGATAACACGCACACACATATATATTATTTCACCAATGACTATTAGTTGTTTTTCTTATAAACCTTATAAGAAGGTTATTACACTAATTTATAACTTTATATATCTTACTTTCTTATAATTTATGTTTTTTTAATTAAAATTTTATATAATACTAAAAATATATTTTATTAATACTCGTTTACAACGTTAAATTATTGAATTGTAAACGTCATCACCGGTTCAATCATCGGTCCAATTTTTAAAATATTGTTTAATATCAATATTGTTAATGAGATTAATACTAGTACTATTATTTGATTGAATAACTATTGAAAAATATTATTGAACATGTAGTATATCTTCTTGTAATTCAAGAAAAAAAAATCTCATTGTTCATTTTATATGAATGAATTGGAGGCCATTAAATATAAATTCATGATATTTTTATATTATTTTAATAGGTGTGTATTAAATTTCTTACCTTCCTTTTATCACTTAAAGCGCCTAATTTTGTAATTTTTACAAATTTCAATTTTTTTCTTTTTATTAAATGTTCTTAATTTTTTTAAGAGCATGATTATATGAGTAGCCAAAAACATACCATATATATGATATGATTAGTATAAAATCACAAATTTATATATTTTTATATTAAAAAAAATAAAAATTAACTACTCAAATTAATAATTAGCTATTTTCTTAGCTTGGCTGTCTAGCGGTCTTCCAAACAACCCAGTCAGATGACATTCCAACATCACTAGTCGGCTGGCCTTCCACCATCTAGCCGGATGACCTTCTCAGCCATCTCGGGTGCCTTGTTCAGCATCCCAGTCAGTATGGGACACTCACAACTGTGCAACCTAAGACATTAACCGGCTCCTCTCCCTGCCACTTACCTATGCCCACACGGACCCCCACATCATTAAAGGTATTTCTCATCACCTAGTCTGAGCAACTTACCTACTGACACAAGCAATCAGACGTAGGTTGGGCTAGATCGCATGCTAGTTCTGGCCAGACCACATGCTATAAATAACCCCTCATGTGGAGGGTCATGTACACTCAATTTCCCCCACTCACATTCTGTTTCAAAACCCCTTCTTACTTGGGCATTGAAGTGTATTTTCAGGTCACTCCCTTCTCCACCATAGTAGCTGTTGTTTAGAGCAACCATTATGGCCTAACCTCTATCATCTCGTATCCCTATTTCAGACAGCCTGGAGCATCCCAGATTACATCCCAGAACACCCCAGAAACACCCAGGTATGATCATTTGGCGTCGTCCGTGGGTAGAGGTAAATATTAAATCCCACCAACTCTTTTCTAGTTGAAACATGTTCTTTTTTCCTTTTTCCTATACCCAAAGAAACATCACACTGTGCGAATATGAATACTCAACTCTGGTCTTGCCCCATTTTAGTGTTCAAAACGCGCCATGCATCATTTTGCAAGGCATCTAACATCACGCATAATTATGGCGACCTCTATATAAGATAACTAGAACCGGATTTAGATTATGCTAGCCTCAGTAACTTGTTGGAGTTTCTGTTATGAAGTTTAATGTATTTTTGGATTAAATTATTTCTTACCAACCTGCCCTATAAAGTGGAGGAGCTGAAAATGAGCATCCCTTGGTTTTTTTATACTGATAATTTGTTTCTTGATTTACGTTTATTATAAGCATTGTTCCAAGAAGTGATATCAGAGAAATTTGTAGCTTCCTAATTTCTTAATTTGCACAATACATTACATTGTTTTCCATAGTCATATTATGGATTGATATTTCTATTATATGCTTGTTACATTATCTTCTCTCGTTGGCCACAATTATTCGGAATATTGTTAGAAGTTGTTACTCTGAACACCAACTTGCTGGATATTCTGGAGAATAATAAATGTTCATCTACCCGACTATATTTGAAGTGGCCGGAAATAAATCTTCCCCGTTGGAGGCAAGTGACTAATAAAAAGCTAGTCGTCTTGGCCGCCCAATTCACCATTTGAATTTCTCTCATTTTGGATGGATGTGCTTAGTACAATTCATCATCCAGATTCATCGGATTTTTCTCGAATGGCTCTTCATTCGGATCACTTGTTTGGCTGGATGCAATTAGTATAGTTCTTCAAGGGGGACACAAAATACTACTAAATTTGGGCTCATAAACTCGAATGGAATTTTATTTCTAAATCCGAGTAGAAAACCTGGACAACGTACATGTGGAGAGAATAAAAAATGCGGTTACGTCTCTCTTGCATTTAGGGAAGTTCTACATGGCCTATTTGGCCCACAATTGGTTTATCTTACCCCACTTTCTAAAACTCAAGTCCCAAATTGCTTGGAGTACAACATGGTTGAGTGATTATATACTAAAATGTGATTGGACCTTTCAAACAACTTGTGAAAGGCTTGGGCTCGCGCGCATGAGAACGGGCTTTGATGGCTTGGTTTAGTGCAAATCGGTGGAATTTCCCCCCTGCGCGTGATATTGGGCCTCACATGTCTTTTGCTCCGGCTCCATTTAAAATATTTTTTGAACCTTAAATTTTAATTTTAACCTAATTTTGATGCTTATCCGAAAATGGCCAATATTTGAGAGATTGGTTTTTGACTTGGTCTTCATATTATTTTGCTGGTGACCGTTATCTGGTGCATTCTTATCCTATTTCGAAATTTAATTTTAAATACAGATTTAGTCTATCAGATTTTAATCACTTCCTACTTTTCATCCTATCTAAAAACTGTATTGCTTCTTCTTCCTTCCTCCTCCTCTATTTTCTCAGTTATGCTCTACTGAAAATCGACACTGTTTTGATACATCGGTGCTTCTGGAAAGGGGGCTGTTAAATCCTAGTGGGTTACACATCCCACGAAATAACACTTAAGGACAGCGTATACCTACGTGTCTCAGCTTTTCATTCTTCATCTTTTTGCAGGGTCATCATCCATCAATGCTAACAATCTTAAGGGTTATTGACAATGTCTTCTATCAACAACGCCGATCCAAACAATGGGCATGTCGAGACTAATCCTACTCCTACTCCTTTCTCTGCTCCTCTTGTCCACTACGCCAAACTGTTCCCGGACATCTCCAAGATCAAAGTCTTCGGAGGTCAAAATTATCGCAGATGGCAGAAGCGACTGTACAACATCCTTGACATGCACAGAGTGGCTGGTGCTCTCACCGATCCCAAACAACGGACGCTGTAGTCATTGAGAACTAGAATACTGCAAACAAGGTATGTTGTCACACTATTCTTAGTACCTTATCTAACAATCTCTTCGATGTGTACTGCTCATACAATGAGGCAAGAAAATTTGGGAGTCCATAAATATGAAATGCACGGCTGAAGATGCTGGGAAGCAGAAATTTGTCATCGGCAACTACCACAAGTAGGAGATGACCGAAGACAAGGACATCAAGGTCCAAATCAATAAGTATCTTAAACTGCTCGGCGATCTCAAGGGAGAAAATATTAAGTTACAAGACGAATTCGTAGCGGGAATCTTGATCGAGAAGTTGCCCGCATCCTAGAAAGATTACAAACAGTAACTCAAATATAAACACAAGCAACTTTCTCTTGCAGATTTGATTACCCACATCATTATTGAAGACACCAACAGAAGGGAGATCAAAGAGGCAAGAGCAAAGGCCTTGGCTACACGGGCTAATCTAATTCAGAACAAACTAAAAAAAAGGTATGAATCTAAGAGACCTGATCATTATGTGCCTGTACCTTCTAACCCCAATTTCAAAAAGAAAGGTTTCCGTTTTGTTTGTGGAAATCCAGGTCACCATGCACCCCAATGCTGACACAAGATGAGGAACGACAACCTCCCAAGTCAAAGGCTAACTTGGCTGAAGGAGATGATATAATTGATGCAGTCGTTTCTCAAGTGAATGTTGTAAACAGATGTGAACAAATGGGTGGTAGACTCTGGGGCTACCAGGCACATTTGTGCTAACAGAAATACGATTACCTCCTACACACTTGTAGGGGATGGAGAATAACTGGTTTATCTCGGTGATTCTAGAACTGCTGCAATTCAAGGAAAAGGAAAGGTTCTTTCAAGGCTCACATATGGAAAAACACTGGCTTTGAGTGATGTACCTTCATGTCCCAACCATTAGGGCCAATTTGGTTTCTGTATCTTTGTTGGGAAAAGTTGGGGTTAAGGTCTCTTTTGAATCTGATAAGATTGTAATGACCAAAAACAATGTTTTTGTTAGGAAAGGCTATTGTGATCATGGACTATTTGTACTTAATATTTCTGAAGTTATCAATAAAAATTGAGAATTCTGCTTATATGATGATTCAACTGCTATGTGGAATGCTAGATTAGGACGCGTGAATTTTTCATATATTAAGAAAATGCAACATCTCGAAATACTTTCTGATCTTAACAATGATTGCCCAATCAAATGTGATGTATGTACTGATTCTAAATAACTAAGAAATCACATATTCTATGCAACGTGAAACTGAATTACTTAGTTTAATTCACACCGACCTAGTGATTTAAAACAAATTATGACTAGAGGTGATAAGAAATATTATGTGACCTTATTGATGATTTTTCTAGATTTACTAAGGTTTATTTAATTCTAAATAAAGATGAAGATTTTGACACGTTTCTTACATATAAGACAGAAGTAGAGAACCAGCTAAATAGGAAAATTAAAAGAGTTTAGATCTGATAGGGGAGGTGAATACATGATCTTTGATGATTTTTGCGAAAAAGAAGGAATAATTCATGAAGTTACCCCACCTTATTCACCCGAATCTAATGGAGTGACTGAAAGGAAAAAATAGAACCTTGAAGGAAACGATGAATGCAATGTTAGTTAGTTTCCTTAGCACCTGATAACCTTTGGGGGGAAGCCTTACTCACTGCTTGTTTTCTATAAAATAGAATACCCCATAAGAAAACTGGTAAAATACCCTATGAGTTATAGAAAGGTTATAGGCCTAACATAAAATACCTTAGAGTGTGGGGGTGTCTAGCCAAAAGTTATGCTTCCTGACCCTAAGATAAGGAAAATAGGATCTAAAACCTCTGATTGCTTGTTTTATTGGTTATGCTAAGCATAGTGCTACTTATAGATTCCTTGTTCTAAAAAGTGATGTGCTTGATCATAATACAATTATAAAAACCAAGAATGCTGAATTTTTAAAACATATGTTTCCTTTGAAGTTGAATCTATTTCCCGTTCAACTATTCAAAATAATAATGAGAACTTATATGAGGATTTGAGAAGAAGTAAAAGACAAAGGAAAGAAACTTCCTTTGGAAACGATTTAATACTTACTTAATGGAAATGATCCTTCAAGTTTTACTGAAGTTGTTTTCTTCTTCTTATGCTAAATTTTGACATGAAGCTATTAAAATTGAAATTGATTCTCTTTCAAAAAAATAAAACTTGGATTCTGATTGATTTACCTCCTGGAGCAAAACAAATTGGCTGCAAGTGGATTTTTAAAAGAAAATATAATCCCGATAGATCTATTGAAAAATATAAAGCTAGACTTGTAGCCAAAGGGTTTTCCCAAAAAGAAAATATTGACTATTTTGATACCTTTGCTCCAGTGACTGGAATTTCTTCAATTCGAGTTTTAATAGCTTTGGCCTCTATTCATAAATTAGTTGTACATCAAATAGATGTAAAACCGCCTTTTAAATGGTGATTTAGAAGAAGAAATATATATGTCTCAACCTGAAGGATGTGTCATTTTTGGTCAAGAAAATAAAGTTTGTAAACTTCTCAAATCCCTATATGGTTTGAAACAAGCCCCTAAACAGTGGCATGAAAAAATTAATCAGACTTTGCTTGATGATGGCTTTTCTGTTGTTGAAGTAGATAAATGTGTCTACACAAAAACTATAGATGGTGAATGTGTGATTATCTGTCTATATGTTGATGATATGCTTATATTTGTACAAGTGATCATATTGTAAGCATTACAGAGTGCTTTCTTGCATCAAAGTTTGACATGAAAGACATGGGTGAAACAAGTGTGATATTGGGTGTTAAAATCATAAGGAGGGTGATAGTATACTACTATCCCAAGAACACTATGTTGAGAAACTTCTTAGGAAGTATGGTCATTTCGATGACAAACCAATGAGTGCCCCTTATGATGCTAGCACTCAATTAAAGAAAAATAAAGGTGATCCTGTTGCTCAATCTGAATATGCCCAAATTATTGGGAGTTTGCTACACTTGATGAATTTTCTAGACCTGACATAGCGTATGTTGTGGGCAGGTTAAGTAGATATACTCAAAATCCTAATCAAGAACATTGAGCTGCACTTGTGAGACTTATGAGATATTTGAGAGGTACCATTGATTATGGTATTGAGTATAGTGGATTTCCCGCTGTATTGGAAGGATACAGTGATGCTAACTGGATCTCAGATTCAAATGAAACAAAATCCACTAGTGGTTATGTATTTACACTTGGTGGTGGTGCGGTAATTTGGAGATCAGCCAAACAACTATAATTGCAAGATCAACTATGGAGTAAGAGTTTGTAGCTCTCGAATTGGCCGGTAGTGAGGCTGAGTGGTTGAGAAAATTCTTAGCAGACATTCCTTTGGGAATAAAACCAACCCCATCAGTGTCAATGCATTGTGATTGCCAAGCGGCAATAGCCATTGCTAAGAATAAGACTTTCAGTGGTAAAAGCAGACATATGCAACTAAGGCATAATGTGGTAAAACAGTTGCTAAAGGATGGAATAATATCCATTGATTATGTGAAGTCAGAAGTGAATTTCGCCGATCCTCTGACAAAGCCTCTGGGAAGGAAGTTCATATATGAAACATCGAGGGGAATGAGACTTAAGCCAATATGAAATTAACAGTGATGGTAACCCAACCTTTGTAATTGGAAATCCCATGAAGAAGGTTCATATGGGTAAAAACAAGTCACTTGTTAGTTCTGCTAGCACAATATTTATAGTCCCTTCCTATGGTGTGAGGTATGCTAGACTGCATTATTGAGAGGATAAGCTTAAAAGCTCTTAATGATTTTCATATCCCTTATGGGTGGTGTATGAAGTGCAGCATACACTTGATGGAATCACCTATATGAGTGTCAGGTAGGGCCACTTGTATGAGATTAAGGCGAAATCTCTAGAGCACTCATGAATACCAGGCGCGCGCATGACCTATTAGCGCAAAACGACGTTAATAGTGGAAATTGTGGGGGGTGCAATGTGATTGGTAGACCGCTAACATATAACAAAGTGTTTGGTTCACAGAGCTTGCTCCACCAACTCACTTGTGTGATAAGTCTTATCAGTCTAGGTCTGGTTCATAGTACAAAAGACACCAGATTCGACGCATTGACATCCATGTAGTAAAGCAGAGCAGATTTCTTTTATCTTTCATTTTCTAAAAATGTTTTGAAATATGTGGGGGATTGTTGTGAATTTTAAAAGTATTTCAAAACCTTTCTAAAACTCAAGCCCTACATTGCTTGAAGTAGAGCATGGTTGAGTGTTTATATATTAAAATATGATTGGACCTTTCAAACAACTTGTGAAAGGCTTGGGCGCGCGCGCATGAGAACGGGCCTTGGTGGCTTGGTCCAGTGCAAATCGCTGGATTTGGCCCCCTGCGCGTGATATTGGGCCTCACATGTCTTTTGCTTTGGCTCCATTTAAAGTATTTTTTGAACCTTGAATTTTAATTTTAAACCTAATTTCGATGCTTATCCGAAAACGGCCAATATTTGAGAGATTGGTTTTGACTTGGTCTTCCTACTATTTTGTCGGTAACCGCCATCTGGTGCATCATTATCCTATTTCGAAATTTAATTTTAAATACAGATTTAGTCTATCAGATTTTAATCACTTCCTACTTTTCATCCTATCTAAAAACCACAATGCTTCTTCTTCCTCCTCTCTTCTTCTCAGGTTTGCTCTACTGACAATCGACACTGTCCTGATATCTCGGTGCTTCCAGGAACCGGTGCTTCCAGGAAGGGGTTGTTAAATCCTGGGGGATTACGCATCCCGCGAAATAACACTTAAAAAACAACGTATACCTATGCGTGTCAGCTTTTCGTTCTTCATCTTTTGCAAGGTCATCATCCATCGACGCTAACAGATATATGTGGATATGTGGTCTTAAAAAAGACTGACATTTATGTTTTACAAGCAATTTTACGTCAATTGAAAAAAAAAATAAGAAAGAAAGAAAACCAAATAGGCCAAAACAAGGTAGAACGCTCTTGTTCCTTCAATATTTATTTAGTCCGACCAAATTATTGTTTTTTGCCTGCGTAACGATAAAAGCATTCAATTATTAATTTTCGTAAATATGAAAGAAGTATATGTGTGTGTATATGAACCAACTATCCTAATATCCTATTCTGAAAGTATCACATTTCATTGATTCGGCATAAATGTTATTTCAACAAATAAAAAAAACTGTACAATTTGCCAAAAGAGAATTCCTTGTATGAGGAAACGATGGCGACAGAAACATTAACGTCAAACAGATGCAAAATCAAATTAGTCAACAGATGCAAGTTCGATAGTTGAATATTGGATTTCGAGGCTTTTATTTGTTAATATGATAAGTACAGGGCAAACCTAATTATTGCAGTGAGGGGCTCCAATTTAAATGAAATACTATTAACCGCACGGCTTTCAGAAAACTGTTTGCATCCTCGTCCATTTCTCATTTTTATTTTGTTGGTTTTTTTATCCCTCCACAACCATACGAGACTTACTTACTAAGGAGTAAGGAAGAACTATTGAAATGACTGGAACTATACTTGTTCTTTTTAAATTATATTGCATTACTAGCTGAGCCAATAAACTGGCCTTATTATTAACTATTTTTAATTGTAACTTTTATATTATTTTAATTATATATGATATATCGATAAGTAAACAGAAAGATAATTAGTTTAGTTTTGATTTGATGAACCAACAATTATTTAAGTAAAAGCAATTTAGAAAATTACGATCAGGAATAGTTTTGCAAGGAATACGAATAGACATGTGCAAGTCACATGCTTTTGCGAGGGACGAATTAGGGGGAGAATGGCCTAGCTCCCCCCCCACTGTATAGAAGTCCTTTCCGATTGGGAAAAAAAAGAGAAAAGAATACAAAATACTTGTGTTCTTAAAAATATTACATTAAATGCAATCCATTATTTGTACATCAAATCAAATATTATCATATGCCTAATCTCTTAGGAAGGAGTAATGAGCTTTAAATGTGACTAAGTTTTGAATAAAATTGTCCCTAATAATAGATGATACATGTGGTTAACACAAAAAATATTATCATATGTAATTATCTAATCATTGAATTAAGATAAATTACACTCTCATCTTTTTGTTTAATGACAGGTATCCTCCACGGGAGACAATCTTGTTCGAGCCGCGAACATCCACATCATGGTGGGGTTAGCTCTCCCGGCGGGGATTTTTTCAATCCACAAAATTCGAACCTGAGACTTTGCTCAAGGGGAATCAAACATGTACCACTTGAACCAACCCCGTTGGTACACTCTCATCTTTTGAGAGAAGCTTAAATTACACTCCCTAAGAGATGAATATGTGTTGCAATTTAGTTCATTTTAATGTAAACTAGCTCCTTATAGACATTTTTTTATTAATTTGTGATTTTCAATGTCATTGACATGTAATTTTGTCATTTTGAATACCTACAATCAATTATAAGATATTAAAAGGTAAAATAAGCAATTTTGATGAAAATTTAAAGTTGATAAAATTGGAATTTAAAGTTTTTTTTTCAACTTCTAAATCCTAAAATGAATTATATATTTATCGGTGACATGAAAAGTTATAGAAAAAAAAAATTTATTAAGAGATTCATTCATAGTTATTCAATATCACTAAAAGATTTATTTACATTAAAATGGACCAAAATATAATAGACAGTGATTTCTCAAAGATAAATGTAGATTTTTATAATAAAAAGAAAGTGAAATGTAATTTAAGTTTCTTTCCGGAAAGGAAGTATAATTTCCTCTTGAATTAAAAGGAGTAAATATATTTAAATTTGAATCAAGTGGCGGTAACAGAAGACTTTTTCTTCTCGTTACCCATTGTTTAGGATTTTTTTTTTATACCATGTTACAAATTAAGCTGGAAATGTAACAATAGAAAAACAATGTCTGTAAGATCCAAATGCAAAATATCAGAGAAATTTGAAAAGAGAAAGACACTAAAAAATAACGTAGAGAAGATAATGACTTACCTCATAAAAAGAGGATAAACAGAATAAGAAAGATAAAACAAAATGAAATTCTAAAATAAAAATGACGAATTGAAAAGATAAACCAAGGGACCTAACATGCATAAATGAAAAAGATACAAAAAAAAAAAAAAACAACTTATATAATATGAATCTTTTGTATTTTTTGAAATACAATCAATCCCTTATATATCACATCAAAGACATCAAACATTATTAAATAATATAATAAACAAATCATTAAATTAAAGTGAGTAATTTAATTTAAAAAATAGAATTATTTTTTTAAGGTTAAATGTTAAAAAAATACGATAGAATGGACGAAAAAAATGTTTAGGATAGTGACAGATAATACAGGACTTAAAGGTACGAAACTTTTATATAACATATTACATTTTATTTCATTAACTAAATATTGAATAACATTTTAATTTAATGATATTTTAAAAAAAATGAAATAAGACAATCATACATGCACTTTTATAAAGTAAAGGGTCCTTGAAGTTTCAAAAGAAGATTTTATGTATTTTGAATTCCTCTGTGTAGTCTCAAATAAGCTATATGAAGAATTAAAAATGTAAAAAAATTAACATATTTATATTTTGAAATTAAGAAAACTTATTTTAATCTATATATTGATAGATACAATCAATCCCCCATGTATGAGATACAATTAATTAACCAGTGAATTAAAATGAGCAACTTTAAATTTTTTTAGTTTTGAATTTTTTAAAGTTCAAATGCTTATAAAAACATCTTATCATATAAGCTTGTAATTAAAGGGAGAATTAAAGTGGTGACACATGAGACTTGAAAATCATTTTATGTTTTTCTAAAATAAAATAGGGTAATCCATACATGTACTTTTATAAAGTGAAAAGGGTTCCTAGATTTTAAGTGGTTCTAATTTCTAGATGATAGCAGCTTCTCAAGAAGCCATTCCATTTAGAACTGAACTTTTTTTTTTTTTGGATGAATTTAGAACTGAACTTGAGAAAGATTGCATGCATCGCATGTCTTGGGCCAACCCAAAAGAAAATTCGAAAGCAAAAAAAGGATTATGGTACATTTGATCATTCCACGCACACAAGTTGCTGACACAACAAAGGACTTGTTGGCCCCAGAATCTACCAAACTACACCGAAAATGTAACCGCAGATGTGACATACAAGGTGGTATCCATTTTCTGTTTCACAAAGAAAGAACATAAAAAAAAAGAGACATTTGAAAAATGAAAAAAAAGGGGGAAATTAATTAAGCATACTAACAAAACAGAAAAATGTCATATTATATAACCAAGCATGAATCTGTAGTTCTTGAGAAGATGCTGCATGCTTGCTTTCACCAACAATAGAAAAATTCTTATCTAAAGAGTTATGGTCAATGAGACAGGCAACATGTTGTAGCATCCAGTCAAAACCTCATTTTCCTCACAAGTGCCTAAAGATGGATCCTAAAAAACAATGGACTGTAAAATTTAACCAGTTATAAAACATTGAACTTCTCTCTCATCAGCCACCTGTTTAGCAATCTGTTATTAATATCATAAAACCAAGAGAGTAATTTCATAGGCTGGTCAAATCACACCCTGTAACATCAAAGGAAAAAATAATTATTCAGTTAAGTTTCTGGTGAACAACTTTAGAAAGATTTCCTTTCAGGCTCAGCTGTCAGCAACTAGATACAGTCAGTCAACAATAACCAGTATTCTACATCTAGCTACAATTGCATTTTCTTTTTTTTCTCCACTCATCTTTTTACTTCTTTAACCCTTATTAGATCTGCTGATCAACCATTACTTAAGCACACTAAACATGATTAGTGTAGCTTTGCTAGAATATGAAAGGGAGGGTGGAGTTTAAGTCAAAAGAGGCAACAGTACCTTCAGGGGTCAGGGCAAATTAGACAGATATCATCTTCTACCACTAATATATGAGATTCATTTGTTTTGGTAGTTATGGCCTCCTTGTAGAGAGATATAGGTGCAGAATTATCTTGAACTTTGCAGTTGAATTCTTTGAGAACCTCAAATGTAATCCAAGTTTCAAAACTACTTGGAACCTGTTGATGCTGGACAGTGGACACACAAAGACCATTTCATAAGGCAAGGGTGCATGAAAGGGCTGGTAAGTGTGAAAATGTGTAAACTCCTCCAGGTTCAAAGCTAATATCAATCCAGCAGTGAGTGTAGTAGTTATTGATTCAGAAAAGATGATAAGAAATGAAAGTTATTCTTAATGAATAACACTAATTAATGAGACAACTTCAAACTACCAAAATAAATACCAAGTGCTAGAAAATTACAAGATTAGTTTGCACAAGAAAAACAATAATTGGTTATGGGTAGTCAAGTCCCTAATTATGAGAACAATTTCAGACGTCAACTGGGATGTCACAACTTGTCTACCGATTACTAATACTCATCAATCACCAAAAAACATGCATTTCATAATTCAGACATGACATTATAACAATTCAAAGGCGCTGTATCAATCACCAAAAACTTGATTTTGAGAAACCAAAGTTGCTATCGATTCCAATAAGTCAAGCTTATGCTATTGCAAAATTCCATGCTGTAGCACGCAAATTAAAGTTATAAAGCTGCAAAAGGATCTGGGCTATTTTATAAGTAACTTCGAGCTTTTAAGTGAGAATCATTTGCCACGTAAAACTATCTTTTCCCATAACATCATAACCTCTTCAATTATGCATTCAAGTATTTCTTTTTTCATCGGTTAGGTAGGACCAAACTTGAATCATGATCATTGCTTTTTTGTCATAATTACATTACATGATAAACATGAACTTGTTTTTGATATGGCTACATTCTACTGACAGCTTAAAAGTGATCAAATGCACAGGTAATGCAGAAGTTTATGTTTCATTTCACTTGAAAGAAGAAAATTTGAAATTAGAAGCTGGAAAAATCCACTCTTTCAAGTTCCAACATCCTAATTTCAAACAACCAAAAGTTGTTCAAGCAAATGCAACTAATTTACATCCACATCCAATATTCCTTTTTTTTCCCATCCCTCTCCTAAGAGAGAAAAAAAAGGGGAGGGAATGGGGAGAGAAGGTATACTAACTTACAATGCTATAATCTGGACTAATACCAGAACACTGTGTTATCGAACATTGACATTGACATCCATAGGGGAAAAAACATCCCCTATACATGATTCTGAATCAGCAGTTGACAGTTCCAAGTTGCCACCAGATAAGCTGCCACCAGTGGATACACCATTGCCAGAATCAGCCTTGACCCCATGGAAGGACTCACCAGTAACCAATGCTTGTAGCAACTTAGGAGGTGGAGGAACAGTCACCTCCACTAACCCCTCTAACATTTTCACCACCATACCCATGGAAGGTCTCATTGCCTCATCATCCTGAATGCACCAAACTGCCACCAAAGCAACCCTCTTAGCCTCCTCAATGTTATATACATTTCCAAGCCTCTTATCCACCACAGCAATCAAATTACCCTCAATTATCTGCTGTGCAGCCCATGGAGGAAAGAACCACTTCTCTCCTGTCTCACAACCACTCTCCCTACCACCAGCTGATGGCGGTGCCTCCACATTCCGGCGACCACCAATTAGTTCTAACAATGTCATTCCATAACTGTAAACATCAGCTTTTGTGGTAATTGCCACACCAGAAATCCACTCTGGAGCAACATAACCCCATGTACCCCTCATGGTCGCCAACACCCTGCTTAAGTCCCTGCCAATAAGCTTTGCCAATCCAAAATCAGAAACTTTAGCAGTGAAATCACTATCCAAAAGGATGTTCTCAGGTTTGATATCACAGTGTATAATACAACATCTACATTCCTCATGTAAATATGCTATGCCTTTAGCCGTTCCAATTGCTACCCTGAACCTAACATCCCAACTCAAACAAGGCCCCTCCTTGCGCAGATAAGTACTAAGGGCACCATTTTGCATGTACTCATAAACCAAAAGCCTATGAGAATTCTCAGAGCAAAACCCTCTTAGCCTCACAAGATTAACATGCTGAATGTTCCCAATTGTAGACACCTCTGCCCTGAACTCTTTCTCCCCACCCCCTGGCCTCTCCAAACGCTTCACAGCAACAAGAGAAGAATCACTCAACTCCCCTTGAAACACAGTCCCAAACCCACCATGCCCAACCTTCTCTGAAAACCCCCTAGTAGCCAATTGAAGCTCCTTATAAGAAAACACCTTCAAATTCAACACAGGAACAAACCCATCATCCTCCAACCCTTTATTTCTCTTCTTCACCTTCATCCTCTTCACCAACACCAACAACGTAACCACCACCACACCCAAAACCGCAACCGACCCAACAATAGCAGCACTGAGAGCCTTATGATTAAACCCATTCCTCCCAGATCCCCTTCTGGGAACCCTAACATACAACCCCCCACCATCCAAAGCAGTTAAATTTTGAAAATCCAAAACAGACCCATAAAAATTCCTGCACACACCACTCCCTTCATCGAAAGACAAACCAACACAACCACAAGAACGCAAACAATCACGCTCACAGAAGCTTCTAGATTTAGCTCTAAACAAACTCACATTGGCATCAGCAAACCTCACAGCACCCAGATCTTCAAAACCATCACTCTCCTCACACGCGCTCTTACTACGTTTACAACCTTGAGAGTAATCACCAGAACCCCATCCATTCCCATCCACAGGCACGAAACCACTCACACACTCACAGAGCCTCGACATTTCACCGGTGCAGACTCCGAAGCTGCCGCAAAGTCCACGAACCTGACAAACACCATCAGGTCTGGACCAAAACATGTTCCACGAACCAGCCTGCGTCGACCACGTGTACTGCCGAACCTGGCCAAACGGCTCCACACGGAACATAGTAGGAGGCCTGAAACCATTCTCCAAGGGTCTCTCCGAGAACCCAAACGACGCCGTAGGGGTAAAAGGGTCCTCGAAATCGAACCGGTAAATGTAGGGAATAGTCATCTCCGGCACGTTGACGAACGACCCGTTAGACCAGTTCCCGGTAGACCAGTACGAAACGGTGCCGTTAAAGACTAACTCGAACTCACCGTACGCCGGTGGTTTCAACCGCAGGGAATAAAACCCAGGGGAAGGGTCCGTTGGAGTGCGCCAGGAGAGAAGGGAACGGAAGCGGGTGAGGTTCATGCCAGGGAGCCACGTGTCGGTGGGTTCATCGAAGCTCTGCCAAGAAACGGCACCGTTTCGGGAGAGGAGAAGGAGGTTTCCGTTTTCTAGAAGGTTCAAGTTGACGCCTTGACCCTGACCTTGTATGTTGTTGGTTCGCCAGAGGATTGAACCGGATTGAGTGAGGAGTAATTGACCGGTTTGGGTGAGTTGGAGAGATGAAGCGGAGAGGTTGGTGAGAGGGTTGAGGGGGTTGGCGAGCCATATGATGTTGGGGGATGGGAGGGAAGTGAAGCGGATAGCGAGGTACCAGCGAGGTTGGTCTTCTATGTTGAAGAAGCCAAGCTCGAAGGTTCGGTTGTCGCTGGGAATGGTGGAGTTTGGTGTTAGAAGAATGGTGGTGGTGGAAGAAGAAAGGGTAAGAGTGAAGGAAGAGAGAAGAAGAAAGAGAAGGAAAAGGAGTGACATTGTTAGTTGTCGGAAGAAGGAGAAATGGGAAGAAGAGGAAGTTCCGACATATCTCACTCTGCTCCTTCCCTTCCTCCAACTACATACCAAAATTGCAGACAAGAGGGTGTGTTTGCTTTGCTTCTTTCTGCCTTGTTCTCATTCTCACTTCTTTCATTCAAGCTTCGAATCGAAGACCATTACAAACAAACACCGTTCATATATGTCCAAATTACCCTTAGTCTTACATAATGTAGTAAAAACTTTTTAATTATTTTTTTGTCGCATTTAACTTTTCACATGCGTGAACTAATTGCAACCCGGGACTAATCCAAACGTTAAATATGTCTTTTTTATTAGTCTCTTAATTAAAGAAATTTTATACAGATATTTAATGATATACTATCACATTATTTATTGAATTTAATAATACATGAGGTGTTATATTCATTAAATGAGATGACTGTATAAAACCTCTTTACACCAAACATTGTATACCAATTAAATTCTTTTATACAATATTAAATAAGTGGTAGAAATATAAGAGAGGAAAGTGTGGAATGTAAAGACATGTGATGGAGAAATAAAAAAACAATTTATTATATGAGCTATTATATAAATTTATTATCTTAATAACATAACTCTGAAAATAAATCTAAATTGAAATTTATGAATTAGATTAGTCTTTCCTTTTGTTCTAGGATCACATATATTATGCTAAGGCCTGACAACTAAATCGATAGAAAACATATTAATTAGTAGCCATTATTTATATTTTTTTAGAGTGAGAATTAATATGAAAATTTTTATTAAAAATAAAAATGATAAAAATAGAGATTTACTTTGAAATTCAAAATATTGACAAGTGAAATAAAATAGGATTTCACATATAATAAGACATGCGTAAAATTTAAGTTCTCTTTAAAGTTTTTTTTACCTTAAACTAGCACATTTTTGTATCTTGTGTGAAAAAAAACTATTAAGTTATATTTTATTTTATTATTGGGTGTTTGATATTAACTATTAATAAGCATAAACGATTTTGTAGTCGACAAATGGAATTAATTAGTTATTCTTTACCAGTGTTGATGCGGTTTGAAGGAATTAATAAATACTTTATTTTAGAAGAATGTTATGTATTAATTTATTAAGTAATAAATATTAAGTTTTTATTTTATGTTTCCTTGTGATTATTTTTCAAATTAAATATTGAACATATATATTTCTATATTACAGTGGATATTTTTTAACACATCATGCGCACTCTATCGTACGCCAGAGGAGTTAATTACTAATTGATCCTATCCTAAGTACTGTGATATGGCCTATTGGGGGTGTTAAAATAATTATTATTAAATTTCTTTCATTCGGACTTTTGGAGAACATGTGATATGGTCATCATGGAATGAGATAACCAATTCCCTAATCATATATAACTCTTAATTAAGAATAAGAAGATTACCGTCCCTTTTATTACTTGAAAGAGGGATAAAACTATTGATTTTTGCCTTGTTTGACAGCTCACAAATCTTTCATTAACAATTTAGCTGTCTCTTGATGACCAATGCTTTCATCTTTGGATGATTCGGATTTTCGAGTTATTTTAGTAACTTGATATGAATATGATATCTTTTAGTTTATTATTATATATGATTAGGATGATTTCTTATAAACAACTTTTTTAAAACCGAACCGTTTAACTGAATGACAGAATATAAATTGTGTATGACATAAAGTTCTTGCCCGGTATAAGTGTTGAAAGATAATCTTACCAAAAAATGATCTCAAATAAAATTAAGCGCTAAAATCATTGCATGAAATGATTTGTTGTTTAATAATTTATATAGGGTTGTTTTTGCCCCTATAATCAAACTTGAAAAGTTGAATGCAAAAATGCATGAAATTTTACTTATGATAAAACATTATTTTTAAAACCGACTGGACCGGTCGGTTGGACCGGTTCCCGGTCTGGTAACCGATTCATTAAACTTAAAATTGGTATTTTTTAAAAGGGAAATTCTATGGTGCCGTCCCGCGAGAGAGAGTTTTTGTACCTTCTTTGATCATTTAATCAATTTTTCTCCACTTTTTAAAATGGTCTTAGTATTTTTATAGTTAAGGGACAATATTTAATTATTAGAATTTGTATTTTTTATTTTTAAAAAGACTTTTTGACCCCTTATAACCATTATCTTGTATTTTTTATTGTATTCCCCCATTTTTTTCACATTTTTATTTACAATACACATGTGTCTCATTTAAAATCTACTTTATGTCTTCGAAATAATTTAGGACGGAGTACACGACTTGTTCATATGTAATTTTGGTCTTTATGTCTCCATTCAATAAAAAAAATAACAAAAAGATACCAAAACTCTCTGTGGCTGGAGGGTACCAAATTGCGATCCTTTTTAAAATTGTAAGAACCGGTTAAAATCAGTATAAAACTGGTCCAAAAGGTCATTTTTTAAAATTTTATTTTTTTAAATTTTTTATTTAATCTTAAATATTTTAAAATAACATGATTGCAATTAGAAACCAAAGAAAAAAAATAAAAAATAAAAAATAAAAAATAAAAAGTAAAAAGGCCGGGAATGAAGGAAATCAAGGAGAAGAGGGTTATTTTGGTACAAGACAAGTTGGAGAGAGAGAGAGAATGAAATGGTTGTGGCAGACAAATGTTCTGAAGTCCACTCATCAAGTTATCTGTTTTCAACGCAGGAGATGGAAAAACAATTAAAATAAGGCCTTTGATGAAAAAAATAATATTTCTTTTATGAAACGAAATATCTTTTTCTCGTTTATTAATAATGAAAGTAAAATAAAATAAGAGGGGGACCATTAAAATAAGGGAAAGCAACAAGGGAAAGAAATTGACAAGCATGTTAAACCAAACCCAAAGAACAGTGAGGCTAAAGCTAAAGCTTTTACCGAGAAGTAACGCGTAAATGACTGTACATGCTGCTTGGAAAATACAGTTTATTTATTACTTTATATTTTTAAAGAAATTATCAGAAAAAAAAAAGTCAAAAAGTCAAACTAAAGAGACTTTGTTAACCTTTCTATGTGATTGTTGGGTGCTCCTAGATGGTGTTGCATTTTAGGAAGGAAGTGAATCAAGTTAAAGGCCTTAGAAAGGAAGGCCAACTCATTTCCATCCTACTGAGCTTTCAGTATAATATAATGTGCACCCAAAAGACCTCTTATTACAGTGAATGAACCCCACAACTTGGCCCCTGCCTTGTGGGTGGGTTGTAGCCTATGGAGCTTTTCAAATCTGAAATATTCTCACAAAAAAGGTTAAATTGTACTATTGTATAAATTTCAATTATCAAATAAATTAATTTTCATTTTTTATTAAAATATTTTTATAAATTCAAATCAATATATATTGTATATTTGAATTGTTTAAAATTCCAATAACTCTTATTATTTTGTTTTACTATAATAATTTCTATTTCAATAAAAATTGTTAATAAATACTTTTGTGATAACAGTGAGAATTTATATATTCTCAATACCAAATGGTAAGGTGTATAGTTTATGCCTTATTTTAAAAAATAAAATGTGATAAACTTTAGTATTTAATAAATATATATGTCATCCAATGATAATATGTTATTATATCATTTATTGAATTTAATAACACTAACATATCATGCTCATTAGATGATATGGAAACACTAAATTAGATGAAGGTGTAAAATAATATATATTAATTAAACTCTAAACTTTATATGCACTTATACTTAGTTATAGTTATTTTTTTAAAATGTATTTAAAATTCAGTATAAAATACAATTATAATATATTTTAAAAATTAATTTTTATTTGCAATTCTCACTTGATGGGTGCATTGCACCAAAGTCTGGCTCAACCAACCACTCTAGAGGAAAAAAATTTCAGTACTCATATCTATTTTCACTATAATATTCACACCTGGTTATGTATGATTATTTTTTATTTTAATTTTTTTAAATTAAAATAAAAATACTGAAAAATTAAAATAAAAATACTGATCATAATTCACAAATGAGGTAATTACTAAGAGGTGGAATACTAAGTCTAAAGTATTATAGGAGTATAAAAAAATTTCTCCTCCAGGGCCCATTCTTAGAAAGTCAATCAATTTAGGTTGTGACTTTATGACTACATTATTTTGTTTTGTCATAGTTGCTGCGTATGAGATTTATTAGTAGAAGTGTTGAATAGAGTTGGTAAAAGTTGTCTTATGGCTGCTCATTCTAGCTTCACCAATAGTTGAGGTGCTGGATTAGGCCATGACTTTGAATTTCACTTGGCATGTTTTTTTCTAACCTTTTGCCCCACTTAAATTTGAGGGAAAATGGTTTCGATGATAATCTGTGCTCGTGAAAGAAGAAAGCCAAGAAGAAAAATTGTTGTTATTCATCATGATTATCAATCATTTATAATTTGATGCTCAAAATGTCATCATGAGGTTTGTTTTTTACAATTGCTACTCTTTATCTTTCCCTTTTTTTCTTCTTAAAACTAATTTAGACTTTAGGATTTGGGATTTGCATTAAGTAAAATTGATTTGCACAGTAATAGATATCTTCAGTTAAAATTTTCACTTCTCAAGCAATTTTGTGATGAGCGAAATTAGTTTTAAGAAACATAAAAATATATTTGTTTGATGAATAAAATTGAGACCATTACATTTTTAAACATACACATATATTTACTTTTAAAAAAAAATCGAATTTACCATCTAGATGAAACTAATTCTTCTAAACTCTCTTAAAATATTATTCTAAATATAAATATATATTTTTAAGAATGATGCTAAAGAGTGCTCTAAAAATATTGATTAAGTAATCTATATATAATAAGTCTTTATTGGAAATCACGACATTTATTGCATTTATAATATTAAATGTTGCACTGTCCAATTAAAATTTTTTAATTTAATTCTTTAACCAATGTTCTAAAGACACTGGTTAGCTTTTTCCTTATCTAAATAAGTGTGTGTTTGATTTTCATCAAAACAACGTTTCAAACGTAGATCCCAGTCACCATTATTTTTAGTAACGATGGCAAACGTGGATCTAGTGTAAATCAAACACGCTATAAGTAACATACGCTCGAGTCCTTAGTGGGCTAGAGACCACAATGTCGATGGATGGATCCGAGTCAATGCTTACGTTTGAAACATAGTTTTTGAGTAAACCAAACATACTAGAAATATTGATTACTCCACCAATGATGGATCATTAAGTACTGCTGTAATCTATTAGAATTCTGCTTAGAATAATTTTCTTATTTTATATGTTATGATATAATAGTCAATCAAGGTATGCAGAGTAGGGAAGTCCATAGAAGGAAACATGAAACGGACGGAAAATGTTTCTATGACTCCACGGCAAAGAATTTATGAGGAGAGAATAAAAGGAAAGGTTGTATGGTTTTTGATTTGATACATCCACTATTTGTATTGGGAAAGTAGGGTAGGGAGGTATTAATGGTGCCATTGTACATGTTGAACTGATTGTGCTGTTGGTTTTAATTCACTGACTCACGCGCAGTTTTAGAGTACACGTGCACACAGCAACACAACTGGAACAAAATAAAATGTTTAGCTCTTTCATCCTTTTTACAGCATGCCACTCCTACCACTGGCAACACAACAGATTGAAATCACTGTCAAACAGCAAACCAGCAGAATTTACATCGATTGACAACGTTCACAATTACCCCTTTTGCCACCAACCAGAAGAAATTTTTAATAGAAATGAAAGAGATATGGGATGTGTTTGATAAAACTAACGGATAAAAAGATGAAAATTGATAGGCTAGTTGATTGATTTTAAAATGTTGGGTACAACTAGCTTATATCTGTAAAATGTAGATAAAATGTAAAAACTACTTAATTATTGGCCCAGTTTGGATACAACTTGTGTAGAAGAACTTCTAGAGTAAAAAAAAATAGAATGAACTAAAGAGAAAATATGAATTTAACTTCTCAATAAGTTGAAATTAGTTACTTATGGAGAAGTTAAATGGGAGAGCTTCTGGAAAATGTGGACTACAAAGACTAATTTTTACTTATGGAGAAGTTAAATTCATTTGAACTCTTAGATTTATTCTATTTTTTGCCACTAGAAGTTCTTCTCCAAAAGTTGTATCCAAACTGGGTCATTGTATTACAACTTGAAATTTGATAAATATGAAAAATTTTAAGGATAAAAATGTAAAAACAAATTTCAACTAGTAGCTGAAATCTTGAAACACTACGGCCCAGTTTGGATACACTTCTGCAGAAGAACTTTTACAAGATAAAAATAGAATAAATTAAAGAGGTCAAATGAATTTAACTTCTCCATAAGTTGAAATTAGTTACTTATGGAGAAGTTAAATTCATTTGAACTCTTAGATTTATTCTATTTTTTGCCACTAGAAGTTCTTCTCCAAAAGTTGTATCCAAACTGGGTCATTGTATTACAACTTGAAATTTGATAAATATGAAAAATTTTAAGGATAAAAATGTAAAAACAAATTTCAACTAGTAGCTGAAATCTTGAAACACTACGGCCCAGTTTGGATACACTTCTGCAGAAGAACTTTTACAAGATAAAAATAGAATAAATTAAAGAGGTCAAATGAATTTAACTTCTCCATAAGTTGAAATTAGTTACTTATGGAGAAGTTAAATGGGAGAGCTTTTGGAGTAGGTGGGCTACAAAGACTAATTCCAACTTATGGAGAAGTTAAATGCATTTGAACTCTTTGATTTATTCTTTTTTTTTTCACCTAGAAATACTTTTGCAGAAGTTTCATCCAAACTGACTTCAAGTAACGTTTCAAAGAGTGCTAGTGGCTATTATAAAAGTCACTTGACCAAACAAAGTTGCAATGCTTTAACAAGCTTTTCAACTAGTTAAAATAGCGTGCCAAATACACTCTTAATGTATAGATCATTAGTCATTACTCATGGCCCATAGAACAAAAGATGGGATTCCCTAACATCAACCAGAATATATACATTGATAATGTAACAACATAAAACAGACATGATTTACAAGACCAGTATATATAATCTTTTTTCCACAGAAAATAAACATAGAAAAACAAATAAATATGAGCAATTTGTACAAGAAAATGGTGAGCAGCAAAGCAATACAAGGATAAGAAAAAAAACTAAAAAGCCATTATGTGAACATGAATTTCTTCATCTTCAGAAATTGCAGTCAATGAGACATGCAATGTAGTGTAGCATTCTGTCAAAAACCTCTTCATTTTCCTCACAGATTGTACATTCAACAAATGGGCCCACTAAAACAACGACCTTTTTAAATGCTTGTAGAATTGAAAGAGAATCTGTACCATCATCTAACCAGTTATCAAACAATAAGTTTCATCTATTCTTCACACATTTAGCAAGTTTTTCTTTTGAAACAACCAAACTAGTCCAGTGCTTGGTCAAATATCATCTCCTGTAACATCAGAGGAAAATGAGTATTTCACTAAAACTCAACATAATTGGTAATTTGGTATACAAGATAAAAATGCTCAGACAGATTGTATTTTATGGTCAACAACAACCAATTATCCACATCTAGCAGGAACTGCTGGAGTTCATTTGCCAACAAAAGAAGCCAACAATAACCCTCTTTTCATGTTACAATTAACAAGGAATTGATGCAAAAAGCCAAACCTGATCACATATAGGACATGAGTCACTTCTTTCCATCCACTCAAGAATACAAGACAGGTGATAGTGGTGTTCACATTTTGTCAGAGTTTTAGGATTCTCAACATCATATTCTGCATTAAACATAAAAAAATTTCAAATGATGGTTTCCAGTGAGAGTCAGGACTTATTTGCCCCGGTCCCTCGTCTGAAACATGGAAACTCTAACTTTAAAAGATAACAACTTCTACTCACCTTCAAGACAAATTGGACAGACATCCTCTTCTTCTGTCAGTGATGCATGAGATTCATTTGATTTTGACAGCTCTTCCTTCCTTGGAGATATAGGTGCAGATTTAGCTTGAGCTTTACAATCAGATTCTTCAAGATCTTCACATGTAATTAAAGTTTCAAAGCTACTACCACTAACTGTTTCTCTGCCTGACTCAGAGTCTGTTGATGCTGGACCTCCCAGGACCGTATCATAAGGCAGAGGTGCAGGAGGGGGCTGGTAAGTATCAGGTATGGATGCTTCCAGGTTCAAGCCTACCAGTAATCCCGCAGTGAGTGAAGTAACCGCACCATCATTAGAGGTTAAAGACTCGCGCTCTTCTAAAGTTGGCGGGTACTGAAAAGAGGAGTTTTTCAAATTTCAAATCGCATGTTCATGACAAAAAAAAACTGCCATCTAAAACAATAAACTAGTATACAGATACATTTTCCAAGAAGTACTTAAATCCAAAGAGAACAGTGAACACAATCATGTTAAACTACAACTTAGCCTTAGCCCTTAGCCACCTTCTTATCTGATATTCCCCAGGGTAACATGCATGCATGTATGGGGGAGATGCTGCAGAGTTTCTCTTTGTATACGGTAAGAGAGAGAGAAGAAAATATAGGTATTATGGAAAGACTAATAAATTGCATAATACAATCCATCGATAAAAAAATTGTTTAAGCTCCTAAGAAATCTTTGCAAACTGCAACATGACAATGAAGTTGCACCCTTACACTCATTCTTCTCAGCATACTATTAACAAACGCCAGGTCCAGCTGTAGAAATTATCAATGTGAAGGCAGTTATGAATTTTAATTCACTTCCTTGACATTTATCCTCCAAAAATTTTGTAAGAAATCAAAACAAATATAAAAAAAGACTCGTTTCAAAAAAAGGGGGAGAAAACATTCATCTTGAGCTTTAATAATCTTCCATTAATTTTCACCCTTTCACAACTTCCCCTACATTTCACTCAAGTTGCAGCCTTGCAGCTTTCCAAAATTCAGTTCAAACATGCATGAATGACGCGATAAATTTTTTTATGAATTCCATAACTTGATTTTATCAGAACTGTATAATTCACCAGCTCCACATTGCTCAACTTTCTTCATCACTCACATCCCTTCAAGCAATGACTACTCAGGAAATCTTTTTATCTTTCAATTAAGTGACTATTCCATGGATTTTCTTTCTAGATCCCTCCTGCCTGGTGCAAACATCTATGTAGTCAAATTTAACCATTGATTTTCATTTCAGCGCTCTATGAGAAAAAAAAGGAAAATAAAAATATAAGAGGTGAAAAGTCCATAGAAAATCTGGTAGCAACTTGAGTGAATGCTTGTATTTAAAAAAGTTCATAATCACAACCCTTACACAAACCTTAATGTAACAGTGATAAAAGTATCATTTTCTGTTGAAAAATGAGTATGTTCATCATCACAGTTCCACCTTAGCATTTGCCAGACAAAATAATTTTATTAGGATTTAATAATATATCCAAATTTTTGGAATTTTTTTTATTTGCAACAATTGCATTCAATATGCACTGCTTGGCACTCCAATTTTAAGTTAGAATAACAACGATGTTCAGTTTGAAATTTCATATTTCATCTATAACATGAAAATAGTGATTTTTGTAAATGAATATTGCAGAGGTCAATCTGGTTAACATGGGTGGTCCCCAACAACCTGTTGACTATGAAATAATTTGGATTTTCCTTCAACAAGTAGTACTTCACTCAAACATTACTAATGAGTAATGACAATGATTACAAGCATAGATGAGTGAGGCTGTTTGGAAGTAAAATCTAAGATTGCATGAATAACAGATTTCCTTGATTGAACTTGAACCATTGCAAGGACTTTGGTTTAACCTGACTTTATCATGTAAAATGATATTCCTACTTGCTTTTGTCAAAGAGGACAACTTAGGAGATAAAACCCAAACTGAATCAACCACCAACATTCAATGATTTTCATAATTAAATTTTAAATCATGTTTTTCATGGGCAAATTTTTTCTTCGACTTTGTGAGCACATTTTATGATGTGATTGATGGCTACCCTTTTTTTTTCAGTAACTCAACCAAAAAGATTTGCATAAAACATAGGGATCAAGTTAGGGTATTCTTCGCTTACTGGTTCGCTATTATTGGATGCAGGGACCCATACAAGTGTTTTTGCAATTTAGTATAGTTTCAGAATATACATAAATTTCCACAGATGAAACTTGTTAACAAAAACAGTGAGAAAACAAAAATTATAAGTGAGCTTGGAACTCTTCCATTATTTATTTTTGGTTTCTTAAAAGCATGGCATTTTATTTTTACCTTTTCTCTTTTCTGGGGTCATAAGGGGCTCACTTAGAATCAATATATGCACTATTTTTCCATCATAAATCTATTTCCATACTATTTCCATACGGAATGGTAAAGGGTTTGTGTCATAAATTAAAAGTGAAATTAATAGATAGATGCTTATCAACTACCATATATATATGCTACATAAGGTACAACCAGGTAAGAGAGGATAGGAAATTACTAACATAGTAATACACTGGTGTTCCTTGCAGGTGAGGTTTTCTGGCAGAACAACAGCAACCTCCCATTTTTCAGCAGGATTTAATCAAGCCTAGCAGTGTATTCTCATTATCTTCTGTTATTTGGGGTTCAAAAGAGGATCAGACGCCACAAGACATTATGCGTCTATTCTGCTACCACAAGACTAGAAAGAGCATTTACCAATATATTTCACATTAGAACACTTATATTCCATAAAGCCGTGGCATCAATGACAAGAAAACTTGAAATTATGTAACCAAACATAAAGTCCAAGCCTTTCATTTTGAGAAATAAAAAAACACAATAACAAATTGCATATAGTCTTACCATAGATGGTAGATTATACAGTTGCAAAAGATACAAATACCTTAATTCACAGCCTCATGTCTATATGTCAACCAAATTCATGATAATCCCAATTACATATTACTAAAATTATCATACAAATTTCAACAAAAGACAAACTTTTCATACAGCACACAATCCACATGATCAATAAGAACAGAGCAGCAATCAAACAGCAAGGCCAGACCAACCCAGAATCATCACCAAACACAACAAAACAGAGCAAACACCTTGACCCGAAATACCCAAAGGACCAAAACAAGAGCCGATAGACAAACCGAGAAAAGGGTCGAACACCAAAAACCATTTGAATCAAAATTCACAGCATAAACCCTAAAATTTTCCGTGTAAAATGGTTACAGTTCATTTAAACAGAAAAAACAAACTACCTTTTATGGAAGGACGAGATGGGAATTGGGTTTCACGAAAAGGGATTGAGGGGTTGTGAATTTTGTAAATGTGAAACCTTTGATTCTATGTACATACGTTGTTGTTACCGTTTGTGTTGGTGGGCAGTCCACAGTGTTACGCGCTCCACTCGTTTCTCTCTCCGTCATAAGGAGCTTTGTCCTTTTGTGAATTTCAAGTACAACACAAAAGTCAACTTATACATACTTTAGCTTAGTAGTGAGCGAGGTGAACACAACTCCTCAAAGGAAAAATAGTAGTATCACTTTTTTTAAAAAAAAATAATAATAAATTTTTTAGTATAATTATTTAAAGGATTTAATAACATATATCGTCAATGTAAAAGAATTTTACACAGTCATCCAATAATGTGTTGACACATAATTTAATGATTTTAATGACACATGATGTGTCATATTCATTAATTGATGTGTTAAAATATCATTAGATGACCGTGTAAAAAATCTTTACACTGACCGTGTATAGTAATTAAACTCAATTATTTAAAAGATAAAAAAAGGGTAAATTAAAACACATGTATTTTATTTTGTGGCATTTGTTTTCTCAATATTATTCCATTGATATGACTAATAAGAAAAAATGACCTATTGTTGATAAATAACGATATCATTTTTTTTTAGAGAAAAAGAATTATGTACTGACCGTGTAAAATTTTTTACACAGACGGTTAATCACAACCCTTGATTTATGGTAAGTTTGTTGACTTTACTAATTAATATTTTAAAAGTCATATAAATGAAGAATCATGATTAAACGTCAGTGTAAAACTCTTTTACACTGTCAGTGCATACTAATTAAACTCTTTTTTTATGTATCTCGATGATAGAGTTAGACAAAAAGAAAATAAATACTTTTTTTTATTTTTTCTTTTATAATAACAAATATGGATTTTAGAGTGTGTTTGGTAAGCCATTTCAGCTAGCGAAATCATTTCAGTTGTGTTTGGGTAGCCTTTTTGGGCAGCTACAAGCTTTTCTTGAAAAGGTACTTGAGGTAGTTTTTTTAAAAAACTCAAATTTTCAGCTATTAGCTGAAAATTAATTACAAGTTTATCCTTCAACTACCCTCACTTATCATTGTTTAATAATTAATGACGTCCTTATTTGTCATTTTACCATTTTCACCTAGTTTTACCAAACACATTCAATCAAATCAGCTTAGTTTTTCAGCTTTCAGCTAACTACGCTTAAAGTTAGCTTTTGTTTTTGTGTTAACCACAGGTATCCCCTATTACCAGGGACAATCCTGTTTGGGGATACATGTGATTAACACAAAAAAAAACTAACTTTAAGCTTTCAATTATCTTTTCTGTTTTTACCAAACATACTCTAACCGTTCCAATTTATCACCGCCTCCGCAATGGTACTTTTTCTTTTGTGACATTAGCAATTATTATTTTCTATGGTATTTTAAAAATTCAAAAGTATGATTATTATTGCATAATAATAAAAGGATTTAATTAGTATACACTGTCAGTGTAATAAAATTTTACACAGACATCTAATAGTGTGACGCCACGTCATTTAATGAATGTGATACCTCATGTGTTATTAAATTCAATAAATGATGTGGCAGCACATCATTGAGTGTCTGTGTAAAATTTCTTTACACTTACCGTGTATATATATTAAACTCATAATAAAATCTATAAACCTAACATTAATTTCATGTCATTAAGTTTAATAATTTAAATTTAAATTCTATTATGTCAATTATTAAGAAAACGTTACAATTTGTTTCCTTATTTATCAAAGTAGTTACATACTGCCTATTGTTAATTTTATCAATTTTGATTATAATAATGCATGCATAATTGCACATTTTGAAAACAACAATAATGAATTACAAAAACATCAATTCATTAATCATTTCCCATTTTCAATGTTTGTGTCTTATTTATTTATATTTTATTATTATTATTTAATAAATTTGAATATATAATTTTTATGCTAATGATGTTTTATATCTAAAAATTGAAATGTCTCAAATTGGACATCAAAAATAATGATAATGATAATAATATATTAACATTAATATTAATTACAAAGGATAGGAGAATTCTTTCATATATGGAGAATTCTTTCACATTCATAATAATCATTAACACTATAACAATAATAAATTTTAATATTAATTCTTTCATATTCATAAACTTTTTTGCAACGTACCATGTATTAATTAAGCGCCAATAATTAAGAAAATGTTATAATTTGCTTCCTCCTATTTTTTGTTATTTGCACTAAATACTTAACACTATTACATCAGAAAAACAAGCTTCAAAAATTAAGGTAACATGAACAACAAAAAAGCATTTAGTACATTAAAATTTTATTTTATAACCTACTAAAAACAAAGATAATAACCTACAATATTTCACCTTCCACTCATGACCTTTCATTTCCTCTATATAAGAGCACCTATGCTCAAACCTTCACATCGATGGAAAAAAACACTCCGAAAAAAATAAGTGAGCTCTCACTACCTATATATCTTAACAGGTATACAAATATATGTCTTCATCATAAAAATTACTACAATAAACTCACATATTACTTATATTTTGTTTTTTCTTTTATTTTTAGGAGGAATGTGTCCACTAATGGTAATGAGTTTACATTTCTAAGTAATGCTTCTTCCACAAGACAAGATTTAAAAATAAAAGTGTGAATTTCACTAATGTGAGACACTCTCAACATTCACAAGAAAAATGAGTTAATTAGTTCTTGCCTCTATATTACAAAAAAAAAACCCTGGCACCTACAGAATTAATTTACGAATATTGTAGCAAGAATATTAACTACCCAATTACAAGGTAATAACTTATTTTTAATATAATTATATTACTATTTGTTGTTACTTTTAAAGTTAAATTATGAAATTAATGTATTTATCTTATGTTTTGTATCCACTACATTGTAGGTGTGGAGATAAATGACCTCATTAGAATAATTAAAAATTAAAGCAACTATTTAAGTTTTTCCTTATATGATGATAATATTTAATCATTTTTAAAATAATTAGAAGTACTTATTTGTTTATAAATTTAATATATGCATGAAGATGATGACAATTTGGAGTTACCTCCGTAACTACTAAAAATAATAGGCTTTTCACATGTTTTCCAAGTGAAAATGAGTATATATACACAAATATTTTGAAGCTAATGGTGAAGGTTATCATTAATTAAGTAGTGTATAATTATTTTAAAACTTATAAATCATGTGTTTTATAATAAATTTTGACATGCGGTAAATGAAATATGTTTTTTTTTTCAGATTGAAATGGGAGACAATGTAGAGAATTTAACCAAGAAACCAACAAATACATTAGAATTTTTTTTTATGGCTTAAAGGCCCAAAAAGGCCGGGCCCAAATAAAAAAAAACAAAATCTAACCTAACCTAACCTCTCATACAGAGTAGTAGCTGAATAAAAAACAAAAGGAATAAGAGCAAAGGGAGGCAGTGAGTCGAAGACACGGAACATGGAGGAGAGACCGAACTTTGCGAAGCTATCAGCAACTGAGTTGGCTTCACGCGGAGTGTGTACCCAGAGAAGATAATCAAAGAAGCGAGCAAAATCTCAAATCTTAGCCACAATCCCAGAGCTAGGGTGAGTAGGTAAACAACCCTCTTCAATTATTTTAATTGCATATAGGGAATCAGATTCCACAATTAGAAGTTTGAAACCCCTTTTTTTGCTATTAAGGTTCCACAGAGGATTCCATGAAGCTCAGCATCTAATACAGAACAGCTACCAATATTCTCCGAAAACCCTACAATGAAAGCACCATCACCGTCTTGGATAATGCCACCACAAGCAACATTGGAGTGGCCAGAGGAATGAACATCGTCCGTATTGCATTTGACCCCGTTAATGGGGGAGGATTCCAGCGTAAAAGGTAAGTACTAGTTAACTGACATTATCCATGGAATTGATTGTACGCTGAGCTTGAATCATTAGAAATTAATGACTCCTCAAATGGATCTCTAAATACTAAAACATTAAATTCACCTCAAAAGAGAATAAGGTTGAGGTAACACATTTGGCAATTTCAACTACAACACTTTGAGAGAAAAAAAATTCAAAGTTATATAAATATCCATTTAACACTATTTTCAGGTTGCAATTTGATGAGGAATAATCATATTATATTTATTGGTGTTAACCACAGGCATTCCCTATCATCAAGGGTAATCCCGTTTGGGGCTAAGTCACAGTTAATATTCATCGCCTCTCCCTAAGAGTGTATTTTCATAATTTATCTCATACATCATTCCCCTTATAGGTAATTTAAAATATACTAATATAAATTGTTATATTCATCAATTATAAATAAACTCGTGCGACGCACGGGCTGTATTTCTAGTATTATTTTAAAATTGGCTTCTGATTCTAAAGTGGATCATTAATATAGACGATCCAGGGGTGGACCACTAATATACATAGCTAAATCTCTAGCTATTTCACAGTTATACATATTTAAAAGTTACCATAAGTAGTTTATAACTACGAAATATCTACAGAATTTAAATGATCTATCTAGACACAACTTTTTTTTGGTGTAAACCATAGATATCCCCTATTACCAGGGGTAATCCTATTTGGGGCTTAGTCACCGTTAAGGCTCCTCACCTTTGCCGAAGAATGTGTTTAGTGGGGATCGAACCTAGGAGCTCTTCCCACAATCTCAACCTATCTCAGCCTGCGTAGCCAACTGAGCCACGACTTTTTGGTTATCTAGACACAACTTGTTTGATATTTTACCTTAGGTTAGATTTCGCCTATTTCAAATAATTATCTCCTATTCATATGTAAAGAGTTTATGGATATATATTATTAATATAACAATATTTACATATTTATTTAATGACATGTTATTATATCATTTTATTGAATATAATAATGCACGATGTTTATTATATTTATTAAATGATTTGATAACACATTATTAGATATCTGTATAATTTTTTATATTGAGTATATTAATTAAATCCAAATGATCACTACTACATTATAGATTTTTAGCAACATTTTTTATCTACACTTTACTAATATATTTAAGTAAAGATATATTGTAACATTTTTAAAACAAATGTTAGTTGTACCAAAAGAAAAACAAGCGTTAACGTTTTTTATAACTTTTTTAATGTTTCCAGACAAATGAAAGTGTCTCCCATTCTCTGTTTAGATTCTCCCATTCCTAATTCCTATGTCATTTGAACTTGCTGCAGATAACTTGTTCTTTCGAAACTTGCTCTCTCAATTCAGACCTTTACTCTCTCTATTCCTAATTCCTTGTGTCAAGAATCCTTGCTGCGAATAACTTTTTCTTTCGAAACTTTCTCTCTGGACATTCTTTGGAACGCAAATCTCACGCGATGCTCAATATTGATTGGTGAGCTTCTCTTTTCTTTGATGAAATCTCATGTGATGTTGTTCGATTTGATTCTATTCGATTTGCAGCTAGAAGTTTCATTTTCAGTGAACAATTTTTTACGGCTTCTTCTTCGATCTCCTCTTTCCCCTCATTCCGCTTTTGATTCTCTTCAATCTCCATTTTATCGTAGATTGTTTGTGTATGTGATATCTTAATTTGTTTTTTTTCTTATTTTAGTTGCTTGTGAATCTGATCAAAATGAAACTCGACAATTTCTTCATTGCTTGCACTCTGATCTCTTCCCGGTTAGTTTCTTCATTGCTTGCGCTCCGATTTCTTCATATCTTAATTTGTTCGCTCCGCTTTGCTGCCAATTATTGTGTTTGTTGCTATCTCGGGTATCTTTTGGGTTGGTTTATTTTTTGTATAAACTATCAAGTTGCTATTATCTTGATGTTATGGTTTTGAGCTCTTAATAGTTGCAAATTCTTGTGTTAATTGATGTCTTATTTTCTATCTGTGAATCCGTGATTCACCTACTTTGGTTGTTGGTATTTATTAAGAAGTTTTTTATTTGACAATTTCAATGCTGTCATGCTTTCATCCTTTAACATAATATGAATTTTTGCATTCTCTTTGTTAGGTATTCTGAATTTTTGACGAGATAATAGTCATGGATAAGAGTTGGATGCTTGAGCCGAGATCATCTCGCAGGTACATGGATGGATTGAAACGATTTCTTAATTTTGCGTTTCATAATTCTACACAAGGAGATCAAATTTTATGTCCTTTGTAAGAATTGCAATAATTGTTTATGGGGTAATCGGGAGGAAGTGTATGACCATTTAATTTGTGATGGATTTGATAGTGGTTATGAGAAGTGGATTTTTCACGAGGAAGGTGGATCTTCTAAATTAAATTATGATAAGGTGTGTGGAAATTTTAATAAGCATGATAATGTGGATGAGCTCTTAGAGGATACCTTCATGATGCCAACACAATTTGAAGAGAGTGAGTTTAATGATATCTTGGGTGAGGATAGTGAAGAGGTTGATGCAGAAACAACTAGGTTTTACAAATTGGTACATGATGCTAACCAAGAAGTATACCCTGGTTGTAAAAATTTCACAAAGCTTTCAATCATTGTTCGTTTGCTTCATATTAAGAATGTTCATGGTTGGAGCAATGTGTCGTTTAATATGTTGCTACAATTATTGAAAGAATTGCTTCCTGAAAACGCTTGCCTACCATCAACATTCCAAGATTGTAAGTTTGTCATTAAGGATTTAGGTTTCAGTTATGAAAAAATCCATGCTTGTCCTAACGATTGCATCCTATATCAGAAGGAGTATGAAAATAGAGATGCATGCCCCAAGTGTGGTACTTCTAGATATAAGAAATCAGATGTTCATAATTCTAAAAGAAAGGTTTCTTGCAAGGTAACTTCACCTCCTATTCCAACTAAAGTGTTGAGATATTTCCCTTTGAAACCGAGGATCAAGAAGCAATTTATGTCATAAAAAATTGTTGATTCAATGAAATGGCATGAGACTGGTCGCACTGAAGATGGAAAATTAAGGCACCCGACAGATTCCTTTGCTTGGAAAACTTTGATTCTTTACATCCTAATTTTGCACCAGATCCTCGAAATGTGAGGCTTGGCTTAGCAAGTGATGGATTTAATCCATTTAAAACAACGAGAAGCAGATATAGCATTTGGCCAGTAGTTTTAATGACATATAACTTACCTCCGTGGGAGTGCATGAAACAACCTTACATGATGTTGTCTTTACTTATTCCTAGTCCTTCTTCCCCCAAAATCAGTATCGACATATATTTAGAGCCTCTAATTGATGAGTTGAAGGAGTTATGGGAGAAAGGTTTTGAAACTTATGATGCCTCTAGTAAACAGTTATTCCATGCACATGTTGCATTACTTAGGACTATAAGTGACTTACCTGCTTATGCTATGTTATTAGGTTGCATACAAGTGGAAAGTTGGTCTGCCCAGTCTGTAATTATGACACTTGCTCTAGGTACTAAAAGCATAGTATAAAGACATGCTACGTGGGTCATCAGAGATTTTTAGACTCAAAGCATAGGTGGCGAAAAGATAAAAGGTGTTTTGATGGTACCAAAGAATTAAGAGTAGCACCAATGCCATTATTGGGGTCTCATATATTGGAAATATTAGGTGAGTAGAAGAATTTGTTTGGGAATGCTCAAAAGAGGAAAAGAAATAACGATTATCCATGGACCAAAAAGAGTATATTCTTTGAGTTGCCATACTGGGATAGTAATTTGCATCGTCACAATCTTGATGTAATGCACATAGAAAATAATATATGTGAAAATTTGGTTAGTACACTATTAAATATAGAGGGGAAAACAAAGGACCATCTCACAGCTCGCTATGACTTAGTAGAGATGCGTATAAGGAAAGATCTTCATCCTAAACACATAGGAGCCAATAAAATATTTCTACCACCTGCAAGGTTCACAATTTCATCAAAAGAAAAAGACATCTTTTGTGGCGTCTTAAAGGGAGTGAAGCTGCCAGAAAATTATGGCTCAAATATTTCTAGATGTGTTCAACTTGAACAACATAAGATTCTTGGGCTTAAAAGTCATGATTTTCATATCTTGATGCAAGACTTAAAATAACAGTGTGAAAAACTTTACCAAAAGAGGTTGCTAGAGTCCTAATCAACTTTAGCTCTTTCTTCAAGATCTTATGCTCCAAAGTTATCAAGGTTGAAGAGTTTGAACGCTTAGATGCTCAAATAGCATTAATCCTTTGTGAATTGGAAAGGATTTTTCCTCCATCCTTCTTTGTTCTAATGGTACATTTGTCAATGCATTTAGCATATGAAGCTAGAATGGCTGGACCTGTACATTACCACTGGATGTACCCAGTTGATAGGTAATAAACTAGTTACCATCATAGCAATGTATTGTACATTAACCTTAATTTGTTTTTATTCTTATCATCCTAAGTTATATACTTTAATGTTTATAGGTTTCTGCTTAAATTAAAGAATTATGTACGAATATAAGTCGGCTAGAGGGTTTTATTGCATAAGGGCATATAGCCGATGAATGTTTGACATTTTGTTCAAGGTACTTAAAAGATGATGTTCCAACAAAGTTCAATAGGCCAACCAGGATTTTAGATGGTCCAATATGGGATGGAGTCATGACAAGTCTAGAGCCACTTACATAGGAACAAGCTCATAAATATGTACTATTTAATAGTGATATCATTGAGCCATACATCAAGTAAGATAATATATACCCATTTTACTTTTTTGTCTTTCATATGAGATATTTTTAACACACATTTGTATTTTTTTTGTACAGAGAACACGAGGAATTTGTTTACAACCATGCTCATCATGGTCTAGTAGGAAAGTGGAATAAGGCAAAGGATCAATGACTTACATTTCATGAATGGTTAGAAGATCATGTTAGGAATTATGCTGTTAGTGAAAAGGTTAAATGGTTGTCTAAAGGACCTAATATTGTTGCTAGAAGATTTTTTGCTTATGTTATAAATGTCTATAAGTTTGTCATTGAGGGTTGTGAAAGGAAGACACAAAATTCAGGGGTTATGGTCACTTCATCTACAATCAAGTTTAAAAGTGAAAAAGATGAAAATCCCGAAGTAGAAAATGTTACATACTATGGAATTCAGAAAGATATAGTTGAGTTGGATTATTTTGGGCATGCCAAATTTGTTTTATTCAAATGTGATTGGTTTTAAAGTAAACAAGACAATTTTGGGTTGATACTCATAAATTTAGCAAAGTCAATTTATGGGAATGGTCCTTTTGTATTTACAACTCAAGTAAGGCAAGTATATTATACAGAAGACAAGAGTGATAATTGGCATGTTGTTACTAACACAATCCCAAGAGACTTGTTTGATATATATGGTGATTTAGATAATGTTGATATGAAAGGTCAAATAAGAAGTCCTATTCTTAATCAAGCAATGGTTAATGAAGATGAAAATATCGATTGGGTTAGGGATGATATACCTGGGACAGCAGTTGATACATGTGTGGTAGATAATCAAGTAACAAGAGAATAGTCTCAAGATTAGGACGACAATTTATGAAGCTACTAGTTTTTTATTAGCAATGTATTGGTCTGTATAGCTTTTGGTTTTTTTATTAGCAATGTACTAGTTTGTATAGCTACTGTTTTTTATTAGCAAGCAAAAATGCTTGAATTCACTTTTGTTAGAATCTTACTGGTTTTTTTATTAGCTACTCGTCTGTATAGCTACTAGTTTTTTTATTGGGAGGTCACGCTTCTCTCTTTGGCATTGACCATCAGGCCAATTGGCTTCAATCTTTCACTTATCACATTCACAAACACATGATTGATATTTTATTACTGTGGCCAATTGTGCCAATGTCACTGTGTGCTAGCTAGCAAAATTTATATTTTATTATTTTACATTTGAAGTGACCATAACCCCTGCTGCAACTTAATTACTGTAATCATTATTTAAGCATTATATTTGTTACTGTAATCCTTCTATGCTGTAATCATTATATGTGTTATTATTCTACAAGTTGTTCTCTTTTAAAATTTCATTATTCTTCTTTATTCAACCTTGTGACAAGTGATGGATGCTCAAGCAGAATCATTTATATGTATGATTGAATTGTGAAAATTTGACAGTAGCAAAACAGGTTGGAAGTTTTTTACTAATGCAAAATTGGTCATGTTTCCTTATATACTAACTTTCAATAGATAAGGTTGGAATTTTTCAAATAAGTAATAGGGAGAGGACTAGTAGTGCTACCAACATGGGTTAAAAATGTTACTACAAGAACACCAGGAGCTTGAGTTCCTCTGTTGGTCGGTCTTACAACATGGACATTGAAACCTTTGTCATCACTTTTCTTGCTTGGTCCCCAAATCCATGAGTATTTCTCACATTGGTCTATGAAGTCTGATCTAACACACCTGATTCTGTCAAGGGAAGGCTTCTCGGGTATGGTGGTGATAATATTACCCAAGGCCTTATACCCATCATGTGCTTCTCCATACCAATGTGTAATCAACTGGTTTCTTTATTCTGTTGAACCAAACCCATTGAAGCTTTCATGATGCAGTAGTTTTTGTACTCATTAGTGGAAGGGCAAATTTTCTCACCACAAACGTTGACTTTCTTTTCTTCTCATTTGATTTTATAGAGAGATAAGTATTTGACTTTCTTTTCTTTTGATATGATTTGTCTGAATCCTTGTAGATGTATCGCTTGCTACTGATTTGTATTAATAACATTTCTTTTCTTTAGACAAGTATTCGCCAAGCACTTTGCTTGCTCCACTGATTTTCTGCAAATGTTTTTAAAATTTTCAGACATCTTCCCCTTTGAGGAGGCCATAGCTGTTAGGCCACTTTTCTAAATAGCATCTCTCCATAGGTGACCAGAGAATTCTTTTGTGGAGCTAAACAACTTCATCAGTGGAACTTGAATTGGCCTACCCTTTGAGTCAAAACCAATGAAAGCAAGTGAACCACTATTGGTGTGAGAATTATTAACCAATCTATGGAGTTTATGAATTGTTTGCTTCTCTTTTACTTTCCATTTACTATTCAATGAAACAATCTAATTATTGAGTGTCACTTACCACATCAAGTACTCCATCTGGGTCTACCAAAAACCCTGTTAACTGTTCTTTTCCAAAGCAGAGAACTATTGGATCCATCATCCTAGTAATTAAAACCCATAATTCATCAGACCAGTTTAATTCTTCTTCATGCGGCTTCCATCTGTTGTACTCATAACATGCAAGAGCCTTCACAACTACTGCATTCCATTTCTTCCAAATCCCAAATTGCTAGAAGGCAACATGTCACTGTTCATCTGTGCCAAACTTGAATCCATATTCTCCTCCATGTAATTATTAGAGCTGTTGGGAAATTGGCTCATGTCAAAATTATTTGAACTTCCAATCATTGGATCACCTTGGAAACCATTGTTCTGGAAATCATTAGGGAAGTTCAGAAGTTGGGCTTGGTCCAAACCATACATGGAAGGTTCATAACTTTCTCCAGAGATTGGTTATTGAAAAGGTTATTATTCTCATAAAACATATTATCTTTATCCAGCAAGGTGGCTTGTGGTGCCTGCAGGTTAGTCCCCTGAAACATTGCTTGTTTCATTGAATCCACCAACAACAGAACTGTTACTAATTGTATTAACTCCACTACCATTGAATCCACCAACAACAGAACGGTTACTACTGTTCACAAGATTATAGTTTTGGTGGTCATCAAAATGGGTGATCATATATTGATCCAAGAGCATATGATCATGATAATAACTCTGGTTTTGTTGGGAGCTGCTGCTTGAGTACTGTTGTGTTGCATAAGGAGCAAGACATGCTTCATTGTCCATTTTTTCATCTGCTAATTCTGGATCTATATTTATTCTATATTGTTTAACATTTTGTTACAGTTTTATGGAAAGCAAAAGAGATAAGTTTTCAAGTCCAAGAGACACTATGAAAAATATCATTGGTGACCAAGGAGAGCAAACACCCCACCTGTCTAAGAAGTATAAAGCTTCAGGGCCAAGTATCTCAATGGAAGATATCATTGGCGAGCAAGCACCTCGGCTGAACAAAAGGCATAAGGTTTCATGTAGCTCAAAGGAAGATATCATTGTTGAGACAGAGTAATGTTAATATATATATATATAGTCTCCTAAGACAGGGTAATGTTAGAACATCAAAATTACTCATTAATAGTTTAGAAGTAGTTTAGAACAATAGGATATAATGCTCATTAACAAGATTGGAATGAACTCTTCCATTTGTTGTCTCAATTAATCAACAACTCATGTAGAAGATAAATCTAATATCGTATATATATCTAATATATATTTTTCCTTATTGTTTAATATTTTGTTACAGCTTTATGGAAAGCAAGAAGAAGTTTTCAAGGCCAAGAGTCACAGTGAAAAATATCATTGGTGACCAAGGATAGAAAACACCCCAGGTGACTAAAAGGCACAAGGCTTCAAGGCCAAGTAGCTCAATGGAAGATATCATTGGTGAGCAAGCACCTCGGCTGAACAAAAGGCATAAGGTTTCATGGCCAAGTAGCTCAATGGAAGATATCATTGGTGAGCAAGAAGAGCAAACACCCCAACTAACTAAGAAGCATAAGGTTTCATGGCATGATTCAATGGAAGATATCATTGGTGAGCTAGAGGAAATTGCATCAAGCCCTTGTCAAATGCCTTTAGCACCCCCAACGGATTAACCATGAAGGTGAGTAATTTATGTATGAGTTATAATTAAATTCTTATAGTCTTATTATCAAATGCCTTAATATATTTAATTGTATACTTCATATCAGGTTCTACTAGCAAGAAAAAAAGGGATCCAACAAAGTGCCTTAAGACTCATGGCTTAAGATATGAAGATCGCTTTCCAGTTAAACTAAATGTACTTGTCCAACCTATTGCTCGTTATCCTAGCTAATGTCCCTAAATAAGTGCTCAAGGTAGCCCGATAACGACCAATAGGTTGGCCAAGTACATTTAGTTTAACTGGCAAGCGATCTTCATATCTTAAGCCATGAGTCTTGAGGCACTTTGTTGGACCCTTTTTTTTCTTGCTAGTAGAACATGATATGAAGTATACAATTAAATATATTAAGGCATTTGATAATAAGAATATAAGAATTTAATTATAACTCATACATAAATTACTCGCCTTCATGGTTAATCCGTTGGGGTGCTAAAGGCATTTGACATGGGCTTGATGCAATTTCCTATAGCTCACCGATGATATCTTCCATTGAGTCATGCCATGAAACCTTATGCTTCTTAGTTAGCTGGGGTGTTTGCTCTTCTTGCTCACCAATGATATCTTCCATTAAGCTACTTGGCCATGAAACCCTACGCCTTTTGTTTAGTCGAGGTGCTTGCTCACCAATGATATCTTCCATTGAGCTACTTGGCCTTGAAGCCTTATGCCTCTTAGTCATCTAGGGTGTTTTCTCTCCTTGGTCACCAATGATATTTTTCACCGTGTCTCTTGGCCTTGAAAACTTCTTGCTTTCCACAAAGCTGTAACAAAATATTAAACAATAAGGAAAAATATGTATTAGATATATATATATATATATCATATATCAGATATCAGATTTATCTTCTACATGAGTTGATGATTAATTGAGACAACAAATGGAAGAGTACATTCCAATCTTGTTAATGGGCATTATATCTTGTTGTTCTAAACAACTTCTAAAATATTAATGAGTAATTTTGATGTTCTAACATTACCCTGTCTCAGGAGACTATATATACTAACATTAACCTGTCTCACCAATGATATCTTCCATTGAGCTACATGAAACCTTATGCATTTTGTTTAGCCGAGGTGCTTGCTCACCAATGATATCTTCCATTGAGCTACATGAAACCTTATGCATTTTGTTCAGCCGAGGTGCTTGCTCACCAATGATATCTTCCATTGAGCTACTTGGCCCTGAAGCTTTATACCTCTTAGACAGGTGGGGTGTTTGCTCTCCTTGGTCACCAATGATATTTTTCATAGTGTCTATTGGCCTTGAAAACTTATCTCTTTTGCTTTCCATAAAACTGTAACAAAATGTTAAACAATATAGAATAAATATAGATCCAGAATTAGCAGATGAAAAAATGGACAATGAAGCATGTCTTGCTCCTTATGCAACACAACTGTACTCAAGCAACAACTCCCAACAAAACCAGAGTTATTATCATGATCATATGCTCTTGGATCAATATATGATCAACCCTTTTGATGACCACCAAAACTATAATCTTGTGAACAATAGCAATCGTTCTGTTGTTGGTTGATTCAATGGTAGTGGAGTTAATACAATTAGTAACAGTTCTGTTGTTGGTGGATTCAATGGAACAAGAAATGTTTCAGGGGACTAACCTGTAGGCACCACAAGCCACCTTGCTGGAGAAAGATAATATGTTTTATGAGAATAATAACTTTTTCAATAACCAATCTCTGGAGAAAGTTATGAACCTTCCATGTATGGTTTGGACTAAGCCCCACTTCTGAACTTCCCTAATAATTTCCAGAACAATGGTTTCCAAGGTGATCCAATGATTGGAAGTTCAAATAATTTTGACATGAGCCAAATTCCCAACAACTCTAATAATTACACGGAGGAGAATATGGATTCAATTTCGGCATAGATGAACAGTGACATGTTGCCTTCTAACGATTTGAGGTTTGGAGGAAATGGAATGCAGTAGTTGTGAAAGCTCTTGCATGTTATGAGTACAATAGATGGAAGCTGGATGAAGAAGAATTACACTGGTTTGGTGAATTTTGGGCTTTGACTGCTAAGATGATGGATTCGGTAGTTCTCTGCTATGGAAAAGGACAGCTAACAAGTTTTTTGGTAGGCCCAAATGGAGTACTTGATGTGGTAAGTGACACTCAATAGTTAGATTTTATCACTGAATAATAAATGGGAAATAAACCAGAAGAAAACAATTCATAAACTTCATAGATTAGTTAATAATTCTCACACCAATAGTGGTTCACTTGCTCTCATTGGTTTTGACTCCAAGGGTAGGCCAATTCAAGTTCCACTGATGAAGTTGTTTAGATCCACAGAAGAGTTCTCTGGTCACCTATGGAGAGATGCTATTCAGAAAAGTAGCCTGACAGCTATGGCCTCCTCAGAGGAGAATATGTCTCAAAAACTTGAAAGCATCTGCAGAAAATCAGTTGAGCAAGCATAGTACTTGGCCAATACTTGTCTAAAGAAAAGAAATGTTATTGATACAAATCAGTAGCAAACGATACATCTACAAGGATTCAGACGAATCAAATCAAAAGAAAAGAAAGTCAAATACTTGTCTCTATATAAAATCAAATCAGAAGAAAAGAAAGTCAAAGTTTGTGGTGAGAAAATTTGCTCTTCCACTAATGAGTACTGAAACTACTGCATCATGAAAGCTTCAATGGGTTTGGTTCAATAAAATAAAGAAACCAGTTGATTACACATTGGTATGGAGCAGCACCTGATGGGTATAAGCCCTTGGGTAATATTGTCACCACCATACCTGAGAAGCCTTCCCTTGACAGAATCAGGTGTGTTAGATCAGACCAATGTGAGAAATACTCATGGATCTGGGGTCTAGGCAAGAAAAATGATGACAAAGGTTTCGATGTCCATGTTGTAAGACCAACCAATCGAGGAACTCAAGCTCCTGGTGTTCTTGTAGGAACATTTTTAGCCCATGTTGGTAGCACTACTAGTCATCTCCCTATTACTTGTTTGAAAAATTCCAACCTCATCTATTGAAAGTTAGTCTATAAGGAAACATGACCAATTTTGCATGAGTAAAAAAACTTTCAACCTGTTTTGCCACTGTCAAATTTTCATAATTCAATCATACATATAAATGATTCTGCTTGAGCATCCATCACTTGTCACAAGGTTGAATAAAGAAGAATAATGAAATTTTAAAAGAGAACAACTTGTAAAATAATAACACATATAATGATTACAGTATAGAAGGATTACAGTAACAAATATAATGATTAAATAATTATTACAGTAATTAAGCTGCAACAGGGGTTATGGTTAGGGATGTCAACGGGGCGGGGCAGGTGCGGGTGGTATCTACCCGTATAGGTACCCGCTAAAATTAACGGGTACCCATGCGGGTAATGGGTATCCGCGGGTATTCACGGGTATCCATTAATGTTTAAGAATTAAAATTTTATTAAAAAAATAGAGGAGATGTTATATAATAAATTATAATATCATACTATATATATAAACAATCATTATATAATACCATTACATGTTAATATATTAAAAATATTATAAAAAATTAATATAAAATAAATTATATCTCATCATAAAATAATAAAAAATCTTAATATTCAAATATATTTAATAGAAAAATATGTTTTAATGAATATACGGGTACCCGCGGGGCGGGTAGTATAATATCCATCCCCACCCATTTAATAAATATGCGGGTACCCATTGCGGGTATATTCGCGGGTATCCGCGGGTGCGGGATTTTTTGACATCCCTAGTTATGGTCACTTCAGATGTAAAATAATAAAATATAAATCTGGCTAGCTAGCACGCAGTGACATTGGCACAATTGGCCACAGTAATAAAATATCAATCATGTGTTTGTGAATATGATAAATGCAAGATTGAAGCCAATTGGCCTGATGGTCAATGCCAAGGAGAGAAGAGTGACCAGCCAATAAAAAACCAGTAGCTATACAAACCAGTAGCTAATAGAAAAATCAGTAAGATTCTAACCAAGGTGAATTCAAGCATTTTTGCTTGCTAATAAAAAATTAGTAGCTATACAAACCAGTATATTGCTAATAAAAAAACCAAAAGCTATACAGACCAGTACATTGCTAATAGAAAAATCAGTAGCTTCGTAAATTGTTGTCCTAATCTTGAGACTCTTCTCTTGTTACTTGATTATCTACCACACATGTATCAACTGTCGTCGCAGGTATATTATCCCTAACCCAATCGATATTTTCATCTTCATTAACCATTGCTTAATTAAGAATAGGACTTCTTATTTGACCTTCCAAATATATCAAACAAGTCTCTTGGAATTGTGTTAGTAACAACATGCCAATTATCACTTGGGTCTTCTGTATTATATGTAAGGTCCCAGACCCTTTTAAGCAAAGGTTTTAATGACAACAAACTTTCACAACAATATTCTAAGTGTTTTGAATACTTTGGTACTAATGTTTGCACTTGAGAATGCTTGAAAGAATACAGGAAAAGTTACAGAAGGAAGGTGGAAAGATTAGAAACAACATTTAACATCAGAACATGTGTCCATAAGCATGTTACATAGAGCTTTCATGTCAAAAGTGATGAAACAAGTTCAAGAAGTAGCTTCTTAGCTTCAAGAAGGTCGAGATAGTTCATCTAAGATCCCATGAATATTAAACTGAGTTGTATCAAGCTTCAGAAGCAAATTTGAAGCTTTAGAAGGATCATTCAAGACCACTAAAAGCATGAGAAAGAGATTTTCATTAAACCTAACACCTTCTGAGTGTTAAAGATAACTTAAGCAATTCAAGAATATTCATTCCAAAGTGCTACTGATGCAAACAAAGGTCAATATCACTAGAAAATAATTTTGTCCTTTCTACAGAAGCATCAAATTCACATTTCAAGTTGTAAACATGTTCAAAGTATCTTTAGAAGCTTTTAACAAGTTCCCACACTCCTCAAGCTATTATCCTTGAATATTTCAAGTTGAAGAACACTCAGAGAAGCTTCCAGAAGCATAATTACTTCTCTCACAATGCAAATAAAGCAAGGATAAAAGAATGGAAGCTTTACAAGCATATTTGAAGTTTCAGAAGAAGAAACAGAATTTTGCACACTTCCAGAAGAAGAAATAGAATTTATACAGTTGCAGAAGAAGAAACATAATTCTGCACACTTCTAGAAGGAGAAACATAATTCTGCACATTTCCAAAAGTAGAAACAGAATTCTGCACACTTCCAGAAGAAGAAACATAATTTTTGCACACTTCTAGAAGAAGAAACATAATTTCTGCACACTTCCAGGAGAAACAGTTTTCTGAAGAAGAAGAAACATAATATATGTATACTTTGAGAAGAAATTGACAGAACCTGCTACAATTTCAATTTAAAGGAGTTTAAGACATCTTTTGCTAAAAATGAGAAAATGCCTAATATTTATACACGTCTTACTAACTACTCCCGAAGAAGAAAGCTCAAACAGAATGAAATTACTGGCTTCAGAAGATACGCTGCATAAGATATGACTAGTCAAAGGTGAAGAAAGAGAAAAGCTGCCACATGAAAGTGACAACCCTTAGATGGCCAGTCGGGGACTTGTCTTCCTCTCCAAGCATTTCCAACTTCTAGTTTGACCACCATAACTCTATAAATACAACCCCATTCAGCTGGGCAAAATCAAGGAGAGCTAAAGGGAAGAAATCCAAAGAGTCATAATGTAGAAATTCCCTTCTAGAGTGAGGTTCTCCTTCGACCACTCCAAAATGCAGAGTTGCTGTTCATAAATTATTAGAGAGTGTGTCTAGGTTCAGTTTTGTAAAGATTAATCCACTTTATGAGTGTTTTATGAGCCATATGTAAAAACCCATCTCTTGTTGAAGAGTGTTTATGACCTCCCAAGCTAACTAGAGAGAGTTAGTGTTGGTTTGAGAGTGTGTAGAGCCTGCAGAGGCTGAGCAAAGAATATTGATGTTAGAGCCTGAAGAGGCTGCATAATAATACTTGGAAAAGAGCCTGAGGAGGCTGTAGGAGCAAAGAATACCTTGTAATCATGATTGATTAATGGAAAATCCTACTGAGGTAGGTACTGGACGTAGCCCAAGGATTGCGAGGGTGAACCAGTATAAAAGTCATTTGTGCAATGCCTCTTACCCTTACTCTCTTTATCTTTCTGCACTTACATTCATTCATTTGCTAGTTATTGTTCATACTTTGAATATTTAGCGAGATGCAAACCCGATTTTGATAAACCTGTTTTTGAACTGATTTTTTTCACATAAATCACATTCATATCAGTTCAAATACTGATCTGGAAAGTTTCATTAAATTATGAAACTGTTTGGTGCTTCAGAAGCACATTTCTTGAAATATGTCATTCAACATTGAAACTTGGGGTTCAAATTATTCAACACTGTGCCTTCCTCTCATAACCCTCAATGACAAACTTATAGCCATTTATCACATAAGCAAAAAATCTTCTAGCAACAGTATTAGGTCCATTAGACAACCATTTAACCTCTTCACTAACAACAGAATTCCTAACATGGTCTTCTAACCATACATGAAAAGTAAGACATTGATCCTTTGCCTTATTCCACTTTCCTACTAGACCATGATAAGCATGGTTTGATATAAAAAAAATATAACTATAATTAAATAATTATTATAATCACTATCAACATAATTATAAAATTATTTTTACATATGGGTTTGTTAGCCCAGGGGTTGAGTCTTATTTTTTTTTTGTTAAAATTGACTTTAATATTAATGTTTGATATAATAAAGGTCACCATAATTAATTAATTAATATAACTATTGTTATTATGATTATTAAATGAATTTTAAGTGTTTGAGCAAGTTTCAAAGTTTATATTATATTTTTATTTTTTAAAATTAAAATTTTCATTTTTTATAATTTTTAATTATGTTTTAAATTCCATATTATATTTTTATTTATGTTATAAATATTTCATTTTAATATTAAAATTGTTAAAATGAGTTTTAAATAATATTGATATTTGATATAAAAAATAACTATAATTAAATAATTATTACAATTACTATCGACATAATTATATTTTTTTTAAGTTTTTTAGAATGTTTTAAATTTTGTATTTTTTAAATTATTTGATATGTTTTAAATTATCATTATTTATTTATTATTATTTTAGTTTTTTATTTTTATAGTGATATTCGCTTTAATATAATTACTATAGTTAATTAATGGTGATGCATAATATTGATAATTTAAAATGTAAAAGATAATTTCTATTTTTAGAAGTTTTGCTTAAAGAAATTTACTATTGTGCCCATACTTTAGATTTTTTAGGCTACTTTCACTACCTTACTTTTATATATATAAAGATAAAGATAAAGATATGTTAAGCTAAACTTACTAGAACATTTTTTTTGTTTGAATTAAACTTATTAGAATATTAAAGGTATGTTTAATTCATTTTTATTTTTTAATTTTTGAAAAATAGTTTCTAAAAAATATTTTTATAAATTAAAGATTTATTTACAATATTTCTATCACAAAAATAGAAAAACTAAAAAAAGTTTTCCAAAACTAGATAACTCAACTTTATTTTTCATTTTCTATTTTTTAGTTTTAATTAATAAACTATTTTCAGTTTTAATAATAAAAATATTATTCTGCTTTCTATTTTCAAAGTTTTGTACACGAAACAGTGAAAATAACTTCGTATTGATCCAATCCGATCCAATTCAAATTTGATTGGATTGGATCAATTTTTGGTTTTTAGAAAAAAGAATAAATATTAGATAAATATGATAAAATTATGAAATAGAAGTAAAAAATTTAATTGAAACATTTATTTATTAATATAAATATAAAATTATATAAAAAGAACATGTTACATAAAAATTGTTTCGGATCAAAAATGGAGAAATGGAGATTGAGATTTAAAGGGTTCAATTTCTAAGAAAAACATGGTTACAAGAAGTTGATATGAGTATTTTTCAATATCGTGGCTAAATTTGTGAATGCTGAGTTAGCATTAGTTAGTTAGGTAGTTATAACTACTATGGTTAAGTAGCTATTAATAGTAGTTAGTTGGAAAAAACTACAGAGAACAAAATTTCCATGAATTGTATCTTCTCTCTTATTCCTTTTCCTCAATTCAATAATACACCGGAATCCTTCACTTCTTGGGTTCCCTTCGCAACTTTGGTTCTTCGAAGATTTATTTTCCTAGTTCTAGAATAAACACAACAATTGGTATCAGCTTGTTCGATCCATTTCGGAGTCTTCTTCCATGGCAGAAGCGACAAGGAATGCTCAGGCGATGAAAGAAATGGAGGAGCGTCTCTCGGCTCGTTTGGATAATCGTTTGGCTGAGCTAGCAGGGACAATGCAGCGAACCATTGGCGAATCTTTGAAGTAATCCCTGGACGACCTCTTACAGCAGCATCCACACGGTTCTACAGGGATGAATCGTCACGAGAGTCGCAATTCAGGTTCGTATTCGTGTGGTACCCGTCTTGCTCGTATTGACTTCCCAAGATTTAATGGTGAGAATGTGAATCAGTGGTTGTATCAGTGTAACAATTTTTTCTTGATTGACAACACCCCTGACCCAATCCGGGTTCAATTAGCGATAGTTCATTTAGAGGGTTGTGCTCTTCAATGGCACACGGCTTTATCTAAAACTCTCGATTGTTCTTCTATGTGTTGGGCGGAGTATGCCCAATTGGTCATTGCAAGATTTGGGGATGTTTGTGACGACCCCATGGCTGAGTTGATGCAGCTTAGGCAGAAATCTTCAGTTGTTGAATATCACGAGGAATTTGACTCTATTATCACTCGTTTATCTTTGTCTGAGAATTACACTTTAAGTTGCTTTCTCGGTGGTTTAAAACAAGATATCCAGATGTTGGTCAGAATGTTTAATCCCACTTATGTTCAGAGAGCTTTCCAATTAGCTCGAATGTATGAAGCTGCCAATGCCCCTTCAAGCTTGAGCAATGCTAAGAACGTTTCTGGATCTTCTAACAATGCTGGGATAGTCAAGAATCAGAAAGGTCTGTTGGGTGTCAAACCTGTTCCTGTGTCTGCCCCTAAACCTCTCCCTAGTACAAGTTTTCAGAAGGAACTTGCAAATTCTAAGTTCAAGACTGGAAAAGCCTTAACCCCAGCCTTTATGAGTGAACGAAGAGCCAATGGATTGTGCTATTTCTGTGATGAACCGTACTCCCATGAGCATAGCTTAACTCACAAGAAACTGCAGGTGCATGTGTTAGAAGTGCTTGAGGACAAGGAAACTGTTGAGGAGCCTGATGCGCTTGCTGAGTTCTCTGATACGGATGAATTGCAAATTTCTGTGCATGCCTTATCAGGTGTGGCTAATTTCAAAACCATGCGTGTTACTGGTCATTATCAAAAACATCCTGTTCACATTTTAATTGATAGTGGTAGTACCCATAACTTCCTCGATATTGGATTTGCTCAAAGATATGGTTGCCGAATAGAGGATTTGGACCCTATTAATGCTACTGTGGCTGATGGGTACAAGCTTCCTATTTCCTCTATAGTCCGGAATTTTACATGGCAGTTGCAAAATTCTATTTTTACTTCTGATATAATGCTTATTCCTCTGGGTGGATATGATTTGGTGCTGGGCATTGAATGGTTGGTTACTTTGGGTGATATTGTCTGGAATTTTGAAAAGTTGCAAATGGAATTTAAGATCAATGGAAAAAGGCATGTTCTTAGAGGTTCTGCTCAAGGGGGAATTAAAACTATTAGGAAACAACAGGTTGGGAAAGTTTTAGCTGAGGGAGTCCATTTATCCATGATACATCTTTGTGGAGGGGGAGAAGGATTGTTGCAATCCCTCACTGCTCATGCCAATCCACCCCAGCTACATCCTAGGATTGTTGATCTCTTGACTGAATTTGATTATGTATTTCAAGAACCTAAGTCCCTGCCCCCTTTCAGACCTGAGCATGATCACAAGATTCCTCTTGTACAAGGAGCAAATCCTGTTAATAAGAGACCGTACAGATATGCTAAGCATCAGAAGGATGAAATAGAGAAGTTGGTGCGGGAATATTTGAGTAAGGGTGTGATTCAGAACAGTTGTAGCCCCTATGCAAGTCCAGTGGTGTTGGTTGGGAAGAAGGATGGCTCATGGAGGTTGTGTGTGGATTATAGGGAGTTGAATAAAAACACTGTGAAGAATAAATTTCCTATTCCTTTGGTGGATGACCTTTTAGATGAACTCCATGGATCTACAATCTTCTCTAAAATAGATTTGAGATCTGGTTATAATCAGGTGAGGATGGCTCCTGATGATGTTCCAAAAACTGCTTTTAGGACACATTCTGGTCATTTTGAATATGTGGTGATGCCCTTTGGGTTATCAAATGCACCAGCTACCTTTCAGGGCCTCATGAATTCTGTGTTCCAATCATTTTTTAGGAGGTTTTTGCTAGTTTTCTTTGATGATATATTGATATATAGTAAGGATTTGGAGAGTCATGTGAATCACTTAAGGCAAGCACTGTTGACTCTTAGGAGCAATAGTTTATTTGCTAGGAGATCTAAATGTTTCTTTGTTGTTAACAAGGTCGAATACCTTGGCCATTTCATTTCTGCTGAGGGGGTCTCTACTGATCCGGCCAAGGTTGAAGCTATGAGAAACTGGCCATTGCCTCAGAACCTCAAACAATTAAGAGGCTTCTTAGGCTTAGCAGGGTATTACAGGAGGTTTGTGAAGAGGTTTGGAGTGGTAGCTAAGCCTTTAACTGAAATGCTTAAGAAGGATGGGTTTGTATTGAGTGATCAGGCTAAAGAGGCTTTTCAGTTAATCAAGAACCTGCTCTGTAGTGCACCGGTTCTAGCATTACCTGATTTTTCTAAAGAATTCATAGTAGAGGTTGATGCTTCAGGTTATGGAATAGGGGCAGTTCTCATGCAGGAGCACCATCCTATTGCTTATATTAGCAGAACTTTGAATTCACAGCAACAGACATTATCCACTTATGAGAAGGAGTTACTGGCAGTAGTATTTGCAGTTCAGAAATGGAGACACTACCTTCTCAATAGACATTTCACTGTAAAAACTGATCACTATAGCCTAAAGTATTTCCTGGATCAAAGGCTCACCACTGTATTTCAACAGAAGTGGTTAGCAAAGCTCATGGAGTTTGATTTTTCCATAGAATATAAGCAGGGGAATGAGAATGTGGTTGCTGATGCATTATCAAGGGTTGAGGAGTTAGAGTGCCATAGTTTGAGTACTTATCAATTGCAGTCTGATTTGGTTGATAAGATCAGGGCTACTTGGTTAACTGATGTGAATTTGAGGAAGTTAATCAAGGAAATTCAAAAGGGCTCAGCTGTACATAAACACTATACTTGGCACAATGAAGAATTAAGGAGGAAGGGAAGGTTAGTGGTGGGAAATGATAGTAAATTGAGGGAAGAATTATTGCAGTGGTTGCATTCTTCAGGGGCTAGTGGTCACTCTGGTATTAATGCAACAATGCAAAGAATCAAAGCTGTGCTACATTGGAAGGGTTTAACTACTGATGTGAAGAGGTTTGTACTGCAATGTGATATATGTCAGAAAAATAAGTATTCTACTGTTGCTAGTCCAGGACTGTTGCAACCATTGCCAGTTCCTGATCAAGTTTGGCAGCATGTGACTATGGATTTTATTGAAGGATTACCTATGTCTTTTGGGAAGCAAGTCATTCTGGTTGTGGTGGATAGACTGAGCAAGGCAGCTCACTTCATGGCTCTATCTCATCCTTATACAGCCAGTGATGTGGCACAGGTCTTCCTGGACCAAGTTTTTAAGTTGCATGGGTTCCCAAGCACAATTACTAGTGATCGGGACCCTGTCTTTGTCAGCACATTCTGGCAGGATTTGATGGCTTTCCAGGGAGTTCAGATTCAACTTTCATCTAGCTATCACCCTCAAACGGATGGCCAATCAGAAGTGGTGAATAGGTGTCTTGAAACATATTTGAGGTGTATGTGTTGTGACTCACCTCAGCAGTGGAGCAAATGGCTGCCAATGGCCGAGTGGTGGTACAACACCACTTATCACACAGCTACCAAGGCTACCCCATATGAGATTGTCTACAGCCAACCTCCTCCCATACATCTTCCTTATCTGCTTGGTCAGTCCAAGATTGAGTTAGTAGATAGAAGTTTGTTTAAGAGAGAAGAAATGTTGAAGGTGTTGAAGTTCCACCTCAGAAGAGCCCAGGAGAGAATGAAACAACAGGCTGATAAACACAGAACTAACAAGGAGTATCAGATTGGTGATATGGTATATGTTAAACTTCATCCCTATAGGCAAATTTCTGTGGCTAGGAGGAGCAATATGAAACTGAGTCCTAAGTATTTTGGTCCCTATCGAATTATTGATCAAATTGGGGTTGTGGCTTACAAGCTTGCTCTACCAGCTCAGTCCAAGGTTCATGATGTTTTTCACATCTCACAGCTGAAGAAACATGTGGGAAAGGTCCCAGTTTCAAGTGAACTGCCATATCAGTCAGAAGATGCGTTGGCAGACAAGGAACCAGAAGCTATCCTAGATAGGATGACAGTTCGAAGGAAGGGAGTAGCAGTGACTAAGGTGCTGGTTAAATGGAAGCATCAATTGGCAGAGGATGCTACCTGGGAGTTTTACTATGACTTGAAGAAGAAGTTCCCATCTTTTCATCCTTGAGGGCAAGGATGCTGCAAGGGGAGGGTATTGATATGAGTATTTTTCAATATCGTGGCTAAATTTGTGAATGCTGAGTCAGCATTAGTTAGTTAGGTAGTTATAACTACTATGGTTAAGTAGCTATTAATAGTAGTTAGTTGGAAAAAACTACAGAGAACAGAATTTCCATGAATTGTATCTTCTCTCTTATTCCTTTTCCTCAATTCAATAATACACCGGAATCCTTCACTTCTTGGGTTCCCTTCGCAACTTTGGTTCTTCGAAGATTTATCTTCCTAGTTCTAGAATAAACACAACAGAAGTGAGAATGGTGTATTCATGTCTTTGGTTACCCTGTTACTCATATATATATTACAACAAACTTGGGGTCCAAGTCCCTTCTTACATTGAATTCTGCCTATAAAATTATTTCTATAGTTCTGCAAATACGCCTTCTGAGCAGCTGTGCTATTTCCCCTTTGGTGCTACTGTTACATGGTTTTGTAAGGCTAGGAATGGTGCCTCCATTTTAATGCTTCCTTTTGTCCCTCTGACACAGTTTCTGCGCTGTTGCGCTACTGTGTTGATGCTTTTTGCTGCAAGGTGCAAGGTGCAATGTTCTAGTCTCTCTTACGTCAAGCTTCCTTGTCAACGTATCTTTGTTCCAACTCTTTTGCTTCCTCATTGTTTTCCCTATTTTCTATTGGATTTTTGGGAACCAATTCACAACAAAAATCAATTAAAACTATTTTAAAATTGATAAATCTATAGATGTATTAACGTAATATTAGATAATAAAATCATAAAAATATATTAGAATAAGTATTTTCATATATATATATATATGTATAAATATATAATTATTTTATAAGAAAAATAATATATCTGTGTATAAGTTTGATTTGGATTTGATCCATTTTAACATAGGATATGAAATCCAGTCTAATCTAATAAAAGAAATCTATTTTTCGATTGGATTTTTAAATGGGATTGGATATCAACACGGTATTGATTAGAGACCTCTTCCAAAAATCAACATTCACTGTTTTATATTTATATTCTTATTAGCGGAATTTATGAAAAAAGTTGCATACTCTTTATGAAAATTCCATGTTCAAGCCCCCCATCTTATGTTCTGCAAATTCCCTTTCAAAAAGCAGCTCCGTTTCCTTTCAATCTCTTACTCATTTGTTACTGAATGCTTCTGTAACTCTTCTCAACAAGCCTATCCATCGAGCTCCCTCAGCAGACTCAGAGCTTCTATGCCAGTCCCTGATCAAACCCATTTCAGAGACCCTCACACTGTTCATTTGTTTTGTGCCAACGCCCTCAAAGTCTCTGCCAAAAAGGCCTTTCTTCCTGAAGGAAAACAGTTACATGCCCATTTGATAAAGTTCGGATTTTGTCATGTCCTGTCCTTACAAAATCAGATTTTGAGTGTTTACCTTAAATGCAAGGAAACTGAAGATGCAGAGAAACTGTTTGAGGAATTGCCTGGCAGAAATGTGGTCTCATGGAATATTATGATTCGTGGTGTTGTTGGATGTGACAATGAAAATGACTCAAATCCACAACTGTGTCTTTCTTATTTTAAAAGGATGTTGTTGGAAATGGTGGTTCCAGATTATATAACTCTTAATGGTCTGATTGGTTTATGTGCTCAGTTTCATGATATTGACATGGGAATCCAGTTGCATTGTTTTACAGTGAAAGTGGGATATGATTTGGATTGTTTTGTTGGTAGTGCTCTCATTGATTTATATGCAAAATATGGTTTAGTTGAGAATGCAAGGAAGGTTTTTTGTGCTGTTCCATGTAAAGATTTGGTCATGTGGAATGTGATTATTTCTTGCTATGCCTTGAATTGTTTACCAAAAGAGGCTTTTACAATGTTCATCTTGATGCAATTGGATGGTGCAAATGGGGATGAGTTCACTTTTAGCAGCCTGCTTAGTATGTGTGATACTTTGGAGTATTATGATTTTGGAAAGCAAGCTCACGGTCTTATTCTGAAACAGTCATTTGATTCAGATGTTTTAGTGGCTAGTGCATTGATCAACATGTATGCCAAAAATGAAAATATAATTGATGCACGCAGAGTGTTTGATAAGATGGCGATTCGAAATGTTGTGGCATGGAACACCATAATTGTTGGGTGTGGGAACTATGGAGATGGGAATGATGTTATGAAGCTTCTCAGAGAGATGCTTTATGAAGGTTTTTACCCTGATGAACTAACTATTTCCAGCATTATTAGTTCATGTGGCTATGCTTCTGCCATGACTGAAACACTACAAGCTCATGCCTTTGCAATTAAATTATCATTTCAAGAATTTTTATCTGTTGTCAATTCTTTGATTAGTGCATACTCCAAATGTGGTAGCATTACTAATGCATCTAAATGCTTTAGATTAACTGAAGAACCTGATCTCATTACATGGACTTCATTAATATATGCATATGCATTTCATGGTCTTGCCACAGAAGCAATTCAGATGTTTGAGAAGATGCTATCTTGTGGCATTATACCAGATAGAATTTCTTTTCTTGGTATTCTCTCTGCTTGTTCCCATTGTGGGCATGTAACTTTAGGACTTCACTACTTTAAATTAATGACCAGTGTGTATCAAATAGTTCCAGATTCAGATCATTATACCTGTCTTATTGACCTTCTTGGACGATATGGTCTTATAAATGAGGCTTTTGAATTCTTGAGGTCAATGCCAATGGAAGCTGAATCAAATACATTAGGAGCATTTATTGGATCTTGCAAACTCCATGCCAATATAGAATTGGCTAAATGGGCTGCAGAAAAGCTCTTCAACATGGAGCCAGAGAAGAGTGTCAACTATACAATAATGTCTAACATTTATGCTTCTCATAGACATTGGTATGATGTGGAGAGAGTTCGCAAAATGTTTGGGAACAAGGGTGATATAAAAGTCCCAGGTTGCAGCTGGATAGAGGTTGCTAATCAAGTTCATTCATTTGTATCTGGTGATAAGACCCACCCTAAAGCTTTTGAAATGTATGATACCTTACAAATGCTGCTTAGGCCTATGAAGGAAAAAATGGTATGAAAATGTAAAGGTTACAGTAGCTGCATAAACCTTAAAATCATTGAAATTGTCATTCTTTTATGTCTAGAAAATCCATTTTTCTATGGTTTTTTCTATACGTTAACGTCTTTGTAATATTAAAATTTGCTTGCTGTTCTTTGTTTACATATTCTTTTTTATAAAGGAAAAATGAGCAGGAACTCGCTCCTTTGACTTTACAAATTTTGGTAACAAAAAATAGTAAACTGATTAATCTTTATAGATTTAATCAAATGGTGTATTTGTTTTATTTTGTCAACAAAAATAGTACAATAAAATAATATACTGATTTTTTTAATATTCGTTGTGTTAAATAAGATACAAACTAATAACAAATTCTGGAAAACAAAAAATAAAAACGAGGCCCACTTATATTCGGGCCGGGCCCTTTGTTTTGGTAATTGATCTGAGGGAATTGAGAAATCCTACAAATCAACAAATTGTTGACAAAAAAAAAAACCTAACTAAACTTGCTTCGTAAATTAATCACTTTTAAAAAAATGTGTTGACTTTTTAAAAATGGATCAATTATAAATAATGCAGTGGAGAAGAGTCTATCCAAACGAGTATATTAATAGCATTTTTCTTTATGCATTTTGTTTCTCAACCTTTTCTTTGTGGTTAAAAAGAAAAAAAAAAACATTTTTCTTGTAGTAAAACTTTTCTTTTGAATATTTGATGCAATTGTATATATCTAATGTTAGAATTCTAGACTGCCAATTAAGTTGGTGATTCTTCTTCGCCTTCTCCTTCTCTTCTTTAATCCCTTGTCAGGTTGAAGTAAACTCTCTTTGTTGGGTATTGATGTAGTTTGATTTTAAACATGTTTTAAGATTATGTGTTGGTTTAAATCTTTATGAATGAAATGCAGAATTTGTCTTTCATACTTGATGTTTCTTTAACTTAGCCACTTAAGTATTGATTTTATGTTTGTGTTATAGATTAAAAAATTTATGCACGAGCCAAATCTAGAGATGAATTTTCTGATTTTGTTACTCCTAGAAATTAAATAGATGTAATGAATCTTGTGATTGTGATTATTTTTAGGGTTTGAATGTCCTCTAAGACTTTTTTTAAATGAATTAAGTAATTAATCATTTCTCAAGAGTGCATGAGGGACCATTGCATTAAGGAAGTACTCCTTGGTTGTTTGAGAAAACCTAACCATCAATTTCAAAATAAATAGATCCTTAAATTCGTCCCCGAATTAGTCATATTTCTCCTAATTAGTCCTCAAACTAAGTTAATTGCATTAGTAAACCTCGAACTTTTAAATATCTATCACATTAGTCTTTCAAATTTCACATTATCCTGTCACATTGGTCCCTGTTGAAGGACTAATGTGATGGATATTTGGAAGTTCGAGAACTAACTTTTATTTTTATTTATTTTAGGAGCTAAGTAGGAGAGAGGGTGATACTTCGAGAACGAAAATGGTAGCTTATTCATTTAAAAATATGGACTCAAACCAACTTTACAAATATCAAATGGTTGTGGCTCAGTTGGCAACGCAGACTGAGATTGTGGGGAGAGCTCCCGGGTTCGATCCCCACTAAACACACTCTTCGGGAGGGGTGAGGAGCCTTAACTGTCACTAAGCCCCGAACAGGATTGCCCCTGGTAATAGGGGATACATGCGGCTAATACCAAAAAAAAACTAACTTTACAAATCAAGTTGATGGAATGATTCAAATGAACTCAATATCCCAACTTCATTTTTAAACGCTTAACATCACATTAGAGTTAATATTTTCTTGCCATTATTATTTTACAAATTTCATTCCTTTTTTTTTATAGATCTTTTCAATTTTAATTAATTGATAACATATAGAATTAATTTATTCTTAGATATTAAATTTGAGTTCTACTGATGACTCTACATTTACTCTCAAATCCTATATACATATTAATTCGAACTTTCAAATATCTATCACATTAGTCTTTCAAGTTGCATCCTTGCTCTAAAATTCAGTTCAAACATGCATGAATGATGCAAGTGAATTTTTTATGAATTCCATAACTTGATTTTATCAGAACTGTATAATTCACCAGCTCCACATTGCTCAACTTTTCATCACTCACATCTCTTCAAGCAATGGCTACTCAGGAAACCTTTTTATCTTTCAATTAAGTGACTATTCCATGGATTATCTTTCTAGATCTCTCCTGCCTGGTGCAAACATCTATGTAGTCAAATTTAACTAGTGACTAGTGAGTAAAGACAATGATTACGAGCATAGATGAGTGAGGCTGTTTGGAAGTAAAATCTAAGGCATTGGTACAGCTTCCTCTCTAAACTATTGAAGAAATATATCTTCAAGTATTGGTACAGGTGCAACTCAAGAAAAGAACTAGATAGGAATGAAAGGCAGTCTAATAACAAGAGGTAGAGAGAAAGAGATTCTATTCAAAAGGATTGACATATCTTGCTCTCAAAAAACTGAATTCCCAGCACCATAAAGCGGGTTTCAAAAGTGATTAGGTCTGAGATGAATCCCATACCTCATGACAAAATTAAAAGAGGTTTTATAATCAGAATTTACAAAAAGAAAAGAATATTAGGGGGTAACAAATAATTGGAATGGGATGGAAAGAATGTCTGAGGGGAGGAACAAGAATGCAAATTCCAGTGTTCCTCTTGGCCTTGGTCCATCTTGTATTTCTCCTTAATACTCAACCAAAATAAATTGCATTGTTATTCAATCTCCTCCAAATAAGCAATCCACCACAAAAAAAAATTAATTCTCTTTCACACCAACCAACCATCCCCTCAATCTACCAATGACTTGTACTATCTCTTAATAATTGAGATTGTTGTTTAAAAGTTACAAAAAAGTAATTTATGCCAGCAATTTTTCCTTTTCAGAGAGGAAAAATGATGAGATGTAAGTAGCTCTCAGTAATATATGCCAACAATTTCCACTCACTTGCAACTGCAGGTTGGAAGAGGAAGAAACCAAAAGAAAAAAAGGGATTATTGAAAAAATTAAGACAAACAAGAAGCTATGCCTTGTTTGAATTGGCTTTAAGGAAAACGTTAAACTTGTTATAATCCCATGACCATACCCACCCCGAGTAACATAGGCAAGGCTGGGCTGAACAACAAAAATCGCATTAGAATAAGAGATGAAGTAGGAGTTACCTAATTCATGAAACGGTTCCAGGGGAGAAAGGGGAGTGGGGAAACGATTACACGGGTGGGGGAAGATGGTGACGGAGAAGGACAAGGGGGAGTGGGAAACGATTACAGGGTGGGGGAAGAGGAGAGGGAGAAGGGGGGAGTGAAAGGAGGTTATTTTCTGGCGGTTTAACACCGCCAGAATACATTAAAAAGCCAACTAGGAGAGAGCATCTTTGGATGTTGCTTTTGATTTTCTCTCCTTCCACCATTTTTTCTTGATTTATTTCTTTTCTTTGCAGGCTTCTTTCCTTGTTTGAGGATGCACTCCCCCCAACTTATTCAATTTATTCACTTTTTCTTTTTGATTTTAGGGGGAGTCATCTTCTTTTTCTTTTTGTTTTTCTGTACCTGCTCCTTGGAATTGCAACATTTTCTTCCCATTATTTTTCTACTTGTCACCTTGCTCTCTATCCCAAATGTGTGAGGGACAGGATATATATATATATATATATTGGCTTGGGTGAACAAGAATAATTAATTAAGGCATAAAATAGGTTGTCAAAAATTGGAAAAATTGTATCAAGGTTGGCTTTTTGGCTCTGAGCAAATATATTGAAAAACAAAAATTTGCCTTTGTCATTTCCATATTTTCCAAAAACAGCAAAAGATTCAAAAACTCAATCAATAAAATTGACAGACAGCGGTGAAAAACTCTCAATTTAGTGTTTGGGCTCTTAACTCACCGGTTACTTGGCTAAATTCCTTGATAAAATATTTATTGGTTTTAATTAACTACCCTGATTGATTCTCATGTGAAGTATCCTAATCCTAATTGATTATGGGATTAATCACACGACTTTTTTTCCTTCCTAATCTGGTTAGTTAAACTGCCTAATTTCAGAGATTTTTCAAAAAATTTCCTTTTTTATTTCCTAAATCCTAAGTCCTAAAAATTTTAAAAATCCTAAAAATAAAAAATTCCTAATTAGGGGTCCTAGAAATTAAGAAAATAGAAAATAAAAGAAAGAAAAGAAAGAAAAACACCAATGTTAATCTTCATCCTCTGTATTCTGTGGGTCCTTGTCATATTTTCTAGCTGCTGCTGCTTCACCTCCCTCCTGGAAGAATAGGCCTGTCCCTAGACCAATGCTAGAATATCCGGAATTCTTCCAACACCATGCCTGGGTATGGGTCTTGCAACAGCCTATTCACTCGGGAATCTCATGGGATCATATTTTCTGATCCTTTTCCCCATGTCTTCTCCTCGTGAGCTAAAGCCACGGGAAAGAGTAGCAATTTATTCCTAGGCATCTGAAAAGTCAAATAACAACAATTAGTTTCTAAACACATTTATTTTAATGATGCCTTATTGCAAATACCAATTCATGAAGAACATGAAAGCCCATCATTAACCAATTGCATGCATAAAGAATTATTTTCAACAAAAAATTTTACTGCACTTGGTAATGTCTTTCTAAAAACAACATATACTCATTTGTTTTGCAAGTATTCAATCAATCCATAGAAAGTGAGAGTTTAAATTTTTTGAAAAAGATAGAGCATAACACTTTCCAATTTAATAACTCACAAAACAAAGAGATTTCCAATTAAGCACAATGTTCTTCAGCCAAAAACACATTAAGGATAGCAGATAATAGTATTCATAATCTTAAAGTTGTTATCCTAAAGTTTAAATCATGAAAGCAGAATAGATGAAGATTTTAATTGGTAAAAAAAAATAAATAAATAAAAGAAAAATATGAAATTTGAAAGTTTCAAAATTGATTGAAGTTTGTGAGTGGAAAAAGTGAAAAGAAAAGCTTAGGAAGTAGAGAAACAGTACATGAGAAAATAGAAGATTTTAAAATTTTCGTACTGCTGCGCTTCACCTGCGCTTAGCACAAGTGAAGCGGAGAAAACAATGACTAAAATTGCAATATGCGCTTTACCTGCGCTTAGCGCAGATGAAGCGTAGAAAACAGAATTAGATTTTTGCAATTTTTAGTCACGTTTTCTGCTACTTCCTATTAAAAAAAATATTTTACTTTCCACAAACTTATTCCAATCAATTTTGAAATTTTCCTAAATCCTAAAAAAATGAAAAATCCTAATTAAAAAACAAAAACAAAAGAAAACAAACTAAAAACTTAAAAATCTCTGGGTTGCCTCCCAGGAAGCATTTGTTTAACGTCTTATAGCTCGACGCCTGCTTTGTTAGGGTGACTGATACTGAAATCTTTTGGTGAGCTTGTGAGCTGCACCCTTCCTTTCTTTGGCACATAAGCCTCCCCATAACATTGCCTTGGAGCAACCTGTAGTGTGAAATGTCTTTAAGCATTTGAGCTTCTTTTTGGAATTAGACCATGCCTCTGACTCCCTTGGCTTGACTCTTCTTTTCTTTATTTTCTTGCTCTCAGGTGCATGAGTTTTCTTCTCTTGAAGCCTTGATGATTCACCATTGGTTGCTCTCAAGTTCTTTGCCTTGCAGGGATCTTTGATATGAAACACTCCTGACCACTTGATCTTCAATCTGGCTCTAGGTTCTGAGTTTGATTCTAGCATGACTTTCCTTCTCTTTGCCTTGTTCTGGTCAGTGTGCTTGCATGCCTTTCTTTTGTGAGGTCTGGAAGGATTATCACTTGTACCATACCTTTCTTGATCTTCCTTTGCAGGACTGGTTGGATAAGGCACGGTCTTTGATCTTGATACCACTTCCCTTCCTTCTTTAGACTTTGATTCACTATCTCTCTGTTCACTCCTTTTATCTTTTTCTTGATCTTTTTCATCATGTACACCCTCAAATGTGTTGTTCTCTTTCTCCCCTTCACAATCAATCTCTTCTTCAAGCACCATCTTCTCTTTTTCATCCTCTCCTTTTTCTTTTTCTTCTTCTACTGCACATTCTTCCTCGTTCTTTTCTTCAACAGCTTCTTCTAATTTCTTTTCTTCATTAAGAACGAAATAATAAAGAAAAGGATGTTCCTCTTCTTCATCTTTCCCTTCTTCATCACGGTGAAAAGCTAAGTGTATTTGATATGGTAAACCTCTGACTTGCAGTGCATGTGTAAACACTTCTTCTTCTTCTTCTTCCTCTTCTTCATCTTCTTCTTCTTCTCTTCTTCTTCTTCTTCTTCTTCTTCTTCTTTCTCTTCTTCATCAACCAGGTTGTCATCATCATACTGTTCTTCAGAGTTAAACTGTGCTTTTTTCTTTGCCTGATGTTTGGTCAAATTTACTATCATCTCAGCTAATGTGGGACCAGCACCACGTCCTAATTCTTCATTCATCTTTTGACGCATTATCAATCCTTGCAATTCTCTTTCAATATAATCTTCCACTTCTGATTGCATTGGTTGAACTGAAGAGTAATTCTACTGGTGTTGAACAGAAGGTTGCACATGAAATGAAACAATATCTTGGTGCCATCCAAAGTTCTTATTCTGGCTACTTCTCCATCCTTGAGAATTATTTACAAAGTTGTTGCTGTTGGAGAAGTTGCCTAATCTTCCTTGGTTTCTTGGAAAAGAGCAACAATTGTTGAGATGGTTACCTTCGCAAAAGTCACAAGTTAATTGTGGTGACTGGACCGGATAGGAGTGAACTTTTTGCAGTGGCTGAGAAAGATCAACTATCTTCTTTTTTACTGCTTCTATTTGCTGCATTAACCTCTTATTTTTCGCCCTGATTTCATCTTCAAGAGTTTGCTTATGTGACAAAACAGCATCTTGTTGCCACCCAAAATTTTGATTCTGGTAACTTCTCCAATCCTGTGAAAGATTGTTAGAATAATTATTGTAATTGGAAAAGTTACCTTGATTTGATGTGTGGGAGAAATATTTTGGCTCTTGCTGTCTAACATAATCTCCAAGGGATCTTGTCGGTGGATTTTGATAATCTCCAAGTGTCCTTCTTGGTTGATTTTGCCATCCAGAAGCCATTCAACTCTTACTTTACTTGGGGTGGTTGAACAGAGAGTGTTGAGTTTCTTTGCCCTTTTTCTCTTCTCTCCTTTTGTTCCTTCTATTAATTGATTTTGAGATACCTGTCTTCAAAAAAGCACTATTCAAGAATCTCAAACAATTGTTAGCCGAGGAAGGTGGAACAAAATAATTTTTTTTTTCGAAAATAAAAAAAAATGAAAATAATAAAAAAAATAAAAATAAAATCCTAAAATTCTAAGATAGAGTTTGAATTTGAAATAAGATATTTACTTATCCTAAATTCCTAAAAGAACCCAAACAAGATAAGCATTGAAGATAAGATAAGATAAGATAAATTTCAAATTTCAATTTCAGATTTTTTTAATAAAAATAAAATACGAAAATAAAATAAAAAAGAGAAAAAAATTTAAAATTTAAAAATATAATTTTTTTTTGAAATTTTTGAAACAATCGAAAATACAATCAACTAAAATTATACAAATTGAGACACCGCTCCCCGGCAACGGCGCCAAATACTTGATGGGTTTCCTGGCAAGTTTACCAGTAGTCCAATAGTTTTAGAGTAAGTAGAGTATCGTATCCACAGGGAGCGGTTTTAACTTATAAAGTTAGAGTAATTGTATTTTCAATAAAACGTTTTCGCAAAAAGGTTGGTTTTACGGAATGATAAAATAAGCAAAGATAACACGAGATAATAGTATTTAGGACTAGGATTTGATTTCGTTTCATCTCCCCCCTTGTGCATTCGAATCCCTTTTCCCTTATTTATGATCGTACTTGTAATCACCTTAGCATTGTTTAATTACAATAATTATAAGGCATGCCTGGTAATTATCGTACCCACAAATTTCCCTATAACATTATAAATAAACGCCAAAAACTATTCTCTACAGGCATTCAAAGTGGCATTTGGTGACCCCGAACATTCCCCGTATTTTGCAATCAGCGCTATCGAATTAACCATACTTTCACATAAGGCACCTACGGAGGGGTTTGTCACTCACTGAACCTCCGATCGTTAAAATACAATCCTTATGCTACGATATGACTAACCCGAGTACCTTTAGCAATCCGAGAATAAGCTTCATGAACAGCTCCATGCTCACCTACCTCTGATACTAGCCGGAGTTCCACTTTTTGTATCCAGAGCAGAGCCTACCATCCCGGCGCACGCGCAGAGTTGATGCATTACACACAACATAAAGATACCGATAAATTACAAGCATAGAATCATAAATAAAATAGAAAAGAGAATTCTTATACACAAGGGGATTGAATCTACTACATCAAATCCTACTAGAGAGCTTAGCTACTCATGGTAGCCATTACAAACTACTGAGAAATCTGTCACCTTTCCCAATCCTATACTACTCTCCCTCTGTATCAGTGTCTTGGGTCCCGAGGACCTTGTGTTTGTGACCTTTGCAAAGGGCTCTATTTATAGAGTTGGAAAACCTTCAAGGGATCAGGTTGTGATGTCACTGGTGAGTGTTTAATCCAATCAGAGGCTGCCCTTTCATTAATTGACGTCACTGGTGTGAAGCTTGACCAATCAGAAGCTTCCCCTTCACTAAATGACGTCACAGCGCGCGACTTCATTAATCAGGACACGCGCTTCATGTACGCTAGGCGCACATGAAGCCTGGCCGTTCTGGTTACGCGCTCCACGTGCGCTTAGCGCGTGTGGAGCGTGGAATGCGCGGCTGCTTTCGTTGATTTGTGGAACTAACCTCATGATCTCCTTATGATCTTATCTGGTTTTCCCATTATCCCTTTATCCGAATTATTTTGTACTTATCTGCTTTGTATTTGAATTGGAAAGATTCTTTGCAGGATTCTCTGATTTTCTTTTATTTATTTAATTTTTGAATCTGCAATATCCTCCATTCTGATGCTTTTTCCACTCTTGTCCCAAATCTGCTATAATTATGTATAAAATAGCAAATTTCTATTTAAAATAACATCATATCCAAATTTATATCAAATAAATACAATTATTATAAATATTAACAAAAAGGGATATTTTGGGACATAAATTACTATTTAATCATTGATAAGTGTAATAAAAACTATATGAAATTAACGTTAATTTTACACTTATTAGATATAAGCTGGGGGATGGCCACTGATTTTTGCTAAAAAAACGAGCTTGTTTCTACTAAACCATATGCTGTATAATAGAGCTGCAAACAGGGAAGTATCATCTTCTGTAGGGAATTGAATGAAATGATCGATCAACACAGCCATGGATTGGGGAGCACAATTAGCAACCGGGAGGACCAAAGGAGATTGTGCCCAGAAATCTTTCACCCAGTCACAATGAATAAAAGCATGATCAACAGATTCCACATGAAGTGAGCACCTGGGACAGTTCTGATCAATGTTCATTCCCTTATTGAGGAGCTTCTGTCTAACTGGGATACATCCCTTCTTCAGCCGCCAAACAAGGTGCTTATATTTTGGGATGGTATCTAGCTTCCATAGTTTCTTCCATAAAGATTGGTCCCAGGCGGAGACTCCAACCGAGGGGGGGTATCCTCCTGTACCTGATCACATATGAAATGGTATCCAAACTTTACAGTATACTCGCCACTTTTAGTTCCTCCCCAACAGAGAGAGTCAGGACAGTTGCGGACAAGAAGAGGAATGGCTAAAATCTGGGCTATTTCAAAATCCTGGAAAATTGAATTAAGGGTATCAACTCTCCATGTTCTGGTATCATGATCAATGAGAGATTCAACCATTAAGTCAGCAAGGTGGAGAGGATAGGGGGACCAAACGTGATACCCAGGCTGATGAGGCAGCCAACCGTCTCTCCAAATGTTGATAGAAGAACCATCACCAACGGTCCAATAAGCACCCCGTTGAAACACCCATTGAGTGGAGTGGATACTACACCAAGTGTAGCTTGGGTTGAAACCCAGCTTTGCCTGGAGAAAGTTCGATCTGGGGAAATACTTTGCCTTCAAACACTGGGACATCAGTGAGCCTGGGTTGTGAATCATACGCCAACCTTGCTTGGCTAGTAAAGCTTGGTTGAAGGCTTGGAAAGAACGAAAGCCCATACCACCCTTACATTTCGGCATACTTAGCTTTTTCCAAGAGATCCAATGAATCTTCCTTTCATTTTGCTTACTCCCCCACCAGAATTTACTGATCATGGACTCTATTGTATCATATAAAGTTTGGGGAAGCAAGAAGCACCCCATAATATAACAAGGAATGGATTGGGCAATAGATTTAATGAGTACCTCTCTTCCAGCAAGATAAAAAATTTTCTTTCCACCCCTCAATTTTCTTCCAAACACACTCCCGGACAAAATAAAAAATTTGGGTTTTTGATCTCCCTACAAAAGAAGGGATACCCAAATATTTTGAATGATGGTCCACAACCTTAACTTGCATCCAGCCTTGGATCATGATTTGCCTATCAGGAGGAACATTTCGGCTAAAGGACAATTCAGACTTATCAAAGTTGATAAGTTGCCCAGAGGCTTGTTGGTAGAGCTCAAGGAGTTGGAGAATAGTAGTAATCTCTTGATCAGTACTTCTAAAAAAAATGATACTGTCATTCGCAAAGAAAAGATGAGTGATGGTTGGGGCACTTCTTGAAATTCGGATACCATGAACATAGGAATTCATATGAGCTCTCTAAATTAAACCTGAAAACACTTCAGCATAGATAATGAACAGGTAAGGGGAAATAGGATCTCCTTGCCTTAAACCTCTCCGTGAACAGAAAAATTCACATGGGTATCCATTTAATAATACAACTGATGAAACAGAATTCACACACCCCATAATGAGAGTAACCAGGTTCTGGGGGAAACCCATAGCTAGCATGGTAGCTTCTAAAAAATTCCACTCAATTCTATCATAGGCTTTAGCCATATCTAGCTTTAGCCCAATAAAACCTTTCCTCCATGTTTTCTTTTTCGCATGAAATGAAAGGTATCAAAAGCAACCAAAGCATTATCAGTGATTAATCTCCCGGGGACAAAAGCACTTTGTTAGAGGCTAATAATATCAGGAAGAATTAATTTGAGTCTGTTGGCAATTGTTTTAGTTATTACTTTCAACAAAACATTGCACAATGGGTCTAAAATCCCGTGAATGCTTAGGCTTTTTAATTTTGGGGATCATACAAATATGAGTTTGATTAATTGAGCTCGAACTCATACCTTTATTAAGAATATCCATGATCAAGGAAAGGCAACCCGAACCAACAATGGATCGGTATTGTTGAAAGAAAAAAGTTGGGAGGCCATATGGGCCAGGTGCGGCCCATGGCTTAAGTTGTTTTAGAGCACAAACAACCTTAGCTTCACTAAACGGTTCTGCTAGAAGGTGGCCCATTTGAGGAGAGGCTCTATCTTTAACCACAACCACTGCATCATCAATGTGGGAATTATTGCCAGCCTGGAAAAGATCACTAAACAGCTTCGCCCCTGTCCAAGTTTCTAAAATAGTGTACTGTGAAAGTATATTGTTATATTTAATAAAAATTTTGAACATTAATTATGTTTTATGTTTTAAAATATTAACGTATTGTGTTTCGATTTAATTAAGTTGTTATGTCATTAATATTTAATAATATGTTTAGATGATTTTGGAGTAATTTTTCAATTGAGTTATAATTTTCTTTAATTAATATTTTTTAATGAGTTATTAATTTTTCACTTAATTAAATTGCGGGTAACGGGTGTATGCACATATAGGTGTCCAACACATACGGCGACAGACATTAAAGTTGTTGTTCGCACATATATGGACACGAGTATGAGCTTTTTTTTAAAGTGTGAGTATGAGAACATGCACTATAGTATCTTGTTCAGAGTACACATTGTCGTCTAACGACAATTGTTTTTTTTTTCATTTTGTTTAAACAATGAGATTTATAAAGTTTAATATTATTTATTTTTTGTTCAGGCGTCAAAGGTTGTCTGTTTCTTACACCATGTGATTCTTCTTTTTATGTTTTTTTAAATTAAACAAACATTACTCGAGGAGATGAAAACAAAAATGGAAACATGGGAAAGGATGTATACTCGTTTGGGTTTGATGTACACATCCCACCCTATGTCCCTATCATTCTTTCTTTTTTTTATGAAGGTCGAAAATTCGTAGAAAAGCAAAATAAAGAAGCGCAAAAGACCAAACTATCTGACGCACCCTATCATTATTGTCAACGGAAGATCGACTATACTCACAGCTCTGTCCTTTCCAGTTAATAATTTTTATTTTTATGAGACAAGGTTCATATTCGTCAGGCTGTGCCAAACTTAATGGAATCTCAGTGGTGGCACCGAGGTATAGATGAGGGTGTGCAATCACTTTGATATAAAACCAGCAGTACCCTTCTTTAGCCTTACAAATTTGTGTTTCATTCAACATCTCCCTCCTAGTCAATCAGAATTATGAGTTCGAAATCAAAATCCTCATCTCCTCATGATGTCTCCAATAGTTTAGGCTATAAGGCATCAAACAATAAGAACACAGGTCTGAGCTTTAAAAAGAAATCAAATGATACATCAGAGTATTTGGGCCATAAAGGACAGCCTCCACGTGCAAGTGCAAGTGCAAGTGCAAGTGCAAGTGCAAGTGCAGCCCCTAAAGAGAAGAAGAGCAGTATTATGAACAAGGTTCAAGATAGTCTTGCTTATAAATTCTGATGAATATATATATATATAGCTTAGTGGTTGTGGCATCTGCAGATCTTATTGTTTACCGGTTTTTGTGTGATTTTGCACTAGTTGTACCGTTTCTTGTGTTAGTGCTGTTACTGTGTTATTTCATTTTGGTGATGTTATTTCATCGGTCTGTTGCTGCGCAATGAAGATTAGGAACCTCTGACTTGCTTCTGGATAGGGCAGATGGAGACGAGATACAACATCTTCAATGGCACACGGTGGAGGCTTGCAGAGGGTGATTGGCAAGCTCTCTGCTCTTGATGAATTCACCATTGCCTATCCCAATTGAAGAACCATCCATGTCGGCTACGGCCAGCTTGCCAGAACCATTCCTCTATGAGTGTGTTTGGCAAAGCCAATAAGCTAGCTATTAGCTTATTTGACTAGCTTATAAGCTAGTTTGACCAACACAATAGTGTTTGGTAGAGTACATTAAAGTAGCTTATTTTAGGAGCTTCTAGCTTATAAGCTACAAGCTAGTTCACCTAGCTTCTAGCTTGTAGCTTGTAGCTTATTTAATTTTCTTCCATCACTACCTCTTATATTTTAATACATTTCTCTTATTATTCTTAATTTCTTTTTATCTATTATTATATATTTTCAATTTTAGTGACAAAAACCTTCCAATTTCTTTTACCTATTATTACCTATATAATAAGTAATTTAAAAAAAATACGAATTTATTAAATTGTTATTTTCTTTTCACTATTTTATGAAATTATTTTTATTATACTATTTATTTTATCAATTTCATTATTTATTTTAATTTTTAATTAAATATTTTATCACTAAAAAAGTTTAATAAGAATTTAATTATTTTTTAAATATAAAATTATAATTACAAAATAATATATATTTTTTCTAAAAAACATAAATAAAATTTATACAATAAAATTTATGTAGTTATGCCCTTTTATGTCATTTTACATTTACTAACTAGCTTATCAACTAGTTTTACTAAACACTTCTAATTTAATAAGTTAGCTTATCAGCTCGGAACTTATAAGTTAGGAGCTTATCAGCTAGAAGCTAGCTTATCAGCTACCAGCTAGCTTTGCCAAACGCACCCTATATGCTTCCCCCACATATACAACGAGAAACCTGATATCTTTTTGGGAGTCATAATGGAAAGACGAGGATGTAAAGGAGCTTTACACTATTTGGTGGGACTGTCTTTTTATTGGTGGGAACAAGGGTGATACAAAAGTCCCCGGGTTGCAGCTGGATAGAGGTTGCTAATCAAGCTCATTCATTTGTATCAGGTGATAAGACCCACCCTAAAGCTTTAGAAATGTATGATACCTTGCAAATGCTGCTTAGGCCTATGAAGGAAAAAATGGTGTGAACATGTAAAGGTTACAGTAGCTGCATAAACTTTAAAATCACTGAAATTGTCATTCTTTTATGTCTAGAAATTCATTTTTCTCTGTTTTTTTTTTATACGTTAACGTCTTTGTAATATTAAAAATTGCTTGCTGTCCTTAGTTTACATATTCTTTTTTATAAAGGAAAAATGAGCAGGAACTCGCTCCTTTCACGTTACAAATTTCAATCGCGAGATTCCCCCACCTCATCAGTATTTCACCCACCAAACACCCGTTTTTTTCTCTTTTTTTTAGTTGTAAACAGTAACTTTTTTTTTTTTCCAAAAAATATTTTTTTTCTTTTTTTAATATGTGAACCGTATTTTTTTTGACAATTTTTTTTTTAAAAAGTCTGATTTTTTTTCCTCAAAAAAGAATTATTTATGATTAACCAGATTAATAACCTAGTTAACCACCAACTTAAATGATATTAACCACATGTTTGAACATTACTTTTTTGTAAATGTGAACAGTACCTACTTTTTTTAAAAAAATTATTGTCGGTTAACCAGATTAATAACATAGTTAACCACTCACTTATATGGTATTAACCACATGTTCACTTGAAAACAGAGTTAAAGGTTTGTCATTTTGAACAGTTATCTGAACTTATATCAATATTCACCACTTGAGCAACTAATTTAACCACATAATAACTCACAGTTAACCACTTTTTGCCTTAGTTATAATTATTAACCAGTTTAATAACACCGTTAACCACCAACTCATATGGTATTAATCACATGTTTACTTAAAAAAAATATTCACCACATTAATAACACAGTTAACCACCAACTTATATGATATTAACCATTAATCAGATTAATAACACAGTTAACCACCAACTTATAAAGTATTAACCACATGTTCACTTAAAAACAAATTATTCACCATATTAATAACACAGTTAACCGCCAACTTATATGATATTAACCACCTCTTCACTTGAAAACAAAGTTATAGGTTTGTCATTTTTGAACTTATATCAATATTAACCACTTGAGCAACTTGCTTAACCACATAACCACATTTTGTCTCAGTTATAATTATTCGAAGTGATTAAATATTAACCACTTGAGCAACTCGTTTACCCACATATTATCTCACATTTACCATTTTTATCTACTAACTCACACTTAACCACCTTTTTGCATCACTTGTAATTATGGTTAATGCTATATAATTTGGTGGTTATCTATGTTGTCAATATGGTTAATTATAGATAGAATATTTTTTTTTAAAAAAAGAGATTTTTGGTACAAAAACATGTCGCTGTTAAAAAAAAATTGGTCAAAAAAATTTTTTTTGGTCAAAAAAATAGGTTGGGTGTGCCGTGGGTGGATTTATTTGGGTGTGGGAAAAAACTTTTCCTACAAATTTTGGTAACAAAAAATAGTGAACTGGTTAATCTTTTATAGATTTAATCAAATGGTGTATTTGTTTTGTTTTGTCAACAAAAATAGTACAATAAAATAATATACTGATTTTTTTAAAATATTCGTTATGTTAAATAAGATACAAACTAATAACAAATTCTGGAAAACAAAAAATAAAAACGAGGCCCACTTGTATTCGGGCCCTTTGTTTTGGTAATTGATTTCAGGGAATTGAGAAATCCTACAAATCAAAAAATTGTTGAAAAAAAAAACCAAATTAAACTTGCTTCGTAAATTAATCTCTCTTAAAAAAATGTGTTGATTTTTAAAAAATGGATCAATTATAAAGAATGCAGTGGAGAAGAGTCTATCCAAAAGAGTACATTAATAGCTTCTAGGGTATGACACCTCTTTTTACTAGTAATAATAGGCCACTCAATTATTTAGAATAAAATAATCAACCAATCATGGCCGTTAATTTAAAAATGAAAGTGATCCAACGACTTTTAATAGGTGTCATACCGGTATGTCACCCATGCGATGACATACCCTAGACGCGGCCTTTTTCTTTATACATTTTGTTTCTCAACCTTTTCTTTGTGGTTAAAAAGACAAGAGAATAAACCTTCTTCTCGTAGTAAAACTTTTCTTTTGAATATTTGACGCAATTGTATATTTAATGATAGAACTCGAGATCACCAATTAAATTATAAGTTGGTGATTCTCCTTCGCCTTCGCCTTCTCCTTCTCTTCTTTAATCCCTTGTCAGGTTGAAGTAAACTCTCTTTGTTGGGGTATTGATGTAGTTTGGTTTTGAACATGTTTTAAGATTATGTGTTGGTTTAAATCTTTATGAATAAAATGCAGAATTTGTCTTTCATGCATGATGTTTCTTTAACTTAGTCACTTAAATATTGATTTTATGTTTGTGTATAGATTTAAATATTTATGCACGAGCCAAATCTAGAGATGAATTTTTTTATTTTGTTACTTCTGGAAATTACATAGATGTAATGAATCTTGTGATTGTGATTATTTTTAGGGTTTGAATGTACTCTAAGACTTTTTTTTAAATGAATTAAGTAATTAATCATTTCTCAAGAGTCCATGAGGGACCATTGCATTAAGGAAGTACTCCTTGGTTGTTTGAGAAAACCTAACCATCAATTTCAAAATGAATAAACCCTCAAATTTGTCCCCGAACTAGACATCTCTTTCTTAATTAATCCTCAAACTAAGTTAATTGCATAAGTAGTTATCGAACTTTCAAATATATATCACATTAGTTTACCAACTTTCACATTATCCCATCACATTGGTCTCTGTTAGAGAACTAATGTGATAAATATTTGAAAATTCAAGTATTAACTTTTATGTTTATTTAATTTGGAAACTAAGTAGGAGAGAGAGTGATAATTCAATGATGAAAGTGTAATTTTATTATGTTATAAATATAAACAAAAGTTTTTTCTAAGGTGTACCGGATTTAAAAGCTATTGTATAATACATAATTATATTTCAGTGATTAAATATTTATATGTTCCATCATCCCTCGATTGTTTGAAACTCATAGCTAAGGACTAAAATATAATTATGTATGGTGCAATAATTTTTAATATATATAATTTAAAAGTTTAATAAATTATTTTATTTATTATTCTTTTTACTATTTATTTTACTTTTTCCACTATTAATTTAATTTTTAGTAAATTATTTCATCACTAAAAGTTAATAATATTTTAAAATTTATAAAAAATAATAAGTTATAGTTACCTAACATTATATTTTAAATCAGCAAAAAAAAAACATTATATATTTTACTAGAAAATAAAAATAGAATTTATATTATAAAACTTATGTAAATTTTTTGTGACATTTTATATCAATTAACTATTTAAACTAAATATCTATAATTCAATAAATTAGCTTATTAATTAAATTTTGACTTTAATTATACAAATTTACTCATAAAATATATATTATATAAAAATTTACAAAGAAAAATGAAAAAGTGAGGGGGGCCATGGCACATTTTGCCCCCATGAAGCCTCGCCCCTGGGTTGTACATTTCATTTTATTCCAAATGAGTTTTGCTGATGCGAATCCATACGTTATGGCCAACTGTCAACATATTGTGGTCATAATCAAAGGGCCACGAAAATGAAGGTGATAAAAAAATGAAGGGGAGACTGAATTGATTTTTTTTTCTTCCAGAAACTGAATGATCAAACACGGAGGGGAGGACTGAATAACAAAATTACTGTTGTAGCCATTAATGTAACTAATTTTAGAAAAGAGTAAAAAAGTATTCATGTTCAAATAAAAAGGTGTGGGAAGCTAATATAATGCTAAAAATCAGGTGCTAGTATATTAGCAACCAATTATAATATTATTGAATGACTCCTCGCTAGCTTGGTATCAAAATTATAAAATAATAATGCATCAACATATTGTTGAATAATAATATAAAAAATTTCTACACTAATAAGTAATAATACATAAAAATTAAAATACTTTTTTATTTTATTTTTTTCATAAATCTAAATTTTTTGAGTGGTACTTAGATAATTTATATGAAATCATAAATTCAAACATCATTGGCACTATTGTTAAAAAATAAATCCTAAATTCCGGTACGTACATCTTAATGAATTTTCACATTAATTAACATGGTTAATAATATGAAATTTTACTGTTTTAAGACAAAATAATTGGACTATAGTTATGTAATGTTTGCAATTGTAATATAAATTTAATTACATACATTATTTTACACCATCATCAAATAATGTGTTATCATATTAATTAATGAATTTAGTGCCTGTTTGGTTAAGCTTCTACTATCTATCAACCATGTTTTGACTTTTCTAAACGGGGTTTCAGTTTTATGGCAACTGTTTGGCTAATTTGTTCCTGCACAGTAAACCAATTTTCGTCCGTAGTGAACGTGGTTTCAGGGAATTGGTTCCATTATTGATTTTGGCATAATACGTTTGCGAGTTTTACACATGTACCCCTATTGATAGCCATTTTAGTAATAAAATAAATAAATAGTAAACTCATTTTAGTAATTTTGTATCCAAAAGTGATTTTACTTTATCTCATCCAAATAAAATTAATTTCTGTCAACCCACTTTTACAATTAGGTAGCCAAACAGAAAATCAATTCTACCAAAATCAATTCTACCAAAATCAATTTTACCCAAATCAATTCCTACCAACTGTAAACCAAACGAACCCTTAATAATACATGAGATATCATACTCATAATCAATGTTTTAAAAACAGAACCGGTAATTGAACCGGTGAAGGCACTGGTTCACGGTTCAATGGTTGAACCGTGGTCGAACCGGTATTAATTAAACATATATTTTAAATATTATATAGTATTTTAATTAATAAAATAACACAAAATTATAAGAAATTATGATATATGAAGTTATAAATGTGTTTAAATAACCTTATTATAAGGTTTATAAAATAAAAAAAATAAAAAAATTGATAAAATAATAAATATCTACATGTAATTCTCAAACATATGTTTTTATTTATCTTAAAAGTATTTTAAATTAAAAAAAATAAAAAAAATAATTTTTTTTTATAAAGACCGGTTCAACCGGTTTTTTACCGATTTTCCGATTTAGGGACCGGTTCTCTGTCAGGCCGGTTCTGTGGTTCTGTTGGACCGGACACATGACCGGTTCACCGGTTTTCCGGTCCGATCGGCCGGTCCGATTTTCTAAACATAGCTCATAATAACATATTATTGAATAATAATGTAATTTTTCTACACGATTAGTATATTTTAATTAAACTTTTGTAATATATAAAGATAAAGATTTTCATCCTACAACCGGATCCCCTGTTATTATTTAGGCACATAAAACACTTGTTTAAGGATTACCTCGCAAGACGGGAATTATCGACTTAATTCGTCATTGTAAAATATATAATTAATTTGCATATAAGTTTCTTTTTACTCCTTCCTAAATATATAGAAAACACAATGTCATCAAAAATCATATTCATACCTCACTTTGAAAGAGTCATTAAAATATGATTTATCAAATTTAGCAGCTTTCTAACTTCTAAGTCAACAGATGTATGTTTGCTTTTACATTTCCAGCCATATTTTCTTTTGTTTTTTTTTGGTCGAAAGCCATATTTTCTAAAGAGTTATATTATTCATGCAGCATATTTATACAACAACTCATACAACATGCATTTTCTCTCTACATCTCTCCATCACATCACTAATCACATCATTTATCAAATCTCACACTTTTCACCTTTCTCTCTATCTCTCACCTTATTGTACATGCTAACATGTTATATAAAAACAATTTCTCTTTTCTAAACGTCCAAAAACTTTGTTATCTTCTTTATCTTCAGGTCACAATCATTCACTGTTCATTCATGACCTTTTCAAAATTACTTTCTATTTTCTAAAACACAGATTGGTCCCTCATTAATTCTTTCCGACATCTTAGTCTTACAAATTACCACCATGCAAGTCGTTAAATTATACACATGTGTGTGAAATTATTTTGATAAAAAATCGTTAAATATGATTTTAATGTATTTTAGTCTATATAATTTAATATTTAATATTGGTGGATTTGAGATCTCTCAAAAAGAAAAAATATCTGTTTTCATTCCTTAACAATCACCGATTTTATGTTACTCGAATTCGAGAGTTTTTCCCACAATCTCAGCATGAGTTGCCAACTTACAACTCTTTGATATTTTAAGTTACAGTTAAAACCAAATATTAACTATATTTTAAGCATTAAAAACACCTTTAACCCAAAAATTTAAAAAGTATATAACTGTGTATTGAAGAAAATTAAATGGGGTAGGATTTTTTTTGGTAAATAATAAATTTAGGGTGAGAGAATGTCTCAGTTCAATGCGGCAGGTAAAATCTCTGGGCTTTTTGAACACTTAGAGAGAGGTACTTATATTTTACCTCACCTAGGGGACAAGTGGGGGTTGGAACCTGCGATTTATCAGATACGAGACCTTATCTTGTTCCACTCGACCAATCCTTCCGTTGAGAAAATGGGGTAGGATGATTAGTCAATTGTACTTGCTGGTGTGTATCATAGTCATAATTGGGCATGCATGGACAAGAAGCAACCACCGAAATTGAAGTTGAATATACAAATTGAAAAAACTTAGCTTCCACGGTGCATGATAGCGTCACCCACCTTTTAATTTTATTACCAAAAAACACAAAGTCGTTGCTCTCATAATTTTATTACTTCACTTCAGTTGACGCACACACTCTCTCTCTCTTCCAGCTAACCGCCAATTTCTCACTCTAAAAAACACATGACAACCCCTTATGTTCGCCGCCGGGACCCCAGTTCCGACCGCCGGAGCACGCCGGACCGGACCATGCGCTCTCCTGCCTACGCCTCCTCCGAGCTCAGCACCTCCCACCACTCAACCTCCTCCTCCTCCGGCAGCCGGAACCCGTTGTCCGCCGTCGCCAGGTCCTTCGCCGGAATTTTCACCGGTTGCTTCACGCCGCCGGAGCCCAACAGCTCCAAGAGCTTCGTGGATTCCGAGGAGTTCAAGTCTTCGTCCGGTAGTAGTTTGAATTTTCCTCTGTTTTTTCTTTTTCTTTTTTGAAAAATTAGGTGGAAAAATGGTTATGTGTGCTTCTCTGTTGTTATGGATCTTAGAGTTTGAGCTTGTGCATAAAAAAGTTTCTGTTTTTAAACTGTGCGTGCTCTTTGGGTGGCTTCTGAGAAAAGGGTACAAATGTCAAGAAAATTTGAGATTTTGGTCTGTTCTGAATGGTAGCTTGATTCAGCCTTTGACTTTGATTATGGGTCGAGAATTCGGTGAAGTCCTCGTTCTCAAAATCATGGCTATCTGTTTTGGACATTGATACAGCAATCTCCATTTGTTTGTTTGTATGTGAAGGTTAACTTTTGAACTAAGCTTGCACTTTCTCAGAGCCATGAATTACTTACCCTGCAATGGTTGGTTGAAGAGGAAGTGGACTGTATTTTCAACCAAAGTTATTTGTAATTTCAGGGTGTTTGAATGTTGGAGTCATTCTCAGAAAGATTTTACCTAATAATCCTATGATTATGTTTGTGAGGATTCTCATTTAAAGACAAAAAATTGAGCCAGTAATAGCATTATTTTCATTAATGCATCTGTATAGTTCTAATAAAATCTTTAGCATCTGTCACAAAAAAATCTATATATGTAGCAGAAACATTATATGGATTTTGAAGTTCAGCTGTTAAATATTTGAACTAACATTCGTTTTCTCAGTGCCAGGAATTGCTTAATTTTACCCATCAATGCATTGCATTTAGGTCACTAGTTTGTATAGTTTTCTTAAATCTATTACTAGAATCAATAAATATGTATCTAAAACATTATAGATTTTGAATTAGAGAGATTTATATCCATGCTTATCAAATGGAGTGGATGAATTAGAATAAGCTGTTCTGTTTGTTTTTTAGTTGTATCAAATACTTCAAGAGCTGGTAGTCAGAGAGCACGTGGCTCAAATCGAGGTATCAGCATCAGTTTACACAACTCAATTCAGGGGAAAGAGCCTGGAATTGTAAAGTACAATATGGAGGAAATCATCCAAGTCACAAGAAATTTCTCCCCTTCTTTCAAGATTGGCCAAGGTGGTTTTGGGGCAGTCTACAAGGCTAAACTCTTAGATGGAACAATTGTTGCAGTAAAGCGTGCTAAGAAGGTTGTTTAAATTGTTTTTAGCCTGTTCCTATGCTTAGTTGTGTCACCATTTACATGGGATGAGAATGTTAGCTATAACAAGCATCCAAAAGTTATTGGTTAATTACCTTTTTTCTTTGCAGAGTATACATGAGAAACATTTGGGCATGGAGTTCCAAAGCGAGGTTCAAACACTATCACGGATTGAACATTTGAACTTGGTTAAGTTCTATGGATATTTGGAGCAAGGGGATGAAAGAATTATTGTTGTGGAGTATGTTCCAAATGGAACTCTTAGAGAACATTTAGATTGTGAGTTTCTCTTCCCTGGTCTTCTAGCTATTTTGTGCATTTGTGATTTTCCATTGCCTTGAGCATTGGCTTTTTTGTGCCTACAACTTGATGATCAAATGATTATTACAGGCATTCATGGAAATGTTCTGGACATGGCTTCTCGTCTAGACATTGCAATTGATGTGGCTCATGCTATCACCTATCTTCATATGTATATAGGTATATAATATAACTCTTTTCATTTCAGTCATAGCAAAGTGCATAGTTGTTTGTCCCTGATGAGACACAGTATGCTGAAAAGAAGAATCTGACTGTTGTTGGATTATATTGTACTTTCTTTGTAGATCATCCTATCATTCATAGAGACATAAAATCTTCCAACATTCTCCTCACTGAAAACTTTAGAGCTAAGGTAGCAGACTTTGGTTTTGCTAGACAAGCCCCTGATAGTGACTCTGGCATGACCCATGTTTCCACCCAAGTTAAAGGAACAGCTGGCTACTTGGACCCTGAATACTTGAAAACTTATCAACTAACTGAAAAGAGTGATGTGTATTCATTTGGTGTTTTGCTTGTTGAAATAATCACAGGCAGACGACCCATTGAACCAAAATTTGAACTCAAGGAGCGAATAACAGCAAAATGGGTATGCAGTATTTATTCTTCTCTTTTGCTATTCAGTCATTTGAATTTAATGGATATGCAATGTCTGTGTATAAAAGTTTTACACTGTCATCCAATAATGTGTTACCACATTATTTAATGAATATGATAACTCATGTTATTAAACGGAATAAATGACGTGACAACACATTATTGAATAACAATTTAAAACTTTTGTAAACTGAGAATGTATATTCATTAAATCCGAGTTATTTTGTCATAATTTTATGAAAATCAAGATCTTCTATGATATTCTATTTTGATAAGATGTTTAGCACCTCCTCATATCTATTTTGTTCATAGCTTTAGAAGATAAGAAGGGTTGATTCATTAATGTAACATATTTGCTACAAGTGCAGGCTATGAAGAGGTTTATTGAGGGAGATACTATCTCAGTCTTGGACCCAAGATTGGATCAGACAGCTGCAAACACTTTGGCCCTGGAAAAGATACTTGAGCTAGCATTACAGTGCTTGGCTCCTCGTAGACAAAACAGGCCTAATATGAAGAGATGTGCTGAGATTCTTTGGGCCATCCGCAAGGATTATAGAGAGCTATCAGCTTCAAACTTTCGCTCATTGTCCACTACCCATAGGAGCACCTCAATGAGAGAGTGAGAAGGATAGAATTCATCATACATAGTGGAAAACACTTGCATGAAGAATGTGAGTTAGGACAAACCATAGCCACAGGGCAAAACCATTCTTCTATATAATGATCAAGCAAGAACTAAATTTTGGCACCTGGGATGGTTGATGTTGGTTTGGAACAGAGTGGCATATGCTGGTAGTGGTAATTAGAATTCATCTTTTGTGGAATTTGTCCATAAGAGTTTTTGGCTTGTATATAGAAATGGGGGGCATACTTCCCATAAAGGTGAGTACCCTGCTTTCCTTAATTGTGTATTTTTTTCCCTTGTGATTATTGATTGGAAATTTGATTGCTGTATTATTACTTTGGCTAAGATGTTCCATTTAAGGCTAAATATGTGTTTTGTTTTTCTTTAATTAAACCTTATTGGGGCTCAGCGAAGGTCGAATTACTATTCTCTTTGGATGTGAAGAGGTAACAGAAAACTAAAATGAATAGCAAAACAATAAAAAAGAGTGGATTTATATATACTATTTTTTTTTTATAAATCACATGTATAGGAAAGACGACTCGAGCCGAAACATCCATATCATGGTGGGCTAGCTCTTTTTGCGGGGATTTCTTCAAACTCGAACATAAGATTTGATTTAATGAGAATCAAACATGTAACATTTTAACCCACCTTCGTTGATATATATAGTTTGGACAAAGAAAAAAATAGACAGAAAGACGAGTAAAATAGTTTTTTTTTGTTTAATTAGATGGAAAAATGAGGGGGGAAAGGAAGTAAGTATTGATTCAATATTTTTTCATGCTTCATAATATTAAAAGAATTAAGTGAGCTCTACATTAAATGCTAATGACAAATAAAAAAGTAAAATTGGAAAAATAAAATTATCTACTTGGAAATTGTGTTCTAAAAAAAAATGATTTAAATCCATTGGAGACCTCAATAAAAAAATTATACGTGGATCAGTTAGTAAGGGATTGTTCCATGGAACTTGACCCGTGGTCTCAAGTTTGAGACTTTGAGCTCTGCAGCTAGGGCTGACCCAACCCTATGACGGGTAAATCCCCCACTTTTAGGCCCCTAAAAATATTTTATTTACTATTAATATTTTTAAAAAATAAAAAATAATTAATAATTATTTAGTAAGTAATATTAAATTATTAAGAATAACTATTTTCCTTAAAAAAAGCCCCATTTTATCTTAACATTTTCTCCTCTCATAAATAATAATTATTAATAAATGATTCTATCCATTTTTAATATTGATTTCTTATACTTTTTTTATGACTTTTATTCTTGAGTTCGTGCTATATTTGATATTACCTATTCTCTTTACTCTCCCAAACTCTCTTTTTTTGTACTTGGTTGAGTGTAAAGATTTATCCTTTAGTGAGTATATAAGTAAGAATCCTATTGTACTTAATTAAATTATATTGTGTCAGTGTGAGTAGATTTATTTATTTAAACAAATAATTATATTTTTAAAAAAGTAATTTTTTTTAAAAAAAAATTATCCGAATAAACATGCACTAATATATTGAAGGGTAAAAATGACTCATAATAAAATTCGTTTTAGACCTAGAGAAACGTTGGGCTGACCCTGCTTGTAGCTATGTTAAATACTTGGAAGAAGAGTTGTATCGCCCATAAAGGTTTTACCCGGCTCGAACAAGGTTATCTGCCCTGAATGATAAATGTGGTCTTAAAAAAAACTAACAATCCAACCAAATACTCTGGGTGACACAGGCGAAGAAAATTTTTTCATGTAATTTTATATACAAAAAGAATGGATGTAGGCGTGTAACTAGCAGTACTTCAATACATAAACCTATTTATATGCTTTTTTTTTTGTTTTTTTGGTCAAAATATGCTTTTTTTTGTTGAAAACCCTATTTATATTCTGGAGAAGCAAAACCTCCACGTGCTTATTAAGGTCCAAGTTTATGGTGCAACCGTAAGTTGTATCACCGCAATTGCAAGTTGCAACCGTAGTAAATAACTCGTGTACAGCTGGGTCTGGATGTTTGTTTTCAAGTTGAAATAATGTATAAAAATATAAATTAAATAAGAAAAATATTTAACAAAAACCATACAAATTTTTTCCCAATAAAATCCAATGGTCCAAAATCGTTGTTTCCGTTGGTTGCTTCCTTGCTTTAATGCAAGATGTTTGATATTTTCCCATACAAAGACGCTTCCTTGCTTTAACTTTAATGCAAGATTCATGATATTTTCATATTATTATATTATTTTTATTATTTAAGTAACTCAATCATTTTTTATCTTCATCTCAATAACTCTAAAATAATTTCTTAAATGAACCTCATAATTTATCTATCAATAATTATACACCACACAATCACTATTTAAAAATAAAATTATTAGGCAAAGGTGCTTACATTAACACCTATGCTTAATAAGACCCCAAAAAGAAATCCCCCATGGCTAAAAATGGTTAAGCATCGCTGTTTAACTTTTAGCACTTAAGTTAACAAAGTTTGACACAATAAATAGGTCCTTTGATTATTCTATTATTAGAATAGAATTCACCTATTGGCTATTGATTTTCCCCCTTTTTCTTCCATCAAATCGATGATTGTTTAAGCCTTTCTGATGTGAGGGTGAGGCATGCATATTGTGTCTTTGCGTCACATCTTTGACGGGTCAAATCGCGTTGTTGTCTAAAGTGAAAATGTTTCCCTTGAGTTTAATGCATTGCATTGACAAGAATCTAATACACACGTTTGGTTGACAACTCAATTACAATTTTGAGCGTTCAATTCTAGTAAATGTATATTTGATTTTGTGTTGAAAGTGGTCAAACTTAAATTTAGATTTGATGTGTGTTTGGTTTGACGTTGAAACTGACTAAACTCAAGTTTGGATTCTAAAATGCAACTATTTCTAGCATTGAAAACGTGAGTTTACTATGTTGCAACGCTAAACCAAACATGTTACAATCTCATTTCTTCTAGAGAAATGGTTTTTGTATAATCATTTTATACAACATCATGTACAACTTAGAGAGGGATAGGAATAAAAGAGAGAAAAGTGTGAAATGTGATAGACGATGTAGAGGCGACCAATGCTTATAAGAAGTGTTGGAATAAAAGAGAGAAAAGTGTGAAATGTGATAATCGATAAGCCTGTTGTGCCCCAACCTAAGGATGAAAATTAAAAATAATGTAGAGGCGACCAATGCTTATAAGAAGTACTTGGAAGACTACATGAGCACCAAATGCCTCCTTTTGGCATCTATGAGTTTTGAACTCCAGAGGCAACATGAGGACATGGAACTAGCTAAGGTTATTAATCATCTTAAGAAGAAGTATGGTGGACAAAGCAGAACTACTAGATATCAATTATGTAAGATTTTTTTAGGTCCACAATGACTGTGAATGCTCAAGTAGGACCCCATGTTCTAAAGATGATTAATCTTATAAAACAACTTGAGAAGTCAGGGTGCAAACTTGGGAAAGAGTTATCCCAAGACTTGATCTTACAGTCACTCCCTGGGACGTTCTCACAATTCATTGTTAACTTTAACATGAATAAAATGGATTGTGATCTGCATGAGATGCTAAACTTGTTAATTGATTATGAGAATCAAATTTCTTCTAATAAGACTAAAGGAACTATATAATGGTAGTTGGCAAATCCAATAAGAAAAAGGGCACAAGAAAGTCTAAACCCAAACAACCAAGGGTGGTGTGATCAAACCCAAACATAAGAATGGTGGGGTTGACATGTTTCTACTGCAAAGAAAGGGGACACTGGAAGAGAAATTGCAAGAAGTATCTCGATTATCTGAAGGAACATAAACAAGGTGAGACATTGATTACAAATGTGTTCGTGATCTCTTTAACTGTTACCGATTCTTCAATGTGGGTATTAGATACTAGTAGTAGTTTTAACATTTGCAAGGGCTACGGATAACTAGAAGGTTGAAGAAAGGAGAAGTCAATCTTCAAGTTCGGAATGGATCAAATGTTGCTGCTTTAGCTTTAGGACCAGTTTCGTTAATAATGCCAACAGGCAAAGTACTAGTGTTAGACAATTATTATTATGTTCTGAAATTTGTTTCGAATATTTTTACAATTTCTATGTTGGACAAACGTGGTTTTCGTATTATTTTCAATAATAACATTTGCTCAATTTATCATGGTGATGATTTATATGTGAATGGTTATCTTCAATATGGTATTTATGTCTTGCCCGATGTAAACTTTAATCTAGTTATGCATGTTTCTAATTCGAAAAGAGAATGGGATAATCAAGTAAATAAAACATATCTTTGGCATTGTAGGCTTGGTCATATTGGAGAGAAAAGAATTAACAAGTTACACAAGGAAAGGTACCTTGATCAGTATGATTATGAATCATATACAACCTGTGAATCTTGTCTCAAAGGAAAAATGACCAAATCTCAATTTACTAGAAAATGAGAAAGAGCTTCTGAATTATTAGGACTGATTCATACAGATGTTTGTGGACCTATGAAAATTCAAGCCAAGGGTGGATATTCTTATTTTATCACCTTCACTGATGATATGTCTAGATATGGTTTTGTGTATCTCACGAAACATAAATCTGAGTCATTTGAAATGTTCAAAAGATTCTGAAGTGAAGTTGAAAAACAAACTGGTAAGAATATCAAAGTGCTAAGATCTGATAAAAGAGGAGAATATCTTAGCAACAATTTTCTTGATCATTTAAAAGAGAACAGGATCCTCTCATAGTGGACACCTCCAGGAACACCACAACACAATGGTGTATCTGAAAGAAGGAATCAAACCTTATTGGATATGGTAAGATCCACAATGAGGTTAACTGATCTTCCAATTAACTTATGAGGATATGCATTAGAATCAGCGACATATTTGTTGAACAAAGTTCCCACAAAGCCAGTCTCAACAACACCATATGAGATACGGAAAGGGCGTAAACCAAGTCTCAAGCATATTAAAGTTTGGGGTTATCCTGCCTATGTTAAGAGATTGCAAACGGATAAACTTGAAGCAAGGTCAGACAAGTGTCGATTCATTAGGTATCCCAAAGAGACAATGGGATACTATTTTTATCACCCTTCTGACCATAAAGTGTTTGTGGCAAGAGAAGCAAACTTTTTGGAAAGAGAATTTCTTGTAAAAGGTTGTCATGGTAAAGAAATAGACCTTGATGAAACCCAAGAAACCAATGGAACAACAAATGCTCAAGAACATGAGATGGAAAATGAGCAGTCTTTCTTTGATATTTTGAAAATTAATGCAAAGGTTACCTTATCCAACAATTGTGGTTGAAGAACCAATTATAGTTTAAGAATAGGTTAATGAATCAATTTTAGAACAAACTCAACAACCTCTTAATGAAATACAAAGGGAATGTACAATTCAAGTGCTTCTTAGAAGGTCTAGTCGTGAACATCGTGCACCAAATAGATTAAATTTATTAGTCTAAGAAGACACGACAAATGGGGTTGATCATAATGATGATGACCCTAATAGCTATGAAGAGGCCCTACAAAGCTTAGACCACAAGAAGTGGCAAGAAGCCATGGAATCTGAAATGGAATCAATGAAGATCAACAAAGTATGGACTTTAGTTGAAGATTCAAAGGATATAAAACCAATAGGTTGTAAATGGGTTTACAAGAAGAAGATTGAAGCATATGGAAAGGTCGAGACCTACAAGGCTTGCCTTGTTGCCAAAGGATATCGTCAAAAGGAAGGAATAGATTGTGACGAAACGTTTTCTCCTATCGCAATGCTCAAATCAGTTCGGATTCTGCTTGCTATAGTTGCATACTATGATTATGAAATGTGGCAAATGGATGTGAAGACAACTTTTCTTAATGGTGAGCTGAAAGAGGATGTACATGACACAACCTGAAGGATTCATATCTTCTTCCGATCATAATAAAGTTTGTAAGGTACAAAGGTCCATTTATGGATTGAAGCAAGCTTCTAGAAGTTGGAATATTCGTTTTAACAAGATAATTGAAAAATTCGATTTTGTTAGATGTGAAGAAGAACCTTGTGTTTACAAAAAGGTTAGTGGGAGCGCAATTATTTTCTTGACGTTGTATGTGGATGATGTATTGCTTATTGGAAATGACATGCCATCTTTGCAAGGTACAAAGATTTGGCTATCTGAACAATTCTCTATGGAGGATTTGGGAGAAGCAACATATTTTCTTGGAATAAAGATTTATAGAGATAGATCTAAAAGATTGCTTGGACTCTCCCAATCCATGTATATCGATACCATCTTAAAGAGGTATAATATGGAGAAGTCCAAAAAGGGATATTTGCCAATAGGAATAGGAGTTACTCTCAGTAGGGGAGGATTGTCCTAAGACCCTTGAAGAGAGGGAACGTATGAATAGAGTGCCATATGCCAGTGCAGTGGGAGCTATCATATACATAATGACTTGTGCACGTCCCAGTGTCACTTTTGCATTAGGAGTAGTTAGTCGATATCAAGCAAATCTTGGTAAGGAACATTGGAAAGTGTTTAAGACCATTCTTAAGTACTTAAGAAGAACTAAAGACCAATTCCTCATTTACGGTGACTCTGAACTGAAGCTGAAAGGTTATACAAATGCAAGTTTTGCATCAGAAAAAGATGATAATAAATCTATTTCAGGTTATGTTTTCACCTTAAATGGTGGTGTAGTGAGTTGGAAAAGTTCCAAGCAAGCCACGGTTGCAGATTCAACAACTGAAGCAGAGTATATACCAGCAAGTGATGCTGCTAAAGAATCAGTTTGGTTGAAGAAATTCATATCTGAGCTTGATGTGGTTCCTTCAATAGAAGAACTAGTTCCGTTATTGTGTGACAATAGTGGAGCCATTGCTCAAGCAAAAGAGCCAAGATCGCACCAAAAATCTAAACATATCTTGACAAGATATCATTTGATTAGAGAAATCATTGAACGTGGTGACATTAAGATTTTAAAGGTATATGGAAAAGAGAATGCAACAGATCCATTCACCAAAGGTATTAAAGAGTTTGATAAACACAAGTGGGAGGTTGGAATAAGGTACATGACAAATTGGCTCTAGTGCAAGTGAGCGACTGTTAGGAATATGAGGTATGCCTAAGATCCACTATATCATGTTTGCATTAATAAAATTATATTTTATTGTTTCATTTTCATATTTATTGTTTGTGAAAATAATTAATGTGATAAGGTCCTTGATTAAAATTAGAGATTTGTTTTTATAATAGAGATGATAATAATGAGAAATAAGTCTTTCATAATTTTTATCTAAACTGTTCTTGATCATAGGATTATTGAGGATATGACATCATTAATCCGGATAGATCAATATATGTGTAATGGACTAATGGTCTTTATTGGATAATGATTAATAGATCTCGTTTATTAAATTACACATATAAATGGTGCATATATGACTATTGAACTGATTCAAAGGGAGAATTCCTGATGGTTAAATATTACTTTAGAATTGTCATTAGGAAATTCTTCTGAAGAAATATAATAATTTCTTTAGACTTGAGATTATCATAATAATTAACAAGACATTTATTATACTTTGATTCTGGACACTTAATACCCTAAGGTGTTAGTTGAATGATTATTGGGCATAATTAAATTCTTGTAGAATTAAATGATTAATCAAGAAAGAATCCATCAACTCTTGGTAATGGTTTGAGCTCTATAATGAAAAATAAAGACCTTGGCCAAGGCAATTAAAAGAATAAAGAAAAGAGTTTCTTGATTTTTTCATTATATATTAACTTAATAGAATTTGACAATTAAACTATATTCTAGAGTTAATTTGGAGTTATAAAGATGGAAGGAAATATTATGTTACTCTTCTAAAGGTTCTTGGAAATATAAAATATTATTTCATGTTATCCGGACGTTAAGGAGTGTTACTAGACGCCAACCTTGATTAGTAAGTTAATTTTGTTAATTTATTACCGGTTTAGTTTTGAACCTACGGGTCACACACTGACAGGTGTTCTAATCTTTGCTAAAGAAAAATTTATTATTTAATAATTAAATTAAAAAATTTAATTTTTATCAAGTAAATTATTTTTCTTGTAAGTGAAATATTATTGTATTTTTGCTAGCACCAAAAGTATAAATAATATGTACTCTATTTAAAGTAGAGGAATGGCCGATTCTAATTAATATTTCAAATGTTGAAATATTTTGAAACAGGGTTACAGTCAAATTTTTTCAATCAAATTTGTAGTCAAATTGGTCCATGGATAAGGAAGTATATTCAACGTGCAAACTGTTTGCTCTTGTTTCGAAATGTAAGCCGAGAGGATAAAGATATTACTGATGCTGTTTTAAACGTGAGTGGTGATTCTAGATTGCAAGTCAGTTACAATTTGTTGCTTTATAAAGAGCAAGTAATTGCACAGAATGATCATCAGATCCAAATGAAAAAAAATTTCACTCTATTTTATTTATATTCTGCTAAAAAAAGTTCGCGGTCAAGGTGTCAACGAACACAGATTAGTCTCGATGTGGATACACGTGTTACATGGGACCTTCACAATTTTGAAGGAAAAATTTTAAGCTTTTGAGACTTCAAACCGGCTAAATTTTATTAAATTTTATTTTCTTTCACAGATACTTTATCAATTAGCATGAGTAATTTTGACACAAATAGATCCTTTTATTTTGGCTGTGCATGTTTGAACATGATTTATCATTTCAAATGAAAAATAAAAATATGAAGATCATTTAAAAAAAATAAGTGTGTTTATTCACCAGTCAATGAAGGTAATCCTCGAGAGAGTACAATAGAATTTCTCTTTTTTTTTTGGTCGAAGAATTTAGGAATGGAGTTAAAAAGGGAGGGGATGCCAAATGCAATTCCACAGTTCTAATGATATGTTTTGAATAGTGTAAAATGTGTCTTTACCAAAAAAAAAAAAAAAGATAGTGTACATTGTGTTAGTATCCAAAAAAAAAAGTAGCCTCCTTCAGAGGGTTATAACGAAACAGCCACATTAAATAACAAGAACCATCAAGTTATGTTGAGTTGCTTTTACCAACAGATCTCTTCATATAATACAATTCACTGGCTATTAGTATTAATATTCTAAATTATAGTTACATTCACCTTTAGTTCTTTATACTACCACTAAATTTATCCTTTATATGATTCTTTCCTCTACCTTACCACACAGAAATTTAGGAAAAGGTAATATATGTATATATATATATCATAAAATGAATGTAAGAAAACAAACCTTGTGAAGAAAAGAATTTACAAGAGGCTGCTTTGTTGATCACTGTTGACATCTTTGGCCTCACAATTCACTCCTACCTTAATTTCTAATTCTGGTCAGAACACCTATCCGATACTGACAGCCTAACATTCTTGTGTCACCTTAAAGCAAAATTAAAATCCAAAAAAAACCTAACTCTCATTCCTTTTTAGCACCCACCATTCCAATTCTATACATGTTTTCTTAATTATTATCTCTTGGTAATGAATCCTGACGAGTCAGTGCATAGTTTCCACTTGAAGGTAGCTGATTCTCAGCATCATCCACAATATTTGCTTTTGAACAAAGGAAGAAGAAAGAAGATGTGTATATTGTAATATGCCAAAAGCTGTAACCATTTTAAAAGAGCAAACATGAGACAGAGAACATAGAAACAAAGAGATAGAGGAGAGAGCAGTATTATTGTAATACCTATGCCAAATCCAGTAGTTTTCACTGGTTTCAAGTGTCCAGCTTAATGCTGCCATGGACAATGCAATAAAACCGGCCAATAAAAAGAACCACCGGAACCGTCTCAAAAGTGTCTTGACAAGATTATAGAACCATTGCTTTATAGTTTGCAAACTGCAGTGGAAATTCATCATTACTACTACTATTTTTGAAAATATTGGAGACATAACATGAGCTAGTTCAGGAATTGTTCATCTTCAAGCACATCTAAGTCTAAAGTAAAAACAAAACTGTAATCAGGCTATGAATGTAATATATGAAAATGACCACCTTGAAGGCACCTAATTGGCTTAACATACATATGACATCTATGGTAGTAATGGAGGCAACTGTGAATGTGGTCCATCTTTAATTCCCACCTTCTTCGTTACTTAATGAGAAAAAAAAAATGTCATTGGAATATATGATTACCTACTCCAACCTATGACAATAAGCCCCACTCCAAGACAAAATCAGTGACTATATGCACATGAGCTGGACCATGAATTGAATGAAAGAGAAAACAGTAATATCATGTTAAGTTGGTGAGAATCCAAATGAGAATTCACCTTTGAAAGAAATTTGGTGAGAATCCAAATGAGAAGGATAGGGATCTATATTTTGTTGAGATTTCTATCAACCATCCAATAAGAAGACCAAGAGCCCCAATCACAATCACAAGAACGATATTGGAAGATCTGCATATTTCAGTATAGTTAAATGTGAACAAAATTTAAATATCTTTATTCTTTAGAAGCATATATATATGCAGTTGTTTGTCCATTTACCTGGTTGCCTTCGTTGCAGCCATGAGAGCAGTAAGGATAGCTACAGCTGTGTGGATTGCCCTCTTATATACTTCATCAATGGTAGATAGGTATACAAAAGTGCTAATCACAGCCATGAAAGAGAGCCAGAAGTCCATGAACTGAAATAGTGATATGTAAAGTGACAGTAAATTCCCAGAAAAACAAGTGTAGCCATTGCAATGAAGTCATATTTAGCTTCTCATCTGAGCATGCATATATGCCACTATGATTGACATTTGACACCCAAAGCTTGGGAATTCACAGCATAATTCATCCCATTAGGAATGGGAATCCTATTAGGAACTCAGATTACAGAGAATTGTTGAAGCTTGTAATAGCTATGTGAGTGGGAAATCAAAAAACAACTTTCTCTATCCCATCTTGGTAACATTTTTAGTTTCATAATTTTTTTCTTTTATTTTAAAGATAAAGTAAGAGAGACCGCTAAAGGCAGAGCTCTAACCTGTAGCACATTGAAGTTCAATGCACACCAGGTGCCTACATCACATGCATGATATAGTGCACTTGAAATTCCACTGGATGTGAATAAAACCCATTCTGCAAATGCCTGCATATAAAAAAATTAAGGGTTCTATTGTCAACCAAAAAAAAATCTATATAATGAGTGAGTTTATTCTGTTGGAAATTTAGATGTAACGCTCCCTAAGTGAGCATACAAGTACTTCTTGGGAATCTGAATCGATTTCTCCTTCTCACTATGTTAACTTAAATATCTGGAACTATTTAACCTCACCTAAGTTTATATGAAATTCTAATTAGTCCCAATCAATTCCCATATGCATGTAGATAAATCATGATATAGACAAATAATAAGGGAGGAAAAATAGATAACAAAAGGAAAGAACTACCTTCTGCCGAAGGGCCCAAAAGGCAGGAAGTATGGCTGCAGCATTTGATCCAATAAGAAAAATTGATTGCACTATATGCCCTACAAATTTTTCAATAACTTGAATAAAGAATAAAAAGTTATATAAAATGTCTTGCAGCACATCCTAAATCCAAACACAAAAAAAAAAATCTATATATTTGATAAACTGAAGAGAAAAATAGGATCAAAGCAAACTTGGATTTTATCTTTATATATTTACAACCGAACTTGGATTTGACTCTTCTAAAATGAGGAATGAACTTTAGAAGATAATAAAACGCAAAATTATAATAGTTGATTAAAAAACCAAACGGTTGAGATTTCAACAACTTCATAATTTTGTAATATATGTGCATGAATCTTATCACAATCTCAACCATTAATTTTTCAATCAACAGCTATTTTTGCACTTTATCCTCTAATGTCCACCCTACACTTCTGCACTTTAGAGAAGCCAAATCCACCGAACTTGACTGTGTTTACCTACTTTATTTAGTAAATTGCTAACAAAAATACATATATTGATATTGGTTGTAACAAATCATTAAAGTACATCATATAATGGAAACAAAGTAAGCCAAAAAGATATTTGACCAGAATATATTTGACTATTCAGTTTGTATTCTCTGCTGGATGCTGTCACTTAAATACAACAATTTCTTATTTGAATAGTAACCAGGAAATCAGATAAAAATAACATGACAAAGAAATGGAGGATGCAGCTAAAATAGAGGTTAACCATGATACTTGCAATAGAAACACCATGTTCATCAATTTCTAAAATTGAGAATCACCTTTATGTGATACAACTTCGATGCTACAGTCAAAGCCACCATGGTTTCGATCACATGAGCAGAAGCTGAGGTCAAAAAGTAAACATTAAGAATGGTAAATACCTTAAGTAGTTGCGAAGCAAACACAAATCATGCAAGCTGGAAACTTTGCAATTTACTATCTGAATATTTTACATGATGCCTCAGTCAATACCAAGGACTTTCATGGTTCTTGTCCAGTAATTTAAAGAAAACAAATGAAATCTAAACAGAACTGATAAAGGGCTTAACATAAACCTGTATGATGTTAGTCCACTAGCATCAAAAGAATATTTACAGTCCCCATGAGATGAGCATTGTTTTGGGCATCCTTCCAGTGAAATAGACATGATGGTTTGCCGTTTCAAAGAGTCACTGTTGGTATTAAGATGCCTCAGACCTAAACCCCAAGTTCCTTCTCTAGCATAAATAATGTAAAAATCAATATTGTCATCACTTGAATCATATAGCATGAAAAACATGGATTGATCACTCTTCCTTGTCTTGTTAGCATAATAATAGTCCCAACTATCAAGAGAAGGCAATCCACCAAATCTAGCATAAACTTCATAATTGATCTTCACATCTGATGATAGCCGTATGTGAATATTTCGTCCAGCTGCACCAGGAGGAATGTCCAAAGTAAAGTATGTCCAAATGTCATCAGTTTCTCCTCCATTTGATGAGTTTTTTGAAAGTGGCTCAAGAGGAAAATTAGCAGAAGATGCTCCTTCACCAACAGGTAAATAATATGATTCAAACGGGGTTGGACCCCTCCTTAGAACCGTCTGCAGACAACCATTCTTATCTTGTCAATGACTTATTCCTGTGGGTAAATATCTCTAAGCATCATGATATAGAACTGATTCTAGGGCAAGGTGGTGTTAAACTTAAATCTACTAAAAATGCTTTAAATTTCCTATAGACAGTATTTAGTGAAAAATCCAATACTACCTCGGGTCCTTTTTATAATAAACATACAGGTGAATTTTTTTGTCCTAAATATAAGAAACATAGTACCATTTTTAGTTTTATTAATTGTTAAATATCTTATATACCCTAAATTTATTGTGAATGGTTAACGAGACACTCACTCAGTCAGATGTTATCATAATCTTTTAATTGCTACCAGAAAGTTTAAATTTGAATAATATTTTATTCTTTCCAATTGTTACAACTTACATCTATGTTTATTTAACCATCAAGGTATGACTACCTATGATCATATCCCCATTCTACCTATTTAAGTTATAACTGTAAGTGCAAGTTTTGCAGTCCCAAGAAAAATCGCATTGACATAATTTAGAGTTAATTTTTATATTAGAAAAAAGCACCAGCACAAAAAAAAAAAGGAATATAAAGGCAGAGACACATCCAGCAATAAATACTACCTGAAGTGTGTAGCTACTCATTGTGCAATTTGATCCAGCTTTTCCAAGAGGGCACTGAAGCACTTGTGATTTGATCGCATAGCAAACTTTTACATTGCCATCCTGAGTCTCTCCAGACTTTTTGTTAGATTAACTGGTATTATACTAATGTACAAACGACCAATCAATGGAGAGCGAATAACTAGAGGAGCTTTATTTAAATCACTGGAATAATCATGCAAAGTCTCAGAAGGTATTGCACCATGGCGAGCGTAACACATTAAATTAACATCATTTGCACCAGAAGCATTATTTGAAGGTGTAACATTGAATCTGACATTTGCTGCCATAATGGTCAATTCTTCTGCCACATTTGCTATATCCAAGGAGTAAAAGTTTGGTACACCTTCCTGAACACAAAAAGTTGCAAAGTTACTTTCACAGGTCATTGCATTTTCCATCATTGGTTGCTTCATTGTAGTCTTAGAATTATAGACATCAGATGCTGTGCATGAAAGTGGATAGACTGTACTGTTACAGAACTCCCCCCTCATCATTGAATTTGTGCACGCATCCACACTTATATTGGCACTAAAGGAGTATGCTGAGCCTCTGATAATCTGCAAAGGTAGAGAAGTGACTGTTATTCATCCATGTGTAGTTAATGCATCAAGAACTTTGCAAGAGATAGAACGAGCCAAATGGAAATAAGTAAAGGAATTTTCATTTAAGGATGGGAAACAAAAATATAAAGGCAGAAATCAATACTTGAAGCTGTGTCCAATCTGACACGCTGGATGGAAAATTTATTAGGTATACCCCTTGTACTATAACATTTCTATCAATAGTAATCTACTCCCCTAGCTTTAACACCCATTCGGTTTTTGAAATTCAATATCTTTCACTAGCTCTAGAAGAAAGAAAGAGGGTAACTATAAGTGTGCTAAACGTTTCTTGTCTAAATGAGACTAGTAATAGTAAATTTGATTCAAATGCCAAGATAAGGTCATGAAGTAAAATCTATAGCTTAGTGAGCCAGATATCAACTTCAACCACTCAGATTCAAGGACTTCTCGCTTCTATGGAGTTTTTATTGGGAACAATAGACCATGCAGTATATTGATCAATCTACTGGTACTGAAAATCTTTAAAATTACAATTTAGAATAAAGTGAAACAATAACAATTAATTCCACATTTCACAATCAAAATCAGGATTAAAAAGGAAAAATAATTTTATTTAGTTATGCACAGTAATGCCAAAAGCTAGTAATTGCATCAGCATAATAACAGCACTGAAAGGATAGCAAATGGTTGCAACATGTGGTGAAAAATACTTGAAATATTCAGATTTCTTTGTGATATCATAAAAGTAATATTGGATAATAAACCATACCATCTTCGATTGTGTCCTTGTAGGTCCAATGCCATTGAAAAGACCAATGTACCAAGCACCTGGAGATATCTGAACAATAATTCTTATGTTTATTGTCTATATATTATAAAAAGATAGCAAGCAAAATCACTTGGGACCTAACGCTTCACCATTAGTAATATAGGATTTTAATACTGAGGCAGATATAGCTATGTCATTATAGACCTCAAATGAAAGGACATACTGAGCTTCATGCATCATTACATGCAAAGGATGATATTACAAGGTAAAAAGGACTTATAACAATACCTGCTCATTAGTCAATTTCATAGTTATGTTTTTCTCCATAGGAAAGCACTGCTCCACATCAAGACCATTTATTCCTAAAGAAAAAGGGGAACAAAAAGAATAATTAAAAAGTTGCGCTACATTAAAAAATAGTCCTTTATCTCGGTCAAGAAGGAGATAGAAAACAAGAACAACAAGTGAACGAGTAATGTCATGGACTCATGGTGTTTCAAAACAAAGTGAAAAAATAAGCAATGAAGAAAACATTACACATTTATGAGTTCAATATTCATCCATTACGTGATAGCCAAAAGAAACCATCACAGTAGGCCAATGATGCAGAAGATTCACATCAGCCAGCCAGATAAAATAGTGGTGAAGAAAATACTAAAAACATACTAATGAATTAAAAGAAGAACCTCCTCCAGAAATTATGATGCTAATTTAATGAATGGTGCAATTTAAATGGAGCCCTGATGATTCTATTATGTTGATGAATAAAATATGTTGGTACAAGTTTATGAATATTTTAGAATGAAATTGAAGATAGAATTTACGTGCTCAAATTTCAAGTTTATATAACAGTTGAATTAACTCAGATTGAATTTATTTAGGTGAGGCTTCTACCTGAGGCAGCTGAATCTTTCAGGGATGTGTTTAAAGCATCTGGCAGAGGAGGACTGCCATCTCTAAAGCATATGATTGGCAGTGTACTTTTTGGAACCCTGTCAACTCTTGCAACATCCTGAAAACAATATATTTATGAATCAATGAGAGAGACAAACTCGTCAAGGCTGATTAAACAGAAAGATTATATCCTAAATCAGGTTCCACTTCCACATGCAATTTTTCTGTAGCACAACCAACAAAAGTAATTTAAATAGATAAATGATACTTTAAATAATTTAATGAACAGAAAAATAAATTTGAATTAATAAATAAAGCAAGAAAATTAAAAAAGACTTGTAATTAGAAATATAGAACTTTAGTCAGAGAACAAAATCATTTGCATTATTACCTCATGCGATATGAGGCAGTTAAAAGTAATTAAACAAAAACAATATCAAAATAAATTTATTTAATCCAAAGGAACAAAACTTTTACCAGGCAACAGACATCAACAAAGAGGCTAGCATTTTAAGGTGCTCCTAATCTACAAAGAATTATAGATATACTTACAAGATCTACATCTGAGTTCAATGCTATTGACACTGCAGAAAACCATGGCGGTATATCAACTGGAACATGAGAAAACATCAAGAGACAATGTAAGATCATCCATAAGTCTGACATTGATTTTATGTTTATTTGTTCAAAATAAAAGTACCATATCGCATAACCAATTGATTGTTAAAACAGTAGAAAGGAAAAATTGTTTAGCTTCTCCAGTGAAATTGTTATTTTTGTCTCTCATCTCTGTTTCAATTGGAAACAGCTGATTATTATCCTTTCTTGCTCATATAAGGCTTCCATGCATAACAGTTTAGACATAAACACAACATCATAAGAGGTGTCATTGGTTTAAACTATCAACAAATAAGCAACAAAGTAGATTTGAATAATCAAGCACTGGTAAGGGAAAGAAAGAGGCATGAAATGAGACAGCAGAAAAACTCACAAATCATCTACCAGAAAATTACAGACACAACTGTAGCAACTCATCGTCAAGGTGTTATTCAATGCATCACAAATTAGAGAATTAGAGAATAGAGAACAAATGACAACCTACAATCATTCATATTCTTCAATTCAAGTCATGGCTCTTCCAGTGCTTCAAATTACAATGCTGTACCCATATAGAAAGACTATTACCAATAAAATATTGTCAATAGAGCATTTTACCTATCTCTGTAATTTCTATTCAAAATGATTAACAGAAAACACAATACTCATAAGGTCAGCACAATTAAATCGTTTCAAGTCACCTAAATTTCCCTCAAGAGGGTTTAATTCTGACCCTGACCTTGTCATATAGAAAATCAGAACAACTGCATAATCATTTAGCTGATACTCTTCAAACCAACAACAATTTGAAGACTAGGGATTATTGAATAATGATAAGTCAATTGCAGACTAACATACGCCAAAAAAACAAAAAAAAAAAATGGAGAGAGAGAGAAACTATTATCACACAAATTCACCTGCATATATGAAAATTCAATCCCGACCCATTAAACTTCACACTGGGAAAAGGTTAATGAACAACAAAAACAGGAGGATTCAAGTCAGTAAAGAAAAGGGTCGGTAGCAATTGGATCACCCACCTCTGATATAGCGCAAATCAAAGGGTCTGATTGTAGTCTGAGGATAGCTGAAGCTGGAAACAGTGAAGATATCATCAGTGCCGCCCAGTTCGTCAACTGCAGAGCAGAGACGAAGTGAACAACAAAAAAGTAACAAAGCAGTGAGAAGAATCAGACTGAGATGACACCACCGAATCGAATTGAAAGACATTTTTTTTGTAATTCCGAGGTGGTTCTCACTTCTCAGAGCATGAAGGTGCAGTGTGCAGCGGTGCGGGCGATGAATAAATGTAATTAATTGAGTCAAAATAAAAAATAAAAAAAATTGTTGAAGCGAAATTTTAAACCATTAGCTTGCGTTATATTAGACAAAAATAAGGGAAATTCTATCGTAACGAGATAGGGTTTTGGTACCTTCTTTAATAATTTAATCAATTTTTCTCAATTTTCTTAAATAATTTTAGTATTTTTACCGTTACGGGACAATAATTAACTATTAAAATTTATATTTTAAATTTTTGAAAAGACTTTTTGACCCCCTATAACCATTATCCTTTATTTTTTTTTGTATTCCCCCATTTTTTCATATTCTCATTTACAATACACATGTGACTCATTTAAAATCTACTTTATGTCTTCAAAATAATTTAGGATGGAGTACAAGACTTGTTCCCATGTAGTTTTGGTCTTTATGCTTCTATTCAATAAAAAAATAACAAGAAGGTACCAAAACCCTCTCTGGCCAGAGGGTACCAAATTGCGACACCGAAAATAATTGATAACTTTCGTGGGAGGATATACGTGCAAGTTATACTGTACTATGTCTCTATTTTGAAATTAATTTTAAGTGTGTATTTGATTTTATGTTTAAATTGAACAAAGCTAAGTTTGAATTCTCCAACACAACTATTTAGAGTATATTTGATTTAACATTAACACATGATAAATTCACGTTTTCAATGCTATAAATAGTTGTGTTAAGAGATTAAGAGTGTGTTTGGTAAAACTAACTAAAAAGCTAGTGAAAGTTTAAAGCTGGCTGAAAGTTGAAAAACTGGCTGAAAGTTTAAAGCTAGCTGAAAGCTGAAAAGTTATTGATTGTGTTTGACAAAATTAGTTGAAATGGTAAAATGACATTTAAGGACAACATTAATTATTAAATAATGATAAGTGGAGGTGGTTGAGGGTTAAACTTGTAATTAATTTTCAGCTAGTAGCTGAAATTTGAAGCTTTTTTAAAAAACCTACCCCAAGTAGCTTTTTAAGAAAAGCTTGTAGCTACCAAAAAAGCTACCAAAAAACTACCTTCCCAAACACAGCTTTTTTGGTTTCAGCTAATATTTTCAACTTTCAGCTAGCTGAAATGGCTAGCCAATAAAACTTAGTTTGACTCATTCTCATTATTAAACCAATGATATACTTATAGTGTTGGAAACGTGAGTTTATGATGTTTCAATGTTAAACCAAACATGTTTCGTAAAGCATGCATCACTCATTTCAACTATTGATTTTATAATTAATTATACTCAATTGTAAACCAAACATATACTAAACAAACTTTCAACTTAAAGCTTATTGAATTAAAAGTATTTAGTAAAGTTGGTTGTTGAAGTGATTGAACATACAATGATATAGAAGGACATATTTATATGATATTTTACATATAAATTATAATTTTATTTAATAAAAATTATTTTTTATAATAATAACTTTATATTTTAAAGAAAAATTATCAATTTCAATTAAAATATTTTTTATTTTCAATTATTTTACTTTACAAGTTAACATAGCGTAAGATTATTCTTTTAATTATTTAATTATTTGTTATAGAGTATGTTTACTTTTAAAAGAATTTAAGAACATTTTAAAATTCTACTGTGGATAAAAATAAGATTTTATTAAAATATTAAAAATAAAATTTAAAAAAAATAATAAGTTATAAGTTATAAGCTAAAACAGTAGTTGAAATAACATCTGAAAAACGCTATAAGCTACTCACATATAACGTGATTAAATAAAATTTTAAGCTAGTCAAATATGCTATAAAATAGTGTATTTATCTTGTCAAGTCAAACATACACTTAACTTAAAACTAAATTAATTAAATAAATTTGTGTCATATATTCAAAAATTACATTGATACCATTGTACTCCTTTAAATATTTTTGTTTTAATTAAACTTTCAAAATTTTAAATTTAAATACCACTACTTTTGTTTTATAAAATTTAGAATATTAGTGAAAATCAAAACTCAATTCGAGAAGGCAGTACTTACAAGAGAACAAAAAAAGGATAGAAAAATTGTTTATTACTATATATTTTTTAAAATTAGTTTGATATTTAAATATTTATAAACTATAATAACCAATTAATTTTTAATAAACCATTTGAGAACTCACTAAAAATTAAAAGATTAGTAATATATCCTTCTTGCCATAAAATTTAACATGCTTTTCGTTTTATTTCCTAAAAGGTTAATATATTTCTAGAAAATTATTCACGGCATAATTAGAATTTTATTAAAAAAATAAATTAATAATAAAAATTAAAAACCATGTTATGTTAGTATAAATTTTCAAGACAATTTTAGTATGTTAGTAAGTTGCTTCTTTTTTATTTTCTTAAATATAATTATAATGTTTTTACGTGTCGGACTATTGATTATCTTGGAGTTGACTTCTTATGAAAAGAAAAGTCAACAATTACGCGCTATTGAGAGCGCGTGATTGTGTGAGACACGTCCTAATATCTTACAGAATTATTTATACTATAAATATAACTTATTTAAAAAAAGATTATTGTTTAGTTATTTTTTAAAACATATAGTATTTAGTTATAAATATGATATAAATGTACATATGCATGTGCAATTATAAGTGTCGTCTTAATTAAACGAAAGTCACACAGACAAATTTGAATATAAATGTAGATATCACTTCATGGTTTGAGTGGGTCAAAAATGGGCACCGGAATTTGAATGGAAAATGTTGGGAACTATTTGAATAAAGTTGGTAAAATAAGAAAAGTAAGAATAAAGCGACGCAAAAGAAAATGATATAAAAACATTAAAGTTGTGTGTGTACATCGTCGTCTTTCCCAAAACATGATACTTACATTTTTTTCACCCTTCTTATCGCAAAGAGGAGTGCTAGGAACACACTATTTTGAACACTATCTCTAACACAGTTCATGTGATTGGTTAAAATTCACATGGGTCCCACCAAATTCATGGGCCCCACTCCCAAGTGGTGGGACCCATGTGAATTTTAATCAATCACATGAAGTGTGTTGGAGAGAGTGTTCAAAAGAGTGTGTTGCTAGCACTCCTATATTGCAAATACTTGATTCGTCAAGTCATAAAAGAGGTTTCTTTTTCACAACTGTGCCTAATTATTCGAGTTGAAAGAAAAAGCAAAAGAAAAAAAGGTGATAATTTGAATCCAGGATAAAATGTTTTTTTTAAATGCTTAGTGATCGTTTTATCTTTCTCTGCTTACATTTTGTGTATCATTATAATTTTTTTTTGACGAAGTGTATCTGTATCATTATAATTTTTTTTATTATAATATATATATATGAATTTAATTAATATACACTGTCAGTATAAAAAATTACATAGACATCTAATGATGTGTTGCCACATCATTTAATAAAAGTAATATTTCATATGTTATTAAATTCAATAAATAATGTGTCAGCACATTATTGGATGTATGTATAAAATTTTTTACACTTATAGTGTATATATATATATATTAAACTATATATATATATATATTAATAAGTATAATGATATTTGTTTTAAGAATTAAAATGATAATTAGCATTGTTTTTAACACAATGATGAAATAGACATAACTATAAGTATAGGCGTATCAAAAAAAATATTGAGAGTTGAAATAAAATATTTTAAGTTTATAACTAAAATTATAAGTCATCTTTTAAATAAGAAAATAATTATTTTAATAAATTATTTATTTATTCATTTAGCGTTTCATAAACATGTTAGAATGAAGCAGAATAAGATGCATATTCTAATTCTGTTACATATTAATTTGATGTGGTTCAGATATTATGACCCGACCCGCTTTAACCTACAGAGTTGGATAATTCATTTTGCTACCTCTACATGATAGTAGTGCCAGATAATTATATTAGCAGTTCAGCCTTCTTATTTCTTTGGTAAAAGACTTAGTTCAGCCTCAACCTCTACTATCCGTATAATATTATCCTATACGGATCACGTTTATTTTATCACCTCATCTTTTTCATTATTTCTGAATATTAAATGTGTCTTATTAGTACACATCAATAAATTTTTATTAAACATCTCTCTTTTTTAACCCAACACCTTACTTATTTATAGGGGTGGAAGTAGGTCAGACCAGACTTTGTAAGGCCAAAGCCTGGCCTACCTGATAATTGTGCGGCCTAAGTCTGGCCTATTACCTGTCATAGGCCAATTTTGTAGGCCTGACCTGACCTGTTTGATAGCCTGGCCTGGCCTATTAGCCTATTTAAAAGCTTATTTCATGTCCAAGCCTTTAAATAGACTAATAGGCCTATCGTTTAGCAGGCCAATACAGGCTTATAGGCTAATAGGCCTACTAGTTAACCAAGTAACTAGTTTAGAAACAATTTATAAAATATATATTAGCGTATAATAGAATTAGAAAAGCAAGGTGGAGGAAAATAATTTGCTGGCTTTAACTTTGAAAAATCTGAGACACAATTAATTAATAAAGCACACTAATTTGTGATTTTAAAACACAGGCCGAGACAATTGCAGAGGCAGTTCTATCTATTTAATTGAGGCTTTGAATCAGCCACAGGCTGTGGTCGTAGATCCAATACAAAGTGTTAAAGGCAAAGTGTTGATTGATCCTTTTCGATTGATCAATCCGCAGACAATGATGCTTGGTCAAGAACCATGGCAGACAACATCCAATCTGGTACAACGATTAATAAAGCACACTAATATGAGACTACCAATCCTCAGAAAAAAAAAAGGGGAAAGAATATATTTTATTAACAACTAAGATGGATACTTTCTTCAAGCAATTAAGCAAATAGAATAGGAAAACACCTTCTCTTTCAGTACTCATTTTGCAGTTACGCAGTAGTAATTAAAAAGTTCTATTAATTAAACTAGCCCATTCATGGATTCGGATTCTGTGTTGTCCGAATTTGGTGCTGTTGGTGCTGTCTGAAAATCTGGGTCGTCCGATCTTAATCGGACGGCTCAGATGCCGAGATATTTTTTAATTTTGATTTACCATCTCGGCATTTGAGTCGTCTGATTAAGATCGGACGGCCCAGATTTTCAGACAGCACCAACAGCACCAAATTCGGACAGCACAGAAACCGAATTCCTCAACTCAACTCTTCAGTCTCTACTCCTCAACTAATGTGTAATGACCAACCAATCCCTACCCTGATTCATAGATGCATATCTAACTTCTATTTTTTCCACCAAAAATATTCTTCATCCAATCAACAAAAAGATTAATCTCATTTGAAACAGAGATTAGGAAAGTGAGTTTTATCCCTCTCAATATTGTTTGCTACGAGAAAATGTAAACAAGAACTCACAGTCACAGAGTAAACAGGAACAGCTACCGGTGGTGGGCAGTGGGTGGTGCAGCGGCGTGAACGACGACCGGTGGTGGGCAATGGGTGGCGCAGCGGCATGATTGTGATGAACAATCTGAGCAGTGGGTGGCGCCGGCAGCTTGAGAGTAATGCCATGAGAGAGTGAGAGTGGGAGTGAATCTGTGTTACTACTAGGGTTTCTAATTTTAGAGAAAAAAATAATCTTAATAAAATAATTAAAATATAAAATAATTTATTATATATATATATATATGAAATTATGAATATATTATGAATATTATAAAATATAATAGGCGTTAGACAGGCTGGCCCAACAGGCTACATAGGCTTTTTTTAAAAGCCTAAGCCTAGCTTGTTTATTTAAATAGGCTTTTAAAAAAGCTTAAATCTGGCCTTTTTATTAAACAGGCTAGGGCAAGCCAGGCCTAAACAGGCCAGGCCATAGGCCCCTGTCGAACGGTCTGGCCTACTTCCACCCCTACTTATTTACTATTCACAAATTTTAAAAGCGTCCCACCAATACATATCACCCATATTTTTTTCTATTTACAAATATTTTAACAAATAAACAATAAAATAATATTTAAATTTTTTAAAAAATATTTTTTTTCTGACAGTTTAAAACCATTGGTAAATTCGCTTTATAGGGAAAAAAAATTAAACGCGTTTGGAACCCCAGGAAATGCCAAAAAAAGTTATCACTGTCAACACCCAATTTTGACCAAATTGTTTTATTTATTTGTAGGAAATAAAATTAGAAGAATTAAATAATTAAAAATTTTAAGAAATTGAAAAATAGGAAAAAATATATAAAAATAATCAATACAAAAAAAGGAAAAGGAGAAGGAAGATATTGCATTAAAGAATCATTAATACAAAGCATATTTTTATCAAGAATATCCGAGGGATCAAATCTTGATTAATAACTTTTCTCATCAATGTGACAAAATATTGTTAATAATTTTCCTCTCAATTAAAATGGATTGTGGATTTGATATTATGATCAAGATTAATCTATTCATGAATATGATTCGTAAAGATTCTGATCAAGTAATTAATGCAATTAATAATTAATTTTGAGAAAATTGAGAAGAAATTAGGAATTTAATTGAAAGAGATTAAGTGTGATTTTGGAGAAAATAAAGAAACAAAAAAAATAATTAGAAGGACTGAGTGTGGGAATAATAAGAATCAAAATCTATAAAATAAAACACTCAACCTTCAAAATCTCACATTGGGTAGTGCACCCTAAGCCAACCTTTCCTCCTTTCTCTTATGAAAGGAGTGAACTACCAAATTTTTGGAACATCCAATAAAGAAGGAAACATTTTAATGCAATGTATAGAAATTGTTCTTTAGTTATTTTTCTATGAGTCTCCTTCCAAGTAAGTTTGTCCATCTCTTTTTTTATTTAAATATTTTATGTTATATAATTTTCTCAATTTTTTTAAGTTTGCTTTAGGATTGGTAATAAAAAAATAAAAAAAATAGTTTTAATTTTGATTGTTAGGATTAAAAAAAGTAAAAAATTTAAAATTAAAATCAACCAACTCACGTAGTTATTCTCAAAAATAATTGTGAATTGGTTGATTTTAATTTTATTTTTTTTTAATTTTTCTAATCCTAACAATTGAAATTAAACTAAAAATATTTTTATTTTTTATTACCAATCTTAAAGAAACTATATAAAAATTTAAGAAAATTAAATAACACAAAATTATATAAATAAAAAAAAAAGAGAGAGATGGACAAACTTACCTCGAAAGAGACCCCTCTTGATGTCCCACCAAAAAATAACTAAAGAGCAATTTCTATATCTTGCACTAGGTGCAAATGTTTTCTTCTTTCTTGGAACATTTGGTAGTTAACTCCTTTTATAGGAGAAAGAATGAATGAAATGTTGGAAGAAGGTGCACTAACCCAATTTGCGACTTGGAAGGTTGAGTTTTTTATTTTTTCTAAAAATTCTAAAAGATTTTTTATTCTTATTATTCCCACTCAGTCCTTGTAATTATTATTTTTATTGTTTCTTTATTTTCTTCAAAATCACACTTAATCTGTTTCAGTTAAATTCCTAATTTCTTCCCAATTTTTTCAAAATAAATCATTAATTGCATTAATTACTTGATCAAAATCTTTACAAATCATATTCGATGATAGAATAATCCTCATAAAATCAAATTCACAATCCATTTTAATTGAGAGGGAAATTATTAACAAGAATTTGTCACATTGATGAGAAAATTTATTAATCAAGTTTTGATCCATTAGATATTCTTAATAAAAAACTGCTTTCTTTAGAGGATCTTGGCATTAATGCTTCTTTTATGCAATATCTTCCTTCACCTTTTCCTTTTTTTGTATTTATCATTTTTATATACTTTTTATTTGATATATATTTTTTATTATTTTTTTCAATTTTAAATTTTCTTAATTTTTTCAATTATTTAACTTTCGTGATTTTATTTCCTATAAATAAATAAAATAACTCGATCAAAATTGGGTATTGACACCGGCGGTTAAAATTGTGGGTTGGTTTATTTTAATTTTTAATTTTTTACTTTTTCTAATCCTAGAAATTTGAAATTAAACTAAAAATATTTTTTTATATTACCAATCTTAAAGAAAACTTCATAAAAATCTAAGAAAAATATATAACATAAAATTATTTAAATAAAAAAAAAGGAAGAGATGAACAAATTTACCTCGAAGAAGACCTCTCTTGATGTCCCACAAAAAACAACTAAAGAGCAATTTATATACCTTGCACTTGGTCCAAATGTTTTCTTCTTTCTCGGATGTCCCAAACTCTTGGTAGTTTATTCCTTTTATAGGAGAAAGAAGGAAAGGTTGGAAGAGGGTGCACTACCCTATGTGGGATTTGGAAGGTTGAATATTTTATTTTCTCTGATAATCCTAAAAGATTTTGATTCTTATTATTCCCACACTCGGTCCTTATAAATATTTTTTTTATTTTTCTTTATTTTTCTCCCAAATTACACTTAATCTCTTCCCCTTAAATTCCTAATTTCTTCCCAATTTTCTCAAAATTAGTCATTAATTACTTGATCAGAATATTTACGAATCATATTCATTAATAGAACTATTCTCATAAAATCAAATTCACAATCCATTAATATTTTAATTGAAAGGTAAATTATTAATAAGAATCTATCACATTGATGAAAAAATTTATTAAAAAGATTTGATCCCTAAGGTATTATTGATAAAAATTTGCTTTCTTCAGAAAATCTTGGCATTAATCCTTCTTTAATGGAATATCTTACTTCTCCTTTTCTTTTTTTTGTATTTATTATTTTTTATACATTTTTATTTGATATATATTTTTCCTATTTTTCAATTTTAAATTTTCTTAATGTTTTTAATTATTTAACTTTGCTAATTTTTTTCCTTCAAATGAATAAAATAATTCGGTTAAAATTGGATGTTGGCACCGGCGGTTTCAATATATTAAATATCATACACTGATATAAGTATATCCCTCTTTTTAAATATGTATATTTTTTAATTTTTCAAATCGGTTTTAGGTCTTTAAATAGATAATATATTTTTAACAATCGGTTTATTGATAGTTTTTTACAATATCTTTTTGAACAAAATAGTTTACATGTTAATTTACATGTACATGCACACCATTGAGACTAAAAAAATGATTAATCGTAAAAAATTCAACGTTTTTATCAATTAATTAATAGCTAAGCATTGTCTTTTTTTTTTTGGTATAAGCTGAGCATTGTCTTTTTTTTTTTTAAGAGAATATATTCATTGGAAATGCCCAGCGGCACTTACAAAACTTAAAGATCTAAATATAGAGTATTACAGCAGTGCACTACAAATTAAAACAACAAATCGAGCACGCATACTCGGTCAATGTAAACAATTTAGCATAGTGCTGCAAAATCGAGCTCTAATAGGGGAATGTAAAGAGGGCAGTGAATCTGAGTAGAAATAGTGCTGCAAACAATGACTCTAACAGAATCTTGCAACAGAGGAGGGGTAAAAGGATATGGAGGTGGTGGCTAGAAGGAAGGAGAGAGAGGTGGTGATAGTGGTGGGATGGAAAAAGAGAAAATACAGAAAAAAAAAGCCAAACAACCAAACAAGAAAAAACTCTCACTAAAGAGAGAGAATAACTCACCTATAGTGAGTATGAAACCCTCTTATGGAGGGAGGAGCTCCTCCCATGGTGGGAAAGAGCCCCCAAAGGGTCGGGCTGCTGTGTGTGCAGTGTGCTCTAGGGTTCTTGCTGTGCGGCGCTTCCTCTCCTGAATAAAAATTGGCTAAGCATTGTCTTGAATTTGTCTCTTGTGCCTGAACTTTGTCGAGGCGGAGAATGGGTTGCACTTGGGCCTAGAGCCGGCAAAATGGGCCGGCCCGACTAGGCCGCCCCGCCCGAACCCGCAAAATAGGAGGACTTGGGCAGATTATAGGCCCATTTTTTCCGGACTTTTTAGCCCGAAAATAAAAAACCCGGTCTTAAACGGGTTCGGGTCGGGCTACCCATGCGGGCTAACAGACAGCTCGCTTTTTTTTCAAAAAATGTTAATTAAGTATTACTATTATATATGTATATTGTGTTTATTACTAGATTGTTTTTCTTTTTTATGGTAAAAACAATCACATTTGTGTTTATTACTACTATTATATATGTATATTTAGTTATATTATCTATATATATGTGATTTGAAGTTGGAACCAATTTCCGTACCTGAAGCGTGAATTTATCACTTGTTTTGTTTGATATGCAGTTGGAATAAAAGCACCGCCTAAAATGTACGAGATTGATTTGAGTTTTGAGGTGCAGGCACAGGGCAGCAGCATAACTATAAATTTTGAATAAATTATTTTTTTTAATCGGGTCGGTCCGCACAAGCCCGCTACCCGCATAGGGTCGGGCTCAGGTACTAATTTCACATGATCGAATTTTTGCCGGGTATTTTAGTCCGGTCCGCACAAGCTCGCTACCCGATGCGGGCAATTTTACCACCTCTAGTTGGGCCGTAGGGCTTGCTTTTGAAGAACTAAGGAGAAAGCTTTTTTTCAAACATTAGGTCTAGCTTAATTACCTAAATCAGGTGACTAGGTAGATAATAGTTTCGTCCAAAAAAAAGAAGGTAGATAATAGTTTGTTTAAGATATACATATATATATATATAGTAGAAACGGCCTTGGCTTTTAATGATAGAGAGACTGGTCATACCTCTCTAAAACAATTCAATTCCAGGCTTTCCCCTTGTGTAACTAATTTCATTGACAATTTTTGACGTAAAAAAAAAAAATCATTGACAATTTATAAAGACAGCTATATATATTACTGGGGTTCGAATTTGAGCTCATTGGTTTAGTGGGATTGATTTCATACTAATTGATTCAGATGCATGTTCATGAAATACTTCTACAACAACAATATTATAATAATAATAATAATAATAATAATAATAATAATAATTATTATTATTATTATTATTATTATTATTATTATTAAACATGAAAAAAAAAGTCACGTATGCATGTTCCAATTTGGTTCTATTATTACTAATTTAATTTCCTTTGAATTATCCGCAAAAAAAAATCTTGGATTTCTCTCGTATGCATCTTCTATTAATTTGCAGTTGAAGAAATTAGACTTGTGGGTGGTTGGCAATTGGCTATGGGATTCGACTTGATGAATGACGGATCCGGATACTCTCCAGCACTCTAGCTTTTTAGTCGAATTTACTTACGGAATAAATACGAAATAATTAGAAAATTAAAATCCATAGTTATTTCGTAGCTCAACTTGGCTGGAGAGACTGTAGGGATTGGAGAGGATCCTTACACATGAATGATAGTGCACTTTATAGTCAATTATAGGGATAGTAATTGCATTGAAGTCCAATAGCTACCTATAAAAATTAAGACCATGATTTGGTACAATTATTTTGTGATGTAGTTGGTGGAGTCATAAAATTTGGGTCATCTGAATAAGATCAGACAACTCAGATACCGAAATAATAAATTAATATTAAAAAATATCCTGACATCTGATCTGATCGACACAAACTATACAAAAAATGACTACATGAAACTAAAATCCTCAAAATTACTCGTAATTGGCAAAGTGAAAAGCGGGTACATCCATTATAATGTCATTTTCGCACGTGCACACATAGACACATATGTCAATGATTTACAAACACATATGTTAATAATTTATAGACACACAATGGGTCACTGGTTGAATCAGTGAGTCAGTGGTTGAACCGGTTAAAATAAAAATATATTAATAAAATTATATGTATTTACAAAATATATATATTAACATGTATTAAAATATGTATTGCATTATGGTTTAATTTTAACTTTTGTATGGAGTCCAAATCTCATTAAAAATGTTAAGCACTTTTTTTGGATATATGTATGTATGTATATATAATATATATTTCAGGGGCGAAGCCAGGATCTTAAGTTAGGGGGGGCCAAATAAAGTTGAAGTGTGAGTCAGCCTATAAATATTATTGCTAAATAAATAAAGTTGTTAAAAGGATAAAACGACTATATAAAATAAAACCAAAGAAAAAAATAAATTCAAAGTAACTAAAAGGTTAGACTATAAAAGAGCTCTGCGTTCCTTAATGTCACGAAATCCATATATAATTGGATCCACACTAAACTTCTTGGCAATTTCTCTCTCAATAAAGAATAAAGATGATTAGCTCTGCGTGCCACTTACAAATCAGTCTTCAATGTTCTCCGTGACTCTGTTGTAGTTGAGCAGTTAACAATTGTTGAATTGTGTGCGGCTTTACACGTAGTGCGTAGGAGAGTCATCTTTATTGTTTTATACTATTTTTAGCCAACCAATTTCAATATCCTAAACTATATTTTATTGATTTTTTTTACAATTCAAATTCAAATCCTGGTAGATTCTATTTTTTTCTATTCTAATTTTAATCCCTGTTTCTTAATTTAAATTTAAATTCAAATCCTTCTTTAAGTTTGGATTATATACTGAATTTTGTTTTTTTAATGATAATTTTTTTAACACTAATCCTTATTTTTACAATTCAAATTCAAATCCTGATTGATTCTATTTTTTCCTATTCCAATATTAATCCCTATTTCTTAATTTAAATTTAAAATTTTATCCTCATCATTTAAATTTATATATTAGTATAGATACTATTTTTAATCAACCAATTTTAATACCCCAATTAACTATATTTTATTGGTGTACTATATATATATACATATTAGTATAGATACTTTTATATAATTATTTAAATATATTTATATATATATGTGTGTGTGTGTGTGTGTAAAAAAAAGAAGTTGAGACTTGAGGGGGGGCCATGGCCCCCCTTCGTCCCCAAAGCCCTCCGCCCCTGATATATTTAAAATGGCATGCTGTGAATGTTTCCGGCTTGAACAGGATTACCTCCCGTGGAGGATACCTGTGGTTAAACCAAAAAATGACATATATATGCTAACAAACATTAGTTGGTCAGGCGGTAGAGTAGAGGGAATCCGGGATCGATTCTCACTACCAGAAAAATAAAAAATAGAGACGGAAAAAATCCGTCTCTAAAATGAGTTTTTTTCCGTCTCTAAAGGGGTTAGAGACGGAATCAGAGACGGAATTTGGGTCGTCGGTGATTCGGGCGTCGCAAACCTGTTAGAGACGGATTTTTTATGTCCGTCTCTAACAAATAACAAAATCCGTCTCTAAGAGAATTATAAGTATTCAATGATTCCGTCTCTACAGAGACGGAATAATCCGTCTATAATCCTCCTACCGCTAGCCATGATCCTATACACATTATTAAGAATATCCAGGTGATCAGTCTATCAATTCCCTAATAATGCATATAAAATTATGACTAACTTAAGGAGTAATACATAACCACAGTCCAATTGGATTGAACTGCTCTGATACCAAAATGTAACGTCCTAATTTCTAAATTCAGAAATAATGTCTGTTGGGAGCACTATTTCCAAATTCATAAAATTAATTCGTCAATTTCGCGTATCAAAATAAAACATAATCGCTCGTGTAATCCAACCATTACCAAAGCTCCACATTACATAAATAAAACATAGAAAATCCAACAAAGTTGTTGTCAGGCTCCAATACAATGCATTAAAATTAACATAGTAATTCCTAAGAAACAACGAAACAAAAGACTACGGTAGTCCTAAGCAACATTAATAACGATAATAAGAAATCAAGGTCTAAGCTATGGTACTTCATGCATCCTCTACTACTTGTCCTGATCCTGAAACTCGTCCTGCACAACTGAAATATAATTCCCGTATCGTGGGATGAGACTAGGTCCCAGTGGGCATGAACAAAGACACTCCAGGGGAATCCACACAGGCAAATTATCATGCTTCTCAATCAACCAATACAATCAACCATAAACTCATAATCATCAACAAGGCACAATAATAATAATGAAGCTTATAAATGCATGTCCGTGAAGTGTTGTAACCCGACACCCGGGCTCTTTTCACTGTTACATGATCATGATTGAGCGCTCGACCTGAGAATCCAAGGACCGTCGTCCAGGGAAACCTGAGATTAAGTCTTATCTGAATATGATGTACACATAAACTGATTTATTAACATGATTGAGGTTCCCTCATCTTCCCCTTGGCCGAGAAGTCGATGAGTTCGCCTCGTCTTGCTTAAACATGATTGCCCGAAGGTCTAAGATGGTCCGAAGACCCCTGAATTAGCCCGAAGGTTCTGAATTGGCTGTAAGCCCTGTGATAATTAATTATAATGCATAATTATTGGTGGCCAAAGGCCCATGGTCATATACAAACATGTTTAAGAATGACCACACTTGTGCATATAGGTCTCCTACCCTATGGTTCACACAAATTATACACCAACAATCATTACATTCATACCAACAAGGTTTATATTAACATTCTCATCATAATTCAAGGAAAGAAGGGAAGAAGAATAGGGGAACATGCTCTGAAATTCGTACAGCAAAGAAACATACAATCACACCCACCTGAGAATCGAGAAAGCGAAGAAAGAATGGAGAGTAGAAGGCCTTGATGGAGGAAAGATTGATGAAAGATTCATTCTTGAAGCGTAGGAATCGTTCTTGATTGTCCCAGGGATGTTCTCTCACTAGAACCTCCCTCTCTCTGAAAGGACGAAAAAATGGAAGAGAAACTGACTGAAACCGTCTGCAGTCGTGTTTTTAAAAATGCTGAAACTGTCATTTTGGCTTAAGCCAAAATGTCAATAAAAAAAAAACACCCTCTCTGGACGATTCTAACTTAAGCCAGAATTTTTGGCTTAAACGAGAATGCTCACGAAAATACACCCTCTCTGGACGATTCTGGCTTAAGCCAAAATTGCAGAACTGACTTTTGCAGTTTTTGCTGCATAATTCGCTCAAGCGAGATTCCTGGTGTCTAAAACTCTTATTTTTGTCCCTTAAGCTTTCATGTGCCTATTCTTTACTTCATTCTATTTTAAGTTATGATTTCTCCTATAATTTAAGATCTTAATCAGCGGGATGTTACACGAAGGATTACTAGACAATCCTAAACTGTAATCAGTTTTACCCAATCATATTTGCAAAAAATTTGAGTAATAAAAAAAGAGATTTTGAGAGGTTTCACGAAAAGTGATGAAATAACTTAATTGTAACACTTAAAAAAGTTGAGGGAATAAACTTGCTTAAAAAAATTTAGGGACTAAAATAATACATCAATTACAATTACAGTAGATGAACTAAAATGCAAATACATCTTTTTTAAAGTGCGGTTATGAGTGTAAATTTATTAGGGGATATATAAGCTATGTTTGGTAAAAATAGTTAATGGGTTAGGTAAAAGCTAAATTTTTTTATTGATTTATATTTATTAGTTAAAAGGTGAAAAACAAATTTATTGAATTAAATTTTTGATAAATTTAGCCGTCGAGGCAATTGATAAATATAAAATGTCAGAAAAAGAAAATTTTATATAATATTTGTTGTATAAATTTTAATTTTATTTCATAAATAAAAAATTATTTTTTACTAAATTGTAATTTTATTTTTAGTTAATTTTACATTATTATATTTTTAAAATATCAATTATTTTAATTGTTTTATCTTGCAGACAAACATGGCTTAAAGTTATTTTCTTCTATTTCAAATATTTATTTATTTTACGTAATATACATTCTATCATAAATCTTATATTAAAAGTAATTTCAAGAGATAGTCAAGGTGTAATTAGAATTCTACAATGAATTTTGAAGTATTTTTAATAAGTTAAGAGGGGAAATAAATTTTATGGTAAAAATAAAAAGAAAAACAATGAGTTATAACCTTAAACGCTACGCTTATAAAATATTATATGCTAATGAGATGAGATCGTTTACCAAATACATTTATTTTGGTTAAACAAATTATAAGTTAACATATAAATTAACTTAAATATCTTACCAAATAGAAGAGATATGAACTGAGGGTTAGCTTAAAGCCACTAACAATTAAAAGGTTGGGATATCCATAATAAAATATGCATGACGAAAAGTTCTCATAAGAAACCAAAAATAATGGTGGAAAGGATATGACACCACCAATCTATCAGTAGGGTGCCACTGGCATGTTGAGGGAATTAGCAAAGGCGAAATCCAAAATATATTGGATAGGACTAAACTGCAAGCAGTTTTGCCCCATCGATATCGCAACTACTCAACTAGTAGAGCGCCGGGGGATCTCCTTAGAGAGGGATGCCCACCAAGCAGAATTTTGGATGCCTTCAAGGGATTTGAACCCACTAATTGGGAGGCGACAATTTTCCTCCGGATGCTTGACCATTTGTGTCAACTCGTGTTCTTTATTTTGTTCTCATTTTCAAAGATTTACATTAAAATAATATAAAGAGTAAACCTCACAACTAGGTCCTTGAAAGGTGCATACGTTGCTAGATAGTTCACTTAAAGATCAAAATGGTCACCATGTTAGTCTTTCAATTAGTCACTGTTAGATACACTGTTAACAGAAGATGACGTGGAACATTTTTGTATGACCTAGCCTGTTAAGTGCCAAATAAGCATCCTACATGGAAAAATGCTTAAAAGTAGGGTTTCTATTAGATCCCCAATGTTGGGAGGGTTAAACTTGAAGGTTTACTGATACTATGCAAAACCTTGATAACGTAGAAAAGAAGCACGATCAACTGTCAAAGATGGATGGGGACGAACCACGACAATGGAGGGAAGTGGAAGAATTGTCAACATAATTAGAGGAAGAGAATATTAGAAGAATTTCACCATCACCATTTGGTGGAATTGTCATCGGGTGATAATGTGAAACCCTAACTTGATTATGACTTAGAAAACTTTTAGTTGCGGTTCCCCATTGTTACACGTGCGTTTGATGCCTAATTGTTGTAAGTTTCTGGACTACAACTCTATGATTTGATCTTTGGGGTTTTAATTGTGGAAGAAGATCCATCCAAGAAGAGGGACCTAATAGAAAACATACTTTTAAGCAAGATTGCTAAATTAGATGCTTATTTGACACTTTACAGGTCAAGTCACACAAAAACATTTTTACGTCAGCTTCTGTTAACGTCGTTTTTAACGTGTCTAACTAAGGGATTAATGTGACAATCATTTTAATCTTTTGGGGACCTAACCGGTGACACACGTATCTTTCATGATGCTAGTTGAGAGTTTATTTTAATAAAAACAATGTTTTGTTGTTTTTACAAATTTTATATTTTATTATTTTCATGTTATTTTCTAAAAAAAATTAATGTAATAATAATATTATTGATGAAATACATTAATAGTGATAATATAAAAAGTAATTTTAACATGATAGATTTTCTCTATTTTTTAACTGCTTGGACAATAGCGCGCGTAGCATACATTAACAAATTAAATTTGTATTTTTTTTATACGGAACAAAACATGATAAATACTAATGTAATTTTTATGCTATGTAGAACAATAAAAATTTGTTAAGTCTAATTACCTATGAAATAGATAAAAGTAAAACAGATGAAGGTCATGCTTAAGGTCAACTCTGTTGTTAGAACAAAAATATAAAAAAGAAGTACTGTTATTAAACTTTAGTTAAACGCGAATTCTCGTTGTAGCACAAGATGAAACGCTTTAAAACACAAATGTTGTGTTGATATTTATACAAGCAAATGACTTGAAAATGCTAAAATAATCAAGAGTTTTAGATGGTACCAAAGAAACCATACAAAGCATATGTGATCATTCAAGCTCCGTGTACTAATGATGTAAATAACGGTATTGTGTTTATTATTTTAGTTCCACATTAACACTTCAATCTCCGGCTCTTTTGCCCATGCTAATTTTTAATAACCAGTGTGGATAGCTAAATAAATAAAACAAGGGCCATAGGAAAAAAGTCAGATTTTATTTTATTTTTTCTATTATTACTATTATTGTTATATGAAACTCCATGAAATAAATTGGAGGTATCACAATCACTAATTCCCTTCTTCTACTATATAAAAATAAATAAATAAATAACAAGAGATATTGAAGAGCCCAAAAATGAAGTAACTTTCAAAATATGCTGCCATGGTGGCCCACAGTATATTTATGCATGGATATAACAGCCTATTTAAAAAGTCCAATCCTCCGTTTCTGGAAAAAGCATTGAGATACTAAAGCAAATCAACCCTCAAGTATTTTTTTGTCAAAACTTAATTTACCAATACACCCTTTTAATTTCAAAACACTTCCAATACAGTCAAGTTGTTCCAAAAAAACCCATAGCGTCATATTTGTTCCAAAAAAGGGCAAAACTAACCTCACCCACGAAGAAACACACCATCATGTGAAACCAAAATATTAGTATTATTACATAACCCTAAATATCCGATAGAGGAGAAGGAGAGCAAGCAAGAGAGAGAAGAAGAACCAACCCACCCTAGCACCAAAATATTAAAATTAAAATAAAAATAAAAAGACAACAACAAATTACGATAATCACAAAATCAATACATTGAACCCCAACCCTCGATCTTACTATATCCTCCTCCCTACCCCAAACTATTACACAAACTTTTTCTTCTTCATTCACATTAACGATTTCAACGACCTAGCTTTCACTGGCTTCCTCATTCTCTTCTTCCCATTATCATCATCGTTACCATCTTCTTCCTCTTCTTCGTCATCATCATCCACATAATCAAATCCCTCATTGTCAATCTGAGAAGAAGGAGAAACATCAACAACATTCTGCATATTATCATCCGCAGCAGCATCAGTTGAATCAGGAGAATCAGTTCTTCCTCCTTCTGCTCCACCATCCGCTGCAATAACATTGCCATTCTCTGATTCCACCATCATTGAATTCTCTCCTCCTCCAACATTTCCATTCTTGTTCCCTTCTCCATTCCTATCACCTCTTCTCTTCCCCCACAGTGGTCCAAACCCAGAATAATAGTAGAATTCATACGGATTCGAAGACGACGACGACGCCTTCTTCGCAGCGCGGGGTCTAGCACGGCGTGCAGCAGCCGCGGCCGCTGGAGCTTTCTTATTGAAACCACCATTGTTGTATGACCTAACCAGAGAGAAATGGTGGTCGCAAAACGATTGGCCATGTTTGGGTCTATTCTTACATGGCCAACCCTTCTCATCGAAGCCTTGGCAGCACGAGTTCCTCGCTGCTGCAACATTATTGTTCCTTCCATGCTGATTATCGTGAACCGCCATTTCTTCTATCTTCGTCTTCTCTTCACTGTCCATCATTGATTCGACGCTGTTGTGTTTGTTTACAGAATAATCCATTCGAAACGTTGCGTTTTGGAGAATTTAAGTTTTGTGCGAGAAATAAAAAATGAAAATAAAACCCTAATGGTTGGTTGTTGCAGTAAGATAATGAGAGGGAATTGGAGTACGTTACCTTTCAACGGCTCCGATGGAATCTCCAGGGCTGCCATTAGTGAAGCTGTCGTCGCCTTCGAACTAAAGAAACGAAGAAATAGTTAGAAATGAGGAATGTTGGTTACCCTAATTGGAAGTTGAAAGGGAAGAGGATGATAGAACGTGGGAAATTTAATTTAGAGTGTGTGAAAACCCTAATAGAAGAAGAAGGAAAGGGTTTATTATTGTATATGATAGATCTGAGAGGAGAGGAACCTGGATTGAGTCAGAGTCAAAGGGGATCACATCCCATGGAGACTGGTTGAGCTGGCACACGTGGCTCTCTACTGGAAATGAACCACCTTGCGAGGAAGATGAAGTGAATAGAAGAGGGGAAAGCTTCGCGTTTTTTCGGATCCTCATGAGGGTGAGAAATGAGAATAAGTTTTTGGTGAGTGAGTGAATGAATGGAAATGGATTTTATATGAACCTCTCTCACTCACAGAGAGAGAGAGTGTGTTGGAGTTTTGGATTTTGGGTATTCCCTCTTTATTTTTGTTTTCGCAGATCTCATTCACTCACTCACTGTGTCCCTTCTTTTCCTTCTTGCGTTCTCTCACACACACCTCGATAATAATCAGGGTTTTTTGCTTTCTCGACCCTTCATTCATGTGTTTTCTATTTTTCTTTTGGCCTGTTAAGGACGATTATGCCCTTAGGTATTCCACCTATTTACTCAACGAATCGGCTGCGTGCACCATTGCTCCAAAGGAACTACCACGTCACTCTTGGTTGTCCAAAAGCATAAATGGTTTTAAAGAAATGATCACGTCGTGACAAGCACACAGTGAAACCCTGTGCATCCCAAAGCATCAATTGCATTTCTTAGCCTACCTAGCTTCAGCATTCACTTCAACCAGTCTATTTTCATTTTTGTTTTTGTTTTTTCCCTTTTGATTCCACCACCCTTGTTTTTATCCAAAAACAAAATACCACTCGAGGGTATTTCTGTCATAAGCTTTTTTCTGTCTGAATTTTGGATAAACTTGTTTACGAGAATATTATTCAGCAGTCTTAACATTATTTTTTATTGTTTAGGAAGGAGCGTGTGTGAGACGCGCTGGATCCTATCTATCCCTGCGTGCGGTAGGAGTGGCCAACAAGACAGGCCCACAGAGAAATTGGATGGACCATTTGTACTTGATGAGGGTCCCATTTGGAGCCTAAAAGGATGAACGGTTGTGATGATGGAAATGGAACTAATGTGAGGGACTTGAGCTGCATGGAAAGTTTAAAACTTTGGGGTATCAGATACCAAAACCATTACATTGGAGCTTCGCAATTGCAGCAACAGAATACGTGGCATCAAAAGGTCGATTCATTTTCCAACCAACATATACACATCAGGCTTGCCCAGTTGCCCGTACCATATAAATTGCCCTTTATTACCATTTTTCTCCCTTTTCTTTCATTTATTCAAAATTTCTATATATGTTAGTTTTCCATACTTTTAACATTTTTTTTTTCACTTTGGGTTTGGACTAAACAGCTTGTGAATTTGGCATTAGGTCATTTACATTGAAGCTTCTGGTATGGCCAAATGGTAGGGATAGGGCACCTAGCAAGCACAACAATATGAGGTAATTGAATACTAGAAAAATGTGGAAGCTAGAATATAATAAATAAACCTATTTAGAATTACAGCTAGGGTAAGCACAAACCAAGAAAAAAGAGGACAATTTTTTTTTCTGTTCTGTGTCTCTGAAGTAGTATTTATTATTTATGAGCTGTGTGATCCGAGCCCTTGTGCAAGTGTATGGCACTATATATACCTGACCTTTTTTCTGTTAAAATGACTAAACAGAAGCACTTGTTTTGTGGGGTATACACACATGAAAAGAGTTGCAGCCAATTTCTGCAGTGGGTGTATGGGTAAAGACTAAAAAGAGTAACATAATAGAAAGCCATCACACACTTTTTTTTAACCTCTTTTTTTTTTCTGTCTCTCTTTTTTCATCAGTCTTCACCAAGATTTTAAAAAAAAAAGAAACCCCAATAAAATCCCTTTTAAACCTGGTTGCTTAAATAATGCTACTACGTGTCTTCAATATACGAGATCTCAAGCCATATACATAACATTAATTTTTTATTGGTGTTGCTAGCGTTATAAAATTAATTTATCCTTTAATAAATTAATATTCGTGGTACGGGGAGAATGTGTTATGTTATGTGTTTGGCTTAGTTCCAAAAAGCATTGTAACATTCATGATGATAGCGCACCACTTCATTAGTATGCCAGACGTTACTTTAGAAAGATATATAAAAAAATGTATAGCAATAACCATAAGAAGTTTGTGTTTGTTTTACTCTAAAATCACGTTTCAAACGTGGATCTGAACCAATATTAATGAGAATAGTGTTTGCCCGGATCCACGTTTAAAACGTGGTTTCTGTGTAAACCAAACACACTAAACATGATGTACAACATGTAGAAAGAAAAAAATAAAATTGTGAGATGTGATGAATAATGTGATGGAGAGGTAGAGAGAAAATACGTGTCATATGAATTGTTATATGTTTTTTTGTGTAGTATAAATTGTTATATGTTTTTTTTTTGTGTAGGAATATGTTATCTTTACATATAATACTAATATACTAGTATATAGTTCGCCTGATTAACCTATCTAGACAAAAGGGTAATTGGTGCAAACAAAAATGTACATCCCAAAAGGGTTATATATATTATATATGATTTGTTACTTGTTCTGTTTAAGTTCTGCATATGAAGGCTAGATGAACAGAAGAGGAAGCAACACTACAAATGTGGACTTGAAGATGCAGAGTTTGGTTAACTTTTGCCTGTATCATAATATATAGAGAGATTTTTTCTCGTCCTTTTCTATAACTTTTGCTACCTCACTAGTTATTCAGGTAAAGAAACAGGGTTTTTCCTCTGTTTGTTTCATTTTCATTTTGACCAGAATTTATGTGCAGCATACAGGTTTTTCTTTTTTTCTATCAGAGAAACGAATAATATAGAGAATTCCGCAAATTCCCAGGTACAGTTTTTCTTTTTAAGATTTTTTTTTTCATGTGCAACTGATCATGCTAAAACTGTTGAGCAGTCAGCACTATTTGTGGGATCTAAAGAAGTTCATGGAAGCAGATAACTCCCATACAAACATGAAGAATTCCATGAATCAATTTCTGTGGTTTCTATTCCTCACTGCACATGCAAGAACAGGAAAAACAGAGCAGAAAAATAAAAACATAAATGCGTCTATTTATGGGGTGTTTTAGTTTACAACAGATTAAAACATTATATTGGATAGTAAAAAGAATAATGAGAGCCAAACAAGGAAATTAGGTAAATATATATAGTTGTCCAGAGCTCAAAATTCATTGTATTTTTTATTTCATATGTTCCCAATTTCAACAGAAGTGAATCTGTTCTGTTTGCATTTTATAACAGAAGAAAGGTTCAAATTCAAACCCTAAGCTAGGTAACACAAAAAGAAAGGAGCAAAGCCTTGACTCTTGAGTCCTTCAAATTTAACCCTAAACCTAGTTCAAACATAGAAATGCAAATACATAGTAGGGTATTCGGATATAGAGGAGATAAGAACATTGATTCATAAGTAATGAATAGGGATGGATAAAAGTAGAAAAACAGTTTCATGAACTACACTAGTTTGTGTATTTAATTATCTTTACCTTATTCTCCTTTCTCTTTGTGATTTATAATAATGGGTACAGGGGAGGGGATATATAATGTTAACTTTTTTTTTTTTTATATTTTCTTTGGCACAAAACCTGTAGATAAGTGATCAAATGGGACAAAAGAGGGTTTGCAATTGCATCTTTGAAGATTTATAATTTGTACAAGAGCAATAACTGAGGCAAAGCTTTTCTTTTTTATGAAGGCACTTAGCAAAAGTAGCAGCAGGGGTATGGCAGAGTCCTGAGTCGTCAACTTGGTTGGCAAAATAACACTGATTTGCTTTGACTGCCACTCACATGTGCTCTCTCTGGGCCCCTTAGCTAAGCTTCTCTCTTATGAGATAGATCCTCCTTCACTGTCTTTAGTCTTCACCACATAATAATAAAAAGAAAAATACTATTCTTCTTCTTTTAATTTCCCTGTGTTTTCATGTTTCAATTGGTTCAAAATGTTACTCTTGTGTGCGGCCTAAAACTAATCAGGCGATTAAAAACTGTTAAACTCAAATTTAAATTTCTCAACACAATTATTCTAACGTTAGAATATAACGATTCCAATGTTAAACCAAACGTATTATTAAATCTTGGTGTATCTGAGTCTAAGAAAAGGGGAATTCTCTCAGAACTGACAAGTAAGTAAGCACTATATATCTTTGATAATCCTTGTTTGCATGCCTGAGTGTCTCTGATTCAGAGACCCACTCGTCCTTCTGGCTTGCTCTATATCTTACTCGTCTGCCACAAGGAGTCAGTGCCCTTCAGACAAAGTACATTACCTTTGTACTACAGTCACTGAATGATTACTGGGATTTCTTGTTTATGCACTTAAAGTGGAGGAGCTACCTAGCCTACACCTATTCCTTCGTCAAAAAAAAAAAAATATATGTGAAACTTTCTAAGAATGAGGAGAGGAGAGGAGGGTTGTCTTTATATTTCTTGCAGATAATGAGTGGAATTAGTGAATTACCATGATAATTATGATTTACAGGGATAATATAATGCTGTCTGATACATATAATCATTGTTTGATTACTACTAATTTATATTGTCAAGCTAGGTTATGATGACTATTATATTGTTTTATGTACTTGTTAGTGGTCAATAACGTAATGTAAAAGCATAAAAGGTGGAATCTGCTGAGTGCCAGCAGAAATGAGCTAGGTGGTTTAATCTAGCTATATATTCTAAATTTACCTAATTGGTTAATTATGCGGTTGTTCGTTTGACACTAATTATATTCTTTTGTGTTAACCACAAGTATCTCCTATTATAAGGGTAAATATATCCTGTTAGAGATTTAGGACAATTCAGACTCATTGCTTAGACACTAATTATATGACCTAACCTACATGTTCACTACTAATATATTCTTGAATTAATTCACTTAAGCTTGCATGTGCGATGGTTTCACCTTAATCTAACAGAAATATTGTGTGTTTAGGATCAATAGAAAACCTACCAAACTCATGTGATTGAGCTGTGAGACTTTGACATCTTGCTCTAAGTTAGGGTAAGGGAAATCATGATTTTAAGAAGGGAAGTGTTATTGTGAAGGATTTCCTCTCACAGGACAAGAAAATCAAAGGTGGGTAGCGAGGAGGTAAACGAAAAGAGAAATAAAAAAAAAATAAGTGTAGATGAGTTGCAATGATTGCAAGAGCAAGTGTCTCTATAGACTAAAAACGGAACTCTTGTAAGAATGGAATCTCCGATTCAAATGTTATTAGTTAACATGCAACTGAAATAGTTGACCAGATAAACAAGAACAAAATTGGTCTTTTATCGGAGAATACTCCCTTTTTTTTATATGTAAAAATTCAAAATAGTATTAATTATTTCTTAATTATATATATATATATATATGTCCTTATTTAAAACATGTGAGAATAATAATAATAATAATAATAATAATAAAATAAATAAATAAATAAAGGAGATAAATGATATAGCATTAAATTATATATATATAAAACAATTTTATATAACACAAATGAGAATATCATTTCCATTAATTTTGTGTTAAACAAAATAGTGTGAGATAAAACCTAACTCAATCACGTTGATGGGGTCACTTATTATGTATTGTACTAACCAACAGCAGTGTGTCCACAATTAATGATGCCACCTTATTTTATATTTAATTAGTATAATAATTAAAGCTTTTATCGGGATTAACTATTGGTCCGTTTGGTTTACAATTGAGTAGAATTGATTCTAGAAATGAATGGTTGAGATGGATTATGCACACTTTACAAAGTACGTTGGACGAAAGTGATTTTAAATCACTTTTCAAAACCATGGTTTTGTTCTACCATAATTTAAAACAAACAAGCACATCCTATAAAATTAGTAAATTTTGTATTTAGTCATTACTAAATTTTTCACCTAAGTTTAGTTACTTATTAATTTTCCGTTACCAATTTTTATCTCTCTTATTGATGACATGACACTTTACTCATCCTACTAGGATGTCAACGGGCGGGAGCTAATTAATATATAATGCACAACCCGTATCCATATATACCCACTTAAATTAACGTGTACTCATACGGGTAGAGGGTATTCATGGATATCAATTACTCCCTCCGGTCCTATTTATAAGAACTTTTTTTGGGTGAGTCTTTGTCCTTTTTATAAGAACCTTTTCATATTGTCCTATGCATTAATTATTTCTTGACCAAAATACCCCATTAGTGGAGGTATGTGAGTAATTAATTAGTGGAGAGAGTATCACACAATAGAGTAATTAAATAGAAAGAGAAAGATAGTGGGTCTCAATAAAATTCAAGGGCAATTCAGGAAATATGATACACATTCATGACAAATTTATTGCAACTAACTAAATTAACCAACTTCCTTAATCTGTGTGAAGTAGTTAAAAGGTTCTTATAATTAGGACCGGAAGGAGTAATATTCAAGCACAGGGGCGGAGGGAGGTTGGGACAATGGGGGCCATGGCCCCCTCAACTTTTTTATTATTTTTTAATTTATATATATATATAAATATATTTTGTTAAATTTTAGATAATAAAATCACATTAAAAAATAGATATATAGTGCATGTCCCAATCTAATTGAAAAGTACTTTCTCTGTCTCTTATTATAAGACCCTCCTAACTGTTTCACACAGTTTAAGAAAAGTTGGTTAATGTATTCATCTTTTAAAAAAAAATTATAGCATTCCACATATACCTCTATTTAAATGTCACTATATTTTAGAAACATTAATTGTAATATGGTGGAAGACTCCAAAGGTCACTTTTCAATGGTGTGGTTGAGCATGTGGGTAAAACTTCATTAATTATTCACACTTGAGAATTAAAAAAGTTAAACATTAATTAAGGGTAAATATGAAAAAAAAATAACTAATTTATCTAAAAATCTACAAATGGTCTTATATTAAGAGTCACTCAATTTTTTAGAAGGGATCTTGTAAATAGGGACAAAGGGAGTAATTAGAAGTTTAAAGGAACGCAAAGCTCTTCTATAATTTGATTTCTTTAGCACTTTAAATTTATTTTTTATCTTTGATCTTATGTTTTATAATCATCTTATCTTTTTAACAACTTTAGTTATTTAGCAATAATATTTATATTCTAACTCATTTCAATCTACTATTTTTTTTAAAAATCAAAATATCTTTATATTGGCCCCCCTTCACTTAGCATCCTTGCTTCGCCCCTGTTTAAGCATTTTAATTTAATTTTATAAAAAGGAATAAAGAAAAAACTATATAATATATTATAATATCATATTATATTTATATTATATAATATTATTATGTATTAATATATTAAAAATATCATTATAAAATTATATAAAAAATTATATCTCATCATAAAATAATAAAAAACCTAATAATCTAATATAATTAATAGAAAAATATGTTTTAATGAGTGTGTGAGTACCTATTGTGGGTATATCCGCGGGTACATGTTTTTTTACATCCCTACATCCTATTATTTGCTCGAAATGGTTGGATAGCTCGGATTGTACATGCTTGAATTGCTCGGATTCTTCAATAAATAAATGTAAATAAATGAGTAATCCGAGCGGATACAATCTAAGCAATTCGAGTAGGCGGGTACAATCCAAGCTATCCGAGCAGAGATATTAGGATTGGTAAAGTGTCACGTCATCACTTAATAGTAAGTACTTAACGGAAGGGACTAAAATTGATTACGGAAAATTAACGAGGGACCAAACTTAGGTGAAAAATTTAGTAGGGATTAAACACAAATTTCACTAATTTTATAGGGATCCAAAACATATTTAAGCCTTTTTATTATTATATTTTAATCTTCTAAAATTAAATATATTTGATTTGATTTTTAACCATGAAATTTTTTTTTAAATTAATTAAAAGTTTAAAATAGAAATTTTAAAAATAAAATTTGAAAAATTGGAGTATGCCTACGCCTCTGAGAAAGTTTGTAGATATTGTTCTATCAATAAGTCTTGAACTCTTATAAAACAACACAAATAACATCATCCTTAAAATAATAAAAAAAAGGCAACGTTACGTGGTAAAATAAGACATTTACCAAACATCATTCTTAATAATTTTTAAAAAATAATTAATTTACCAAAAAGATAAAAAAATCACGTGGTAAAATAGGATTAATTTAAAGAAATTACAATAACGTAAATTAGGTTTTGGCATATCAAAAATGGGCTACTTCTGTGAGGTGGATATCATATTGCATGTCCTAAAGTTAATGGCCTATTAACGTTGCTGCTAACTATAAATAGATGGAGGAATTAAAAATGGAATAACAAGTTTTGAGGATTTAATTAATTAAATTTGTTTTTTAAGAACTAAATTGATATAAGATATATTTTTGAAAGATTAAAATAGGAATTTAGTAAAAAAAAAATTATCAACATCGCAATAAGTGAATACAAAGTTATAAAATAACATTCAATTGTAAATATGTCCATTAAACTCATTTGTCATGTTTCCCATAACAATAATTGATAAGGATATTTGATAATGTGTTATAATTCCATCTAAGGGTAAATAAGAAATATATGAGTGGAATACTAGAGTACGGGTGTTATATTTTATTTCATAATATTTTTTAAATATTATTAATAACTCATGTTAACATTAATATATGTAATTTCATTAAATATAAATTTAATAATGCATATAGATATTAAATGAAATGTTCGTTTCACGAATTACATTTTAAAATTATTTAATCATAGAAATGAAATATTTATCTATTATCCATTATAAGTTCTTCCGATCCTCCAAGAGAAGCTTACATTAACGTCTTCGTCCCCTCTTATTATAGTGATTGTAAATAACTACAAATGAGTCTCTTATTTATTTTAGGATTTTAGAGGATGAAAATAAATTTTAAATTCCAATTTCTAAAAAATTTGATATTTCATCAAAAATATTTATTTTACCTTTTAATGTCTTATAGTTATAGTAGAAGTTCAAAAATGCATACTAATGATGTTGAAAATCACAAATCAAGAAAAAAAAAAAGTATCCATTAGAAGCTTATTTATATTAAAATGGACTATAGGTTGTAACACATATTCATTTCTTAGCTAGGGGAGGATGGCGTAGGTTTCAAAATAAAAGTGGAGGATAGTGTAATTTAAGCTTCTACCATGGGAGTACGTGTAATTTATGTTCCTAAAAGTTTATTATTGTTACTTTACCGTCTAACATGGCTTTTGCTTGATATGTTTATATATGATTTTTTTTTACAAGACCACAACTATTTTCACAGGAGACGACAATCATGTTCTATGAATGGGAAAACCCTCCCTCTAAGTGTTTAACGCCAGCTAAATACCCAGGTTGGAACCCGAAACCCGTGGTTAAATTGGAACAATCCATGTCAGTTGATCCACATGCTCGGTGGTAAAGTTAAATGTGAGTACAATTAACAATTATAAAGTTTGGAAATTGAGATTGATCTCGATTCTTCCTTTTCAATTTAAAAGTCATCACCTTTATTATAAAATAAAATTTTGTTATTAGAAAAAAGATGCATGGAAAAGTGTGTAACAAAATCTTATGAAATTAAAAATAAATAAAATAAAAAAGAAAATAAAATATAATATGATATGATATTTTTACACGGTTTACAATATTTGTAACTTATTTTATTTTGCAGGTAACGTAATTTTTTAAATATTTTATATATAATTTAAATATTTTAATAATTATTATTATTAGAAAATAATAAATCTGTGAATAAATAAATTAAATTTAAATATATTTTTATCATTAAAAATATGATGTCTTTTAAATTAGTCTTTTTCTTTATTTTTTACTTCTAATCTTTTAAAAACATACAAAACTCATGTACACTAATGATCTATGTTGATACAATTTTGAATAACCATTTTTACACAATAATATTTAAGGTTAACAAATTTTTAAGTAATTATTTCATCAAAAGTACTTATACAAAACACATATGATACTTGATTATTTGTTATTTTACTTTTAAAATGTAAAGATACAAATAAAAATAATATGTAAAAAATATATGGCATAAATGATCATTAATTTTATTTTATAATAATCAAGTTAAAAATTTAATTATTTTTTATTTCATACAAGCAACTATGCAATGTGTATGTGATACTTGTAAGTTTAATTAATATTATATAATTAAAAAAGTGGAAAAAATAGAAACTACTGTGAAAAATAATATATGAGAAAAATAAATATTATAATATTTTTTTAATTATTTATTCTTTAGTGTTACATTTACTATACAAATTTTAATTTAAAAAATTAAAGAGAAAAATAGAAATGAATGTTAAACAACTACACGTGGACAATTTATTTCTAAAATATTTTTTTATTAGTTAAATTAATTTATTAAATAATTTAAAATATAAAATTTTAAATTATTTTATTTGTTTTATTTTTATTTTTTAATTTTACAAAACAAAATATTTGATATAAAAATGTACTTACTAGTTTAATTCTAAAATATATAAGATCGTTTCACTTTACATTTCATTTTTTCATTGTTTGTCTCTTCTTTATCAATCATATCAATGTATCACCTATTTAACTTTTTGTCTCTTCATTTTTTTTCTTTCTACCTCTCTCTTTCCCATCAAAAGTTTCACACTCCTTTATTTTATACTTTCTTTCACATTTTATTTTTCTTTCCACAACTCTCTTCATTCACTATCTCATTTTCACATTCTCTATCTTCATATTCCTTTTTTATCTATCTCTCTTGTAACATCTCAAAGTTTGAAATTATGGTTTTACAAGAAATTAGAAGTGTAGTAGGTTTTTATAAAAAAAAATATGAAGAAGAGGGTTTAAAACTGAATTAGTGGGGGTGAGTCTGGAGCTTGCTCGCTCAAGCGAGAAAGCTCTCGCTTGAGCGACCATATCAGTAAAAACCAGTATTCTAGTTGTTGATATCCTCGCTTGAGCGAGAAGCCTCTCGCTTAAGCACAATTGGTCCAGAACTAAGGGGGTGCTCTCTGACTTTGTTCTCGCTCAAGCGAGGAACCTCTTGCTCAAGCTAGACAAAGTCAGAGGGGGAGTCATTTTCCTAAGCATTTGCGCTCAAGTGAGAGAACTCTTTGAGCAAAATGACAATATTACGAAGCATATTCTCTCTCGCTCAAGCGAGCAAATCCTCGTTTGAGTGAGAATGTGTGTGACAGCTTTTGATGTTGTTTCTATTTGGGGTTCCTCATTTATGTCTCCTCCACCCGTTTTAGAGAGAGAAGCTTAGAGAGAGAGAAAGAATGATGGAGATCTTGGATTGAAGCCCCCGCATCATTCAAGAAGCTTGGGACCATCATCCTCACCCTCCATCCTTCCTAATACCTTGCTTTGAGGTGAGTGTGGTTTACCCACTCACTCCATTTTGTGCGTTCCCCTTTTTATGCTCCCTCTTCTATCTTCCTATCCTTGATTGTTTGTGTTTGCATTGAGTATTATGATTATTGATTGAATGGTTGAATGGATTGGAGATTTGGGTTTTGAAATAACTATGGTTTGAGGAACAAGAATAGAATCTACTACCGCGCCCTTGCATATTTTCTTTTCCTAAATATTCAAACATTAAGCAATTTATATGATTTTTAATTACTCTACCTTATGAACTGAATGTACATAACTGTATAGAGGGAAATTACGGTCTTCGACCAAGAAGAAATATGGGTCTATGACCCAAAAGGATTCAAGTAAGAGTAAATGAAATGTTGACTGTTAATTTAAGACAGTAGCTTAAAAGGCCACAAGGGAGACGTTCCTTGTATGGATAACTGAGCTTGGTTCAGGTCAGAGGATTAAGTTTCTAAGACCCCACTGGTGTTGGGTAATACACCAAGAGGTTGAATGTGTTTACCATTGTCTAAATGTGCATATGTATGATATATGAGTATTTCGTTGTGCATTATCATTTGTATGAATTCCCTACACTGCTTGTATGACCACATTCACTGGGACGCTAGTCTCACCTCATTTCGTGACTTATTTTAGATGGGCAGGGTTCTCAACCGTTGCTTGATTTGGGAAGCTTGAGAAACTTACATTTGGGTCATGCTTGGCCTCCTATTTTGATGAACATAGACTTTGTATAGGCATATTCTTTTGGTTCTTTTGGTGGGATATAGTGGTACATGTGTTGCCCTTGGTGGGTTGTAACTTTATCTTCTCATGACATATGTATGATTGTATCCCTTCCATACTTATAATGATATAATTTGCTTTGTTGTGCCACTTTTGAGCCAATTCACATTTGATGATGTATTTGACCAATTGTATTAATGCTTAAGTAACGTTGGAAAGCCTGAGAGCTTATTATAATTTGATTGTATGTTGATACTCATAATCGCGCGAAATAATTTCATACTTGGGATATTGTCTCCAACAGACATTATTCTAAGTCAACGGAATTAAAACGTTACACAATCTCTCCTCCTTACCACTTCCCATACCCTAAAATTGGGTTGTCAAAGACTTAATAGTCTTAAAAAAGAGTAATGTTTTTTCACACTTCATTTTAGATTTTCTTTAACACCTCTTTTCCTTTCTTATCACTTCAATTATCAAAATTTTCAAATTGTTTTATTTATCACATTTTTAATTTTTTAAATTAATGGGGCTTTACTTTTTAAGCTCACTATTAAATGGCCCAAAGGATCTTAGAAGTAAAAAAAAAAAACACACCAATGAATAGCCCAATCGTGTGGGTAAGTATTTTAGTTCATGTGATACTATATTATTATTATTACATAAAAATAATGTATTAGGATTAAAACTTGTCATATGTGATACTATCACCCGTTGTCACATTATTGTATAATAGGATTAAAAAATTTTGACATACATTATTAGACGATTAATGCATATATTCATATAATACTTTTTTTCTATCTCTTATCATATCATCATCATATTTCATTCTTTTATCTCTACAAATATAAGTTCATAAAATTTTTTGCGAGGGATTGCATAGTAGCACTTGCAAGATCCAATCAGATTTTAGTAATTGGATCTACACTGTATTTATGTTTTTTTTTTTTTTTGTGGTGGCCCGTGGCCGTGAGTGAGTGTAGGAGTGATTGTGAAGGAGAAGGAGAAGGGGTGGGAGTAGTAAGGGGAATGTATTTAAAAAACATATAGGGATGAGAATAGCAAAAATAAAAAAACCAGGAAATAAATGGGCTTGAGTTCTACATGTCTCCAATACCCACAAAGCCTTAAGCCCAAGTTTGATAGTAATACATATTTAATTATTTATTGCAATCAGAAGATTCAGAACGTCTACAAATGCAAAATTCAGCAATAATATGACCTACCCAACTTTTAAATTGTGTTATAAAGGAAATCCTAACTTCTCTTCTGGTGAGAACTGAAGGAAAAGAAAGTCTACTGTCCACACAAAGCATGAGGGCGAATGGCACCCTCGAAGCAAAGAATTTTGTACACAAAAGATCACATGTCCTTCTAAATTATATTGCATCATCTAAAATTTTCTTGTTCCACTGAGTTGGGCACGCCTAGTTCCAGTTTTAAATTTTCATCAAAATCTGTAGTGCTCACCTTTCACTATCACTAGTAAATTGAGGTTATTCTTAAAAGTGATTATTTTATGAATACTAGTAGAGCCGCCAATAATACTCATATATAGCTGGGCAACATGCAACGCATTCTGTCATGTTTTTTCACATGACGTACCTAATTCAAGTAGATGTCATGTTTTTTCCATAATATTCTTGTTTTGGGTAACCTAATTTAAATAATCTAGAGACAATAATAGAAAACTTTGCTGTCAATGAAAGTGGACGTAACTATAAGATGGAAAAAAAGTCAACTTGGGTTGATTTTTGTTAGTGATTTTTCATTGATGAATCATGTGGGTAAGTAAAGTACTGTGGTATAAGTCACCATCAAGACTTATGATAGCCTTAATTTTGAAATGAATCAATTTCATCGCTGAAACTCTGTTTACCGAATGAAAGTTGAAAACTTTACAACTAAATCTTGTTTTCATAGCAACTTTACTGGGAGAAAGCAGAGACAGAGAATTAATGCGAAACCACGGGAATTCTGGATGGGCTCAAGTTTTCATACAGATGCTATACGAAAAATGTTAAGGGCCATATTTCTTGGGTCCACGGGCCTTATTAAATAAGGCCTTTGGGCTTTTGCTAACATAATATGACATTTAATAATTCTCTCGTTACATGATTGAATGATTCTTGGGCCTTTACTTTTCGCACCGCATTTTTTACTATTCTCACCCCATATTTTTTGAAAATTTGTAAAACCCAGATCTACTCTTCATTTAATTGGCTTACGAACAAGGGTGTCCGGGAACTATTCCGGACAGCCTTGTCGGACGTTATAATTTTGATCTTTCTCTTTATTTTCTTGTCCTCCTTCTCCTTCTCGTTCTCTTTCTCCTGCTCCTCCTCTTTATCCTTCATGACCTCCTCTTCGTCCTCTCCTCTTGAGCTTCATTCTCTTCCTATTGCGCTGCTTCCTCGTCGACACTCGCAGGGACGACACCACCATCCAGGTTGTTGTCCCAGGGTCGGCCCAACCCTAAAGCGGGTAAAGCACCCGCTTTAGGCCCCCAAAAAATTTCTTATTTTAGGCCCCTAAAAAATATTTTATTTACTATAAATATTTTTTTTAAAAAAATAATCTAATAAAAAATTAGTAAGTCATATTAAATTATTAAGATTAACTAAGTTTTTTTTTCTTAAAAGGGCCCCATTTTATCACGACGTTCTCTCTTCTCATAAATAATAATTATTAATAATTGATTCTATCCATTTTTAACATTGAAGTGCCTCATCACTTATTCTATTTCTTTTTTTCTGTGTCTTTTTTTCTGATGGTGCTATATTGATAATACATATTTTTCTCTTACTCTTTCAGGCTCTCTTTTTTTGTTAAGTGTAGATTTGTTCCTTTAGTAAATATATATAAATAAACATGTCACTTACTTGAGTATACTCTATTGTGTTAATGTGAGTAGATTATTTATTTAAATAGATAATTTTTTTAAAAAAATATTCTAACAAATATACGTTAATATATTGAATTGGAGGATAAAAGGTCCATTATAAAAATGGTTTTAGGCCCTGTAAATATTGAGCCGGCTCTGGTTGTCCCCAAGGTTGTGCCACCACATCTACGAACTTTGAACAATTTCTCCTACCGAGACGTGAAAAATTCTTACAAAAATTCGAAACTGTAAATCAGAACAACAAAACTAAAAATTCATTTCCACTATGAGAGAGAGAGAAATGAGGAGAATTGATAAATTCTGACAGTGAAGAAAGGCAGGAAAGTGATACGAGAAATTCATAAATACCCGAAGCTCGAAATGCTGGTTGTTGTGTTGATAGGGAAAAGGGAAGGGGAAGGGGGCAGTGGGACAGTGGGGGGTGGGGGGTGGGGTGGCTGTGGAAGGAAGGGAGGGGGAAATGATGGGAGGTGGGAATAGCAAAAACTGGGGTGCCAAAAGTGATGGCCTGATTCTTGTTGGACCCAAAAAATGATTGAATGATTCTTGAGTTTTGCACTGTGAAGCACCCAAACAGATGGTGACTGCCCAATAAAACTTGGATGCAGATTGCAGAGTGAGATGGAGCAATCGTTAAGTAAGTAACAGGACGTGATTGATCATTTTGATTGATGAATATCATGAAATAGCAGGACAATGATGTCGTCTTTAATTTTCGGTGAGGAGGAACAGCTGAACAGGACAACGACCTTACTTCGTTCATGGACTAATTAAGGCTTTTATTTTAATGTATTTTTTTTTCTCAGTGAGAGATTAATATTTTGGAGTATTATCATATTTAAAGGGGAAACCCCTCCCATATTTTTTTCCATATACATGCATGGATTAAAAAAAATAGAATTCAGGACCACATATTTTAGGATTTTTTTGGTTTAATCACAGGATATTTTAGGGATTTAAAGAAACAAATTAGATAAATTTTAATAGTTAGATTAAATTGTATATGTATATTCATTAATATACTTTTTGTGTTTATTTTTATTTTTGTATTCATTGAAAAACAAAATTAAAAGATTAACATGGCATTAAATGGTATGTTTGGTTGAGGTTTTTAAATAGTTATTTAAAAAAAAACTTTTGGAAAGTTAAAAAAACGAAGAAATTAATTCAAATACGCTCATGTGTACATATTAACAAATGATAACACTTTAATGTCAATGCGGTATGAAAATTATTGCATTAGTTTAAGAATTAAAACGTAGCATTGTCATAATTAAAACTAGAATGACTAAAATCAAGTTTCGATAAAACTAAAAGTAACTATAAGGTAATCAAGCATGTTAAGAGTGTGTTTAATAAGACACATATGCTAGTTAGTAATTCGACCAATTTATAAATTAATTTGATCAACATAAAAATATTTAGTAAAGTACGTACATGCATGAAAATAATTTATTTTTAGTAGCTTTAGCTTATAAGTCGAGGTGAAGCGAGCAATTAATGTTAAGGGGGACCAAATATGAATATATTTTCCTCAAATGTAAATGATGGTATAAAATTTATTTTAAAATAAAAATTGTTATAAAAGATATATAAGATAATGATAAGATAAAATATAACCAAAGAAAACAATAGATAAATTAAAGTAAGGTTAAATATGTTTTTAGTCCCTGAAATATAGCTGAGATTTGGTTTTAGTTCATGCAATTTAAAACTAGTGATTTTGGTCCTTCAAAAATTGAAATATACCAATTTAGTCTTATCGATAAAAATTCATAGCTAGTTGGTAGCAAAATTTGTAGCAAAACTATACAATAAGAACTAAATTGGTGTATTTTCATTTTTTGAAGGACCGTACCAAAACCATAAATTTTAAATTGCATCCAAATCTCGACTATATTTTAGGGACTAAAAACATATTTAATCCTTAAAAGTAATTAAACGGTAGGATAAAATTTTACTCTAACAAAATATATTATTATATAAGAATTTTACATTTCTTCATATCACAAATCCATCTATAATTAACTTACACTAACCTTCTTGAAAATTTTTCTTTCAATAGAAATAATGAGATAATACTTCAGTATTTTCTCTTCTAGTTAGGCAGTAAAACTTCTTCTAACTAGGCTTCCATTATATAACTTTATCCAAATATATGAGAAAATGTATTTGTACAATCAAACTATATAATAATAATCTTTACAATAATAAAGAAAGAAAAAAATATGAGATATGATAAATGATGTAATAAAGTTGGTGTGTGTGTGTGAGACAAAAAGCGAGGGGGTCCATGGCCCCTTTTAGTCCCTGTGATGCCCCCGCCCTTGCTTATAAGTTACAAGTCACTTTAGCTAAGTTCTAGCTTGTAACTTATTAATTTTTTTTTCATTTTTATCCCTCATTTTTTAAAACGCTTTCCTTTTATTTTATTTTTTTTATTTTTTTTCAATATTTCCAATAAATACCCTCTCTTCCTTCACACTCTCTTCTTTTTAGGTCTCTCTTCACACTCTCCCCTTATTTAAAATTTTAAAAAATTATTTTTTTTTACTTTTTTAATAATATTTTTATATTATACTATTTATTTAGTTTTCAATAAAATATTTTATTATTATAAATATTAATAAAAATTTAAAATTTAAAATTTTAATTACCTAATAATATATTTTTATCTAGAAAAAAATTAAAATTATATAATGGAATTTGTAAATATATCTTTTTATGTCATTTCACATTTATAACTAGTTAATCAACTGATTTTATCAAACATTTTTAGTTCAACAGACAAGCTTATCAGTCATGAGCTAACTTAATTATTAGCTATCAACTAGTTAGTTTTACCAAATATAACCTACATCTAAGAAGTAAAAATAGAAGATATCAAACATGATTTTTGAAGTAAAAATCAGAAATCTATTTTTTTTTATGGATGGTATGCTTAATCTAAGAGGTTGAGCATATTTTTCAGTTGAAAACACACCTTAGCATTTTTTCAATTTATAGTTGAATAAAATTAATTTTAAAATTAATCATTAAAAATGAATTATATATAAATTATGATGTATATTTAATGTAGTGATCTAATTTCACTTATTCAAAATTGATTATATACTGTGCTGACCTCATCCTTATTTCCATTCTATATTTCTATTGTATTTTTATAATTTAGTAATACTAATTCAATTTTCTAAAGTACACAATTGATGTCTCTAAACTTCAAATTTGAAGTTTGATTTGCTTTCTCCGTTAACATATTAACACCAACAATATATTAAAATAAGTTGAAATTTTATATACATTTAGGGTGCACATAACCTTGGTCACAGTCTACAGACGTCTAGTTGACCGGTCTGCTCACATAGTGTGTCCAAGATTTTTGTTTTTCCTATCCTTGGTCGTGTCTATAATTTATGTATTATCTAAATTTTAAAATTGTGCAAAATTTCCACATGTTTTATTGCTTTAACGATAGACTTAAATAAGTTCTTCACGCATATTATTTGGTTTCTTCTGGGTCTCACCGTACGTTTCTTAACCTGTTATCATTCTTTTTACATTATATGACCACATAAACTGAATTTGGATCTTAAGTTTATCCTTTTATTACTTTATTTTTAACCACGTCACATGTAGAATTACTCAATTTACTAATCCATTCAGCGTAGAAATTGAATTCATTAAAATAATAATAGTATTTGCACACGCATGGTTGTTACTCGTAATCGATATGTTTTATTACAAACAATAAAAAATGATATCTGTTAACCAATACCCTTCTATTTTTAAAATAATATACTGATTTGGAATTGTTTGTACTAAAAGATTGGATGATTAATATTATACTTACGGTAATGCATGAATGAGCCCGCCGCTGACGCATAAACAGCAACTTTTTAATATAACAAAAAAAAAGAATCATTAAAAGAAAACTACTATAACTAATTGAACTTGTCTATGCATCATTTGGGCATTAACTTCCGGGCCGGGTAATCTAATTATTTCCCTAATAATATATGTATGGTGATTGCTACTTGCCTTTTTAGTGAAAAATGACATATATGTTCTCTCTTATCAAATCAATCAGAAATTTTATTAGTTGAAGAATTATTCTTTTCTCATCAATCTCTCTCACTTAATGTATTTTTACATAATCCAACTCCTTTATTTTTTTTAATTTTTTCTCACTTAAAATGTAAAAAGTCTTTTTTGGTTTGAGTCAGAGTGAAAATACAGTAAGTGAAGAAAGTGATGAAAAGAGAGCATGGGTCGTTTGGTTTCCGAAAATACTTTTTGTTTTTTAATTTTTATTTTCTAGATTTAATTGCAAAAATATTTTAAGTTTTAGTTACAAACATCATTTTTTTTTGTTTTCAAAGTTTTGTACAGAAAACAGTGAAACAACTTTGTATTGGTTTCTCTGTTTTTCTGCACAAAATTATTAAATATGAAATAAAATGAAAATGGCACATAGACATTCTTTGTAATTAAAACTAAAAAAACAAAAAAAATGTTTTCAGTAATTAAACTATCCCTAATTCTTCCACTAACAAATTTATTGATTGGTCAAATAAGAAAGAACATACATTTGTTTCCTCACTAAAAGGCACCATAGAAATCACCATGATATATTAGTATTTGGGACAACAATTTTATCGACTTTTTCTAGGGTGATATAATATGGATTATGGAAATTTTATAGTAAACTCGTAAGAAATTTTGCAGTTATATGCGACTAATTTTTTCACCCGCATAATTTATTGTCAAATTTTCATGGTCCGTCCTAGAAGTGTGCCAATGTCAAATATGCACTTATAAAAATGAAGAAGTGAAATACATTTCTCAAATCATTTCTCCACCATCTAAAATCATTAAAAAGGAAAAAAAAAAAAGTAGACAACATTGAAATTGGTATCATCACTAAAGAGACTCGAATTTATATCACTAAAGTTTGTAGCCCCCCCATTTATAAAAAAAAGACTCGAATTTGGAACTTTGTCATTACGACCATTTATTAGCCGGAATAAGGAGGATAGCTAGGATAAAATATCCTATCACATCTTAGTATAGTGTTTGTTGAGATAATAATTTAGGATAAATTTATCCCATTGACTATCATATTTTATTGATATAGTCTAAATTTTTTTCTAATAATTGAGATAGATTATAAATAATTAAGATATGATAATTCATTTTTTTCCTTCTCACCCTCACTCAGAACTCTCAACCACTACCATCGAGATTGACATTACCATTATTACTACTGCCCGACACCACCCGACACCCTCAATTGCCACCGTTTGGTACCTTCCTCTCCTACCACCACATGTCACCCTTCACCACCACAACTACCACCACTATTGCTTAACACCCTCCAGCATTATCATAGCCATTTAACACCCTTTATTGAAGTTGTTGCATAACAACCTTCACTTCCATTGCAGCTAGTGCCCTCCATTGTCATATTCGTCGCCACCCGACACACTCTACCATTGCCACCGCCACTGCTCAACCATCTCTACCATTTGTCACCATTACCTAACACCCTTAATTGTCATTGTGGCCTAATGTCCTCCCACCATCGTTAACACCCGATACACTCCACCACTGCTACCATGGGACAAACTCCACCATTTACGGCCACCACTTGATACCTTTCACTGCCACTACTCAACAACATCTTTTATTGTCATTGCTACTAAACATCTTTTGTCATCGTTTTCACTACCTGACATCCTCTGTCGTTGCACCATTCCCTAGCTACCATCACCACCTTACACCTTCCATTGGTTGCCATCATTGTGTAGCATCCCCCACCACCACTATTGTCTAGCAGTCTCCATCGTCATCTCCACCTAACAACTTTCACTGCAATCACCATTGCCCAACACCTTCTATAACCATTATCGTTGGGCTCCCTCACATCACCAAACACCATTCATTATTTTTAAAAATTAAAAGATGAATCATATATTAAAAAGTAAAAATTTGTTAAAATTTAATTTTTAAGAATCTTACATGTAATTATGAACATAAAGGTAACTTTGTCATTTGCATATAATTTACATCATATCCTTTATTATCTTGATCAACACAAACATGAGATGGAATATTACAATATTATCAAACGAGTTATTTAATACTCACCAAATATTACCTACAATAAGAGATTGCAAACTTATATCATCCTATTTTTATCCAACTTTCATATTTTATCTATATTTAAAAGACAAAGAAATGATAACAAAATATATATAGAAACTCACTTTCAATTACAAGAATAACCAATTCCTTTTGAAAGCCATATGTCTATAATCATTCTCTCCCATTAAAATATCTAAGTTTAAGGCAAGTACAACCTTATTTCCTAAACAACTCAATTTCATTTAATAAAAATACAATACAATAATAAGTATCTTTTAATTTATTTAAGCAATATGTGAAGTAATAGACAATTCATCAATCATGTGATAGATATTTTAAAGAGTTGCTATATATATATATATATATATATATATATAAATAGAAGTACTCTTTATATAATAATGTATCGAGATATATTTAATGAGTATGACAATTCACATATTATTAAATTTAATAAATAATGTGATAATATATCATTAAATTACAGTCTGATATTTTTCAGACTTTTATACCTGAGATCACAAGTATTATCCACCCTAGATAATATGCTCGAATCAAATATGACATTTATCAACAATAAACTCTTTCCAAATATTTAACGCGAGAAATCAAACTCAAGAACACTAATAGCTTAGAGGACCTGATCCACGTGCCGAATGATAATTTTTGTAGATTCATTATTTATATCTATTAAGTGCCATTTTAATTTTTTTTTTGGTTGCAGTGCCATTTTAAATCTGATTGAGTATGTTTTAATAAAAAGATATTCGACAAATGACCATGATCACTCACCAGTGGGAAGTGGCCCCAAAACACATACACAACAATAAGAGGGGAGCACATTTTTCCGATGAGAATCCTGTTTCAATAATAAATAAAAATAATAATTTAATCCTCTGTTAATTATTGTCATACACGAACATGTTCAATAATACACGAGGCACCGCAGGGAAGGAAAATCCACCATTACCATTTACCACCACCAACAACTAACAATAAAGTGTACGCAGTCGTTCAAAAATTTCTTTTTCTGTTTTTTTTTTCATTATTTTTGGCTTTGTTATGTACATTTTCCATGATCCCATATGAAACCCCATTACAAAAGAAAAAAAGAGAAAGGAAAAGAAAAGAAAAAGAAATAAAAGTACTGAGAAGATAACTTAGAAGGAAGCGGTGAAGTCTTCTCCGTAACCGTAAAACTCAGTAACACCAGAAAGCAGCCCAGAGTCGTTGATTGTAATCATCAAGCATATCATCAGGGACAAAAGGGGTCCTACAAAGAGGGCACGTTTTCTGATCATGATCGATCCAACGGTCCACACAGCCCCGGTGGAAAATGTGCTTGCAGTTCCTCAAGCACCGGATCTCTTCCTCCTCGGAGAACTCGAACAGGCACACCGCGCAGTTGCTTCCTTCACTCTCCTCGCCGCCGGCGATGTCGCCGTACTTGGCCACCGGAAGCAGCTCCCGGATCAGAAGCGCCGACTCGGAGGGAGTTCTGACAGCGTCGGCGGTTCGGGTGGCGTCGGCCCAGGCAACCTCTGTTTCGAGGAAGTCAGTGAGACCGATGAATTGGAAGAGGAGGAAGACGAGGTTTCGGAGGAGGCCGAGGAGGGCTAAGGTGTGAAGGAAGAGGTTGGGGAAGAACACTTCCGCGTAACCCACCGGGAAACCCATCGGAGAGAAAAAAGGGAAATTGGATGTTTAGAGAGAGAAAGCGGGAGAGATTCGCTGTTGTAGAGAGAGAAAGTGTGTGTCTGATCTCTGAGAAAGGGGAAAGAGAAGCTTCGGTTTTGGGCCGCGAGCGTGGATTATATAGGTGTTTTTTTTTAGATTTTTATAATAATTATTTTTAGACAAATGAGTGTTTTTAAAAACAATGATATGATTTTTTTTTTATACAATACGGTTACAAAAAGAAAAAATAAGGACAAGAAAACAATCACTTTCTCAGAAATTGATCTCGAGGTGCGCCCCCATGAAGTTCATTTCTCGAAAAGGAGCATTCAAAATGACAAGATTTTCATTCTGTCGATCCCTTTTTTATGCAAGAAAATTTGCACTATTTTTTCCCTCTTTAAGAATGTGTTAAGCTTAACAGCTCAGTCCCTGCTAATAAACTCTCTTATTTGCATAATAGTTGCAGCATAGTAGTAATATTGTATATCATCAAACATGATGAGATAAATAGCAGTATTAGAATCACAAAAGCAATCCACTCTTTGAAATCCTTTCTCTTGAAGCAACTTGAAGGCCCATAGTAGTGATGGATCCAGAAAAATTAAGTTGTGGGGGGGCAACACATACATTAATTTATAGCATTAAAAATATAATAAAATTATTAAAATTATCAATATATATTATAATTATTTTCTATGAATTTTCTTATTTTAAAAATATTGAATAATTTTCTTTATATTGTATTATTAGAAATCTCTCTAATGAAAGGACATTTTTGTATATCATATGTAGTATTAAGTAAAATTGAAAATGCTTGTGGGGGCAATTGCCCCCACATAGTATAATGTAGATTCGTCCCTGGCCCATACGCAGACCCATTAGTTCTACCAGAAGACAATCAGCCAGCCCAATTGTCCCGTAAAACCCAAACAACCAAGCTCCATCAGCATCACGCATCAAACCACCAATCCAACATTTCCAGGGTTCCCAAAGGAGCTACCATCAGTGTTGAGGGTGACCCCTTCCGACAAAGGAATCCAGTAAGCAAGTAGGTTAAAATGGGCTAATCCGTTCCGCCTGCCCTATAAAAGCCTTGTGAAAATGTAGGGTTTAGGCACTTTTTTAACACTAAATAACTCTCGGGTTTTTTAGTCCACTCCGATAAAAGCTTGCAACCCGTTAAAAGGTCAGGTTAGGGGTGTTCAGATCCAATCCAATCCATTTAAAACCGCAAATAACCGATCCAAAAAATCGCAAACAGAATAAACCACAAACCGCAAAAAAAAAACGAATTTTCTGACTTGATTGGATTGGATTTCGGTTCTCCCCGTGAGAACGATCCAATCCAAACCGATCCAATCTTTTTATACTTATGTTGCCTATTCCACCCCTATACAAAGACACGACATGCCAATTAGTACTTACTTTACTTACTCTTACTGAAACCCTAAAATTAGAAACTCTTCCCTCTTGCCTCTTGGCTGGCCGCCCCCCTCTAGTCTCTACGAGACAACAACACAACAACACTCAATCCCTTTCTCTGTCTGCACCCATCTCTTATCTGATCTCTCAAGTCTCAATCCCACTCTCCGCCTTTGCGCTTTGGCTCGTGAAGTCTCAGCCAAGTTTGCACTTTGCACCCATCGTCACGTGAAGTCTCATTGAGTCCGCGTCTGCGTCTCTGCGAAATCCCCTTGCAAACCACTGTCTTAGCTCGCGATGCGAAGGAACCGCCACCACCATTTCAGATCGCAGTGCCACTGTTTGCAAAACGGAACACCTAGCGCTGCTGTCTCCAAGCAAGGTATGAATCCTCCACAGTGTCTTTTTATTGTCATAGCTTCATCATATTTGAAGACTTTGAATCCTGAGAATTTGGTCTATAATCTGTATGATTTTTTTTGAAGACTTTGAATCATTAATTTGTGTATTTGGTTGTTTAGTTTGTTTATGTGTATTGCCTCTTAATTAGCGAGTCCCCCCTTTGAAATGAGCTAGGGTTTATTTAATTTGGTTCTATTTTTAGTTTATTTTGGAAAGTGGTGGTGTTGTGGGTACAGTGTGCATGATAGGTTTACATGTAATTGATGATGATGGATGTGTTTATGGTAAACGAAGGAGATTTTGATGGATGCAATATATTTCTCATTATGCTATGTTTGTTTAGTAATTTTCTAATTAAGTAATTTTGTTCTATTTTGAGCTTATTAGTTACTATTTATGGCATTGTGCAGATTTTATTCATAAATATTAGGAAGTTATCTTGCCTAGTAACCCAATAGTGGCAATGTCATGAAGTGAGTTTTGAGCTATTTCAAAATTTAATGTTAGATTGTTATTCAATATAGCTCTATTTATAGTAACTAATTTTTTTTAATATGTGTAGACAGAGAATACGCCTTATAATGGGAAGATGATTGTTGAAAATGTTGAGTCAATAATTAAGTCACCAGTTGAAACTAATGAGCCTAATACTCAATCAAATTCAACCAACCCCATAGTGGACGAGAAAGACAAAAAAAAGGAAGGTTGAGGAAACTCCATTCAATGATGGTTCAGGTAAGAGGAAACCCATTAAACCTATATCTTGAACTTGGGATCATTTTTCTAAAGAAGTTGCTCCTAGAACATTAGTCCCTAGAGCTAGGTGTAATTGGTGTGGTGCAACTTATGCATGTGATACACATAAAAATGGCACAAAAAATTTGAAAAACCATTTGATGATTCATTGCCAAAAAGTTTCCAAGAGACTCTAATGATTCTAGTCAAAACAATTCTTAGTCTCCAACCATTGAAAAAGGAAGATAGGAAGGGGTTGGCAATACTATTACTGCTGTTGTATTTGATGTTCAAGCATGTAGACAAGCTCTTGCTAGGATGATCCTTGTGGATGAGTTGCCATTTAAATTTGTAGAGGGAGAGAGATTCTGGTATTTTATGAGTGTTGTGCAAACCGAGTTAAATATTCCTGGAAGGATTACTGTTTCTAGGGATTGTTGGAACCTTTATATAAATGAAAAGAAAAAGTTAAAATATGTTTTTAGTGTTCTAAATCAAAGTGTTTGTCTGACAATTGATTGCTGGAGTTCTATGCAAAATTTGAATTATCTTTGTCTAACTGCTCATTTCATTGATAATGAATGGAAATTGTATAAGAGGATATTGAACTTTTGTTTGGTAAAGAATCATAATGGTGAAACTATTGGTAGAAAATTGAGAAGTGTCTTTTGGGTTGGGGAATTTCAAAAGTATTCACCATTACTGTTGATAATGCTAGCTCAAATGATCTTGTAATTGCTTACTTGAAAGCTAGAATGGAGGACTGGAATGCACATTCATTGAAAGGTGAGTATTTGCATGTTAGATGTTGTGCTCATATTTTAAATCTAATTGTTAATGATGGGCTGAAGGATTTGAATGCTTCAATTTGTAAGATTAGAAATGTTGTAGATATGTGTGTGCTTCCGCTAGTCATATGGTTAGATTCAAAAATTGCATTAAGGATTGTAGGATACAAGAGACTAGCACTGTACAATTAGATGTTCCTACTAGATGTAACTCTATTTTCCTTATGCTTGAATATGCTTTAAAGTTCAAAAGGCTTTTAAAAGGCTAAGAGAAAGGGATACAGAATATGTGTTGTTGCTAGATGGCATTCCAAAACTGAGGATTGGGATAATGCACGAGTGTTTGTGAGATTCTTGAAAATTTTCTATGATGTCACTAAGAAAGTCTCTGGTTCTTTGTATGTGACTTCTTCTCAATATTTCCATGAATATTGTTTGATATTAAATACCTTAAAATGGGAGTGGGAGTTTAGATCCATTGCTTGGGAGGCATATGGCTGAAAAAATGAAGCTAAGCATGATAACTATTTGTTGAGTTATTTGAATATTGTGTTTGGAGTTTGTATCATGTTCATGAGTTAGTAGTATTTTGTTCACTTTTGGGGATTGTCCCAATTGGTATTGGATGCAACAGGTTCTATTAGTCTATTTTATAACTTTGGTAATTGTTGGATTTTTGGAAAGCATATAAAGGCTTCCATTTGGATAATTTTGCATCTATGTATCTTCTTTGTAAGGTTGATGTTCTCATGACATGAGTACTAGCTTTTGTTCTGGAGCAGCAGAGTGTGTATTATTTTACTCTAAATTAACTTAAATAATATATTTTTTTGTTTCTATGAAAAATCAAAATCCAATCCAATCTGAACCGATTAAAATTGGATTGGGTGAAAAATCAAAACCAATTGGATGACTAACTAGCAAAACCGAAATGATTGGATTGAATGATTTTTCCTTCAAAATTAATCCAAATCTGCGAACACCCCTAGGTCGGGTAACCCGTTAAAAACCTAAAAAATCATGTCTATTAGAGAAAAATCCAGGGTTTTTAGCCCAATCCGATAAATCCTGCTACCCGCATGAGGTCGGGCCGGATATCCCCGAATTACCAGCTCAATTTTCCAACATTATAAATAGTTATGATAAATGTATTAGTTCGGGTGAAAGTTGTTCGGGTCACTTAAACATGTGTTTCTGGGTTCAATCCTTTGATCCATGTGGCATGCCAAAAATATTGTTGAGAGGGGTTTTCGTTTTGCGCCTAACAATATCTCGATATATTATTCTCTCAGCTACCGTGTGGTAGGATGCTATGCTAAACAAAAAAATAGTTACAAAAATAGATATTTAAAGTTTAGTTTTGTCATTTTTTAATAAAAATAGTCTCTCACGTAACTTAAAAGGTTACCAAAAAACCTCAAAACAAAACATATTTATTAAAAAATACAAATATAAAATTATTAATATATTAAATATTTCCACCTTTTAATAATTTTTTTTATTTTTTAATCAATGTTTTAGTAAGGCTCATCCATAGATCTTTAGTTTTAAATCAATAAAGTGGAAGTTTTAATTTCAATAAAATTAAAAACAGTTTCAAGTAAATAAAACTTAATTTCACTTTACCCAATTTCTTTAATATAAATTACATGTATTTTCATGGAAGGATAATCTTGTTTTAGGTAGACTAGGTCTACCAAAAGGAATTTTTGTTTCCCATATATAACAGTTAAACTCAAGACCTAATTAATTTCTGAAATATTGAAATGTCAATAATTTAATTTTATAAAATTTGACATTAATTAATTAATAATATAAATGACATCAATTCAATCTTTTAATTTTAACTGTAAAAATTATATAACGTCATTTTAGTCTTTTTTTTTATCAATATATAGTAGATATTTTTAAGAAACAATGTTAGTTGAGGTGAAATGAATTGTGACTCAAGTAATTAATGTTATCTATATATTAAAATAAAATAAAATTTATTGTAAAAATAAAAGCATGTGTAATTTTTAAAGCAACAAATGTCTCATATAAAAACAAGCGTTAAATATGTTTTCGTCTCTAAAATTTAGTCGAGATTTGATTTTAGTTCCTGTATTAAATCGGTGAATTTGATCTCTCAAAAGTAAAAAATACCCTTTTTCGTCCTTATCAATAAAAAATTATAGATATTTTGTAAATCTGTAACAAATGTATAATTAGAACTAAATTAGTGTATTTTCAATTTTTGAAGGACCAAAACCACTGATTTTAAATTATAAGTACTAAAACCAAATGTTGATTATATTTCATAGCCTAAAAATAAATATGTAAAGTAAATTAGGAATGTAAACGTAATTATACCCAATATATTTGCCCTTTAAATTTGATGTGGAGACTTCACATAAAATGTTATTTAATTAAAAATTGAGCAATTTTAATTCGTATAAAAATAAATTAATTAATTGAATTTAACAATTATAAGGTGGAATATATAAATTTAAAAATCAAATTTAGATGACACTTTATGGTTTAGTTGAAATCATCTAGATGAATTACATCTATGTGTGACCCAATTTTTTTTAATTAAAAACAAAACTCAAGCAGGAGGGATAGGGTAGGTGGGGGGTTTATATAAAAGGCTGCTTACGGCTTACTCTGCAATATTTAACAAAATTTGTGTATATAATAATACAATACAATTTGAAAAAAGTGCCACGTGCTTTTAAGAGGGAATGAGTGAAGAAGCAGTGGGTTCCTAATCATCATCATCTACCTGATAATTTAATTATCCATTCTAGTCATAGATTCATAATTGACTTTATACAAAGAGCACAAAGATGATTATGAAAATATAAATAATTCGTATCCAATCTCTAAATATTAATTCATATATATTGTGAGTGACTTCACCAAGATATATCTGATGTTCATACGTTAAAAGAATGCATTTTAAGACCGACATGATTTAATTTCGTGATTTTGCTATAGGCACCTTTTAGGATTTTGTTGCTTCATAAACTACTATTTTTTTTCTTGAGATACAAATAAAATAATTTGTCATATTTTCTATACAAATATATTAACTAAAATTCGTTCCTATAATTTATTTTTTTAAAGAAAACTGAAATGAATTACATTTGACCGATTTGTTTTTTTATTTTTATAATTAAGTTGAGTTTTTTATATATTATTTTAAAATCTTTTATTTTTTACACAACCAAAAGTTTAAGGAAAACAAACCACACAATAAAAAATTAGGTTATAACCGTTGCTAGTTAACTATATTTTCATACTGACGAATGTAAAGTTGGTCTTCATTTACATATATTATTTTCCTTAGAGAGGGCATACAAAGTTGCCTTAAGATTAGTCACAAAAGTTAGTGGTGTATATGAAGATAATTATTTCTGAACCCTAAATCTCTATATTATTGACCTCAAAATTGTTTTAAAAGGAAATAAATATTGTAATTAGTGTCATGAGAAAATCAAGTGCAAATTCCACTACATTTTCATCTATTCTAGTCAGAATCCCCTTAATTCAATTTTATGTTGTGTTGGTTTAGTTATTAGTTGATATCACCATTGAGCCGACTTCTCTTTATTAGAGAGTTTAAGGGGTTTTTTTGTATGTAATCTGAAGAATAGGTCTCAGGGTGACCCAATATGTTGGAAGTTCTCAAGCAAACTTTCATAATGAGACCTTTTTTAAAAACATAAAGTGAAAAAAAATGGTCTTAAAGTTTAAAATTTAATCAGCAAGAGTTGAATCTCTAACCTAAGATGAAGAACAATTGTACACCAATGTGCTAGGCCTAATAATGATAATATATGCTTATATTTTTTTATAAATGATGTTACTAACAATTGGGGGCCTAAAACAAGGACTTGGACCGCCTTATCCTTAAGCCGACCCTGAAAGGTCACTCTCCTATGTCTGTGAGTATAGTTATACTCTCTCACCTCCTCTCGATCTTTTCCTTCCCTTTCATTTCCCTTCCTTCATTCAAACCAACAAACACGCCTTAGAGTACAAAAAGGCACACAATTAACTCTCCAAACCTTGAATTGTTAGGTGAGTACAAAAGGCATACAATTAACTTTTCAAACCTTGAATGTTTAGGTGAGTGTAAAACTCGTTGGATCAGTCATGGCTCAAGAGCATTTGAGAGAGTAGCACTGGAATTAGAAAAAGAAAGCTAAGCTTCACATGGATCCAGATTGTGAACAGTCAATAAATCACGCGGGTCACTACAATTATCAAATATTAGTCGTCCAATGCGATGAAGACTCGAACAACTCAGATGCTGAGATATTTAAATCGGATTTTAAAACTCATCTTAGTATCCGGATGGTCCTAAATTTTATCAAACGGTTGGAATTCGATAATCTGCACTGATTTTATGATTTTGTTACTGCACCCCAATCTAAATCTGACTTCACATCTCTTAGAATGTAAATACCTAAAAAGATTAAAAAGGAGAGAAAAAAATGATACATGTGATATGTAATACAATGTGATATAAAGAGATGAATGGTATGAAATGAAAGATTATACAATTTGATAGTGTGAAGAAGATTATATTGAAAAGTGAAATGATATGGAGCATATATTGTGCTTTAGGATGATTAAAAGGCAAATGCCAAATAGGATATGAAGGAAACAGTAGCAGAACAACTAGATCCATCTAAATTATTATAGAGGTAGCTAGTTATATTAATTTAATAATTAGATGGGAATTCTCTTAGTACTACTATTACTATTAAATTAGCTAATAATCGTGATTGCTCTGTTTCTGTTTTGTGCTGGCCTATACAATATTATATTTTAAAATAAAAGCAAAATATTTGTTCTGAAAACATGGATTAAAGGTCCATATTGCTCTGTCCATTACAAGAATATGTGGTTACTAGCTCGGCTATGATCATACCTTACATCCACTAAATTAAATGAATAAATATTTTTTAGTCACCTTCGATGAAGGCTGGTATGATAAGAATCGGCCATATATAAAAGAAATCCATTAATAGTCTGTTCATACATAATTTTTTGGCCTGAAACCATGTTGCACAACATCTTCCCACTAAAATAACTTTTAGGTGTATTAACATTGTCTACTTCAGAAGCTAGCGTTTGGCCCAGGATCTCATAAGTTATTATAGAGCAAAAAGTATATAGACACAGCTATTTCTATTTAATTACATTAAATAATTGAAGTTAATTCAGCTTCATTTTGACACTATCTGAGTCTTGTATTACTGTACTGAACAGAGCACTTACCATTATTACTTTTAAAATTAGGTCGAATAGCCACTTTTAAAATTAATTTATTAAATCAATAAAGTTAAATTAGTCATCACTAATTCAAATAATTTCAGGAAATTAATTATAAGCAATATTTTAAGTTTAACAGCAAGTTGATTTTTAATGGGTGTATGTTCACTAACGCTAATGCTACACCAAGCAATTTTTCCTTTTGGGGACACGTGTTATGATTAGTATCACTGTCAATTCAAACCTACACTAAATCGTTCCCTCAATAATTTTTATCCAAACTACCAGATATTCTTTACGAATGGAATTCTATTTAAATCAGGAATATTGACAATAGGGTGGGAAATTGTCCTCTAACTAACTGTAATTATAGTTGCAAATGTTCTTATTTTAAAAGTCTTCACAACCTTATATATATCCAATCACAATTATAGTAATAATAATGAATAGGAAGTGATTTTGGTCCCCCAACTTTAAAAGGAAGTAGATATAAAATCTAAAAATCAAGCCTGCCATTAATTAGCCATATTTTAACATAATGGTAAATTGGTCGCGCGCGTTCATTTTAAAGGGTGTGTGTGTTCACCATTACTTTCCGTACCAATATGGATATTAGCTAGTACTAGTATTGGTGGTTACATTTAGTGTCTGTTTGGTTTACAGTTGAGTAAAATTGATTCTAGAAATGAATGATTGAGATGGATGATACCCACTTTACGAAGCACGTTAGACGGAAGTGATTTAAATCAATTCTGCAGAATTGATTCTGAATGCCTCCAGAATTTAAACCATAGTTTCCTCTATGGTGGAAGTGGAAGATGATAGATAGATAGATAATTGGTAATAGTTAAATTTTAAAAATGATTTTTCAGTGTTACTAATTGGTAACGAAACGATTAGTAAGCTTCTTTTCTTTATCTATCTCAAGTTGTGTTGTGCCATAAATCCCATAATTGAACTTACTTGAGTGATCCAGGACAAATCTGTTATAATCTATTCTCCTACTCAATATCCTTCTTGTTGCCTGTGATTGTCTACTTCTGCTTGCTATATGCATGTCTAAGTTAACTCAATTTATTTGTAATTGAATCTGTGAGAAGTTGCCAGAATGAGCTTTCCAACCTTTTTTCTGTTTTTTTTCTAAAAAAGAAAAGAAATTAGGAACCATCTTTTTGATATTTGGAAAATGATATTATTATTAGATAGATGATAAATGCCACAAACGTCAGTCCTTAAATTTTTGTCTCATTAAAAAATAATAATGTTGAAAGACATTTTCCGATTCTAGTAGGACCAGACTACCCGTCTAACCAAATTTCTCTTTTAGAGCTGACTGTACCTGAAGCCAATTCAAATCACCAGCTAGACTATCAATATGATTTTTCATTTTTTGTGAAAAAAAAACAAAAATCTTTCAAGCATATATAATACCCGTTGTTAGCTACACAAAAGGACAAATTTAAAAGAAAATTGATATTTGTATAAATAATTTTATATATATATTTTAGAAAAGTCATTAAATATCACATTAGCTTAAGGTAACTTTTCCTTTTCTGAATATTATAGGTGAGTTTCATAATTTGTTTAAAGCATCTATCATGCAAAAAATATTGATTCTCCATGTTCAAGATATTGCCAATAGAAAAAGATTTTTAAATATATACATTCAAACATTAAAGCAATATATCTCCTCAACTGGTCATTTCATTCACCAAATTGTAATTCAGCCCATATAACAACAATGTAACATTGCTTCACTTTAACAAGAAGCGATCGAGGGGGTTCAATCACTTCAAATCCCACCCACACATACTTACATGATATTGGCTATTTGAATAAAGAAAAAAATAAAAAGGGGACAGAATTCCATGCAGATATAGTTTTTGACCATGAAGCTTGGCCTACCAAATGTTTGTGAAATGTCCTCTAAAATAATGGCATGATGACTGTGGACAATGTGAAAGAAATTAAAGATGGAGAGATAAATTACCTTACCTAAGCAGAGGCAGAGGGAGTGGGCCCCAATTAAGGAGGGTGGTGGGACATGGGCACTCTAAAGGCCATGAAGGTGGAGAGGACAAAGGGAATCAAAAGGGTAGGTCAGTGGGGGAGGAGAAGAGACATACGACAAAAATGGACCGTCGGTGATGCGAACCCTGGCCAACCAGCAGCAGAGCATCATGGCTGGGTTAGGAGACCATCACCCTGATCAAATGGAAGTGGGTGAAAGGGGTGCACCCATGATACAATAAGCATGTAGATATCACATTCTGAGCTTTGATTGGAATGCCACGTTTTGGATGTGCCTGCCCTAAACAAGACACCAATGACCCTAGTGTCAGTACCAATCATTTTATGGAACCACTTTGGTTACAGGGGAGGAGCAGAAGTCTAGATATATATATAATCTTATCAGTTTATATTGAGTGGAATATCACACTAATTGTGTTAGTTATTTCATGAGTCTCTCTCATTTAATGGACTAATTTTTTAGATTATGCCTTCCATATATATAAAGAACTTGATTGAATAATATCAAAATCTTTTATTGTATGTTAGTTTCTGTAAAAACCACATTATAAATGTGAATATTAGTCAACGTTTTTCTAATAGAGTGTGAGTATTGGGATTCACTTTTAAAAGTGAAGAATTGATTTTCTTCATCGTAAAAAATTATTTTGAATATATTTGAATGACATTTGAATTGATTTTTATGTGAAATCACGGTTCCCTCTGAATTAATTCTAAAATTATTGGTATTTTGTCCTCTTCAATCCTATCTCATTAAGAAAATTTACATAAATATTAATACATCGACATTAAATCCATTTTCATAATTTAACTATCTCAAAGTAATTTTAATAAAATTAAAGAGCATTCAAACAAAATTCCCTATAAAAATACTTTTTTGCTACATGTTATCCAAATAAAAATCATGCCACTTTTAAAATTAATTTTACAAAACTTCTATTTATAATCACGTTAATTCAACATCAATTCTCCCCACATAAAACCAAAAACACACTAACACTTCTTTTTTATCTATTGAATATTCATAGTCTAATTTCAGATGAGTTTGAAAATCAACTTCAATTGAACTCCAGGGTTATTGTTAGTATAGGTCATTATTGTAAGTAATGTATTAATTATTAAATAAATCGACCCTAGTGGATTTGTATTTTTAACTCAATTCATCGACTTTAACCAAATTGAATAATAAATATATATTATGGGTGAAGCATTACTGTCGATAATATGATCAAAATTGCTTTTTTTTTCAAATTGCATGTTTACATTTTTCATCAATTTGGTGGAGGCTGTCATACTAGTATAGAGTCCCCAGGGAAATTCTCGTTTCTTCAAATTTAGGCTCTTTAGGGGTCTGCCGCCGAGTAGCTCCAATCACTATAACTGAAGTCATGAGAGTAATCAGTAATTTAATCTAGTTGGTTGTTTTACCCACTTTATATAGAATGGAACAGATCACAGAATGATAATGTATTTATAATCGTGTTTGGTAACATCAGAACGGAACAGAACCATGTGTTCTATTCTATGTTAGGGCTTGTTGAACAGAACAGAATACCATATTTAATTACATGTATATCCCTATTCTGTTTAATGTTTGGTTGAGTATAAATAACTAAATTGAATAGAATCGAACATTTTTTTCACATTTGCTATTTTATGACTATTATTATATAATATTCTTAAAAGTTAGTTAATATATTATTATTTTCATTTTATAATTATTTTCTAAATACGTAAATATGAAATATTTGATAAAATATCATTTATAAATATTAATTAACTTAGATTTATTATTATTACTATATAAAAAACACGAAAATGTTCCATTCAAGGCTTATACTGAAAATCCAAAATAAAATTAGACAACAAATCCAATAGTCACACAAACCAAATTTACTAAAAAACATTAAATTACTTGTTGATATATATATGAACGTTGATTTGAATGGTCCAACATCCTCTTTATTTGAATGGGGAAAAGAACAGTAATTCAAATGATCAGTATTCAAATGATTGTAATAGCAAAGCACAATAATTCAAATAATGCAAATAGCAAAGCAAAAGAGAAAAAAATGCTTTGTCCTTGTATGCAGTGGGAGCAGCGAAAATTGTAGGGGGAGTGAAAAAGGAGACAGCGAACAGTGAAAAAGGATTGCGACAAGGGTTTTGTTTTTTAGTTGGGTGTGCATTGAAAGAGTTATAAAGATAATTAAGGAGTGGTAATTTTGTCATTAAAAAATGTTTAATAAAATGTCTCGTTACGTTCCAGTTGGTTCCACCTTTTTTTTAGGGAACAAAAGTGTTCCACTATTTTAATCATGTGTCCATTCTGTTCTCCCTTTTAATTTCATGAAACAGGAACATAACTCATATGTCTCGTTCTATTCCGTTCTGAAGTGTCTACCAAACGCTACCTTTGTATTTATATACATACTGGTCGAGTTGTCTTTTTTTTTTGGGTCAAAATAGAGTTGTCCTGTAAGGGAAGAGTGGGGCTAAGGTTATAGATCTGGACTTACATCATTTGGTATAACACACCTCAAATTAATTAAAAGCACTTAAATTTATATCTAGTTTTTTTCTTCTATACTCTGAAATATTTTAAAGAGTTGTTAAATATTTGCTTTAAGAGTGTGATGTATCTAGGGTGTGAGGTGTTTGAGAGAAATGTCTATATGTTGTAAAATTTTCACAGTGGTATTTTTTTTGGGGTTATCTTTTAAACAATAACGGTATTTTTTCCCCATATTTAGAGTTTTTCACGTTAATTCTTGTTACAATTGTGTTATTTTCATATCTTTTTCTCTATTTCAACAAGTTTTCAAGGGAAAATGACGTTTTACCAACAAGTGGTATCATAGTTTATGGTATAGTGGAGTATAAAATTCTTAATGTGTTCTATGGTTGCAGTTTCATCTGATATTTCACTTCAGAAACATTTGAATTATATGTGGTTGCTGGAAAGAAATGTGATGCTTGTTAGCTAGAGTGCTACAATGTCAAGTTTTGCAAGTTGTCGTTGAAGTTTAATATAGAGAAATTTGATGGACGAATCAATTTTGATTTATGGCAGATACAAGTCAAAGATGTTTTGATACTATCAAGATTACACATTGCATCGAAATGGAAGACTTCCAATGTGGACGACGAGAAATGAGAGGAATTAGATTTAAGAGCGGTAAGTGGAATCCGCCCCTATATTTGACTAAGAATGTTCTTTCAAAATGTGCATAAATGTTGATAGCCAATGAGCTTTAGGAGAAACTCAAAGGGCCTTTTATACCAAGTAAAGGGAATCTCAAATCAATTATTGTTAAAGGAACAGTTTCACAATTTATGCACGGATGAAAATATGAAAGTCTAATCATCTTAGTACGCTTAATGGCATCGTTCTCTAATTTAGAAGCTATTGAAGTCAAGATGGATGGAGAAGATAAAGTGTTGAGACTCATTTGGTCTCTTATATCTCCCATGGGTTATATCAAACCTATTTTTAATTATGGGAAAGAAACTTAGAATTTTTTAAGAAGTTGCTAGAAAAAAATATTTTTTGAATCAAGAAGGCTGATGAAAGTAGGAATAAATCTTCAACAAGTTCATTTAGGTACTCATTTAAATAAAATTTATTTTTTTATGAAAGTAAAATAATGGGCTTAGACATACATAATCAAGGTTTAGGGTTTAGGCTTTGGTCCACGTTTGCCTCCTTTTTACCTATAAGTGAAAAATTATGAAAAGGTTCAATAAAATAATGGTATATAAAAAAATGTACAAATCATTAATTTTCCCTCTCAGTTCAAATTCTCTATAATCGCCTCCAAAATATCATACAACTCTACAAAATAAATTTTGTTTTTAGTATATATAAAAGAATTGGCTTAATTGCATTTTTAGTCCCCTTATTATCATCAATATCCGCGATTTTGGTCTCCCTATTTTTTTTTCGGGATTTTGGTCCCCCTATTATTTCAAATTCGCCGATTTTTGGTCCCTCTAACACATAGATTTTGAAAATAGGGGGATCAAGATTTTGAACTAAATCACGAATTTTGAATAAGGGGGGACCAAAATTGTGAAAAAAAAAGTAGGGGACCAAAATCGCGGATTGATGATAATAGGGGGACCAAAAGTGCAATTAAGCCAAAGAATTTTAGGGTTAATTAGTCTCTACTTGACTAAATTTCTTTGAAATAATAAATTTATACAATCAAAACAGATATACAACAACTTATAGAGCATATTTTTTTTCTTTGGGAAAAATATGTTTTTCATCCCTATAGTTTCGGTCAACTTTGGTCTTTGTCCCTGTACTTTAAATCCTTTGTTTTTTGTCCCTGAACTTTCTAAACCCCCAATCTATGCTCCCTGGCGGGTTAGTGAGATTTGTTAACCTGAATGAGTTGGGTAACAAAGGTTACATGTTAGCTTCAATAGTGCCCCAAATAACTGACTCATCTAAATAATCTTTTTTGTATTAATTTTTTAATTATTAAAATAACCCTAATTATGAAATTGGGTTTTTTATCGGGTAAAATTACTTTGGTGAAAACCCTAATTTAGTAATTAGAGTTATTTTAATAATTAAAAATAATTAAATAGCTAATTAGATGATCAATTGGTTATTTGGGACTCACTATTAAGGCTGACATGTAACTTTTGTTAGTCAGCTAATTAGGTTAACAAATCTCTCTGGCAGACAGGGACTTCGGTTTGGGGGTTCAGACTTCAGAAAGCTTATGGACAAAAAACACAGGATTTAAAGTACAGGGACGAAAACTAAAGTTGACCGAAATTATAGGGACAAAAAACATATTTTTTCCTCTTTTCTTTTTATTTCTCTCCATCACATCTCACATTCTTCTCTCTTTTATCTCTTTCTCTCTCTCTTTGTTGTAATATTTGTTTTTCCCACAATTTCCCACAATTCTCATTGATTTTTTGGCATTTGGAGGATATATCATATATCAATCCCCTATATTAATGCTATCTCAAATTTCCTTTTAAAAAATGTTATCTCAAATTTAAACCCAAGTACTACACGTGGGAAAGAGATGTTGATATGCTATAAGTAGGCATGACAAGCAAACCTGAACTCGTGGGTATCAACCCCTTTCGTCCTGACTTTGATGGGGGGAAATCCGTTTGATCGGTGTTTAAGGAAAACTTGACCCCGAACTTTGTTATGTTCCCACCCTTGAACTTGCCTCAATATAATAATTAAATAATTTTAATTATACTAATAGAAAAAACTCGCTATATACTCCGTTGTCATGCCTGGCTACGAGTAGTGCACCCCTCTAGAAGTTTCATGGTAGATGAAATGATTGATTTAAATAGAGATAAGCTATTTGTGAGTTGTCTCTTATTTATCAGTTCTTTCTACTTTTTCCTCTATGAGAAAGTCCATTAGGCCATCTCCATCCCAACATCTCACTTTTTTATTATTCACATATTTTAAATGGGTCCCACCATTATATATCATTTATTTTTAATTTTTATAATTTACGCATCTTTCCCTCTCCATCCCAACATCTCTAAAAATTTAACCAAATGGACCCCACAAATAATATTACATATCTCACACACTCATATTTATTATAATATTAGAAAAGAAAAAAAGTTAAGCATGAGTTATTATATAAGAACCATTGTTTTGAAACCGGACCGGACTGGCCGGTTCGACCGGGAACCAGCTTGGTAACCGATTCATTGAACCCTAAAAACCGATGCTCTTCAGAATCGGTGATGAAACCGGTCGAACGACCATTTTCTAAATTAAAAAAAAAACAATTTTTTCAAATTTTTGTTTAATCTTAAATATTTTAAAATAAATAAAGACATATGTTTAAGGGTTATACATAGATATCTATTATTTTACCAATTATTATTAATTTTTTGGTCTTATAACCCTTATAATAAGGTTATTTATACTAATTTACGACTTTATATATCTTAATTTCTTATAATTTTATGTTATTTTATTATTAAAAAATTTATATAATATTTAAAATATATATTTAATTTATACCTGTTCGATCACAGTTTTAACTACGGTTTAATCATTGAACCGTGAACTATTGACTTTACCGATCCGATTTTTAAAACATAATAGCTCATGCTTATTAAGCACCCATATCAAAATTACGTACATTACATTATACTAACATACATCGGATCTTAGCATCAAATACGCGCAAGACCCCGCGGTATTGTCTACAGCCGCTTTAGCTATGGAATAGCTAAGCAATAGCTACCGATATTAATTGCAGAATAATTCCATAGTTATTGCCTAACTATTCGGTAACTAATCCTACTGCAGGAACCTGCAACGCTACAAAGGATCCGGATCCGATATAGTTATTGTGTTCAGTGTTCACTACCATTAATTTATAGAGAACGCGAAAATTCAAAAGATTATTAATTTACATACTGTGTACATTGATTGAAGTAAACTAGTTTCACGTTCTAGGCCTATTGATATTGCTTATCAAAATATAGGATATGAGGTCCAGATAGATTCTCGGCTAAAACAGTATCACAACAGCAATGTATGAGAGAGGGGATGGGGGACATAACAACAATTGTTCACCAATGAAGGACATACTGGTGAACTAAAGAGAAGAATATGATGTTGATGTATACCGTATCATTAAGTGTAACGGTACATGAATATTTTTTTTATTTATGTAAAGTTTTATTTATTAATTATATCCTTAAATCAAATGTATACAGAATCATATTAAATTTTTTAATATAAATTTATATAATAAGTTAATGACTTTTTCATCTCTGTTTTTTCCAAAAAAGAAAAAAAGTGTACGTCTATTTGTTTTAATTTCCACCTAAAAGGATCAGATTTATTAGATTATGATGAAACAAGAAATCAACTAAATCCAAAAATTGTACCCCTAATGTGGAGCTAAATGAGAGGCTTTTGAGATAAAGTGATGATTTGAAAGGGGGATTTTTCCTTTATCTCATCTCTTATATGAATTATTATTTAAAGGGACTAATATTGCTGATTCGAACACAAATGAAATTACAAGGGACCCAATGCATGAACAATATGTTTGATATGTGTCTCCTGATCTCACTTCCCGTCAAGCATGCTCACCCACGTATGCTCACCTATGGCTATTATCATGTCCTTTATGAAGTGGGTTACTGCATCTCTGACTCTTGATTTGGATCTTCTAAAACTCTGTTTTTTCTTTTCTTGGTCCTCATGTTCAGAATGCTTAGTCCCCTTCTCAACTCTCTCTTCTTTTATTCCTTTGGTATCAACTTGCTTTTTCAATGTGATCTTTGATAGGGACATGCACATGTTTCACATCCATCCATTTGGTAAAATGATTTACTATCTGTGTATTTCAGGGTTAAGTAAAATTGATAGGTATAATTGATTTTGATAAAATTATATAGTGTTTATTTGGTTAGGCAGTTAAATACATACAAATTAATTTTACAGTATTAATTTTAAATCACTTTCGTTTAATATGTTGTTTCATGAAGTGTGCATAATTCATTTTTAAGCGTTGATTCTAGAATCAACTTATTCAACTGTAAACTAAACGAGCACATAATCAATAACTGAAAATGAGTGATACATAATTTACTAAGTATATTATTAGATGAAAATGATTTAAAATAAATTCGAGCAAAATTAATTATTACTGTTATCTAGTTAAAACTCAAACTTGAGTGAAAACTAATAATAATGTAGAATGACCACTTCTGAGTTTTTGTCTTGTTGGGTTTATTAGTTTGATTTTGGATTCGACCTAGAGCATCTCCAACGATAAGTTTTATTGGGGTCTTTAAAAAAGATTTTAGGGAAGCAACTCGTTATACCATGGATCTTAATGACATGGCAGCAAAGTTGTTATTTTAAAGAACAAATTTAAATAAACAACTTACTTTTATACTTCTTAAAGTAAAAAATGAGGGAATATAATGAATGTGAGATAGATTGTGGGGTTAATTATCAGTTATTATATAGTTGCTAACTCTAGAGTGGAGGGTTGCTTAAATTAATTGTAAAAGTAAAAGAGGTCAGGTAATATGTATATGTGGGATCAATAGAAAAAATATTAAAATAAAATGGAAGTAACTCTTGCAAGTTGCTTTTTTTGGATATTGGTCTTAGTGTGTTATGAATTAAACAGGATCCATCACGTTTACTTTCTTTCTCATTTTTACATGCTTGAATATTAAGGTGAAGAAGAAGCCGAAACTCACATTGTTAAAACCTTTTGTTATAATTTGATGTCAAGTACATTAATAACACATTGTTAGCAATGACAATTTATAATGTATTGGCAATAATCAATATACAAAGATCTTCTCTGTTACAAATAAGTCTTGTAGGAGAGAGATAAAAATAATGTATGTGTGGGTCTCACATGCACAAATGAATTCCTCATATGCACTCTCTCTATTTCTCTCATAAAGAACCTCTTCTGTAACAAGAGATGATCCTAATTCTATATAAAGAAACTAATGAGTTATCTATTTATCGGTGGAATCGGAATTTATCATAGAAGTTTTTTTGCACATTTAAATTTCATAAGAATTTTTCTTCGAGTAATCAATAAATAAGAGAATAGTATAATATAGTAATGAGCTCATATTTCAAAAATAAAAAATATTTAATAACAATCTTAATGCTTAACCATACAAAATACTCACATGAAATCCTACAAATCTGGCATCATGACATTTCATTATTGATTTTTTCTCTATGAATGATGTCTAGTTCTCATACATACATACATACATACATACATATAACATACATACATATATAGGCCATATCTAGTGAGAAAATCTTATTATATGAAAATGAGAGAGCAAATATCAGTCATAAGATTTAAAACAAAGGGTTGGGATTAAAATCCCCAATTACACTAGTCACGTGCTTTGCTAATTTATTCAACACCCATTTCCCTTAACTAATGCCTTCCCACGTTAGGATGAGTGATCGACAACTAGTGGAGAGATCCAACTAAGCTGTGAATAGGGTGACATCACATGAGGGAGAATCAACCGTAGTGGTTGAAAGATCAAGTGATTGACATTGGCATATATATTAACTGGTTTAGCATCAGTCGTGTTGGGCTTTTTGCTAAGAGGTCTCTAACATAATGATGTTGTTGTAAGAAAAAGACCATTGCATGATGGAAGAAGTTCAACTCCCAAGAAATGACGGGAGGAGAACCAAGATCTTTTAAGAGAGAAGGTCTGGGCCAAGCTTGTGTTGGAACACCTGAAGAAACTTGGAATCATTTCCTGTCAAAAGCAAGTCATCTACATATACCAAGAAATAAGAAATAATACGGTCGCAGTTGTAGATAAAGAGAAAAAGCATCTGATTTTGAATTTGTAAACCCATAGTCAATGAGAAAGGTTTTTAAGAGCATGATACCAAGCACGAGGGGCCTGTTTAAGACCATAAAGAGCTTTATGAAGTTTACAAACATGCTACGGGAGATTAGGATGAACAAATTCGACAGGTTGAGACATGTTGGCTTTAAAGCCTATGCCTGGACGTTAGGTTGAAATCCCTTTGCCACTAATCTTGCTTTTAAACCGAGAAATTGACCCATATGGATTTCTCTTTAATCTGAACACTCATTTGTAGCCAATGATGTTATAGTGTGGTTGAGGAGGGACAAGAGACCAAGTCCCATTCTTCATCAATGTTGTGAACTCATCACACATAGCTGTTTCACTTTGGAAATTAAGGGCCTGAGAAACGTAAGTGGGCTCCACAGGTAGAGGTAAAGGCTACTTGGTGTTGAATGAGCTGTTGTTTCGGTTACTAAAAATCCCAGCTTTACCACGAGTAACCATTAGATGGGTAACGAGAAGAGGTTTTGGATGAGAGATTAGCGAGTTGTGTACAATAACATGGTCTTCAGATGATGCGTACAAGTTTTGGGAATTATCTGGTGGTCTAATTAAGTGGATATGATGGTTGTGGATGAGAGGGGTGTTACGTGATTGGGCGAGGAGTGGTTAAAGTGTTAGGTAAATTTGGGTGGGATGGGATTTGTTGAGTGGATAGGATGGTGTGGATTGAGATGGTTTTTGGCGTGAATTTGGGCTCTGACCGAGGGTAGCTTAAGGGATTGTGTAAATTTGGGTGGCAAGGATTTGTTGAAGAGCTTAGGACGAATTTGGAATTTGAAATCTGGAGGAATGATTAGGTGGGTTCCATGATAAATCCACATTAGTTAGTAGATTTATAGGTTAATTATAGGGTAATTTGTAGTTGTTTTAGGTTGTTAATATGTGAAATTGTAGTTAAAATTGTATAAAATTACATTTGTTGTTGTTTTTTAGGTGATTGTAGTAAATATTAGTAAATTTGTTCTAATTTGTCTTTGATTTGGTTGTTTTATAGGAATTCTATGAAAAAGAAGCATTTTGAAGATCCTTGTGGGGGACAAAACAATGAGTTTAGGGACACATTGGAAGCCAAAGATGAAGATTTCTCTATGCCATGTTTGCATGGGGACATATATCTTGATTTGTAGGACACAATCTGCCACCAAATGGCAAAAAGCTCTTTGCCATGTTCGCATGGAACATGCCAAGACTATCTGTAAGGACACGATGAAGACAGAGCCTATTATTACTTCCGTATGGTGTGTTGTGAGGACGCCCAGAGCTTTAGTGTTGTGCCACACGAACTGACAGCAACCATATAAATAGATAGTGTTCAGACTTTAGTCGGGAGTACTCATTTTTAGGACTTTTCAGTTTTGGAAATCGAAAATTACTCTATTTTCTTTCCTCCTCTGAAGATCCAAACCAAGTGGAAGCTAAGGTTCAGATATAATAGAATCTTCCATTGAGTTTGCCATTTCTTTTCTCTCTTCTCTTCTCCATTGTAATGAGTTTCGAGTAAACCCACAAAATTGGTCCCCTGACTTTTTTTGCATCAGGCAGTTTAGTCCCTGAACTTTTTAAAAATGACCACATTAGTCCCTGACATTCTTCACTGTCCATCAGTTTAGTCCAACGTCACATTTTCCTTTAACTGAGAGCTGATTTGTCCGTTTAAGTGACACATTAGGACCAAAAAACCGAAAAATTAGTCCCTGACATTAAAAGAAACTTTATTAGGGATTAAATGTTGTAAAAGGCGGACGGGAGTGATAAAATTTTTAATTTTGAAAATTATAACAAATGTAGGCACTTTGATTTAAGCTATATCCAAGAAAATACAGGGTTCGGAGCAGGGTTCAGCTTATTTTTGGACATATGGTTTAAGCCATGTAAAACAAAGACAACCAAAGGTTTTAAGTTTATTGTAGTTGGAGTTACGGTTGATAAGAACCATGATATGGGGTTTTTCATTTTATGGCCATGATTGGGTAATTTGTTAATTAAAAATCCAATAGTTTACATAACATAGCTCCAAAAGGTTAAAGGTAAGGAGGATATTGATGAAGTAAACAAAGAGTTGTTATACACAAGGATGGCGGTGCTTGCGTTCAGCAAGACCGCCTGTGTTTAGGGGTATGAGGTGGCGTGTGAGAAATGAGAAATGCCATGAGTTTGGAGAAAGAGAAAAAAACAAAAGTTTGATGAACTCTCCACCTTTGTCTGAGTAAAATGGTTTTGGTGTTGAATTTGGGCTTGAGGGTTGTTAAGGGACTTGCGTTAATTTGGTCGGTGGGAAGGGATTTGCTGAAGAGGTGAGGACGAATTTGGAATTTGAAATGTGGGAGGAATAATTAAGTGGGGTCCATTGTGTATAAAAAGATGGAGAGTTGGTTCCTTGGGTGGGTGGGATGTAAAGGTAGTTTGAGAGAGGGAAGAAAGTGTAGGTGGGACCCATTGTGTAGAAAAAGGTGAGGTTGTTGAGGAGAGAGGATGAGTGATGTTGGAAGGGTGTTAGAAGAGAGAGAATGAGTGGAACAAGTTGATAAAGGAGGATGTGGTGGTCCTTTGATATGGTATGGAATTTGTTAGTAACTAGGAAGACATGAAATTGACCGAGGAAGCATTTGAATGAGATTGACATTTCAAAATTTTTGGAGAAAAGAAGAAATTAACGCCCTTGACTCAGAAGATGAGGAAAGTGGGAATAAGATTTCTTCGAACTAGACATGACGGGAGTGATAATTATTTTTATTTTTGAAAATTTTAACAAACGTAGGCACTTTGAGTTAAGTTATAACCAAGAATAATACATGGTTCAGAGCGGGGTTTCAAGCTTTTTTTTTTGGACATATAGTTAAGCCATGGAAACAAAGACAACCAAAGGTTTTGAGTTTATTTAGTTGGAGTTACGGTTGTGAAAAGAACATGATATAGGGTTTTCATTTTTAAGGCAGGGGGTGGGTAGGTAATCTGTTAATTAAAAATTCATCTGTTTGCATAAAATATCTCCAAAAGGTTAAAGGTAAGGAGGATTGATGAAGTAAGCAACGAGTTGTTTCAACAAGATGGCGGTGCTTGCGTTCAACAAGGACTGTTATGTTCAGGGGTAGTAGGTGGCGTGTCTTGTGAAATGAGAAATGCCATGAGTTTGGAGAAAAGAACGAAGTTTGATTGAACTCTCCACCATTGTCTGAGTAAAGTGGTTTTGGCGTGAATTTGGGCTTTGAGGTTGTTAAGGGATTGCGTAAATTTGGGTGGGAAAGGATTTGTTGAATAGGTGAGGACGAATTTGGAATTTGAAATATGGAGGAAGGAATAATAGATGGGGTCCATTGTGTAGAAAAAGATGGAGAGTTGGTTCCTTAGGTGGATGGGGATGTAAAGGTAGTTTGAGAGAGGAGAAGAAAGTGTAGGCAGGACCATTGTGTAGAAAAGTGTTGAGGTTTGTTGAGGAGAGAGAGAGGATGGGGTGACGTTGGAAGGGTGTTATGAAGAGAAGAATGAGTGGATAAAGTTGATAAAGGTGGGATGTGGGGCCCTTTGATGTGGTATGGAATTTTTTTTAGTGCAAGGAAGACATGGAATCTTGATCGAGAAAGCATGTGAATGAGTTATGGACGGTTCGAACTTTTTGGAGAACTTGACGCCTTGACTAGAAGATGAAGAAAATGGGAGATACGGATTTTCTACGACTAGACATAACATGATGTGATGAATTTTTTATTTTTAAATAATTATCACAAACGTAGGCATTTTGAGTTAAGTTATAACCAAGAAAAATACATGGTTCATGAGCGGGTTCAAGCTTATTTTGGACATATGGTTTAAGCCATGGAAACAAAGACAACCAAGGGTTTAAGTTTATTGTAGTTGGAGTTCCGGTTGAAAATAACATGATATGGGGTTTTTCATTTTAAGGCAGGGGGTGTGGTAATCTGTTAATTAAAAATTCATTGTTTGCATAGCATATCTCCAAAAGGTTTTTAAAGGTAAGGAGGATTGATGAAGTAAGCGCGAGTTGTTTCAACAAGATGGTGGTGCTTGCGTTCAACAAGACCGTTATGTTCAGGGTATGAGGGTGGCGTTGTGAAATGAGAAATCGCCATGAGTTTGGAGAAAAGAAGGAAGTTTGATTGAACTCTCCACTATTGTCCGAGTAGTAAAGTGGTTTTGGCGTGAATTTGGGCTTGAGGTTGTTAAGGGATTGCGTAAATTTGGGTGGGAAGGGATTTGTTGAATAGGTGAGGACGAATTGGAATTTGAAATATGGAGGAATAATTAGATGGGGTCCATGTGTAGAAAAGATGGAGAGTTGGTTCCTTGGGTGGGTGGGGATGTAAAAGTAGTTTGAGAGAGAGAAGAAAGTGTAGGTAGGGACCCATTGTGTAGAAAAAGGTGAGGTTTGTTGGAGAGCGGGATGGATAACGTTGGAAGGGTGTTAGAAGAGAGAGAATGAGTGGATTAAAGTTGATATAAGGTGGATGTGGGGCCCTTTGATGTGGTATGGAATTTTTTTTGTGGCAAGGAAGACAATGAAATTGATCGAGAAAGCATTCGAATGAGATGGATGGTTCGAATTTTTTGGAGAAATTAACGCCCTTGACTTAGAAGATGAGGAGAATGGGAATACGGTTTCTACGATTAGACATGACAGGAGTGAGATTTTTTTTTATTTTGAAAATTATAACAAACGTAGGCACTTTGAGTTAAGTTATAACCAAGAAAAATACATGGTTCAGAGCGGGTTCAAGCTTATTTTGGACATATGGTTTTAAGCCATGGAAAACAAAGACAACCAAATGTTTTAAGTTTATTGTAGGTTGGAGTTACGGTTTTGAAAAGAACATGATATGTGGTTTTCATTTTAAGGCCAAGATTGGGCAATTGTTAATTAAAAATGTAGTTGTTTACATAACATATCTCCAAAGGTTAAGGTAAGGAAAGGAGGATTGATGAAGTAAGCAACGAGTTGTTTCAACAAGATGGCGGTGCTTTGTGTTCATCAAGACGTTGTGTTCAGGGTTATAAGGCGGTGTTGTGAAATGAGAAATGTCATGAGTTTGAGAGAAAAAGAACGAAGTTTGATGAACTTTCCACCATTGTCTGGTTTTAAGTGGTTTTGGCGTGAATTTGGGCTTGAGGTTGTTAACGGATTGTGTAAATTTGGGTGGGAAGGGATTTGTTGAAGAGGTGAGGATGAATTTGGAATTGATATGTGGAGGAATATTAGGTGGGGTCCATTGTGTAGAAAAAGATAGAGAGTTGGTTCCTTGGGTGGGTGGGATGTAAAGGTGGTTTGAGAGAGGGAAGAAAGTGTAGGTGGGACCCATTGTGTTGAAAAAGGTTGAGGTTGTTGAGGAGAGAGAGGATGGGTGATGTTGGAAGGGTGTTAGAAGAGAGAGAATGAGTGGATAAAATTGATAAAGGAGGATGTGGGGGCCCTTTGATGTGGCATGGAATTGTTAGTGGCAAGGAAGACATGCGAGTTGACCGAGGAAGCATTTGAATGAGATGGAGAGTTGATTGATTCATTCTTGATTTTCTTTTTTTAATCATGATAAAAAACTTGATAGCAATCACAAGTGCACGATTTATGTCAAGTAATATAAAAGATATCGTGTCCACAGGGGACTATATTGTTGACTACCACTTATCTACAATTTTATTATCTAAATGCATCCAATAGATTTTAAAATAAATGAAGATATAGAAAATATTTGGATAAATAAAATAAATAAAATAAATTTAATAAATAATATCTAGAGAAAATCTAATTATTAATGAGATCAAATCAAATCTAAAAGTTTCTAGGAATTAGGATTCACCACAATGAGTACCAACAGATATGTAAAGGTTTCCCCTTCATTAAGTTATTTATTTTGAAGGTGAATTATCCTAAGGTAATTATTGGTTCCTTTCAGAATCTCAACAACGTATTTGATTAGACCAACTCCTACTTTTGTGGTAATGAATCACGTGAAACCCATTAAGTTCAGTGAGCCATCAAGGGATCAAACCTACTTTCGTGATTTAGAGTCCCAAGTTCAATTTTAGAATTTCCAATATTAAGGTTCACCTTTTAGTTCTTCCCCTAATATCTAATATCATGTGAATAAGAGGCCCTAACAAATTCACAAGCATTGAGATTATCTAAAACTAAATCAAAGTAAGAATAACAATAATAAAAGTGAAGAAATCAAAAAATAATTGTCAATCCAACATTGGGCTACTCCCAATTCCTATAGTAAGAAATCTACTCAGCCATATTTAAATCAAAGCCAATAACTATGAGTTCAAACATGGTGATTCAATAAAACAAAAAGAATAGAGTAGAAAATATAAAGAATTCCAAATCCGATCTCTAAAGCTCGTTGTCTTGTTAAATCGGGTAGAAATCCAATGCCTTGCTCCCAAAAGGTCTTGAACTTTCTCTCTTGGTCCTCAAAGAATAATGTCACTCTTGATTTAATTTCAGAACCCCTCACAAATTAAGCCCCCAATTGGCTTTTATAATCGGAGGAATAAAAATTAGGCTTGGGCCATAACCAACTAGTAGTAATTAAAAGACAAGTAAATCCCAAAATCTCGCACCTACAAAATAAAAGACCAAAACCAATCATCAGAAATAAAATGAATAAAATGTATGCTATAAATAATTAATATGCATGATTATGCACAACTAAATTCTGAATTATCTAGAAATAAACATGTAACAAATGCACACCTCAAGAGTCGATTTTTTTTTTTTTTGGAAAATTAACGCCCTTGACTCAGAAGATGAGGAAAATGGGATTACGGTCTCTACGAACTAGACATGACGGGAGTGATAAAATTTTTATTTGAAAATTATAACAAATGTAGGCACTTTGAGTTAAGCTATAACAAAGAAAATACAGGGTTCAGAGCGGGGTTCAAGCTTATTTGGACATATGGTTTAAGCCATAGAAAACAAAGATGACCAAAGGTTTTAAGTTTATTGTAGTTGGGGTTACGGTTGAAAAGAACATGATATGGAGTTTTCATTTTAAGGCAGGGGTGGGTAATCTGTTAATTAAAAATTCATCTGTTTGCATAGCATAACTCCAAAAGGTTAAAGGTGAGGAGGATTGATGAAGTAAGCAACGAGCTGTTTCAATAAGATGGTGGTGCTTGCGTTTAGCAAGACCGTTATGTTCAGGGCTATGAGGTGGCGTTGTGAAATGAGAAATGTCATGAGTTTGGAGAAAAGAACAAAGTTTGATGAACTCTCCAGTCCACCATTGTCTGAGTAAAGTGTTTTGATTTTAGTGTTGAATTGGTTTTCCACTAAGTTTCTGAAAATAGGAAAATAACAGAGACATCTGATTTGAACTTAATGGGATATAACCAAACATATTTAGAAAAGTGGTAAAAAAATAACATAATAACAGAATCCATCAATTGATTGAAAAGGTGTAGGGCCCCAAACATTCGAGTACACAATGTCCAATGGACGAATACTAGTCAAACTATACTTAAAGAAAAGCAATTTATGACTTTTATTTGACAAGCACTCAAAACATTTATTATTGGACAACTAGAATAGGGAAGATGACAATACTTCAAGATTTGACAAAGCGTTCTGGTTGCAGGATGACTAAGACGATGATGCCAAAAGTGAAAGGATGGTGACGTCTGAACAAATGCATAGTGGGAAGGTGTATGATGGGTAGGGAGCTTGTACACATGGTCTTCATTCAGTCCGTCCAACAGGGTTACCCCCATTCTCAGGTCCTTTACCTCAAAGGAGGGGAAAAATTCAATGGAAAGTTTTTTAGTTTGACATAGTTGAGAAACAGAAATCAAATTTTGGGTAACAGAAGGAACATAAAGAATATTTGAGAGGTGTAATGGCTTTGAAGATGTCAGAAGAGTAGTGGAACCCAAATGTGTAATTGGAAGACCCTTACCATTAGCAACATAAAGTTGATCGAAGTCGGTGTAGTTATACTTGATGTTGATGGAGAGGTTGTTGAAATCATTGGTGACATGATGAGAGGCACCAGAGTCAAATAACCAAGCAGGTTCAGGAGTTGAAGCTCGTTGAGCCATATGAGCTGTAGAAACATTAGAATGAGATTGGAGTGCGGTCAATTTGTAACATTTGAAAGCATAATGGCCTCTTTTTCTACATATCTGACAGATAACAAAGAAATTATCCTTCCTTGGAGTGGGAAGGATTCCAGGAGAGGAATTGTGTGGAATGGGGAGAAGGCCAGAGGAGGGATTAAAAGAACGCTTGCCACGATAAGAGCCTTGTTGACGGCGTTGCATATGATTAGCATTAGCTTGAAAACTATGTTGGGTACGAATGATGCTAGTTAAGCTTGAAAGTCTTTTGTAGCATTCAAGGTCACGTGCTACAAGAGAGTGAAATTGCTTGTACCATGTAGGATAATTGGTAGCATTAAGTTTAATTGGAAGTTGAGCAGGTATTAAATTCAACAAGATCTCGTGGATCAGTGGTGGTGGTGGGAGAGGGCGAGGGTTGGGGAATGGTGGTGGCAGAGGTTGAAGAAGCCATGAGGATCGAATGATGTTAGTTAAGCTTGAAGGTCTTCTGATACCATAAAAAAGTTTAGAAGAAGAAGGTATATTCTCATTCAACAATTTTCAAAATACAAGATATGTATATAAATACATGATCAAATGTTATTTGAAAGAATTTCAAAAATTGAATTAAAAAAAGCTATGTAACTAACTTAAGATTAAAATTAAATATACAAGAAAGAGAGTACAACAAACTAACAAACTAGTGTTAATTAGTGGACTTGGTCAACGCTCCTATATAGTTTCCCAGTCACTCTCATATAAGATGAGTTTTCTCATTAGATATACTATATATATGAATAATTACTTTATCCTTTTGGTCTATTCAAATTTGTAACATTTATGCGTTATTATTATCTTATCACATATCATTTGCTCTTAATTCATGATTTAATCTTGCAAATTGCAACGGGTAAAAAAAATTACATAAAAAATATATAAGGATAAAAATTAAGAATAATGTCATCATATATTTTTATTTTACCTAAATGACTTCAGAATAGTTTCATTTTTTAATTGATTAAAATGTTTTCTTTAAAATTAAATTTTACTCAATTGGTTCTAATTGATTTTTCCCCATTTTTTATTAAAATAATAAGATAAAAAGATGGTGTTCCAAATCATATGTGAGATATATTGCTCCATTCAGCTAACTTTGGGTTATTTTTCATTTCAAACACAAATTATATGAACCTATTACCGCCTTTAATGCCCATGTTAAAGTCTATTCTTTGTGATATCCCTGATGTACAGTTCGTACAAGTGTACAACTATATAACATATGATATGATACCATCATGATATTATATATATATACCCGTCTAAACATGATTGGAGAGATTGGCACATGTACACCTGTCATCGTTATTAATGGTGCGTGACATGCTTCCAAATTACGAGAGATAATTTTTTAAAAGAACATGGCTTCGTGATCACAGGACACAAGCGCTGTGTGTGCACATTTGTCCCTTGACTGAATGATTGAGAGATTCATATCTCCATCTCACCGCTCCTAATTTTTTTTTAATTAGTATTTTATAATTTTCATATATTATTATACTATTATATTATTTTTACTACTTTAAGTAACTCAATATTTTTTATCTATCCCAACAATTTTAAAAAATTCTTTAATTGGATCAAATAACCCATCTATCAACTAATCACACACCACACAATAATTAATTTTTAAAATAAAGTTAAGCACTGGGTGCTTGCACCCGTGCTAAATAAGCATCAAATGATAAAATGGGCTCTATCACTGGATTGAGTTAAGCACTCTCCTTATTGACAAAAAGGAAATTAAGCTTCAACAAGTATCTTGCGATGCGGATGCTCTAAATAGCTGTTATTTTTCTGGTTGAATAAAATTTAGGGTGATGGGGTTCGAACCCCATTCATTCGACCAACTTCTTGGGATTTTATAAATACCTGTTATTGATATTTAGTCTTAGACTTGGAAATTTTAAGTTGCAAAAAATAATACATAGAAAAAAAAATTATACTAATAAAAATTATAAAATATCATAAATGTTCTTTATAATTAAGTTTTCATTTTGAAATATTAAATATTTCTCACTTTAATATTGTCAAACATTTGTAACTCTGTACAACTAATTAAACTAAAATCATCCAACCAGATATGGACATAGCCAAAAGGATAAACTATGTAGTATTTGCTGTATACCCCTCTCACGGCTCATTAGAGGATAGAGATATAGAGAGAGAGAGAGCGAGAGAGAGAAAGGGGAAGGGGGGGCGGGCACGAGAGAGAGAAGAGAGAGGGGCGGGGGCGGGGAAAAAAAAGAAAAATAGAGAGGATTAGGGAAGGAGAAGGGGAGAGGGAAAAAAAAATTAAATTCTTATTAAACCTTTTAGTGATAAAATATTTAATTAAAAATTAAAATAATAATGAAATTGATAAAATAATAGTATAATATAAAAATAATTTCATAAAATAGTGAAAAGAAAATAACAATTTAATTAATTGTAATTTTTTAAATTCTATTATATAGGTAATAATAGATAAAAAGAAATTGGAAGGTTCTTGTCGCTAAAATTGAAAATAGATAACAATAGGTAAAAATAAATTAAGAATAATAAGGGAATTGTATTAAAATATAAGGGGTAGTAATGGAAGAAAATTAAATAAGCTACAAGCTAGAAGCTAGAAGCTAGGTGAAATAGCTTGTAGCTTATAAGTTAGAAGCTCCTAAAATAAGCTACTTTGAGGTACCTTACCAAACACTTTTGTGTTGGTCAAACTAACTTATAAGCTAGTCAAATAAGCTAGTAACTAGCTTATTGACCTTGCCAAACACACTCAATATCATTCATTCAAATAGCTAGAAGTTATTGAAAAGTTTAGGATTGATACATTAATAGACAAATTTAATACTATGAAAGAGTTTATTTAAATAATTTTTTTATTATTTAAAACTATAAAATATTTTTGTTATAAATCTTAATACTCTCTTTGGTCTAGAAAAAATTAAGAAAATATATTCTAATATATTAGTTTTTAAAAAATTCCTACAACTATCAAGTTATTCCTATTTTATGTTAAAACTCTATTTGATTTCTCATATTAACCAAAATCTAGAATTATCAAAGTTCAAAAAAAATTATAAAGGGTGGAGATGAAAAAATAATAAATGTTTCTAAATTTTGTAGAGTATTATAGAAAAAAGACCAAACAAAAATCTCAAAGGAGTCCAATAAAAAGGATTAGAGGGAGTATTTTATTCCGGCCCCCAATGACAAAATCTTGGCTCTGTCCTAACATCTAACTATTCATCTCCCATATGATTTCACATCTAAGTATTAGTGTCCGTTTAGTTTACAGTTGAGTAGAATTGATTCCAGAAATTAATGATTGAGATGAGTGATACACGTTGGACGGAAATGATTTAAAATCAATTCTGCAAAACCATGATTTTAATTGTTCAAACGCCAAAACAGACAGACACTTAATGGTATTCTTTGCGGAAAAACTCTTTCAATTGTTGTAGTCCCCTGGTCTAACTGTAAAAGCAAATATGCTAATTGATATTATTCTTATTTTGATGAGAATATTTACATTTAAAAACTTCAATATGTTGCTTTTTGTTTTATTAGATCTTGAAATTTTCTCCAAGCTTGATTATAAGAAGTATTTGGATCTCTAACATGAACTTAAAAACTTGTCACTTTTTTTTTTTTCAATTTGTAAGTCTTTTTTTATTATAAATGCATCACTACTACATTTATGTTCTATTATTCTTCAATACCCGATCTATAAATAACAACATAAGTAAAATGCACATCCTTCTTTTTACTATAATATAATCTATTATCATTTTTAAATACCAACATGGAAAAAATCTATGAAGGACATTCCTAAATTGTCTTTCTGAAAAATAATTTCTTTTGGTTAACAAGGACTTTTTTACATATAATATCTTTTAATTTCATTTATATCACTTGAGCGAGAGTTAGAAATTCTTGACCTTAAAGCATGATTATTAGTATGCTTTTCAGAATCGAATTCCAAAAATAATTTTCTTTTCACATATGGACTCAATGTTATATTTCTACATTCACGGAGTTCTTGAGGATAAGATAATTGCTCTAATGTTGATTTTCTCTTCAGAAGTTTCTATTGCTAAAACTAAAATCAATATATAGAACCACAATTAATGCCATGTTCACAGACAATGATAGTACCACAAGTGTAGAATGAATAAGGAAAAATAAAAGTAAATAAGTTAAACATACTTTATTTACTAAACAAACATAATTAATTTTCATCAATTTTAATTATTATAGTTAACTCTTCCCTTTTTATTTTTTTAGATTTACTTACACTTTTTCTCAAAACAGAATGATCTTACTTACTAATTGTTTTTTTTTGTCAAAGATGATTAGATTAAAGCCCTAGGCTAACGACACTTACATCAGGGTATCATATACCCATGGGAGCGATTTTGCACTGCATCAATAAATAAACAGTAGAAAACATAGCATGCTCACTCAAGATACATATAACATAAATACAAATCAAGAAACAAAAAACTCCTCTTCAATGTGAAGAACCCTATTGTCCAAACACTCTTCTCCCTTGCGAGCGGAAATTGATTTATCCCCTCTTTCAAACTTTACTTTGCTTCTTTTTTTCTCTGGCTAGCTGGCTCTGCCATGTAACAAGAAAAACCAATATACACATCATTTGGGAGCTCTAAAACAGTGTATGGAAAATGAAGGCAACAAGACATTGGAACAGAGGAGGAAAAAAAAAGGTGAAGATTGCATCCAAGGGGAAGAAGGAAATGAAGGTGGTGATTGAAAGAAGAGGAAAATGGCAATGGATATGGAAAATAAAGAAAAAAAGAAACAGAAAAAAATAGAAAAGGAAAAACTTAAAAATACTCTCACTCTACAGAGAGAAAAACCCAAAAGAAATGGGTAGGAAACACCCCATGAGGGGGAAGATGCCCCAAGGGGGAGAACCCCCAAGGTGCGGAAGGAAGGTGCTTTTGAAACTAGGGAATACTTATGGGCTTATATGATTCCAGTACCCCATTAGGCTCAAACCTACAATCAAAGGGATCACCTACAATTTCAAGGGAGTTGCTTTTAACGCCGTCCTTTTTGCTATTCACACCCCCAATAATGTTTGTAACTTTAAATTTCCTACTCTACCCCTCCCTACCCATCTCCTCCTCCTCCTTCTCCTCCATCACCACCACCACCACCACCTCCCCAACCCACCTCCACCTCCAACACCCCCGTAACTCTTACATTTTTTTTCTTTAAAAAACACTTCAAAAAAACACTTAAAAAAAACACTTCCGGAAATGTTCCAACGAAAAAAATAGCTTCCGGAAGTATACTTTCAGAAATTTCAGGAACAAAATTCGCTTCCATAGGTATATTTCCGGAAAAAATATATTTTTTACTAGCGTCACTTTAGAGACGGAACAGAATCCGTCTCTATATCAGAGACAAAATTTTCCTTACCTATGGACCAGGAAAAATTCCGTCTCTGAGTTAGAGATGAAATTTAGAGACGAATTTTGTTCCGTCTCTAAAAGTGACGCTAATAAAAAAATATACTTTTTTTCCGGAATATATCTCCGGAAGAGAATTTTTTTCCGGAAATATACTTCTGGAAGCTATTTTTTCGTTGGAAACTTCCGGAAATTAATTTCCGGAAGTGTTTTTTGAAGTGTTTTTTAAAGAGAAAAAAATGTAATAGAGTCACGGGGGTGTTGGGAGGTGGAGGTGGGTTGGGGAGGTGGTAGTGGAGGTGGTGGAGATGGTGGTGGAGATGGGGTAGGGAGGGGTAGAGTAGGAAATTTAAAAGTTACAAACATTATTTGGGGTGCAAATAGCAAAAGGGGGCGTTAAAAGCAACTCCCCAAATTCAAACACAGCAATTGGGCCAGAAAATAAAACAACAGGCAATTAAATAAAAAAATTGCAATCCCTAAATTAGGACTTTCAGAGATGAAGCGAGGCTAGTGAAGCTACTCAATGGGCTTTGCGCGGATGGGATGACAGGAGGCTCCGGTGGCTGAACGGTTAGGGTCCGGCAGTCGCGGGTGGTTTCGAACAGGCCATGGTGGTGAAATTCAATTTCTTAGCGCATTTTACTTTCAATTTCCTAGAGCACTTGGTTGATAACATTTCAACGACCGATTCTCGAAAAAGCTTAAGCTGTTATGTGCATGCTCAATCTCCAACTGCTTGTAACCTTTACTTGGTTGATAAAAATAGGCATGGATTTAATAGGTAAATTTACTGCATCTAACATATGCGATCAGTGTTACTTACTCTCAAATGCGTCATGATATTGAATTCCTTATCCTCCACCGCACACTGCACTTCCCTTTTCCCTCATATGAAATTTCTGTCTATTACAAAAAAATTGATGATATATTGGTAAAAGAAATGACGTTTCTTCATCAGATGGACCATAAAACCTTGAATTGTAATTAAGTTCATGTAGCGGGGTAACACAGGTATTCACTACCAAACCAATTTGAATACATCAATGATGTGAGTTCTTTGATCATTTGGCAGAAGCTTGCCTAGATTTATTTGTTCTAATATATTTTTCTTTTGCTTTCTTTCTTCCCCAGCTCATAATGAACACTATTTCGTGTTATCAGCTTCAAATGGGAACATTGCAAAGCTAGTTTGGATACTGATTAAGAGTTGGCGGATATATGCTCTGTCAAGTTTAAAAAATTCAAAGTTTGTCCTGGCTGGTGCCTTTTACGGTACATGGGATTGAAATCCCTGTACCGGTACAAGGCAAAAATACTGGTTCCGTAAGTTGGCTTAGGTTATGAGGCACTTTGCAAATAGATACTTTGACCAAAGTAAATTGCCAAGAAGACCGTGGGAATTCTTTTGCAAAACAACCCATGTGCCAGCTGTCTACATTATCATTGTTACCTCCTTTAACAGCATTGTCACTGACTACGTCCACTGGTCGGCCTGTACAATGCCCATTACTCATTAATCCTTTTGTAGTGATAAAATACTTATTTAAAAAACTAAAATAAATAATGAATTTAATAAAGTAATTAATATAATATAAAAATAATTTCATAAAATAGTTAAAATGAAAATTTAATTAGTTCACAAATTTATTTATCACTTATTATATATGTAATAAATGGTAAAAAGAAATTGGAAGGTTTTTGTCACTAAAATTGAAAATATATAATCATAAATAAAAAGAAATTACGAATAATAAAGGAAATGTATTAAAATTGGGTGTCACGCTCTCGCCGAAACCCACGAAACTCAACACGTAACATTCACCATTCAAAAGGACATCCCAGTAATTTTCCCAAAATTAATCGACGTATCTAGCTATAATTCATTAATTAATCAATATTTAACTGTAATTAATTCACCATAATTAGCCTACATTACAAAAAAAAACACCAAATTTTGGCATAATGTCTCCCTCCCCGTCCTGACCCCCAGCTAAGCCACCATGTCAAAATCATACCAAAAAAATAACAACACTCACGCCCCAGGCCAAAAAGAGACTTAGGGTTTTAGGTTATCCTCGAACACAATCCTTCATGGCAATGGGTGTCACGCTCTCACCGAAACCCCACGAAACTCAACACGTAAACATCCATCTTTCAAAAGGACATCCCAGTAATTTCCCAAAATTAATCGGCGTATCTAGCTATAATTCATTAATTAATCAGTATTTAACTGTAATTAATTCACCATAATTAGTCTACATTACAAAAAAACACCAAAATTTGGCATAATGTCCCCCTCCCCATCCCTGACCCCAGCTAAGCTACCATGTCAAAATCATACAAAAAAAATAACACAACCACTCCCACTCCCCACCCAGGTCAAAAAGAGATTAGGGTTTTAGGTTACCTCATCGAACACAATCCTTCATGTCAATGGGTGTCACGCTCTCGTCGAAACCCCACGAAACTCAACACGTAATGTCCACCTTTCAAAAGGACATCACAATAATTTTCCCAAAATTAATCGGCATATCTAGCTATAATTCATTAATTAATAAGTATTTAACTATAATTAATTCACCATAATTAGCCTACATTACAAAAAAACACCAAATTTGGCATAATGTCCCCCTCCCAGTCCCTGACCCCCAGCTAAGCCACCATGTCAAAATCATACCAAAAAAATAACAACACCCACTCCCCAGGCCAAAAAGAGACTTAGGGTTTTAGGTTACCTCCTCGAACACAATCCTTCATGGCAATCGGTGTCACGCTCTGTCGAAACCCCACGAAACTCAACACGTAACATCCACCTTTCAAAAGGACATCCCAATAATTTTCCAAAATTAATCGGCGTATCTAGCTATAATTCATTAATTAATCAGTATTTAACTATAATTAATTCACCATAATTAGCGTACATTACAAAAAAACACCAAATTTGGCATAATGTCCCCCTCCCCATCCCTGACCCCCAGCTAAGCCACCATGTCAAAATCATACCAAAAAATTAACAACACCCACTCCCCAGGCCAAAAAGAGACTTAGGGTTTTAGGTTACCTCTCGAACACAATCTTTCATGGCAATGGGTGTCACGCTCTCGCCGAAACCCACGAAACTCAACACGTAACATCCACCTTTCAAAAGGACATCCCAGTAATTTTCCCAAAATTAATCGGCGTATCTAGCTATAATTCATTAATTAATCAATATTTAACTATAATTAATTCACCATAATTAGCCTACATTACAAAAAAAACACCAAAATTTGGCATAATGTCCCCCTCCCCATCCCTGACCCCAGCTAAGCCACCATGTCAAAATCATACCAAAAAAAACAACACCCACTCCCCAGGTCAAAAAGAGACTTAGGGTTTTAGGTTACTTCCTCAAACACAATCCTTCATGGCAATGGGTGTCACACTCTCGTCGAAACCCCACGAAACTCAACATGTAACATCCACCTTTCAAAAGGACATCCCAATAATTTTCCCAAAATTAATCGGCGTATCTAGCTATAATTCATTAATTAATCAGTATTTAACTATAATTAATTCACCATAATTAGCCTACATTACAAAAAAACACCAAATTTTGGCATAATGTCCCCTCACCGTCCCTGACTCCCAGCTAAGCCACCATGTCAAAATCATACCAAAAAAACAACAACACCCACTCCCCAGGCCAAAAAGAGACTTAGGGTTTTAGGTTACCTCCTCGAACACAATCCTTCATGGAAATGGGTGTCACACTCTCGTCGAAATCCCATAAAACTCAACACGTAACATGCACCGTTCAAAAGGACATCCCAATAATTTTCCAAAATTAATCGGCGTATCTAGCACGGTAGACCGTGCTAATGGGTTTTGGGATCGTTTCGAAGTTCCTCGATCACTCTCTTGCATTATGACATGTGTAACATGCTTTAACCAAAACACTAACAGGGTTCTTTCACCCCTATTGGATATCGTCCTAGTGTCTTTTATGCAAGCCAATATTTCACTAATGTATACACTATTAACCTCATTTACAAATATATTCACCGTTTTTTGCCACATAATTAACCTCGTGTTAGCAGGAGTTGCAATAACCAAGAATCCTACTCTGTTAACCACAAACGGAAATACTATTAACCTCATTTATAAATTAAAACATATTTGGGTTTGGTTATCATAATTTAAAGCAAATCTGTTGAGTTTCTTTTTTCTTAAAATCACCTCAAATTAATCTTTAACACACCTCTTACCAGGGACTAAAATTACACCTGATAAGAAATACTGGAGACTAAAAAATACACCTGATAAAAACTAATTTGAGGTGATTTAAAAAAGAGAGAGACTCAACACATTAATTTTAAATTATGAGAACAAAAATCAAATTATTTAATTACAAAAATTATAGATATATTTTACTCTTAATTTTAATATATAAAATATAAAAAAAAAATTTGAGGCCTTATAACAGGGGAGACCTAAACTGATTGCTTTACCGGCCTCCCCCTCAGGCCGGCCCTGGGAGTTAGTGGAAGTGCATGAAGAGTTGGTGTGTGAATTTGGACAAGGTGTTCATAGGGTATGTTTGTGGTAGCAAGAGGACCCTAGGAATGAATTTTGGTGATTTTTTTAAATAAAACGTAATTAAGGTGAATTAAATTCAAATAAATAGAAGGTAATTATGCAAAAATAGTTATAGTGCCTAAAAAATGTGTAGTACCCTAGATTAGAAGCACCAAAAAGTTAATTAATCATCAATAAATTTTTAATGTAATTATTGTGGTGTGTTAAAACATTGGCCTATTTAAATATAATATAACGAACATCATATTAACTTTATTTTGTTCAATTAAATCACTTTAACTTAAATAAAATATGAACCAATATAAGGATACTCTAATAGTTTGTATCACATACCTACTATAGGCGCCGGACCATTTTAATTTTGTTCCCAATAGGCCCAATGGGTTTAAAATTAGTTACTTTTGGAGAAGTTAAATGAGAGAACTTTGGGAGTAGGTGATCTACAAAGAATAATTTTAACTTATGAAAAGTTAAATGAATTTGACATCTTTGATTCATGCTATTTTTTTCACGTAAAAATACTTTTGCAGATGTTCCACCTAAACAGGCTCTAAGACCCTTACTTATTCAAAATAAATTTTGTTCCTTCTCACACAACATCAAACAATCATCATACCCAAGCCCAATGGTCCGTGGGGTTTTATAAACCAGACCAAACTGTGAGGCACTTTACCTAATCTATGGGCCATACCTAACATTTAACCCATTACGCACAAAAAAACAAAATCTTCTCCTACCTTAGGCAACTAGACTGCGCATCCATACTCTTGTCGGCTGCAACATCTCCGTCACAAATGAACCCCAACATCCAATAATGTTTACCACAATTATAAATTCTATCGGACTTCATTTCGCATATGGATTTAAACTAATGGTGCCTTAAACTATTACCATGGCACACCGTTGGATCTGTTGCACCCACTTTTTATCAGCTTTGTTCTGTAAAAACCAAGAACTCTTCAACATAATCGCACTATAACAACTGCTTGCACCTCACTATTGGCGTTGGCGATTGGGGTGGTTCCTGCGACATTTATATGACCCCATTAGCAAATACGTTCATTAACAAGTACTATTGTACCGGTACAAGTTTTTTTTCCCATGTACCATAAATTTTGCCTGTCCTGGCTAGTGGCTACACTTTTTAAGACGTTCTGATTCATGTTGGCTTCACTCATGCATACTGGATAATAGAATTTGAAATTATTGTGGGATGGCTTGGCTTCATCAACCTTGCCTTTTTTTTTGTATAAGAAGCCCATTATAACATGCTTTTTTTAAAAAATGAAAATTATAACATGCTTTTTTTATCCATGATTAAACCATCACCTATGGACATGTTACTCAACTAGTTGCACTTTGTAGCAAAGCTATAAATGATGGCCTTCTTAATTATATATTCCTTGAAGTTCTCAAGTGTTCTACAGTTACATTGGTTTGGGGGTTAACTTCTGAGGAAATGTCTCTGACTGAAATGTGCTGCATGTCTATTATTACACTTTTTAAGAGAAAAGCATAAAAAATAATTTTAATATAACCTTTTTTAGATTACATGAAGACATGAAGTGAACAGAGCAATGGCTTTGTTCTGGAAGATATTTTCTTTTTCCTCCTGAATGTTATTGTGGATTTCGTCGGTGCTATTCCAATGAATTGAGTATTCTTCATGTAGATAGAGATTAATAATTTGTGTAGGGAGGCTTTGTGCATGTTTGAGGATTTCACTATCTTTCTCTCCCAATTTCTAGCCACACTTTGTAGTATATTTATTTATTTGTTGCTGTTTTTTTTTGGTAAAGTATGAATAGATCCATCTGCGTATATTACTATCCTGGTTAGCTCAACCTTGATAGTGGAATTCTGATAGGACCCAGGACAAAGCAGTTATAGAATTAGTTTAGTTAGAGTTGTAAGAACAGCATTCAGAAGGAGAAACCCTTTGTTCAAGGAACCCCTTGGAATGAAAATTCTCCCCTTTTCTCCGTCTGCATTAATCAAACAGATTTCTGTTCATTCTCTCTCGTCTGTAATACCTTTCCGCACTCTTGTGGGTTCCTAACAAATTCAGAAATTTTCTTACCGGTTACCACTTGCCACACATTTATATGCTGGATATTCTTGTTGTTTGATGGTGATAGAATTAAGGTGTTAAACTTTTTACATTTTGAATTGAAGGGTTTTTCTTTTTCATATTGCACTTTTTCATTTAAACATGGCATGGTGATCTAAGAGACATTTGCTTAAACTTGGCAATTGTAATGGCCTTTTCGTATCAGATTCATAAATTTTCGCAGATGTAATTTTGACAATCTGGCAGGCAGCCAACACAATACTTAGATCAGTGTAAATGGGAATAAACTATATACTGCACTTAAAGGAATGCAACATTTAAAATATCAAAAATTAAAAGGGAAAAGGAAAAAAATAAAATAAAACAACCTGGAATCATTTGATATCACGCTCTTCCCTGATTAGTGGATTGATTTTTGAAGGTCAGTTGGCAATAATAGAAACAAGGAATGAAATTTTCTTTTTTGTTGAATAAGAAAAAAGTGAATGAATTGTGAAGGCAATAATTGAATGGAATGCGAACATTAACTTTCTTTCGCTGAAGTGAAATGGATTCCAATCTCTGATTAGTCATTATCAAATTTTACTTTCTTAGTAGAGCTTGGAATCGAACATATTCACTTTAGATTTTTCTCTCACTCCCTATTTATTGTGATAAATTTCTCACCTTTTTCTTGATATTTCTTGGAAAAACGAGTCCACCTGGGTTTCTGCTTTCCTACAAGAATAAATACAAGGTGTGGTATAACATAAGATTTGCGGTCTTTATTTGCTGAAATCAAAGCAACCAAACTTCCATGCTCTTTCCTGCGAAGACTTAAAGATCTTGTTCACACTTGTGTGGTCAACTTTATCATTTCTTTATTTCTACTTCTACTTCGTACTAGGAAAAAAAAAGGTTGCATTGCTCTGGCACTAGAACCAGCATCATTGCAGACATAATTGAATGGCATCTACCATAGATGGAGCCTCTTCTTCCTCTCCTTCCATACTAACCTCACGATGGACCAACCATGTTTTCTTGAGTTTCAGGGGTGATGAGACTCGCAAAGGTTTCACAGACCATCTTTTTGCTTCATTACAGAGAAGGGGATCAAAACTTTCAGGGATGATCATGATCTTGAGAGGGGAGAAGTGATATCACTCGAACTCATGAAAGGCATTGAAGAGTCCATGTTTGCGCTAATCATTCTTTCACCAAACTATGCTTCCTCAACATGGTGTTTGGATGAGCTCCAAAAGATTCTTGAATGCAAGAAGACTTTTGGTCAAGAAGTTCTTCCAATCTTCTATGGTGTAGACCCCTCTGATGTAAGGCACCAAAGAGGAAGCTTTGCTAAAGCTTTCAGAGAACATGAAGAGAAATTCAGTAAAGAAAGAAAGAAAGTGGAAAGATGGAGAGATGCCTTGAGAGAAGTAGCAAGCTACTCTGGTTGGGACTCCAAGGATCGGTAACTTGTCTCATCATTCAGTTTGTTACATGTTGTTTTTCTCTTTGTCGGCTTAAATGATATGTCGTCGTCGTCATCATCTATATATCTATAATAGAGGATAGGTAGACAACCAAGTTGTGATCCATTCATTTATTCTGCAGCTTATCTAACAACATTGAAAATTGAACTTGAGACCTCTAGTAGTCTAGTGGCAAGGTTTATGTTCCTCATTGAACCTTGGATTTTCAGAATATAAAATGCTAGCTTGTTTTTTCTCTATATGCTGTTAAATTTACTTATGGTTCTTGTTGGACTAAAATGCTAGTCTCCTTTTTTCTTCCCTCTCTCATACAGGCATGAGGCAAAACTGATTGAAACAATTGTTGAACATATACAGAAAAAATTGATTCCAAAATTACCATCTTGCACAGATACCTTGTTGGGATTGATTCACGGATAAAGGAAGTACATTCACTCATGGGTATGCGGTTAAATGATGTACGCTCATAGGCATATGGGGCATGGGCGGTATAGGCAAGACAACTATTGCTAGATTAGTCTATGAAGCAATCAAAGAGAAATTCAAGGTTAGTTGCTTTCTTGCAGACATTAGAGAGGTGTCGAAGACAAAAGGCTTAGTTCACGTTCAAAGGGAACTTCTTTCTCATCTTAATATAAGAAGTAGTGATTTTATAATCTTCATGATGGCAAAAAGATATTAGCAAACTCTTTAAGCAACAAAAAGGTTCTTCTTGTCTTGATGATGTAAGTGAATTAAGTCAGTTGGAGAGTTTAGCTGGGAAGCAAGAATGGTTTGGTCCAGGAAGCAGAGTTATAATCACAACCAGAGATAAGCACCTGCTAATGGCACATGGAATGAAAGTAATTTGTAACTAGAGGCCTAGTCCAAAATGAAGCCCTTAAGCTCTTTTGTTTGAAAGCCTTTAAACAAGATCAACCTGAAGAAGAGTATTTGAATTTGAGCAAAGAAGTGGTTGAATATGCAAGAGGCCTTCCATTGGCACTTGAGGTGTTGGGATCCCATCTTCATGGAAGAACCGTTGAGGTTTGGAATAGTGCTCTAAAACAAATAAGAAGTATGCCACACTCCAAGATCCAAGATACACTGAAAATAAGTTATGACAGTTTAGAATACTGGAGAAAAATATGTTTCTAGATATTGCCTGTTTCTTCAAGGGGATGGACATAGATGAAGTAATAGATATATTAGAAAATTGTGGGGATCATCCCAAAATTGGAATTGACATTTTGATTGAAAGATCATTGGTCACTCTAGATAGAGGGACAATAAGTTGGGGATGCATGATTTGCTTCAAGAAATGGGCAGGAATATTGTATTTCAAGAATCTCCAAATGATCCTGGCAGACGTAGTAGGTTGTGGTCTCAAAAAGACATTAATCAAGTATTGACAAAAAATAAGGTAGGTGTCAAATTTTCTATGGCCATTGGATGTTTGGTGTTATATAAATAATGTGACATTAAGATACAAACTGAGTGATTCATGGATTGAATTTTTTTTTTTTTAAGTTGTGTTTTAGCCATTCTGCAAGATTACATTACTTGCCATTCTGTTTTTCCAGGGAACTGATGAAATTCAAGGCATAGTTCTGAACTTGGACCAACCATATGAAGCACACTGGAGCACCGAAGCCTTCTCCAAGACAAGTCAACTAAGATTACTCAAGTTATGTAACATACAACTTCACCTTGGCCTCAACTGCCTTCCTAGCGCACTAAAAGTTCTTGATTGGAGAGGATGTCCTTTGAAAACTCTGCCACTTACTAATCAACTGGATGAACTTGTTGACCTCAAATTGTCTTATAGTGAAATAGAACAACTTTGGCATGGGACAAAGGTAAAGATATTTATCAAAAACTTTTTCCCAGTTATGTTTTTGTCATTATCATAATAACTCTGAAAGGTTATAACGTTTTTCACAATATTGATTTTGATCAGTTTCTTGAAAAGCTGAAGTCCATCAATTTGGTTTTTCCAAGAATCTAAAGCGATCCCCTGACCTTGGTGGGGTTCCAAATCTTGAATCATTGGTTCTTGAAGGTTGTACGAGCTTAACTGAGGTGCATCCATCCCTTGCACGCCACAAGAAACTTGTTCTATTGAATTTGAAAGACTGCAAAAGCTCAAAGCTCTTCCATGTAAAATGGAGATGGGTTCCTTGAGGTTTAAATCTTTCCGGTTGCTCTGAATTTAAACACTCCCAGAGTTTGGGAAAGCATGGGAAATCTGTCAAAGCTTCCTTTAAGGGCACTGCTATAACAAAACTACCCTCATCATTGGGATGTCTAGTTGGCCTGCTCTCTTGAATTTAAAGAATTGTCAAGCATTCTTGTTTGCCTTCCAGATACCATTAGTGAATTGAAGTCCCCTCTTAACTTTGGATTGTTTTCTGGCTGCTCAAAACTTCGTAGCTTTGCCTGAGGTTTTAAGGAATAAAGTGTTTGGAGGAACTTTGTGCAGGGTGAACCCTGCTATTGAAGAGCTACCTCCATTTGTCTTTTATCTAGAAAACTTCTAAGTAATGTCATTTGCAGGGTGCAAAGGCCAGTGTCTAACTCAGTGAATAAGTTTTTTCTCCCTTTAAGTGGCCTGTTTGGAGTCAACAGGATCCTATTGGTTTTAGATTTGCACCTTCTAAAATGTTTCTACCCTCTTTGACGCAATTAATTTAAGCCACTGCAATCTATCTGAAGAATCAATGCCAGATGAGTTTTGCTGCTTATCTTCATTGATTAGTTTTAAATCTCACTGGCAACAATTTTGTTAGCCCACCAAGTGTCATTTCCAAACTCCAAGCTTGAATATCTTCGCCTGAACTGTGTGCAACAAGCTTAACGGTTGCCCGAGCTTCCATTAAGCATACAAGAATTGGATGCAAGTAATTGTTTTCTATTGGAAACTTCCAAATTCAATCCATCAAGGCCATGCAGCCTCTTTGCAACACAACGACAAGTGGCGCTTACGTTACCTAGAGAAGTGAAGATCTTTTTGGAGGTTTGGCTCCCTAAACCTTTAAAAATTGTGTTTTGTTTGGTGTTGTGTGACATAATCACCTATTCTTGTCACTTATTCAACATACAATTATGTGTTACAGGAACTCCATCTCCCCAGAGCAAGATTTGGCATGCTTAATCACAGGAGAGTGAAATTCCAATCATGGTTTGTCCCTCAAAAATGTGTTTCCTTTGCAAAAATACCAGTCCCTACATAATTGCCCTCCACACTGAATGGGTGGGATTCGCTTTGTGTTTCATGTAGTAAGTCATGCTGACCCTGAGTTGTGCCTCCATGAAGTTGATTGTTACTTGTTTGGACCTAAGGGTAAGTTGTTTATTACCTCCAGGGATTTACCTCCTATGGAGCCACATTGCCCTCACCTTTATATTCTCTATTTATCCATTGATGAATGTCGTGTACAGATTTTATGAAGGTGGGACTTCAGTGAACTTGAATTTGTATTGAAAAGCTATTGTTGTCATTCATTGCAAATAGTGAGGTTGGGTCGTCGTTTGGTATGTAAGCAAGAATGTTGAAGATTATTTATGGAAATCATTTCTAGGACTGCCAGTGACATTATTTGATTAGATAGAAACTTTTCATGGAAATTACTGTAAGCCTTATTACATGTGTAGATTCTCCATTTTGTTTGTACTCAATATTTACATGTCTTGTTAAGATGATCAATGCTTCTGACAACTCAATATATTTAAGTAAACTTCATTCATATGATATCGACTTGCCATTAAGATCAAATTATTGTTGACAAACCAATTTACACACATTTAAATCAAAGCAATAAAACTCAGTCCATAAGGGCTAGCTGAGACTACTAGCTCCTACTACAGAGATTGACCATTAACGTTTCTGCATCCTTCAAAACAGTACATATAAAATCACCAGCTAAAACTGATGGACTCAAATGCAGATTTTCAGCTAAACCAGATGAGCAAATGGCTGCAACCTCCTGCCTCATTTTTTTTGGGGTCCTGAAACAAGAACTCCCACACTTGACCCTTTGAAATCAAATAGCATTCCTGTAAAATGAAAAGGGAAAAAAAGAAATTGAGTGATTTCAATTCATTGATAGGTCTCTAGTCTAGACCATAATTAAATAAATGAAGGTGACTTACTTCTTATGTCAGGTCTTACACCATAATACACATTGGTAGCTTGAGCAAGGGACTGGTATGGAAGACTTTCCAATTCTCTATCTGCATTGTAAATCATTGAGTTTGGTGACGCAGTTGGTGTTGACCCTTCCAAGTTCTGAATCTGTTTTGCTTCTTTAGCAGTGTGTCTCTTGTTCCAAAGAACAGCTGCACTAGCAACAATGGCTATGGACACACATATACTAGCATGTTAAGGAACGCCCTCATAGGATATGAGAATATTTTGTTTGTGTTATGATCAATAGGGAAAATGTAGTAACGGGTAATGATCCCAATTAACACAAGGAAAATGATGAAAGAAGATGAGATTATAGCACCAAGCCAGAGCCAACTGTTTGGACCTAATATAGCATGTACTGGTGCATCAGTTGGATTTGGCTTGAACCATATCGTTTGAGGGTGAGTTAGGCTATCTTGTTTGAGCTCATTGTCTCTTGTGATGTATACCTCAATTTGTAGTTGGAGATTAGAAATGTCAGATGGGGTTCCAGAAATTGGAAGGATCAAATCTAACATTGACAGATATGAAGAGTTCTTGAAAGCACAAATCAGGACAACTTTTTGGGGTTTTGATTTTGAATGTAGTGCTCAAATATATTAGCTCCCTAATGATGGAGACAAAAGGTGTGATGCCACTTCCTCCACCCACCATCACAAGAGTGTCATGCCTGCTAAAAGAAAACAAAAGTTACTATGTGGAAATCAAAGAACATATCTCACTCCAATTAAGTTTTGAAGTTGTGTTTTGCTCAGACCTTAGATAATTGGTTGAAGCAGGTCCATAAGGACCTTCAACAGATACACCAAGGCGATCTATTGAGGAAGGAGTTGAAAGCATTTGGTACAGTTTCTGAGACCAAATTCCTTCACTTTTAATGACAACACTTAACCTTTCTGGCTCCAAGTTACTATTAGAAGTAATGGTAAATGGATGCCACTGCAACTTGGATATGCTTGGTACATTTATGAACATCACACTTGTGGGATTATAAGTTAACCCTGCCAAAGAGTTACCACATTAGTTCTTAAAAAGTCTCACATATATATAAAATGAGATATTTTGCTAATTAAGATAGATAACCATGTTAATTACCATGACCCTTAGAGAAGTTGAGTTCTACAACTTGACATGGCAAGACACGAGCAGAAACCAAACGAACTTGGCGCCTGATTGCAGAAACCTTAGGTAACGATCAATCAAGAAGAGATAGAAACCAGGGAGCATAATGCAGGCATAGGAGAAGCCAACGTGAAAGATGAAGAAGATTATGAAGAGGATGTAGAGGTAATGAGTGTAGAAGAAGAGTTCAAAGACTTTTCGCCTAATGCGTGGAATGGTTGTAACCCACAAGAACAAACCAGAAAGCAAAGATAGCTCTCCAGCTATAATTGATATATCATGTTTGTCCCATGTCAACATCTGCAATGAAACAAAGCCATAGTCCCATGAGCTAAATACAATACTTCAAACAAAAAATAGTGTAAATGACTTGTTCAAGAACTTAGTGACAGTTGTTGGTTAGGTCTCTCAATGTTTGCATAACAAGTCCTTCTTTTTCTTGATAGAAGTAAAGTAAATGATCGGAATCGGATAAGCTATTTCCAATCTGATTCTATAATGTTAAATTTACTTTGAGAAAATAAGCTAAAGTTAACTTCTACTGTAAACTATTCTAGGATTAATTAATGACACATAAATTTGTATCAACCTTTTTATCAAACAGCAGTTATGATTTGTATGGTATATAAAAATAATTTAACACTTCAAAAATGAAGGTTAGACTCTCAATTCAAATGAGAATACCAAAGTAAACTAAACTTGGAAATTTCTTTGTTTATCAAATTTTACGTGACCAATTAACATTTTTTTGGGGTGGGTGTATCAATTTGCTGCTAGATACCGAGAAAACGGCAAGGTTCAATATGAAATAGGGCCAATAAGTATAAGCCAAGCCAAGTGACATGTGAATTGTGTACCATGAAGGAGTCACACGTGGATTAATCGCAAGTAACACTAATAAAAGATTCCCTTCAAGCCCTCAAGTCAACCCCAAAGGGGTGATCCCAACTCTTAGAATTTTCATCCACTAATATAATACTATATATCTCAATGACAGTGACCAGATTAGAAAGAAGGATGGAAAAACAGTTGGATGAAACATGCATCCCAAAGCCAAGCAGTGACGCACACAAGTCACTCTCACAATTAGCAACAAACCAACAAAACAAATTAGCCTAATGAATGTGAATTACAGGATATTTATATCTTAGCCTAAATTTGTGTAACAACTAACGTATTGGAATTTGACATGTGGGTCCCCTACGATCAAGTGAAGCCCTCATGAGTGTTGGTCTTTTGGTATAAAAAGCTTTGATTATTTTTCAGGTATATATTAATTGTAGTTTTACTAATTTATTTAAGAAAATCCAATTAAAAATAGTTAATGGAGAATGAACCTAATTTTATTAGAGTATTAAAACATCATTTTAGTGATGATTAATTATTTAACCTCAGAAAGTTGATCGGTAGCTGCCCAAACGATGATGTAACAGAGACCATGAGAGGTGAAGAGTGTCATGAGAATGTGACCAAGCCAAATATGGTACTTGATACAACTCTCTGAGGTGAGGCCAAGCAATGGCAACACAGATGATCCACGAGCCACAGGGAAAACAGGAATGACAAGCATATATTCCCAACCATACCCAACCTTAGTGCTGAACTATCCAATCTTGCTTCCCATCTGCCAAAAACCACCACCAACATATATAATTATCCAACATCACACACAATTCACAAATAAATAAATAAATAAATTAAATTTTTATGTAAAAATAAAAAAATTACAGTTTCTCGCCATCTTTTGCTGCTGATTTGGGGGTGATTTTTGCAAAGCTGTTGCGTAAATAAATTCCAAAGGACCAAACAAGGAGTGCAATGAACATAAGCAAGAACATTAGTTCTGTAGTAGAAACAATGCCAAGAGGGCCTTTTTACAATCACCGGACGCTTCCATATGGTTGACACATGTTTCTTCCCACCGTTACAGCTGATGATGGTGCAAAAACACATCAGGTGTCATATTCATTAGTTAATGTGACAAATATCATTGGATTGGATGACAGTATATAAAAATTAACTAAAAAATCTTACATTTAAACATTTTATTGCAGAATCTTGGAATAACTACTAGATTAAGAAAATAATAAATAAATATAGTACTCATTTGTTTTTTTGGCTATATGGAGATAGACACATCCCAGAGCGGCTATGAGCAAGACTGGAGAAGTGAACAATAGGATTGATGCACCTACAATTAGAAGATCATAGGGATATATATATTAGCATAATAAAACAGAGGAATGCAAGCACAAAGTGAAACTGATGAAATAATTGAATCAAATTAAATTAAAGAGACTTACTTTGTGCACCAATATAGGTAGAACTAGTCTTTGCTCGGACTTTAGGCAGCCATATTTGTTTGTAAGTATTTGTGGGCGCCATTATCCAAATGAAAATCCAACCCAGAAACACTAACAACACCAGTAACCTTATTGCACATTGAACCATGCCATATTTTTCTTGAGTAGGTGACCTTTGCACCATTTCTTCAGCCATCTCTTTTCTTTCTTTTTAATGCAAAGTAGCAAGTTTGTTTTGGAGAAATGAAGAGACTCCAATGAGGGGAATGTTAGTCAAACTTAACGTATTTATAGTCAAGAATTAGAATTATTATAATTGCAATGGGCCAACTAACATTATTATATATATATATATATATATATATATATACTACTTTGCTTACTATATTTTATAGGTATTGTTAAATACGCATAAATAATTAATAAAATATTTTAAAGAAGAGTAATTTGATTGAAAGGAAAATGTTTAATTGATAACAAATTTTTTGTTAAATTAAAAATATAAACATTTGGAACTTTTCATTTTAAAAGGAAAAAAAATTTGTTTAATTAATACAAGATTAACTAATTCATTAATAATCATTTATGAATATTTTATTATATTTAATTTTGATTGACAAAAATTGACTTTTGATTAAATAAGTTAGGTAAATAAAAGTATTTTTTTGTGCAATACCACCGGTATCCTCCACGGGAGACATCCGAGCCGGGTAGGACCTCTATGGGAGATAAAGTTTCTTTTTAATGAATAATAACTAAATCAAGATAAAATATAATTATTTTGATGTGAACGTTTAAAAAGTTTTAAATGAGTTTTGTCGTAATTAGGATGGGAGAAAAATATGTATAAAATAATCTTTTTTCAAGAACGAATATTAAAATAGATATATAAATTTATTATACAAATAAAACTCTTAGTTTTTTTTTTGTTGACGAGAATAAAAACTCTTAGTTAGGCTTACGACAATAGAAGGAAAAGAAAACGGAAAAAAGCATGGTTCACGTCCCTCTACTACAGTGTTTGGAATGTGGAAATAGTATTATTTTTGCATCAGATAATGTGGTACACATAGAGTTGACATGAATTAAATGTCAACCATTTCAGCGTTGTGATTAATGCCAGCTAAGAATCAAAGCAAACAAGGAGTTAAATAGATATGGTAAAAATTGGATCTATTTGACTATAACTATTGTGGTTAAAATAAGGATTACGAAAATGAAAATGTAGCTCGAGGGCGTTTCAAACCTTACTTGGTCCTGCGTGTGGGCATGTGCCCAAGAATGGGCAATTAATAACATCGTTATATATTAATACTCCTTCAATTTGACTCAAAATACATAAGAGTTAATTAAGTACTTAAGTTAGTTAGTAATATTTTATCATATATTTTTAAATATTTCTAAAATAATTGGACTCAATTTCTTTCCACCTAATTAATTATTAACGTATTAAGTTTTAATTATGCATAATTTTAAAAAACTAAAATGCACAATTTATAATTTATAATAAGCTATTATGACTTAAGCCCATGAGGAGAGCCCATCCCAAAAGATTAGTTCATTAAGTGAGAGAGTCTCATGACTTTAAGTACCACAATTATTGATTTATTCCACTCAATGCGGGGACTCATAACATCTTCCCACATGAGAGATATTAAGAAATTAAGTATATGTGAGTGTTTTTTTTTGCTTCTTATAATTGAGTCCGGAGGGAGTATAAGCAAAAGTTAACTAATTTTACCATATTAAATGATGTCATCCTAAATTACTCTTATTTAATTCATAATTATTTTCCAATCACTCAATAATTAATCATGTGTCAATAGAAATAGAGTATGTCTACTTGAAACAAGTTTCAATAAAATTAAATGTAGAGTAATTTAGGCAATACAATTACTTTTTAGATGATATTAAGAAATTAAATGAGTTTAACTAACTTTCTTAACAAGTGTAAATATGGTTATTTTTGCTTATAAATGAGTCCAGAGGGAGTATTATTAATTTTTTTTAATAATCACATGTATTTAACATAAAATAATATACCTTAACTAATAAATTTATAATATTTCTTCACAATCGCATTTAGGTATAAAAGGTTTTAACACACCCATGTGATTGGTTGAAAGTCGCTTGTGTCCCACCACATTGAGAGTGTGACCTACTTAATTTGATGAGATATATGTGAATTTTGACCAATCACGAAGTGTGATGAGAATAATGTGTTTGATAACACTCCTCCCTTAAATGGAGAACTACTTTTATGATGGTAATCCTCCAACCATTTTTCTTGTACGTTATAACACTTTTTTTTTATTTCGATTTATACGTCCACTTTTCGAGGAAAAATTTGTTAATATTTATCTATTCACTTAAAAATCCAATGCAATATTTAACTTGTTATATCTTTCTCAATTATACCTTTATGCATGTTAATTCACATGCAATGCATTAATAAGAGTTTTTAACGGATAAAATGTGACCTAATAAATAAGGGTATAACAAAAATTTTATTTTTTTTTTAAAATATTTTTTAATCTCTACTTTTTTTTATTTAATTGCACAGATAAATAAAATTAAACATCCACGGAAAAAATTTATAATAAATGTTAATCGATATATGAGAAAAATTGAATATGAATAAAAGATTATTTAAACTTTTGCTTATGTTTTTCCATATGCTTTGACATAAATACTTTCTGGGAATCATGAATCTTTTGATATCACAAACTTATCGTGGAAATTTCTTGTGGAATAATGAAAACGTTATTATTGAGATGGGTAAGATCATTTAATATTCTTACGTTGTTAATTACTAGAGTATGGATTTTATCTATCTAACACTCAATTATAACTACTACACTAATTATTTCTATCAAATCTTATAAAAGTTAAATTAAAATCAATAATAATTTAATCAATTTTTTTAATTTAAAAATATACATAACATTGATTTTGACTTTTATATATTAAATAATTTTAGTTTAATATAAAATTTTATATTAATTTATTTGATAATAACTATCCATATAGTGGTAAATTTTAAGATAAAATTATTTGATAAAAAATTATCAAACAGTTTAATTGTATAACTTTAACTTTTTTTGGTATATATTGTATAATTTTAACTTACCGGATCTTCTCATTCACTAAATATTCTAATTTTCAATTGCTAAAAGTAAAATCACTAATTTAAAAAAAGTATGGTGATATATAAAATGATGAAGAACGAGAGTCACACGATAAGAAATTATGCAGCAACCATTGACTTTCCTTAATTAAAATGTCTGCGTTGTGTTAACCATTTTTTTTAAAAAAAAATACTGCTTTATATATGATAAAAGATTTTCGTATACAATATATATTCGCTAGGACTTTTAAATTGATGTTCAAGAAATGTTAAAAAGAGTCACGTAAAAAATTTCATAATTCATGTATCGTGAATAATTGATAATGAAAATAAAATAAAAGGGAAAGAAAAATGAATGGTAGTAATTAAGGAGAGTTACGTGAATGAATTATGTAATAAATAAAAATTAAATAAAGTCTTATGTTATGTAAATACCTTTCTTGCGTTGCTAGCTATACACGCTATTCTAAACAATTTCAACTTGCTAATGCCCTCACAAATAATGCCTCTAATCTTATTCTCTAAGGCATATTGCGTATAGTCGAAGCCCTGAACCATGCCTACATGTGTTGCAAATTTTCTATATATCTGATGTTAATTCCTTTTCGCTTTGATGCATCAGTTATTTAATGTTTTGCTGACTTCACCTTTATTCCGAAAATGAAGTTTTTTTATGTGGAAAACGAAATGTGATCATCAAGATATATAAACGGAGTTAAAAATAAAGGGGTCGCAATCTTGTACCCTCTCTTAGGAGAGGGTTTTAGTACCTTCTTGTTTATTTTTTTTATTAAATGGAGACCTAAAGACCAAAGTCATATAGGAACAAGTCGTATACTTCCTGTTAAATCATTTCGAAGACATAAAATGAATTTTAAATGAGAAACACTTGAATTGCAAATGAGAATGTGAAAAAATGAAGGAACACAATAAAAAATACAGGATAATAGTTATAGGGGGTTAGAAAGTCTTTTCAAAAATTAAAAATACAAATTCCAATAGTTAAAACATGTGCACGACTATAAAAATAGTAAGATTATTTAAGAAAGTTAAGAGAAATTAATTGAATGGTAAAAAAAGATACCAAAATCCTCTCTTGCTAGAGAGTAACTTAGAATTTTCCAAAATAAAGATCATTCATTATTTGTTAAAAAAATCGATCAATTTGATTTGATGGAACGACACCAATTGTCCCTTTGTAAATGACTTTACGTATATAGTATTTTGGAGTGACCAAAAGGATTGCCACAATCCATTATATTCGAGTGTGTATGGATGAGCGTTTTGGCCAAATAACTTGAGTATTTGGTCTTTAAACGTGAGTTCAGTTTTTTCTGTCATGTTTGGATGAGCATTCATGACTTGAGTTTGGATGGAAACTTGAGTTTACTTGGATGCAATAATTCATAGCTTTTGCGTTTGCTGATACTTGAGTTCCCTTCAATTTTTTCTTTTAACTCACGTTTGCAACAAATTATTCAAACAAAAATCACGTTTATACAAACTTAAGTTCCCTTTAAATCACGTTCAATAAATCACATTTACCTAAACTCAAGTTTGCAAACGTCAATCCAAACACACACTTCATTGGTATTTTCTTGGAAACTTTTACAATCACTCTTAATAATGATGAACATAATTTCTTGGCTTTAACCATTTGTTTGGTTTTAAAGAGAAAAATAGAGAAGAGAAAAATAGTAGAGAAATTAAGTAGAAATAGAGGTTGTTTGGTATGAGAGAAATAGTAGAGATAAGAGAGAAATTAACTATGATAGTTGTTTGGTTGTGGAGAAATGAGAGAGAGTGATATGTAAAAAATTAAAAAGACTAATAAATAGACCCAACCTTTTCCAACAGCTTATAAAATGCACGGGGGGTAAAGTGGACAATTCACAAATCTACCCCATCTCTCACCCATTTCTCCTCTGCCATGGAGAGATTGCTGGAAAGTGGGACCCAATAATAAATGTGCTCAAACTCTCTCTTCCTGCCATTCCAAACACGATGGTGCCTCCCTTTCTTAGCTGTCTCTATCTTTCTCGTCTGCGCTAAATCACTCGTAAGAAACACAGGGTAAGAGAGAGTTGACTACCCTCGGTCTTTGCAAAATTGTACATTAGGCTATATCCCCAAAATGTATCTTAAACCACACTCTTATTTAACACAAACCAAGTCTCGCACCCTCAAATCCACTAGTACTAATATATAGTAATATACATATGTATGTATATATGAACATACAACTTTAGTTCATGACTATTAACAAATAAGCTTTTCAATATGTTAAATATAAAATAAAAAAAAAGCTTTTCAATAGAGGGTGCATCTCTTTGCTCCACAGTTTGGATGATGCACGCTTTACGAAGTACGTTCGACGGAAGTGATTTAAAATCAATTTTCAAAACTATGATTTTGTTTTACTAGAATTTAAAACAAACAGGTATGTTTCATTTACTGTCGAACCCGAATCAACCGGTAATTAAGGAGTTGTTCCAACTTAATCAATTGGCTTGAGTTCAAGCTTTGGATAAGCAACTGTGTTAAATACTCAGAGAGAGAGAGCTTGCACAAAAAAAAAATATCATTTTCATTTGAAATTCAACCACCCTTATTTATATGTAGAGTAAAGATTTTCATACACTTTATAATTCTCTTACGATTTCTTCTCCATCTCCTTTTTCATTTCTTATCATATCATTTATCTTATCTCTAACATTCTTTCTTATCTCTCTATATTTATTGGTGTGTTCACCTCTATGAGATGTACACCAACCAATTTTATCAATGTTTTAAAATCGAATCAATGAAGACACTGGTTTATTATTCAATGATTCAACCATGATCGAACCGGTATTAATTAAATATATATGTTAATATTATATAACATTTTAATTAATAAAATAACATAAAATTATAAACAATTAAGATATATAAAATTGTAAATTATAATATAAATAACCTTATTATAAGATTTATAAACAAAAAAAATAAATAATAATTAGTAAAATAATAGATTATGTGCAATTCTTAAACGTATGTGTTCATTTATCTTTAAAATATTTTAAATTAAATAGAAAATAATTTTAATAAAAGATCGGTTTAACTAGTTTATTACCGATTCTCACTTTGATTTTGAGATTCACCAATTTTTTTGGGTTAAATGGACTAGTCACCAGGTCGGTTCTATCTGTTTCGATTTTCTAAACTATTACTTATATTATATATATATATATATATATATATATATATATATATATATATGATTGATTTAATATGTGGCAAGAAGTGAATAGCTAATTCTAATTCAATCATTCTGATTATATTTAAACTCTGCAATTATTTTTAATTATTTAATCACTATTATTATATTTTTGAATTAAATTAATTAATTCAATTTGAAAATTGACACTATCGGATCTTTAATAGTCAGTTGAACTTATTTCTTAAGTCATCTGGATACTAATCATTTAATTTCTATTCTTAACCTTAGTCAACTTGTGCTCACATAATTCCTACATCTTTTTTTTTTTGGTCGACCTACATCTTATTTAGTGTTTTACAAATTTAACTTATTAGGCTTGGATCCTTATTTAATAGGTTTGGGCTTTTATTATGTTTAATGGGTCAAGACCACTCTTCTATTATTACAACTTAACGAGGGTCATTGCTATTCCCACCCTTTTTTTAACTTACTAAAATTCCAAAATATATTTTTTTATCACGACATTCTTTTTTTTTCATGGTCGCTTTTATATTCAATAACAATAATTCCGAAGCAAAAATTATGAATTTTGCTTTCTGATGTTATTTCTTGAAAGTTATATATACGTACGTACGTACGTACGTACGTACATACATATATATATATATATATATATATATATTTTGCTTGAGTAAACCCTCACATTAGTCCCTGACTTTTTCCTGATCGTTCAGTTTAGTCCTTGACTTATTTTAATTAACACGTTAGTCCCTGACTTTTATCACCGTCGGTCAGTTTAGTTCTCAATCCCAAACACCGTTAACAGACAAGTGATGTGTCACGTCAAGTGACAAGTAGGATGCCAGGTGGGCTCAAAACGGTGTCGTTTTAGGGTGAGTAAACCCTCACTTTAGTCCCTGACTTTTTCCTGATCGTTCAGTTTAGTCCTGACTTATTTTAATTAACACGTTAGTCCTTGACTTTTATCACAGTCGGTCAGTTTAGTCCCTGACTTATTTTAATTAACATGTTAGTCCTTGAATTTTATCACCGTTGGTCAGTTTAGTCCTCAACCCCAAACGTTGCTCTTTTCGCTGAGATCTATTTGGTTTTGAAATTTCTTCCGTTTTCTGGTTTCTGGGTCGTGTTTGGTTTTTGGAGTTGTTGCCTAATTTGGTGGCGAAGAAGAAAAAGGGAAAAGAAAGACAAATCCTGGAGCGGGTTACTTGCTTTGGTGCTGAAAACTTTGGTTGTATCATGAAGTGTTGGGTTAATGATTGGAACTTGGGGTGGTGGGGGTTGAGGAGGATTGGAAACGAATGAAGAGTAGAAGTAAAAGAATTGTCTTTTGTAGTGAAACTGGTTTTGGTTGACGATTGAAAAGGTGGGAATCTTTGGGGTGTCTCTTAGGCATTTATCGTTGATGGTTGAGGCAATTAAGTATCTGGGTGTTTGAGTTTTGCTTAGATGTAAATGGTTTTTGGTTGGTGAAGAGGGATAAAGGTAAGAAGAATGATATTATGGAGTAGTAAGGAAGAGACGTGAGGGATTATATTTCGGTCTTGGGTTCATCTTGTGGGGATTTTGTTGTTACTCAATTTGTGTACTTAAAAGAGTGTGTTTAAATCATTGATTTTGGGCTCGGTTTCAAGGTTTGAAATTGCTGAAACTTTGCTGAAATGAAACTCTCTTCAGCTGGTTTTAGTCCTCCACCCCAGGAAGATATGTCTACTCTTGTTTGCATATTCTCCTTCCACTCTATCTCTCCTCTATTCTCCACTTTTTTGGGTAACAATTTTCTCCAGTTTTTTTTTTGGGGGGGGGGGAGATAGTTATCACACCCTTAGTCCTAAAGGATCAGAATGTTATTCTCTTTTTAGAGTGGTGATACTTGTACATTTTTCAATTCTTTGATGTGGGGATGTGGAAATATTACTTGTTGAGGCTACTCTTTCTCTACTTTCAGCCTTAGCTCAGAGATCAGAGAAGTAATTTGGCTTAATAGCTGAGCACTTGCCTCTTTGGGGGGGGTTCCTTTGTTGTTTTAAGATCCTGGCTTAATAAACAGACTGGCCATTACAAAGCTGTTACGGAAGAAGAATGAGAAGAAAAGAGGAAGACAGGAGAAGAGGAGAAGAAGACATGAGATGAAGAAAGCGTCAAAAGCGAAAATGAGGGAAAATTAGGGTTCAACAAATTCCCCTTTAAATTTTATAACAGATTCAATTACTTTTGTGTTTTTAATTCGTCTAAATCCTAAAACGACACTGTTTTGAGCCCACCTGGCATCCTACCTGTCCCTTAATGTGACACGTCACCTGTCTGTGAACAATGTTTGGGGTTGAGGACTAAACTGACCGATGATGATAAAAGTCAGGGACTAACGTGTTAATTAAAATAAGTCAGGGACTAAACTGAACGATCAGGAAAAAGTCAGGGACTAAAGTGAGGGTTTACTCACCCTAAAACGACACCGTTTTGAGCTCACCTGACATCCTACTTGTCACTTAACGTGACACGTCACCTGTCTGTTAACGGTGTTTGGGGTTGAGGACTAAACTGACCGACAATGATAAAAGTCAGGGACTAATGTGTTAATTAAAATAAGTCAAGGACTAAATTGAACGATCAGACAAAAGTCAGGACTAATGTGAGGGTTTACTCATATTGGTTCTACAATATTGTTTTCAGAAGCAAAAAATATTAATTTGCTTCCGAAATGTTATCTTCAAAAATATATTTTTATTTTTTTGCTTTCATATTGTTGTTTTCGAAAAGAAACAATTGCTTTTGAAATATTGTCCCAGATATTTTACTGCAAGTGTTTGAGTCGGAAACTTTTCGTCTCTAATTCAATCTCTAACGTCAATAAATTTTCCACCATTGACAAATCCATATTCCTCTGCTTTTGGGAACAAACAAAATATGCTCACACATGTAAAGGTAAAAACCATCAATGGACAATGGGTAGGGTGGGGGAGAGGAGAAATGGGAGGGGATATGGGGTGTAGGAGGTGGAGGTGGAGGTATGGGAGAGGAGAAAGGGTGGGGTACTGGGGTTGGAGGTGGAGCTCGGGAGGGCGAAGGATTGGGGTAGTTAGGGAAATTAAGAAGAATAAGGGTAAGAATAACAATGCCTTTAATGAGTTTAATCACTTGGACTTAGTTTTATTTTTTTGTTTGAAACTTAGATTTTTATTTTTTTTATATATAAATATCAATATTGTTATACGATGGTTTTCTTTTGTTTTTTCAATTTTTCTATTACATATCATAATAAATCGAGTGGAAATATTTTATTAAAAACATTTCATATTATTATCAATGCATTGAATGTATAGGTTAAAAAAATCGTTGTTTTTTTCAATAGAGTTTCAAAATATAATAATTAATTTAAGCAAAAATAACCAATATAGTTTTTATTTCTCAACGTATCTCCAAGTTAACAAAACGTTAACTAGAAGTAGAAACTCTCCTCTATAATGCATCGGAAAAGGCACACCAGATCTAGATCTACTACTTGTTTCTTCTTTTCCATTTAAGCCATTTTCTTTCTCTACAATCACTCCACTGATACCAACCCAAAAGACAAAAGGGGCCTTTCACTCCTATAGTCCTATCTCATTCCAAAAAAATCATATACAACTTGTCCAATTGAACACATCAATATTAATATGAAATAGTTCGAGGAGAGTCATATAATATAAAAGACTTTGCAAAACGTTCGTTTGACTTATTATATTAGTGGGTTAGGTTATAAAATATCTTGACAGACCCAATCCAAGTAAATGTCCCCTTCAGCATCTCTCAAGTCTCAATGCCTTTCCTTATGTCCTATCCAGCAACGTAACGTAACCTCACATGCAACTCCAAGAAACCAATTTGGACTTAGAAACTTTCTATTTTAAGCAGCACAACCAATGACACAGAAACTTCCTCACCAATATGTCAAATTAAGTGGCAGCCGCATCTTGTTTGAAAAGATTCTTCTTGTGTGCTAGGAAAAATTTAGATATTTAATTAGCCCCTCCATGCATATATACCAAACAATTACAAGCACCTTCCTAAAAGGGTGGACAGGGAGAGCTAGGGGTTGCAACCAATTACCCCAACCCAATTTCATAGCACCTTCTCTCTTTCCCATAAACAGTTCATCACTCACACTCAGAGACTTATCATTGGCTATGTGGGGTTCCTTGTTCAAGCAAGGCAAGTGGGTCACAAAGAGGTTTCTGTTTAGAAACTCAGATATAAACACTCTCAAGGCTCAAATATCAGATACAGAAAACTCTTCCTGTGTAGTGCAAGACCCTACACGTTTAGAGATAGTTTCTGCATTGTTGTGGAAGTCTCTCATGGCTGTGTCCAAGGTAAGGTTTGGTACCCAGAGGCCTTCTCTGCTGACTCATTTGGTGAACCTGCGCAGGAGAATAGATGAGGCTCTTTGTCCACAGCATACCATGGGGAACCTTTTTGGGTTTGTGGCTGTGGAGCACATGAGTGATCATGTGAAGGGGTTGGAAGAGTTGGTGGGTAAGTTGAGGAATGCAATATCAAAAGTTGGTAGTGAATTTGTTGAAGAATTGCAAGGTGACAAGGGAATGTCAATTCTGCAAGAGTCTCTTAGAGCAATAGGTGAGACAGGAGCAAAGAATGAAGTGGACTACTTTGGGTTTAGCAGCTGGTGCAATTTTGAATTCTATGATGCTGATTTTGGGTGGGGAAAGCCCACATGGGTGACTAGTGTTCCTTCAATTGGTTCAGTGTTTATGAATCTTATTATCCTGGTTGATACCAGGCTAAGAGATGGCATAGAAGCTTGGGTTACCTTGGATGAGCAGGACATGACTCATTTGATAGCAGACACTGAACTTCTAACTCATGCAACCTTGGATCCAAGTCCTCTTGCAATGAGTTCAGTTGCCTAATAATTAGAATCAATTAAAATAGCAATTATTTGAGGTTATTAATGTGTCTTCATGAAATACATAGAAAAAATTCAAAGTAAAAGCAGAAGTTAATATGTGAGTTTATACTATTAAATCCGTATATTACTTTACTTCTTTTTTTACCTATTTCATTTATGTTTAAATGAAATATGATTTAATTCATTTAAGTGAACTAATGACATGACAAAATGATTTCTGTTATTTGAACATATACTTTTATGTAGCTGTTATAACATAAGAGCAAAAACTATCCCAGATTTAAAAATATTAAACAGTGGTACTGATCCCCTTATGTTCCTAACTACTTGGTGTTTGGGTTTGAATAATGATTCATCATTTTTGGATTATCCAATCCAATCCTTACCTATTATTATTATTATAAGATCGTGCTAAAAATTGTGACATGTCATGACCTTAGTTCACTACTTGCTATCTAAACTTTGACTATACACAGGCTGAGGTCGTGGGAAGAGCTCCCCGATTTGATTCCCACTAAACATATTGGTGAATAGGGGATTACTTCCCCTATGGTTTACACAAAAAAAAAAAATCTAAACTTTGGTTAAAAAAAAGTACACGTGTTCCAAGGAGAAAGTAATTTAGCCTTGTATATATTATCACTCATTATCCTTGTCTACAATGGCCGCCAAGAAATTCCCAAAGTTAAAATGAAGAAGAAAATATATAAATAGCAAAGGGATTGAGTTAAGAATTATGAACAGGCGTGTTGAAGCTCTAACTACAATTCAACAACTTCGTCTTCCCCGCATTCCCCAACATCAATCACTAGAGTTCCTTTCTTCTTTGTACGCTGAACCCTGCAACAATTCCTCCTTGGAGACTGCTCAAAACAGCAAAATCAAAATCCATTTACTATGAATTTCATTCAACTCAATGTAATAACAAAAAAAGAAAGAGCCAAATTTATTAGAGAAAATTATTTTAAAGGTACCTTGTCCCACAAATGCGGGTCGGGTCTCTTATGAACCTCAATCATTTTGATTTGGGTCGGATCCTCCATTTTCCACTTGCACTCCGGGTTCTGCTGAACCCTAACATAGTGAGTCGTAGTCTCATCACTATCTTCCTTATAGATTGCATTAGTCAAGTAATAAACAAACGGTTTCTGACAAACGTTCCGGCTGACAGGGCGCGTGTTGAAGGGATAGGCGGTGTAATCAGCTCGCTTGTACCAGTTCAGGAAGGTCCTCGCCGGCATCTCCATTTCCCGGGCGGAGAAAATGCCCCGGAATATTTGAACCGCATAGCCCCAAGAAACGGATATGGTCCACGTCCGGGTTTTGTCATAGCAAATGGATTGTTGCATGAGCCCGGCCGGGTCCAGCTTCATGGGCCCCGTGAGCCGCTTTAGGGCCTGGACCCGGCTCACATTAGGAAATATGGGCTCCACAACGTCCAAGTGATGGAGAGACACCAGCGGCGTAACTGGATGGGCTGATAGAAGCCCAAATAGATTGCCGTACACATCAAACTATTCAAAAAAAAAAAGTCAAATTCAAATCACAACGCGTTTTTTTAATCATGTACAGTGACAAGTTGATCAGAGTTGTAACAATAATAACATTGTAGGTGAAGTAAGTGGGGAAGGGAAAAATGGTCCTATCTTTACCGACAGTGGACAAGAGTTAACCAATCATGGAGCTGATAGTGGCTTAGATTTTCATGGTGGGATTGCGACGTGTTTTATAGTGTGTGACTATGTGTTATTATTAAATTTTAGTTTGTGTCGTGGCTTATAATTTAAGTGGGGCCATTCAAATTGAAATTAGCATGAGTGACACGTACATGTTGTGCACTATTAGTCTATTAATACACACATGGCCCACAAAATGATCTTTCTCTATACTCCCTCCTTTTTATATGTCGTTTAAGGTTTTTGCACATCGATTAAGAAATTGCACATGGATTAAGAAATACAATAAGTGTGTCTTTTTAGATCCATTGTTTACAAATATACCCTTTATCTCTCTCATTAAAGCATTTAAAGTTCTCCACCATTTCTAGTCATATGCAATAAATACCCCACTATTTAATAATTTTGGAAGAGGGTAAAGTTGAAAAATTAGCATTTATTATTGCCTTGGTAGATGAAAACGACAGTTATTTAGAAACAAATTTTAGACTCTAAAACGACAGATAAAAAGAAACTAAGGGAGTAATTTATGAGAAAAAGGTTACAGATGAGAAAAAGACTTTTATATCAAAACCAAATCTGGATGGGGACAAACACTATTATTTATTTATAACTTATCCACGTTTAAAACGTGATTTTAGGGTAAATTAAATATGTTATTAGTGTGTGTTTGATTATTCCAAAATCATATTTTAAACGTGAATCTGAATAAACGCTACATAAAAAAGTGTTGGCCTGAACCCATATTTAAAATGTGATTTTAGGCTTAACGAAACACTTAATTAAAAGCCAAAATTGAAACCACCGAAAAGAAGGAAGGAAGTCAATTATCGGAGATAGAGCTGTTTAATGGTTTTGGTTTGAGAAAGGAAGTCAATTGTGGGAGACCATATGATTTTGAAGATCACCATAGTTAATCCTAATAGATCTTTACCCTCAATCAAGAATAAATGGACGGTTTAATCGAATTTACCCACTTTTCTGTCAGTTTCAACTTAAAAATTCAACTAAATTCAGTAAGTAGCAATAAATGACGACCATATATGTACCAGAAGTGATTTGAAGCTTCTTTGGGATACTGAAAAAAAATTATTTAATGCATGCTCATCTATTTTCGGGCATCTACTGGTTGTGTCTTCTTCTGTTTTTGCATCTAACGGTTGTGTCTTCTTCTGGTTTAGCATCCTATTGGCATCTATTGACACTTGGCCAGGAAGCAAATTTCTTAGTATTATTATAATTGTTGATAAATTAAAAACCAATAAACTATCATCTGCCTCTCACATTTCTCCACGTCGTAGAGATTATCCTAGGAAAGCTCATTCCATAGATATATAAAATTCTTTAAAATATGATCGATCATTCTATTTTCGATGGGTCAAAAGTGGCAAGACAAAATTTTCAAATGACAAAAAACTAAATACAAAATTCTCAAACAGGTTTTTTTTTTTTAACAAATCTTTACAAAATATCACATATTTAATGCATGTGAAAAATGTTGCTTGAAGATTTATTGCTATAATGAGTAAAGGTTCTCTTCTTTTAGACCATCCCTGTGGGCTTTCACAACAAAAAATACTAAAAATATGCAAGATAATCATCTAGCTAAAATTTCCTTTTCGTTTTTAAAATTAAAGGCCGGATATCTCGGAAGTGATCTAAAATTAAAGATCTTAAATTAGTTAGGTTACCTGTCAACAACAGCATTTTTCTCTTTAATTCAAATCATTGTTACATTATCCCCAATTGCCCCGTTCTAAAATAACCTTAAACACAGCTAAATTAACCTCAGTTCTAATAAGAGAGGTCAGATAGATAAAATGATGCATCAACAAACAAGTAACTAAAAAATTTAATTTTAAATATTCTCAATGTAACAAATACTCTCTTTTTTTATATATATCCTTTAACTTCAACCCTAAATGCTCATGATCATATTCACAAAACCTAAAAGTTAACACAATTAATTGATAAAAATTGTTATATAATACATATATTTAACTAAGTTGGACATTTCATATTATTAACCTCATTTAAATAATATAATGATACATCCTTGTATAACAGGCTAAAACTTGTACTTTACATATCAAAGTTAAACTCAACCTAATAGTTTTTCCTAATTCTAATGATTTTAAATCAATGATATGAACCGGAAAATCCTCCACCTTACTTTTTGGGTTGATTTGTTCATTTTTTCCACCACTTCCAATAATTAAATTTCCCCATTACAATCATACCAATATTGGGTTAATCAAGTCAATGTGTAAAGTCACATACTTTAGTCAATTTTTTTGTCATTATGTTTCTGTCTATTTTCACCCTTTCCCCTGTTTTCCTACCTTTTCTCAGCAACCAAACACAAACATCATCACAAAGCAGACAAAAAGAGTAAATTCCAGAGACTACTAAGAAGAACTACTGACCTGATGAAACCCTTTCTCCTTGGTAAGTGGAACTCCAAGCTCTGCCATACAAGCTTGAATCCTATCATCTGAGCCATACAATCCAGGGTACCTCTGGATGCACCTATCTTGTATTTTCTCCAATGCCACAGCCAATGGATAACTAATAGCAAATCCACCACCCCCATAAGCCATATTGTAAGAAAAATAAATATTTTGTAAATGGCTCTCTGAAGAGCTCCCTATGTAATAGAACTGATTGTGATCATATTTCTGCAAAACCTTGACCAAATTTTCAGTGATAAAAACTGTGTCATCATCCCCCAACACAAACCACCTCACACCTTCCATCCCAAGCCTCAATGTTTCTGACACTATCCTTGAGATCCTGATGGCAGACCTATGCCCCTTTGGGTTCTTGTACTTGAACTTTGATGTGTCTTGTGAGATCCTCAATGGGGGCAAGAGATTCTCATCCCCAGGTTCAGTTTTCACCTTTTGTTCCAACCACACTATGCCACGCATTTGATTAGGCCTCCACCAAAGCTTGATGTACTCTTTCCTCTGCTTCCATAGCTTAGCTGAGGCACCTATGCCAAAGACTGTGTGGGAAATGTTGGTTTCTTCAAAGGGTTTTGGGGTTGGGGATTCTTCTTCAGGGAAAGTGCTAGTGCTGTGGATAATGGGAATGTTGGGGTTTTGATCACAATCATAGGAATGGCTAACGAATCTGAGGGAATAGAAGAGGTAGGAGATGGAGATTAAGAGGAAGAAGAAAGCCATTAGCTTTGAAAAGCTCCATGAAGAGTAAAGATGATCTGGGTCTTTGGGATTGCTCTTTATGGAGGACATGGTTTTCAAATGTTTGGCTTTTGTTAGAAGAACCACAGATGAAAAAGAATCAGAACCCAAAACCCTGTTGATCATAACTTGCCCCACTAGAATTTTATAAGAACCCCATCAGAGAGAAGAGAGAGAAGGGGAAATCAGATTTGGTAAAGTTTGAAGCTTTGCATAGACACGAGAAACCCTTTGAAGTTAACCAAGAAATCTTGAACTGAACAAAACACCTATGCCGCAACTATATGCTACTTGCCAAGTGCAAAAGGCAAGGCAACTATGCAGTACACAGATTCCTTTTCCTTTTGATTTATACACAAAAACACAATCTCGTATATTAAGTTTTTATATGATTATTCTTTATTTGCATTTTTAATAAATATTTTAATTTAAACAAAATTATAATCTCTAGTCTACCTTTTTAAAATTTTAAATGTTTATAAAAAAGTAAAAGACAAAATGATTATATAATTAATGGTATTTTATTTTTAATTAGAGTTTGTTATTCACTTGCTTATTTGCCATTCTTTGCGGTGGCGGTGGACATGTGTCCACGCATAAAATCATCAACTCTCTTAGGAAGACAGGCATTTCTTAGTTCTTCTCCACTCCATAAATAAGGAGAATATATCAATTTTTTAGGGCAGATAATATATCAACTTTAATCACAAGATAAATACATGGAGTTTGTATTTACATATATACATATAGAATACTGATTATATTATTTCAATCTTATCCAGAGTAATTTCTATTATATAAAATGAGAATCTAGCGCTTATTTGTTATTTAATTTATATTATTATTAAAACATATTTATTCATCGAACTAAAATTTTATATTTTAAAATGCTTGTATAATGGAAAACAAAAATTTCACACTCAAAATTTTTGAGTGTGAGAGATGTGAATAAGAGAGATAAAAAAATCAGATAAAAAGAGATAAAGTGAAAAATATGATAGTTGATGTGATGTGAAAGAAATTTGGGGTGTAAAATAAAGTGTATACATTTGAGTGTAGAAAATTTATGAATATATATTTATATATATTTTGAAGATTTGTAGTTTGATATGCATACATTAGAGGTGAAAATCCTTAGAATGTTAGTCGGATCTCCAATACTCTAATGCTTTCAAGTTAGGGTCCGTTTGGTTTACAGTTGAGTAGAATTGATTTCGAAAATCAATGGTTGAGATGAGTGATGCACACTCTACGAAGCACGTTGGACGGAAGTGATTTAAAATCAATTCTGCAAAACCATGGTTTTGAGTTTTTCAACTCCAAACCAAACAGGCTATTAGTAAATGGGTTATCACGTTTAAACAAACGAATGGAATTAATTGACCATACCTGGTTGGTATACCTCTTATATATGAAATTAAAGTATTGTAATAGGAGTTTTCTCTTTTATCATGATATATTTTGTTTAACCTGATAATTAGGGGTGAAAACATGTCAGATTAGGTTTTGGCGGGGCCAAGCTTAACATGCTCCTGATCTTAAGCTTGAGTCTGAGCTTGTTACCTGTTATATGACTTTTTTTTAAGGCCTGGCCTGGCCTGTGTAAAAGTTTGGTCGGCCTATAAGCCTGTTTAAAAGTTTGTTTCATGACAAGACTTACATAAAGGCCAACAGACCTATAAGCCTATGCAAGCTAGCGGGTCTATAAACAGGTTTTTTATATAATTAATATAATATATTTTTATTTTTTATTATATTCTATTTTTTTAGTTTTATATATATAGTTATTTATATAATGAATTTAATATATTATATTATATTAAACAGGTCAACCTGTAAGGTCTAGCAAGTTTTTTCATAGGCTTGAAGCCTGACCTTTTTAATAAACGCATCATGCCATAATCAGGTCAGGTCGCAGGCCCTAACAGGCCGGATGACTTATTCCCACCCCAACTGATAATAGTTATTTAAAATTGATATTGTCGACGGGATAATAGTTATAAGTTAGCTATGTGAGAGTTTTAACTAAAAAAGATAAAGAAGTCATCTCCTTAAATGAGTATGATTGTGATCTAGATCAAATTATAATTCAAGATTCTAGTAGGTGATAAGGAAGAACTTTTATTTGGTCCAATAGTTCACAACAGGTGACCCTAAGTCGATATTGCATCATATAGGTATGCCAACTTAATTGGTTACTTAGACCATGAAATCATCATACTTGTGGTAAAGATAGAGATCCGAGCACGTCTTAAACGTGACCACATAATCTCAATGAAAACCATGGATTTAAGCATTTTTTTGGTGTGATAATTGTGCATTTCTTAGGGGCACTGGCATTAATCGAAGACTTGAGGCGGCCCCCTTGATCCCAATATCTTGATGAAAACCAAGGACTTGGGTAGACACATGTGTTAACATTTTAAGAAGCCTTTCCCTTTGTCCCCTACAACTTGGTGACTAAGAAAGTTAGGGGCACACCATTTAATCTCATGAACCTTAGTAGGGGCCTATAAGAGGTTGTCTCATGTTATAACCATAAGAAGTTGTATTATGTTGGAATCTTAAGATACTATCTTGAAGGTATGTTAATTCCCCTCGTATTGGGATGAGTTGAGTTCGAGATTACGGTAGGTACTTACACCCCTTACACCTGCCTCTACTCTTGTTTTTGCAAATTGGGTTCAAGCTTGAGTTTTCTTTAAACCTAATTAAAGAAAGTTTTTCCCCATAAGTTAGGATTTGATTGGCATGGCTAATTTGGAGACAATGGTTAGTGTAGTCCTTATTAGTACTCGAAGAGACTTTGGTTTGAAGGGAAACTAGCATATGAATTTGGTGACCTAAATATTTGAGATTATGGTTAGTGCGCGATCATTGTCTAGTATCTGAAAAGACTTTGACTTGACATGGACCATAACAATACAGTGACTCACAATTGATGGAGATATAATTGGAAATCCAAATATGAGTGTTGAAACTTCCATATCAGTTAAGAATACATATGTTAAATGATTTTTTTTTTTAAATTCATATACCCATATTACCTTAAGTTTTTAGATAAATATGTATGGTGTCACAACTATTTTATGATCTGCTTCACTTATTGGGACTTTCCTGGATCCAACAAAAGTTCACTCAATATTAAAAAATGTATTAGTGTCATTCAACTAAAGGGTTTTTTTATGTGGTTTGTTTTTTTTATTACTTAAGGGGAATTAATGACTTTATTGATTACTTCAATGAGCCTTATTAGGATTTAGGGTTGAGTTGACTATATTCATATCAAAGTGGAAAGTGAAAATGGAATTTAAGTTTAACATATTGAATAATTAGTTACTATACACCGTTCATCTAATGATATTTGTTAAATCATTTAATGAATATAACATCTCATACACAATATTTATTTCATTAAATGATGTGATAACACATAATTGAATATTTATGTAAAACTTTTTTATACTAATAGTATATTGTTATTAAATTTTTGAATACTATACGTAGTTATTTTCTTCAAAATGAGAATATCACCGATTAAAATTTTGGACAAGTGGGAAGTTAATTTGTTACATGCTTAAAGTGTTCAATCAACACTAGCAATGATTTTGTTTAGAGTTTATGGGAGCTGAAAAACCAGCTCTTTTTTCATGCGGAAGTGAATAATCAATGCTTTTAAGACTTTCAAATAAAGAAAACTAAAGGTGTTTTGATTTAATTGTTTATTGTGACTTAGGAGTTGGTGGTCTTCCACTTCAAGAATTGTTTCAAAATTTCATTTGTGGAAATGTATTTTAAAAATTTAGTCGCATGATCAACTCCACTTCCAAGGTTAAACACGAGGACATACATAATCGGCGAGTTTCGTTTAGTGAGCGAGTGAATTAGTTCCAACAATACACTAATGTTATATATATGAAGTTAGTGCCCCAGGCAAGTAGCAACGTAGTTGTTGAACTGGAAGTTCATTTTATATTAAGAAGCACAGATACTAATATTATAGATAAACTTTGCAATACTCGATTAAATTTATACATTAATACGACAATTGTTCTATTTGTATTTATATATATATATTCGAATATCTTTTAATCAAGTTTGAGAGAACAATAGAAAAGAAGGTTGATTCAAACTGAATCAGTACCAAATTATAGACTAAAGGTTAAGGTTGCATAATTCCATTTGAAAACGCAAGATTGCTAAACAAATTTTTTAGATACCTTTCTTGTTGCTTGTGATGAGAAAATACCCCGATAAGCTCCCAAAAACATCCATTATTTTTTAAATGATAATTTTGTAACTTCGTCTGTATTTGGTTTAGCGTTTGCTATTTAACTTGAGTTTGAGTCAATATGATTTTTTAACATGATTTTGTGTGAATTTTTTTTTGTTACAAGGAAAATAAAGACAGCAAGGAAGAACAAACTAAGCTAATAAATCATCTAAGAGTAGTGGAATGAGCTAATTAGGAGGCTCCTCCCAAAACTCAGATTCAACTGCTAAACTATGACCTCTTTTAGCAAGAAAATCAGCAACCAAATTAGCTTCCCCAAAGACATGAACAAATTGAACTCTCATGGGTCTTGACAAAATACTCCTAATATCTGATAACATAGGTCTCAGGCTTGTATCCAAAGGAGAAGAGTTGCTGCCAATAATATGGGTGGCTTCCAAAGAATCTGACTCGCAAATGACATCAGTAATGCCTATGTTCCAAGCCATATCCAAGCCCCTACGCACCGCAAGAAGCTCCGCCTCCAAAATGGAGCCAACTCCTTCCTCACTTGAAAAACCATGAATCCAGTCACCTCTTGCATTTCTTAAAACTCCGCCAGCAGCCATAGCCCCCGACCCACAACGAAAACTACCATCAACATTTAATTTGATAGTACCCTCAGGAGGAGCTTTCCACCAAAGATTAGCCAAAGATGATGAATCATCATCAAGAATATAGTTATCAAACTCCATAACCATTCCCAATTGGTTGTAGTTTATGCGTTTAGGAAAATCACATTTTTTTATTTGCCTGATTGAGGAAATATCAACTTATACTCTTCAAATGCAACTAAAAAAATTAGGGTTCTAACAAAAGCATCAAAATAAGTAAAAAAGAATCTGATATTGAGAGCTGGCAGTTATTTGGTATTAAATTCCAATCCAATTTGGTATGGGAGACATTAAGGAAACTAAACATAAATCAATAAATTTTATAAATAACTAAAATGTTTATCCGACGAAAAAAATGTAAATATATAAAAATCTATATCATATAAAGATTAAACACGATGGAGTTATCTAGATTCCTAATAACCTGCAATCCCTTTGGAATGATTGTAAACTATTCAACGTATTTAGTTTATAACAAATTTGAATCCACTCAATCAAACTTAGGCAAAAGTTTGATTTCTATGTGGTAAGGAAATACAAAGAGGTAAATACTTGACTACAAAGCCAATCAGGTGAATAATCAATAGTACATCCAATTGTGAATTCAGATATAATTTGTAATCTAAAACCCTGAAAAAAAAACTATTGATAATTGGATTCTTCTGAATCAAAAGCTAAGATCAATTAAGAAAAACAAATTTAAGAAAAAAATTGAAGAAAATGAATATGGAAAGGCTCACTACATATGTAGTGGCAATGGAGAAACCATACTTGATATATGTCTTCCTCAACACAAATTTTTCCTCTTTAACACCCACATTTAGATTAGGAATAGAAAAAAAATATAAAGCATGCTACTTCTTTTCCCCTTGAATTGGACTGACAACAGTGGATGTGGGAAGCATATTTTGCACATTAACTTTTAATGTCTTCCTAAGCACATATTTTTCCCTTAAACATCTAAGCTTGGTGAAAGCTGGTCAAAGTTCAACATATTCAAATAAAAGAGAAATATCATTAAAGGGGTAGAGTTTTACCTATCCAACTTGGGAAATAGGGAGAAGAATTTTCCTTAAAAAAATGACGATAGTGTCATAAGTAAAGGAGGAGAAAGTTTTGAAAAAAACGTTAGACTCAAAAGAGAGAGAGAGGGACATAAGGGAGGAGAAGAAATAAAATTTTTCCTTTGTAAAATAAGATTTTTCATAAGGGACATATTATTTTCAACATTTCCAATTTTTCTTTTGTAAAATTTCAGAGAATAGGAAACAAGAAATGAAAACAGAAAATGAAAATGCAAACCAAATAGACCCCCTTTTCTATAGGCAAAAGAAATGAATTAAAGGGAGTACAAGGGGTACTCCAACCCATTACAAATATAGGGCAAATACACCTAAAAAAAATGAAACCATGAAAAACTAGTCCCAATACAAACCAAACCCAAAATAACAAAAGCCAAAACAAATGGCTAACATATAGATCCAAGAAAAGTGACGTATCCTAAATAAATGACCAAATGTAAGGTAACTTGACCAAGTAAAGTAGTCATGCAGGACCAAATAATTCCAAAAAAAGGACCATCAAAACCAAAATAAGTGAACCAAAGTATTCCAAAGCCAATCTGGAGCACCACACAAAGACATGACAAAACGTAGACCGACAAAAGAATTACAACATACAGTTCCAGCAAGCTCTCTGAACTATGTGCCTCAGGCAACATACTCTCAAAGAAATCAAAATGGAAAACGAGAAGCCACTTATGATCCAAGTCGCACTAGTTCCAGCCAAAATAGACCCAAAATTAACAAGATCATCAAGACACACAGAAACAACATCCCAGTAAAATTAGTTACAATGCAAATTCCAACATGCTCCAACATCAGAAGACCACAAATAGTAAGGGTACATGAAAGAGGAATCCTTAGCTCTCAAAATCTTCTAAGATCTGAGTTTTATCAATTCTAATACATCAACTGGTTTCATTCTTTTGCTAGAGAAGATAAGATCATTACGTGCTAGCCAAATAAACCATATAACCATTAACCAAATAAAAGACCATCATAATCTATCTTGAGCATTATAATCCGGTAGACCAACAAAGTGAGAGAAATTGTCTAACCTTCCTTTGTTCAAAACACAATGATAATCACTCCACTCCACACACAACATCCAAATTTTATATGCAAATGGACATTCAAAGAAAAGATGTGATACAAATTCCACAACCTGATTACACCACACAATCACCATCTGTATTAAGTGCCTTCCTTTTGATTAAGTTTTGTTTGGTAGGGATTCTATTTAAGATAACCCGCTAAGCAAAAGCAGAAATTTTTACCGAAGCAAATTTCGCCAAAGGTAATTATGCATTGGGATTTCAGCAAAGGCCACCTCGTGAAAAAATCTCTTTTTAGGCAGATTTAACAGTATAAGCAACAGTTGAGTCAACTTTCCACCTCCAGCAATCAGCAACATCCCCACACAATTGTACCGACTGAATCACACTAGAAAGGTCTTGCAAATGCTGCCATTCCCATTGGAATAGAGTTCGACGCCAACTCCAATTCCATCGGGAACTGTTCACATCACTTTGAAACTTGTTAGCAATAGTCTCATTCTTATTATTAGCTAGAAGGAACAGTCTAGGGAACCGATCACACAATGACACATCTCCACACCACACATCCTCCCAAAAAAGAGTATCACGTCCATTCCCCACCAATTAGACCTCTCGAAAACCAATCTACACTAATTCACTAGTAGAATCAATAGACCATAAATCTGATCACCAATTAGACATCTTTAAATGACCCCCCGCGCAACTACCCACTTCTCCCCATAAATGGGAAAAATTATCCTATGCCAAAATTTTCCCCTCTTCACTAACAACCGCCACCTCCTTTTCCCCAGTAAAGCTAGATTAAAAGCTCTCACGTCACGAACCCCCAGTCCACCATGTTTTTTCTCTACATACATGCCCCCAAGCAACCCATGAGATTTTTTTCTTATCAGTATTCCCACCTCACAAAAAAGAACTAAAAAGAGAATGAAGTTTAGAAATTATATCTTTAGGAGCTTTGAAGAAAGAAAGGTAATAGATCGGAATCGAATGTAGATTCTGATTCCGGTCGCAAACCTTTCCATCTTCTTGATCTCACCAAGGTCCAATCTAGCTCACTCACGTTCACTCTCTCACTCACTCACCAAACAAGCCCTAAAATTCTTAATAGTAAATAGATAAAATAGATAGGTTAAGGACATAAACATCTTTTTATATAGAATTATTTTCATTTTTTATTTTAAAAAATTGTTTTTCTTCTTCAATTTCTTAATTAAAATAACTTAAAAATTTACCCATTTTATCTTCTTTTACTCTCATTTTTTCCCATCCAAACATATAATACTGAAACATGTCTAATTGAAACATATTTAAGTCTGATTTTGTTAACAGTGAATATGCAACGCATTTCATAAAATCTATCATTTTCTTTTAAAATATTTCATTTATTTACTGATTTATCATTTTATTCGGCTGTTGTCTTACTTTGCCAGCAAAGAAAAGGGACTTCGTCACAGAACAGAACATTACACTCGACTGTCTTCAAGGTTCCGTTCCTGAGCTGAGAAGACCAAAGAAAATCGATTCAATACTAAAATGAAGTTAGACCTTATCACTATTTTCCCTCTCTTTTCTGCATACATGTTTAGGGTTTATCAATTGATTCAATTATTCTGTGTTTTTAATTTTAATTTAATCTGAGCATGTTGGGGGTGTTGTGACTTGTGATTTCATTGTGGTTAATGTTCTGGAATTTGCAGATTGAGGCGTAACTGGACTTGATTGAAATCTCATCAAACAATGCTATTGCTGTCTTCTTTCCATTGTTGAGTTGATAGTTTGCTTAACAATGGCAGCTGTTAGGTTTTCGCATATAAGATGTCTACATAGTTCAATCAAGGGTTCTTTGAACATGGAATCAGTTCAACAATTCCACTATCACCATAATGTAGCTATGAACCTCTCAAGAATTGCAAGGTTACCTAATGATTTGTTCAACCGTTCTTATTCCAAAGGAGAGTCACAGTCACCTCAGATATTTGCTCAGAATCAGTTTAGTAATTTGGCTTCTGAATCACTTGTTAGTAGTCACCTCTTTAGTACCAAAACCAATGCTTCATTTAATCCTAGATTCTCTAGCTCTTGTCTTCAAAGTACTCTTCCTTTTGCTTCCACGACCCACTTGTTGAATTGTCGAATGTTTTCATCGTCTTTGGGTGGAAAAGGAAGCAGGGATGGTGACGCAGAAGTTTCTGCTGGGTCTGGTGTAAGTGACATGAATGCTAGTGATGATTCTGTTGTTACAGGTGATGTGGCTGAGAGGATTAAAGATACTTGGAAGAGTGTGGTAGAGATGGCATCAAATGCTGGGGAAAAGGTTAAAGAAGCTTCTGATGATCTCACTCCATATGCTCAACAGTTGCTTGATTCACATCCATATCTTAACAAGGTGGTTATTCCAGTTGGTGGCACTTTAACTGCTACTTTAATAGCTTGGTTCTTGATGCCTAGGGTTTTGAGGAAATTTCACAAATATGCAATGCAAGGTCCTGTTGCTCTATTTCCAGGAAGCATGTCTCGGGAGTCAGTTCCTTATGAGAAAAGTTTTTGGGGTGCTATGGAAGACCCAGTGCGATATTTAGTTACCTTCATTGCATTCTCACAAATGTTAGTGGCTTAATTACAAGTTTAGGGATATTCCTTTCCATTTTTTTATGCGTCATTTTTTTATTACATGTTTGGTTGTATGACAGTTGACTTTGATTTTCCAGTGGTGTAATGGTAGCTCCAACAACTATAACCTCACAATATCTTGCACCTGTTTGGAGGGGTGCAGTGATACTTTCATTTGTATGGTTTTTGCATAGATGGAAAACTAATGTTTTTGCACGGACGTTGGCCAGTCAAAGTTTACTTGGACTCGATAGGGAGAAATTGCTTGCTCTAGACAAAATCTCATCTATTGGTCTATTTGTGATTGGTATAATGGCTTTGGCTGAGGCTTGTGGTGTGGCTGTACAATCTATTGTAACCGTTGGTGGTATAGGAGGTAAGCATTCAATTTAATTGAATTGAATCTAGTCAGTTTAATTCTACATTATTTAATATTTTAGTATCTCTCCTTTTCCTACATCTTTGGTTTTCTATAATGTTGATGGAGGCAGGAAAAGAGACTTATCGAGTTTGTAGGTTTTAATAAAGAAGAGTTATAGTTATATCAATTTGGTTGAAAGTTGACACCATCAGCACTGTAGAAATTGATATCTAGTGTGGTGACTGAGCTCCACTTCTCCTTTTCTGTTTTTTTTTTTTGCTAAATCAAAGATATGTCTTAAACCAGAGAAATCAAGCAGCAAAAGCTGCAGATACATCATCCATCAACAAATTTTCGATCCCAGGGGGAACATCCTCAACCCAACAATGATCAACAAAATTAAAGCACCTTTAGCCATAAAATCGGAAACCTTATTAGCGACTCTATTTACATAACAAACTTTACAAAGCTAAAATACTGAAGAGATCTGATAGCAATCTTGCATAATGTCAGAAAAGAGTGATCCTTCTATGCTTCCTCAATTGGGCCATGTTGATACAGTCAGATTCAAACATGATGTCAGAGAAACCGAAGTCCTTTGCTAGGTTCATTGCCCAAAGAAGGGTCATTGCCTCTGATTGCTTAACATCATCCTTCAGGTACTCATGGGACTTAGAGGCAGCAGCTAAACAAAAGTCTTCATGGTCTCTAAAAAATAGCACCCAAACTAAAGAGGATCAAATTTGACCAGCTAAATTAAAGTTGCTTTGCAGTCCTTTGGTATATACTATTTATGCGGATTATATCAGTATATCCTACTGAAGGGATTGGATGGGAATGTGCTGATGATGCTTTAACTGCAAAATGACTTGAAGTGACAGGAAATATTCTATAACTTGGTTTTATGAAAATAATATTGAATAACTAGGAAACAAAAATGCCCATCTCTAAAGAGATATGTAGTTCTAGAGCTGTAAAAACAATTGTAATATCAAAAGTAAGGAAAAGAAAGGAATAAAATGCATGCACACACACACACACTGTATTTACTTGTGTTCTATTTAGTGAAAACATCAGCTATTATTAATCCCTACCTGTTGATCAAGCTTGTGAGTCTTATAATAAAACACGTTAAGATCTCTATATAAGTTTCTCTATCCATTTGATTAATTTTTATTTGGTTTCCTCTCATTCCTTAACAAGTTTTACTCATTTGTTTATTTTTTATTTTTCTATGGATAAAATAAGGAATGGAAGATTTCATGGTTATGTATGTCTATCTTTATGCAGGAGTGGCTACTGCTTTTGCTGCCAGAGACATTCTTGGCAATGTGTTCAGTGGTTTATCTATGCAGTTTTCAAAGCCCTTTTCAATTGGAGATACAATAAAAGTATGTTGATTTAGTAGGTGCAAATTAATGATCTGTCCTGTTTTACTCTTTATTGGAAAATTTATTTTCTGAACCATGGTCTTGCTATCTGTTCAACACTTAAATGACCTATTTTTGGGTAAGGAATGACAATTATTTTTTTACTACTTGCACCTTAAGTAATAATAAATACTCATTATTGGTGCTTTGTGCCAATGGTCCATTATGTACTATCTAGTGCATATGTTGATTTTGCATGTGCATCCAGGGGTAGGATTCGAATTAAAACATAGGAGGGGCCAAAACAAAAAATGGGTGAGGGTTTTTAAGAAAAATAAAATAAAATTTTGAGGGCCCTAACATATTTATGATGTGATTATTGGTTAAATGCAAAGAGAATTTTACAAAATTTGAAAATTTTGGAGGGTCCATGCTTTGGTGAAGGCTTGCTCCTGTTTACATCCTATATTTCTTAAATGTGTCTGAGAAATTGTAAAAATTGCAGGCTGGCTCGATAGAGGGTCAAGTGGTGGAAATGGGTCTTACTACCACATCATTGCTGAGTGCTGAGAAGTTCCCAGTCATTGTGCCAAACACATTTTTTTCTAGCCAGGTAGGCCTCTTTCCCCCCTCTTTTTTTCTGATGTTTCTGAGCAGGTTCACTTCCTCTGCAGTCACATCAGTTAAGCAGAGAAGAGAGTCCCTCAAATTAAAATTAGTGGAGCCTACTTTATTGTTTCTTTCTTTCTCTGACTGCAAGTATGCAGTGACTTCAAGAAAACCAAATATGTTCTGAATACTCAAACATTCCTGATCAATCATGTTGATCTTTCGCACAAATATATCATACAAAGATACATGACTTGTTAGAAAATGCTCACTACATGTCTGTTGCTCATTGTTGAATATAGTATTTAAACCAAGATTATTCTCTTTTCTCCGATGACTCATCAAGTCATAGTTCAGTTGTTTGACTATCCAAGCAATAGTTTGAGCTGGCTTCTTGTAATCTTGTCTCTTAAATTTATGTACAATTCTGTTTCTGACCATCTTGTTAGCCTGATTGCAGTGATCTTTTATATCCTTGGTTTTTTTTTTAAATCATATTTTGTTTGTTAGGAAAAAGATAAATGTGAATATATCATGGAAGAAACAAGTGCTGGCATGTGCATATATTTCAAACAATATGCGTTGGCTACTTATCATGAAGAGTTAAGAAAATGGAGGAAACAAATAAGAATTTTTTGGTTTCATTATTCTCTTGGTCAAATAATTCAATAAATGCATAGAATGTTCTGCTCCTTCATGGTTAGATGCTGTTGGATGTTATCTTTACATTTGTCTAACCATTCTTTTTGTTAGTTTTTAACTGAGGCTAAGATATCTGATTTAAGTACTTGGTTGTACCTATATTTAAAGTTAATTCTATAATTCCCTTTGTTTTTTGGGCTTTAGTATATCTGCTAGGAAACTTTTCCAAAGGATATGTAAATTTGAAGCTTGCACCTCACATTTACCCATCTGCACACACACACACACACGCACACACACACAGAGACCCAAACTGATGCAAAAGTGCCTTAATCTCTATAAAATGTTTCTTGCTTAAGCTTTTGATCTTGAGAATTGAGATTATGATCTAGTTGCTGCTTCAATCATCATAGTACAACCCTCTTTCCCATGCTGTTTTTGCAGGTTATTGTGAACAAGTCCCGTGCTGAATACCGTGCCATTATTACCAAAATTCCTCTTCAAATTGAGGATTTAAGTAAGATTCCCCAGATATCGAATGATGTAAAAAGCATGTTAAGATCAAATGCGAAGGTTTTCTTAGGAAAAGATGTTCCCTACTGTTTCTTGTCGCGAATAGAAAGTTCATATGCAGAATTGACCCTTGGATACAACCTCAAACACATGGTACTTCACTCATCTAAATCTCTGAATTTATCCATATTATGCCTGTTTTGTACATGATGAATCCTTTTTGTTTGTAAAATGCTTTTGGAAGAATTATTCTGGAATGACTTTAATTATGACAAATTGACATGCAAGCTTGTTGAAACACCAACCCATTACCTATGGGGTGTGCTAAGTAGGAACTAGGAAATATAATATGGAGATGTTATAATTATATTTGAAGCTTCCTTTGCTTTATTTTATTATTGCGTTTATTTTGTTTGGATTTCCAGCTTGTTCTACTTTTTTTTGACTGATCAGCGAGTGTGCAAAAGATATCTCACCGTATCTAAATTGCAATCACCATTAGTTAGACAATACATGAACATCTAATTGAAAAATAGCATCATGCAGTAGAAGTGATGGCATAGCTGATTTTTATTCACTTGATCTGAGATAATGTGTATGTTAATCAGTTCTGATTCCTACTGGGTTACTGATTTCCAATTGATCCTAAATGCATAAGTTGATAGGAAGTGAGCCAATTATACATGTTAAGCTGCATAACAACACTTGTGTGCTCATGTGAACCAGAAACTCATTTATGGATGTAAAGCTTAAGTAATGGACATTTCATATATGTATCTTAAAAGAAAATATTATTTGTCTCGAATATAATAATTAGGAGACTTTTTGTGCATGGTTGCCCTGTTACTTGGAAGGCCTTTCTGTAAAAATGTTTGGACCTAGCTGCTCTCTTCAAGAAATGTATAGTATGTTTGGTTTCTGGTTGTGAAGGTAGTGATATTGAGACCTTCCTAATGGAAAACCAAACATGCTAGTATTAGTAGTTACATTGGACTTTGATTCACTGTTTGAGACTGTTGAACTATTTCCTTATCTTTTAGTTATTGGTTTCTTATAAGAAAGATTTGTTGTTTTTCTAACATTGGTCCAGTATCTTCTGCATTTCAATATATAGTGCTGTTTTAGGCAATCTTTTGTTACTGTGATACGCTTTTATTCCCAAATTCTGCTATATTTGGTTGCACGTCTTTTTATTCCTCATGTTTGTCTAATATTTCTCTTTCTTGCAGCGCAAAGATGAGTTATACTCTGCAGAACAAGATATTCTCCTGCAGGCAGTTCAGATCATTAAAAATCATGGTGTTGCTCTTGGAAGCACATGGAATGACATGTCTAGTAAGTAACATACTCCGCAGGTTGACAATTTTGGAAGACACCATTTCAATTCAAGACGTGGTAAGCTTTAGTTTCTACTAGTACAAGGCCTGCAGGTATAGTAATTGATCATCATTTGCAACCAAAGCAATTTTTTAGCTAATACCAGTTGAACTTGTGAAGTTGGATCATTTGGCTTCAGATTTTAATTTTGATTTACTAAACAATATGCAAAAGTTTTACATTTATGAGTGAGTTATAACTTATATGCTATCATTCCCAAAATCTACCAAATGATAAAAAGCTAAAGGAAGTTCGGGAAGCCTTTGAATGTCTATGGTAGTTGATATTTAGGAGACAAACACGAACACCAGCTTTGGCTAAGGCTATGGAAAGTTGAAAAAGTGGTATTTAGTGGCCAAAGTTATACAAAGATTAAATGGAACAATTTTCATGTATAAAGTCCAAAACCAATTGTTTTTCGACTTCGTTATATAGTACTAATTTAACAAATGTTGTTATTGAATTTTTTTCAGTACACCATAGTAGGTACTATTTCCACTAAGATCTTGACACCTATTCATACATGGTTAGTTTTTCCCAATTTAAAATTTATTTTAACATAAAATAAAAATTATGATCACAAATTGGATAAATGAGTACTAAGTCTTCATTTCAGTACTACAGGTTTATTGAAAATTTACTTGTAATTATCACAGTAAGTAGACGACAACGAATCAAGACTCCAAGTTAACAATAATTTAACATCTGGCCATTAATTGAAAATTAATGTTCAATATAATTTCCGATATTGATTAATTAGATCATTATTAGAAATCAACGTTGTTATTAATGTCTTTTTTGTGTGTACAGGTTATTATTAGTAATGTTTAGGTTTAATAACACTTTCGGTCCTGTAATTTGGATTTTTTTTTTTTTTTATAATTTTGGTCCCTTAAGGTTTTCTTGAGCAATTTCCTGCTTTCAAAATAAATAAAATTTGGTCTCTCTGTCAATAGTTTTATAGTTTTATACCTAGAATTCTTAAATTCTCATTTTCAATCCAAATATTTGGTAGTTTATGATATATTTAAGATATAATTTTAAATGTTCAAAAGAAAAAAAAAATTAATAGAAGTTTGATAAATTTTGAAGGATTTTGTAGGACCTAAAATTAGGGTTTAAAGGGGGCATAAATTTGAGATTGTTCGATATTATGTAAAATTTAATATTTTGATTGATGAGTTTTTAGATTCAGAAGATTTAAAGTGTGTTTGGTAAAACTAGTTAAAAGCTGAAAATTAGACGAAAGCTTAAAAGCTAGCTGATTTGGTTGAAAGTCTTTGGTAAAATTAGCTGAATATGGTAAAATGACATATAAAGATATCATTAAATATTAAATAATGATAAGTGGAGGTTGTTGAGGGATAAATTTGTAATATTTTCAGCTAATAACTGAAAAAGATAGTTTTTTTAAAAAAAGCTACCTTAAGTAGCTTCTCAAGAAAAACTAATAGCTACCTAAAAAAATTACTTTACCCAACATTGTTAATTTAAATAAATGTAAGAACTTTTTAGTGTTTGGGAAATTAATTATTTTAACTTGTTTTTGGGATGATTCGGTCCGTTTGGTTTACAGTTGAGTAGAATTGATTTTAGAAATGAATGGTTGAGATGGAGGATGCGCGCTTTACGAAGTACATTGGACAGAAGTGATTTAAAATCAATTCTGCAGAATTGATTCCGGATGGTTTAAAATCTAAACCAAACGGGCACAACAATCTATCTTTTGTTGCGTTGAGAATTTAGCGTACTCTTATCTGTTGAATGTTTGAATCTTTGTCCATGTTTAGTTTGTATTCATTGGTTTTAATTGTATCTTGTAATTTTGAAATTTGATATTTTGATGATTTTTTTAATATTTTTTTATTATACTTTTATGAAGTTCTGCTTGCTAGGATATGATTTTCTTTTGGCATCATTTCTATACCATGATTATAATGGTTAACAGCTCTCTGGCCTCTATCTAGTTACTTGGTGGTTGGTTGAACTTGAAGTCTTGAACCAATAGTAATGCTTCCAATTTTAATTCCTTTGCCGTTAATTTTACATAGATTATACTTAGTTTAATCTAATTAATCCCTTCTTCTGTTAGTTTTAATTATCGAACTTTTTAGTATTTGTCAAACAATCCTAGTTGGTAACCACTAATGAGAATGTCTGAAATGTGATGCCCTATTGGGTTTGGGAGGAATCCATGGAGACGCAATCAGATGTTATTCACTCACTTGTAGATAAATCACTAATTCATTACACAAACGATTATTCAAATTACTTCTGCAAACTCCTCAACTTCGGATTGTGATCCTCTGCAGTTGAAAATCAACTGCAGGTGATCTATGATCCAAAAATTTTATTATATTATAAAAAAAGAAAAACATACACAGGAAAAATTTTGACCATGAGACTTGAACTGCACCTCTTGCAGTTGGAAAGCTAATTCAGAGGTTCTTGTTCCCTCATTCATATCTATTTCCAGATTCCATTCTCAAGAAACTGGACAAATCCTCCTACGTAATGATCCCGGTGCAGCTTCAAGTTTCCTACAATTGCAGCAGCTTCTCTTGTTTTCGTTCTGAGCTTCTCTCCTTCCTCCGACACCATTGCTTGTCTAAGGGATCTGGCAATGTCATTTCTAGTGAATGACCCATCTTCATTTCTTTTCACTTCGATGGCCAAACCCTTATCCACCAAAAACCTTGCATTAAGAGGTTGATCAATAATGAAGGGTAATACAATGAGGTTGTGGCCAAACTGCAGGGGTTTCAATCACAGAACCCCAGCCAGAGTGAAACAGTGACCCCCCAATAGATGGATGTGCTAATATTTCCCGCTGTGGTATCCATCCCATACAAACAATTCCTCTCTTAGATGTCCTTTCATTAAACCCAACAGGTAGGGAATCATCATCATTACTTGCCCAACTAGGTTTCCTCAGTGCCCATAGAAATGGCAATTCAGACATCTCAAGTCCAAAAGCTATCTCATAAACTTGATCCTTGCTCAGCTTGCACTCACTGCCAAACCCCACAAATATAATTGATTTGGATGCTTGCTTATCAAGCCACTCAAATATCTTACTAAAAGACCCATCAACAACTGCTCCCTGTGGCCTCTCTACAGGCAACAGACCTATGGGAATCACAGGCTTACCAACAAGTTGCTGATATAGATTAACATATTCACCGTCAATTTCATAGCAACTACGACATATTACAGCTTTAGAGGCACCAATTACCTTGGCAAGCCTTTCACAGTCACTTATCCCAGATGCATTTACCTGGTTGGCACCAGCACACACTGCAATTGCCTCATTTCTCTTATAAGCCACTGAAGATGGAAATGTCACCCATTCTGGTGGTACTGTTAGACTTTCTGGAGAGAAGAAGCGAGCTTTCATTGTATCTGGTGGTCCAAGTAACACTAGTGTTGCAGCAGACAAAACATTATTGAAGATTAGCTTTACTTGAAACTCCTGGGCAATCTCTACAATCCAGTGGGGACTAAAATCACAAATTATCCAATCAGGTAGCCAATGGGCCACTAATTGCTTCACTGGATGTTGGAGTTGATCTGATGCCAACTTTAGGTATTGAATCTTTTCAAATGGAATGTCCATTGTCGCCTCAGCACCTTCTGGCAAGAGATCTTTGTCTAATGATGATAAAGGAAGTTCCACCAAATCTATCAAGTGAGCTAAATTTGAAGGAAGTTGAGGAAGCCTTTGAATGTTTTTGGGAGTTGATATGTAAGAGACATGAACCCCAGCTTTTGCTAAGGCTATGGAAAGTTGGAAAAATGGAATCAAGTGGCCCAAAAGCAGACCATGGAAGCATCACTACATGAATGTATCCTCAGCCATTTTCCCCTTTTTTGGGTGAAGGATCATCTCAGGTCTGCTGAATTTGCTAGCACTTTGCTTCATTTTAAATACTTGGTCACATCACATCTCAGTGATCTCACAAATACATAATTATTTAAGAAGAGTTTCCATTTTCCACCACAGGGAAGGAAAAAATATCAACACTTAACTGTCAGGGCATTGGTTTGGTTAGAATGGTGGCGATCTTGTTTTCTTCTTTTGTGTTGCGGGGAATGATAGCCAAATGGAGGTAGCCTTTATTTCACTTCCCACAGTAGTTGTGATGCTGTTGGCGAAGTGGTTATATTTGCTGTACATCCATTGCTTAGATGGAACTAAAAAACATAAATTTTAAAAGAAGACCAAAAAGCAGAATCATTTTTGAGTTTTTCACTATGTACTCAATAATAACCATGACCCACACAACACATGAAGAGCTTTCCCTTTTCTTCTGAATTTTCCACTTCCTTTTCTCACCTCCAGCAGCCAGTATCCGATCTCTGCCTCTACTTTTCATCCAACCTTATTTTCAAGCAGGATCAGTTAAACCCATGGTCTTATTGGCATGACTCATGAGCTATGAAAACTGTGGGCAGCATTAGTTGTGGCATTGCACAGACCACAGAACTTGTTTAGCATGATTTGCTTGCTCATGGAACCAACTTGTTTACCTTTCTTCTCATTTTCGAATTCTTACTTTATTCGTGTTACATCACTTTGGACTTTGCATTGGCCCCTTGGAGTATTGGAGACTGGAGAGGAGGTTGAAAAGACATCTAACACATGGTTATTAGGACTTATTGCTTGGAACCAATCAAATGTCATGTCTATTTAACTATCTATTTAACTTTAAAAATTGAAAGAATCAGTGGAAAACCAATTGAACCAATGAAAGTTGGTAGAAAAATGGGTGCTAGAAAACTTGTTTGAACCGATTTTTTTTTCAATTTTTATTAATTTATAATATTACATTGGACTAGATTTTTTAGTATTGTTCATTGGAGGTTTTTTTCTTCAAACAACCCCCTAATGCCTTTTGACCGGTTATGTTGGGCATTTGATTTTCCACTTTTGTTTGTCATTGTCACCAATTTTGGCCAAAGTGAGATCAATTTTACTGGCATGAAACTATTGACCTGTACGTCTAATGTAGCCTAACTTCTGTAGCCTTTTCATGTTAGGTTTACTTTTTAAGTTAGAATAATATATTAATATATATATAATATTTCAACTTTTGTAATAAAATACGACTTTTGGTTTCCAAAATGTAATTTTTTTCTTCATAATATAATAATTTATTTTTTTATACTTATAAATATAAAAAACTTATAATCACATACTCAATAACATTAATTAAAATTTTGAATAAAAAATTAATTACTATTATAATGTATTTTTTAGTTATAAAAACAAAATCTAATAATTATCTTATTAGTAAATTAAATCATATTATTTATCGAAGTAGTAGTTAAAAATTGAATTAAAAAATTCAGTATTATGATAATTTAATTTTTTACTTATAAATATTATAAAATATAATAATCACGTGAGTCTATTATATGATACTATTTATCTAATGATAATTAAAATTTTGAATTAAAAAATAATTATTATAATAATATAAGTTTTTATGTTAAATTAATTCCACTTCCCTCTTAAGTTAAAGGCAATCAACATGTAGAATTCTTTAAATTTTGTGTCATAGAAACAACTCTTCGTATAGCAGGTCTGCAGACAAAATGGAATGAAATTTCATAATTGATTCACACATCCATAATCAAAAAGTAATTCCAAATAGCTTATGACAAAACCATAGTTTTGAGAAAAGAAATTAATTATAGAGTGATGAAACTAAACATGTTCAAATTAAGTATTTCAATTGTTAAAAAAAAAATAAGTATTTCAATGAATATAATCAATCTTTTACTATAAAAAATGGATCCAAACACACACTTTGGGTACAAATCTTAATAACCAAATTTTATTACTAAAATTGTTGTTGATTTTGTAAAATATTGGATTAAAACTTTATCTTGCAAAAGGTGAAAATTACTCTATAAAATTATTGTCAATGTATTTTTTTCTCGGTGGTACATTTTAATTGCCTAATTTTACTACTAAAATGGATTTTTTTTGTTTAATATTATTTCTTTTGGTGCAATTTTTTTAATTGAAGAAACTTTATTTAAATCTTGCAAAAAAATATTTAATGAATTTATTATTTAACTAAATTTTAATTTGTAATTTTTTCTTATTAAAATGATGAATAAATTTGATTTGGGTTTAATAAAGGGATTTGGTGTTTGAATGAAATAGTTTTTTATTTTCAGAATATTATTAAAGTTTAATGTCTAAGATTAAACATTATATTGTGTTTTGATTGAAGAGGAAGAAGTGTACAATAAATTTGTACAACATTTTGTACCATAAAAAAAGATGAGAATAGAAAAACATAAAGATGAGATATGATAAGCGATGTGTAATAAAGAAAGATAGATAAAAAAATTATTATAGAATATTGTATTATTGCATGAATTATGCGACTCTTTTCTGAATTGTCCATATTGTGCATATACCTCGCGAAGTATGTGCAACAAGCGTAATGTCATTTTCTTAAAATTATAAGCAAAACATTACATATCATTCAAACTGCATAACAAATGTGTACAACATTTTTTACAATAAAAATAGAGATATGAAAATAAGAGAGGAAAATGTGAGATATAAAAAGCAATGTGATAGAAGTAGAGAGAAAAAGTTCGTTGTACAATGTTAGACAAATTTTTGTTGTATAAATTACACAAAAATGAGAATAATAATTCAATGTTCAATGAGTGTGAAATGTGATGTATATATCCATTATGACAGTATACACGAAATTCATTTTATATACTTAATTTGTTATTTTTGTAGACTATATGGATGTTGGAGATATGGAATATACTTGCAAATATATGGAGCATGTTTTTGGTTTGAGGAGAGATCTTATAAGCGCTCTCAATATAATATTCCTAATTTTTCAATGTGTTGTATAAAAAGGAAGATTTGTTTCCATTGTTACAAAAACCTCCTCAATTGTTATGCAATATACGGTAAATTATCACTTCATTGAAGGATAATGCACTTATTAAATATGACTTCATTAAAATTAAAAATTAAATATGTATAATTTTCCCAACTATGCATATAAGACACACAGAATGAAGTTCATAATAGGATATCCTGTTTCAGGTTAGAGAAGGTTTTTATTACATTGTCTTTAAATTTTTTACCATTTCTTTTTTTCGTAATTACATGTTATTTCCAATATTTAATTTTGGGTTAAATAAGTCTTTGGTCCCTGTAAAATTCCTGAAAATTTGTTTTGATCCCTCCTTTTCAAATTCATTGACTTAGGTCCATAACTTTCTGAAATAGGGTGAAATTAGTCCTTGCCATTATCTGATGTCTGTTTGAATTGACTGAGTGTCATGTCACCCCTCCATATCACTTTTTTTATCTGACGTGGTAAATAAAACCAAATTATTTATCCACCTCACCAAAATTTCCTGGTCGGCTGGCCTTCCAGTCTCCTCGCCAGCTATCCTTCTAGCCTTCGTGTCTGGGCAACCTTCTAGCCTTCTTGGCCAACTGGCCTTCCTGGCTGGCCTTCAAGCATTCCTGGTCGGCTAACCTTCCAGGCTCCAGCCTCCTTGTCGGATATCCTCCCAACCTTCGTGTTGGCTGACCTTCCAGCCTCCATGTCAACTTACCTTCCAGCCTTCTTGTAAGGTGGATAAATAATTGGGTTTTAATTACCACATTAGATAAAAAAAAAAAAGAGATCTGGAGGGGTGACGTGCACTCTGTTAATTCAAACGGACACCAGATAACGACAGGGACTAATTTCACCCTATTTCGTAAAGTTATGAACCTAAATCAATAAATTTATAAAGGAGGGACCAAAACCAATTTTTAGGAATTTTACAATGGCCATAAACATATTTAACCCTTTAATTTTTAATAAAATCATATTTAATAAGTACATTATCCTTCAATGCAGTGATAATTTGTGGTCTTCTGGATTAGATGATCAATTGGTACTTGATTTAATATTGATGGTTGATCAGTTTAATGTACTTTCAAAATCATTAAGCGAGTTAGGGATTGCATTAATATTATATTTTTTGTTCTTTCAAGGTAATGTGATTGTTTTTTTTTAATTTATGTAATTTCAATAACAACTAAAATATTTTTTTGAAAAGGTATATTTAAAAAAATATTTTTATAAAAGTATATCATATGTGTAAACTTCTATTTGAACATTAATTCCTGCACGAGTATGACACTAGTTTAAAATATTTGAGATAAATAAAGATTAATTTTAAAGAATTATACATAAATATTATTATTTAGTCAACCATTATTAATCTTGTATATCTTAATTTATTATTTTATTACTTAAAATATTATATAATATTAAAATAAATTTTAATCTATATTCTCTTTTCCTAAGCTATGAATGTCCAGCAAATAAACTAATTCCCTTGTAAAGTTACTAAAAATGAAACAACAGCACAAGAATTCTAGGAAGTTAATTGAAATGAAGCCTCACTCCACAAAGGGCAGATCATCTTCTGAACTTTCCACTGTCTTGTAGATGACAACGAATCACGAGTCACGACTCGAAGTTAACAATAAATTAACATCCGGCCATTAATTGAAAATAAATGTTCAATAAATTTCCGATATTGATTAAATTAGATCATTATTACAAAATCAACGTTGTTATTAATGTTTTTTTTTTGGTGTACGCGTTATTACTAATGTTTAAGTTTAATAACACTTTTGGTCCCTGTAATTTGGATTTTGTATAATTTTGGTCCCTCAATTTTTTTGAGCAATCACCTGCTTTCAAAATTAAGAAAATATGGTCCATCTGTCAATTGTTTTATACCTAGAACCCCAAAATTCTCATTTTCAATCCAAATATTTGTGAGTTTATGATAGATTATTTGATATTAAATGTGCAAAAGTAAAAAAATTAATGGAAATTTGATAAAATTTGAAGGATTTTGTAGGACCTAAAATTAGTGTTTAAAGAGGGCAAAAAATTGAGATTATTTGATATTAGGTTAAATTTAATATTTGATTGGTGAATTTTTAGATTCAAAAGATTTAGAGTATGTTTTGTAAAACTAGCTGAAGAGTTAGCTGAAAGCTGAAAAACTAGATGAAAGTTGAAGAACTAGCTGATTTAATTGAAAATATTTGGTAAAACTAACTGAAAATGGTGGACATATAAGGATATCATTAAATATTAAATAAAATATTAAATAATGATGAGTAGAGTTTGTTGAGGGATGTTAGAGTCCCACATTGCCTACAGATAAAGCCAAATAAAAGTATATAAGCCTTGGACAGTTCTCACCCTATAAGCTAGCTTTTGGGGTTGAGTTAGGCCCAGGTCCACAATCTAATATGGTATCAAAGTCTCTATCCTAGATGGTCCGTTGTTATTGGGTCGCCACCCGTATAGATGCCCACGCTCCAGATGTCCCGTCCTGGGCGTGAAGGAGTCCCATATTGCCTAGAGATAAGGCCAAATAAAAGTCTATAAGCCTCGGACAGTCCTTACCCTATAAGCTAACTTTTAGGGTTGAGTTAGGTCCAGGTCCACAATCTAATAAGGGATAAACTTGTAAAATTTTCAGCTAGTAGCTAGAAAATAGATTTTTTTTTTTAAAAAAGCTACCTCAAGTAGCTTCTCAAGAAAAGCTATTTGCTACCTAAAAAAATCACCTTACCAAACACTAATGAAATGGTTTCAGCTACTAATTTCAACTTTCATCTAACCGAAATGTCTTACCAAACACACTCTTAAAACGATTCAATCCATTCAATTTATGAAGATATTGAATAGAAAGTGAGAATTTAAAGGTTTTAAGTAGAAGACAATTAAAAGAGGGACCAAATTTGCTTAATTTAGAAAGTATGTGGACTTATGATATGTTTGGTTTACACTGGATTCACGTTTCAAACGTGGATTCGGACAGAAGCTACTCTTAGTGTGTGTTTGGATTAGTGTTTGCGAACTTGAGTTTGTGTCAATGTGGATTTACTTAATGTGATTTTGAGAAAACTTGAATTTGCACATATGTGATTTATGTTTGGATAACTTTTGGAATACGTGAGTTTAAGAAAGATAATGTTGTTTGGATCATATGAATAAAAATCACATTTGGAGTTATAATTACTAAAAAGGACATGATGTTGGATGTTATTTAGGTTTCTATTTTATTGATATTAAGAATAGTTGATAATAAACTAACAATTAAAATAAACATTTTTATATCAATTTATACTTGTGATAATTTAGTTAACATGAGAATGAAATATATGCATGATATTTTATCTATTGAAATAAAATGTATAACTTTATAAAACATGAAGTATATCAAAACAAGAAAAAAAACATTATGTATGTAACTAAAAAAGGTATAAATCAGAATATATTTTTATCTAAAATAATATATGAAATATAATTACAATTAATACCAATATAGTACTAATAATTATATATTCTTGATAAATGTTGCTTTCAATGAAAAAGTTCGCCTCCCCTTTTATTTTTTTTATAAGTCCTGCATAGACTTTTTTCTTGCTAATATTAGAACTAGAATAAGTACTGAAAATTAAAAAAGAGCGTTGCATGATAAAGATTTAAAAAATATACGACATTAATTCCATACCAGCCACCTATGTGATTTTTTTAGTTATTATGTTTAGCTAGTAGATAATGGAAGGGAAATGGACACATCACACGGTTACATGATAGGAAGGGTAAATAGGAAAACACACCCCATCCCAATAATGAAATCGATTCTGCGCGGATCCAGAGCTACTCAGAGTAGCTTCAACTTCAACTCACGTTTATTGCTCAAACTCAAGTTCCTAACATTTCTCCAAACATCTTCAATAAGGATGACTCACGTTTAAATGCAACAAGACTCACGTTTTTATGTTCGAAACGCGTAACCAAACATAGCCTTATAGCATTTACCCGGATCCACGTTTGAAACATGATTTTGGAGTAAACTAAACACACTTAATTTACTCATTTTTTTTGGTAGAAAATTATCATATTCATCATATTAATGCCTAACAGACAGCCAAACAACACTTACAAAAGAGGGATAGCCGGATAGAACCCTAAAAGAGCGATTATGCAATCTATTACCTAAGGCATTAAAAAACTAAGGCATGGTCACTCAAAATATAAACATTACTGACAAATTAAGAACCGAAAAAGTAAATAAACTCCTAATTTTCACTACGATCAACTCGTCACAACACCGATCTACCTACTATCAAATGAACGATGATTTTTTTTATTTATTTTTCCATCGTTTGTTCCTTTTTCCTCCAACCTAGTTGGTTGTGCCAGTATGCAATCTGCAACCGGAGAGCCTTCAAACTTCAAAACTGGGTACACAACACAGCCTCACCAACACATAACATATAGGGAAGGGGTTGTAACAGAGCCATAGTAAAGAGGGTGGAAAAAAAACAATAGAGAAATCAAGCGAAAAAAACTGAGAAAAGTGGCAGGTGAACGAAGAAGGAGGAAAGTGAATTGTGTGCTCGAAAAAAAATTTGAAGAATCAAAATTGCACAAAGTCAAAACTAAAGGGATCAAAAGTGCAATTAAGCACTACATTAGATTAAGGTTAAATTATGTTTTTGGTCCCCCAAAATATCCCGATTTTCCCATTTGATCCCCCAAATTTTTTTTCCCAAGTGTTCCCCCAATTTTTTTCATTCTCATTTGGTTCATCTGTTAGTGCACCATTTTTTATCTCCGTTAAATGCTTGCGTGGCAGCTTAGGTGGACAAAATAAGTATACATAGCATGCATATATGTCATCTTATGTGTCCTACATGACTTATATCACCACCTTTCATGAAAAAAACAATTATAGAGTTCTTCTATATGACTCACAAAAAGGCGTTGATTCACCACCAATAGACTTATTTTATCATGTAGGACACATAAGAAGACACATATGCATGTCATGTATGATTATTTTGTCTAGCTAAGCTGTCACGGAAGCATTTAACAGAAATAATAAACGGTGCTCTAACAGAGGGACCAAATGGGAATGAAAAAAAATTTTGGGGGACCACTTGAGAAAAAAAATTTGGGGAGACCAAATGGAAAAATCAGGATATTTTGGGGGACGAATAACGTATTTTAGCGTTAGTTTAATATGGAAATTTAATTATATCAAGAAGTTATTGAAATTTGTTGAAATAATATTAATATTTTAAAATATCCAATAATTAACTTCGTAAAAATTATTATTTAATTAAATAAAAATCTTAAAAGTTTGTTAAAATAATGTTTATAATTTAAAAATCAAACCCCAAGGGGTTGGTCGAGTGGAGCAAGACAGGGTCTCGTATCGTATCTGACAGGTCGCAGGTTCGAACTCCCACTCCTCCCCTTGGGATCCTGCTCCTCTAAAGTGAGGGTAAAGTTAGTTAAGGGTTCAGATTAATACTCTTTTAATTTTAAGAATTAAAAAAAAGCAAAAAATGACTCTATGCTGTGAAACTGCCAACGCCCCCCACGTCGCTCCCCTCGTGCCGCCGCTCCCTCTGTCAGAAAGCATCTTGGTTGACGGACGCTGCTCTGTCCGTCTGAAACAGTTCCGTCACCTCCCTCCGTTTGGCTATTGCTTGGATGCAGGTTCTCCTAGAGTGGTGATCGTGGTGGCTTCCCTGCAGGTTACCCAATAGTGGTAATTGTGCAGGACACATATACCACAGATAAAAGAATCAACTTTAGGCTAATTGTGCATCTATTCTACCAGACAAAGTCTATTGGTTATCCAGCATGCACGTATGAAAATTTAATTAATTTGAAGTTGATGTTAACGTTATATTTGTTGCTTGGAACGGGACATTAATCAAGATGGAAGGATTTAAGGACACAATTTTTGAAAACATAAAAAATTGGAAGAAGGGGATGGACCCAAGAAGAACATATTTAATTTGAGGGTTGTTCTTGTCTGATATTTCCTTAGCACAAGGACCACAGTGATTAGATTGTTTGGAAAGTGATTAATCATTTATGTTGGGTTTTGAATTATCCATTAAAAAAAGCGATATGTGCTACTATTTTAAATGATCAATGATCCGGACTGTTTTTGGGTGCAAGTCCTACAACATAAATATCTTGATGGCCAATCCATGCTTTGTGCCTCCTCTATGACCGGGGCATCATACATTGCTATTATGCACTCTTTGCGAGAGGGACTATATTTTAAGCTTGGCTCTGGTGATACTTTTTGTGGTTTGATGATTGGCTGGGAACGGGTTCTTTAGCATCTTCTCTACAATTTATTCATACTGCAGATCTTCATCTCAAGTTGAAAGATGTCATTAACCATTTGACAACTATTAATACCCCTATCTCCCCTGATATCTATGATTTAATTAATAATGTCTTGCCAGACATTGCTCATGGTATTATGGTTTACGTGGGAAAGCATTACTGCCATTACTAATTATTAGCGGCAGTTTCACAGCATAGAGTCGTTTTTTTTTTTTTTTTAATTCTTAAAATTAAAAGAGTATTAATCTGAACCCTTAAATTGATCGACGGTGTAATTTAACTAACTTTACCACTCACTTTAGAGGAGTCGGATCCCTCCCCTTGGGGTGAGGTAAAATGTAAGTAGCTCAAAGAACCCCGTTGGACTGGGGGCCATCCCCTTACCCTAAATTTTTTTTACACCAAAAAAATAATTTAAAAATCAACCAAGGATTAAAATCACAGGACTCCCCGTTTGCTGCCTTTTCTCATCCGAAAACCCCGATGTCTGGCAAGTTTCGCGCTTCAACGGCTCTCGGGTCCATTCGGGTTCGGGGGATTTCGCATCCCAACCCGTCGTTGCTCAACTTGAAGAATCAGTGGCTTTCATTTCATCCTCTCTTCCAAGGTAACTCCAATGCCGCGAAAATTTGTTACTTTTTAATAAATGTAAGAACATTTTAGTATTTGGGATGATTCAATCTATCTTTGTTGCGTTGAGAATTTAGCGTACTCTTATCTGTTGAATGTTTGAATCTTTGTCCATGTTTAGTATGTATTCATTGGTTTTAATTGTATCTTGCAATTTTGAAATTTGATATTTTGATTTTTTTATCATTTTTTTTATATTTTATGAAGCTTTGCTTACTGGGATATGATTTTCTTTTGGCATCATTTCTATACCATGATTATAATGGTTAACAGCTCTCTGGCCTCTGGCTAGCTACTTGGTGGTTGGTTGAACTCGAAGTCTTGAACCAATAGTAATGCTTCCAATTTTAATTCCTTTGCCGTTAATTTTACATAGATTATACTTAGTTTAATCTAATTAATCGCTTCTTCTTTGAGTTTTAATTATCAAACTTTTTAGTATTAGTCAAACAATCCTAGTTGGTAACCACTAATGAGAATGTCTGAAATGTGATGCCCTATTGGGTTTGGGAGGAATCCATGGAGACACAATCAGATGTTATTCACTCACTTGTAGATAATTCACTAATACATTACACAAACGATTATTCAAATTACTTCTGCAAACTCCTCAACTTCGGATTGTGATCCTCTACAGTTGAAAATCAACTGCAGGTGATCTATGATCCAAAATTTTCATTTTATAAAAACAAAGAAAACATAAACAGGAAATTTTTTTACCATGAGACTGGAGCTGCACCTCATGCAGTTCGAAAGCTAAAGGATCCAGATCCCTCAACTTCATATCTGTTTCCAGATTCCATTCTTAAGAAATTGGACAAATCCTCCTATGTAATGATCCTGGTGCAGCTTCAAGTTTCCTACAATTGCAGCAGCTTCTCTGGTTTTAATTCTGAGCTTCTCTCCTTCCTCCGACACCATTGCTTGTCTAAGGGATTTGGCAATGTCATTTCTAGTGAATGACCCATCTTCATTTCTTTCACTTCGATGGCCAAACCCTTATCCACCAAAAACCTTGCATTAAGAGGTTGATCAATAATGAAGGGTAATACAATGAGGTTGTGGCCAAACTGCAGGGTTTCAATAACAGAACCCCAGCCAGAGTGAAACAGTGACCCCCAATAGATGGATGTGCTAATATTTCCCGTTGTGGTATCCATCCCATACAAACAATTCCTCTCTTAGATGTCCTTTCATTAAACCCGACAGGTAGGGAATCATCATCATTACTTGCCCAACTAGGTTTCCTCAGTGCCCATAGAAATGGCAATTCAGACATCTCAAGTCCAAAAGCTATCTCATAAACTTGATCCTTGCTCAGCTTGCACTCACTGCCAAACCCCACAAATATAATTGATTTGGATGCTTGCTTATCAAGCCACTCAAATATCTTACTAAAAGACCCATCAACAACTGCTCCCTGTGGCCTCTCTACAGGCAACAGACCTATGGGAATCACAGGCTTACCAACAAGTTGCTGATATAGAAACATATTCACCGTCAATCTCATAGCAACTACGACATATTACAGCTTTAGAGGCACCAATTACCTTGGCAAGCCTTTCACAGTCACTTATCCCAGATGCATTTACCTGGTTGGCACCAGCACACACTGCAATTGCCTCATTTCTCTTATAAGCCACTGAAGATGGAAATGTCACCCATTCTGGTGGTACTGTTAGACTTTCTGGAGAGAAGAAGCGAGCTTTCATTGTATCTGGTGGTCCAAGTAACACTAGTGTTGCAGCAGACAAAACATTATTGAAGATTAGCTTTACCTGAAACTCCTGGGCAATCTCTACAATCCAGTGGGGACTAAAATCACAAATTATCCAATCAGGTAGCCAATGGGCCACTAATTGCTTCACTGGATGTTGGAGTTGATCTGATGCCAACTTTAGGTATTGAATCTTTTCAAATGGAATGTCTATTGTCGCCTCAGCACCTTCTGGCAAGAGATCTGTGTCTAATGATGGTAAAGGAAGTTCCACCAAATCTATCAAGTGAGCTAAATTTGAAGGAAGTTGAGGAAGCCTTTGAATGTTTTTGGGAGTTGATATGTAAGAGACATGAATCCCAGCTTTTGCTAAGGCTATGGAAAGTTGGAAAAATGGAATCAAGTGGCCAAAAGCAGACCATGGAAGCATCACTACATGAATTGTATCCTCAGCCATTTCCCCCTTTTTGGGTGAAGGATCATCTCAGGTCTGCTGAATTTGCTAGCACTTTGCTTCATTTTAAATTCTTGGTCACATCACATCTCACAAATACATAATTTAAGAAAAGTTTACATTTTCCACCACAGGGAAGAAAAAAATATCAACACTTAACTGTCAGTGACTGGGGGCATTCGCTTGGTTAGAAAGGTGTTAATAGTAGGTGTTGTCATGTGGTGTTGTGTAATGTGTTCAACTATTTTGAGTGGAAGTTTGCAGTGGTCCACCTTTAAATTGGAATTCAGAAAGAAATTTGGAAGTATGTAATGAAATCATTTTCATTGGCATTAAACATTCATCCAGTAAGGATATTTTGCAGTGGTCCTACTCAAGTTTATTGCCTCGTTTAGCTATTGTTGTGTGGCCATCCCTTGTTGTGGTTTCATGAAGAATCAAATGGATTTATGTCCCGTAGTGGCTTTTCCTTTCTTGCAAGATCCTTTCAATTGGATTATTACTCTTTGGAGATGTAATCTAAGGTGGTTGGAGTTTGTGAAGTTTAGGGCCTGTTTGGTTTGCGAAAACTTTCCTGTTTCCATTTCCTGTTTTCACTTTGTTTCCTGTTTTCTGAAATTTACAAAGGAAAAACTGGAAATGCTGGTGGAAACAACAAATTTTTGTTTCCAGCATTTCCAGTTTTTCCTTTGTAAAATTTCAGGAAACAGGAAACAGAAAATGGAAACAGGAAACGAAAATGCAAACCAAACAGGCCCTGTTTCGTTTTTATCTTTTCATTATTCCTTTTGTATTTGTTACTTTATAAATGGGTTGGAATACCCCTTTTATTCCTATTAATTATTTTCTTTAGAGTAAATTACTCCAACTTCCTCTCTATTTTGTAATTCCAACACAAAATCCCATCTATTTTCAAAATCTACACAAAAACCCAATTTATCTAACTCTATTAGGAACATTCTGTTAGAAGCTTTTTTTATTATTTATTAAAAATATTTTTTTAAATGCCAACATTACCCTTTTTTAAAAAAACAACTCAGTAATTGAATATGCAGAATTGATTAATGTAGTGACAAAATTGTATATTTCACATCATTAATTGTGTTTTCAATCTAAAATGAAATCAAATTTGAAATGAAATTGGGGGCTACTTTTTAATTTTTATCTTAAATCCTTGTACAGTCAAGTTAGAACTCATGAAAAACCTAATGGCCTACAACATATAGAGTTATATATGAATTATTATTTCCAATCACAATGCACTTGTACAAACAGAATATGCATAAATAAGAAATGTTTTGAATTTGATAACATACTAGGCTGTCACAAGGTCCTGGAGATGTTACCCCATGAGGTCCCCGTTGTAATTATTGTAGGGATCAACAATTATTTGAAGCATAAAAATTGAAATTTTTTTTCTTAATAATTTCAAGTCATCATCAATACCTTATGAGGCATGAAGCATGAACGGTTGTGTCTAATTAAAAAAAAAAACAATGCTGCTATATTGATTTGTTGGGGTTCTAAAAGAACAAAAACTAAAATTTGTAATTAGTAAAGACATTTTAGTCAATTGAATCTAAAAGATAACTTTTGACTATTGACTAACAGTTCATTGAGTGTATCATGGAAAATTGGGTTTAAGTGTAATGTACTTTTAAAATTAGAGGAGTTTTGTGTAGGTTTTGAAAATAGAGAGGGTTTTGTGTTGGAAGTGCAAAATAGAAGGAAGGTTGGAGTAATTTACTCTTTCTTTTACCTAGAAAAAAAAAAAAAAGATGCTCTAATTTCACAAGACCTCTAATTCGACTGATGCATTTTCAAAATCACAAAAGAGTTTTTAGTTTTAATTCTGAGTGTGTAACTAGCTTGTTTGACAAATAGTTTTGAAAAGTGTGATTGTTTTTAAGTTTTTAAAAACTAGCTTGTTTGTTTTCTGTTTTTAAAATCTGTTTTTTTTGTTTTTAAAAACAGAAATTTAAAACCTGTTCGTCAATTTTTTTTTTAAAAAAACAGTTCTGAAAAATGTCACTGTTTTAGTTTTTAAAAACTAAAATTCTGAAACTACTTTTAAGTGTTTTGGAAAACTGTTTTTAGATTTTTTGCTTTTGTATTGGAAATTTTATAAATAAATCATTTCATTTATTAAAAACAGTTTTCAAAAATTAAACAGTAAAACTGAATAAAACAGGCAAAATTCTGAAACTATTTTAAGATATTTTGGAAAATTATTTTTAATTTTTCCGTTTTTGTGTTCGAAATGATGCAAATAAAACATTTCATTTATAAAAAATAGTTCTTAAAATAATTTTCAAAAAAATAAAAATATAACTGAATCAAACACACCCTTAATTAAATTTTTTTAAAATCAAAAGTTGAAAACTCGCAATAACTCCAAATGAGACCTTAATTATTCCATTTTAAAATGTTTATATATGTTGTTACAATTTTTATTTTTCTTATTTAATTAGTTTTGGTTTTATTTTTTATAAAAATACTAGAGCAAAATAATGCTTAGACTGTTTAATTAGAATAATAATAAAATTAATATCTTAATTTCATTGGCAGTATCATATTAATATGTTAAATGTTTGCGTGAGTCTTTGAACACCGTAAAATACTATCATCTATCTAATTATTACAATATTCTCATCTTTTTTTTACTAAACAAAGAAATTAAATTAAAATAGAGTAAAAGGAGTACTCCAACCCATACACAATTACAAAAGTCATAAGATCTGGTAGAGAAAAAATACAAAAGACCTAACACCTAACAACCATAAGAATGATACCCTCTAAGCCAAACTACTATATAGACATAAGAGGAATTATTTAGAATAAACCACCCAATACATCACATAGCCTTGAGTTAATACACCAAAAAATGTACATAAAGTTTGTGACAAATACATATCGGATATGACATGACACGGCTAGTGTTTTAAAAGTGTTCATGCTTCCTGGTCTATATTTCAAGGAAATTTCAATGCTGTGAAAAAGTGTTGATATTTTAATAAATTTAAGCATTTTTAGTATCTGGGAAATCTTCTGTTATTATTATTGTTATTTAACTTGTTTTTGGGATGATTCAATCTGTCTCTTGTTGCTTTGGGAATTTGGCATACTGTTAGTTTGTAGTGTTGACGAATTTTTTCCATGTTTAGTTTGTATTCATTGGTTGTACCTTGTAATTTTTAAATTTGATAACCATTACAAATTTACAATGTTTGAAGTTTTAGAAACATAATAATGTGCCAAACAAATTTCCTTGTCTCCTTGATCCAATGCAATGGTTTGTTTTATCTAGACTAAAAAAGTTTTTACCCGTATATGGGTATTCAAGCTACGGAACTTAGTTTGTCCAAAAAAAGTACCTAACTTAGGGTAAGTTTGGATGAAATTTCTGCGGGAGTACTTTAAGTGAAAAAAATAAAAAATAAAAAGATAAAAACATTTAACTTTTCCATAAATTGAAATTAGTTTTTATAGTTCACCTACTCCAAAAGCTCCCTCATTTAACTTCTTCATAAGTAACTAATTTCAATTTAGGAAAAGTTAAATTCATTTGACCTCTTTGATTCATTCTATTTTATCTTCTAAAAGTTCTTCTGCAAAAATGCATCCAAACTGGACCTTAAGTTGCTTTTAAGAGAATTGATATGATATCAAAGCTTCTAAGAGCAAGTGTGGAGGATCTAGATTCTAGTTAAATAGAAGAAAAGTGCACTCACTAGCTACTAGCCGATTCACTAATACAATTACATAAATGATTATTCAAATTACTTTGATAAACTTAAACTTCATATCTGTTTCCAGATTCCATTCTTAAGAAACTGAACAAATGTTCCTATGTAATGATCCTGGTGCAGCTTCAAGTTTCCTACAATTGCAGCAGCTTCTCTTGTTTTAATTCTGAGCTTCTCTCCTTCCTCCGACACCATTGCTTGTCTAAGGGCTTTGGCAATGTCATTTCTAGTGAATGACCCATCTTCATTTCTTTTCACTTCAATGGCCAAACCCTTATCCACCAAAAACCTTGCATTAAGAGGTTGATCAGCAATGAAGGGCAATACAACAAGATTGTGATCAAACTGCAGGGTTTCAATTACAGAACCCCACCCAGAGTGAAACAAAGACCCCCCAATAGATGGATGTGCTAATATCTCCCTTTGTGGTATCCATCCCATACAAACAATTCCTCTCTTAGATGTCCTTTCATTAAACCCAACAGGTAGAGAATCATCATCATTACTTGCCCAACTAGGTTTCCTCAGTGCCCATAGAAATGGCAATTCAGACATCTCAAGTCCAAAAGCTATCTCATAAACTTGATCCTTGCTCAGCTTGCACTCACTGCCAAACCCCACAAATACAACTGATTTGGATGCTTGCTCATCAAGCCACTCAAATATCTTACTACAAGACTCATCAACAATTCCTCCCTGTGGCCCCTCTACAGGCAATAGACCTATGGGAATCACAGGCTTACCAACAAGTTGCTGATATAGATTGACATATTCACCATCAATCTCATAGCAACTACGACAAATTACAGCTTTAGAGGCACTGATTACCTTGACAGTCCTTTCACAATCATTTATCCCAGATGCATTTACCTGGTTGGCACCAGCACACAATGCAATTGCCTCATTTCTCTTATAAGCCACTGAAGATGGAAATGTCACCCATTCTGGTGGTACTATTAGACTTTCTGGAGAGAAGAAGCGAGCTTTCAAGGTACCTGGTGGTCCATTTAATACTAGTTTTGCAGCAGAGAAAACAGAATAATAGATTAGCTTTACCTGAAACTCTTGGGCAATGTCTAAGATCCAATGGGGACTAAAATCACAAATTATCCAACCTGGTAACCAATTGGCCACTAATTGCTTCACTGGATGTTGGAGTTGATCCCATGCCAACTTTAAGTATTGAATCTTTTCAAATGGAATGTCCATTGTGGCCTCAGCACCTTCTGGCAAGAGATCTCTGTCTAATGATGGTAAAGGAAGTTCCACCAAATCTATCAAGTGAGCTAAATTTGAAGGAATTTGAGGAAGCCTTTGAATGTTTTTGGGAGTTGATATGTAGGAGACATGAACCCCAGCTTTGGCTAAGGCTATGGAAAGTTGGAAAAATGGTATCAAGTGGCCAAAGGCAGACCATGGAACCATCACCACATGAATTGTACCCTCTGCCATTTTCCCCTGTCTCAGTCTAGTTCTGCTGCATTTGCCAGACAAATACGTGAACATTTACAAAATTATTGAAGTTTATTTCCGCCACAAAAAGGAAAAAAAATATCAACACTATCAAGTGTACCAAAAAAACAATGTTTTTTTTTAAAAAAAAAAAGAAAAGATAGATTTTAATTCTGAAAAGATTATTTTGTTAAAAAAACAGTCATTTTTTATTTTGAAGTGGTTAAAAGGGATTGATTTTAATTTTTTGGGGGAACATAAGATTGATGAGATGAGGAGGATGAGTCTGTTTACAGTGTGAGCAACACATTTTGGTTTTAATTTTTTATAAAAAATACAAAAACCGAAAAAGAATGCTTTAGACTGTTTAATAAGTAGAAGAATAATAAAAATTAGCTAATCTTACCTGCAACTGCAATCACACTTCCTTCTCTGCAACTGTACCCTTGAGGAGCACCTTTTTCTCCGCCTATCGGAAAACCTCCAAGTTTTGTGAGTTTCAGGCTTCAACGACTCTGTGCTCGATTTGGGGATGTAGCTAAAGTAAAGTGAACTTAGTGTTGAGAAGAATAAAACTTAAAGTATAGATGCAATTATTTGTAATATTATAACATAATTTTATAACGTTTCGAACATTAAAACTAAATCACGTAATCTTTAGGATGGGACATCGGATTCGGATATAATACTACGGACACAGAACACGGTAAATGTGGAGTGAATCTAATCCAATCTGTCATCAATTTTTTTTTATTCTAATTTAGATATGAGTATTTTGACAAAAAAACACATGTGTATTTGTTTATTTGTTAGAAATGACTGACTTTAATTTGACATGATTTTTTTTTTCTAACTGAGATAGCATAACCTTCCTTTATTTTGATATAATTTCTACTTTGTGTTAATTATTCTCACAAACCAATCTATTATTTTATCCCCACGGAGTTTTGGAGACAACTGTTTCTACTATTCATTCGTCGGAACAAGGATTTTTCTTCAATATAAATTTTTTTCCGCTTTCATTCTCATTTAAACTACAGGACATCAATCAAATCAAATAAATATATAAAAAGAATTGTGTTTTCTTTTATCATATAAAAAGAAAGGGTTTAATTGGGTTGGGCCTTGGATGCGCACCGATATAAAACTTTGGGCCATGCTAATATCTCTGTTCTGTTTCTACCAAATACCTTTAAATAAGAATTTCAACCAAAAAAAAAACCTTCAAATAAGAATGAAAGATTTTCACAATCTTCATCACTCAGCGCAAAAAAGGGGAACAGTTCCAGAATTTGCTTTCGGCGCAGATTTTATAGCTTTTCCTTGCAATCTATCTATTGCGCGCATCATGACATGATGGTAGTGTCTACAAACTACAGTGTAACTCTCTGTGTGCTATCCCATAGATCCAACCATTCCAGCTTTACCAACTTCTATCATGTCATACGCTTTTAAAATTTGATATCTGATTCTTCTTCAAATTCATTATTTTTCTTTTGATATTTTTCAGTTCAGAGCTCTAGGAAAGGAGATCGATGGCACTAGCATTGAGCTCCACACGAAGGAGGGGGAGGCTCCTACCCGGTGAGGACAAGGAAACAAAGTTTATGCTACTCCAATATCTCCAGTGCAAAGAGGACGAAGATCATATTCTCACTCGCTCATTCTCTCTCTTTGACAAAGTCATGTAATTTTTATTATTATCATTTTGGTGGTTTAGTTGGTTGAAGCATTTTTACTTGATTCGTTTTCTTTTTTCAGGAAAAGCCATGTTTGTACCAATTCCATAGGAATGGGAACCAATGGAAGGAGTAGCGTGGGAAGGAAAGGAACTTTGGCAAAGTTGAACTGAAAGATACCATTTTCTACATTCAATTTACATCAACTGAAATGGTTTTTTCGCACAGTGGTTTTGAAAATTCTTAGGTGGAAAATTATAGATACAAATATTATTGTCCAAATAATATTTCTCTTGAAATTTGAAATTATTAACTGCTGTTCTCCTGTATTTCTTCTCTCCCTCTGTCTGTCATCCCTCGCATTTGCACCCTTGCTGCTTGCTCGAAGAGCTTTAGAGGGCAAGTTTCTCCATGGATGCATCTCGGATCGACATCTATGAGATTTATCGAAGATACTGTGGTAATTTCTCCCACTTCCCACCTTTTCAATATCGAACAAAGACGAATCTGATTCTTTGTTTTTATTCCTTTTTTGAAGACTTATTTCTTTTGGGTCGCTGAAATTAATTTATTTCTGGGTTTGATGGTATGGTTTAATTTGAACACCATGGTATGGTATGATTCTCTCTCTTTATAATAACTGAAAGGAGCTGGAAGAAGACATTTTATTTTTATTAATTTTAATTTTTTTGTCTATTATGTTTGTGATGATGTGTGATTTTAATTTTTTTTAGTATGTTTGTACAGACATAAAATCACGGCATGCATATGTTGTTGGGGAAGAAGGGTATAGGCAGTGATCTTCAGAAGGCCAGGGTCTCAAGGGAGGCACTGACACAACTCTCAAAATTGGTGGGGTCTCGAGTTAGCACAAGTGGTTGTTGCACTAATATGATTCATTTTGTTGTTTGTGCTTCTTGGCTCATGCAGGAACGTTCTAAGGCCTACATTTTAGAATTATAATACTAATTTATTGATTTCTAAGAATTTATCAGAGGAGAGAGGGTATCCGCCCAAGTAGTTTATTAGTGTGTAAGGTCTAAGGAGTTTTATATTACATCAGTGCAAGTTTTTGATGAAACAATTATATAGAGTGAATTTGCACCAATTAAGTTAATTAAATTCATAATTTGAGAATGTTGTTGCTAAACCTCTTCCATTAGATTTGTAGTTTTGTTAGTAGATTCATACGCTGCATCTAGGAATGCAAAGAACTGATCACCCTTTTAGAATGTAGCTAGGCTCAGTTACTTCTGGCATTTGAAAATAATTGTGGAAGATTTTAAACAAGGTGAGAAGTAACAAAAAAAAATATTTGACTTCCTTTTACAACAATCACGCTAGAGTTATGGATGTGACTAGACGATAAAATGAGTGAACAAAGAGAATTTGTTTCTCAATCCCTTAAATTAAGAGGTTTGATGAAGAATTCATTAACAATAACAAAAGTTGCATTCAAGTCACTTAATTGAGAAATACTAAGAGGTTATTTCTAGACCAAAATAGTCGGGACAGACTGACAGAGCTAAGTTGATTGTATTATTATAGCATTTATGTTAATTAGAGAAGGTCCATATGTAGGAAAAAAAATCTGTGTAGTTTAATCAAGGCTAGCTTTTCTTCAAGGAATACTGAATACCAAAGGAAATTTGCTGTTTCAACAATAAAGGAAAATAGGACAATGAAAATATGTCTAATAATTTCTCATTTATTTTGCTTCTATTAGAAAATGTTTGTAATATAACCAATTTTTCTAGCAAACTAAAATTCTGAATGATAACTTGGTTCAGGAATGTAAGGGGCTGAGATCATTATTTGCTTTTTGCCCTCTCTAAATTTTAGTTATAGAATTTGTAACTAGGCTACAGGCAGTCTCGCAAAATTAGCACATTCACATGATGACTTGATAGTTTGGATGGAGGAATGTCCACCCTCTGTTTTATGTTTTGTCATTCAAGATATATTGGAAGTTGGAACTTGGAACCCTCCCATGATTTAATTTAGTGAAATTCATCACTTTCCCTTAAAAAGAACTATGAATCTTATTTAATTATTGAGTATTATATATATTTAACCACTTATCACATACCGTTGCATGATAAATTTGCAATTAGCATAAGAATCCTATATTAGAGTTATTTGTTTTTAAATTCTAACTTAGATAATATGTGATATTTAACCACCAACAATGAAAGACTTGAATGAAATGAAAGCATCGTTTTGAGGTAAAAATGAAAAATAAAATCACGTTTTTAATGAAAACGTGTAGAAAATGAAAAAAAAAATTATATAAAAACATTTTAATATTTACATAAATGGAAATATTTTTATAAAAAATAATTTAAATATAATTACTACATCATAGAAATGATTGTGATATTATTTTATTTATAATTATTGCATGTTCCTTTTATAAATATAAAATGGTTTTTCTAACATGTGCAATATTGCACATGATACTAATTAAAAGTGGAAATATTTATTCAAAAATGTAACATTTTATATTACCAATGCCTTGAATGTTATGATAGTTATATTTTCCAATAAAATATTTTCACTTTTAATTTATTATCTTATATAATTACACATCATAAAAATCGATAGAAAAAACATGATATATATACATATACATATATATATATATATATATATATAAATTGTTGATTGTATGTATAAATAATTTAAATGTGTAACTTATTACAAAGTCAACCCCATATAACATTTATACAAAGTTAGCACTTAGAGTTCTTAATGGAATATAATTATAATTATAATCTCATTTTTTCCATTCATACAAATAGTTATAATTTTTCATTCCACTATTATTTGTGACACAAACTTTTCAAATCCTTACCTTTATATGAATATAAATTATGAATTTATTGATTACATATATACACGATATAAATGCACAATTAATTAACATAATAACCCGTGTAATGGAACAAGATTAATTATTGAAGAATTAGGTGCCAATATGTTACTGGTATAAGGGTGATAAAAGGGAATCATTTCTCACACATGAATCTAATCCCATCTAACCATTTAATTTCATTCAGCTAATAATTTATGTTTGGTATTGTACTGTCCCATCTACCTAGCCCAATGTCGAGTAAGCACCATCATGGGTCGGAGATCTCCACATTGGCCCAATGCCAAATAGAAGACCTGTGCTCTATGCTTCGAGCACTTCACTTTAGCCCGCTAAGCCTCGTGCTCGGAGGGCATTGTACCGTCCCATTTACTTGGCCCAATGTTGAGTGATCACCCATAATGGGCCGGAGATCTCCACATTGGGCCAGAGGGACCCTTAGGGCAAAGGACACAAAAGACCTTTCAATTAATTCCCGAACTTCCCGGTACCCTGTCTTATCACTTCCCGGACTTCTCGACCCACACATAATCATAGGGGGCAAGCTATAAATAGGAGAGGAACCCTGTACAGAGAACCCAACTAACACCTTTTGACCACTAACGGCTAGGGCTAACACTCAGTCGTCGGAGGCCTTTTGAGAACAAGTATTTTTTTAATATCATTCTTCCACTTAATTAATTGCTAATTATTATATTTGACATTATAAGTATTTATCTTCGTCATGTACATAATATTTTATTTATATAAGAAAAAGAATTCGGTCCCGTGCATTGCACGGATCGAATCCTAGTTTATAACATAGGTTCGCGTGAAGCCTGCTGCACGGAGCTTGGGAGGTGAGGATCTTGCATGTTCTCCCTGGAGCAAAATGGGTGGCGGACTCTTCGAATAAAGAGATAACATATTCATACAACAACTTATACAACATACTTATCATTATTAAATTTCTTATTTTTTAAAACTATCAAATATGTTTTAAATTATCATTATTTATATTTATCATTATTATAATTTATTATTTTTATAGTGATATTTACTTTAATATATTTACTATATAATTAATGGTGATGCTTAACATTAATCATTTAAAATGTAAAAGAAACTTTCTATTTTTAGAAGTTTTGCTCAAAGGAATTTACGATTGTGTCCTTACTTTAGATTTCAAAGACCACTTTCACTACCTTACTTTTATATATATAAAGATAAAGATAAAGATAAAGATAAAGATACCCTATAAGACAATGAGTCAATTGATCGAGAGTCTAATTATGTGGGGAATCTATAATAATTATTCATCATAGGGCTTAAGTTTGTATATTTCCATATTATCCCTAGTTACATCGAACTATATACTTAACCTATCTTTAGACATTCCATGAAACTGCTAAAGAAATCATGCGGCAAAAAGGTGATGATGTTTGTTATAGCTAGATTAAGTGTTAAATAACAATAACTTTGATGACAAATTATATTAGGAATTTAAGGAGGTGAAGTACTAATTAAGCCCAATATATACTTCATCATTCCCTCCCAAAAAAAGTCATTTAATTGTTAGACAAAGTGTTTGAAAATTTATTGTCTTTTTATGAATTTGAAGTAGCATTTGTATTAAGGGACCCCTTTAATTCTTTAATAATATTATTTCTTTCGTATAAAAAATTATTTAACATGAAATTAAAACAAGAAGTACCAATGTTTTATAAGTTCTCTCTAGTTATATGTGTCGATCAAGATTTAGATCTTGGAAAATGTTGATATATGAACCATACTTCTAAAGTTATTAGTCTCACAACAATTTGTTGGGAAGAAGAAAGCAAAGAGAGAAATGAGACACCATGAAATAGAAATGTTATATATAGACGAAAATGTTTATTTATTTATAGTTGTAGCATGGATAAATGCATACACTTGTAGCTAGAAAGCTTGTTCTTCATTCGGTGCGCATATGCATTTCAATGCAATCAACAACACTATATGGTTTCCTATCATCACCACTTGACTCCCTCACTTCCTCAGCTACCTCACATGGATCATTACCACCTTCTTCCGGTCCTGTTGCTGGGTGAGTGACCCTATTCCCCATTAAGTTGTCAATCTAAAAAGCATGTTCCAAAGACAAAAGAATTTTACTTGAAGCAACAAACAAAATTAGGAAAAATAAAACACAACATGCTACCACATTAGTGGAGAAAAAACAAAATCACATGTAGCTTTTGGAGTTGTTCATATTAGTACCGAAAGATGAAAATTGCATATTCGTGAAAGATAAAAGAAGTTGCTTATTTTAGTGCCTTTTAGGAATTAAATTGACGTCAAAAAAGCTAAAATAACTAAATTAAATAACTTTTCATATTTTAGAGATAAAAATATAATTTCTATCTTTAAGAACGATTAAGACCAATCCAAAATCTTATAAAATGAAAATAAGAATTTACTCATTTTTAATAGAATTTAATAAGTATACACTGTGAGAGTAAAAAAAATACGCTGACATCCAATGATGTATTGTCACATCGTTTAATGACTTTAATGATATATGATGTGTCATATTCATTAAATGATGTGACAACATATCATTGAATGTTAATGTAAAATTCTTTTACATTGACAGTGTATAATAATTAAACTCTTTTAATTATGTACTAAAGCGAAATGTTATGTTATGTTTTATTTTAACCTAATTACAAAAAAAAAACGCTATCAAAATATTTAATTATAACAACACGAGAACAACAATAAGTTCCCTTAATATTCTCTCAATAATTATCTAGTTTGTTTGCGTTTTACTAGAGTGCTTTTACGTACCTCCTCCTTTATCTGTGCTAGTTCATCTTTCAACTTTGCATCGGCCCGCTATGAAATTTATAGAAAACTCTAATTAGTTAACGATGATGAGCTTAAATTAAAAAATTCCTTGTATTTAAATTGAGGAATTCTTGGTTATTTGGACGTTAGATAAACATACTTGAAAATTGACCATGACAACATCTTTATGTGGATCTAGCTGCAAAACTACATCATTTGAAAAAAAAAAACAGGAGTGATTAGTAAATGTAGAGGCAGAATATTATACACATATATAGGAAGGGATAGATCATAACTAACCTTTAATGAAGACTTCACGAATAGCATCAAGGACATTATCTTGTTCATAACCAAGACGACATAATTCGAACATGTTTCTTAACTTTAGACTTGTTGCTTCAAAGCAATCCAAAATTGCTTCATTAAATTTTCCAATCTTTATAAAAGCTACTGCTCTGCAATTCATTATAACAATATACCCATCAATCATCAATAAGTAAAATTTATAAAATACCAAAAAAAACACATATATTTATTTTTTGAAACTAAATAATTAAGATAACAAAAGTTTCATAATGGCCCAGCTAGAAATTAAATTACCTGTAATATAATATCATTATCTCTACAGAGTGCAACAGCAACACTATACATCACAATAGCTTTACCATAGCATGCATATTGCATCACATTGTTTCCTATAGTCATAGTCAAGCTTGATTATTGGAAAGAAAAAAAAACAATTGTAAAAATGCAAGGGGAACCAACAATAACAATTAAATATTTGAACTACTTTTCATGGTTTTATATGTATACCTAATATATGTAGTCCTTCAGCAAGGTTGCTACGATCGAATGTTTGATGCCCTGCTCTTCTTAACACCTATTATGTGTGTTGTATCATTCAACCAACAAGATGAGTAAAGGGGAATTGAACTACTAGTGTTGTGTATATTGCATAGCCAACAATAATGGCTACACCATAATCTAATTAATATGTGCAAATATAGGTCATGTACTATGAGAGAATATAACATTGCAATATTGTTTGGATGGATAGAAAGCGATGAAATAGAATGTATCTTCGGAATCAGAACTAAACCAAAGTGGAAATGATATGATATGAGCATGTTGAATGAATGCTACCAAAGGTGAAGGGATCCAGCAAAGGTGTCTAGTGCATTTTATTGAAGAGTGGAGCTCTATAAGGAAGAAATGGTGGTGATTACTTCTCCATCTTTGCTAGCCTCTATAGATGAGAGATTATAGAGTGAGTGAGGAGGAAGCAAGGTGGATAAAAAATGATTGAAAACAGAGCTTTGTGGCTGAAATAAGGTGATGAGTTTCATGGATAAAGCTCTAATACCATATTCGCAATCAGAACTAAACCAAATTGAGGGGGAGATGAACCACAAAAATGGAAAGGAGGAAAACTTCCAAACTTTATCATATTGAATATATTGAGAAAGAAGAGATACAATAGTACATTTATACATGTAACCATGTAACAGTGAATAGAAACTAACAGAATAACAAAACTAATTTCCTACACTAACCAACTCCACATCTAGTGAGAGAGCCATGTGAGAACTCTGTCAATGTGATAGAATAATATTATATACCCTCAAATTATCTAAAAAAATAAGCTGGAATAATAAATAAAGCATGATAAAAATGCATTTCGTAAAACATGAATGATAGTTTTATAGCCCCACTTAGATGGGGTTTTCAGAACATTAGGAGTGACCTCTTATTTTTTCTCATCAAAGGGAAAAATCATGTCACCTTCCTTTCAATCTATGTTGATGACATCGTTATAGTAGGAAATAACTCAAACTTCTTGAAAGCTTTCATCAAGTAGTTGAATACTGTATTACTTTCCTTGAAGGATTGGAAAATACACTTTATATTTTCTTAGAATAGAAGATTACAGATATATAAGTAACATGTATACCTCAGACAGTCAAAATACATAGCTGATCTGAACAAATCTTTACTACAAGAAATTAAGCTACCCTTGCCAAGGATACCAATCCTTTGATGTGACAATTTAAGTGCAAAGGCACTCATACTAAATCAAAACACATTGAAGTTGATGTCCATTATATACGAGACTATGTGTTGTATAGTCAGATCATATCACAATTCCTTAGGTTCCATCCACAGATCAAATTGCCAATTGCCTCACTAAAACTCTCAATTTAATTAGTCAATGTATATATAAGGATAAGCTCGTCATGTGTGTGTGTGTTTAGTTTTCTAAGAAATAGTCAGAACTCAATAGTTATATAAATAAGACATTTATATGTGTGTGTGTGAGTATACCTCTATGGCATCCTTAAAAATTTGCTTGGCACAGGATTTTCGTTTCATGTAGTCATTGCCAACTGATGAATCAAAAAAATCCAATTTATCAAAAAAATCCAATTTTTGTCATTGTCATGTGAAATTCATGAAACAATAATGCCGATAGAAAATAATGGAGGCATAGTTGAATGCAATGAAGCATTATATATGGCATTTATAAAACAATTAATATATAGTTGAATGCATTATATATAGCATGTTAACAATCTACATAACAAAATGAGTCTTAATTTGCATGGGATAATTAATCAAATACACCCCATTTAATTTTTTGGGTTGAAATGATATGTCATACTCATTATTAATTTAACAAGATGCAAATAATTAAAGATGCAAACGCAGATAAATTAAATGAATTAACACAAGTTCTACACTCACCTAATAAATTAGACTCGTGCTATATAACTTCATCAAATCTATTCATGCAAATTTATATAGAACATAACTTTTTTCTTATCCTCATTAATGTTGGTTTGACGAAATGGTTCAATAATTAATCTAATTCAATTTCAACCGGTCTAAACTGGTTTACTTTTGAATTCAATAATGAGGATGACAATAAACTATCAGGATGAATTTAATCAATTAATAGTTAAACTACTCAAACCATAATTATTTGATTCATATAGGTAAGATTAATGATTGTAAGTTGAGTCAAATTAATTTTAAATAAAAATTAAAAACAAAATTGATTTAGCAATAAAGTGTAAAAAGAAAATTTTATCTAATCAAATTCAGTCTTACTCGGGTTAGATAAATATTTTTGAAAAAATCACTCAAATAACATCATTTATATTATTTTTTTTTAAAGATTGAATCAATATTACTCTGTACATTAAATATTTGTCAAAAATAAAAAAATACTAAAAGTTGTTTTAAATCTAATTAATTAATTAAGGAAAAAATAGAAAAAATTTAAAACAAATTTTTTTATTATATTAAAAATGAAAAAATATATTTTTTAAATAATTAAAAATAATTATAAGCAGTATCTCAGAAACTATACTCATTAACAACCTAAAATAAAATCAAAATAAGATTGTTTGATTCTATTCAAATTGAATTCATTAAAATAAATAATTTAAGTCGATTGAATTCACCAACATTAGATCAAACTAGATTTGTGACCAATTCTATACAGGTGAACGGTACATCATTATATTGAGTCCATATTACCCATACAATTTTTTTTTTTAAATCACATGTGTTCTGGACTGGTGTCCGGCATCCGGCATCAGTTGGGCACGTGGGCGTCATGCAGAGCCGATAACCACACGACAGCTACCTGAAACGACGACATAAGACACGGGCGCCATACCGGCATGGACATTTCAAGGCAGAACATGCCAACACGGAGGAATATGTATACTCAGACGTTCACGACATTAACAGATTTACCACTATTTCCTCCATATAAATACTCACGATTTTGAATAATCAGGTATCATTCTGAACATATTCTCATATTTGCTACACAAACTGACTTGAGCGTTGGAGTGTCTGCAGGTACGCCCCCCTCCTCTGTTCCAGGCGGAAACCACCGTGGACGACCAATCTTGCGACCGGAATCCTCCATCGGAGAACCACCCCAGTTCATTGGCGCCGTCTGTGGGGAAACGACTTTCGTTTCCAGTAACTCACGCAAGAATGGTTGACACAAGGGCAAACTCCGCCACAGGTACGGGCCGCGGCCGCATCCAAGAATCCCCAGTTGGCAATCTTGCCGCCGCGCCACCAACTGCAGCCGTTGGCATTCTTGCCACTACGGCACTTCCTGCCTCTGTTACGCTTCAGCGCCCGCCGGCGCCTGACCCAGGCTCCTCAGCCGCTACTGCAGCCGCCGTCGCCGCGGCTAACCGCAAAGCACCACCTCAAAACAATCGTCCACCTACTCCGCCTCCTACTGGCTCTACGCCACCAGGACAGCCGTCGCGGCAAGAACTGCTCTCTCTTATCAGTAGACAAGACAGTATGCTGCAAGAATACGCCAGACGCCTCTCTAGGCTTGAGGAAGAACATATACGCTTATCTGCTCAGATCATCACCCAAGAAACACCGAATCTGGAAGATCAAGAGCGTCAGCAACCACTGAATCAACGGCCACCTCCTTCCCATCATACAGCGGAACCAAGAATGTCTCCAAGAAGAGACCAACCCCCTCATGGCCAGCCTGGGCCCTCCAGGGAGCGCCAGCCCTCGCCTGAAGCATCTTTCCAGCATTCAGTTTCGTCAGCCCGCTCACAGCGTAGACGGCCTCCGATATTCTCTCGGCATGACCGCCCTGAGAAATCCCAGCCAGACTTTCACGATGACGATGAGGTTATTCAAGCCGTTGTTCCATTTTCTGAGAGAATCATGCTATTTCCAGTGAATCGCAGGTTTGAAAAGCTGCCAGTGACGGAGCAGTACGACGGAACAGGAGACCCTTTGGAGCACCTGGATGTATATGAATCCGCCATGTCCATCAGGGGGGCAACCGGCCCCATCATGTGTCGGGTTTTTCCCCTTTCTTTGAAAAAGACTGCCCTGCGTTGGTTCCAGTCTCTTCCTCCCAGATCCGTCAACACATGGGCGGAACTTCGGAGCAAATTCGTTACTAGTTTCACCACTAGCAAAGTTCAACCAAAAACAGAAGCCAGTTTGAAACAGATACGACAGAACCCCACGGAAACACTTAGAGATTATATCAGCAGGTTTACAAAGGAAGCGTTATTAGTGCAAGGAATTCAGCCCGGAGTACAGTTGATGCTGGCCAAAGATGGCTTGATTCCACATTCACCTTTTTGGATTGATTTATCCAAGAAAAGGCCGCCTACTATGGAGGAATTTTTGACAAGAGCGGAGCAGTATATCAGCTTGGAAGATGAGGAGCTGGCATTAAAGTTGAAGGGCGTCTCAGAGCAAGCCGTTAAGCCGGACAAGCCTGTCGGTGAAAAGGGTAACAGGCAGAACAGACTTCAGGGGCGATATAGTCTCTACACGCCGTTGACCACTTCGCCAGGCAGGATATTGAATGAAGTAATGCACGTCGAAATGTTTGAAGCCGGGATACCCCGCCCCAAACCATTGAAGACGAGGCCAGAGACTGATAAAAGCAAATATTGTCGTTTTCACAGATGCCAGGGGCACGACACAGATAACTGCATTCAGTTGAAGGATGCTATTGAGGACCTTATTCGTTTGGGGAAGCTTAATCGATTTGTGAAGAAAGATAGAGCTGACAGAGGTTTTAGGAGAGATTCTAATCCACGAAACGGAAGAAGCCGCTCAAGAAGTAGAAGCCCCCGCCGGCATCGTTCTAGGAGTCAGAGAGGAACATCTCACAGATCCCGACCACAGTCTCGCCACCATCAGGAAGACGAGCCCCGGGCATCCCAGCGCGGGGGAACCCCGGCTAGGGAGCAACAGCCTGACGCAGACCGCCCCATCATTTATGTTATAGCTGGAGGATTTGCAGGGGGTGGAGAAAGCAACAACTCTAGGAAAAGGCATTTGAAAGAAATTATGAGCACTACATCTGACCCTCCGGCCCGTCGGCATCGTCAGAGGTACCCTCCTATGGCTTTCACCAGTGATGATTTCGGACCGGTGATCCCAGGACATGATGATCCACTCCTTATCACGGCTTTCCTTGCCAATCACGAAGTGAGGAGAATATTCGTAGACCAGGGCAGCTCAGAGGATATACTTTTTGAAAAAACTTTCAGAAATCTGCACATTCCGGAAACAGATTTGCTGCCTTATACAGGGGGAGACCTTATTGGATTCACGGGAGACAAGACCAGGCCTTTAGGCTACGTAGAGCTACTATTGACTCTGGGAGTGCCTCCGGCTTCGAAGACGGTGAAAGCTCGTTTTCTGGTGGTAGACTGCCCCTCCACATATAACGCCATTCTGGGTAGGTCGGCCTTGAACGCCATAGGAGCTATCATTTCCACCAGCCATCTCATTATGAAGTTCTGGGGAGATGCAGGAGATGTCGTATCTTTGAGAGGGAACCAAGTAACGGCGAGATCCTGTTACAAGGAATCCCTCCGCATAGTGAAAGAGGAGAAGCCAGTATCAGCGGAAGCCAGGAAGCCGGGAAAGGAGATTATGCTAACAGATCTTGATGTCCGGGATGACTTTGCCGCTGAACGTTTACTACCAGCAGGAGACTCCCAGCCTCTTCAAGTTGGGAAACACCCAGACCAAACCGTACAGGTAGGAACGGGAATGGAGCCAGAAGTTAGAGGAGCCTTATGCAACCTGCTCCAGCAGAATGGAGATTTGTTCGCATGGACTTCAGCTGCATGCCCGACATAGACCCTGAGCTCATGAGTCATCGCTTATCAGTAGACCCCAAACAGAAGCCGGTATCCCAGAAGAGGAGGAATATGGGTTCAGAACGTTTGGGGGCCATTGCTCAACAGGTGACGGAACTGTCTGAAGCCGGATTCATACGAGAGGTTAAGTATACCACCTGGCTCTCCAACCCGGTGTTAGTAAAGAAGGCGTCAGGAAAATGGAGAATGTGCATTGATTACACAGATCTCAACAAGGCCTGCCCAAAGGACTGCTACCCACTTCCCAGCATCGATCGATTAGTAGACCAATCTGCTGGTTATCGCCTGCTATCCTTCATGGATGCCTACTCCGGCTACAATCAAATTCCAATGTATCCTCCAGATCAAGAAAAAACTGCGTTCATGACAGACCAAGCTAACTACTGTTACAGAATGATGCCGTTCGGCCTAAAAAATGCCGGGGCAACATACCAGAGGATGATGAATAAGGTTTTTGAGGGTCTAAATGGTAAGGTTGTGGAGGTCTACATTGACGATATGATTGTCAAGAGCATAGAGGAAGGACTTCATGCTCAAGACCTTTCAGTAGTGTTTGATCGTTTACGCCGGTATAACATGCGCCTGAACCCAAAGAAATGCACCTTTGGAGTCCGGGCTGGAAAAGTTTCTAGGGGTTCATGCTTACTGAAAGAGGGGTTGAGGCCTAACCCGGAAAAATGCAATGCAGTCTTGGAAATGAAGAGTCCCGCGTGCGTCAAAGAGGTTCAGCAGCTCACAGGCCGCCTTGCCGCCTTGACTCGTTTTATATCCAAATCCGCGGCAACATCGTTACCTTTCTTCCGGCTTCTAAAGAAGGGGTCCCAGTTTCAGTGGACCCCCGAGTGTGAGGAAGCTTTCCAACGGGTCAAATAGATTTTGGCAACTCCTCCTATCCTGACAAAGCCAAGGCCTGGAGAGCCACTTTTTCTTTATCTATCAATCATAGAGGAAGCAGTCAGCGCCGCCCTGGTCCGTGAGCAAGACGGCACTCAATGGCCTGTTTTCTTCGTGAGCAAGGCGCTGCAGGGCCCAGAGTTGAGGTACCCAAAGGTAGAGAAGATGGCATTCGCACTTCTAACGGCAGCAAGGCGTCTGAGGCAGTACTTCCAAAGCCATCAAATAATAGTACGCACAGATCAGCCTATCTGTCAAATATTACACAGGCCGGACCTGGCAGGAAGAATGGTTTCGTGGGCAGTGGAACTATCAGAGTTTGGGATCATTTATGAGCCTCGGCAAGCCCTCAAGGCACAAGCTCTCGCGGATTTCATTGCCGAACTCACATCGGCAACCCCTTCAGAGCCGATCCATTGGGAGATATTTGTAGATGGGTCAGCCAACCCTAAAGGATCTGGCGCCGGCATCCTGCTTGAGAATAATCAGGGAATCATCCTGGAGCATTCCCTTAGCTTTTCTTTTCCTACATCCAACAATCAGGCGGAATATGAGGCATGCATCGCCGGCCTTCGTATGGCGGCAGAAATCGGCGCACAGGATATCGGAATAAACAGTGATTCTCAGCTGGTGGTATCCCAGATCAAAGGCGATTACCAGGCGAAAGAGACACTCCTAATGAAGTACTTAGCTCGAGTCAAAGAATTAATGTCGTCCTTCCGGCAAGTGGACATCCGGCATGTACCAAGGGAAAGGAATGGACGCGCTGACATTTTGTCCAAGCTGGACAGCACCCGGTCTTCTGGAAGCCATCGATCCGCCATTCAGGAAAGTATAAACTCTCCTACTGTAGTGCTCTCCGTTGACAACGAGATTCACTGGTATAACGCCATACAAAGATACCTGGAATCCGGAATCCTACCCGCTGAAGCCGGAGAAGCAAGGAAGATACAGCGCCAGGCAGCGCGTTACTGTATACATCAGGGGAAATTATACAGAAGAGGAATCTCGCAACCACTATTAAAGTGTATCCCTCCATCTGATATCTCATATATTCTGGCAGAGGTGCACGAGGGATGTTGTGGCCAACACCTTGGAGCAAGGGCATTAGCGAAGAAGATTCTCCGGGCTGGTTACTATTGGCCAACTCTGGAAGCCGACGCCGCCACACATGTCCAAAAGTGTGATTCTTACCAGCGGCATGCCGACATTCACCGGGATCCCCCCCAGGAACTATCCTCTATCACGGCGCCATGGCCTTTTGCATGGTGGGGGATAGATATCCTGGGACCTTTCCCTCTAGCTCCAGGACAGGTCAAATACCTGGCCGTAGCAGTTGATTACTTTACTAAGTGGATTGAGGCAGAGCCATTAGCTAGGATCACTGCCAAAAACCTGGAAAGGTTCGTTTTTCGGAGGATAATATGCCAGTTCGGGATCCCGCATACCATCATTACGGACAATGGAACCCAGTTCACTGATAAAGGGTTCAGGGACCTGCTTCAGGGGCTTCACATCAAGCAACACTTTACGTCAGTAGAGCACCCACAAACAAATGGGCAGGCTGAAGCAGCTAACAAGGTAATTCTGCGTGGTTTGAAGAGAAGACTGGAAGACGCAAAGGGGTTGTGGGCTGAACAATTATGGCATGTATTGTGGGCATATCGCACCACCCCTCATTCCATAACTGGGGAATCCCCATTTAGGCTCACGTATGGCACCGATGCCGTCATCCCGGTGGAAATCGGGAACCCGTCTCTTAGAACCCTTGATTTTAAGCCTGGAATCAACGAACACTGCTTACGAGAAGACCTGGACTTAATTGAGGAAATTCGCGATAAAGCGGCTATCCGCGAAGCCGCCATTAAAGCTCAATCAGCGGCTCAGTACAACTTCAAGGTGGTCCCTAGAGCCTTCGAGGTAGGGGATCTGGTCCTCCGCCGCGCCGACATAGGCGGGAAAAACGCCGCCCAAGGAAAGCTGGCGTGCAACTGGGAGGGACCATACCGGGTAATGACGAAAACTAACACTGGAGCATACGCCCTTGAGACTTTACAAGGGATTCCTATCCCAAGAACGTGGAACGCCGCCAAACTCAGAAAATATTTCAGTTAGATAATGACTCCCACCAGAATGGGAAATCTGAATGTTGTAAAAACTCAACAAATGGGATACTTTGAAGTCTACAAGGCCTAGCGCCGTGGCTCGAATGCCAATTTGAAATGTAAAATCTACAAGGCTTAACGCCGTGGCCTAGAGCCAAATAAAGAAGCATATTCATTACGTTTCATGATAAAACGGCTTCGCGCCGTACGATCACTTTCGGATTTAACATCGAGCAAAGGCATCAAAGATGATATCCCTCTATGACGGCTTGCCACCTTCATAGCAGGGATACATCCGAAAGCGCCCCCTAACTGAAACTTAATTTCAGTACAAAGGGAAAGAAAGGATCCCGACACTGGCAATGTCCGGGGTCCTGATGTGCGTATATAAAATCAAGCAAGAAAGCAAAAGAGCAGAAATTCAAAGTCACGAAAATATGTTATAACAAGCGTTTGATCGCTTACAAAAGGCGTCACACCGCCAAAAAGAAAATGTAATAATTACAATTAAGCCGGCATTCCGGCCCTTCATTCTTGAACACTGGAAAGCGCAGTCACATCACCATCAGATTTGTTGTCTTCCAAACCAAGGATCTGGGCATCCACCATCTCGGATTCAGATGGGCCTTTCATATCCCCGGTAGTGATGTCGGCCTCCAAAATCAGGGGATGCATGGGAGGAGGAGCGATCTCTACTTCGCTGGGATCTTCCGCCACAAAAAATTTCCCGGTACCCCGGTACCATTTGCCATCCCGAACCACGCAGAGCGTGCTCATGCCTCTGGTCCGCAGGTCAACCCCGGGGTTCAAGAATTTGATCTGATCTATGGCGTTATGAAAGAATACTTCAGCCGATTCGTCCCAGAGATCTTCCACCCGCTGGATCTCCTTCTCAAACTCCGCCGCCTTAACCTTCCACTCCTCCCTAGCCTCCTCGAGATCTTCCGCCATCTTTTGTTTTTCCAGGACGGCTTGGATGGTTTAGACCTCTTGGTGTCTAGATCTGACTTTAGCTTCTTGATCTCTTCCTCCAGCTCCTTATTCTTGTCAGTAAGCCGGATATTGTCATCAGAAAGCCCCTTCACCTTCTTGAGGGCATCCTGCATCACGACTTCGTCGTCCTTCAGCTTCTTCGAGACGGCTTCGAAGTCCTTCTTGATCTGAGGGAGGGCGGCCACCTCATCTATGGTACTGTGAAAAACTCCGCCATCATGGCACCCCGCAAACACCAGGTGCCCACCTGACCCAGGAAATCTTTCATCTCAGCAGCGGAAGAACCCGTGAAAACGCGCTGACCCTGTTGGCCCAGCAGCTTCATGGCGGCGTCCTCCTCGGGATCCGGCGTGGCCCAAGATATCCATTGGGAAGTAGAGACACCGAAGGCGTTTGAAACGCGGAATGACTTGCGCTGGAATCAACACCCTTTCCAGAATTAAGGGGACCCTTCAGCGCCTCGGTCCGAACCTTCTTCAGAGGACGTTCACCTGGGACCTGGGTTGCTGCTTGGGAGGATGTCAGAGCGGATGAACCGGCCCCAGTGGCCACCGCTCTTTCTGCATCAGAGGCTGCCCTCTTAGCGGCCTCACGCTTGGCCCTTTTCTCCGCCAATGCCAGCATGTTGTTTCCCGCCATGTCACCTGCAAAAGAAGGACAAGAGATATGAGAAAAATGCTCCAACGAAGCAACACAAGGTAATCTGGGGAATACCTAAGCGATCTTTTAAGCTCCGGCCACCGCCGTTGAGGATTCGATGGCACCCCAAGATTCCGTGTTCCTCTCTAAAAGCTTGCAATGCCTTCACCACGGCAACCTCAGGGTCAGATAGCTCTTCAATACCAAAAACATAATCCCTGGACATCCTGTTAAAATGATCTTGAGTCCAGTATAGCGGGAATTTGGGCTTGCCGTCTTCTTTAAGCAACCATCGCTTCCCGCTCTCCCTTGGACGAAGAAAGACGAAGCGCTCTTTGAAGTTCTTGTATGAAGCCTGATAAACTTCAAAAAGTTTGCCGCCAGGACCGGCCCTGAAGGCCAGCCACGCCTTCCGCCTATTCGCATCCACCACAGGGTACGGTTTAAACATGTGAAAAAATATATCGAAGTTGTACATCAACCCCAAGGCGTCGCATACCTCCATGAAGCTGCGGATGAAACCCCAGGCGTTCGGGTGTAGTTGGGAGGGGGCAACGCCCAAATAACGAAGAAGGCTAACTTCGAAATTTGAGAACGGAAGCCGGACCCCCAAATCCGTAAACAAACACTTGTACATGGGCAGAAATGGCTCTTCTGAGGTCCCTTGACTACAAACCCTATCATCTTCCCCGGGGAGCTCCACAGACCAGTCATCTTCGTGGCCGGGAGTTGTGTAAGTCACATGCCGGAAGGCCAGTTCTAACTCCGGCTCTGAGCTGTACCAACATGGAGTACCCAACGCCTCCACATCTACCCATCTGAGGCTCTCACAGTTAGGCGGTTCCGGGAAGTCGGCCTCCGGGGAAGTGTGAATCTTTCTTTTTCCCATCTCAGGGAAGAATAACTCCTGGGACCTGTAAGAAAGACCCAGTAAGTCCTCGTCAGAATCCAAATCCGAAGACGACAGAATGCCCGAACCCAGCCGGACGGCGCCGACATATTCCCTTACTTCATCCATCCCAACGCTCCTCTCCAGGCGAGCAGATAGCTCGGCATAGAGGGCCCAAAACTCCCCAGGAGTCAGGGAGTCCAAGGGCAAGGCTCCCCGGGGTAACTTCCCAGAAACTGAGTTGTTTAAACTCTCAGATATGGAGCTAAAACCACTACGAGTCCGGCAAACTAGCGGCGCAACCCTACTTTCCTCCGCAGTTTCATCTACTACAACCCGAAAACTACCCTCGGGATCCATTTTTCGATGGTACACTGTCCCAAACACAGCCAGAAAAATACAAAACCACCGGGAAAAGTAAAGGGCGAGGGGTCAGGGAAGTACCTTGGAGGAACTCCGAACAAAAGGCAGAAAGGAACTGAGCAAGACCCGACGGTTCGAATGGCATATACCACCACGACCACCTGAGCAGGGAAGGGACGTTGTGAGCTTCGCCGCACCGGAAAAGGGAGTCGCAGGAGGAAGAGGAAGACAGAGCAGCAAAGCGGAACGACAATTTTTGAAAAAGGGCCAATCATTCTCCTCCCTCGGATCACTTATACGACAGGAGAGATCGTGACACCTGGCGGAACGCCAAGCGACGTGCCCTTAAAAACGGGACACGTCGCGTCTCGAGATTTGAACCGTTGCAGCTGGGGGCAGATTAAATGGCACCGCCATCCGGTGTGTGACTGTCAACCGGGGTAAGAAATACACTCAAGCCGTACATTCAAATATGAAAGTTACGACTTCGGGGGCAACTGTTCTGGACTGGTGTCCGACATCCGGCATCAGTTGGGCACGTGGGCGTCATGCAGAGCCGATAACCACACGACAGCTACCTGAAACGACGGCATAAGACACGGGCGCCATACCGGCATGGACATTTCAAGGCAGAACATGCCAACACGGAGGAATATGTATACTCAGATGTTCACGACATTAACAGATTTACCACTATTTCCTCCATATAAATACTCACGATTTTGAATAATCAGGTATCATTCTGAACATATTCTCATATTTGCTACACAAACTGACTTGAGCGTCGGAGTGTCTGCAGGTACGCCCCCCTCCTCTGTTCCAGGCGGAAACCACCGTGGACGACCAATCTTGCGACCGGAATCCTCCATCGGAGAACCACCCCAGTTCAACATGTATCCTTTACATAAGGCAATCATACTCATGTCAAGAACATCCACATCATAGTAGGGCTAGCTCTCTCAACGAAGTTTTTTTTTTTCATTCACAAGATTCAAACCCAAGACCTTATTTAGGAGAAATAAAACATGTACCACTTAAACCACCCTTGTTGGTATATAACGCATACATTGTGCATAGGAAATCAAAAGAAAATTATAAAAGAGCATAATCACACTCAAGTCGCATTATCTCAAACAAGATTTGAAACAAGTAGAAAGATAATCAAATAGCTACAATACACTATAATGTCATTATAAGAAGAAAAGATAGCTATGTCCAAAAGTATATAAAATTAAAATCCATAAAGGAAACTGGACAAAATGTTCGAGAGAAACTCAAGGAATACGATAGTAATGCGAATTGAAACATCAGGGTGAAGATTTGGGGATGCCATATTCAATTGATGTCTTGATCAATGAAAACCGAGTATGAGCAAGATAAGACGATGATGCTAATAGCACACTTTATAAAGGAGGTCTTTATGAGCAAGTGACGTCATTGTATGAACCACAATAAGCATCTTTGATCTTTTCATATTTTTCAATTGTAAAGTCTTCACATTTATATATGAATGTATATGAACCATTCATTGTGGGGTGTGAGGTAAAAATTGGTGCGGAAGAAAAAATCTACTCAGAGTAAAAAAAATTAAAGGGAAAAATAATCGGGGTTATTAGAGGTAACTATATATGTAATTTAATAATTTTGAAAATTAGTGAAATAAAACTATATTCATGGGCTATATTTAAAAATTGAGTAAAATATGATAAATGTCCCAACTAATTAACATATGTTTTGTATGAGTTTGTTAATATTGAATATTTATAATATTTTGTAAAAGAAGATTTAGAAAAGAAATTGTACAAAAGTAATTTTTAATTCAAGTATATAAAAAGAATGGTGAAATAACTTTTAGTCCCTATAAAATATCTGAGTTTTAATTTGATTTTCGTTTCTAGAATATTTTTCTTTTTTATTTCATCCTTATAAAATATTTAAGTTATTTTTTTAGTCCATGTTGTTGATTTTACTTTTAAATGTGGATGTGTCTAATGTCCATCACAGTCAATAATCATATGTGCAGCACCCTAACACATTTTACAATATTGCTAGCATCTGTAAACTCATTCAGAGATTGTTTAAGATATATAGGAAGGAGAAAATGTACAAAGAATTTCAATTCAAGTCGGACATGAAATTTGACTCTTTGAATGAGTTTAAGGATTGTAACACTCTTATATAATGTGTCATGGTACTTCTCAAGTATTGGTCACTATTATAGATGTTCAACACATCTGCAATCAACAGTAAAATCAATATCGGGGACTAAAAAATAGCTTGAATATTTTATAAGGATGAAATAAAAAAAGAAAATTTTTCCAGGAACGAAAATCAAAATTCAAATATTTTATAGGGACTAAAAAGTTATTTTACCCTAAAAAGAATATTAAGGATATGGAAACTGCAATTATATTCAAAAAATCTATTGAACACTTACATTTTTACTTTATTTTACATATTGTTCATATTGCTCAATAAGGAGAATTTTCAAATTTTTAATGGTAATGTCACTTTTTACAATGTGACATATAATTGATCTTGATAAAATATTTTAACAAATATAATATTATAATGACATTTAAATTAAGATTTTTGAATTAAATTTGTGACAATTATGGCATGTATTTAATTTTATACTTAAGTATAATGGAATTATAATTGAAATTGTTAAATTTAAGACATACAACTAATTTTTTATTCAAGTTAATTTTACACACGCGCGTGCACACATATATATATAAATATAGAATATAGATAGATTATATTAAATATAATATTTAATATTATTTTATTTAAGTTTATTTTACTTTTATATGCACTTATATAGGTTTATTATTATATTATATTAAAAAAATATTTAATGTTTTTATTCAAGTCTATATAGATTATATTAAAAATATAGCATTTAATATTATTTTATTTAAGTCTATTTTACTTTTATATATATATATAGGTTTATTATTATATAATATTAAAAATAATATTTAATATTGTTGTTCAAGTCTATTTTACTTATTATCATATTAAATATAATATTCATTATTATATATTTAATGTTACTATATTCAAGTATATTATAATGTTATTATAATATTCAATGTTATATATTTAATGTTATTATATTTAAGTATATTTTACTTATATAGATAAATTTTTTATATTAAATTTAGTATTTAATGTTATTGTTCTAACTAATTTTACATAGTATATCATATTAAACATAACATTTAATATTATTATATTCAATTATATTTTATTTATTTATATTGATAGATTTATTATACTAAATATTAAATATTATAGTATTCAACAAGGTTGATTTAAGTGGTACATGTTTGATTCTCCTTAAGCAAGGTGTTCGACTCTTGTGGAGAGAAAAACATCCCCAGTTACACCAATGATGTGAATGTTCCTGACTCGAGTATGATTGCCTCATTTGGAGGATACATGTGTTTTAAACCAAAAAGTGGTCAATTTTATTTATTATTATATTAAATATAGTATTTAAAGTTATTGTTCAAATATATTTTATTTATTATTATTATATTAAATATAATATTTAATATTATTATATTCAAATTTATTTTATCTTATAAAAATAAATATTTTATTTTATTTTATAAATTATGAATACTAGTACCTAATAAATAATTGTTTCATAGTGTTTATTCAAAAGAAATATTTTATCATATTTTATGAAATATATAAGAAGAATACAAATATAATATGAAAATCAAACATGCTAAAGCACTTAATAGAAAAACACTTTATAATTTCGATAATAATAATTATAGTAATTATTTAGCTATAATTATTATATCAATATTAAAGCCTTTTTTACATATTTAATATTAAATTTATACAGGAAATAAAAAAACGTACATGTTTTGGAAAATTATAGTTAGGTTACCAATTTTTTTAACGACAAGTATCCTCCGCGGAGGCAATCCACATCATGATAGAACTAACTCTTTCAGCGTGGATTTTTTCATCCACAGGACTCAGAACTGAGACATTACTTAATTAAGGGGAATCAAACATTAACCACTTGAACCAACACTTCAATCAACCCTCATTGGTAACAAAATCCTTTAATTGACTTGACAATTGTATATTTATTTTTTAGTAATAAAGATTAAGTGTTTAATTAATTAGATGATAGTGTCTTTTTCTAGCTATTTATATATCTACTTTCTTTATATAGAGCTTCTACTACGATTGTACATTATATTTAAAAAATTAAAGAGTTTTTATAAGGGTGAAAGCTTAGGACTTTCCACCGAAATATCATCCTAATTTTTTTATCGGAATAATTATATTAATATTGATAGTTAACAATTATATAAAAAAACACAAATTTGATAATATTAATCATGATTTTGACCATTTATGACTCTCAACAAATTAAGTATCATATATTTGATATTAAATACTAATTATTTAATTAATTATTTTTCTTTTGTGATATAAAAATAACTTTTTGCACTACATTGATGATTCCATGCAATCTCTCTCTTTTCTCTATGAATTTTATAGCTTGATTGTGTAGAGAAAAACTAACGCAGTTTGATTTAAGTCTTTGAACTTTCCTTGCATATTTTTTTCTATGGAATTTTCTATGAATTTTGCAATTTCCCTGTGAATTTATTTTTTTTTATGAATTTCATATTTTTATATGGATTTTCTTATAGATTTTTCAGCAGTAATATCTTACAAATATTATCAAATGAAATATTAGGAAATGTGATTATTTCCTTAAATTTCTATGGATTCTCATATAAATTTGTATTTTTAAGAATAAAGTAACGATTATTGCAGATTTTTTTATGGATTTATTTAGAGGAAAAAATCACAAATAAGTCCTCCAATTTTTCAAATTCATCAGTAAATGCAGGAATAAAGATCATGGAAAAAATTTAAAACTTGAATAATGTCATTAATAAAGTAGAAATTTTATATTTTAATATCATAATGAAATAGATAATGTTTAATATCTAGTATGTGATTTTTATTGAGAACTGGAAGTATAGTATAAATGCCTAAAATCAACTCTAAGGGTTGATGTGTTCAAAACAAAAATTGTTTATGCTATTTAAGGACTTTCTGTTTTAATAAATCTAATTATTGTTTTTAACATATGTATAAAGAAATAATATATTAACGTTACCATATTTCTTGATATTATTACAATGACATGAACTAAAATTGAATCCTATCATTAATTTTTATTGTGTGGTTCGCTGACACCATAGAGTTGCAGTTTGCGCTATATAACTCTCGATGAGAATTGATGATAGGATTGATATCATTTTTATTATAACAATACCCTATAAGACAAGGAGTCAATTAAGAGTCTAATTATGTGGGGAATCTATAATAATTATTCATCATAGGGCTTAACTTTGTAATTTCCATATTATCCATAGTTACATCGAACTATATATATACTTAACCTATATATCTTTAGACATTCCATGGAACTACTAAAGAAATCATGAGGCAAAAAGGTGATGATGTTTGTTATAGATTAAGTGTTAAATAACACTAACAATTTGATGACAAGTTATATTAGGAATTTAAGGAGGTGAATTACTAAGCCCAATATATACTTCATCATTCCCTCCCAAAAAAAGTCATTTAATTGTTAGAAAAAGAGTTTGAAATTTTATTGTCTTTTTATGAATTTGAAGTAGCTTTTGTATTAACGGACCCTTTAATTCTTTAATAATATTTCTTTTCGTATAAAAAATTATTTAACATGAAATTAAAACAAGAAGTACCAATGTTTTATATGTTCTCTCTAGTTATATGTGTCAATCAAGATTTAGACCTTGGAAAAAGTTGATATATGAACCATACTTCCCAAGTTATTAGTCTCACGACAATTTGTTGGGAAGAAGAAGCAAAGAGAGAAATGAGACACCATGAAATAGAAATGTTATATATAGACGAAAATGTTTATTTATTTATAGTTGTAGCATGGATAAATGCATACACTTGTAGAAAGCTTGTTCTTCATTCGGTGCGCATATGCATTTCAATGCAATCAACAACACTATATGGTGTCCCTATCATCACCACTTGACTCCCTCACTTCCTCAGCTACCTCACATGGATCATTACCACCTTCTTCCGGTCCTGTTGCTGGGTGAGTGACCCTATTCCCCATTAAGTTGTCAATCTAAAAAGCATGTTCCAAAAGACAAAAGAATTTTACTTGAAGCAACAAACAAAATTAGGAAAAATAAAACACAACATGCTACCACATTAGTGGAGAAAAAACAAAGTCACGTGTAATTTTTGGAGTTGTTCATATTAGTACCGAAAGATGAAAATTGCATATTCGTGAAGGATAAAAGAAGTTACTTATTTTAGTGCCTTTTAGGAATTAAATTGATGTTAAAAAAGCTAAAATAACTAAATTAAATAACTTTTCATATTTTACAGATAAAAATATAATTTCTATCTTTAAGAACGATTAAGACCAATCCAAAATCTTATAAAAATGAAAATAAGAATTTACTCATTTTTAATAGAATTTAATAAGTATACACTGTGAGAGTAAAAAAAATACGTTGACATCCAATGATGTGTTGTCACATCATTTAATGACTTTAATGATGTATGATGTGTCATATTCATTAAATGATTTCATTAAACGATGTGACAACACATCATTGAATGTTAATGTAAAATTCTTTTACACTGAAGGTGTATAATAATTAAACTCTTTTAATTATGTACTAAAGCGAAATGTTATGTTATGTTTTATTTTAACCTATTTACCAAAAAAACACTATCAAAATATTTAATTATAACAACACAAGAACAACAATAAGTTCCCTTAACACATTCTCTCAATAATTATCTAGTTTGTTTGTGTTTTACTTGAGTGCTTTTATGTACCTCCTCCTTTATCTGTGCTAGTTCATCTTTCAACTTTGTATCGGCCCGCTATGAAATTTATAGAAAACTCTAATTAGTTAACGATGATAATCTTAAATTAAAAATTCCTTGTATTTAAATTGAGGAATTATTGGTTATTTTTGGACGTTAGATAGACATACTTGAAAATTGTCCATGACAACATCTTTATGTGGATCTAGCTGCAAAACTACATCATTTACCAAAAAAAAGGAGTAATTAGTAAGTGTAGAGGCAGAATATTATACACATATATAGGAAGAGATAGATCATAACCTTTAATGAAGACTTCACGAATAGCATCAAGGACATTATCTTGTTCATAACCAAGACGACATAATTCGAACATGTTTCTTAACTTTAGACTTGTTGCTTCAAAGCAATCCAAAATTGCTTCATTAAATTTTCCAATCTTTATAAAAGCTACTGCTCTGCAATTCATTATAACAATATACCCATCAATCATCAATAAGTAAAATTTATAAAATACCAAAAAAACACATATATTTATTTTTTGAAACTAAATAATTAAGATAACAAAAGTTCCATAATGGCCCAGCTAGAAATTAAATTACCTGTAATATAATATATCATTATCTCTACAGAGTGCAACAGCAGCACTATACATCACAATAGCTTTACCATAGCATGCATATTGCATCGCATTGTTTCCTATAGTCATAGTCAAGCTTGATTATTGGAAAGAAAAAAAAACAATTGTAAAAATGCAAGGGGAACCAACAATAACAATTAAATATTTGAACTACTTTTTATGGTTTTATATGTATACCTAATGTTTTTAGTCCTTCGGCAAGGTTGCTACGATCGAATGTTTGATGTCCTGCTCTTCTCAACACCTATTATGTGTGTTGTATCATTCAACCAACAAGATGAGTAAAGGGGAATTGAACTACTAGTGTTGTGTATATTGCATAGCCAACAATAATGGCTACACCATAATCTAATTAATATGTGCAAATATATGTCATGTACTATGAGAGATAACATTGAAATATAGTTTGAATGGATAGAAAGCGATGAAATAGAATGTATCTTCGGGATCAAGACTAAACCAAAGTGGGAAAGAGATGAACCATATAGATGGAAAGGTGGAAAACTTCTTAAAACTTTATCATATTGAATATATTGTGAATGTGAAAAGTGGGGTTGAGATGATGCCTTCATCGTGTAGTCGATTGGCGGTATTTCCTTCATCATCGTCCTTCTTTTTCTCTTATGAATGTGATTCTCATCTTTATTGTGTGGAGGAGAAACGGTTTCAAGGTGGTTCATTACTGTGTCCCATGATTCATAGGGAGAGGAAATGATATGATATAAGTATGTTGAATGAAGGCTACCAAAGGTGAAGGGATCCAGCAAAGGTGTCTAGTGCATTTTATTAAAGAGTGGAGCTCTATAAGGAAGAAATGGTGGTGATTGCTTCTCCATCTTTGCTATCCTCTATAGATGAGAGATTATAGAGTGAGTGAGGAGGAAGCAAGGTGGATAAAAAATGATTGAAAACAGAGCTTTGTGGCTGAAATAAGGTGATGAGTTTCATGGATGAAGCTCTAATACCATATTCACAATCAGAACTAAACCAAAGTGACGAGGAGATGAACCAGATAATTGGAAAGGTGGAAAACTTCCAAACTTTATCACATTGAATATATTGAGAAAGAAGAGATACAATAGTACATTTATACATGTAACCATGTAACAGTGAATAGAAACTAACAGAATAACAAAACTAATTTCCTACACTAACCAACTCCACATCTAGTGAGAGAGCCATGTGAGAACTCTGTCAATGTGATAGAATAATATTATATATCCTCTAATTATTTAAATAAATAAGCTGGAATAATAAATAAAGCATGATAAAAATGCATTTCGTAAAACATGAATGATAGTTTTATAGCCCCACTTAGATGGGGTTTTCAGAACATTAGGAGTGACACCTCTTATTTTTTCTCATCAAAGGGAAAAATCATGTCACCTTCCTTTCAATCTATGTTGATGACATCATTATAGCAGGAAACAACTCAAACTTCTTGAAAGTTTTCATCAGGTAGTTAAATGTATTACTTTCCTTGAAGGATTGGAAAATACACTATATATTTTCTTAAAATAGAAGTTTACAGATATATAAGTAACATGTATACCTCAGACAGTCAAAATACATAGCTGATCTGAACAAATCTTTACTACAAGAAATTAAGCTACCCTTGCCAAGGGTACCAATCCTTTGATGTGACAATTTAAGTGCAAAAGCACTCATACTAAATCAAAACACATTGAAGTTGATGTCCATTATATACGAGACTATGTGTTGTATAGTCAGATCATATCACAATTCCTTAGGTTCCATCCACAGATCAAATTGCCAATTGCCTCACTAAAACTCTCAATTTAATTAGTCAATGTATATATAAGGATAAGCTCGTCATGTGTGTGTATGTGTGTTTAGTTTTCTAAGAAATAGCTAGAACTCAATAGTTATATAAATAAGACATTTATATGTGTGTGTGTGAGTATACCTCTATGGCATCCTTAAAAATTTGCTTGGCACAGGATTTTCGTTTCATGTAGTCATTGCCAACTGATGAATAAAAAAATCCAATTTTTGTCATTGTCATGTGAAATTCATGGAACAATAATGCCAATGATGGGCCTATCTGTGCTCCAGATCCTGCCAACACAAACACTAACTCATATATACTTGAAATATATATATAAGACACGAGTTTAATTTCCAGTGCATACCCATTATATATTAATAGTCACCTGACAGACATATATACCTTTTAGCATATATAATATAATTCTTATATATATTAGCGAAGCTTGTGTTATGCATGTAGACACGAATATATATGTTTTTACCGATAGAAAATAATGGAGGCATAGGTGTAGTATTAGAAGCTTCAGATGTTGTTCCATTTTGTTCATCTGCTTCCTGTGGGTCTGAGTCAAATAAGTTATATAAAGAAACATTTGGAATTGTTGCTTCCTTCATGGATTGATCGATTGTCAAAATAGATGCCTTAAGATTCTCTAATTTTTTTGTATCCACTCCAGCTGAACTTTCAAGTACTGCAGGACAGAAAGGCAATGTGAGTAAAATGCATTTTTCTATGTAAGATGCGTTAATATAACTCATACATTGTGCATAGAAAATCGAAGAAATTTATAAAATAGCATAACCACAATAATATTGAACGATCTCAAACAAGATTCGAAACAAGTTATAAAGATAATTGAATAGTTACAAAGCAATATAACACCATTCAGAAGAAACGGTGGTAATGTCAGAGAGTAGATGGGCTATAAAACTAAAATTCATAAAGGAAATTGGACAAACCGCTCGAGAGAAACTCAAGGAAGACAATGATAATGCGAATTGAAACATTGGGGTGAAGATTTGGGGATGCCATCTTCAATTGATATCCTGATCAGTGAAAGTTGAGTGAGTACGTAAGAGCAAGATACAACGATGATACTTATAGCATACTTTGTAAATGAGGTACTTATGAACAAGTGACATCATTGCGTGCCCACAAGAAGCATCTTGACCTTATCATGTTTTTCATTAATAAAGCTTTGGCAATAATAAATGTAAATGAAGTATTTATTGTTAGGGTGTGAGGTAAAAAATGGTGTGAAAGAAAAATCTACTAAGAGTAAAAAAAATTAAGGGAAAATAACCAGGGTTATTAGGGGTGATTATGTAAATTAATAAATGTAAAAAATAGTGAAATAAAATTACATTCATGGACCATATTTAGAAATTGAGTAAAATATGATAAGTGTCCCAATTAATTAACATATGATTTGCAAATAATTAATTTGGTCATGGTAAGAAAAAGAAATAGTTGTTTGAAATACATTCCCTTTGTCAAAATCTATATTTGTTAATTAAAATAGATTATTTTTAATAGACAGTCTGCCTAATATAGAATGTTAATTATTAGTTTATTACTAACTCAATTCAATTTCAAACAATTAAAAGTAATTATAATATAACATTTGCTAACATTTATTATTTTTGTGATATGATTTCACGTAAAGTTGGTGATACCTCAAAAAAAATTAATCATATATTATTTTCAAGTGAGATATGATAGCAAAGTTGTCAATATCTCAAAAAGGCCAGCATTAATAAATTAAAAGAATAAAAAAATATTTTTATTTTTATTTATATTATTTAAATTTCCTTAATATTTAAGAAGTAATTAATAACCCTCTTAATTATTAACTATAACCAAGTGTAAAAAAATATTTGAGAGATAACACTTCTGGATTACACATGTTTGCTAATATTTTATACTTTACATTTTAAAGAAAATATAAAAGTGATTATAATTTAAATATATAAAGAATACATAAAAATAAATTTTTAGTAATTTTTAGATATAAACACAATAAAATGAATCAAATGTGCATTGAGAGATTTTATTATATAATTTATCTTAAGCAACATTTTTAGTGTACCATTAGTAAAGTTGTAGGGGTGTAAATGAATTGAACTATTCATGAACTATTTGAGTTTGACTTATTATATACTCGATCAAGCTCTTTTTTTTTAATTAAACTAACAAATCAAGTTTAAAATTGGGCTCGATTATTTAAATGAGATCAAGCCCAAATTAAATTTTATAAACTTAACATTAAGAGCTGATGAGTAGTTCGCTTATTTTATATTAGGGGAAGAGAAACACAAAGTGTCTCTCTATATATTTTAAAAAAATAAAATAAAAAAGAAAAGAAAAGTGATTGTCGGTAGTTATTTTTGTAGAAATAGTTATTAAAAATTTAATATAAGGATAAAATTATCTAGTGAAATGTGGATATCAAAAGAGGGGTATTCCCTTTTTTAATAATTATATATCATGAAAGTAAAGTAATATTAGTAAAAATAAAAAAAGAAAACGTAAACTTAAAAGTTTATTTTTAAAACAAATAATAAAATGAAAGAAATACTCTAAAATTATGAAAATAAGTTTTCAAATAATGTTTACATTAATCGAGAAGTTATGAGTTGGATTTCTAAAAGACAATACTATGTAATTTTTGAACTACATATTCATTATATTAAGAATAAATTTCAAATTTTAGATTACAATTTATTATTAAAATAAATATTAAATACTAAATCGAAAAACTAAAAAAATATTTAAGAAAAAATTTTATAAAAAAATAGTTAAATTATAAATGAACTAACTAAGTCAATCTCATTTTTCAACAAGTAAAGTTCAAACTTTAAGGTTAACTCTTTTAAACAAATGAACCAACCTTGAGCCATAAAGTTTTTCATGAACAAAGCATGACTTTGTCCTTGACTCGGGTCAACTCATTTACACCTCAAACTATTAGTTTTGTTTGAAGTCTCTACTTTTATAACTAAAAGTATTTTTAAGTGATCTATCAAGGTTTTAAAAGTTAATACATTCAATATAATACCATCAGCATACTTAGAGGATAAGAATTGGGAAATATCTCTTTCACAGCCAATTTTAGGATGAACCATTTTTTTATTGGTCCACCGTAGATCACTTGTTTTAATCTATTGATTTATTAATTTTATATTGAATGGCTAGGATTTCAATAGTAACAAGAGTAAAGTTAACATTTACTATACTCCTATTGTAACTTCGTAGGATATCTTTTTTGCTAATTAAGGTCCCCTCCATGGTAGATGTTTTCAGAAAGATTCATTGCGTTTATTCCTTTCTTACCCATCTTTATGTTGTGAATGTTAACTTTAGGTTGATGATTTAAAGAAACTATTTGAAACCTGTTTTTGTGACGGGGATGGAACTCAGATTGGCTTGCAACGGTGCTTGCGATGTTGCAGGGTGGTTCTGTCAGCACAAGGAGGGTCGCGTTGGTCGTTCACAATAGCCCTGGTGGATGACGACGACCATGGAAACACAATGTAGGGGTGGCCAAGATTGACTGACCTGACCCAAACTCGAACTACCTGCAACAAAAAAAGAAGGGTACGTGCAGGTCAGCGGGTATGGACATGCGATAAATTGTGAAAATCGGGTGTTTCGTGGTCGGGTTAGTTTGCATTTTAAATATCTATCGATATCCGATCCAATCCAATACATGGTATTGTTTTATTGGCTTTTCAGAGAGCACACGGATTGTGCTCCTCTTCAACAACCAACAACATTCCACTATTATAATCTAACGATGAAAATTGTTTTTTCTCTCTCTTTCTCTTTAATTTACTTCCTTTTTGGATTCCGAACTTCCATTTTTGATTTTCCAACAAACCAAAACTATACCTCTCCCTCCCACTCCCAGACCCAGATTGTTCTTCTATGGTCTTTCTCAACTCTAATTCTCTCAACCCTTTACCTCTCTCTCTCTCGCCTCTCGTCCCTCTCTCATCTCGACGGTAGAACCGCCTTTCTTCACTGCTATGGCGAGGCCCCTTTCTCACCCCCAGTGAATGCCATGTATTTTTTTTCCTTAAAATCGTGTGGTGCCCATGAATAGCTGAAAAAAACACTAATAAAATAATAAAAAAATTGAGACGCTCTTACAGTACAAAATAATGCCTCTGCTGATAAAAAAAGAGTCTACTTTCTCTGAGGTGGGTTAACTTTATCAAGACCAAAGTATAGAATTAATAGTTACAATGACTTTCATTTATTAAAATGGAATATCCCTATTAAAATAAAACACATCCCTATTTGATAGACAAATAATAAATTCATACAACACAATTTTTTTTATTTCTATTTCTCTCCATCACATCTCATATTTCTCTCTACCAAATAATAGTTTTTAGAGATTGTTTTCTATTGATAGTGCGTTTGGTGGTGCAAACCCACATTTCACCTTTTCCATCATTTACAAACTTGTTTGGAAAAAGTGTTTGATTTATATTTCAATGAGAAAAATTGCATTTAAATGTGATTCTAGCACGAAGGACTTTATGTATACTTAACCTCAAAGTCCAAACTAATATTTAGCTAAAGGTTATTTTAGAAAATTAAGTTTTTTTTTAAATTAAATTTGTATTAAGTTATTTACATCATACATGTGCATTGGAGGGTTGATAGTGAGTCTGGAAACTTTCCACAGAAATATCATTGTCTCACCCTTTTTTAATATATTATTATTGATAGTTAATAATTATATAAAAACGAAATTTTGATAACATTAAACATCATTTTGACCATTTATGACACTTTCCATTCAAAATATATATCATATATTAATTACTAATTATTTAATTAATTATTTTTCTTTTATTATATAATAATTTTTTTGGCATTAAATTGATGATTTCCTACACTAACCAACGCCACATCTAGTGAAAGAGCCAGGTGATAACTTTGTCACCCCTCATATGCTAGTAGGTGGGAGATATCCACCATAGCCATCTTGGGATGTAGCACAATTCTTGGACAATGGAAACCATTATAACACCTTGAGTCATTGAAATGTAGTCACTACTGAGTTTTCATTGTTAAAAGAGTTGCTTGAACTTGAGAGTTATAGCGTCCTAATTCCTAAGTCCAAGAATTATGCTTGTACATAATTCCCAAAACTTACAAAATTGTTTTGCGCATTATCAATATCGACATTCACACATATACAAACTATTAGTATATGCACTAGAGACCTATATGCTTTATTTTGAACATCCATCACTTTGTATCATATTATTTTATAAAGACAATTCGTTTTATTAATTCTTTTAGAATGTAATTAATGTTCTTAAAATAGTAAGCTCAAACTTCATAAGAAATCAAGTAGATGACTTGATCGTGAGATCTTATGAAGAACTATTCTTAAAATAGTCCCTGGTCAAGCATCTTATTAGGACAAAAGATGCATATATTTAGACTAGTATGTGAGTTCGTTGATGATCACATCTCACGGATCATGGATATGAGATATCATGTGCTCACATAAGTAGATATTAAGAGTAATGGTGTACTGGACCGACCCACCTTAAGAACGTTGCATGGATTGTTACATAAATATCATGAACGTTTCTTAAATTGATAAATATTATATGAAGTCCTTTGACCTAAAATCACTACGGTTTCTACATGGGGAATTATGTGTTTTAAATATCATCAAACGTTGCCTGTAACAAGGTGATTATAAAGTTGGTATTTGGACATATAATAAATTATGTGGTGGAATATGAGTGACCGAGATGAGATTTGTCCCTCCTATGTAACAGGAGTTATATCTGTAGGCCTCTTGATAAAGTTAGACTACAAAATGCATGGTCATACTCAGGAGGATAAACATGAGATGATTATTTTCCGTATAGTCTACTTGGGGATCAAGAAAACATAAATTGAACTATACAAGGTTGACACATTTCATGCCCTTGTGTTCAATTAGATATTTGGACAAAGGGACAGATCATATAAATTATTATCATAAAATAGGATTCGTCAAAGTTGTTGATAATCTCAATATTTGGGTAGTAGTGATGTATTGCTAGATACCACTCACTATTTATGATATTAAATATAAAAGGGTTTTATTTTAATATCATAACCAAATATTAAAAGCCTATTGGGTCACACGCATACAACAAGCCGCTAGGAAAAGATAATAATTCTAATTTGATTAGAATTATAACATAATGAGTCAGACCCATATGTGGTAGGGATAATAGAGTGATGGTAAAACCCTAGCCGCCACTCTATAAATACAGCATGAGATGCCTTACCCTATACACACGAGTAATCGCTCTTACTCTCTAAACACTACTAGCAGAGTTGAGGAGGGTCTCCTAGTTCGGCTGTTGGCGTGGACACCTCCATAGACGTGGCTGCTATTGCCTCGCTTACAATCCTCAAAAGGTATGTCATTATGTTTCATGCTTTTTATGCCTTAATTCGTGTTATCGCATTAACGATCATAACAAGGGAGGGAATCCATTTATTCCCCCGCACCCTGACCACATGCTTGATTCCCTTCACAAACGCTTAAGTAATCCAACAACTACTTAAACTCAACATCAATACATCATCCAGTAAATCCAGTAAAATGTCAACATTGGCTCAATACAACATATAATGTAAATCTATAGGCTCAATGGGATACAATTGTACATGCGTCCTGACATAATAGAAATAGGCCTATAAAGGCTACACATATACTAAAATATCCCATCCAAAAGAATACAAGTAAAGCCTATACAAAATAATCCTAAGTCAAAGGATTGGGCCACACCAGGCCCAACCCTAAACTCTTTGTTCCCAGTCAAGCATCCGGTCGAGAACCCTACAGATCTAAACATAAAATCCACAACGTGTGGTGAGACTAACGTCCCAGTGAATGTGATAAAGCGTGCAGTGTGGGAGAATAGGCATATGAGGTGCAACAATCATCATATGAATCAAATATGTTCATCAAACATAAATAGCAGAGCGAGAATACTGAAATATTAGTCGTGAAGTGTTTAACCCAACACTCTAGGGGTCTTTCCACTTTTCTGTGATGGCTAGACTAAATTCAGATTAACAGGAACCGTCGTTCTTGAAGGCCACTAGGACCTTACCTTTAAACTGTGATAGATTTTAGAAAACATGAGAGTTTTACCATGAATCAATTGAATTCCTCTTTGGCCATAGGTCCATGAATATTCTTACATGATTAGGGTTCATGAATATGAGTTGTGATATTTATTGAACATGATTGTGTAAGCAAGTCATTTTATGAAATGCATCATCAATACTCAAACTTAACATGGAACACTAACTGTAAACCCTAGGATTATGCAAACATCAAATAAAATCATCACATACAATAATCCCTAGCCCTTAGGATAACCAATTATCACAAGCAAGATAAAACAAACAAGGGAGAAGAGAATATGAGTCATTCATTGATTCAAGCAAGATAGGAGTGAGTAGGTGAACCACACTCACCTCAAGGGTAGAGGAAAAGGATGATGAAGGGATGGGGAATGATGGTCCAAGGCTCCTCTAGAGATTTGAGGCTTCAATCCAAGCTCCCTGCTCTTCCTTCTCTCTCTCTCTCTAAAATCCTCTCTCTAAAATTATGGTGAAAGACATAAATGTCAAGCCCTAATTCAGAAAACGCATTAAAAGTTATTCTGCGTAATCTCGCTCAAGCGAGGACTTGCTCGCTTGAGGGAGGCAAAAAGATGTTTTGCAAGATTTGCGTTCTCGCTCAAGCGAGAACCTGATCGCTTGAGTAAGAGCAAGTCAGAGAGCAACCTCATAATTGAGGGGCAATTTCGTTTGAGCGAGACCAAGTCAAAGGCCAAACTCTGAAATTCCCTCCAATTGCGCTCAAGCGAGAGCCTTCTTGCTTGAGAGAGAAAACTAGAAACCATCTCCCTTGTTTTTACTGATAGATTCGCTCAGGCAAAGGCACTCTCGTTTGAGTGAGCTTGCATCAGAATGGAAATTCCAGATTTTCATCCCAAGCCTTCTTCACTAATTATTACCTTTTTTTTCCTAGTTCCTTTTTACAAAAACACCTTTCTAACCCTGTTTGATTTATGAAATTGATTTATACAATTTGGGATGTTCCAAGAGTTGCAACAAAACCTATTTCCTTTACAATTTCAGAGGCACATATTGCTTCTGTAGAAATGAAAGATAGAGTAACAACAACAACAACAACATCGTCTGGAACATAATGTTCTTCTAGCATAGGAGAAGGGACACTAATTTATTTTGCATAAGGAAATTAGGGACCAGTTGCAGAAAGGTATCAAAAACTAAGGTTGAATCGGGGGTGGGAAAAAAAGCTAAGGAAAAAAATGGTAACAAGTCGTCAAGACACAGACCCAAAAAGTGGGATTGAGATGATTCCTCCATCACGTAGTCAATAGGTGGTGTTTCCTTCGTAATCGTTCTTCTCTTTCTTTTTCGAACGTGATACTCGCCTTTATTTTGTGGAGGAGAAACGATTTCAAGGTTGTTCACTACTTTGTTCCATGATTCAACGGGAGTGGAAATGATATGATGTGAGCATGGTGAACCAATGCTACCAATGATGAAGGGATCTAACACAATTGTCCACCGCAACTTATTGAAGAATAGAGCTCTAGAAGGAAGAAATGGTGGTGATTGCTTCTCTATCTTTGATAGCCTCCATAGATGAGAGATTATGGAGTGAGTGAGGAGGAAGCAATGTGGATCAAAGATGATTGAAAATAGAGTTTTGTGGTGGAAGGAAGGTGGTGAGCTCCATAGATGAAGCTCCGATACCATCTTTGGAATAAAAACTAAACCAAAATGAGGGGGAGTTGAAGCAGATAAATGGAAAGGTGGAAAACTTCCAAACTTTATCATAATGAATATATTGAGAAAGAAGAGATAAAATAGTACATTTATACATCAAACAGAACCATGTAGCAGTGGATAGTAACAAACAGATTCCTAATAGAATAACAATACTAATTCCCTATACTAACCTACTTCATATCTAGTGAGAGAGCCACGTGAGAACTCTGTCAATGTGATAGAATAATATTATATATCTTCAAATTATTTAATTAAATAAGATGAAATAATAAATAAAACATCATAGGAATGCATGTTATAAAACATGAATGATAGTTTTATAGCCCCACTTTGATGGGATTTTCAGAACACAAGGAGTAACACCACTTATTCTTTCTCATCACATGGAAAAATCATACCACTTTCCTTTTAATCTATGTTGATTACATCATTATAGCAAGGAACAACTCAAACTTCTTGAAGGCTTTCATCAAGTAATTGAATGCATCACTTCCTTAAATGATTAGAAAACTACGCTATATATTTTCTTAGAATAGAAGTTTATAGAGATATAAGTTGCATGTATACCTCAGAAAGACAAGATACATAGTTGATGTGACCAAATCTCTACTACAAGAAATATAAAGCTAGCCTTTCCAAGGGTACCAACCCTTTGATGTGACAATTTAAGTGCAAATTACACTTATACTAGATCAAAACACATTGAAGTTGATGTCCATTTGATATGAGATTAAGTGTTGCATAGTCAGATTAGATCACAGTTCCTTATGTTCCATCCGCACATCAAATTGCCCATTGCCTCACTAAAACTCTCAACTTAGTTAGTCAAGGTATATATAAGGATAAACTTGTCATGTGTGTGTACGTGTGATTGGTTTTCTAAGCAATAGTCACAACTCAAATAGATATGGAAATAAGACAAATTGAAAGCCATATGTGTGTGTATGTATACCTCTATGCCATCCTTAAAATTTTGCTTGGCACAGGAATTTCGCTTCATGTAGTCTTTGCCCACCGACGAATAAAAAAATTCAGTTTGTGTCATTGTCATGTGAAATTCATGGAACAAGAATGCCAATGATAGGCCTATCCGTGTTCCAAATCCTGCTAACACAAACACTAACTCATATATACTTGCAATTCATATAAGACACAAGTGTAATCTTTATAAAACAATTAATATATAGTTGAATGCATTATATATAGCATGTTAACAATCTACATAACAAAATGAGTCTTAATTTGCATGGTATAATTAATCAAATACACCCCATTTAATTTTTTGGGTTGAAATGATATGTCATACTCATTATTAATTTAACAAGATCCAAATAAAGATGCAAACGCAGATAAATTAAATGAATTAACACAAGTTCTACACTCACCTAATAAATTAGACTCGTGCTATATAACTTCATCAAATCTATTCGTGTAAATTTATATAGAACATAACTTTTTTCTTATCCTCATTAATGTTGGTTTGACGAAATAGTTCAATAATTAATCTAATTCAATTTCAACCCGTCTAAACTGGTTTACTTTTGAATTCAATAATGAGGATGATAATAAACTATCAGAATGAATTTAATCAATTAATAGTTAAACTACTCAAACCATATTTATTTGATTCATATAGGTAAGATTAATGATTGTAAGTTGAGTCAAATTAATTTTAAATAAAAATTAAAAATAAAATTGATTTAGCAATAAAGTGTAAAAAAGAAAATTTTATCTAATCAAATTCCGTCTTACTCGGGTTGGATAAATATTTTTGAAAAAATCACTCAAATAACATCTTTTATATTAATATTTTTAAAAAAAGATTGAAGCAATATTACTCTGTACATTAAAATATTTTTCAAAAATAAAAAAAATACTAAAAAGTTTTTAAAATTCTAATCAATTAATTAAGGAAAAAATAGAAAATATTTAAAACAAATTTTTTGATTATATTAAAAATGAAAAAAAAAATTAAATAATTAAAATAATTATAAGCAGTATCTCATAAACTATACTCATTAACAAGACCTAAAATAAAATCAAAATAAGATTGTTTGATTTTATTCAAGTTGAATTCATTAAAATAAATAATTTAAGTCGAATTCACCGAAACATTGGATCAAACTAGATTTGTGACAAATTCTATATAGGTGAACGGTTCATCATCGAGTCCATATTATCCATACAATTTCTTTTTTTTAAACCATGTATCCTCCACATAAGGTAATCATACTCATGTCAAGAACATTCCACATTATGGTAGGGTTTGTTCTCTCAACGAAGTTTTTTTTATTCACAATATTCAAACTCGAGACCTTGTTTAGGAGAAATAAAACATGTAGCACTTAAACCACCCTTGTTGGTATATAACGCATACATTGTGCATAGGAAATCAAAAGAAAATTATAAAAGAGCATAATCACACTCAAGTCACATTATCTCAAACAAGATTTGAAACAAGTAGAAAGATAATCGAATAGCTACAATACACTATAACGCCATTATAAGAAGAAAAGATAGTTATGTCCAAAAATACAGTGACTATAAAATTAAAATCCATAAAGGAAACTGGACAAAATGTTCGAGAGAAACTCAATGAAGACGATAGTAATGCGAATTGAAACATCAGGGTGAAGATTTAGGGATGCCATATTCAATTGATGTCCTGATCAATGAAAATCAACGGAGTATGAGCAAGATAAAAGGATGATGCTAATAGCACACTTTGTAAAGGAGGTCTTTATGAGCAAGTAACGTGATTGTATGAACCACATAAGCATCTTTGACCTTTTTTATATTTTTCAATTGTAAAGTCTTCGCAGTTATATATGAATGTATATGAACCATTCATTGTGGGGGTGAGGTAAAAATTGGTGCGGAAGAAAAAATCTACTCAGAGTAAAAAAAATTAAGGGGAAAAATAACCGGGGTTATCAGAGGTAACTATATACGTAATTGAATAAATTTAAAAATTAGTGAAATAAAATTATATTCATGGGCCATATTTGAAAATTGAGTAAAATATGATAAATGTCCCAACTAATTAACATATGTTTTGAATGAGTTTGTTTATATTGAATATTTATAATATTTTGTAAAAGAAGATTTAGAAAAGAAAATGTACAAAAGTAATTTTTAATTCAAATATAAAAAGAAAGGTAAAATAACTTTTAGTCCCTATAAAATATTTGAGTTTTGATTTTCATTTCTGAAATATTTTTCTTTTTTATTTCATCCTTATAAAATATTTAAGTTATTTTTTTAGTTCATGTTGTTGATTTTACTTTTAAATGCGGATGTGTCTAATGTCCATCACATTCAATAATCATATGTGCAACACCCTAACACATTTTACAATATTGCCAGCATCTGTAAACTCATTCAGAGATTGTTTAAGATATATAGGAAGGAGGAAATGTACAAAGAATTTTAGTTCAAGTCGAACATAAAATTTGACTTTTTAAATGAGTTTAAGGAGGGTGACACTCTTATATGATGTGTCATGGTACTTCTCAAGTATCGGTCACTATTATAGTTGTTCAACACATCCGCAATTAACAGTAAAATCAATATCTGGTACTAAAAAAATAGGTTGGATATTTTATAAGGATGAAATAAAAAAAGAATTTTTTTTTTAGAAACGAAAATCAAAACTCAAATATTTTATAAATTTATTTTACCCTAAAAAGAATATACAAGGATATGAAAACTACAATTATATTCAAAAAAAATCTATTGAACACTTACATTTTTACTTTATTTTACATATTGTTCATATTGCTCAATAAGGAGAATTTTAAAATTTTTAATGATGATGTCACTTTTTACAATGTGACATATAATTGATCTTAACAAAATGTTTTAACAAATATAATATTATAGTGACATTTAAATTAAGATTTTTGAATTGAATTTGTGACAATTAGCATGTATTTAATTTTATTCTTAAGTATAATGGAATTATAATTGAAATTGTTAAATTTAAGACATGCAACTAATTTTTTATTCAAGTTAATTTTACACACACGTGCACACACACATATATATATAAATATAGAATATAGATAGTTTATATTAAATATAACATTTAATATTATTTTATTCAAGTCTATTTTACTTTTATATATACATATATAGGTTTATTATTATATTATATTAAAAATAGTATTTAATGTTTTTATTCAAGTCTATATAGGTTATATTAAAAATATAGTATTTAATATTATTTTATTTAAGCCTATTTTACTTTTATATATATATATAGGTTTATTATTATATAATATTAAAAATAGTATTTAATATTGTTGTTAAGTCTATTTTACTTATTATTATATTAAATATAATATTCATTATTATATATTTAATGTTATTATATTCAAGTATATTATAATGTTATTATAATATTCAATGTTATATATTTAATGTTATTATATTCAAGTATATTTTACTTATATAGATAATTTTTTATATTAAACATAACATTTAATATTATTATATTTAATTATATTTTATTTATTTATATTGATAGATTTATTATACTAAATATTATAGTATTCAACAAGGTTGATTTAAATGATACATGTTTGATTCTCCTTAAGCAAGGTGTTTGACTCTTGGGGAGAGAAAAACATCCCAACTGAGGAGAGCTAGTTACACCAATGATGTGGATGTTCCTGACTCGAGTATAATTGCCTAATGTGAAGGATTCATGTGTTTTAAACCAAAAAGTGGTCAATTTTATTTATTATTATATAAAATATAGTATTTAAAGTTATTGTTCAGATATATTTTATTTATTATTATATTCAAGTTTATTTTATCTTATAAAAATAAATAATTTATTTTATTTTATAAATTATGAATATTAGTACCTAATAAATAATTGTTTCATAGTGTTTATTCAAAAAAAATATTTTATTATATTTTATGAAATATATAAGAAGAATACAAATATAATATGAAAATTAAACATGCTAAAGCACTTAATAGAAAAACACTTTACAATTGCGATAATAGTAATTATAGTAATTATTTAGCTATAGTTATTATATCAATATTAAAGCCCTTTTTATATATTTAATATTAAATTTATACATGAAATAAAAAAGCGTACATGTTTTGGAAAATTATAGTTAGGTTACCATTTTTTTAATAACAAGTATCCTCCACAGAGGCAATTCACATCATGATGGAGTTAACTCTCTCAGCATGAATTTTTTCATCCACATGACTCAGAACTGAGACATTACTTAATTAAGGGGAATCAAACATGTACCACTTGAACCAATACTTCAACCAACCCTCATTGGTAACAAAATCCTTTAATTGATTTGACAAATGTATATTTATTTTTTAATAATAAAGATTAAGTGTTTAATTAATTAGATGATAGTGTCCTTTTCTAGCTATTGTTATATCTACTTTATTTATATAGAGCTTCTACAAAGATTATACATTATATTTAAAAAATTAAAGAGTTCTTATAAGGGTGAAGAAGAAATGTAAAGAAAAATGACTTAAATTAATTACGATAAAGTGTGTAAATCAAAAAGTGAGAGCGAGGTTTAAGAATAAACGATAGGAAACTATTTAATTAAACATTTTTTAGCAAATGGAAATGAAGTATGTTAGTCAGATGTGAATCTCTTTGATGTAAAATTCTTTTAATTAAATACGAGAAGTGACGTCAGGATAGAAAAGATGATATTGAAAGGAATAAAACTTAAGAAAATATGAAATTAGAGTTCAAGAATAGAAGAATTGTTGGAGGGAATGATTAGAAATGGTGGGGGAAGAAGTTAGTTACTTTTCAAAATAAAAAATGATATATATAAAAAATATATAATTCTTTTAAAAAATGTGATACTAATTAATATTTAATTATCTAATTAATTGTCACCATATTTATATTCAAAATATAACTTATTTTGTGAATTAATATATATCTTAATTCACATTAATACTCCATGTGTTCTAGATGCACAATTTGATATGATTGATGATGTTTATACTGTTGAAATTATTAGTACAATGAGTTATTTAAAACTTCCAAATCATAGCATTAAAATGAAAACAATATTCCTATAATATTATTGAAATAACTTTTTGAGTTTCATCTCTTAATAAATTTTTGCAAAATGTGAATTTGATCAATCCAACCGTTGAATTGAAAGTTCTTATAAAGTAGATCAAGCCTATAAAATTTCATAAAAATCGAAAACTAATTGATACTTCATCAAACTAATTTATTTTAACGTATAATATGTTTTTAAAATATAAGTAAAAGTCTACTATTAGATAACATACCTACGAATGTCCAAATTATCTGAAATTTGATATACATGATCATGAAGGTAATATAATGTGATTCAATGGTTGGATTGATCAAATTCACATTTTTCAAAAAGTTATTAAAAGGTGTAATTCATAAAGTTTGACACCAGGTGTCAACGGATCCTGACTTTTTATATATATATATATATATATATATATATATATATATATATATATATATATATATATACACGTCTTTTAGACTGTGCAATATATATGATGCATATCTTATAATCATTGCGATAAACACATGTTCAAAAGGAAGAGTTAGATCTAGAAACAATGTTGGAGAAAATGTTTTAATTTCAAGGTTATTATTAATTAATTTCATTTAATAAAAGAATTGTTTTTAGATTTCAACGTAAATAATTTTTAATTATTTTTCATTTACAATGATAATAAATAAAAGAATAAGATATATAATTTATCTTATATTTAAGTTCAATTTTATATTTTATTTGATATGAGAAAAAGGATTGTTCACTGACAGTGTAAAAAGTTTTACACAGACAGTTAATCACAACCCTTGATTTATGGTAAGTTTGTTGACTTTACTAATTAATATTTTAAAATTCATATACATAAAGAATCATGATTAAACGTCAGTGTAAAACTCTTTTACACTGTTAGTGCATACTAATTAAACTCATTTGATATTGTACTAAACAATTCTTTGCTTTTTCTGGTACTAATATTATACAATTTGTTTAGACTAGTATAGACATTAACTATTGTAATAAATGATTGTACTGTATATGAATAAATTAAATTTGTACACGTGACTCGCCAATAAATGACCTCTCTGACAAGCTTGTGGACTTTGAAATCTCTCTTTAACGCGAGGATTGTGTCAACAATAACACCACTCCTCTAACTTCTAACTTTTCCAATAAGAACTTTTCAAGTTTTAGCCACGATCATCAACACTCTTTTCAAAATTCCTCAAAGAGGTCTCCATCTACCTCAACCCTTATTTGTTATTTTTGAGACAAGAAGCACCACATGACAAAGACATGTTACAAGCTCTATGGTTATCCACATAAACGGGCTCCCCCCTCTGCAAATATGGTACATAAATCTGAAAGCAATGGCCTTACATGGATGCTTGACTCTGACGCTTCTCATCACGTGACTAATGACCTCAATAACCTTTCCATCAAATTAGATTATCTTGGACAGGACACACTCACTGTAGCCAATGGTAAGGCTTTATCGATCACTCACATGGGCTCCACTAAACTCCCCACTCTCTGTTGCCCACTTCATCTTACCAATGTTTTATGTGTCCCTTCAATCACTAAAAATCTTATCTCGGTTTCCCAACTTTGTCAAACTAACAATGTTTCCATTGAACTTTTTCCCTTTCATTTCAAGGTGAAGGCACTGGACAAGGGGTGATGCTGTTACGCGAATCTAATGAGGACAGTGTGTACAAGCTACCAACCAACAACCTACAAGCCCACACTACCTATACCACATCCTCGCCATCCCTTGACCTTTGGCATCTCCGATCGACTTGGCCACTAGTACGTCCAACCCTACTACATGATTTCTATTCAAATAACATTTCCTTTTCTACTTCCAAGAATAAATTTAATGAACATCTATTCAATAAAAGTCATAAAATTCCATTTTTTAGGTCTACCATTTTTAGTAGTCACCAATTGGAATTTGTGTACTATGATGTTAGGGATCCCTCTCGTATTAAACAATTGACGGTTTTTCTTATTTCTCCATACATACAACATTACTTAAGGAGATTGATATGCTTCGCAAGGGAAGTTGGGTGGTGAACATCTCTCATAGTTTCCGCGAAGGAAACAACATTGCGGATTGTTTAGTTGGTTTCTCACATGGATTTTTGCTTGGCTTGCATATTCTTCGCTCACCTCCTCCTGGATGTGTGTATCATCTTTAGCATGATTTTATTGGTGTTATGTTTCCTCGTATAACAAGCTTGTAGTCTTATTTGGTCGTAAGGCCTCTCTTATCACCGAGAAAAAATGTGGATAGACAGACATGATAATCGTGTAATAATAATAATATCATAATGGGTAAAATAACTTATTAGTCCCTATAAAATATTTGAGTTTTAATTTTCGTCCCTTGAAAAAATTTCTTTTTTATTTCATCCTAATGAAATATTTAAATATTATTTTAGTGCGTGTTGATAACTCTATTGTTAATTACGGATGTGTTGAATGTCCATCAAAGGTACCAATCCCATGTGTAATACCCTAACACATTATATAATACTTTATTCGGTCCTAATTATAAGAACATGTCATAAGGTGGGTAATTAACACAATGGAGTAATTAAATGGAAAGAGAAAGATAACGAATCCCAATAAATTCAAGGGCGGTTCAGGAAATATGATACATATTCATGATAATTTTATTGTAACCAACTTAATTAACTAACTTTCTTAATAATTGAAAGGTTCTTATAATTACAGTGTATTTAGTAAGTCATTTCAGCTGTGTTTGGTAAGGTAACTTTTTTTGGGTAGCTATTAGCTTTTATTGAAAAGCTACTTGAGGTAATTTTTTAAAAAAAGCTTATATTTTCTATCACTGGCTGAAAATTAATTACAAGTTTATCCCTCAACCACCCTCACTTATCATTATTTAATAATTAATTATGTCCTTGTATGTCATTTTATCATTTTCAGCTAGTTTTACCAAACATCTTTAATCAAATCAGCTAGCTTTTCAGCTTTCAACTACTTTTACCAAATACACTTTTAGAATGGAAGGGATGACTCTTCATACGAGCTTAAAAGGCTAACACTTTCATAATGCATTAAAATACTGCAATAAAATTACTAACTGTGATAATATTCGATCGCAATTCACAATAAAATTAACGAGTAAAACGTCATTTTGGTCCCTGAAAGATTAACGGTCCGTCAAGTTAGTCCCTGAAGGACAGAAATTAACAAAATAATCCCTGAATCATATTAACGTCAATCAAGTTGGTCCCTCAGTTAACTTGACTCAGTTAAAGTTAACAGAATGCATACATGGCCGATTACCTTTACGCAATGGATGCTGATGTGGCTGGGCAGTCTTTCAGGGACTAGAATGATAATTCTTTCCCCCATCAAATTGGTCCCTGTAATGTATTTTCTCTGTACAAAAAAAAAGAACTCTCATTTCCCCTAAATTGCAGGTATGTGAACCCTAGTTCCAAATTGCAGGTTTTGCTTGAGATATCGATACAAAAATATTACAATTTTCTTTTACAAAAAGGGTGAAAAAGGATACTGAACAATCTAATCCCTTTACTGTATCATAAATAGTTTCACCTTACCTTCGCATGCTAATGAATAGTGAAAAAAATATTAAAAAACATATAGGATTGTATAATTATAGATGAAGTAATATTACCAAATTATTCTTAATTAATACATTTTTATATTTTATGTAAACAACTTAAATTAAAAAATAAAAAAATGTAAATTGTTTACTTAAAATCAAAATTATTATACGACATCCAATCAAAGTGTTGACATTACTAATTAATGGGTTATTGCAAAAATAAATTGGAAACAATTAATCCACTACCCTATAGCCCTTTTCAATTATCATTGAATAAAAAGTAAAAACTAGAAACTAAGAGTCAGTGGCACCAAATCAGTTTCCCATTCAATGAATAAGTTAAGAGGAGAATCTATTTTTCTTTTCTTTCACCTAATGAAAGAGAGGATTTACATCACATCAACGGTTTGACGTAAATCGCAAAATGAGTTTGCGACTCCACTATACATAAAGCACAAACTGATATTGCGCTTCCAGTTGCGCACTGTGAGTTTGCGTAACCTCTTGCCCACGTGTCCCCAGACTAGTAAATTGTTTTCGGTTAACATTATTTTGATAATTTCTTTTTTTTTTAGCCTAAAGTGGTCAAAAAGCCAAATGAGATTTCAGTTTTTTTGTAGAGAGAAATTACATTACAAGGACCAATTTGATGGGGGAAAGAATTATCATTCTAGTCCCTGAAAGATTGCCCAACCATATCAGCATCCACTGTGTAAAGGTAACCCGCCACATATGCATTCTGTTAACAGAGGGACCAACTTGATTGACGTTAGTATGATTTATGAATTATTTTATTAATTTCTGTCTTTTAGGAACTAACTTGACCGACCGCTAATATTTCGAGGACCAAAATGACATTTTACTCTAAAATTAACACCAGAAGCTAAAAAAATTAGCTTAAATATATCATAAAAATGAAATAAAATTTTAAGGAGGGAAAATAAAAACTCTGAATATTTTATTGGGAAAATTACACTCACCTCCCCTGAGGTTTGCCTAAATAACAAAGATCTCCCCTCTAGTTTTTGAAATGCACTCACCTCCCTTGCCTAAAGCAGAATGATAAAAAAACTCGTAGTTGTGGATATTCGTAGATATACCAGCGATGAGTAATCACATATTTATTAAATGAGTGGAGACAAATATTATACTACTCGTCCCACGGGTACCCACATACTCATTAAAATATATTTTCTATTAACTATATTAAAATATTAAGATATTTTATTATTTCATGATGAGATAAAATTTAATTTTATTATTTTATAATAATATTTTCAATACATTAACTTGTAGTAAAATTATATAATGTTAAAATTGATATAATATGATACCATAATATTTTATATGTCATTTTTTTCTATAAATTATGAATTCCTAGATATTAATGGATACTCATGAATACCCGTTACCCGCTTGGGTAATTATTAATTTTAGTAGGTTTTGGATACAGGTAGTGTATAATTCATTCCGCTCCGTTAATATCCCTAGATAATCCTCACAGTGTCAATGAGAAGGAAGTTTCTGCATTTAAAAAACTAGAGGGGAGGTCTTTGTCATTTAGACAAACCTCAGGTTTCCCTATTTTATTTCATCAACATGAAAAAAAATAATTTACACCATCACAATTTCATCAGTAGTACTACTAGGGAAGCTTACCTGCAAACACACTCTTCTCTGCGACCGTAGTCTGTAACCCTTGAAGTTGAACCTGCATTTTCTCCGCCGTACCCCACATCGGAAATATCCAAGTTGCGGCGAATCACAAGCTTCAACGGCTCTCTGCTCCATTCGGGGAATTTCGCATCCCAACCCGTCAGGATAGATCAATCAAACTCTAATTGTCCCTCCTAGTGTCGCCCCCTTCCTGCCTTCTATTTCTTCCTATGTGCGCGGCGCATCACCTGAGCCAGACTCGCCGCCAGCGTCCTGTGTCCAGCATCAAGCGCGCGACTACATCGCTGTCCAGCATTCATCGTCTCCGTCACCAAGCTGAGCGACTGCGTCCACCACCTTGAGCAACCACGTCGCTGTCGCAGTCCATCTTCTCCGGCAGCCAGCTGCGCGACCAAATCCTGCGCGCCGCACACGGTAAGTTGTTACCTTTAATGCATGCGCTTTATCAAATTGGCAACAATCTGTTTGTGCTTTTGTGTTGTGTTGACTGTGGAGTAGACAAGACACCGTCTGTTCGTTGAAATGTCTATGAAACTAATTGGCAGCAATCTGTTTGTAATGTCTATGAAACAAGTTGACAGCAATCTGTTTGTTGAAATGTCTATGAGAATTTATTTTATAAATTATGTTTGGTGTTATTTAAAAATTATGTTTGAATGAACATGGAGTAATTTTTCAATTGAGATATATTTTTGTTAAATTAATGTTTTTCTTATTGAGTTGTTAATTTTTACTCAATTAAACTGTGTGTAGTATGGGCACATAGGTGCCTAATGGGTATGAGGAGGAACATTAAAATTGCTGTCGGCAATTTATCAATTTATCATCATCATCATCGCTTCTTCTTCTTCTAATTTTAACTTGTTCTCGGGACGATTCATTCTATCTTTTGTTGCTTTGGGAATTTGGCATACTCTTCTCTGTTGAGTGTTTGAGGTTTTTTCCATGTTTAGTTTGTATTCAATGTTGTGTATCTTGTATTTTTTAAACTCTTAAACTTTGATGTTTTATCATTTTGTTATTATATTTTTCATGAAGTTTTGCTTGCCTTGATCTTGTTTTCTTTTGGCATCATTTCTATGTCATGATTACAATGGTTAACCGCTCTCTAGCTAATTGCTTGGTGGCTGGATTAACTTGAAACTGAACCACAGCAACATGCTTCAAATTTTAATTCCTTTGTGGTTAATGTTGGATTAAGCTTTGTGTAATTAATCTTTCTGTTTTTTTTATTTTAATTATCAAACTTTTTCAAAGATCTTGTTTCTATTTGTTGCTTATTGAAAAATCCTAGTTGGTAACCAGAATGTCATGCACTATTGGGTTTTAGGGAGGAATCCATGGAGACACAAACAGATGGTAATGAGGACGCTATAGCCACCATTAAAGAGATAAGGCAACAGCTTGAAACTCGCATAGAGTCCCAACACAAGGCTCACATGGACATGCTTGCTTCTATGCAAACCATAATACCCAATCTTGTCTCATCCCTTGACCTTTCTCTCAAGGTTGTCTCTTCTTTCAACCATCGTCCTTTTGCCCCTACACCTTCTCTGCCTCAACCAGATCCGAAATTGAATCCCAAAAAACCTATCGAACTAGCTCATCGTTCTAATGCTGAAACTTTCACTGATGGCTCTGTTGAGGCTGACTTGACAAATCCCAAGAATCAAAAGCCCAAAACATCTCTGGATTCAAACCCAGTTTGTCAGGTAGAATCTGAGAAGGTTAGTCCATTAGCGGTGGTTCGATCAATGGTTGCTGTTTGTCTGTTAGGGCGAGTACCATTCTCACCAATTGATTCTTCCACTGTGTTGAGGAAATTGGAGAATGATCAAACAGTGACACCTGTAGAGAAGGCTGCACTTCAGGAGCTTGGGGGGGATTCAGGGGCAACGCTTGCAGTGGAGATAGCTTTGAGGTCAATGGCAGATGATAATGGTGGTGTTGAATTGGAGGAGTTTGTGGTGAGTGGAAAGGCAAGAATTATGGTTTTAAATATAGACCGAACTCGGCTCCTGAAAGAATTGCCAGAGAGTGCACAGTATCAGCAACTTGAATCAAGTTCTGGAGATGGGAATGTGAATCAAAATCAAGGTCAGCAAATCACCACCAGTAGCACTAATGTGAATGGTGGTTTGCTTGGGATGAGAGGACCAGTTCTGAGGCCAATGTCTGATATGTGGATACCCCACGGGGACCCTCACATGTCAGGGTTGCAGCCAGTGTTTTCAGGAGGACCAAGGGGAGCACCCAGGGTAATGGGCATGATGGGGGCACATAGAGGTATAGGTATTCCGTCAATGCATAGACTCCCATTGGGGCCAAATGCACCAGGTAGTAGTCCTAATGCAATGCCACAGAAACCAAGAACTTTAGAGGATGATATGAAGGATCTTGAGGCTTTGTTGAACAAGAAATCATTTAGGGAGATGCAAAAATCCAAAACCGGGGAGGAGCTTTTGGACCTAATTCACCGACCAACTGCAAAGGAGACTGCTGTAGCTGCTAAGGTTCAAATTCACTGCCTACTTTAGTAGTCTCTACACTAAGATTTCCCTAGTGCTTATTGTCAGCTTTTAGTGTACTCTGCATTTCATACAGTTTAATCTAATCTGGCTTGTTTACAATGTATTGTTTCAGTTCAAAACAAAAGGTGGTTCTCAGGTGAGGCAATACTGTGACTTACTGACAAAAGAGGATTGTCGACGCCAGTCAGGTTCCTTTATAGCATGTGATAAGGTTAGCGACAAGGGCAATTTTTAACTGTTTTTTCATCTCTTTGATTTCATTTCTATTGCATTCACTCTTTATTTAAGCTGGTATGCTGATTGACATGTGGTTTTCAATGCAATCTAACCATCAAAATTAGGATTTACATTTAAATTAGCCTTTCTTGATGTGTATCTGTGATCCTTTTCTTGGCAGGTTCATTTTAGACGGATCATTGCTCCTCACACTGACATCAATTTAGGGGACTGTTCTTTTCTTGATACTTGCCGACACATGAAGGCATGCTTTTTACCTCCAAAATCTTAGTTTGATTTTTTTATTTTCATTTTAGCTATGTTTATCATTATTTTGAGTTGTGTTATTCTTTTCTTTCTTCCTTTGATAGACATGCAAGTATGTTCACTATGAGTATGACCCTACACCTGATGTACCTCCAACAATGATGGGTGCTCCTCCTCCTAAACCATTAAAGCCTCAACGTGCTGAATACTGTTCTGAAGTGGAACTTGGTGAACCACAATGGATCAACTGTGATATACGTAACTTTAGAATGGACATATTAGGTCAATTTGGAGTAATAATGGCAGATCCACCATGGGACATTCACATGGAACTGCCTTATGGAACAATGGCTGATGATGAAATGCGCAGTCTTAATGTCCCTGCTCTGCAAACTGATGGGCTTATTTTTCTATGGGTCACTGGACGTGCCATGGAACTTGGACGGGAATGGTATTTGTACTTGTTTTTGGTCATATGATAATTGTTATTTCGGTTTTTCTAACATGTGCAATGTTGCACAGGTTAATAAATCAAAAGTGGAAAGGTTTTATTGGAAATTGCAACTATCACAACATTTAATGCCTTGGTAATATGAAATGTTACATTTTCCAATAAAACCTTTTCACTATTGATTTATTATCCTGTACAACTTTGCATATGTTAGAAAAACAGTTGTTATTTTGATTAAAAAATGTTTGTTGTCTGATTGAGGCTGCTATTAATATTTGGCTTGCATATATTCCATAATGCTCCATGCAGCTTAGAACTTTGGGGATATAAACGTGTCGAGGAGATCATCTGGGTGAAAACAAATCAGCTTCAGCGAATAATCAGAACTGGGCGTACAGGCCACTGGCTCAACCACAGTAAGGAGCACTGTCTTGTTGGAATAAAGGGTAATCCTGAAGTAAACAGGAATATCGACACTGATGTTATTGTTGCTGAGGTCCGGGAAACAAGCCGCAAGCCAGATGAGGTTTGTATATTGTTTATCTAACTTTTAATAGTTAATTATTCCCCTTAATGCTTTGATTGGCTTTATCTCTAAAAAGGTGGTCAAAAGTAGTCATTGATGGTGTATCTATAATTTTCTGTTTTCAAGGATATGTTATGTCCTCTAGAATCATGTTTTTTTTTTTAAATCTAAAAAAAAAACAATTGTTTTACATTATAATAGGCTTGGCCAAGACAAATAGAACTTATTAAAAGCCATTCTCATTATATCTTTTTCCCTTTTCCTTTCCACATTCTTGATTGTTAAGCTTCACATTTCATCTCTCCATTTCCCATGGGCCCCTCCTCGAAGAAGAAACGGTTTAATTAAGCTTTATAATAATGTTATCCTACTATTCTTGTTATTGAATTTAAATTATTCACATGCTTAAGAATTTCAAACAAAGTTTTTGATATTTATTCATGCAGATGTATCCTATGCTGGAGAGGATAAGTCCGAGAACAAGAAAGCTGGAACTGTTTGCTCGCATGCACAATACTCATGCAGGGTAGGTTTTTCTTTCATGGTATTCTTAGAAGTCTGATTGAGATTAAGTATTGTCTACACTTGAAATGGTTTTTTAATGCTATGTAAGCGGAGTTCATATGATAATGTTCTATAAATAAAATGCTTTCTTGTCACGTGCTTTTGATTTCTTGGACTAGGAACATAATCTGGTTGCAGCTGTGGGTTTAGGGCCAAAATTTCATCTTTGATGATAGAAATCATAAGCTGTTTGTGGTGTGCTTTATTAATTGTTATTGATGATTATGTTCTCCATTGTTCCATCAGATGGATGTCTCTTGGTAATCAATTGAATGGTGTAAGGTTGGTTGATGAGGGGCTGCGAGCAAGGTTTAAGGCTGCTTACCCAGATGTGGAGGTGCAGCCACCATCACCTCCCCGAGCTTCTGCTATGGAAGTAGACTCTAGTGTTGCTGCTCATACAAGGAGTCCATTTGCAGTCACAGAATCAAAGTCCACAGCAACGCAGTTTGCAGAGCCTGCGGCTCCAGCAACTTCCTATGCTTCAGAGGAGAAGTCCATTGACGTGGACATTGGCTAAGTTTCCACCAATTCAATCATGACTGGTAGGGACAATTCCTTGATCAAGCTTTAGAGAAAAACAGCATTTTGACCTTTGTACCGTTTTTTAATTTGTACTCTTCTCTCGCTTTTCTTTTTTGCAAATGTAAGAGTAGCAAGGTTTTGAGGAAGAAATACCTGATTTAGGTGAGGATGCTATGTAAATTAAATAATTGTGTAATAGTTGTTAGTTGTAAGGAGTGTTGTAAAAGTCGCATTCCAGTTGTACTTTGATTGCTATATTTAATGTTCAGGCATCAATATGTGAATTTCTTGGTAGTAAAGAAATAGAAAAGAAATTGGGAGGAGAGAGAGGGAATATGGTGAAGAGAAGAATTTGTCTCTTTGATAAGAGAGAAATTAGTGTTATGTGAAAACAATTTCTCATGAAAAGGAGAGAAATGTCGTGGTCACTTTTAATATTTCATTTTTATTTTTCTCATATCAAGCAAGATAAGAGAAAAATATTATTTTATTTTCATTCTATTTTACTTTTATTTCTTTTATATCGAGTAACACAATTTTCTTCTCTATTTTCACTTCAAACTATGTTAAACATTACTTCAAACTCATTTTTGTTTACAATTAAGTTCATTCAAACTTATTTCTTGGGCCTTTGCTGTTCCCACCGGCGTTTTTGCTATTCCCACCCCCACCATTTTTGTCTACCCAGACTACCCCTCCTGGCCCTCCTCCCACTTCCCCAGCCCGGCACCCCCCCACCACCCACCCCCACTGTCCCGCCCCCCTTCCCCCTTCCAATTCCACTTCCCCATTTCCCCTTCCCCTTCCCCTCCACTTACCCAATTCCAGTTTCTCATTTTCAAGAACCCCCCACTGTTACGCCCCCCTTCCCCTTTCCCCACGCCCCTCCTCCCCTTCCCCTCCCCCTCCCCCTGGCCCCTTCCTGCCCCCTCTTTCCCTTTCCCCTTTCCCCCTACGGACACTGTCCGGGAATGGTTCCCGGACAACTGTGTCCGTAAGTTAAAAAATAGCTTACGGACAAGGTTTCCGGGGATGGTTCCCGGACACCCTTATCCGTAAGTTTTTCTTTTTTTTTTAAATGGCTTACGGACAAGGTTGTCCGGAAATAGTTCCGGACACCCTTGTCCGTAAGCCAATTACTGAAGGGCAGTTTGGGTTTTAAAAGTTTTCAAAAAAAATGTGGGGGTGGGAATAGTAAAAACCTTGGTGGGAAAAGCAATGGCCTATTTCTTGTTGGATCAAACACACATTTTATGGACATTTCCATGCCCAAATGCCACAATCACCTACCGTCTTGTCCTTGCACCAAACCCGGGAGGGAGAACATGTTAATGCCCAATTGGGTTTTCTTAAAAGGCCGAAGAAATAGGACCTCTACAAGCTCTAGCCCATAACTATAAGCCATCTTAAAGAACCGTTGGTATCAATATATACGAGAACATCACAACCATTAAACAAATTGCTTCGTGCTTCACTTGCGAAAACCAACAATTAAACTGCTTTGTATTGAGCATTCTAATAAAAGAGACGCATGCATAATAATTAAGTAGTCCCGAAGTGATTCTTCCATTGGAATAGGCTTGCTTGCGTTCATCATAACAACATAGACTATGATTTGATCATTACTCATAGGAGCTACACAACATAAGTACATAACACAACTCAATCCTCTTTCTCGTAAACATAAATAAATAAAAGCAGCAAATCTGTGCAGTATATTTTACAAAATTCCCGCAGCACCTCAATCACTTGCCACTTTTGCTTAATCATGATTCATGAGAACGACTATGAACATATCTATGAATGCGTTGTAGGTTTGGACAAAAAGTAATTATGGTCGTTCCACTATCGACCAAAATCTCTTGTTTAATCAAATGATACTATTCTAGGTGTCTCTTTTTTACCCATCCCATCCAAAAGGGATGAGAGTGAAACAAATTGATTAATGTTATTGTTATCGTCTCCAAAATCTAACAGAATGAAGGAGAAGGGTGTCTTAATTTTTTTCTCTTTGAATAACATTCACAAAAGTAGGATATTATGAGAGTTTATAATAAATTAATATTAATATTAATTTTAATTGTTCAGTTAATGAATTTTTTCCATAATTTATTTAATTTTTATTAATATAATAAAATAGGATATTCATAAATTATCATTAAAATAATTTCTTATTAACTAAATTCTATTTTTGAAGTTCTTTAAATCAATAGCTTTAATTTTAAACATCTTAATTTATTTTTTACTGTTTAAATAATTTTTATCAATTAAACTAATATCTTAAAATATTTTTTAATTTATTTTTTATATTTCGAATTTTTTTACTATCATTAGATATTTTTGCTTTTTTCTTGTTAAATCTAAACTATTAATTTGTATTTTTTATTTTAAAAAATATCTTATTTTTAAATATGTTAAATTAAAAAAAGGGAAAATTACACTCACCTCCCTTGAGGTTTGTCTAAATGACAAAGACCTCTCTTTTAGTTTTTGAAATACATTCACCTCTCTTGCCTAAAGTGGAATGATAGAAAAGCTCTTACTTGTGGATATTCGTAGATATACCAGCAATGAGTACCAACATATTTATTAAATTAGTGGGGATGAATATTATACTACTCGCCCCGCGGGTACCCGCATACTCATTAAAATATATTTTCTATTAAATATATTAAAGTGTTCAGATATTTTATCATTTCATTATGAGATAAAATTTAATTTATTATTTTATAATAATATTTTCAATACATTAACTTATATTAATATTATATAATATTAATTTATATTATATAAAATTAATATAATATGATATCATAATATATTATATGTCACTTTCTATTTATTTTTTCTATAAATTTTGAGTTCTTAAATATTAACGGATACTCATGAATATTCGTTACCCGCATGTATAGCTGTTAATTTTAGTAGGTATGGATAGATGTAATGTATAATCCATTCCATCTCGTTAATATCCCTGGATAATCCTCAAGGTGTCAATGAGAAGAGAGGTGAGTGCATTTCAAAAACTAGAGGGGGGTCTTTGTCATTTAGACAAACCTAAGGGGAGGTGAGTGCAATTTTCCCTTAAAAAAAACATAAAATAAGACAAAACATGAAACAAGCTCAAGTTTTGCTCGTATTTTTAACAAACTCAAACAAATAAATAATATGATTTTTAAATATAAAATATGAGCAAATAATTTAGATTTTGTAAGGATAAAAAAATCATGATTTTCATTCATCACTAATGAATTGATCAGTTCAAATTAATTAAAGAATATATTACAACATTAGTTAAAATTCAAGAACTATTTGAGATATAGGTAAGGTCAAATATACTAATTTATAAAATGTGTAATTCAAAGTGAGTTTATACACTTTTTTTAATAAAAAACTATATGATAAAAATTACGTTCTCTTTTGAAATAATGTCACATTAATGAAGCTCATGTGAAAAATTCATCACATTAGTTTAAGAAATTAGAACAAGCAACCAACGGGGATTGGTTCAAGTGGTACATACTTGATTTTCCTTAAGCAAGGTTTCGGGTTCGAGTTTTGTGGAGGGAAAAATTCCTGCTAGGAGAGCTAGCTAGCTCCACCATAATGTGGATGTTTCTGGCTCAAACAAGATTGCCTCCCGTGGATGATACATGTGTTTAGAACAAGGATGCACACATGGATGATTCTTTTACAAAACTATAGACCCTTTAAGGTGTGTAGGGATGTCAATGGGTAGGGTCTAGGTAGGGTACTATAGTACCCATCCCCATACCCGCGTGGGTAGTTATTCTAATACCCGTACCATTACCCGTTGGGTACTCAAGTAGCCGTACCCATTACCCGCATACCCGTACCATTACCCGTTGGGTACTCAAGTAGCCGTACCCATTACCCGCATTTTTATTAACTGTAAAAATAATAAATTGATTAGAAAATAAAAATTATTTAAAAAATAAATGAAAAATAATCCATATATAGATCATTCAAGTTTAACCTATAAAACAATTATGATATGTGGAAGTGGATGAGAGATTAAAACAATGGAAGGGGAGGTGAAAATGAGTTCATGTTTTGTTATTTTATTATTTAGGATAAAGTTATAATATTTAAATTAATTAAATTAGTAATATATATTAATGTTTTTTGGTGACTATGATATATATTAAAATTAATTTTTTTGGAAAAAATATTAATTATATATATTATATAAGTGCAGGTATGGGTAGGGTACCATAGTATCCGTACCCGCACCCATTAAAAATGTGGGTAATTACCTATACCGGATCCAGACCCAGACCCATTTGGTGGGTAATGACCCTACCCATTGCGGGTAATTTTTACGGGTACTCACTGGATCTGGGTCCAATTGTCATCCCTAAAGGTGTGGGTAAAAATTTTAAATTATTATTTTACACATAAGTAAACTTCGAGCCACCCATTTGTTTCTTGTGACGTCTTAGGTTATCTAGTATATCTCAACATCCCATTTTTTCACTATTCACATATTTTGAATGGACCCCAAGTTCTTATTTCAGCACCCATTTTCTTAAATCCAACATTTTATTTTTTTACCATTCACAAATCTTAAATAGGTTTCATCAATACACGTCACCCACCAAAAAATTTAAAACACTAATGCTTAATTGAGCATCGGTTCTACAGTGACGGATCCAAAAATTTATACTGTGGAGACAATGGTTACACATAAATATATAAATTTTTAATATTAAAAATATTAAATCCTTGTTGGGCACAATTAATACTCCTAATATATAATTTTAAGAACAAATTAATTTTTTTAGATTGGGAAGTAGAAGTACCCCATCTAAAATTCACTGATCTAGTGCTATTTTCCACTTGAACACGGGCGCTTAGTAAGTAGTATTTCTTAGAAAAATGTTTTGTTAATGAGGTATTTTTGTGTAAGCAAGCATTTATTTTATATTAATTGGTGCAGTGCATGAGTGCCACATAAAGTCATTGTGCTGCACCAGTACTCAAATGGTATTGAACGTGACATGAATACGTTTCAAACGGCACGCTTGCTCAAATCATTTGTTAAGAGAAACAAAATTTCGATTTGATAAACATTCCATTGCCATGGATGCATGCAAAACATATATGACCTTAAGTTATTAGAAGAGGTAACTATTGATACGGTAATAAAGCCTACATGACTCTTAATTGTGAGGAAATATTAGATGTATAAAGTCATTTATAAATTTTAACCTTTTCCGTCAATTTATGAAATTAACTTGATAATCTAAACTTTTGAGAGAATATTGATCCTTTTATATATGTGTGTATCATGGTTCACTAAATAATAACTAAAGTATTTAACATCGAGCGGTGTATATAATAAAAATTTGGGTTTATAAATTTGGTTTGGTATTGTTTTAGTAATTTTATGTTATGATTTAACTCTTCCTTAAAATAAGAGTATTACTTAAAAGGATAAAATATAGAATTAGAATCATTGATTAAAAATTTATTATTAATATTGTGGTAAAATACATATACACACATCTTAAATTATAAATTCATGTGTTTTAAGTGACAGTCATAACTCTAGAGTTTAATTAGGCATATCATTTAATGATTTTTTTTGTGTTAACCACATGTATCTCCTATTATCAGGGTAATACTATTCGGGACCTAGTCACAATTAAGCTCATCACCTCTTCCTATCATTTGGAGTGTGTTTGGCTTGCCATTTCAGCTAGCTGAAAGCTGAAAATAGTAGCTGAAACCATTTCAGCAGTGTTTGGGAAGATAGTTTTTTTGGGTAGCTACAAGCTTTTCTTAAAAAGCTACTTGGGGTAGTTTTTTTAAAAAAGCTCCAATTTTCAGCTACTAGCTGAAAATTAATTACAAGTTTAGCCCTCAACCACCCCACTTATCATTATTTAATAATTAATGTTGTCTTTGAATGTCATTTTACCATTTTCAGCTAGTTTTACCAAACACATTCAATAATTTTTCAGCTTTCAGCTAACTTTAAACTTTCAGCGAGCTTTTCAGCTTTCAGCTAGCTTTTGAGCTAGTCTTACCAAACACACTCTTGATGAGTTTAGTAACACATACGTTATCAAATTTATTAGATGGTATAGCAACATATTATTGGATGACAATATAAAACTTTTTATCTAATGTATAGTTATTAAATTCTTAATCTTTTAAGACAATTTTTTTGTAATATTATTAGGTAAGAAGCCAAGAAGGAAGTTATTTTTTTTTTTTGCATCTATAGACATTTTGGTGCAAGACCATAGGTATTCTCCATGAGAGTCAATCTGCTCGAGCCGGACCACATGATGGTGGAGCTAACTCTTTTTTATCCATTAGACTTGAACCAAGGACATTACTTAATGAGAATCAAAGATGTACCACTTTAATCAATCCTATAATGATTTTACATACATAGATTAAATTATTTTTTTAATAATAGTTAAAAATAAAATAATTGTCACATCAAACTAAAAAAATATTGTAAGCTTAGTTTATTATTTCTACCACAAAGAAATGTTATCAGTGTGATCTGATATTGAAATTAAACACCACAAAACTTCTGCGCCTATGAAGTGGGTCGGCAATGGTGGGTGGTGGCGTGAGCGTGAAGTGGAAGAGAGGCTCATGAGACCCAATAGGGAGAAGCGAGAACTCCAATAAAGGTTTGGTGTATGTCCCTTTAATTGTCTACTCTATAGTTCTAGCAGCATAGCACAACAAAACTCCAAAGTAGCAACTAGCAACCACACTATGAACCCACCAACCCATTAATTTACCCAACTTTCTAACTCCTTCCCAAACCCACAGTGCATAAAACAACAAATATATATATGATTAGTTTCCCTTTCCCTACCTCTGTTCATTGCATATAGTCTCTCTTCTCTTCATTAATTTGCAAAGACATAAATCTATGTGTAGATTTTAAAAAAATTGTTACATAGCATTTTCTAGACATTTGATATTGGGTTATGAACTTAATTAAGAACATGTGGGCATAATAAGATTAAGAAAATGACATTGAGACTGTGATCATGTGCAGTCAGCATTTCATAGTAATGTGATGGCAAGCTATCATGAAAATGTGGCATGAATTTGATAGAGCAAGGCATAAACATTCAAAATCAGTTTACCCCTATTTCATAAGTCCTTGCAAAAACAGTTTTGACCAGAAATTAGCTGTTGAACATATGACTATGAAGTATAAGTATGGATGTTTGTCAAAGATTTCAAGTTACAAATTAACTAAAACAATTTTGAATTTCTTTCTGGGTCCTACTAACGGGTGCACTAAGGATCCATAAAGAGAAAGTTTTTATTGAAAATCAAAATATTGATTGTATTTTTGACATTACATATCACATAATCTAATAAAAGTTTTCTACTTTTAATTTCTTAACAAGTGCCCATCTTTTTTTTTTATGCTTTCATGTATGCAAGTTAAAAATGAATTAAGAATAAGTAATGACTGCCTAAAATTGTGATAAAATATATCTCTATCTATTACAGATTATAAAATTGTTAAAATCTCAATTATTAATTTCTCAATAAAAAATTATAATTTTACACTTTATTCTTTAAAATGCATCTCTGTGATATAAATGCAAATCCTTTAGCTCATAATCTTTAATATCAAATATTTCATCAATTATAGAAATGAACAGGGTATAATTTCAGAGAATTTATGTCCATAAGAAAAGATTGGGGATACTCACTGATTCTAATATTCCTTTATCCTTAACAGGTTCTGCTGAAACAAAACCTTCAAAGCAAATGGAAGAAAAAATTAAACATCCACTCATGAATTTGGAGAAAAAAAATTAACAGCTCCTATTCATAGTTGCAGCTAAGATTTAAAACTTGCACACAACAAATCGACTATCATTCTATTGGCACATCATGGCTCCTAGAAAAAACTAAAACAATTTTGGACTTATATGTTTTATGTTTAAGAATGACAAAACAGAATATTTATATGTGGAAACTTTAAAGTATAGGTTACTTATAGGTATATTTACCATTTTATTTATATATAGAGATTAAATAATCATTTTGATAACTTATTTTGCTAAACAATCCCTAACATCCGCCTAATTTTAAGAATTCATGAAACTGTTAGCCATAACTAAACTTCCCCTATAAATACTTGACATAGCCTCACTCTTCACATACATCTCAAACAATTACCAAAGTGCATCTTCTTAGGATGGAGCTCTTGTGGAAAGCTCAAATGAGGGTACAAGTGAGACCTTCTTTCCTCCTCTGTGATTCTATCTTATACATGCAAATCATTCCTTCTTATACTTGTACAGCTTATTATTATGTCTTCATTTTGTACAATTTTTTCTTTTTTATCATGGGTGCTTTTGTTTTACAGGTAATTAGATTGGTTTCTGCTATCCTTTTGGTGACACTGCTGAGTTCAAAAGTAGCTGAGAGCAGAAAAGCCAAAATTGTTACCACTTCCTTTGAGTACAGTGCTATAAATTGTAGAGCACATAGTGCTTCATTGAAGGATTTTGGTGGTGTTGGTGATGGACAAACATCCAACACAAAGGCCTTTGAGTCTGCAATTAGTCACCTGAGTCAGTATGCTTCTCAAGGGGGGGCTCAGCTCTATGTTCCTGCTGGGAAATGGCTTACTGGGAGCTTCAGTCTCATTAGTCACTTCACACTCTATCTCCACAAAGATGCTGTTCTCCTTGCTTCTCAGGTATTTGTTTATGTTCATTGTTTGATGACTAAGTAACCACTAATATGAGATCCAAGACCTGATCAGTATTCACTTTGTGTTCTGTTCATTCATATTGATGACCAATTAACCACAAATATCAGTTCTTTGCATGTCCTCAAGAAGAATCTATTTTACCCTGCTGCATACCCAAAACTTTTCACCTTACATATCTTAGAATCAGAACCTTTGATCCTCAGTTGTTGTCTATTTTAGTGATTAGTTCAAGTGATACATACTCGATTCCCCTTAAATAAGGTCTCGGGTTTGAGTCTTATATATATATATGAAAAAAAAACCTCCATTGAAAAAACTAGTCCCATCATGATGTGGATGTTCCCACTCGAGCAGGGTTGCCTCTAGTGGAGGATATCTATGGTCTAGACAAAAAAACTTAAAATCTCCCACCATTTTCACTATTCCTTACATAACTATCTTGCTTTTGATTTTGAAAGTGATGCTATTGCTCCTCCATAGCCTTTGAAAAACAGTGAAAAAAAGGTTATTCTACTGATTTTAGTGTTTGAACTAATGTTGTTGTTCCACTCAGTTGGCCTCATCTGCCCTTTCTAGCAGCTTTCCTTTTGGCTGCATTTGGTGAGAACTACTTCCCAAGTCTGACTACAAACAAAACAGGAAATAAATTAAGTTAGGAAGTGATGCTCTAAGCTTTCATTAGTTGCACGGTAGAAAACATTATATGAGTGGACTTTATTGATGGGAAATTAATAACACATTATTGGTTTAGTGCTCTAGCTAGGATTTCTTGAATGTCACTCCAAGGTAAAATAAAAGCAATCTGTAATTTATCACTGTCTAGCTCATGGCTCATGAAATTGGAAATGAACGTTTTTAAAGGGATTCACTTGAGTTACAAATGAGGTAAAATGTCCAATAAGTGAAATACAAATTTGTCACAAGGTTCCTCACTTACTACTATTACTAGAAAACAAGGCTATCAAAGCAATTTTGTTGATTAACTCATGAAAGCAATATAATAACTCCTAAACCTTTGATCCCCTAAAAACTGTTCACAATTTCCATAGGAATTGAATCTTTAATCCCAAAAATCTTGTTTTTTTATCCTAGCACTTTTGGTCTATTCCTCCTAGATACTAACTCTGCCACTGCCATGGTGTCGCCCAATACACTTTTTGTCTTTTGGTAACAGGGTGTGACACATTTTTAGCATTTTTATGTGTGACACTACTAACTAGAGTTTATCTTTGTATTAATAAATTGGTTTAGGATATTACTGAGTGGCCTGTGATCAAACCACTCCCATCCTACGGTAGAGGAAGAGATGCAGCAGCGGGAAGGTACACCAGCCTCATATTTGGAGCAAACCTCACTGATGTTATTGTCACAGGTATTGAAAAAGTTGCAGGAAACAATTATCAAACCAGTAGTTAAGGGTTGGTGAAACCTTTTCAACAAACATGTGCTACGCATAAAAAAAGTTTGAATTCCAATGCCCAAAGTTTACTTACTTTTATTGAATATATATTATGTTTCTATCCTATTAGGCTTAATTAAATTTGTTCCATCACATTTCATTTTATGTTTAGTCTCACATATTTTTAGTTAATTATCTACTTAATTTATTATTTATATTCAATATAGTAACTTAAGCCACTCCCATTCAAATTGGACATTTAGTTATTTGAAGAGCAATTCGGTTAGTCATTTTGTGACTAATGATTGATGATGTGTTGAATCTCATGAAAAATTGTTCCATGCTTATAATCAAGGGTCACATTTAGATATTAGTTTTTGAATTTAATTAATATACACTCAGTGTAAAGAAATTTTATACACACATCCAATGGTGTGGGAGCCGGATTCTTTGCAGTACTGCAGAGTGTCAATTTTCAATCCAACGACTGTAATTTAATGTATCCAATTTTTGCTTTTTTTTAATTGGGTGCAGTGAAGTATTGAAGGGCCGAGATCCCGTCCAGTATTTTTTGGACTGCAGAGGATCCGAGTCCAATGGTGTGCAACCACATCATTTAATGAATATGACACCCCATGCACGGTTAAATTTATTAAATGATGTGGCAACACATCATTGGATATATATGTAAAACTTTTTTTTAAACTAACAGTGTATAATTATTAAATTCTTATTATAAATGATTATGAATTAAATCATGACCATTGTGGTGACAGGGGATAATGGCACCATTGACGGTCAGGGAGCATTTTGGTGGCAGCAATTTCACAAGAAAAAGTTGAAGTACACTCGCCCTTACCTTATTGAACTAATGTTCTCAGACAACATTCAAATCTCCAATCTAACGCTCCTAAATTCTCCATCATGGAATGTTCATCCTGTTTATAGCAGGTAAACCTTCCCCTCTCATATGGTCATATTCAAGTTTTAATTTAAAAGCCTTCAAAATCACATTTGACCTTTGTGACACTAGATTATTACACCTCTGAAATTCTCTTCCAATTTCAAGATTATCACAAAATTTCCATACTATGCAGCAATATTATAGTTAAAGGCATAACCATCATTGCTCCTGTCACATCCCCAAACACTGATGGCATCAACCCAGGTCAGTAACTGAAGATTAATTTTAGAATAGTGTATTTAATATTACAAAACTGTATAGCCCAAAAAAGAAGCATAAAAGGGGCTAATTTTGACCATATAATTGTACAAGATGATCATAATTAATTTTATTCATATATAGTTGCATATTAAATATTAACTCTTATAGTGTGGTTTTGTGTTTCTTTGCCTTTTGGCATCAGATTCTTGTACAAATACTAGAATTGAAGACTGCTATATAGTTTCTGGGGATGACTGTGTGGCAGTGAAGAGTGGTTGGGATGAGTATGGCATACAGTTTGGGTGGCCCACAAGACAACTAGTGATCAGACGGTTGACATGCATTTCTCCATACAGTGCAACCATTGCATTGGGAAGTGAGATGTCAGGTGGGATCCAAGATGTAAGAGCTGAAGACATCACAGCCATCCATACAGAATCAGGGATCAGAATCAAGACAGCAGTGGGAAGGGGAGGGTATGTGAAGGACATATATGTGAAGAGAATGACCATGCATACTATGAAATGGGCCTTTTGGATGACAGGTAACTATGGTTCACATGCTGATAAGCACTATGATCCTAATGCCTTACCTGAGATCAAAGGCATCAACTATAGAGACATGGTAGCTGATAATGTGACCATGGCTGCTAGGTTGGAAGGAATCTCCAATGACCCTTTTACTGGAATTTGCATTTCTAATGTGACAATTAGTATGGCAGCCAAAGCCAAGAAACAGCCATGGACTTGCACTGATATTGAAGGGATCACAAGTGGGGTGACTCCTAAGCCATGTGAGTTATTACCTGATCAGCCTGAGAAAATCAAAGCATGTGATTTTCCCACAGATAATCTACCCATTGATATGTTGGAGCTTAAGAAATGTACTTACAGCATTAAACATGCATGAGTCATTTTTTAAGATGTATCATTTATTTACGGTTAGTCTTTCTCATATTGTCAAGAAATCATTGCTCAAGTTAAGAAATGAATTGTCTGTCAAATTATAGTAATGAAACGACTTTCTTTTTACTCTACAAGTTTATGAGATTGCTTTATGTTGCTAAGAACCCCCAAGCGTTACAATGCTGACATTAATCAAATTTTGCTAGTTAAGTTTTATTATGATGACTTATATACAGATGTGTCTGACTTAAGCAAAAACATGGCAAAGATAGAAACTTTTTAGAATAATTAGAATACTAACAAGCCATTACATTTTATGTCATACAATGGGATAATGTCTGCAAACAAATGAAAAACTGGCAGCAAAAGTTCTCTGCACTAAACCATGGTCCCCAAGTCTAAGCTGAAGGACAGAAGTACTCCAACAAGGAGTAGGAGTTCTTGGATATAATGTTGAGTAATGTTGCTCATCTTCTGATCCTTTCCACAGTACATCTCGAGAATAAGATTATCAAAGAATCACATATGAGACTTAAATGAGAAAGACACATCTCAGTGAATCTCAATATTTCCAACATGTTTCAATGTTTCATATCTTGTGGTGAGCTACAACTGCTCAAGTACAGTTGTAACTTATAAATTAGTCATTAAAATATTTCACTAAGCATATACAAAGAGCAAATACAAAATCTCAGTAAATTGGTGGGTCAGGATTGAACTTCACAGATTCTCTCCAGATGAGTTCCTTGATATCTTCTTCAGTGAATGACGGTTGCTCAAAGTCAAAACTGAAAGGTTTGCCGCATACAGGTTCTTCATTGATATCATGGAGAGGTGCCATGTATGGGTGGCACAATGCCTCATCAACTGCAAAGCATCAAGAAGTAAGGTACAATCAATAAAAATATAGACAAACAGAAAATCCTGTCATTATAAATAAATATATGTTGTCTAAAAACATGGGGAAAGGTTAGAATTTTAATGAATTCACAAAACTAGCTTAACTTTATGACATACAGTGATGTTATTAGTTAATACACAATTACCTAAATGGTAAGGAGTTCAAGACAAGCCAGTTTACCTGTAATGCGCTTGTTTGGATCAAAGACAAGCATCTTTTCTAGCAAATCAATAGCACCAGCAGACATACTGGGAAATCTAGCAGAAAAGTCTCTCTTTGGATATTGTGGAAGCTGTCTTACGTATCTACGAGCATTTTCGCTGCGTAGAAATCCAAGGCTAGCATCATCAGGTGAACCTATCAACTTTGAGAAAGAAAGAACAAGTGTCATACTTGAGTTAGGTTTAAATAAAAAAGAGAACATCTGAAAAAAAATCAAAGAATGAGAAAGAACTTGATGTTCTGGAAAATCACATAATCTGAATCTATTTTTGCAAATGTGAGTTGACAGAAATCTGGAACACCATGACTTATCTAAGCATTCTTAATTTACTCAGTTTCATTTATCAAGTATATGGTCTCCTTATGACCCCAACAAAACAAAAAGAAAAGGGACGAAGGTAGAATCATAAAGAGCATAATTATTTGATGTTTTTTCACAGACATATGATATGGTCTTTGAGGAAACTATTGTATGGGTAAGGACCATACGTATCATATCCCATAAATGAAAATCATGGGTTTAAATTTTATTGAACTCCAAAACTTGGATGGAATTTCATATGTTTTCCATTTAGACACCATGATGCAGGCTGTAAAAATCCAGAAGACCTAAGCTTAAAGATCCAAAATCTTCACTAATATCATGCATCTCTTTCTCTTAGGTTTGATTTCTAAGGGACAGAAGGAATGAAGCCTATACTTTTTTCTTCTTCACATCTCAATTTTGGTTTTTTTTTTTTTGGTATGCAACCAGACTTGAATCCTTTGGCAGACATCATCATATGTTCAAGTGTTCAACCCTTAAAAACCTTAGTAGCATTAAAATTTAAACATCTCACTTGAGGAAGGAAACATAATTCCCATTTGCATTTTCCCCCTTAATTAGAAAATACATTCCTGACTCTTGTAGTGGCAAGGTTAATAAAAAGAGGTCAATATTGATGGAAATGACCCAAATGTCAAATAGTCACGGCACTGATAACATTTTAGCAAACTTTGACACCCAAAATCACAATCATGTGAAGTTATAGAGGTTAGAACTCTAATTTGTGAGCAGATACAACATCCTGATCTAAAAGGAAGAAAAGAAAAACAAATAAACAAACAAGAACATAATCTGTCTCACTAGAGTTGTGTTAGCAATCAGGAGTCTGTAGCATTCCATTTAAGTTATCTAGCTAATACCTCTGTGATCAGTCTCAGCTGATGAACATAATCTTTGCCCGGAAAGAGGGGTTGTCTTGTTATGATCTCACCAAGTATGCAACCAACAGACCATATATCAATGGCTGCTGTATATTCTGAACAATTAAGAAGCAATTCGGGAGCTCGGTACCATCGAGTAACCACATACTCAGTCATAAAATCAGTTTCAGATGTAGTTCTAGCCAGACCAAAGTCTCCAATCTTAAGGTCACAATTGGCATTCAGTAGCAAATTGCTAGGCTTTAGATCACGATGCAAAACATTTGCTGAATGTACATATCTGAGCCCTCGTAACAGCTGATACAGAAAATACTGGAAAAACAGATCTTATAAGTGGCTGTAAGACAGAAAGTGTTGAGAATTATGCTACAGTGCCTGAAACCTTGGAGCCCATATGGAAGCCAATACAGTGCAACAGGTAGTGTAATCCCCACAAGTGAGGTAGGATGAACACCACCTATACATTGTCTGATATCCGGTCTCCAATGTTCTAGGCTCTTTAGGATGTTCCTAAGTATACATTTTTAATGTCTATTGTTACACAAACCCATGAATGTCAATTACTTACTTAGAAAAAGAAAAAAGAAAAATACTGATTAAGTCCAAGTTAATTCTGCATATCAATGTAAACTAGAACCTGCGTGCTGTGCAGATGTTAACTAAAAGGTCTTAGATTAAAATTTAAAAGTCATATGCCAAAGGAAATAGTTAAAGTGCTAAGTGCTAACCCGACAATGATCATCTGTTAATGGCTGATTGGAACGTATTATTTGATGCAGATCTGTGTCCATTAACTCAGAAACAATGTAAACATCATTGAAGTTCTCCTTCTGTGGAGGTCGTATAATGTCTTTAATGGACATCACCTGCATTGGAAAAATAACTGACGAATAAGAAGTATACTTTGCAAATTGACTACTAAAAGAGATTTTAGAATCCGATGAGGAAAATCCAGTAGCTAGAGACTGGCTGACAACCAAGCAAGTATTTTCTAAGCTAACATTTTCCCATAATCTGACTTATATAAGGGAACATACTAAAGCTTATCACAATCTGCATTTAAGCTAATGACAATCTGAACATTTGAATAAATTTGAGCAATGATGTCAAGAAAATACTACTCAAAAAGCAACAATTTGATACACTCCATGATCTGATTTACTTCGTTCAAAAGCATGTTTTGTGGTTGTAAGGATGTGAAGATCAGATATATTGCATTCACCAGTGTGGTTAGATTGTTATATTCTCAGCCTAACAGAGCACAAATCTACACATACAATAATATTTTTCAGTAATGTATAAGTAACAAAAAAAAAATCATAATTTTGCATCATGCCACAGGATGCTGCCCCATGTTGTTTGTTCAGTGAGCAAAAATATATTTTAGAGATCAAAGCTTTTACAGATGTAACAGAAAGTGGGGGAAGAAACAAAGAATAAAGTAAGTAAAGGAAGCAACAATAACCCAAACAGGAAAATTCATACAGCCACTGATGATAATAATCACATTGAGGAAAACAAGGTGTAGATGTAAGAGTGAAAGTAAAAAAGTTTATGAAAATCACATTTTCATGATCCATGTGTCGAAGAAGTTTAATTTCTCGTAAGGTCCTTTTGGCATCAATTCTGTTGTCAAATGCATTGCCAACCTTCTTAATGGCAACCTCCTCGCCTGTCTCACCATTTACAGCAGCACTGAAGGAAATGAAAAATTAATATAGTCCCTCACATTGTTTGTAACAGAAAATCCAAGTCATATTCACATAGATGAGAAAAGTTAACTTCTTGTCAAACCCAAATTATAAGAAAACGTCCACAACATATACATGGTACTGCATTTAATGAGTCTAAAAATACCAAGAATTGTATTATTTACAGTATCAATATCCTCAGAGATACCAGAAGAATAATCCCATCTCATTTTGCATGTTTGCTAAAGCAGAATCGTAGCATCAACACATTTAATTGGACAACAGAAATGAAATTGGAAGGGATATGAAAGTGTGTGAAACTTGGCCAATAACTTCAGGCTATGACACTTGACTGGCACTATAAGAACATACTATAACAAGAATATCTAAGGTGTAATACTAAATGTGGAAAACCAGATATAGTTAAATAGATTCCACAAGACTAAACTTTGACTTACTTTTACTTAATATATTCCAATCAAACTGAAATGATGATCAGAAACAACGAATTTTAGAGTCACAAATTGCGATAATCAGCTTAGCAAAACAACTAACACAATGGCCTTCATCATCTCATTCTCACCAAAATAGTCAATCCAATCTTCATTTACTCAACAAACAGATAAGGCCAACCATGCCAAACATATAATTCATTAAAAAAATTAAAAAAAGGACACAATTTTAGACTGAAAAATTATCAACTACGAAATGAAGCAATAACTCCACTTTACATTTAAATCTAAATTAACAAAAAGGGCTTAATTAGTAGCCAAAACTAGTACTTCCTTCCTTGCTTTCAAAGTCAGGTAATCCAAAACCAGAAGATGAAAATAAAGTACAACATAGCTCAAAGTAAATACAATCCTTTACAAAAAAAACAGCAACCGAACATATGAATTCAGCAAGATTAAAAACAAAAAAAAAAGACTTTTTGCTTACCAAACAATACCATAAGCGCCTCTGCCAACAGGGCGAATTGGAGGAACATACTTGTTGGAAACCTCAAAGAGGTTGCCATAGATATTGTACTGAACGTAGCGTCCACCATGAGTTGGTACCCCTTTGATGTTATTCTCAGCTGACTCAACAGACATGTCTATGACTATGACTACGATATGAGGCTCTTCAATTCAAAATCAAAAATGGGAAGAGACCCAACATAGAAGGGATGATTCAGAGTGGAAAAGGAGCTAACTTTGAGGTTTCTGACACATGAAAGAGTTAAGAAGGGGTATATGAGGCTTTTCAAGTGGACAAGCTCGTGTGAACCCGTGAATAAATTCGCCTTTCTCGCCTTTCTCGCCTTTCTTTTCGCTTCTCTTTTTCATCAACGTTGGTGTGCTGTCTGTGATTTTCGTCTTGCAATGTTTTTTTTTTCACCTTTTTCTACTTTCTTTTTGTTTAATTTGTGTCTAACTTCATAAAAAATTATAGTTTAATGATGTAAAAATATCACTTCTGTAATATATATTCTTACGGTGAATAACAATGTGCCTATCATTGATAAATTACTAGTATTATTATGTGGTAAATACTTACCGTGTAGTTTTATTGGTTTGAGCAAAGTTTTTTTAAAAAATGTGACAAATAAAAATATTAATCAATTATTTGATATTAAATTAATATTTCCATTCACTGATGAATTACCGATTTAGGTGGTACATTGTTTATGGTGAAAAAAAATTAATATTTTCATTCAACATTTCATATTTATTACTTTATATTCCCTCCGATGTTATGTATAACACCATGTCTTTAAATATATAGCACATATTGTGCAACTGCAATTGGTGATCTTTCACTAGTTACTTTTACTTACAAGGTTAAGGAAAATGGTGATTCTTGGTCAATAAATTTTGTAGTCAATGATTTTTCCTTTTAATAAAATTCTGTGTGTTTTCTTGTGTTTCTTAGTCAATAATTTTGCAGTCAATTATAATCTTTCCTTTAAATCAAAATTTGGGTGTTTTCTTATACATGTTTCTTAGTCAGTCTTCGTTTCTTTCTTTGTCTTTTTTATTTTCATTCCTTCTTTTATCCCTGACCCCAAAGTTGGCCATTTGAATTTGAAAGCACATAGAATCTTCCAGATTGTGGTCCAAAAATGCATACAAACAAATTCCAGAGGACAAACCTTGGAGATATAGGCTTTCTTCTTATGTCATGCTTATCTGAAAATTCTATTGGGCTCTCGGTGCTTTTGTCTAATTGGCACTATCATTCATCCCATGCTGATTTTTGTACATATTTTAATGTAAAATCTAAGATAAATATCCCAATAGCACTTAAAAAGAACCATGAAGAAAACTACCATTCTGTAAATTACGGACGGGATACGCATGGATACAGATCTTCTATTGTTATCTACCTCTCAGCAAACATTAACTAAGAAATAGCTATAGAATCACAGGTAATGAAGAAGTGCCGCTAATGCGTAGCTATTAGCAGCTAAATGTTGTTGAAAAAACTACAATTAAAGCTGACAATTTGGACAATCGCCCAAAATGATACCAGTAATGAATTTTATCAAACTGAACTAAGAAACTCGAGAAACTCGAGAGTTATTCAGACTTCTAAGATATAGCATCACACATGTAAAATAACTAGTGAATAAAAAAATAAACTAATTTCTTTATGTTTTAGAGATAATTGCACATGAGTTAATCAAAATAAAAGTGAAATTTACACATTATGAGATGCAAAATGAAATAAAGAAAATATATCTCTCTATTGGTCAAACGACAGTTTAACAACTTCAAAACGTGTAAATCAACAAACCATAGGTCAAGTTTCCATCACTTCCTTGAAATTTCCGAAATTGGTTTTCCTGGTGATTTCTTGAAAAAGTTCAATCAGAAGCTTAAAACCCAACTTCCATATTATCTTCGGAGATGAAAAAACTTTGTGGTGCTTGGATTCCCTTCTCTTCTCCATCTTGTTTTGTACAATAATTTATACAAATAAAAGAGATATAGAAATTTAAAAGAAAAAAAAGTGACATATCTAAGTGATTATACATATCTGAGATCTGAGATATATACAAATCCATCGCCAGTGATCACTGTTATCCATTGAGTCTGAGGCCTGATGAATAAGCCGAAGCTAGCCGTCCTTCGCACCTGCATAAGTCCAATTTATACGAGGATTTGGCAGATATATAGTGTCGCACTAGTATTCTGATGGATATACCAGATTGCTAGTTAACAGACTTCTGTAGGCATAATATAATATAACTTTTTATATATTCTATATAATTTTTACTGCTTAACATCACAGAGAACACCCCACTCCCACATTTACATTTGAGCTCAACCATGCTATCGCCTAACCCCCCGGATTCGGATTTGATGTAGTTGAAATTCGGTGCATTTGGTGCTATCATAAAATCCAGGTCGTCCGATGCTTTCATGAAATCCAAGTCGTCCAATTAAGATCGGACAACGCGGATTTCATAACAGCACTAAATGCACCAAATTTCAACTGCACCAAATCCAGGTCCATAACCCCCCACCCCTACTAACTAGAAACATAAAAAACCAAACAAGACCAAATACTATCATCAATACAACATATAAACCCCCCAAACCCATCAAAATCTACCAGTTAGGCTACTATGCATATTTAGTTGACTACTTGTTGATCCATGTTACGACCAACGCCACGATCATTTACAGTTTTACCAAACCTCATAGAGGATAGCAGAGTATCACGACTAGTCAAAACCCCTTGGAAAAAGCCATCCACTCCCTTTGCAAGAACATCCATTCCTTCAGAAAGTTTCTCTGCAGCCTTGCCTAATTCCTCAACAGTCTTCAGAATCGACTCTGCCTCAACAGTATCTGCACCACCCTGGATAGCAGGATATATTTCCTTCACAACGCCATCAACTACTTCCAACTCATTCAACACAGAAAATTTCCCGCTGGAAAATCTAACTCTAATTTCCTCATTTACAAGATTCTGTAAACTAGTAAAAGCCGGAGCCCATAAATACATGTCAGCCACATTCAGGTCTAACAACTTCTTTGGGGAGCCAGAGAATGCCGCAGCAAACACACTGCAAACAAATACAGTCTCCACCTTGACTCCATACATAGCTTGCATCAAAACCTTACCTTTGGCAGAATTTTTAACCTTTGGAAGATCAAGTGATCCCACAAGATTATCTAAAATGGTGCTACATTTCTCAATTCTGGGGTTCCTAGAATTGATATGATGCCTCCAATCATCAAGCAAAGAACAGGCCCGGACAAACAGCTTTGAAGAGGCAGAGTTTAAATTGTGCAGTGCACACTTAAGCAGAAGATTGCCCTGATTCAGACGTAAAAGCTCAGAACTGAATATATTGCAAATATCTAGCAACTTTGAACTTATGTCCAAGTACACATCAATCCATTTGTCATCCCAATTACTAACGGGCAGCTCAAGATCTGTTATAAGGCTCCTTATGTCATTATGAGTTTCACAAAGTGACTTCATAGCGGCAGTCATCCAAGACAAGCTGAGGATTTCATCCTTGCTTTTTGGCATAAGGTTTCTCAGCCTCTCTGCCAATGTTGCTTCAAAAGCTTGTAATATTGCAAGAAGTTGTGGAGACATGCGAGAGCCTTTAGGTGATATCTTCCGAAAAGGATTTCCAAAAGGGAAGAAAGATCGAGGCGGTTGTGGATCCTGTGAACGGCTCATTTTACTGCAAAAACAAGATTAGAAGTAAGAAATGTTAAAATTATAAGATTTAGGTATGGTAGAAGGAAAATAGCTAATAGCTGTGCACAAAAGCAGCACATATCCATTACAAGCTAAAGTGTTATTTGTGCACTGATGTTTCATACTATACCTTCACCTTTTGAATAGCCTGTTTTGAAGTAAAACTAACAATTAACAAAGATAAATTAGATATGAAATTCTGGCAATACTATACTACCAAAGGCAATGTTGAATAGTTAGCCACTCTAAACACTACTTCCCTTAACCTATCTGATTCTTTAAGAATTACAATAAACATTTAGCTTCCTTTTGTTGTCTTTTTAAGCTATTTCAAAAGTTTGCTTATTTCCAAGTCCCACATTGCTTGGTGAGGGAGCCTTATAAGGGTTTATATATTAACTTGTGATATTGGTTGTTAAACAAGCTAGTGAGAGGATGGGCTCGCGCGCACAAGGATGGGCCTAGCTAGTGCAAATTCTCCGATTTGCCCCCCTCCCCCATGCGCGCACGATAATGGTGCCTCACCAGCTTTTTACTCCCACTTTATTTAAATTATTTTTTTTTAAATTGAAAGACTAAACCTTATCTCAGAAAACGGTTTTATTTAGATTTTAATTTTGACTTGGTCTTACTCGGATTTTATGGGATTACCCTATCCGCACTAACAGAGTAGTGGTTCCTATTTTCACTCCACTTCTATCTGTCAGTTACTTTTTAAAAACAAAAAACCGCACAGATAGATGTTAATCCTATCTGTTTTTCAAAAACGGTATCCTCCTCCTCGGTTCTGCTCTTCTGATCCTACTGATCGTTCTTGCCAGTTCAGTGCCACCTCGTACTTGCTCACGGCGGTTCGGGACGAACCTGTTGTATCCTGGGGGAGCATCACATCCGGTCGATGAATCCTTAAGGACAGCGTGCCCCTCACGCGCCTCTGTTTTCTTTATTTTACAGGCTGCAGAACTCATCAGCATCAACACCTTTCAGTGTTCAAGCTGTAATAATCATTTAAACCAATTTATCTCAAATAACCTGCGGATTGATAGTAAACTGTGACAAAGTGCAAAGTTCCCTCTTCCCAGTCATAAAAGAAACACAAAGAATGCAAATTTAAACCCTTTATAGGTAGGAAATGGTCACGGACAACCTATAGGAACCAGAAAATAAGCATATACCTTTTATTACACAAAAATAAAAGTAGGAAAACTAAATCTCAAAATCCATCAAAAAATTTCATCCTAACCTTCAATTTTCCCATAATCCCGTTCAGATCTAAAACCAGAAGCTATAAAACTTCAAACATCAACACCCAAATTCAACCAGCAAGTCTCAAAATTCAATAAAAAAACTACCAAAAAAAAGTCAAACCATACCAAATACTGTCAGATCGTCGAACCATACGTTAATCAAACCGAAGAAAGCCACCGATTATCAGATTAATTCACAAAAAGACACAAAAAAAATTAAGAAAAATAAAAAACCCTAATTCCAGCTATTTTCCCTAAACAAAAACCAAGAGTTTCTTTTTTAACCTTTTGCAAAAAAATATAGAAGCAGAGAGTGAAGGATGTTACCTGAGAGATGAATCGAATAGAAAGGAAGAAGGATTCAGAGAGAGAGAGAGAGGTTCAATAGCTTGCAGAGATTTCGTCTGTTTGAACTTTGAAGGGTTCAGACTAAAGGGTAGGTGAAGTTCTTCATTTGATTTCTATTTTGTAGTGAGTTGGATAGGATTCTGTGCACCTCTGATTTTAGGTGAAGGGAGAACACGCGTATTTATATTATTGGTCCGTCACGCTATTTGTGCCTTTGTTTTATTCTTTTTAATTTCTTTTCCTTTTTTTTCTCTACTCGGTAATCAAGTCACGCGCGGCGCGCCAGACTCACTAGTCACTACTCACTACCAAGAAACTTCCCTTTTTCTGATTTATTAATTTCATATTATCATTTATCTTTTCAGTTCATGCCACTATTTTTGTTTGTATGATTTTTCTCATTTTTTTGGCCATTATTTCATACCAAATTCAATGTTAATAAAATTGTAATTGAATTTTTTCAAAAAAAAATTGTGACCTAAAACATGTAAATGATTATTGTTGAAACAAAGTTGTGGGTAAACCAATTTCATGTAATTCACACGTAACTTATAATGGAAGTTTGTTACAACAAACCTATTATATGACTCGACCAATACCATGTGAAGGTGTAACCATTCACGCATGAATTTTGTTTATTTTTCTAAGAAATGAATGAATATCATTTGGGTCGCAATTTGGTACCTTTTAGTGAGAGAAAATTTTGGTACATTCTTGTTATTTTTTTTTGAATTGAGGCATTAAGACCAAAACTACATAGAAACAAATCATGTACTTTGTACGCCCTAAATTATTTCAAATATATAAAGTAGATTTTGAATGAAATAGATGTGTAATTGCAAATGAATATGTGAAAAATGGGGGAACACAATAAAATGTACACGATAATGGATATAAGGGGTCATAAAGTCTTTTTAAAAAATAAAAATATAAATTCTAATAGTTAAAAGATTGTCCCGTAACTATAAAAATACTAAGACCATTTAAAAAGGTTAAGAAAATTTGATTGGATAATCAAAGAATGTACCAAAATCCTTTCTCACTGGAGGGTACCGTAGAATTTCTTTATCATTTGATAAAATAAGAAAAAGTAAAGTCGTTTATAACCGACAATCACGTCTTGTTGATTCATCATAAGTTGCTTTGTGATATAAAAATGTGACAAAAGCATGTAATTGATGGTATGTAAAAATAAAGCTACTACTTGCGATGTTGAGATTAGTGTGCGTTTGGATTAGCGTTTGCAAACTTGAGTTTGAATGAACATGGATTCAGTGAACGTGATTTATGATAAATTTGAGTATGAGTAAACGTGATTTCATGTTTGGATATTTTGCTGCAAATGTGAGTTTTAGAAAGTGAATATTAAAGAAACTCAAGTTTCACACGCAGAAGCTACAAAAACCTGTGTTTTGTAAACTCAAGTTTCAGAACTCAAACGTGCGTTTCAAGAAGCCAAACAAAATGCATATTTTACAAACTCATGTTTACGATCCAAAACGTGAGTTTAACATTGTAAAACACCACTCCAAACATAATATTAGTCGTGGATTGTTGTGTCATGTTGAGTCTACTAACGTGACACCGCTTTGAGTAGTATTAAACTAAACGTGAGTCCAGAAAAAAGAAAGTGGATCCAAATTGATGTTACTGAACTTGATCAATTTCATGAGAATCTGTCAAAAACAAAGTTGGTGCTTGCGTGTTTGGATCGATCGTGGATTGTTATGTCATGTGAGTCTACTAATGTGACACCGCTTTGACTAGTATTAAAGTGAACTTGAGTCCAGAAGAAAAGAAAGCGAATCCATACTGATGTTACTTAACTTGATCAATTTCATTAGAATTTGTCAAACAAAATTGGTGCTTGCGTGTTTGGATCGATTGTGGATTGTTATGTCATGTGACTCTATTAACGTGTCACTGCTCTTAATAGTATATTAAACTAAACGTGAGTCCAGAAAAAAAAAAATGTGAATCCTGGTTTATATTACATGACTTGAACAATTTCATGTGAGTATATAACGAACTTACACATGATTTTTACTTGTGTTTCTAATAAATGAATATGAATTGATAAAATAAGAAAAAGTAAGTTGTATATGGCAGAAATCATGCCACCTTGATTCATGTGTGACTGTGGACAATAAAAAATGACAAAAAACATGTAATTGGTGGTCTATCAAAACAAAGTTATTACTTACCTGTCTAGATCAGTAGTGGGTTGCTATATAATGTGAGTCCACTATCATGACGTTACTCTAAGTAGTATTAAACTAACATGGGTCCAGAAAAAAAAAAAAAAACAAGTGTGAATCCAAATTAATGTTGCGTGACTTAATCATTTTTCATGTGTGAATGTAACGAACTTATACATGTTTTTATTTTAGAAATTAATATTAATTAATGAAATAAGAAATAGTGAAGTTGTTTATAGAAAAAATCATGCCATATTGATTCGTGTATTGATGAGAAATTCGGTAAGTGTACCGAATCGTAACAAGTAATATAATGAAAGTAGAGTATCGTCCCACAGAGATTGAAGTTCAAGTACCAATTACAAGGAGTTATCTAGTTGGAAAGAGAATTATGAGTGTGAATGAGGAATTCTAAACTATACAGAAAATTATAACCCAAAAACTGAATTATGTGGTTGAACAAAATGAGAACACAATATTGATGAAGAACAATATCAACAAATGGTTAGAACTTGGTTCTTTTTAGTTCTCACTCCATGTAAAAGATTAATCAACTCAATTGTTATAATTTAATTCATGATCCAATTCACTTAGATAGTTAAATCCCAATTCCTTGGTGAATTAACCCTATATCTACAATCAAGAACCCTAATTCCTCAGGTGAATTCAATTGTGATATGCATTAGCAGTAAGAATTGATACAGATCACACAAGAATTAATTCCTATTCCTAGGTAATTAACTACTCATGTTATTTACTTCAGATCTAAGTTTTCTCCAATTTTCCAATTGTGAGAATCACTCTAAAATCATGCATTGGTTGATCAAGTCAATGAAGCATTAAGATTGGAAGTAAACAATGCAATTGCGTCATAACAATCTGAATTGAATTCAAAAAATGAAATTACATGGAGTTTGAATCAAAATTCCCCAATTCCTAACCTAAGAAATTTAGCAATCCATTACAAAAGAGAAGATAAAGGAGAAGAGAAATGCAAACTCAATGAGAAACTCCATTGAATCAAGAACCCTAGCTTCCACTTGGTTTTGATCTTCAGGAGAAAGAAAGAGAGAAAAAGAGAGAAAATTCGAGTAGAAGAAATGAGAAATCTGAAAAAATGAAAAGACTTTGCTAAAAAACTAAACAAATCTATTTATAATGTTTCTGCAGAATTCGTGTCCCCACACAAGCCTTGCCATGTTCCCACACGAACATGGCAGAGAGCAAACTTCAATTTTGCAGCCTCTGGAGGTATCGTGTCCTAGCTCACATGAAAATAGCTCGTTCCCATACAAGTCTGGCAGAAATTAATTTCTTCAATTTGGTACCTATTTTGCCTCAAAATTCACTGTTTGTTTCTTCCAAAGACTTCATAAATGCTTTTCTTCAAACTCTTTTTCTTCTTTTTCAAATAATACCTATAAAAACACCAAATCAATGAAAATTAGAACAAAATTACTATTATTTACTACAATCACCTAAAATACAAACAAACTCAATTATGTACAATTTTTACTATAAAATTCACAAAATTATCCACCTAAACAATAAAAACTACCTAAAATAAACCTAAAAATCTACTACTAAAGTGAATTTATGAAAATTATCCGAGGCAAAAGTTGGTTGGTTACCATGGATGTGAGATTAAAATTTCACTTTTTAAGTGACTAACGTGTTTCTTCTTCCCTGTTTCCTGCCTTGTGCCCCTAACTGTCGAATCCAAGTCCGTCTACAAGAAAGGCTTCCTTAGCCGTCATGTCATCAAACCAAAGCACGTACTTGTCAATAGCCATCAAATCATGAACCCTTATCGTTGAACCACCGTTAATGCATATTCATTATGTTCAGGCAATCACGAATGCCCGTTTAATTTCCATGTTGAACTACACAATGATGTACTGGCTAGCAGCATATATCTGATATAACTTTTTTTTGTTGATGAAATGGATTCACGTTTAAAAAAAACACTATTTCTTTATTTAGAAATGCTTATATGTACAAGAATGTGGCATGATTTTTAATCCAAAAAAAAACTTTATATTTTAATTTTTTAATTAGTATCTATCTCTTATAAAAGCACAAAAATAATATATCAGTTTTCATGTAGTTCGCATATATTGCTTCTCGAGCCGGAGAGCGGTTCTATTATCTATTTTTTAATTATTTGTTTGGTAAAATTGTTAATAATGTCAAATTTTTAAACTATAATTAAAAGAGCTACATTTTAAATGATTTTAGCCATTTTTAAACCTTTAATTTAAATAATGCAAAACTCTTTAAATGTAGAACTTTTTATCATGTCCTGGACCATTATTGATTATTTCATACCAAATAAAATGTGAATATTTTTTGGTATAAGTTTGTAACATTGAAAATTTGTTTGGCTTTAGGCCTCGTGCTGATTGATGCATAACGTTTACTCTTTCTGCTAAACAGCTAAAACGTGATTGGTTATTTTTGGCACGAGATATTTCACAAAGAAAATTGTAGATTGTAGAGGGTGCGCAATGATATCAAGGGTCGTCCATCGCGTTCTAAGAGCATCTCCATCGCTGTATTTTGGATGTGATGCGGTCAGTGTAGAGTCGAAGTTGGGCGATGGAGAGATTCAATCTATTGGAAGCAAATGAAAATTCGATGCTGCCTTGCTGCAGGTTTTTTTTTTTAAAATAATATTATAATATTTATTTATAATAAGTGTGTGGTAGATTATGGGGTCCATTAAAAAATCTTTTGAGAGTTGTTGGGTTGGAGATAAAAAGTGAATGAGTTACTTAAAGTAATAAAAATAATATAATAATATGGGAAAATGTGGAGAATTGTAAAATATTGGTTTAAGAAACTTTGATGAGTTGCTGGGATAAATATGCTCTAAGATGAAGAAACGTCAGCGGTGGGCTAAGCCTGATGCAACATATGCAAGTCGGCTAGGCCCATAGTTTCTATTTTATTCGGCAAAAACAAAAGGCATTGTTTAGAAGAAAAAAAAAAGGAGAAAAAAATAAGTTGGGTTTTCTTTCCTGTGGTAGGTTTCGTGCAGGTTGTTCAGAGAGCGAATCTAGGAAATCTTGTACTTTCTTTCCGTAAGATTCAGCTGTATCATTGTATTGGGCTCTTGGCCCGTGTTCCTTCGAGTTTTTTCCTGGGCCTAGTAATTCATCATCTGTTTGACCTAAAAAAAACCTAAAATTAAGAAACAGAAATTATATTTTACGGTAAAAGTTATATTTCTGTTTATAATTATAATTTTCATTTGTTTTATAAACAGGAAATAAAGAAACAGAAACCACAAAATTAAGAAGAAGGACTCCGCATTTTTTTACATTGGAAAAATAATTATAATTAACGTTGACCCAATGTATATGCAAACTTAAACAAATTTTGAGATAAATCCTTCTTAAATTAATTAAATTATTTCTTAGGTGTCATGTTATTTTACAATTTTCATATTTTCTTTATGTTTTTTGATGGACTGTTGAAAGTCTAAGTATAAATCTTTAAGCAGGATGATGGTGAAGGTTGGTTAGAACGAATGGTGGGGGGACTTGTAATGTACTCGATCCTAAAGTCAGTGAATAAATCAATAGTATTTGGGTACTAAAGTAAGAAGGTGTACATGCAAGCTAGGTATGTAAATATAGGGGAGGTTATAACCTATATGAGTACAAATTTCTAATTGCTCGGTGCATTCAGTCCAATCATCATACGTATTTTAGACCTAGACTATTATCGTCTCCTTGGGATTGAGAGGATTTTATGTGTATTCACGCTTAAGTTATGTGGCCAACAAGTTAAATTACAAGAGAATGAGTGTGTGGCATCTCGTTACGGTACATGTGTCAACCAGTCGAGTAAAGTTTTAAAACCGGCTGGCTAACCATGAGAAGTACTACGTTAGCCAGACTCCATGACATATCCAGTTATATGAACCGGGTAGTAGGTTCTAGGTGGAACCCAATCACACTTTAACCTTGTGTTTGGATGGAGAATTTTAACATTCCAAAAGTTGTGAAGTCAGTAGTGATGATTAAAAAAAGAGCTAAGTATGAGAGAAATTGTAAATGGTAATATAAAATGTTAAGCATACTAGAAAAAAATTTAAAATTAATTATCTCACAATATGTGTCATTTGAAATTTCTCTTATTTATCATTTGAAATTCTTTCTTTTACCATCTTAACAAATGAAATCTAGTAATATAAAATTACTCTATCTAAACACAAAGTAAGTGTTATTTTGTAAGAAATGTTTGTTTTTACTAATTTATCCTTTTTAAAAGTTAACATATTGCTTAAGCTCATCTTTTAAGTAATTAAATTCAATAATAACTTAATAGAGCTAATTAATGTGAGGAACTATAATTAAGATGTTTTAAAAGTTTGATAATAAAGTACAATAGAGAAAAACATAATTTTTAATTTATTGATTATATTTTATCTTTATCTAATTAGTTAATAATATGTAATAAAAATTCTATTGAAAATAACATATTAAAGACACAAAATTCATATTGAAAAAGTTAAGGATAGTTAAAACAAATGAAATAGCTAAGTTCTAATGATGAATGAACACTTACAATTAGTAGTTTCATGATGAGCAGCTGAGCACGTTGCTGCACTTAATAGCCTAAGAAAAATAAGTTCAATATATTCTTAAAACATGTAAAAAAATTAGGTGGATTCTACGGTACAGTTAATAAAATAAAGGTACTGTACATTTTAGATGTGTATCCATCTATTCATCTACAAAGCCATAGGAAAGCTCTATACGTGCAGATTATTCATCCAAAGTGAAAGCTTTTGTGCCTGAGAGGATAGATGTAGATCAGACATCATTTTTTCAGAGCACCCAAATATGAAGACAAGAAGATGAATCTATGGTGATTGTGTCTCGCGGAGAGGAAGAGCATAGTCGATAGCTAGATGGATTTTGGTGTGGCAAACAACTCTTCGATCGCACGTGGACGCGCTTCGGTATACGGTTGATGCGTTGTGGCCGCTCCTGTCATGGCCGGTGGTAAGGGAAGAGTTCAATGAAGTCTAATTTTGTTGTTAGGGGAAAGAAGAAGGTTGTGCTGGGATTGAGTTTTTGATAGGATCATTTAGAAAAAAGCATTTTAGCGTGAAAGAGACTCTAAAGTTGATGGGATATGGTAGAGCATGTCTCTTGGAGTCATCCACTGCATCTCTCAAGCTTTAGAATTTCTTATTTGATAGCGCTTGTGAAGATGCCAAGATGAAGGCATAGTGAGTTAACAATTAAGAAAAATTTTTAAAAATTTACTGGGACGATAGAAGTATTCGCACGGTCCAATAAAAGTATGTCAACTCATGACTGTATTGGTACTCATAATTTATTAATGGTACCAGAGTTGTCACCAAAAAAATTATAGGATGAACATGCATGACCTTGCGAGTTTAATTATTTTTGTCTCTACTAGAAGTGGAAAATTCGTTTTTACATTAGTAAATTATACACGATATTATTCTCATGAGTTTAGATGGGTAGGCAAAAAGAAGTGAAGAATCTCACTTCCATTGATCTAGCTAGCTACCAGCCATTAAGAACATCACGTTGAGTGCAAGCTTCTTCAACCGTTAATCCACGGCATTATCGGGATATTGTAATATATTTAATTTAAACAAAAGTTGACCTTTTTGAGCAAGATCTGAGAGGAAATATCTGCACGACAGATACTTTGTCGCTTTTAAAATAAGATTTTGCTAATGAATAAGAGTATTTAATATTTATTAAAGATATTTTTTTGTAAACATTTATTAATGATTTAAAGAATACTATAATATTAATATTCAACATTTTTTTTTTCATTTTGAATCCTCAATTGTTAGCTTTAATTTTTTAACTTCCTTCTTCAATTATTTTTCAATTGGGAAAACTAAGAAGATATTATTGTTTTAATAAATTATAGGTATTGTACCTTAATTTTTTTTATCCCCAATTATGTGGAATGGGAAAGAGTATAATAGAGTATAAAAATAAATATAGTTGTATTTTCTTGAGGAGAATATTTGTGATTATTCAGAACATAGTATTTAGATTTGGTTTTGTTAAAGTGAGGAATGGATTTTAGAAGATAAAGTCTGGAACTATAGTCATTAATGATTGACATTTTAATAACTCCATATTTTGATACAATATATATATATATATAGGGTGTGATCAACTTACTCCAGGAGTAAATCTGGGTAAAGTTACTCCGCTTAATAACTTCTTATCAACATTGAATTTCATCAATTCAACCCTCAGTCATATTAACAATTTTCATTGAGTAGATCAAGCCTACAAAATTTTATAAAATTTAAAAAGCATTTAAGTTTCATCAAATCACTTCAATTTAACGGGCAATATACTTTTTAAAATATAAGTAAATGTTCACTCTAAAATTACATACCTATGAATGTCCAATTAATCTAAAATTTGGTGTGCATAATCATCATATTAATATCAAATTAATCAACGGTTAGATTTGTTTAAATTCACATTCTATAAGAAGTTATTAAGCGGAGTAACTTACCCAGACTTACTCCTGGAGTAAGTTGATCCCCACCCATATATATATATATATATTATATCATATCTTATAGTTGATTTTTAAATAAATAGTTATTTTTACACTTTATTCTCTAACAAATACCTTATTACTTTAGAGGCAAGGAGTCAAATCCTTAGCATTTGATGTTAGTGATGCATTACAATGTTGTACTTTTAATAAAAAGTTGTCTATTTCTTGATTCAATTTACTAACATATGCAAATGATTGAAAATAAAAAGTGAAAAGTTTTTTAATTATTGGAAGTTAACATTTAATATTATAATGCATTATATGTCATGATTTAAATTAAAAAAACATTTGGGTCATATCAACGTTCTGTGTCCTTAAGGCTATTGGTTAAGGAATTGATAAATAAAAGACTATTATTAGAAATGATGATATTATTTACATTTATAATATAAGAAATATGATCAACAAATTTTCTATCACACTTATTTTTAACACACCATCTATGATTAATTGATATTCATATAGGCTTCACCAAATAGGGAGCGAGACTCGCTACACTTGGAAGAGGGGCTATATATATATATACTTTGAACTATGTCAAAAATCGTGTTGTTAACACTTTTCTTATAACATTAAATGATACATTTTTAATAAAACTTTTCAATTTTTTATTTCTTAGGGTACATATTTTTCAAACATTTTATTGTATTTATTTATTTTATTCTATGCAAGATTGAATAGTTTAATAAAATCTTATTGATTTCTTAATTAGTGTCATGATTGGACTCTTTTCTTAAACTTAAGAATTTGATAACAAATGGAATTAATAATATGAAATAAATGGAATAAATTAATTAAGATCTTACTAATTAGAGCATCTCAAAGGATGCAACTCCATTTTTTTTAACTCTTTTATTTTTTTAACAACCTAAACAACTCTTTTCTTTAATAGTACAATTATAAAAAAAATATTAAATTGACCCATAAATTATCTCAATCTTTACACTTTATAAACATATTTTTATTAACTCAATTTACTGTTTTTATTCATTTTACTGATTATGACGTGCCTATAATTAATTTTTTTGTTACATGCCTATAATTAATTTGAATAAGACACATTTCTTATAAAAGCGACCATACTTTGACTAGATATGTACCCTAACAATGGTACTCTTTCTACAACCGTATCTTACCCCCGCAAAAAAAAATTAAGCAACTCCATTCAAGTTATTTTTTAGTGGTTCTAAGAGCAGTTTCGATGGTTGCACTCCCAAAATTTTACTTTTTATCATTTTTAAGTGGATCTCATCATTATACATACTTTTTTTTACAACTTGAGCAACTCTCTCTTATCCAATAATGTATCTTTACAAATTTTACTAAATAAACCCTGTAAGTAACATCATATCTTTATATATCATCAACATCAATTTTTTTAACCAAAAAGATAATGAGATGATGCCCCACAATTTTACACAAGTACCAAAGTTTTGGGGTGTTTATACTAACACCAAGTTCTTGTTAAGCATCCTTCCATAGGTGCACCTAGGGTCTTTAAGTTGTTTAATGAGAAGAGACTTAAACAACTTCCATTGGATTTGTTATAAGAGCATTGATTAAGAAATCAAAAATAGACAGATTTTTACTAATTGATCATGTTAAATATTGTTGATTTTTAATGAAAAAAATCCATTTACTCTTCGAATATTTTTCAATAACATAGAGTAAAATTTATATTTCCTTGTTTGGAACGTGGGTCAGAATTATAAGAAAATTAGTGAATAAAAATGGTTTACATTACATTTCATGTCTATACGAGTAAAGTCCGGGAATGAAAATAGAGCCATGGGATAGAGTTGTCAAAGGAGCCAACCCGGCTCACCACGGGTTAGGCAAAAGTGAGCCGAGCCGGGTTGGTCCACTTTTCCTGGTGAGCTAAAAATACCAACCGACTCGACCCACCCGCGGGTTGGTGGGTTTAAGTGAGCGACTCACCTAACTTAAAAATTATAAAAATAATAAAAAAATAATAAAAAGGTCAAAAATATTAGAAAAAATATAAAAAAATAAAAATGACTTTAAAATATAAAAATTAACTAAAATTCAGAAGTGAGCCAACCCCCCTCAACCTGGCTCGGAACTTCACCTTGGCTCACGCGTTAAGTGGGTGTGACCCACTTTTTGACCCGCAGCGAAAATGTGAGCCTATATTTTACCAACTCAACCCATCGGTGAGCCGGTTGGGCCGGATTGCCTCACCAAGCTCAACCCAAATTGACAGCTCTAGATAAAATGAGATAGAATATATTTGATCATATTTTACCGTTCAAATAATAGCAAGTAGAATGATTCCATTTGTTTCACTCATTTTCAGTAATCAAATCACAATAATAGAATAAGAAATTTTTTTTTGTAAAACTAATTGATAAGCTTTGAACTTATAAACTAGCTTATTAAATTAAAATATTTGATAAAACTAGGAGGATAAGCTAGGTAACAATGTAAAATGACATAAAAAAAAGCGAAAAAAGAAGACAAAATAAGAAAGTGTGTTAAAATATGAGAGATAGAAATGGAAAAAAACATAAATAAGTTACAACTAGAAGCTATCGCTCCTAAAATAGCTAGAAGTTTGTGTCTTAACAACACTTTATGTTAGTCAAACTGGCTTATAAACTTGTCAAATAAGCTAGTAGCTTGCCTATTGGCCTTGCCAAAGAGTTGTTTGGTAAACTAGCTAAAAAACTAATTAAAAACTAAAAAACTAGGATTGAAAGCTAAAAAATCTAATTTGATTGAAAGTGTTTGGTAAACTAGTTGAAAATGAAAAATTGAATATAAGCACATAATTATCTATTAATTAAATAATAGAGTGAGAGTTATTGAGAGATAAAGTTATAATTCAATCTTTCAGATGGTAGCTGAAAAATATGATTTTTTAGAAAAGTACATCGAGTAGCTTCTCTAAAAAAGCTACCTAAAAAGCTAGTAGCTTACCTACAAAAGCTACTTTTCGAAACAAAACTGAAATGGATTTAGCTATTAATTAAGCTTTCAGTTAACTGAAATATCTTATCAAACACACTCTAAATATTTGATGACTTCCTCGGTTTCTTATATAAAATACTAAAACCACTTCAATGTAATTAGAGTTTAATTATTATGCACTGTCAATGAAAAAAAGTTTTACACTATCATCCAATGATGTATTGTTACATTATTTAATAAATATGACACTTTCATGTATATTAAACCCATTAAATTAATAGTGATAACACATCATTCGATAATTGTAAAACTTTTTTCCATTTTGACATTGACCGTATTATTATTAACTTCTTATTTTTAAAACGGAATAAATAGTTTTTACATTTTATTCTTTACAAGTTTCCTAACCAAAATTTTATTATGAAATCTAAAGAATTCACATGATTAAAAAAATTCAAGATTTATGCAATTATTCAACATTGATTGGGTTATGCACATTGTTTGTGTTTGATGAGTATATACACGACAATTTCTGCAAGAGGGCGACTCTAGAGATAAAAAAAATACTATAAAAGATGCTTATCTCTAAATTATGCTGCGAACATTTAATTGGAGATTTTGGAGAATTGAAACGTTAAGATTCTGGTGTGAATGCCCATTTTATGCTTGAAAGGCTATAACAAATGACAAGGTAAGAAAAATGAGAACACTAAAAAGAAATATATATTGTACGTTTATCCAAAGAGGGTCCACATATGATAAAAGGTCAAAAACCAATGTAGCTATTTATCAAATGCCTTACTTTGACACAAAGCTTTCTTGCTTGCTTGTAATTATTACTGACCCAAGTCAATGTCAGGTCCAAAGTACATAGAAATTAACATATGAATGGTAGTCAACCGAGAGAAGAAAAAGAGTGGTTTTGGGCAGTAGCAATTTCAAGAGAAATGCAATCAAGTCATAAGAAACTAACTAACCATTGACGAATGCAACAAAAGACAAAGGGGCGTTCCTAAGCCACATACTACACAATTAGGCAACCAACTATCAGTGCCGGTTATCAAGCTTTCTGTGGATGTGAGGACAAGATGTACTGGCAAGTCTGGCATTGATAATGATAGTGATGAAACCTTAATCCATGACCAAATTCATGATAAACTTTCTTGCTTTCACCTGCCTGTTGTTCCGTTTGGGAAATCTAGGCCGAATAGACAAAAAAAATGCAGATAGAGTTGATATTGATTAGTCAGTCTGCAGGTCCATTTCCCCATGCACTCAAGCTTATGAAGTTGGCAATGATGTTAATGTCAACGAAAATGTTTCTATCAAGATAGCTGGATGGTAGGACCTAGTCCTTGAGAGCATCTAAATGACCCTACCAATTCACACTCATAAAGTGCCAAGCACTTCATCTTATAATGGGACCCAGGATTGCAATGCTAAAAACAGTATGCAGGAGACAAAGGAAGTTGATAATATATTTTTAATGCTAGAAAGACAGTACCAATTTTATGTTATGCTTATCCCTGCTTTGTTGTCTATATATACAAAGACATAAATAATTTTGATTTTTATAATAATGGAATCAGAGTATACAAAATTACAATTTGAATTCCAAGGTGAACAATTGGGAGGGGGGGGGGGGGTTATGTAAATAATAGGAAGAAGAAAGAAATGGTTGCTTGTTTCCTCATATTGAGGTAGTAATAAATATTGGCAAACTACTAACCAAAAAAATAAACACATTGCTTCTCAATTATCAGACTACTATCTTCCCCACCTAGGGGCTGATGGTGATCTCTACTACTATCATCTTCACTTTGATCAGTGATCTCTCCACCTCTTGGATTTTTATCTAAACTTGAGTCCCTGTGCTCGGCGATGATCACGATGCGAATGGGAAGATTCTCCCCTGATCCTTCGATCCTACAGACAGAAGGAGAAAAAAGGTGGTAAGTATCAGATTATAGCAATGTTGAGAACCTTCTTGTTTTTGGTTCAGTCAAGTACAATGCAAAATTAGAGAAGGGAAAAAAAAACATACATCATGGAATAAGAGGTCGTCAGCCTCAAGCATGTGGATCACATGTCCTATTTTAGGTCTCTTTGATGAATCAGGGTCAACACATCGAAGAGCAACCAAGAGACACGTTTAAGTGCCTTGAAGATGGCTTCTCAGGAAGCTTAGGATCAACTACTTCCTCAGATTTTCGATTCCCAACCATAGATTTCAACCACTCATTAAATTAACCTGCAATAATTTAAACTTTCACATTTAGGGGGAAAAGAGAAAGAGAACTGGATATAGGTGTAAAAGGAACAATCTCAGAGCTGTTGAATGTTGTTGGTTATGGTCTTACCTCTCCTTGCGGTCTACTATAATCAACAGGACTTCTCCCAGTGATTATTTCCATGATAAGTATCCCGAAGCTATAAACGTCACTCTTCTCAGTCAGCATTCCAGTGCAGGCATACTCTGGTGCAACATAACTGCAGAAAAGGAAAGGGAGATAATCACTGTCTTGGACCTTAAGAGAGTAACAATAACTACTAATGCATGGCACTCATACAGGAACTGAAACTAATTGTAATTGGTAAAATAGATAGGAGGATGTTTAGTTATATCATACTAACCCAAATGTCCCCATCACCCGAGTGGTGACATAACTGTGATCAGAATGCAAAAGCTTAGCAAGCCCAAAATCAGAAACTCTTGGGTTCCATTGGCGATCAATGAGGATGTTGCTTGATTTCACATCTCGGTGAACAACTTTTGGTTCAAGACCCTCGTGAAGATAAGCCAATCTGAAAAGATGCACAAAAACCACTGTGATCAAAGCCTTTCAAGCACCAACATGGATACCAATGTAAGCAGATTAGATCATGAATATGGTACCCTTTTGCTGTGCCCAATATAATGTTCATCCGGATATCCCATGTCATAGGGCTTACATTTCCAACATCCCCATGCAGCCATTGTTCCAGATTGCCATTATCAATATATTCATACACAAGCATCCTGTAATATAAATCCATACTTCAATCACGCATCTCTTCAAACTAAACAACATTTAGCTTCAATGTTTAAAAAGAAAAATACCTGTATGCCCCCTCAACACAGTATCCAAGCAGCCTAACAAGATTCTTGTGCCGCACACGACCAATTGCTTCTACCTCTACTTTAATTCTCTCTCAGCTTGGCCCTGTAAATGAGTTAAACAGTAAGTTCTAACTTCCAACACAACACAAATATAAGACCAAGGCCAGAGACACCTTCATTAAGTAGAAAAAGTAAGTAATTAGAGAAAGAAAGCGTCAAAAAAATCCAACCATGTATGACATTACAAAACTCCTAACAAGTAAAAACATTATTAATCCACTAGTATGAAAACAAGGGCTGAAAAGAAAAATGATTTTTTTTCTTCACATAAGTGAGTCACTTTACAGAACAACTCCCAGCAATAGAAGACAAGGATAACAAAAATGGTTGAAAAGTAGAAAACAGTAACAAGAGTAAAACAGAAGAAAACATTAGCCTACAATAAAAATCCAATCACTGCTCAGGATAGGATAAGCATTAGTGTAGTTCAAGCAAAAACTTTGCTATAACTCTTTTAAATTAAATAAATGAATACAGCCCCAAAACCAAAATGAAAAGAATCCATCTGCTTTAACCCTCTCTCTGGTTCAAATATCAAACAGCTATATATATAGAAAGACAGAGAAACCATGAATTCTTCATGTTCTCGAAAACCCAGTTTATATAAAATTGAAACCGAAACTGTAAGAAAGCAAGCAATATCTGAACAGTGGGTTAAACACACTATTGACTATCACCTAATATTTTTACAACAAATTCACAGAGACCAAGTTAAACACACTATTGACTATCATAGAAACCTCATTTATTTCTTCAGATAACACAACCTAAGTAATCTTTATCTAAAAAGAAGCATATAAATTAATTAAATTGTTATGATATGAATAACGTCACTTGTTATTCAAAAGGTTCTTGACAGCAACTTTGGTACCATCAGGGAGAAGTCCACGGTAGACAATTCCATAGCCACTTCTCCAATCACATTTTCTTCACACAAACCATTGGTGGCAGCTTCGAGTTCCCTCAGCGTATAACATCTTCCCCAACCAAGATGCGAAACTTCTGGCCCAATGCTACCGCTCCCCAAAGACGACGCCGTTTCGCAGACGGCTGGCGGTTCCCTTGCTCTCCCCGCTGGTGGAGGCACGGTGGTGGAGGAGCTCAAGCTTGACGGTGTCGACGTGGATCTCCGGCAAGGGAGGGACGTGGACGATCTCCTGGATTTCCTTGGAGACGACGGGGGTGGCGGCGGAGGAAGGGTGACGGAGCTTGGTGGAGGTTTTGTTGTTGTTGCGGCGGCGAGAGGTGAGGCAGAGGGAGAGGAGGAAGAGGGTGATGACGATGAGGGAACCGACGAGGATTCCGATGACGACCCAGAGACGGAGGCCGAAGATGGAGGTGCGTTTGGAAAGCTCAGTGTCGACGAAAGCTGCGTCCGTACACTGACATGGTTGAATTGAATGAAGGATTCAGAGAGTGGTATTAGAAAAGGATGGCATTGGTTATTTTTGATAGGAGAGAAGGAAAGAATGGAAGTTTCTTTGTGTGTGAGTGGAGAGAGAGAGAAAGAAGAAAAAGAGTGAAGATGGAATATTTGAATCAAATTGGAGAAGAAAACAGTGAGAGCGTGAAGTAGCAAATGAGGTTAGTGTAGAGAGAGAAAGGGGGGTATGTCATGTGTGTGTGTGGGTGAGCAAGCAAAGACAGAGTAAGGAAGCTTGCTTGTGTTTTGGTGTTGTCTGTGACAGGTCTTTTTTTTTTTAATAAAGATGGAAAACTTGCCCCTGTTATAAATTAGAAAATAATTAAAATCATGTTTCAATTACATAAGTGATTTTATAAATGTAAATGCAGTCTAATGTTATATTGAATGTCCAACATCATTCAGAATAATGTTAGACTGAATTCACTTTTTGTAGTGTGGATTTCTAACAAATTAAACATGCTTACTATAATAACATTTGGATAGAAAAGATACATTTAATGAAAATTTAAAAATTAATAATTGAGATGGTAATAAAAACACATAAATATGATATATAATAAATTATAAAATTATTATTATTATAATTATCCTTTCACACTAAATATAATGTTAAATATATTTTTAGTCCCTGAAATATATTCTAAAATTGATTTTAGTTTTTATAATTCAAAATTAATATATTTGATCCCTTGAATAGTAAAAATATCTTTTTTTTTTACTGATAAAAAATCATAGTAAATCTATAATAAAATTGTATAATGAGATCTAAATAGATGTATTATCTATTTTTAAAGAACTAAAATCATCTATTTTAAATTATAAAAACTAAAACTCATTATTTATTATATTTTTCAAGAATTAAAAACATATCTAACATTATTTTAAATATTTTCAAATTCAAAAACTAATATAAGAGTGAGCAAGAGTAGAGTACAGTGGATTGGATTGCAATGCTCTCCCCTCTCCATTTTTTTTTATTTAAATTTTTGCTTATCCTCGCCTTTACTATATTTTTTTGGTTTAACCATGGGTATTTTCCACGGGAGGTAATCATGTTCGAGCCGGGAACATCCACATCATAGTGGGGGCTAGCTTCTCCCAGTGGAATTTTTTTCCATCCACAAGACTCGAACCAGAGACCTTGTGACTTTTACTATATTATTAAAACATATATGTTAAATATAAAATAATGTGGTTGAATATAAAACTGCAGCTGATCCAATTCAAGTATAATAAAGTTTTATGTGCACAAATCTTCACGAGGTTACCTAACACTTTGTTCATATTCATTCATCTATTAAAATAAGAAATAATATGATTAATATTTTTAGTTTATAATTTTTTAAAACTTTTCTAATAAACCCTTTATTTATTTTATATTAGCTCTCCTTAATATAATGAAGTATTATTATTAGTAAATTACTAAACTTATGTCTATTTAATCACTACTACATAAATTTACTAATTATCGAAAATATTATCATCAACTGATGCTCCGTTTGCTCCCACAGTCCCACGTTGTGTGTACTGAAAATTTGTTGATGCGAATCTCTAAATAGTAAATACATAGTGGATAGTATTTTTTTTTTTGGCTATTAATAAATTGATCCTGTCTGCAACATAATACTAGTAACATGGAATGGAAGCAAAACTACCGTTAAGTGGTCGATAAATTTAAACATGTCATCAGTTTAACTGTCGCAACTAGCTGGACATTTCGCCACATCACACTACATGCCACATTTTTTTTAGCCTAACGTCTATTTCGTAAACAATAAATAAATTAGATTTAAAATCTATATATAATTTATTTAATGCACATGAAACATATAAGAAAAATACGGGTGAAAATTCACAATTTTATCACGGAAGCTGTCTCTTATTCTAGTAATTACATTGATGAAATTCAATTTTTTTTCTAAGACTGATTCGTACTATGTTATTTCGATTTTATTTTACATTAATGTAATATATGTCTTAAATAAAACATGGATTTAATTAATGTAAAGAAGTTTTAAACCGACATTGGTGTGCCGTTATATCATTTAATGAATATGACACTCCATGTGTTATTAAATTCAATAAATGATGTGACAGTACATCATTAATATTTGTGTAATTTTTTTTTACTTTGATAATATATATATTAAATTCATAAAATATACATATTCAAAATTTTATAGGAAATAAATAAAAAGGAAAAAATGATGCAAATTATTAACGAATAACCCTAATTAATGAGTTCTGAACAATCTCCTAATCACTACTTTAGGAGACCGCATAAATTAAAGGATTATATATCCTTCCAAATGGGTGAAGATCTTCTCCATTTACTAGACTTGTCCATTAAGTGAGAGAGAGACACACTCAATATGTGGGTCCCACATATTGGATGTGTCACTCTTTCTCTTACTGGACCTGTCAATTACTGGAGATGAGTTGAACCCCCTTCTAAATCTTCGAAACTAGCTTGCATGAGGGAGAGGAGGAATAAAAAGACATATTTGGCTTTGTAAAACTAACGAATGAGAAAAGCTAAACACAATACTCCAAATAAAATGCAATGTAATTTGAAGGGTATTTTATCTATTTATAAATCCCTCTCAAAGATCTAGTGTAGTGAGTTCTGACTAGTTACAAATATCTATGTACTTTTAAAAACAAAGCACTACAATTGGAGAGCCCTTTATAATGATGCACTGCACCTTCAAATTAAAATTTTGAAAAGGCATTTGCTTATTGTTTTGTCTATACTGACAATTGGCCTTTTTTAAAAGAATGGGATACTGAATCCTGCACTCGATCTTGTTAAAACTCTTTTCATTACTTCTTCTGTTTTTTAAATAATTAATGGCTTAATTTGATAGTTGGATAGTGGATAGAATTTAGATTTCTTTAACTTTAATTACCGCAACTACATCAATATTTGATTGAGCAGCTCACACCAAATTAAGTCTTCTTTTGGTGGAAGTATAGTTAGCTCATTAAAGTCTAGATGCATTATAGTTTTGGCCAGTAAAGAGGTGAAAGACAAGTCTAGGGCCTCTTTAAGAACATTAGATTGGAGGAAATTATCATAGCCAACAGAAAAAAAAAATGGAGGAATTGGACAGGACACCAGTCGTGTAGCTCTTAATAAAACAGAATATAAAAAAAATAGGTACGATTTATTAAAGGCATGATAGATAAGACCTAACTCGATCGGGTAATTGTTTAGTTTTGGAGCAGTTGTCCAATCGGATTTGGATTCACTCATTCTTGTCAAATGCAATTTCTAGCTACGGAATAACTTTGAATCACTAGGAAAACTAAATTTCATAGCCCGTTCCTAGCTATTTTGTAGATAAATGTTGCTGAGTAGTAAAACTAGAGAGAATCCTTGGATCCGGATTCTCTCATGACCTAACAGTCTCTCAGTAGACCTTAGTTAGTGAATAGCGATTTTGTAACTAGATTTGGCTCAAGTAGAGGATCCTTACACAGAATCCTTACACTGTCCAATCTTCTAAGAGGGAATTTCAGAATAATAAGGAAAATGAAAAGGATGGTATTCGATCGTTTGTGATTGTGAAGAGAAGACTATCCCCCGTGTGATTTTGACTTACAGTTTTATTCCATTGATCTCTTATATTACTCATTAATTTATTCCGAATCAAATTTGCTATAATGTTTTAAATCATTTATAGTATGTTTGGTTAACGTCGAAATGTGATAAACTCACGTTTTCAACGCTAGAAATAGTTGCGTTGAGAAATCCAAATTTGAGTTTAGCTAATTTTAACGCTTAACCAAACACAATTAGGGTTCGTTTGGTGCACATGATAGAGACATATATGATAACTTTATCCTATCATGTCACTTATCATGTGTTTGTTGCACCAATGATATGATAACTTTATCCTCTTGCTTACCCCCATCCTTTCCTTCTAGTTAATTCTTATCGCTGGGTTAGGAAGTGACATGATACGATAGGATAAAAAAATTTCTTCCTCCCCTTTCTCTTCCTTTCTCTCTCTTTCTCTCTCCCCTTTTTCTCTCCTATCTGTTTCCTCTCTCTCCTCTCCCCTCCTCTCTCCCTCTTTCTCTCTCTTATCTCTCGCCTATCTCTTTCCCCTCTCTCTCCTCCCTCTCCCCCTCTTCTCTCTCTCCTATCTTTTCCCCTCTCTCCTCTCTCCTCTCTCTCCTTTCTCTTTCCTCTCTCCCCCTCTTTCTCTCTCCTCCCTATCTCTCCTATCTCTTTCCTTTCTCTCTCCCCTCTCTCTATAATAACGATTTTTTGTGGTAATTTTGATATTATTTTTAATATTTTATCAATTTTATTTTTTAGAAAATAAATTTAAATATTTTTTAATAAAAAATAATTTTTTATTATGTTTGCTTGCTGAAAAGGAAAAAATAATTTAAATTTATAATAAAAGTAATTTTGATATTTTAATATTCTTTATATTCTATCCTACCATAATCTGTCCATCTCAAACGTAGGATAGGATAAAAAAATCATATCTGTCTTCTTATCCTGTAGTACATCAAACATAAGATAGGATAAGAGTTTATCCTGCTCTTATCCTATTATTTCACTATCCAACTCTCCTATACTATCCTATCATATCTTATCATGTGCACCAAACAGATCCTTAACATTTTAGGAGACAATCAAAATAAACTATAACAAAAAAAAAGGCCATGGACATTTCAATTTCACACTATTTGTACACTTCAACGAGACGGGCTTTCTATTAGTATGACGTGTTTGAATTGGATTTAAAATTCATATCAACATATTTGATCATTTTAAAATAAATTTGACTTCGTATTTAAATCATTATTTTGTTATTTAACTAGAAAGGTAAAAAAAATCAATTAGATGTGTATTGACAACAGTATCTTCATAATTTTAGAGAATATTAATAATTTAATAATATTTGCGTATTTATATTAATAATTACACATGTAAGAGTAATTTTTATCAATATTATCTAAATAATATTCATTATGTTACAATTGCTTTTCATATGAATATTTTGAAATGTAAACTAATTCATTTAAAAATAAATTAAATTAATGTTGCAAATTAAATTCATTCCATGTTAATTTTAGAAAATATTTTTTTTGTCAACTACAAAAAATATGATTAATTTAAAAATATAACTCAAACACATCAATAAAAGGAAAAAAAATATTCCGTTTCTAAATTTAGTCTCTAAACTTATTAAACACAGAAAAAATCCAACCTTAAAAATTTTGGAAAAATATTCGTTTCATTTCTGAGAGATGGAAACTCTTTCCTTCTCTAATTTATCTCTAATAAATTAAAGATGGATTTTATAGATGAAAATTTTCCGTATTCACACCTTTTAAATTAACTTCTGAAAATTCATCTCTAAGTTATTTTTATCATGTTCGAAATATTTTGAGGTGCAAAAAGTAAAATAGGGGTGTGAAAAGCAAGTTCCTTATGTTATTATGACAACAAATGTAATTGAAAAGGTCTGGACCCAATAAAAATGTAATTAACGAGTAGGATGAGTTTCAAAGGTTTTTTTTGTCACCAAAAAAGTAAAATTAATGTAGATGCATGCACTTCCCCTGTCATGTTTGCAAGTGAACTGTCCAAAAATAAAATGCAAGTGAACTGTAACCTGATACAAAGCCCAGCCAAGCAAAATACAGAACTTTATGTATGAAGATAGTAAACATTCACAGGTCCAAGTGGCTTGAAATATTTTTTTAATTCCGTTACATATATTTTCATATGACATACAGTCATACATGGATAATTTATATTCAAAAATTATTTAATGAGCATTGTTTAGGAGTAAAAGAATTGTGACTCAGTTGGTAACGCAAACTGAGTTTGTGAGAAGAACTCTCGGGTTCAATCCCCACAAAACACATTCTTAGGGAGAGATGGGGAGCCTTAACTATCACTAAGTCCCAAATAAGATTATCTCTAGTAATATGGGATACCTATGGTGAAAAACAAAAAAAATGACCACTTAAAAAAACAATAGTTGTTATAATTTAATTTTAATCATTAATAGTTAGGTGGTATCTGTTTCAAATTATATAAATTCATTTCCGGGAATGATATATTCCCCAAGGTATATATATTATTTTAGGGTATGTTTAGAATATGTATTTGGTTGTCATTCAAGATTTTTTTAATTTTTTTTAAATTATTAAAAGTTAAAATATTTATTTATTTAGTTTATAATATAATTTTCAAAATACCTCCATTATATAAAACACAATGAGAGAATAAAAGGTTATCTTGAGATTTTCACACAAAAATGATTCTCATCCCTTTCCTTGGGAATAGAAACTATGGAAAAATAAAAATTAATATTTTTTGGTGCAATACCACATGTATCCTCCACAGGGGGGCAATCGTTCGAGCCGGGTAGGACCTCTGTGGGCGGTAAAACTCTCCCTCCGAGTATTTAACACAGCTGCATACCCATGGCTCAAACTCGAGACCAGTAGTTAATATGAAAATACGGAAGTTGTTTTTTTCCAAGAAATATTTTATACCCAGAAATAAATTTGTTTAACATTGTACTTATTTTTAAAACTTTTGTTAATTTAGAAATCTAAAGCTAATTAATTCTTTTTTTCAACTATACTCTTATTTAATACTGCTCCAATTATCGACTACAATTATATCTCTCATTTCCTCTCTCTTAAAATATTACTACATTTTTTCCTATTAAATTAGCCACTTAGACACAAAAAAAACACCCATTAAGAAATGTAATCTTATTTTCATAAAAATAAATTAAATATCTATTTTACCATTTATCTCTACTAATCTTGTTTTTATTGTAGCATAACTTGCTATCTAAACGATTTTAGTACGTAGATTTGTAGATACTTGCATAAAAAAGAAATTCAATACTTTTTAACTAATTTAAATTTTTTATATAAAAATTATAAATATTATATATTTTACAATAAATAAAAATATTGCGGGGTGGCCTGACCAATTTACCCCGAGGGTCAATATGGACTAACTGGACCTGCTACCCCCCAGCTGTAGCTACATCCAGTCCTCATTATTTGTGACATTTTCACAAAATTGTTAACAGCTATAAATATTATTTACTCCACCTCTTAAACCTTGTACACACAAGAGTATTTTTCTTTAGAGCCTCTTTAGTTATGTGAAAAATCCAAATTTGAGTTTTGGCTAATTTTAACATTAAACCAAACACACAATATGTTTTCAATTAGTGGAAACTCTTATCTTGCTCTGCATCATAATTTCATCCATAGAAACAGGGAGCGAAGTAGAGCTATTCGATCCAACAAGAAAAGATAGTCTTGACTTCATATTATAACGCAATTTGATTTATAGAACTGACTACACTTAGCAAAAAAAGACTTGATTGTTATTTTGTTGTTATTGACCAGTTCTTTAGTCTTAACCTAAATCAACTTTAATTTAAAAGGAAGAATTTTTTAGTTTCTTCCATCTTTTCGCTACAAAGAATTTGAAACTAGTAAGAATGTCTTGTATGTGGTTATTATTAATATTCAACCCAAACCGACGGTTGTTTAGGGTAGGTTAATATAGCAAATTCTAGGGCAAATTGTGATTTTTTTTTTTTTATTTCTTGTTCAAAACTGCGAGTAGTTTGATCTTCTTCAACACTAGGAGCGCTAAGTTGAGACTAGTAGGGGTGAGCATGAGACGGGTTGGGACAAATTTTATCTGTCTTATACCCGACCCTAACTTTTTATCAGATCAAATTTTTAAACCCGAACTCGTCCATAAACCCGAAGAAGCCGATAATGTACAAGACTACTTGAAACCCAAACCCGTCCACAACCAGAAGAAACCCGTCCACAGACTCTAAATCCTAATATTTTACTTTCTTATGAACTTTCAAATATTGTTAAGAGAAAAATATCACTATATTTTTATATAATTTTATGTATGGAATGAGTTTTCAAAGTTGATAGAGTCTCTATCATAGAGAAAAGTAAAATAAAAAAAATTCTAGAAAGTTAAAATGATGTTAAGCCTTTTAAGTAATATAAAATTATACTCCCTCCGTTCCTATATATAAGAAACAAAAATGAAATTTTTTTTGTTCCTATATATAAGAAACATAGTACTATTTTTAGTTGCATTAATTGCTAAATACCTTATATATCCTTAATTTATTGTGAGTAGTTAAGAGATATTCACTCATTTAATCATTTATACTAAGGGTAATTTTGAGAAAAAATTAAAATCATGGCACTGTTAATTACCACTAACATATTCCAATGCATTTCATTGGTCTTGATGATTTTAGTCAAATGTTTGTTTCTTATATATAGGAACGGAGGGAGCACATGTTATATATTATATATACATATATGGGACGGGTTGGATAACCCGTAGGTTAACCTGAACTCGTCCTAAACCCGATACCGGGTTATTGAATGAGACCCGATTAAACCCAAATCTTTCATGTGGGACATGGTCTAACCCGACCCGAATAGCTTGGGTTGAGACAGATCCGTGGGACGGGCCGGGTTTTACTCACCCTAACTAGGAGTGTGTTTGACAAGACCAATAAGCTACAAGCTTATTTGACTAACTTATATAAGCTAGTTTGACCAATACAAAAGTGTTTAATAAGGTACTCAAAATAACTTATTTTAGAAGCTTCTAGCTTATAATCTACAAACTAATTAAACAAGCTTCTAACTTATTTAATTTTCTTCCTTTACTATCCCTTATATTTTAATATATTTCCTTTATTGTCTCTTATTTAATTTTACTTTTTAATGTTTTAGTTGAATCTAAAACAATCATTTTACATTTATCAACGAGATTATCAGCTAGTTTTACTAAACTTTTCTAATTTAATAAGATAGTTTATCAGCTCAAAGATTATAAGTTAGGAGCTTATCAGTTAATAGTCAGCTTATCAGCTAGAAGCAAACTTATCAGCTAGTTTTGCCAAACACACCCTAGGTAGGTAGCAGTACAGGATTATAATTATATATTGTATTGTATGTTTATAATATATACATGCATGAAATTAGAGTAAGAGTTCTCTACACAGTTTTATTGGTTTATATACACAACGCAAACGGCTAATACCGTTCTTCTATACTAACTCTAGAAAGAAGCTTCACAGTGTAACACACAAAAGCACTCAACACTGTACAGTATAGCCTCCACAAGTGACCTGAACAGGACTCATTGTCCTGCATTTTTAGGACAATTCATCTTCATAAAATATACACACGTCTACCCAAAACACAAGGATATCTACGATCTAACCATGCCTAAAACAAACAAAAACTCAATCCCAAAGGCATCAAAGTTGTTACTTATATACACATGCAAGTATCTACATGCTACATTTTCTTTTACCAAAACCTTCTATCCCTTCTCCCACCTTATGTGCATTCAGAAAACAAATTTGAAATCTATCTTCAGGACAAACCACTGGTAACACCTTAAGCAGATAGAACAGCACTCCCAGATTTACCACCGAGGGAATTGTTGCTAGAATTAACAAACATTGCTTTCTCACAACCAGCATCATATGATGAAAGTAGCTTCTTCTGCATTAATTAAAGGTTTGGCAAAAGAAGAATCAATCAGTAGACTATGATGCAGTCCATAATATGAAAACTTTAAAGGTAAAATGAACTAAATGATGATGGAATTTTGTCAAGAGGCATCTCAGTTAATTGATGCAGTAACTATGTCGGAAAAATGACAAGAAAAGAAGGAACAAAACTTACATGATCCTCAAATTCAGGACTCATTAAATTGATGGAGAGGTTTCTCATCAACAACAATGCCTGCAAAACAGGACCATGTGTAAATTATTTGGTCAGACAATAATGAACTTAAACCACAACATTAGATTCCCTTTTCAAACCTTGGACCTATACACTCGAAAAAGAACAAAGAATGATATGGAAGCAAATAAAATGAAGGACTTGATATTAATTACCGTTTCCACATTTATTGGGTCCATCTGTTTTAGTCGGTGTAGGTGATTAGTTGAATTTGGATCAAATACACTGCCGATGAAGCTGTATACTTTTGCGAAATCTGGCATTACTGCATAGAGAAGGTGAATTATTAATAGGAGCATGGCAAGAATCAATGAATCATGATTATGACATACTGGTAAAACAGATGCTTAACAATTGCAATATCAGACATCTAGCATGCTACAACATACAAACTTGGTAAAACAGATGCTTAACAATTGCAATATCAGACATCTAGCATGCTACAACATACAAACTTAAAAGTATTAATACAATCGATAAACATCACTATTTATACACAAATGAGATGATGCAAGAATTGAAGAATGATGTAAATGAATAAAACAAACTACTACTGTATCAACATCAGGAAAATTGGCAAAACTTTTTTGTAATTGTGTGCAGTATATCCAGTACTCACCCCTGCTAGTAAATTCAGAATAGAACATGTACATTTTGTTTAAGGTCAAGGTGTGTTGTATAGTTGTATTAAATACTTGTTGCCCCCTTAAGTGAGTCTACTCGACTTGACCTAATTTAGTCAAGGGTCTAATGTAGCTTCTTGATAACAAGGCTCTAAGACCAAAAAAAAAAAGACTTACCCAGCCCTTCTCATTTCTTGACCCTGTCTCCGGGTAACTCTAAACCAACTCTTACTTAAGTATTTCATTTTATGTGAACAGTGGTTGGCTTGCAAAAGTAAAAGTTCTACTGTTACTCCCATCTGCCTCTCAATAATAGCATCTCTAAGGGTTTGTTTGGTTCAAACGAGGGGAGGGAAGGGAATGGATTTTAATGAAGGGGATGGGAGGTGAGGGGATGGGAGATGATATTTTATCTTGTTTGGTTCGAGGAGGGGAGGTGAGGGGAGGGGAAGCCTTTGTTGTTTGGTTCACAAGGGGAGGGGAGGGAAAATAAAACTAATTTACTTTCATACCCTTTGGCTTATATAACATTCAATATGAGAAGGGGAATATTTAAGTAATTTTGATTGTTTTATTTTAAACTCCTTTCCCTCCCCTCCAAACCCCTCCAAACCAAATCCCCCCACTTTTGGAGGGGAGGCAAAATACTATCAGGAGGGATTTTGGCCCCCTCCCCTCCCCTCCTAAAAAATTGAACCAAACACAACAACCCTTTTAAAATCCCTCCCCTCCCCTCCAAATCCCTCCAACCAAACAATACCTAAGGTTCTATGATTTAGTTTCCTATCATTCTTAGTTTCTTACTCTAACGGGTCTCAGGCTCTGTTTCTTACTCTTCTTGGAAAATGATTGTACGTAAACAAATGGAATTTAAAAAAAAGAAACTTATTTTAGCGTGATTTTTACTTCCTAGAACTTAAAGCTTTGAGGAGCATCATAACATTCGTCATGCATGTTTCCTATGAACTTAAAAACCAATTCAAGAACTTGTAATTCAACAATTTTTTACATCTGAGTCTTAGATACATCTAATTAACTCTGCAGTATCTTTGGCTGATATTTTGGGCCATTCAGATTTCATCCTCAAGTTCAGTTCAATGTGACTACTCACTATACATTCATAGATCTATGCCCATCCTACATGTAGAACAATAAAATTAAAAATAAAATAAAAATAAGTACTTCAAGTCTTCAACCTACCCCTCGCTCTCTCTGGACCAATTCCTCCCCCTTCTAGTTATATAAAACTGTTTTTGTTGAGTCAGATTGGGACTTCAAAGTCAGAAATTTCTTTGGTCTAGCACAGCTGGGGTTCAGCATGGGTATTTTAGATTTTGGTGAAATAAGCCTAGTCTTACTGATAAAATCCATATGCTTGAATTCCTTCTTTCAGCAGTTTCCTCAGTATCCTAATAAATAAAAAGAATTATCTTTTACTAGTTAATTAATTCTTATATAAAACTTCCACAACTAATAAATGAGACAGAGGAGACAATTGGGTGACGCCAAACCAAAATCATCTAGGAAACATGGTCTTCATACAATGAAATTATGATTTTTAGGAGTTCTTATTTTAATTCAATCAAAATTCAATAAGCACCCCACTGTTAGTCTGTTACAGACAATATTCTCTTATATTTTATCATAGGTTCTAATTAAAGATTTTGTTACTATGCCATCATGCCAATTTGAAGCTAAATCAAAAGTTCATATTAGAGATGAAGAAGCATTCCAACCTTTAATTGGCTGGTCCTGGTCACGTTGATTAATCCCTTTGCTACTTGGCCAAGTTCGATGGATGCTCTCATTACTGCTGCTATAGCAACAATTAAGAGGAACGGCTTGTCCAGCTCCTGTCAATCCCATGTCATCTAACAAACGAACAATGAAAATTTCCAAATTAGCATAACTTTCCTAATGCCTAATTGTTCTTAAACAGAGTGGAAAAAGTACAGATTTTAATAACAAAAAATACAAAACAAGCATAAAGGAGTTCAGAACAAGCAAAACCTCTAGCCATTTGTGGCACACTGGCTGGTGGTATAGCATTATAATTCCAAGATGATAAAGGCACACTAGTAACTGGTGTTCCAAGTACAGATGATGAATCTGGGGTATAAATGTATGCAGGTTCAATAAAAGCCGATGAAGATTGCAATGGCCCTGTGACTTGGGATACAGTAGGAGCTGATAAAATGGAAAATAAAACCCAGTATTAGTCAACATTTTACACAACAGATGAAGGCCACTGGTACATCAAATATGGTTGGCTATGCCTATACTAACCGATTTTGGGAGCTTTTTGAGGGTATGGGTGTGCAGCTTTTCTCTTTGGCCGAGGAGGAGGTACATGTTCACTTGTTCCATTCTTCTGAACTTTAAGAAAATACTTCTGTGCATGACTTCGTATCTGCCAAAAAGAATTTTAAATATAAGGATGAAAAAAGGATAGTAAGAGGAACATGAGTAAAGAAATTCACCATAAGAAAATTGAAATAATCCCTATACTCATTACATAATCCAAAGTGAGTTAATAGCTTTATGTTCTTTCTTTTCTATTCTATATTCTTAATCCCATCATAACAGGTAAGTTTTTGAAGAAAAACACAGGAAGAATAAATTGCATTTCATTATAATGCAAGAAAATCTAGATAAAAATATGTACTTCATTGGTTTCAGGAATGAAAAATTAAATCGGTTTGCTAGTAATGACACTAAATAAATTTCACCAGATACCCAGTAAGGGATTCAAAATTCAAGAATAATATTGAAACAATGAATAAATTTATTATCAAAATTTTTCACTGTTTTAAAAGAAACCAAAATTATCTAAATTTTCCACTAGTAACTTGTTCTTTGTTTCCCTTTGACTTTTATAATAAAATAATTACCTGGATAACTGTTTTTGAACCAACAAATGCTTCAATCTTTTTCCAGTCACGATCAAATCTGAAATTGATCAAAGAAACACAAGGAAATGAGCAAAAGATAAACAAATAAATCGGATGGCACATGTACTTCTACATACATTTGTTTTGGAAAGCAGTCAACAAACGTTAAGAGAGAGAGAGAGAGCTTCTTTATGGTTCTTTTAGGTGTACAGGTCATGTTATCCACAAAGCATGTATTTCATTTTTAGGAGAGCACGATGTACCCTCAACAAGTGATAGAATGCTATCGATTCACCTAAACTTATCAATGTCCCTACTTTTTCTAATACTTTTCTCAAGATGATGGATTCTGTAATAATGGAGTTTCTAAACCCTAATCCTTTCAATTCCTAATTATCACAGAACCAGCAAGCAAAGTTGGGCTTTAAGGGTATGTTTGTGAGTTGGAAAATGAAGGGGAAAGGAGGGAAGATAAAGGTTTCAAGGAGGCCATTTCCTCCCTGTGCCCTATGTTTGTGGGTATAGCTCTCTCCTCTAACTCACAAAGCATTCCCTCTCCTTCCTTCCCATTGTTCTCCTTCTAATTCTTCCCTTTCCTTTTCCTTCAAACTCCAAAACACACCCTAAAAAGTACATAATAATAAAAAAAGGTTTGAAGCACAATTAGACAAGGTGTTCCTCAAAATTCCATTAACGTATCCACAAACTGTTTAACAATCCGTCTAATTCCCTCTAAAATACATTCCATCATAGAATCTGCACTCTGCAGCTAGTTGCTTAAGTGGAAGAGAGAAGTCTTAAAACTCAGGCAAAAAATTCAAGCAGCGGCACTTGTTTGATGAGGGGTGTTCACAACTTTCGTGATTGTTGAGGGATACTTAGGGGGGAGAGAGAGGGGTTACTACTTACTAGTGTTGAAAAGTATAAGCAAAACATGTTGTAAATAAATAAACCATAAACACGTGAAATTATAAAAGCAATAGCTTAAAACAGAGTACTATCTTCTCTGATATAGATGAATGCCGCTCTTTTATGATTTCCGGTTAGACAGGTAAAATTGCGAGCTCCCAACATGAACAAAACATAATGATTGCTAAAAGAATAACTGAGAATTAATAAGCGGCATTATTTCACACTATAATACTTATAACTCACATTCAAATCATTAACTTAATTTACATCCTACCAGAGTTGAAGTAAGTATTCTCCTATCCTACAATAGTTGCTTTTCTCCAACCAAAGCTTGTGAATGAGATATCAGCAATTAAACTACATCAAACTTCTTTTATGAAAAAAAAAGGTATTTTTTTTTAAAAATACAATTAAAAAAACGAATCTAAAACATAAACCCAAATGATTTACATTGAAGTCACCTATTCTTTACTAATTACTTGACTGGTTGAAATTCCCAATTCACGACCAAGTAATCACCTTTAATTATTGAGAAAACTCAGAAACTGCAAAATTCCCAATCACAAAGCACCAATCCTCACAAACCTAACCCTTTTTCTGAACGATCATCCAAAATAGACCCAAACAGTGCCTAATTCATAACATAATCAATTTCAATTCTACGAAGAATCAGAAAAAAATTAATAATAAAAAAGGACTTACAATTGGAGAGCTTCTAGAAACTTGTCGTGTTCCTGCTCGGTCCAGCTCTCCCTGGACTTGGTAATCGTATAGGGTTTTCGGATCTTCTTACTCGGATCCTCGGCGGTAGTGGAAGCGGTGGCAGCGCCGGGAGCGGGAGGCTGGGGAGGAGGAGGCGCCGGAAGAGGGTTGACACCGGGAAGGGCCATATTGGAAGGATCGAAGAAGTAAAAGCCTTGAGCTGGGTTAGGGTTCACGGACACCATCAAGTGACGAAAATCGAAACCTCGATTCGATTGTGTTGAGTGTTGCCTTGCCGACTTTGTTAGTGGGTTTTCCAACAACCTCTGTAATCAGTTACTGATAACCGTTCTTCTTGTCTCCGTTTCCTTGCTCGCAATAATTCTCGGTAATCTTAAAAACCGACGTTTTATATAAGAATCGAGAAGCGCGTGAAATTACCTTCTTGCCCTCTGCACCACTTGCCTACACGTCACACCAAGTGACAATGGCGGTTACTTCAAAGGCTACCACTACTTTCTGCATACTATTCTATTCTGTGTTTTGTTAAGCGGAGTGATCATGTTTTTGCTTACTCTAATTTAATTATTTAAAGGTTTAATGTAGTACATATTTCGGTTTAGATGGGTTTTATTTTAAAGAAATAGAAAATTTTAAAAAAATGATTATAGATAATTGAGACTAAAGATTTTTTTGGTGAAAATTGTGAGTAAAGATTGTGATAATACATTGTGCGCTAGAAAATTAATTGGGAATAAAAAATGGAATAATAGACATATAATTCATGCAAAAGCTGATAGGAATATAGAAAAAATTAAAAAAAAAAACCATCGCCGGTCTATCAAGTGACAAAGGGTCCGTTTGATTTACAGTTGGTCAGAATTGATTCTAGAAATAAATGGTTGGGATGGATGATGCACACTTTACGAAGCACATTAGACGAAAGTTATTTAAAATCAATTCTACAAAACCATGGTTTTGTCCTATCATAATTTAAAACAAACAGGCACAAAGTTTTAGGAGGGTATAAATTTTATTCATATATTCATACATGGATAATTAAAATTATTTAATAATCATATGAATGTTTAAAAAATTACCCCTATCTTTTTAAAAATTTATATAACTTTGTTTTAATATTGATAATATGTGGTAAGATTTATTTAATTAATGATTCATTTTTCGTAATCATCATGTTAGTTCAAGTAATATATATTTAATTTTTTTTAAATAATGACCTGAGTTCGGGCTTGTAATTTGTAAAAAAAAAAACACTTTTCTAACTCTTACATAAAAACACATTTTGACTTAATACATCTCCTTTTGAATAGTAAAGGACTTCATGTATTTTTATTTATTTATGACGTAATTTTTAAATATAATTTAGTTATATATGCATTATTAATTAAAAAATAATTCAACAATAAGAAAAACTAGTTTACGTGTCATTTTTTTTTCCTTTTCCAATATGGCAAGTTGCATGGATTTATTTTTCATCACATGCCAATATGAGATTCTAAATAAAAAAAATGTCTCACAATTAAAAGTTTTACATGATATACTATCATAAAAAAATGTTATGAATTTAATATCCAATTATTTAATTTAATTGTAACCGTGGCAAAAAAACTAAGGAGATTTCATAACTCCAAAGTCGACATACATTTATACGAAATATATGGGATGTGCTTTAGTCACTACTATAAATCTAAAGTTATAAGAAGATATTTTAGTGATCAGGATATTTTAATTAGGGGGATGTGGGGTTAATAGAAAATAAGGCAATGATTGAAACTTAGAGTAAAATGCAAGGGGAAAACCACGCTAGCTTAATTTGGAGAAGGATTAATTATATAATTTGAGCTCTGTCAATTCTTGACTTAAAGAATAACTTAGCCTGTGTCATTAAGAATAATGAAGGTTGTATTACTAGGGATGGAAACGTGGAGGGTTTGGACTCAAAGGTTACAACATAAAAGCTACGAAGTCTATAAATTTGAAATATGGGGAAGTAGGCTTGGTTGTCCTAGACATGTTAGACAAATGTGCCTAAGTTAGACTAATATGGAGAAAAAAAAACAATTATTAAAAATTTTATTTTAAGCCCTTAACTTTATCTCAGAAGATTTGTCCTTCACGTGTCAAATTAGGACACTGTAAAAGATACACATGGATACCTAAAGCCGTGTTTGGATATCTGGGTAAAGTATATACCGGTGGTGGTTATCATAGAAAATAATATATTAAAACAAACACAAAAGATGAGACGCCAAATGGAGTGTGAATAAGCATTGAAGGTTAATTTATATACCTGTAAATCCCTACTTGGACCTTGGAGTTCCGAAAAAGTTACTACTATATTATGTGGGAAAGTTCTAGGTTTGGACCAGAAGAGGATTCAAGAACCAATTTTAAAGACCAGCTGCTATCCTATCTCCAATTTTAAATCCACAATTCAGATATTCATCACATCAAAAGGGTACATTCTATTCTATATTCTCTATATTATTCATTTTACATGGTGCGACAGACCCAATACATTAGATCTTACAAGTGGACCTGTCTATCCACAATTTCTATTTTTGTGTGTAAAATATTTATTAAAAAATAAAATAATATTATAAAATGGGTTAGTTATTGACTTATTATATTGTGTAAATAGTTATTGATTATTCTAATTATGTGTTGATTATCTTATTATGTGAGTTGTTATTATTTTAAGCTAGTTAGGACATTTTTAAAATATAATTATTATAAGATTAATTTTGGAAGGGAAATGTGCACATCAAAAATTGGATATATATAGTATAAACAAATAACTAATAAGAAAGAAAACTACATAAGGTCTACCGGCAAATAAAGTGTTTGTTTCTATAATTAATAATATTTGGAGGTTAATGATAATTAAAATAAAATACTCTCTCTTTTTTTATCTGTCACCTTGAGGTTTAAATACATAAATTGAAAAATAAAAATTAATATTTTTAATAAAACTTTTATTTAATTTGTTGTTATACTCATATCCTCATTTTATTACTGAATTTCCTTTTATAATAACGAATACAAAGGTATAATTGATAAAAAAATAATTAATGTTATCTTGATTTTTTAAAATGACCTAGAAACAAGAATAATATTCTTTTTGAATTGTGACAGATAAAAAATTAAATGAAGAGAGTATATGAAAATAATATTGTAACATAAACTATATTTAATTTTAATATGTACTTTTCACAATAAAATATTAAATTTAATGATACAGTTAAAGTAATTAATTAAAAAAAATTTACGTTACTATTTAATGATGTGTTTAGTTTTTTTTTATTGAGTTTGATAACATATTGAGTGTAATATTCATTAAATAATGTGATACGTATTTTTTTTATATCGGCCATATATATCCATTAAATCTTAAAATATTTAAGAAGTTCATAATTGATTAAGAATTCGACACTTTGCATCCTAAGCCGATAAAGTGATAAATATAGATAAGTAATTTATGTTAGTTGAATATAAAATTAATAGCAACTAACTATTGAAAACGTAGATATTTATTTAGTTAGGAGTTTGAATAGTTGATATGAATTTATTTGAGTTGACACAAACCAATGGCCCCTCAAGGAATTTAGGTTTAGGTAAAGCACAAGCACATGCACATGCTTTGGTCCAAAAGCCCACTCACCTCAGTACGTTGTCAGTTCAGCCACAAGGTTACAGCTTTGGACGGGCCATAAACATAGCCACATGCTTCACTCATACTCTTTTTTCTTCCTTCATTCTTTGCGATCAAGCAATGTCCCATATACTTTTTTTGTAGTAAATCTCAAGTTACTATGCTTTTTTCATCTATCTGTCAGCATAAAGATGTTTACAATCGAATTTGTTTATTAAAAGCAAAAAACTGAGAATGATTTAACTCACGTTACGCGAGATGTGTGGAGGACTCTTTTCGCAATCAACGTAATCAAAGACTGATAAATTGCATCAATAACATTATTACTATTAAAACTAAAATAAAACTAGGAGGAACAACATCAAGCCTCAACCCAATTTAATTTGTTACACGCTCATTTCTTATTTGGGCAACTTGGCATGCCTAATAATAAACAAAGAGGAGTGCTAGCAACACACTCTTTTGAACACTCTCTCAAACACACTCCATGTGATTGGTTAAAATTCACATGGGTCCCACCAAATTTGTGGGTCCCACTCTCAAGTGGTGGGACCCATGTGAATTTTAACCAATCACATGGAGTGTGTTAGAGAGAGTGTTCAAAAGAGTGTGTTCCTAGCCTTTCTCATAAACAAAACATTCAATTTAGTCTTTGAAACATTGTGACACCAATCATGTTAATCTTAATTTGATATCATTGAAATATTTACTTTGTCGTTAAAATTTAATATCAGTGTGATCCCACACACTTTGGTACAAGGACAGGATCGAAGAGATTTTTCTTTTCAATTACTTCATTGATTAATTATAATCATTGATGAATGCTAGGTACAAGCTTTTTACAGGCAATGAATTAAAAGGAAAAAAAAAGACAAACACACACACAAACAAAGAAAACTTGAGGGTTGAAAAAATCCCCACCGGGAGAATTTTTCCCACCAAGATGTGGATGTTCCTGGCTCGAGCAGGATTACTTCCCGTGGAAAATACGTTCACACCAAAAAAACAAAGAAAACTTGAGGGTGAAAAAATCGTTACATGTAGGCATGTAGCAGAATCCAAGCAATTATGCAGCTTAGGTGACCCATTTGCGTAGAATTATCAACCAATTCGTTTTGCAAGTGTGTGTGTGTGCAATCAAATTTGTTTTCATTTTTCAAAGGGTCAATCTCACAATTAGACTTGTATTTCGATCTGTAAAGAATGTTGGGTTTTCATTTGCAAGAAAATCGGTAATGACTGATGTTTTATATTTTTCAGTTGGAAGTAATTGTTAGTGATAGTATTTAATATTTATGCTGAATTTCCCTTACATCAGTTCCTTTGATCAAAACAGGTGTCTGGCTTTGCATGGAAGGTTTTATTGAATCGAATTCCCTCCAACAAAATTTAATTAGAAGGAGGATTTTATTTCCTAATGTTGGTATTTCTGTTTGGTGTGGTGCTGTTCTAGAATCTACCTCACACTTTTTCAGTGTCATTTTGCATACTGTATTTGAATGCTTAGCTTGTGCTGATTTGGTTTTTCTGCTCAATTTGTTGGACTTCCAAACCATTCTGCTGTGAATCAGTCTAGGTTATCTACTATTTGGATGGCTATCATTTGGTCATTCCACTCCAACCCCTTTCAGGTGATCTGTCACAAACACTTGACACCAATTGACTTTTTTTGGTCAAAACTCCAATTGACATGTCCAACATTATTTATGTTGTTTACATCCTAATAACCATATCGCTATATGATCCATGATTGTCATGTTTTTTTCTCTCTCATTCTTTTAACAAGTATATCTGGTGGTCAATTAATACTGAAGAACCCCATGTTGTTCAAAAGAATTTGCATAACCAATATATTTTAAGCCTTTATCAATTCTTATAGCCTTAATCCTAAAGCCACTTCTGTTACTCCACAAATGGCCTAAATGAGTTGAAGGCATGGCAAGCTATTTATTTAAGGCTTTTTAGCTAAAAAGCTAATAAAAACAATAAAATACCTATTCCACCGAATGTTGATAATCGAGTGTTATAGAATTCAAGTAAGAAAATTGGGTTGAATTTTCAACAAGAATAGACACTCCAGATCCATCTTGACATTAACAATAAATCTATTTCAAAGTGTAGTGGCCATAGCGAGTGTGCATATCACAGCCTTTTATTTATATATTTCTTTATAGTTTTCATACTCAACAAATAACAAACATCAGATAAGAAATGAAACTTCAAATTATCTGCGTTTTATGGTGGCAGTGAAACCAGAAAATTTCCAGAATAAACATATAAAACTTCTATGTATTGAATCAAACTGAAAAAGAAAAGAAAATAACTGGCAGATAGTTTTGAAAAAGAATTTCATTTATCATGCAAACACAAATATATATTATATACGTATCAAAATTTGTATGAAATGACAAAATATCTACAAGCCAACAAACAGCAAAAGCTCGATATATGTTCACAGTCAAAACCTCTCACAAGCTTATGCTGGCCTGGCCGGTTTCTGCTGGCACACCACATCCTCAAAGTCAAAGCTGTGTATTGTTCTTTTATTATCTATTGTTGTCGGGGGATCAGATACAGTTCCACATGAAATGCAAATCTTCATGCAACTCTGCAATAAAGCTACAAAACAAAATGATGCACAAACTCCACTCATCTACAAAACTTACACTTCATGCATTCACAAGTTATTGAGTTTTTGGTTTCTTAATTCCTCATCCAGGCCAGGAATGTCCCATCCTTGATCCAACTCCAACATAACATTTTCTTGAGCTTCTCATTGAACTGGAGTAGCCATTAGCAAATTCCTTTAAGCTTAGAAAAATCTCCTCCTGAAATTCCTGGTTGTCGTTTGGTATGAACGCATGAGAAGTCCAACACCAATCCCAATCCCTACACACATCCCAAGGCCAATTCCAACACCAACTCTAACACCAGCATTGAACCATGAGAGTTGTCCGTCCTCGCCGGGATACATCTCTTGAGAGTAGAAACCATGCCCCATCTTCTCATCACAATCATAATCATCAACTGCAGACCCTGTCATCTGCACAATACCACCAATGTAAAACAATTGATATTTCAGAAATCTTAAGGCTCTGGCAAGAGAGTGAGTGAAGCTAGAACTCTGCTACCCATATCTTGACCAACTGTATTAGAAACATCAATGCATATTTAGCAACCAATAAAAAGTAGAAAATTAAATTAATTTTGTAGAAAAGTGAGATAAGTAATAAGCATTATGACATGATTGCATACAGCAGGTCAAATCCTTGCCCTTCAAATTATAAGCAGAGAGATAAACTGAAAGAAGGGATATTATTTTTGTAAATCCAATCATAATAGAAGATAGGAACTAGTTCAGCAGACAATATTCTGCAAGAAATTTATATGATGGAGTCTATCAGCAATAGAGAACTAACTATTATGATACCTATCTATCGACTAAGAGTTCCCTCATAAACCAAGGGGGATGCCTAGTACAACAACTAGGTGCACATTTAGATTAGCTTATTTTGAGCTCAATCCCCCCCCCCCCCCGAAAATTTTTTCGCAGCTTCCTGAGAGACCTATTGAAAAGGTAAGTGATTATTTCATCCAAAGAAGAAAGCTTTCCAAAACATATTGCATCTTAATATGGCAGGTTCACTAAGGGGTCGTTCGGGGTGGTTGCAAGTTTTCAGTTTTTTATTTTTTAAAATTTTCAATCAACATTTTACAACTCAAAGCCAAAATTTGGAAATCACTTTTTGTGGTTTTCAAAATGTTTGTTTTGAAAACCACAAAAACAAGTTTTCAGTTTTTGGTTTTGAGTTGTAAAAACTTGATTAAAAATTTTTAAAAACCAAAAACTGAAAACTCGCAACCACCCCGAACAACCCCTAAGAAACTAGCAATAGAACCAAAAAGATCTGATTATGAATAGCAAGCAGAATCTAGTTATGAATATGAATGTAGAAACAATCATGTATCAAGAAGGTTCTGGAAATGACCAATCCATCATAATTCACATGGCTGCATTTTATCACATTAGTTCTAGAAGGGATTTACATGGCTGCATTCTATCGGTGCTATGCTAACATCTAACAAAGAACACGGGATTTGGATCGAAGTAACGAAAGCTAAGGTGAGAAGAGGGTAAACAGAAACGAAAACCTAGAAGTTTGCAATTGGGAGACATGAAAACAATGGTGAGAAGACAGGAATTGAAAAAGAAAAACAGAACATACAGGGATTTTGAGAAGAGGTACTTGGGACTTGAAGTGAATGTAATCACCAGGCACCAAAAGGACGTCTTCCATGGCTAATTTGTCAGGGTAGGTGTCCTGACCTCCCTATGACATGGAATCCATCTTTTCTCTATTCTCTTACAATCCGATTCTTAAATTCCAGTGATTCAACACACACACCAAACCAATGTGAATTCATTACTAGGATTACACAACCACATGCCATCTGATCCAATCCAATCACCCCTTTCCTGGCTGGCGGGAGAGAAAAGGGAAGGGAAGGAGAAGGGAGTGAGGGTGGCTGAAGGGAAGGGGAAGGGGGTGAGGTGCTAATGGAAACGGGTGGAGGGTCACACTGGTATCAATTATACCTTTTTTAAAACCATCAGAAAGTTACCTGTTCTAAACGACTAACTTAAAACGATAAAAACCAAACTTACTTTCCTTGATATATAATTATATACAACTAGAGTTTAAATTTGATCCATTGTCAGTGTAAAGTTTTTTACACTATCATTCAATCATATATTAATTGTAATTACAAGGTAAAGGTAGTGAGTAGTGACATTACATGATTGACAGTATAAAAATGGTTTAAATTTATAATAGATGAAAATCAAATCCATATAACAATCACTTTGGTGGTGTCTGATTATGATACAAAAAACAATCTAACTTTCAGACGGCAACACACTAAAAGCGCTATTAATTATGCCAGCAGAATAATTTTCTGATCTACAAAAATTTTCATTCTTTAACAAACAATATAATATAGCCAAGGGTTTGCAATTACAGTAACTAAGATATACACACACATATAACTATTACTTCAGTGAGGAAGATGTATACAATATAGCGCAGTGTTAAAATTTTCAGGGTGACATTTCTGAGCAATGACCTTGACATACTGAAGATGCCGAGTCCTCCATATTCCATGCATAATTCAGACGTTACACATTAGGAAAAGCCATGACCATGACTCCGTGTGTGTTTGGTTTGGCACTGAAACTAGCCAAACTCAATTTTGGATTTCTCAACACAACTATTTCATGCGTTGCAAACGTGAGTTTACCACGTTTCAACGCTAAACCAAACATGTTATCCATGTCAAGAAACATACAAAACTAAAAAAGCTTCATTACATGATCACACATACACTCCCATGAGTTCTTCCTAAATCCTTTCAAACAGCTAACTAATTTTCAAAAGGAGATTATAGCTTGCTTGAATGTGTCTACAAGCATTGAAATCGTGTTTATGAACAGAAAGGTAAAGGTGAATCTACTTTAAAAAATTATGTTTGGTTGATTCCAATAAACATGATTTATGATATAGCATCATTTGATACATATAGTCAATCTCATCTAATATGAAAAGACTTTGGTTGTTGTTTCTCTGCACCAGAAATAGAACAAAACCCAACCTATCTACCAAAACCTCCTAATGCAACTTTTGTATTGAGTTGGGAACTTAATAGTTTATACTTTATACTAAATTTACTACATACTTTCACTTTCAATATATAAGTTTTCAAGCATGAATTACTCTACTTTAAACCAAGTTGTAACTAAAAACAGTTTTGCAAAAAGAGATTTGCAAAGACCTACTCAAACACACCATTCAGAACAGGACAAAAAGAATTAATTGTTTGGGAGACAAATTTGCAATTCCAAAGGAAAAAAGTACCTGCAATTTAGGGTGTAGGATCAAACCGTTCCTTCCATTGTGCTCCTTCTCCATCATCATTTCCTCATCTTCAGGAATTGCATCCAGCGTGGCATGCCTAGGGACTCTCCTCCTGGGACTCATCTGAATTGTCTTGCTCAGAATCACCGGCACCCCAGAGCAACACCCAGCAACATAAACCTCTATCGACGGCGCCGCAACCCCTAGCTTTGGACGGAAGAACGCCGACGAACCCGACCCGATCGACCCTGCCGCCACGTGACAGTCCATGGTCCAACCCGACCCGTTACCACCACCCCAATCAGTAGCATCCAACCGCTCCAACGACCCGCACAGGAACAAACCCTCCTTCTCGTACACCTCAAAATCGGCGCCGCCGGTGAGGCGCACGCTGTCGGTGCTTACGTAGGTCACCTCCGCCGACTCCCTGTCGACGCGGTCCCGCCGGAGCGGTAACGGCGGCGGCGTCTCTGATATCGGAACGTGGGAACCGTTGATCACGAGGGAGACACCGATCTCGCGGTGAGGGTGGCAGAGAGTGAGGTGATCGGGGACGCTGTCGACGACGCATGGTGAGATTCGAACGTAGAAGAGCCTGATTTCGAGCCACGCCCTGCGGCTCTTAAGGGAAGGGAAGCTCAACGAGTTTGCACTCTTTGCAATCGCCTCGTCGTTTTGATCCATATACCAAGTGAATTTTTTTAATTTCCCTTGTTCCGTGCGATGAAATGTGAAACCCCACCAAGAGAAAAGGTGAACTTTGAAGGAAAATCGAATCTGGGTGTCGAGGGGAATGGGAGATTTTTTCCTGTTACGAGATGAAAAGTTGAAACCCCACCATGAAAGAAAAGGGGGGAAATTGGGGCGGTAAAATAGAAATCTGGGCGTTGAAGAGTTGGTTTGGGAATTGAATTGTATTTATTCCCTGAGATAATGATAAAGAAAAACACAAGAGGTGCGAAAAAGAAGGGGTTTAACTGAAAAGTCTAAAACGTAAATGAAAGAGAAGGCGCGTTTGGTTTTGGGGATGGATAAAAGTGAGGGGTTAAATATAGGGAGTGACTATGAGATGAGACCATTGTTGGAAGGAAGGAGTCAAAGGGGAATGACGAATGAGAAGGACAAGGATCGAACACGCGTCTTCAGTTGCAGTCATTGTAAAGGGTGCTCTGCCTCTGCTGCTCTACTCCTATTGGAATTGGAACAAACATCACTAACTCTTGTGAGCTGCTCATCACCTCATACGCTGCGGCTAGGGCTACGGTGGCTTTGTGTCTCTCTTTAAATTATTTTAAGTAAACTAATACATTGGTCCCGACTTCCGTGGAACCATACAATATTGTTCTTAACTTTTTTTAAAATAGCATAATAGCCCCTGTTTTTTAGCTTCTTCCATCACTTTAGTTCTTAGGTGTAACTTTTGTTAATTTGAAGCTGATGTGTCAGTTTAAGTGACACTTTAACTGCCAAATAAGCCGAAAATGATGTCGTTTGATATATTTGTTGAAGTATTGATTCAATCTAGCCTACAGCCTTCCTGGCTGGTCAGCCTTCCAACCTTCTGGCTAGGGATGACAATTTTGTACTGCAAGTAGGGATACCCGCGGTGACTGCCCCGGAGATGGGGAATTTTTCCCCGTGGAGATGGGGACGGTGGCTAAAATCCCCCCGAGACAGATTTGGGGATGGGGACGGGGATCATGCTCCCCACCCTGCAGGGTCCCCACCCCACCACATATATATATAATTTTTTTTATTTATATGATATATATACTATACTATACTATAATATAATATATATATAATTTCTAATTTATATTATCCTAATTTTAAATTTGAAAATTAAATTTCTAATTATTTTATATTATTTTTACTAATTTTATTATTTATGTTATATTTTTTTATTTTTATAATTATGGGGTCCCCGTGGAGATCCGTGGGGATGCGGGGAATGGGCATGGGGGAGAAAATTACCCCGAGATGGGGACGGGAATAAAATGGGGAGGCGGGGACGGGGAGCAGGGAGATATCCCCCGCCCCGCGCGGGTACCATCCCTACTTCTGGCCGACCTTCTAGCCTCCTGGCCAGTCTTCAGCCTCCCTAGTCGGCCTTCCAGGCTCCAGCTTATGGTCGGCTAGTCTTCCTGCCTAGTTGGCTTTCCACCCTAATTTTAATTAAATTAATTCCACTTTTAATTAAAATTTTCAATTTTTTTTCAATTTTTTTTAATAATATTATAATTGTACTGCTTGTGGTTTTGGCCATGCAATATTCTTTTAGGTTGGGCCTCAACTAGATATGGTGTGTTTGACAAAATTAGTTGATAAGCCAGCTTATTGAATTATAAGTGTTTAGTAGAACTAGCTAGTAGGCTAGTTGGTAAATATAAAATGACATAAAAGGACATAACTACATAAGTTTTATTATATAAATTCTATTTGCATTTTCTAGACAAAAATATATTATTATTTAATTATATTTTTAGATTTTAAAAAATAATTAAATTCCTATTAAATATTTTAATGATAAAATATTTAATTAAAAATTAAAATAAATAGTGAAATTGATAAAAAATAGTATAATATAAAAATAATTTCATAAAATAGTCAAAAGAAAATAACAATTTAATTAATTCGTAATTTTTTAGATTACTTATTATATAGGTAATAATAGTTAAAAATAAATTGAAAGGTTTTTGTCACTAAAATTAAAAATAGGTAACAATAGGTTAAAATAAATTGAGGATAATAAGGGAAATGTATTAAAATATAAATGATAGTGATGGAAGAAAATGAAATAAGCTACAAGCTAGAAGTTAGGTAAAGTAACATGTAGCTTATAAGCTAGAAGCTCCTAAGGTCATCTTTTTCACACCATCCCATTTTTTCACCATTCACGGATTTTAAATGGGTCCCATCAATACACATTAACAAAATCTTATTAAGCACATCTCTTCTCTATTTCAGCACCTCACTTTTTTACCATTCACAAATCTTAAATGGGTCCCACCAATACACACACCACACATTTTTTTTATTTACAAATGTTTTAATTAAAAAATAATGAAATAATGTTAATAAATAATAAAATAAAAATTAATTTTTTTAAAAAATGTTGTTTTCTTTCGGTTTAAAACCGCCGGTAAATTTACTTAAAAAAAGATTACTCGTGGTTATAAACCCTCGTAAAAGCTAAATAAAAAAATTATCGGGGGGAAGACAAAAAAAATATTAAAGCACCGGTGGTCAATTGAGCACCCGTGCGGGTAAAACGCTTCAACATGTTAGAGCTCTATTGGTATTTGCTGGTCTAGCACCAATGTTTATTAAGCAAAATGCTCAATAAGCATACCGTTAAAGATAGCCTAAAATAAGTTACTGTGAATTAAATTACCAAACACTTTCATGTTGGTCAAACTAGCTTATAAGCTAGTTAAATAAGCTAATAACTAGCTTATTGGCCTTGTCAAACACACTCTTGATTGGATGTGTCGTATATCTCCTTCTCACCATTACAATAACAAATGATTATAATCAAATTAAAAATAAATACGTGTAAAAAATAATCAAAGCTTATAACGAGGGTATGGAATTTGAAAATTAGAACCTTTGATTTTGTAATCGAACTTGAGAATTCATTAATAGTGTTTAAAGGTAAAAAAAAGTCTAATTAATATAATAACTATGAAAATTACTATTATTTCAATACTTTAATTTGAACTAAAGGGGAAAACCCAACTATCATGAGGTAATTGATATGTAAAAACAATAGTTCACCATAACTAAGATTGTGTTTAGTAAAATTAACTGAAAAGCTAGCTGAAAAGTTAAATGACAGCTGAAAAGTTAGTTGAAAACTAAAGGCTAACTGAAAGCTGAAAAACTAGCTGATTTGATTGAAAGTGTTTGGTAAAAGTAGCTGAAAATGGTAAAATGACATATAGGAGCATCATTAATTATTAAATAATAATGAGTGGGGGTGGTTGAGGGATAAACTTATAATAATTTTCAGCCAGTAACTGAAAATAAGAGATTTATTTAAAAAAACTACCTCAAGTAGCTTTTCCGGAAAAGCTAGTAGTTGCCCAAAAAAACTACATCAATTAGCAAATACAGCTGAAATGATTTATTAAACACTCTAATAAAAGAATAAAAATAATAACAATTAGTTAATGGTTGCAACATTTGAAAAGTGATAGAGAGATGCTAAGAATAAATTTTTTATAACTGTATTAATTTTTTAAAAAATCAATTATAATGAATGTGTCAACAGAAAATATATTGCTTAACATTCCTTGAAATAATAGCATAAACTCTAATTTACTCAATTTTATTGAGGCCTTTTTTTTGTCCATCAATTTTATTAAGGTCTATAAACTTTTTTTTTTGTCGAATTCAAGGTCTATAGACTTGAGAATCATCTTGTACGTTGGGCTAAGATGTCGATGGCTACAAGTCCAGTATAATGGGAGCATCTCTATTTATTAAGAAAGTTCATTTGAGCCCAAATGAGTATGTGTGTGTTTGATTTACTATAAAATCATGTTTTAAATGTGAATCCGAGCCAACGCTATAGAGAGTGGATGCACATTTGAAACATGATTTTAACTCAAATTAAATATGTTATTATGTCTAAGTTTGAAGTAACATATAGCTAATTAATGAGAGTTTTTGGTACTTGAATAGGAAGTAATATAAAAGTTCTTATAAATTTAGAGGTGCTTGTGGAGAAATTAAACGAGTGAGCCTCTAAAATAGTTGAAATACATAGGCTAATAATTTTAACTTATAAAAGAAGTTAAAATTATTTTACTTTATTGATTTCTTTTGTTTTGTTTCCTCTAAGTTTTTATTGAGAAGTTTACCCAAATTATTCTAAAAGAGAAATTCAATATATGGTGAAAATATTATTAACCCATAGCCAGCTCCCTGTTTGTTTGGTAATATTTTTTAACCCAAAAAAACTTAGTATTATCTTAAAAATAATTTATTGCAAAATGGCCCCTAAAAATTTATTATATATTTGGTGAAGTATTTACAAAAGTTTATTCTTGGTCTAGTGAAGTTACTCAAACTCAGTTGAATGTTTTTTCAGTTGAATATCTTCTAAACTTTTGAGACAAAAGTAATACTTCCTTCGGTCATATTTATAAGACAACATTTTACTTTTTTTCATGGTCCTATTTATAAAACAAAGTGTACAAATCTAGAAGCATTTATTGTTTTTTCTCATATTTGCCCCTATTGATCATTAAATGTCTTGAGGTGACACAATTACCATGGTAGTGGAATTTAATTTTAAATAGAGGTAAACTTGTAATCTTACAGAATAATTTCTTGAAAATTAACGCATTAATTACATAAAACATGTTTTCTTAAAAAGTGTGTTTTTGTCTTAATTGTCTTATAAATAAGACCGGAGGGAGTACTAATAATTCATTGTCCAGACGTACATTTAGAAGTTCTCCGATTAAAAAAGAGGTTTAATTTCTCATTCCACATTTAAAAGGATAAAATTAAAGAGCTTAATAGCAAAATTTATTTAGGCTTAATCATTACACTTTTGCTCCCCTAAATTTAGTGATTGGACAATTTTGATCACCCAATTTTCAATTGCTCAAATTTAGTCCTTGCATTTTTTAATTGTGACAATGTGGTCCTGTTGTTAAGTGACCATACAATTGCTAATAGAAATTTATGACATGACTTATGTGTCTAACTAGGATTAATGGAAATATTATGTGGTTTAGGTTCTTAAATTATTTAAAAGAAAACTTAATCAAATATTGATATAATCCAGGTTCGATACATTAGCTACATCATCAGTTTTTGTTAGCAATTGGATAGTCACTTAACGGTAGAATCACATTTGTCATAATTAAAAAATAATGACTAAAATCGAGCAATTAAGAATAGGGGGACCAAAATTGCCCGAGCACTAAACTTAGGGGACCAAAAGTGTAATTAAGCCTTATTTGCTTAGAGACTTGGAAGAGATAGCTATAACCAAAGTACCAAACCAGTATGGCAAAGTGAAAATGGAGCAACTTGTATTGCGTTTTTTGTTTACCTCAAAACTACGTTTTAAACGTGAATCCGGGTCAACAATACTCTTTATAGTATTTATCCGAATCTACGTTTGAAGCGTGATTTTATGCTAAACCACCAACACTAATAATCAATAGAATACCTTCACTCCGTAAAAACATAAAGACCTAAAAACAAATGATCGGCGAAACAGATGAGCAACCCACCCTTGTTCTCTTGATGGGGAAGTCTAAGGTATAACTCCTAAACTTTGATTGTAGGGTACAATGGGCGCCGGGGGTTTTGCATGTAAAAGTAAAACACATTTTATTTTTTATACCAATAACTTTTATAAAAATATTAAAACTTAAATAAAAATATTTCAAAACATCTGAATTATTAGATAAAAATACTATTTTTAATAAAAATATAAATTAGATTAAAAAATAAAATACAAATGTTCATAATTTTTAATTCTAAAATTTTAAAAAATTAATTTAATTTGTGTAATTTATTTTAATAACAATTTATAAATATATTAAATTTATATTGATTTAAAAATTTTGAATACTAACTAAAACTAAATAAAATAAAAGTAAAAAATTTAATTTAAATTGATGTAGTATAGATTTAAAATACATATCAATTTTATATTTTTTATCTCTCTATTTCTTTCACAATATATGTCTCACCATATTTTCTTTTCTTTTTCTCATTCCATCATTTATACAAATTATACTAATATAAGAGTTCTTATATAACAACCATACAACAAAGAAAAAGAAAAGGACAAAAGAGTGGTTGATGGATATTTTTTTCGGTGTACAAGGAAAGCAATGGGGTTTGAACCTAGAACCTCATGTTGATGGATATGATGAAATGAAACATAATGGATGATTTAATAGAGTTAAAAAAAATATATTGTATAAATTTTGAAACAATATTATTATTATTATTATTATTATTAATTCTTGAGACTCTAGTATAATATAAGTGTGTTTGGTAAAATTAGTGAATAAACTATCTAAAAACTGATAAATTAGCTGATTGAATTGAAAATGTTTGATAAAACTAGATGATAACCATTATTAAATACTGAATCGGATTTTGAAAATCGGTAATTATAAAGTTTTTAAAAAATAAAAATGTAAAAAGTCATTTTAGCTAGTAGTTGAAATTTGGTAAACGCGGCATGGAACTATGTTTCAAAAAATGTTACTTTATTAAATAACATTTCAAAAAATGTTAATAATTATTAAAAATTATTACTTTATTAAATGAGATTAAAAATGTTTGATAACTACCAATTTCAGCTTAGCTTAATTGTATATAAAAAACAACGGGGGTGTTCATGTCTAATTCAATTCAATGCAAATCGCATGAACCGAATCGAAAAATAGAAAATCGATCAAACCGAAACCAAGAAACCAAAAATTGCAAAAATCAAAAAAATATTATTGGATTGGATTTATTTTCAAATCCTATGTTAAAAATCAATTCAATTCAATCCAAACCGAATTTATAAATACATACACTACATCAAATCAGTGATTTAGATGCGAACGAGTAGCGGCGACACCGTCGCTAGTAGCGTCGGTTAGGCCGACACAAGGCCGACGCTAACGTTGAATTTTAATTTTTTTTTTACATTTTTTTATGTAGCGTCGGTCAGGCAGACGCTAATTTTATTAAATAGCGTCAGTCTGGCCGACGCTAATGGTAAAAATAGTTTTCTTTTTTATTTTTTATTTAGTGTCGACCAGGCCGACGCTAAAGGTTGACCCTAAAGGCAAGAAATTTTTTTAAAAAAATTATTTAACGTCGGCCTTCGTAAATGCCGACGCTAATTTTTTGTTATTTTTTCACTATATATATATAATATTTTACACTATATATTTCAAGAAATAAACTTAATGTAACGTTAATGCTCCTTCTTGGTATCATGCAGGTTATGGCATAACGACGAGGCTTTTAGCGACATTTTTTCCCTGTAGCAACGATTTTTGGCCGTCACTAAAAACATTTTTCTTGTAGTGATATATTATTACTTATAGAATAATCATATACTTATATACATGTATTTATAAAATTACTTAAACTAATATATATATTTTTTATGATTTTATTATATATATATATACACATGATATCATGCTAATATTTCTATAAATATATCAATTTAAAACTAATTTTAAATTATCATATCTCATTTCCTTCTTTTTATATAATTTTATATTTACTTTAATAAACATAAGTTCAAATAAAAATTTTTACTAATTTTTATTATCACTTTTATCTAATATTTATTGTTTATTTTAAAAATTAAAAATTGATCCAATCCATTCAAACTAAAATTGGATCAAACTTAAAATAAATCAAAACCGATCAAATAATATATAAAATAATAAAATCGTAATAATTGAAACAAATGTTTTTTATCATAAAATCGAACCACAATCACTCGTACCAAACACACTCTAAATATTATAAATTATTATGATATACAAATACTATACGGCACTGTACTGAAAATGACTCAACTACCAGTCTGGCTCAGCCTATACAAGAGTCCAACCTAACGTGGCATCAGAAAATGATTTTGCATATTAGTTAGAGGTGGAAGATGATGTGAATCCTTTAAATCCAACGCACAAAGGCAAAACTAATTAACAAATTCCTTTCAATATAATAATGAATTGTAGGTACTCAAAATTTCAAACATTGATTTAACATCCCTACTCTCTCTATCTTTTTAATTTATCATATTATATGATAACACTTATCATATCTATTTTTTCCATTCTTATCACTTTCTTTTTTTTTCTATCATATTATATCATAACACTAATTAATTATATCTATTTTTTCTATTCTTATTTCTTTTAGGGTGTATATATACACCATTACTCAATTTATATTCATGTGGCTCACATTCATCGGTGTGAACATTATGCTGCCATTTTTCTCAAAATAATAATAGTATTGTACTTCTTTCTTTTTTTAGTTGTATAATCGCGAAACCTTTATGCGTGCTAATTAACAAGAATATTATATTTATAACAATTAATAATATATATACCGTGTTAATGTACAAAAGTTTCATACAAACATTCAATGGTGTGTTGCCACATCAGTTAAGGAATGTAACAGTAATACTTATGTGTTATTAAATTCAAAAAAAGATGTGACAACATATTATCGAATGTCTATGTAAAATTTATTTACATTGATAGTGTGTATATATTAAACTCTATCTCTAATTATTAGTTTTAATAGCCATACAAGTTTCATAGTAACCCGTTTGTTTGTAAAGAAAAATTATACAATAAAAACAGAGATAAAAATAAAAGAGAGATAATAGTGGAAGTGAAGTATGATGTAATAAAGAGAAATAGAAAGAAAAACATGTTATATGAATAATTGAAAAATGTATTATACTTGTATAAATTATTATATAAATTGTTGTTTGATTAATTTAATTTATTTTTAAAATTTGGTCTGAGGTAATTAAAAAGATTAAATATACATAGTGTATTTTGCTTTACAAGAGTTTCTTATCCAAACACCTGTTTTTAAAAGTTGGTTATTTAGAAAAATTACTAAGCGATATAAGTATAATTTTATTCCAATTTAATTAATGGGTTTAAATTCGAGTATCGAATATATAGTTACGTTAAAAACTTAGAAGGAGAGAATTACCGCCTATAATTACGTGATTCTATTCGACTTGAGTAAGATTATCTTCCTAAAAAAAATAGTGTGTATAACCTGTGCATATTGCATACGCACAGGGGGAGTGTTTTAAAAAATCAATATCTAACACAATAAATTTTTGATATAATACTCCTCTTTCTTTGGGGTTGTTCCCCTCTTCAATTACCAAAAAAAATGGTAAATGTGAAGGTAAATTCATAAAAGAGCATTAACATATTATTTTTTGGGTTATACATATCTAATATATTATAGAATAAAATTAGAAATGATATAGTAAATTGATATATAACGGATGTCAAGTATATAGGCAACCTTATGAAAAGAGCATTATATTATGGAACACTTTCTTATAAATTATATTTTTTTTATATTTTTGCATGAATAGTATCATCGTATACCAATATACAGAGCCTATCTTTACATTTGACTTGAGATATAACAATATATAGTTGTCCATGATAAAAAACATGTTTTGGAAGAAAAACACCAACATGTGTTAATGTGTGCCCTTGACTCTTATTTGTTGTCATACAAAAGATAAAAACATAATGAGAATTGTCACCTTTGAGATTTGAGAGGATTCAACCCATTGGATAGAATTAAATTCATTCAGGAAATATACATCTTGATACCAATATGATTCCATGTGACAACTTTTGCTCCATTAACATTAAAACCGATTTCTTCAATGATCAACCTAGTTCCATTACATAAACATGCATGTTGATATATATGTGGGTAAGGACACAGAGAAAAAAAACCAGAAGACAAATAGATATCCAAGTACCTTATAATAATAATAATATTAAGATGACACACATGGAAGTCGACAATTTTACAAAATAGATATTAAATAAAAAATAAAATCATTGAATTTATTACTTGAGACAATAATGGTAATAGATGTCATTGTTTCTCATTAAATAAAGTCTTTCATTAAAAATGCTTTCTTTTTTTTACCATATCCATAAAAAAATCTTGATATGGAAACTTTTATTAGTGTTTACTGTTTTATATTAATGATGTTTTTAAATCTCTAATCTCTAAGTACCTTATAATAATAATTATATAAATCGCTAATCTATAATTTGATCATAAATTATTTTTTAAGTTAATGAATTTTTTAAATTAAGAGAACCAACTTTAATCTTACTTTTTATACCAAGACAAAATATATTCATTTTTCTTTATGTGGAATTTCTTAAATTTATGAAAACATTTATTTCTATAAATACACAATAGATAAAAGTTAAAAAGAAATAACTTTATTGTAGTACATGAAATAACATGAATTGTAAATATTATAATCCTATAATATAAACATATTGATAGTAGAGTCATGTCATTACGATATTTCACCCTAATGGTACTAGGGGATGATTAAGGGTGTTCACGGGTCGGTTTTGTTCGATTTCAGAGGAAAAATGAATCCGAACCAAACAAAAGTGTTCGGTTCGGTTCGGTTCAGATTTCATTATTTCTTCTGCATTGGCCCGAACCAAACCGAACCAATTAAATACGGGTTGGTTTGGTTCGGTTCAATCGGATCAGAAACTCAGAAAATGCCATTTTTTACCAATTCGGGAAAAAAGAAAAAATGCATTTGCCTAAAATAATACATATAACCTGATATAAAAAAGGCACAAGTGACAAGACTGTTTTGTTGCTTCAAATTTGCACTAGCCATTCAAGTTTCAACCAAGTATCAGTGGTAATATAACCAAATTACTAAGTGCGTGTTTGGATTGGCGTTTGCAAACTTGAGTTTAGGTGAACGTGATTTATTGAACGTGATTTGAAGGGAACTTGAGTTTGTATAAACGTGATTTCTTGTTTGGATAGTTTGTTGCAAACGTGAGTTTAAGAAAGTGAATGTTGTTTGGTTTAGATTTTATAAATCATGTTTGCAGATATAATTACTAAAAATGACATGTCTTTGTTTGTTATATAGATATAGATTTCACTTGGATGCTGGTGAAAAAAAATTAATTTGGAATGAAAATAATTCTTATTAAATAACTATATATATCCCCGTTAAATGGTGTGAGGTTAATTGAAAAGTTCAGATTAATTTACGAAATCAATAACAGGGGAACTATGAGCATTAGATCGGTTCACTGTTCACCAAGCAAACAAAAGAAAGAAAGAAAGAGATTGGTTCACTTGATGGGTGCAGCTAACGTTTCATGGGTGCAGCCGTGAGGTTATTGGGTACAACTAACGTGCTGCAGCTTCATGGGTGGAGAGGGTAAAAAATGAAACAAAAAAATTGTGCCACCAAACTCAAATTTATGTTAACGCAGAAGCTACAAATTCCTGCTTCTACATAGACTCAAGTTTAGCTCCAAACTTGAGTAATTGATGTCAATCCAAACAGCCCCTTAATTTGAGTTTCTAATACTTAGTTTCTCAAAAATAATTTCACTCTCACATATGATAAATAAAAATAAAACATAAAAAATGACCTCCAATAAGTAAATTAAGATAGCTTCATCGACTCTCAATCTTGACAAAAAAAAGTTGTCAAAAAAACTTTGACAAAAAACAAAAAATTCACAAAAAAAAAAGTTCAAAAAATGTTAAAAAAAAACAACAATCCAAAAGAAACGCATAAAAAGAAAAGGAAAAAGTTGTTCAAAAAAATAAACGTTGACAAAAAAAATTAAACAACCGGAAAAAAAAATGCACATGAATAGGGTGGAACAGTACTCTGAAATATATCAGTATATATATAGGAATGGATACTTGTGGCTTGGATAGCCTGTATGAGATCACAAACCCAAATATCATATTCTTATCCGAGTAAACTAATACTTTAGTCCCTGAATTTTATAGCGTCATGCAGTTTAGTCTCTGAGTTTAGGAAAATCTTTTATTAGTCCATGACATTATTCTTCATATTTCAATTAAGTTCAAAACGTTAAACGGTGTTACATTAGGGACTAAAGTACATTGTTTTTTTTTTAAATTAAAGTTAGGAACTAATCTGAATGAAATTATCATATGCAAGGGTTGATTCAATCATTACAAGAGGTAATGCCAGGTGTCCCACATAGGTTTTGTGTGTGACATCTATAGTAGAATTTTACAAAATTATGGAAAGACAAAGAACTCAGAAATAAATACAATAATATCCTAGTTAATTAAACCATTACACTATAAAATTTTCTAATTCTTCCACCAAAATCCCAACATAAACCCCAACAAATAGAACTAATCATTAGACTACACAACACCAAAATTGCCCAATTTAATTTCCTGATTTCACAGTCTAATTTCTTCAGCTTCATTGTCACACGTTATTCTTTCGCTCTTCATCATCACTTAATTAGTACGAATGACATGTTTGATGTAGCTTCACTTATGCTTTCTTAAACAGTAAAATCATTCTCTACCAATTAGAAACTTTGTCATATGTCTGCAACTTGCAAAATTTCAAGCATTTTACAATATTACACAACACAAAAATTATAAAACAAAAAAATGAGTGAAGATTATCCTCAATTTGGGATATCCATAGAACAACCTCCCTGGATTTTTTTTCAGTTTTAGAGACCCTAATAACTATTCCGAGATTGCAATAACATTTTGATTCACTTCACCCCCTTTGCAACATTTTGCGAGGACCTTGAGTCGCCATTGTTACACCTCCTTTCAGTGGTGTTATTCATAAATGATATGCGAGTTTTACACAAAGAAAGCAGACAAGAACATAAGTGAAGAATGAGGAAGAGGCGGAAGTGATGAGAGAAATGATTAATAAGAAGTACTGAGAATAATGAAGAAGTGTGTGAATAATTAGGAACAAAAAATGATATGACCGTTAGGATTATGTGTGTTACACTCTTATAAAACACCTAAAACTATATTGTTTCTGTCCATTGTAGCATGCAATGTATTACTTAACATGACACCTCATCACACAATTAACATTTTTTAACGGTTTGGACTTAATTGCAAGATGGAATGTAATGTCGGGGACTAACAGAGTGACTTTTAAAACTCAGTGACTAAATTGCACGACACTATAAAAGTGGGGGACTAAAGTGCTAGTTTACTCAAAATTATATATTAAATTTGTTGAGTATACACTATTTTATTTTGTTTGTGCATGTAAATGAAACTACTTATTTTAATTAATTCACTCCACCAAAAATGAATTAGTGTATTAAAAATTGAGAAAGAACAAATAATAGAGATTTAGAGATAAATAATATATCTTTATATTTAATCCATGACAATGTATTGTGATATCACTTGATATATGTTGTTGATGTCATCTAATAAAAAAATATTCAAGTGGTATTTTTGCTGTTGTTTGTTGTACTGTAAATAAATGCACTAAAAATAGAAAGATGTTCTCGAATGATCATCTTCTAGAATTTACATTGATATATATTTCCCATTGCGTATCCTTTTCTTCTCAGTAAAAGAAATTTTTCATAAATAACTCTTGGAATATCCAAAAGTTCATCAACTAATATTCTCGCACGTAAGATGAGTAGTTGAATTATTTCATTCTCATATTTATTATGAAAACCTTATTCAATTTGAAATGCTCATATGTCTAGTCCAGATTACATGCATCTAATTAATGACAAATGTAATGGTAAGCAAGTCTTAATGAAAATCTGAAAACATTTTAAAAAATTATCATTTTGTTTTGTAGCAAAGTTTATGTATATATTAATTAAAGAGTTGTGGGTCAATCGGTAAGGTGAGATTATGGGAAGAACTGTGGGTTCCATCCTCACTAAACACAATCTTAAAAAGAGGTGAAGAATTTTAATTGTGATTAGTCCCCAAATAGAACCACTCTTGTTTAATAAAAAAACTGTAGGTATATGATCATTCTAATATTAATTACAATCACTGTTATAAAGTAAAACTTAATTAAAGCAATTAATTAAAGGATCACCTCTAATTCAACTTTGTGTGGTGGCCTAGCTAGCAGCCCTTAACCAGCCAGTCAAAATCTCACCAGCTACTGCTATGTTGTGCTCAGAAAACGGTGCTTAGTCATAAGGGCTCATTCTGAGGCCAACAACTCTCTCTCAATACATATAACATATTCATTAATTATAAAATAATATGTATAATATTATAGTACCACTAGCTACTATAGTTTCCTTCTCAAATTCTCTCACACTCCTTGCCTTTCAATCTTTTCCAACAGAGCATTAGTTGATAATTAATATACACCCTTCTCCATAGGTTCAGCTAAGCCTTTTTCTTCATATCTCTTTTTGATCTGCATAACATATTAAAAATGAAGGTATGATTCACACTTTCCAATTTTATTCTTTTTAATTTGCTCATTATTCCTTTCCTATAAACGGATAGTTCACTTCTTGGCTTTGACTCACAAATTCGATTCCTTTTGGATTATTCCATGAGCTTTTAGTATGAACTTTGATGTTCCACTCATCAGAATCCAGCTGGTTTTGGATTTGATTTGAACATCTGGGTCTAAATGGGGGATGGTTTAGATTTAATCTTTTCCAATATGTACAGAGCTTTTTTGGTTACAAGTGTGTCATCTTTTCTTTTTTGGTTGGTTCAGATAATTTGTATGTTGTTCTGTAAATATTCTTCAGATTAAGGTTACTTGAGATTCAATTGAATCTTGGTTAAAATTAGCTGCTGTTTTTCCTTACAGAAGTTTGTGCTCAAGTTAGATTTGCATGATGACAGAGACAAGCAGAAGGCCCTGAAAAAAGTCGCAACTCTTTCAGGTACCATTGTTCTTCCATTAAGTACTCTTTTAATTCAGCCTTCAATTTTCTTAAAAAATGAATTAGAGGAAGTGAAACAGAACAGTAGTGGAGTGCTGCACGTCTGGTACAATGGCATCTTCATATTCTTGTCCAAAACATTTTGATATATATATTTTTTTTTTGGTTTTGAGTGCTCAAATTAAGGGAATGTTAGATGACAAAAATGTATTAAGATCTCCACAATCTTAAGCATCCCATTGCATATTTATTTTATATTAAGTATATATAATCTTAAGTTTTGGGGTATTTTATAATACAATGATATATACTTTTTCGAGTCAATTAGAGGCCACACAAGAAGCACTTATACCTTTTGATTTACCAGGCTGTCATTTCAGATCAGATGAAGGTATTAGTTAGCATGTCAACAAATTCTCCTAGTTATATTGAAAAAATTGCAATGGCTTTTGGTGTTTGTGAGAGGATATGGTTTGTTAAATTGATCTTGTTTTAGCAGTATACATATTGCATTAAATAATTTACATCTAATCTCATTGGCATTGAATAAAGTACTCTTCAAGAAGTAAATTCCTAATTGTTTGATGATTAATTTACATATTTGTTCTCCTTAATTAAGGATTTCTTTTGTACTCTAATAGGGATTGATGCAATCTCCATGGATATGAAAGAGAAGAAATTAACAGTGATAGGGACAGTAGATCCAGTGAATGTTGTGAGCAAATTGCGGAAATACTGGCAAACAGATATTATAGCAGTAGGACCAGCCAAGGAGCCTGAGAAGAAAGAGGATTCCAAGAAAGAAGGTAAAAAGGAGGGAGAAAAGAAAGATGATCAAAAGAAGGAAGAGGGAAAGAAGGAAGAATCAAAGAAAGAAGAGAAGAAGGAAGAGAAAAAGGAGGATGAGAAGAAAAAAGAACCAGCCCCAGATCCTGTTTTGGAGTGGGTCAAGGCTTATAGGGCATATAATCCCTACATGACCACACACTACCATGTTCAAAGCATGGAAGAGAATCCCAATGCCTGTGTCATTTCTTAATAACTATATATCCAGCTGTCCAAACATGAGGGAAAGAGAGAACTTTTTCAACATGGTAATGGATTCAATTCAATTCTCTTTCCTCACATGGGAGGCCACAGGCAAGAATATAGTAGTTCCTTGTAGTTGTATATAATATATGGTGATGGCTTGCTGAGATATTAATGTGCAGAGAGAAGGAATAAAATTTTGGGGTATTTGTTTTGAACAAAAATGTAATTTACACTCTTTTTCCTGTAATATTTGTTATGTGAATGTATCAGCCACTAGAATTAGTACATGTCTGTTTAAAAAATTATTTGAAAGAAATCAAAAGCTATTTCTTCTTTTTTTTTGTCCAATCTGTTTTTTTTAACCAAGCGTATCCCAAGCGGATAATTAGAGACTAATTCCCTTCAAATCGTAGAGATCATCGAAATAGACTTTGACTATTTTAATAAAGTTCTTTTTAAACACAACACGAATGATTAAATCCTATCAAGATGGTTAAAAGACCCAGTTATCTTTTATACCGGGTTTGTTGGTATTTTGAGTCCAATCTGTTTGCATATCCTCAACCACTCCAAACCATAAAGAAAATGGATTTATTATTTTATTTTATTTTAAGTCTGTAGCATTGTCATGTCCTTCTTCTTGTGGGACATGGTAGCTGAAAAGCAAAGCATAGCACTTCACTGTGAGGTTGAGATTTTTTTTATTCCTTTTCAAAGGTTTGTCTTTCTCTGCAATTTGTATTACAAACAAGGAGTGAAAACCAATGGGAATCATTGGAATGGTTGGCCCCAGAGGTTCATATATACTATGATGTATGATTGAAGCGTCATGATTCCAAAGGCATAATTGGCCGCTCATAATTACCTTAATCGATCTCTTTCTAATGCTATTCATGAGCTAATTGACCTTCACACTATCATATCTACCTCTTGTTCGGAAGAAATTGGTCAATAATGGAGTGTTCTATTCAAATAATATGGTTTGTTTGTTTTTTTGGGTACATATTGTTTGTTTGATCATTTTGAAGATGCCATCATGTCCATGTATCAGATTTGTACCAATTTTCATATATGTATATACTATATAGTGGTGTATAATTAAAGTGATTCCGTCACCTCACTCTCGGTAACTTTTTGTTTGTTTCTTCTTCTTCCTAAAAGACAGAGCAATTAACCTAAACTACCTTATCATTATTCAGGTGTCAGCTCATCTAAGCTTTTCTTTTGCTCTATCCACATGGAGACTCCTCCCTAATTGCACGTGTACACTACAGCAGAAAAATAATTAAGCATGCATGTGATTATTCATTAGTTATACTTATAATGATGCTGTGTACATATTCTTATTTGGTATTTACTAATTAGCATTTGAATTGTCTATGGCCATGCTACACATCTCCCTTCTGAAATGTACTCTGTAAACAAACAAAAATAATTGACCAATTAATAGACACTAGTATCATTTACCATTTTTTTTCACCTTTTATGGTTTTTGTTCCGAATGCAGTGCTACTATTCCAATAAAAATTTTAATCTAAATCCTCACAAAATATCCTAAATATCTAAGGGGTACAAAATTAAGAGAAAATCTCCAAATTCAATATTTTATTATCATAAAATTGACGAATTTACATGAACATACATTTCTTCAACGGTAGTCTTTCCCTCTATAGAGCTATAAATTTGGGTTGAGCTCGGTGAGTTAATCCGGTCCAACCCGGCTCAACGGTGGGTTGAATTGGTAAAATATAGGCTCACATTTTCACGGATCAAAAGTGGGTCAACCCACTTAACTCTGAGCCAAAGTAGGTTCAAACCGGGTTGAGGTGGGTTGACTCATTTTTAATTTTTATTTTATTTTTTTATTTTTTTATTTTTATATTTTTAAGTAATTTTTATAATTTTTTCCTAATTTTTTCGACCTTTTTTTATTTTTTTTATAATCTTTTAAAGTTAGGTAAGCCAACCCGCTTAACCCACCAACCCGCAGTGGGTCGAGTCGGGTTGGTATTTTTTCAGAAAAAAAAAAGTGAACCAGCCTGGCTCGGCTCACTTTTAGCCTAACCCGTGGTGAGTCAACCCGGCTCACCCGGGTTGGCTCACTTTGACAGCTCTATATAATCATGACAAAATCCTATAGGTGTAATTATCTACTCCTTTTTTGTTTTTCTCTATCTTTCATCAGTCGAATAACTTAGGGTTCAGAGTATTTTTATAGGTACCATCCTTTACCTCTAAATTAGGATCGAAATTCATTCCTAACACATGCTACGGAAGTTTGAGATGGGCCATTTTCCAAAAATTTTATCCTTAAAATATTAATGTCATCTATGGGAACAATAAATTTCTATCCATATAAAAGCATGTCATGGTTGACCCTAGCCATTTTGAAGAATCTACCTAAAGACCAAGATAAGTCGAACTAAACTCAAGACCAATACATAGAAAGTTAATGAAGGTGATTTTGTTGTAAGCTTGTCTTATTGAGCATTAATCCTTGACAATAGCTTATTTATTAATTAGGTTGTGTGATCCATAGTCGAGCAACTCTAAGGTTAGATTTACATATCCCAAGCCACCTCACTAGCTATGAGGTAGGCACAACCCACCCAAATGAAAAACGAAAGAATTTTTGGAAACCAATCTAACTCATACTCACAACAATTTCCAAAATCCAACATTAATGACACTCGCCTTTGAAAGTGCCTAAGATGATATCAAGAAACACCCAATAGATAGACTAATGGAGAAGCTTATCACCTTAACTAGGGGTATAATCGGGTTGGGTTTGTGGTGACATCAAGTCTGAACCGATAGAATGATGGTGGGTTGGGTTGGTTCGGGTTTTGTATTTTTTGGGTCAGTGACCCGACCCGACCCAAACTAACCCATATATTCGGGTTGGGTTGGGTTGGGTCATCGGGTCATGAACATTTTTCCTTTTTTTAAAAAAATGTGGAAGATGATACGAAATTAAAATATAACATGAAAAAAAGAAAAGAAATAAAGAAACATAAAATGAGAGGAGAAAATAAAATAGGGTTTGGGGAACCACCGCTACTTATGTTGCCGTTGCGCCTATTTTTGTTCTCTATGGGAAGGAAAATGAAATAAGATTAAGGCTTCTTTTCTTGGTTTGGTTTGTGTTCTGATTATTACAGAATATTTGCTTTGATTTTATTTGTAATAAATGCTCTGATTTTATTTGTAATAAAATCTGTATTAGTATCAGATTATAATCAAATCTGATTTCTGATAAGATCTTAGGAAATAAGATAGTTATTTCTGATTGATTTTGTTTTATTTACAGCAGATTGGTTTCCTTTTTTAGGACCAATCCTGCCTTTAAATTGGTGACTGTATTTTTCAATTCGTAATAAGAGAGAAATATTATTCTTCTCTATTCTTTTATGGTATCAGAGCTTTGTGCTCTGAACCTTGCCATTTCCCATGGTGAAAACGGCGATGACCGGCACTAGTACCCGTTCTCAGACCACTAAAGATGAGCGCAGGGAGAAGGAGACTCCACCATGCGTGAACGACAATTTTCCCCAAAACCTGAATATTCCACTCACGGTGCACAGGCTCAATGGGAAAAACTATCTTGAATGGGCTCAATCCGTGAAACTGACAATGGAGGGAAGAAACAGGCTGGGATACTTAACAGGAGAAGTGAAGAAACCAGAAAAGGATGACCCTTCTTGGGCAAAATGGAAGGCTGAAAACTCCCTCATAATGTCTTGGTTGATCAATTCCATGGAGCCAACAATTGGGAAGCCATATTTGTTTTTATCTACAGCAAAAGAAGTCTGGGAAGCTGCTCGTGAATGCTACTTAGATTTGGAGAACTCATCTCAGATATGATCTGAAAACTCAGCTGTGGCAATCCAAACAAGATGACCGAGATGTTACCACCTACTATAATTTGATGCTGACCTTGTGGCAGGAGTTAGATCAATGCTATGAAGATGATTGGGAAAACCCCAAAGATGCAGCGCGATTTAAAAAAAAAGAGAAGAAAATGATAGAGTATACATGTTCCTTGCTGGCTTGGATAGAAGTCTAGATGAAGTAAGGGGAAGGATTCTTTCTAGAAGGCCTTTACCCTCCATTCGAGAAGTATTCTCAGAAGTTAGACGCGAGGAAGCTAGAAGGAGGGTCATGTTGCATGGATCTGAATCACCTATCATCTAGCAGATAGAAGGATTAGCCCTTGCAACAAAGGGGTTTGATTCTGAAAGAAAAAAACCATGGTGTGATCACTGTAAGAAACCATGGCACACAAGAGAAACCTGCTGGAAGCTTCATGGAAAACCAACAAACTTTAAAAGGAAGTCTAACAGAGAGGGCAACGCATTCCAAACCACCTCTGAGGAAAATAAAGAGCTATCATCTTCTGCTAAAACAACTCCTTTCACAAAGGAACAATTGGAGCACCTGTACAAGATTTTTTCTCCCAAAATGACAGTAAATCCTTCTTGTTCTTTGGCCCAAAAAGGTACTCATCACATTGCCACTCTCTGTAGTTCAGAAAATAATCTAAAACCTCTCTGGATCATAGACTCTGGAGCTACTGACCATATGACAGATTGTTCAAAACTTTTTTCCTCCTATAGTCCGTGTGCAGGAAACAAAAAATAAAAGTTGCAGATGGCACCTTCTCTGCAATTGCTGGAATTGGATCAGTTCCTCTGTCTTCTTCTTTAACCTTACATAATGTCCTTCATGTGCCTAACTTATCATGCAATTTACTCTCTGTCAGTAAAATTACTCTTGACTTAAACTGTCATGCTGTATTTGATTCCTCTGGTTGCAAATTTCAGGAATTGAATTCGGGGAGGATGATTGGCAATGCTAGAGAGATTGATGGACTCTATCTGTTTGAAAATGACAATGACTTGAGCAGACAAAATCAAAGTACTTGTCTCCATTCTAGCCTAGTTTCTAAGGCCAGTGAAGTTATGTTATGGCACTATAGGTTAGGCCATCCAAGTTTCAACTATATGAAACACTTGTTTCCTGAATTTTTAATAAAAATATGTCCTCTTTAAATTGTGAAACTTGTCAATTGGCTAAACATCATCGTTCCCCTTATTTATCACAACCATACAAATCATCCAGCCCCTTTACTCTTATTCACAGTGATGTTTGGGGCCCTAGTAGGCATTCAACACCTTCGGGTAAACGTTGGTTCATCACCTTTATTGATGATCATACTAGGATAACTTGGGTGTATTTGATGAAGGAAAAATCTGAAGTTGAATCTATTGTCAAAACTTTTTTCAAAATGGTGACAACACAATTTCAAAAAATAGTTCAGATTTTTAGAAGTGATAATGGTAAGGAGTTTTTTAACAAAAGCTTAAACAATTTCTTCATAGAGAATGGAATTGTACATCAAAGCTCTTGTGTGAATACACCCCAACAAAATGGGGGTAGCAGAGAGGAAAAACAAACACTTGCTTGATTGCTCGGGCTTTACTCTTTCAAAATTTTGTACCTCAATACCTTTGGGGTGAAGCTATACTTACAGCAGCCTATTTGATCAACAAGATGCCAAGTAAAGTTTTGGATTTTAAAACTCCTTTGGAGGTCTTCTTAAGCATCTTTCCAAAAAATAGGTTGCTATCAACCATACCTCTAAAGGTTTTTGGCTGCACTGTTTTCGTTCATAATCATGAACCAAATCGAAATAAACTAAGTCCTAGAGCAAAGAAATGTGTGTTTATTGGTTATTCTTCCATACAAAAGGGATACAAATGCTTTGACCCTAATTCTAACAAAATATTTGTCACCATGGATGCCACCTTCTTTGAGTGTCAACCTTTTTTTACAACTCATCTTCAGGGGGGAACACATGTGAAGATTTGACACAATTTTTTGAATTTGCAGATAACTCACCATTTGACTGCATTTTAGTTGAAAATGAATTTGAAAATTTCAAGGACTGTGATGAAGTTCAAAAGATTGTGACGACATCATTGTGCCAAATAATGAGGACAGTTTGGCCATAGGAACAGGTGGAAATAAGAAGCAAAGAGGCAAAAAATACATATTGATTTTGTCTACTCAAGAAAGAAGAAAGCTCAAGAAGATGAGTCCAAAGGTCATCCCTTGCATTACCAAAGAATCCGAGGAACCACACGATAATACTCTTCCTGAAACTATACATAATGGCAACCAAAATTCTATTAGTGAGTCTCCTATACTAAATGATTCTGATCTTCCCATTGCTATTCGAAAAGGTGGAAGGTCCTGCACCAAACATCCTCTGTCCAATTTTGTTTCATATGATAAACTCTCACCCTCTTTTCGAGCCTTTACCTCACAGCTGTCATGCAGGGAAATTCCAAATAATATACATGATGCTCTAAGGGTTCCCGAGTGGAAGGGGGCTGTTTTAGAAGAAATGAAAGCTCTTGAAAAGAATCAGACTTGGGAAATGGTGGAGCTGCCAAAGGGGAAGAAAACAGTGGGATGCAAGTGGGTGTTTACAATCAAGTACAATTCAGATGGTACTCTAGAAAGATACAAAGCCCGCCTAGTTGCCAAGGGTTACACTCAAACCTACGACATTGACTACTCGGAGACTTTTGCACCGGTGGCAAAACTGAACACTATTAGAGTCCTCCTATCTCTAGCTGCAAATCTTGATTGGCCCTTACAACAGCTAGATGTGAAAAATGCTTTCCTAAATGGGATTTGTAAAGAAACAAGGATATTCCCAAGGCCAAACAGACCACACTATGTTTGTGAGGCATTCAACTGAAGGGAAAATTGCTATACTAATTGTCTATGTGGATGACATCATCCTTACTGGAGATGATTTACAAGAAATGAGTCGGCTGAAAAAAAACTCTCTCTGCAGAATTTGAGATAAAGGATTTGGGATCCTTAAGATATTTTCTTGGGATGGAGGTAGCAAGGTCAAGGAAAGAAATTGTTCTCTCACAAAGGAAGTATATACTTGATCTTCTCAAATAAACCAGTATGAGTGGCTGTAGACCGGCTGACACACCCATTGACCCAAATAAAAAACTTGGAGATGGCAAGGAAGGGGATCCTGTGGACACTTCACGCTACCAAAGACTGGTTGGGAAACTGATTTATTTGTCTCACACAAGGCCTGATATTGCTTTCTCTGTAAGTTTAGTAAGTCAGTTTATGCACTCTCCCCATGAGGAACATCTTGATGCAGTTTATAGAATCCTAAGGTATTTGAAGAGTACACCAGGTAAAGGTCTGTTATTCACAAAAACCACTCAGCAATCAATTGAAGCCTATACTGACGCTGATTGGGCAGGTTCAATCATTGATAGGAGATCAACTTCGGGCTACTGCACTTTTGTATGGGGCAACCTTGTCACTTGGCGAAGCAAAAGACAAAGTGTGGTTGCTAGGAGTAGTGCTGAAGCAGAGTACAGGGCAATGGCACAAGGAATTTGTGAAATGATTTGGCTAAAGGGAGTTCTTGAAGAATTAGGAATGGCCATCAATCTACCCATGAAGTTATATTGTGATAACAAGGCTGCAATCAACATTGCTCAAAATCCAGTCCAACATGACAGGACTAAACATGTGGAGATTGATAGGCATTTCATTAAAGAGAAGTTGGAAAACGGGGCAGTTTGCATGCCTTTTGTCCCAACTTCACAGCAAGTGGCGGATGTTCTTACTAAAGGACTCTTCAGAAATAACTTTGAATTTCTTGTAAGCAAGTTGGGTATGATAGATATCTATGCACCAACTTGAGGGGGGTGTTGTGATTATTACAGAATATTTGCTTTAATTTTATTTGTAATAAATGCTCTGATTTTATTTGTAATAAAATCTGTATCAGTATCAGATTATAATCAAATCTGATTTCTGATCAGATCTTAGGAAATAAGATAGTTATTTCTGATTGATTCTGTTTTATTTACAGCAGATTGGTTTCCTTTTTTAGGACCAATCCTGCCTTTAAATTGGTGGCTGTATTTTTCAATTAGTAATAAGAGAGAAATATTATTCTTCTCTATTCTTTTAGTTTGGTTCGGGTCTATCGGGTTCAAGATAGGCAAACCTGATACCCGAACCGAACCAGATCGGGTTTGAAAGAAAATGCCTCAACCGAATCAAAACCCGAACCGAACTGTTAAATATCCTTCGGGTTGGGTTGGGTTGGGTCAATCGGGTTCGCGGGTTGGATCGGACCCACTTACACCCCTAACCTTAATCACCTATTTGTAGAAGGAATTGTGCACACCATAATACCTCAGGAATTCAACTTCCCTACCAAATGTTGCGTTATACAATGGAACAAGTGACGTCCTGATAAGTGCCAATTTTGAGTGAATTTGCATATGGAATTTTGGCACTTATGGTCTTAATTTTATCTGTTAGATATTAATTGTCCATGATTTAAGAATTATTGAATCCAAATGTATATTTTCAAGTCTTGATCAAAATTTAAGTCATTTGATACCAATTTTGTACAATTTTTAGATAATTAAGAGAAAGAAGAGAAATGAAAAGAACAAGCCAAATGGAGCAGAATATGTGAAAAAAAGAAAAAGTTGACTTTCTGGCTCAAGTGTAGCTAAGTGAGTCTGAGCGAGAATACATTTCTTCAAGGTGAAGTATTCTCTCGCTCAGGCTGCGCTTGAGCGAGCTTGAGCGGAATTTCATTAATCCAATTGCAAAGCAGAGTCAGAGATGATTGTTCGTCATTCCGAACAGAAAGTTTCCATTTTTAGAAATTTCAGGACAAGGACGATAGTGTCAAAAAGCTCCGGAAGTCATTTTTCTTTATTTCTTCTTCAATCTCTGTGGCTGTAATGGTTGTTTTGCACAACTAATTGATCTTGGGATTTAATGTAATCGATTCGAACTCGGATGAATTCTGGTGATAGAATCAAGTAAGTTCTAAACATACAAGTGCCCATGAACAACAATACCGAGAAAAACATTGAACCATTTAGATCCATGTTCACCAACTCTCCACTTCTATCATGACACTGAATTACTTTATTCTTTCTAAGTGAAAATCCTTTTGACACCTTGATATGCAAGGTATCTCTATCAAAATCTTCAACTTTTCCCCAAAATTATTAATCCTCTCCTTCTAGCTAAGCTTGTTTATTAGTGGGTTGAACCTTTTCCAACTCTTTCACTAGAGGATCCCTTCCGGTCTTACAACAATTCACCTCAAAACAATTTTAACCTTTTTTTCTCGATAAATACATATAAGACACAAGCTAGAAGGTTTTGGTGGTCCTTATTATAAACCATTTTATAATTTCTATGAGTCGTTTAACTTTCTCCTCTTATTTTCCCTTGTTAAAGTATTTTATTATCTTTATTTGTTGATCATCAACCATTAACAGAAAACTATAAATATTCTTATACATAGGGTAAGACGGGCAAGTAGTAGAAAGTACAATGTTGATGGTGGGAATTGAATTAAAATTAAATTCAAATTTTAATGACATAATTATCAAATTAAAATGTTATATCTACTTAGTGGGAGTACAATAATATATAGTATTAAATGAGAATAAAATTGGAATGTTATATTATTTTTTAGCAGTGTTAACAAAGTTTAACTTCATATAAAATTCATATTGAAATGATAATTGACAAATCAAATTGCACTATAATGGTGGGTTGCTTAAAATGACCCACATGGACTAAAAATTACCATGTGATATTTTTCATTAACATTCCTAGTGATTTTTGCCATGGCTTCAGCATTACTCATTATTTTTTAATTAGGGTCAATCTAATTAGGACATTGTTTAAGCAATCAATATGTAAACTTTTAATTAAACTCATTACATTGGTTAGATTTTAATATTAAATGCTACATAATTTAATATTTTTTTATTTTAAGTTTCTTAACTAATGTCTTAAAGGTATTTACTAGCTAACTGTGACTAAGCCCCGAATAGGATTGCCCCGGTAATAGGGGATACCTATAGTTTATACCAAAAAGGTATTTATTAGCATTTTCCTATTTTTTTAAAAATCTAATAAAATCAACTATTATCTAACTATTTTTATTAATGTGTAATTTGATTAAGGGTAGCTTATAATTAAAAAACGAGAAATCAATCAATATCAATATCAATATCAATCAATATCAATATATTATATAAAAGACAGTTTCTACAAGATCTATTGATGTGATGTGTCACCCCTTGTGATGTCAATTTCCCTCCAAAAACATCGTTATTTGGAATAGCCAATAGAATAATTTTTATACTTCATTTTTTATAATTAAAAAAAAAAACTAATCATTTTAGCAACCGAAATGATATCTGCAAGTCATCAAGAATTATTTTTTTTCCATAAGGGTGATATTATTATTTTATTGACTTTTGATATTTCCATGTATCACTGTCAACCAAAAATGCTTCTTATGCATTGTCTTTTTCGGTTTTTGCATAGCAACCGAACTGATACCTGCAAGTTATTAAGAATTGTTTTTTTTCCATAAGGGTTATATTATTATTTTATTGACTTTTGATATTTCCATGTATCACTGTCAACCAAAAATGCGTCTTATGCATTGTGTCTTTTCGGTTTTTGCATCCGTCTTTATAATTCCAAAACCTTTCACAATAGATGCGTAAATTATTCTATATCTTATAAAAAATATTTGTGACTGAAACCAGAAACCAAATTTCCTTATCAAATAAAAGATGCACAAATTTTGCAATAAAATATGTATTTCACGTTATTTATATAACTTAATTATATCATACTTTTGAATAGTTATTATATATATTATATATATTATCCATTTTCAATTTTTTTAAATTATTTGTTCAACATATTATAAAATTCTAATAACCCATTTCAACTTGACCATTGAATGTTTGTCATTTGTGAACAAAATAAAAGGGGTTCTCTTTCCAAGTAAAGTTTTCATGACATGTGTTCAATTGTTTATTGTTTAAATTAATTTAATTTAATTTAATAATATTTAATATGAATTATCTTTCAAATAGAGTGCATGTACGATGCTTTTTACATCAGGGATTCTAGGATTGGTCGTGGAATCGAAATCGTTTCAATTTAATTTTCAAAATTGTATTAAATGTATTGATGTATTGATATATATTGATTGTTTTATGTCTATTCTCAACCGAGATTAAGTACAATGCGTGCAAGAAAAGTTTGTTCTTTCCCCAAAACTGAACTTCAAATGATGTTAAGTCCGTTACTTTTCAACGTAATATTTTAATAGCTTAAATATGTTTTTAGTCCCTATAAATATGAGTTATTTTGTTTTTAGTCCCTGTAATTTTTTTTTTGTTTTTCATCCCTATAAAATTTTCCGTTTGCCATTTTGGTCCATGTCGTTAACTTTAAGCTTATGTGGCTAACGGAGTGCCACGTCATCCTGCCACATGTGATTTTTCTTCCAACTTAATTTTGTTTTTAGTCCCTATAAATATGATATTTTTGTTTTTAGTCCCTATAATTTTTTTTTGTTTTTCACTTCAATCTCATCCTCATCCAGCAGCACAATCTCCTTTTGCTTCTTCTACTGCATTGTTACACTTGAAATTTTTGAACTCATCATGGTGGATTTAAGGAAATAAATTATTTATGTATTCAATTATTTAAAATCTATAATTTTAAATTTGTCTACATTTTCGTCAATTGTTCATTGGTGGCCAATTCTTTTTTATTATCACGTGTCAAACTTTTTATCTTAAGTTGATCCCCGCCCTACTTAAATTCTTAATATAAATACTTAATAAACAATCAAATTCAATGTACTGCAAAATTAGGTATAATTGCTTCATTTCATTTATAATTTTTTTGTACAAATATTAAAGTATAAAACATAAATATTAGACACAGAAAAGGAAATATATCTACTCATTTAATTTTAAAAACTAAAATAGTAAAACGTTATCATATATTTATTATATATGATATTATAAACTATACTCCACTTAAATTATAATCCACGTCATAAAAAAATATAACAATTAACAAATGAATAAATTTTAAAATAGGACGAAACTAATATATTATAATATTAAAAGAAACTAATATATTATAATGTAAATATACAAAGAAACTAATATAGTGTGACGTAAAATTTAAATTAATTTTTTTTCCTCTTCGATACACAATATTTATTATCATACCTTATCATTTCTTCAAATTAAATTATTTGAGTTTCTTTATAATTGATAATAGTAATTTAATAGGTATACTTGTTATCTTTATTTTTTAAAGTATTGTTATATATATTCAGTTGAACATGTTTTGAAAATCCAAATATGTCTTAAATTATAGTTATCACTTCCACTATTAATATAATAAAATCAATATCTATTACTCAAGAAGAGTTCAAGAATTTCAAGTGTAACAATGCAGTAGAAGAAGCAAAAGGACGTTGTGATATTGGATGAAGATGAGATTGAGGTGAAAAACAAAAAAAAAAGCTATAGGGACTAAAAGCAAAAAGACCATATTTATAGGGACTAAAAACTAAATTAAGCTGGAAGAAAAATCACATGTGGCAGGATGACGTGGCACTCCGTTAGCCACATAAGCTTAAAGTTAACGACAGGGACCAAAATGACAAACGGAAAATTTTATAGGGATGAAAAACCAAAAAAAAATTGCAGGGACTAAAAACAAAATGAACTATATTTATAGGGACTAAAAACATATTTAAGCCTATTTTAATAATTAATAACATTAATAATAATAATATTAACAATAAAATTTGTAGATTCATAATATCATTGTCCCCGTGTACAAAAGCCTTCCCCTTCCACTTCCAATCCCACTCTGTTTAGAATTGTTCTCTCTTCATATTCCAATTAGAGAAGTTATTATGATCATTTATTTTCAATGCATCAATTGCAGATTTTCAGTGGCATTTCATGTCAAATACATCTTCTCATGTTTAAATCTATTGTCTTTTCAAGAAATAACCTTTCAAACTTCCAGTATCATCCTTTTTTCTCTCTCTCAGTATTTGAAAACCGAACCACCATTCAAAATCCCTCAACCAATTTTATTACCCTATTTAATAGACCTCCCTTCTAGATTGCATTCACCATCAGGAAATCATCTGAACTTGGGTAATTGTTTTTTCATCTTCTTTCTTTTTCCTCACCCAAACAGAAGGTTTTCTTTAATCTTCTTTCTTTCATGATCAACTGACTATTTTCTATCTGCATGTAGGTAATTGAGAAATCGTGCAAGATTTGCTGGAAATCTGCTTTGAAGGTTTGGTTTTTCTGTTTATGCACTCTATCTGTATAAGATTTCAATTTTAGCCTTCCCATTTGAATGTGGCATTTTCTCCTTCTTTTTCTTTGAAGTTTACTATTATATGCTTTCATGGAGTTGTTTCTGGAAATGTAGTGGAGTTGAAAGTGGTTCAGTTTTCATAAGTTTAGATAATCCAGAATTTTTTTTAAATAATCATTATGTGTTTCTATTAGTTCTTTAATAGAAATGATTGATACTTTTTATCTTTTAACCATTGAATATGTGATAAAAAATTTGATTTGTATCCGACTGTCAAAAATATATATGCTTTGCTTTGTTCCAGATGGTTCATTCAATTAAAATTTCAAATTCAAAATCTTATTTAAATAATATGATCCTTTCCTGATTTTAAATTAAATTTATATACAATTAAAATTATTTTAATTTAATATATTCAATTATCAGAGATTGATTTTGCTTCTCTGTTTATGTTTTATTGCTTACTGTAACTTATGGAAATTGGAATGGAATGTAGGTGATTATGGCTGGATCTTCGAAACAAAATGGGAAGGATTTTCGTTTTGCAGCTAAGTTGAACCCTGATGAGGTATTTTAGAAATTTTTCTATTATTTTTGTATATATATTACATACACAATTACCAAAATTAAAGATTTAATTGCATTAGTAATTCCATCATAATTTGGCTATATGTAATTTTGGTCTCCCAATTTTTTTAAGTCCATTATTCTTGATCTTTTAAAAAATTAAGCAAATTCAGATTTGTCATGAATTTGGTTAAACTTAATATTCTTAAATTCTTATTCTTTATACAAAAAACATTCATAATTTGACTAGTGCGTGATAACTCATGATTAATGGAGTTAAATAATCCGATTACTTTAGTATAATTATCCTTTTTGGTGTTAAAATTACATATATTATTAAACTGGTGCGTGATAACTCATGAACTTTTCACATATATTATACTAAAGCAATTTGTAATTATATTGATTTGGTTAATTACTGTTTTAAATAAATTTTAAATATTAACTTAAAAAATAAAAATTCAAACTAATTGGGTGGTTGCATTGGAGAAATGAATGGTTGCATTGGAGAAATTGCTAGGTTGCATTTGTCTTTGTGTCGGCTTCTGCATTATTCTCATTATGGCAATTTTAATGAGAGACAATGTTTAATGAGTGATTTGAATCTTAAGTAATTAATTGACTTAGGTGTTATTTATAGTTAGGTATTATCTGTAATGGAATTTAGTTGAGGTATTTTAAAAAAATTTCTATTAATTTTGTATATATATTAATTATTCAACATGGGATTGTTTAATGAATTTATTTTTTTTCGTACCTATTAATAGGGTATCAGAGATTCAAATAGTACAGAGGGAGAATCAGAGATTCAAATACCTGAAGACATGTTAATCAAGTCTTCTGAAAATCGATTGGATGAATTAGTTGCATTTTCATATCCTGATTTGATATCAAACATGAATCAGCCAGGATATTTTAAGGAAAGAAGCATCTTGGCTCCAACATTGGATGTTGCTACTCAAGTGAATAACAACATACTGACATTAATTCCAGGAGAGGAGAGAATTTATCTCAGTTCTAATTCTGTGTGCAATGAGGAAGGTAATTCTCAATGTGAGTTATAAACTTTTTCCCCTGAAATATTGAATGCTATCAATTGTTCTGGACTCCCACTTCATAAACTAACTTTAAAAGTTGGGGTTCCTATCTTGTTGTTGAGGAACATTGATCAATCAAATGGTTTGTGCAATGGAACAAGATTGCAGATACGAAGGTTGGGGAATCATGTTTTAGAATGTGAAATACTAATTGGCAATAGAGTTGGTGAAATTGCAATTATTCCTCGCATGACCATGATTCCAAATAATCAAACACTTCCTGTAAAGTTTCAAAGGAGGCAGTTTCCTGTTGTTCTGTCGTTTGCAATGACAATCAATAAATCTCAAGGACAAACACTATCTTATGTTGGACTTTATCTTCCAAGACCAGTATTTACACATGGACAGTTGTATGTTGCTTTCTCAAGGGTGAAATCTAGAAAAGGGCTAAAAATCTTATTGGAAAATCATGAACATGTTTCTGAAAATTGTACAATTAATGTTGTATACAGAGAAGTATTTGACAATCTTTGTTAAACAAGTTATTATCCTTTTAATTTTTCAATTAAATTTTAAAATGATTTTGAATTTTTTTTTCAGACGTGAATTGTTTTCATTTGTTAATGTGATATGTTTGAACAGATTTCATTGCTAAGGAATGTATTTCTCTGAAGCCAATGGATATATTTATTCAACAGCTGGACGGATGCGGGTAAATTCTCAAACAAAGCAGTTTATAGTTTTGATCTTTCAAACATATATATTAATTAACAGAAAAGTTTATAGTTTTGATCTTTCTCTAGAAGAACTCCTCAGAAGGTATAAAAGAGTATACAATTTGGAAGAATATCTTTACCTTTTCAGTCCATAGGTTGTGCATATGGTTAAATCTGTTTTGGCTTCTACCATGAGCATGCTCATGTTTGGTTATTTGTCTGAAAAACTTTCAAAGCTTATCTAATCTTCGGCATGTATAATTATAAATTATCTTCGGCACGTTTATCTACTTGGGATGCTAAGGGGATTGCAGTACGACAAGTTGCCTATAGATACTACTAGGAGCCTATGTAACTGAACATTTGTCTCTCATCAGTTTTTAAAAATGTTTATTTTTTTAATTGGGTAACTACAAATTAAAATATAACAATATCATGTGTCTTTGTTTAGGACCCAAATTATCTGCTATTTATTGATATATTTTCTATTTACGCCGTGCATCGCACGGGTACATCACTAGTTACTTTTAATTAACAATGTTTTCTTTCAAAAACGATAGCTGAGAATTGAAGCCGGCCGAATGATAAAAATAAAAGCTATGGACATAGAATAACAGATTAGCAAAATGCATGTTTTCAGCACTCTTAAGGGTAGGGTAGGGTGGCAAAAAGTTTATGACTGCAATGATACTTTTTTTAAGGCATCGACGTCACTGATGATGATATTAGCCATGGAGTTGATGATTAATTAGCCGGTGCAGAGTGGGTGATTAATCTTCGTCAGCATAATCATTCCAATTAAGTTCCAACATTGTAATTAAGGTTAGAGGCAAATCAAATCAGAAGCTTTTTGAGGTTGAGCTAGGGAGAAGGAATTGAGATAGAGGGGCATGAAGCAAAGTTCAAAACGATAAAAACAATACCAACAAAAAGAGAACGCGAAGAACAATAAACATATAGCAGAAATTAAAACGGATATAGAAAAAGAAAGTGTGAGGGATTAGTTTTTTTTTTGGGGGGAGATTATTAGTGTCAAAAGCATGTTGTCACTGCTGAATATACGTGCAAGTTATAAATGCAATTAATTTCTACATACTTAAGTCAAAGATGAAGCACAAACACGGAGGATTCTTATCCTTAAGGATGGTATTAATTTCCAATGGTCATGAAGTGCTCCAGCGCACAGCTGCTGATTGTGAAGATTACAGAACTTTCTAGTTTGTTGATGCAACTATAGTACTAATTAAATTGGAATTTGAATCAACGTTAAAAAATATTGGTACACTGGTTGAATATGTTTTTAATCATGAAATATAGTTGAGATTTAATTTTAGTATTTATAATTTAAAACTGATGGATTTGATCATTTAAAAAGTTAAAATATATTACTTTTTAGTTCTTTTAGATAAAAATTGATAGCAAATACGTAATAAAATATGTAGGAAAACTGTAATAAGAACAAATTTGGTGTATTTTTAAATTTTTAAAGGACCAAAACCATCAAATTTAAATTATAGAGACTACAATCAAATCATAACTATAGTTCAGGAACTAAAAACACATTTAACCCTAATATATGTGTGTTTCGATATAACCAAGGACAGATCTAGAGGGGGGGCGAACGAGGGCTTTACCTCCCCATCCTCAACAAGTAACATATTATATATTTTCACTTACAAAAAGTTTACATATTTTATTTCTTTAATTAGTTATTTCTTATGTTTAAATTGTGTTTTTTATTGATGTTTTTTTTATATTTATATGAATTCGCCCCCTGAAACTCTTTCTGAATTCGTCACTGGTAGGATATAACTTAATTATTAAGTAAAGTAACTTACCAATATATATATATATATAAGTTGAATTAATCATATATATATATATATATATATATATATATAAACTTGAACCCCAAAAGTCAGCATACATATGAGTATACGGTATACCCATTGTTCTCCTTCTCCCTATATGTGAAATGTGGCTATCACTCATAGGATTTAATTCCACTAATAATAATAATCATCCATTGAATAAAAAAAGAAAAATTATAATATAATAATACCAATTAATTGATTATATGAGAGTTATTTATATTTGTTCAAATATAGAAAGAGATGAAATACAAGAATGAATATAAGAGTTTTGGACTAAGTGCAATTAAAAACAGTAACAATTAATCCTTAGATATAGTTAATTGTTTTGGATTTGGACCAAAAAAAGAGAAGTCATATCATATCCCAGTTCACCCTAGTGGTTGGGGATTTGGATAGTTTAACATGAGGTTCTAGGTTCAAACCTTATTGCTTTCCTTTGTACACCGAAAATATCCCAGCTCACTCTCTTTATTTCTTTCTTTACTGCTTAAGGGCCACAAATGAAGTCAGGCGATTTGCTTCCTTAGTGACTTGAGAGTAATTAAGTAGTAGGAGTACTTAATAAAAAAGCCTTTCATTCAATTCAATGGATTCGTATGCTTTTGGGTTAGGAATAAGGGTGATTATGGGTGGACCTTTTGCTCTCCATTGTCTAGGTTGTTCTTCCTCTTGTTTCTTTTCTTTAGTTGACGTCAGCTGTAATCTATATGGTTAATTTTACTTTTGATCTCACGATTATTCCTCTATTTATTTTCCATTTAATTTAGGTTTTTCATTTTTTTAATTGTTAAAATCAAATCCTTCAACGTACAAATTAAATTATAATTTCCTATTGATAAAATTGAGATTTGAAATAGAAAATCATTTAAAATGTACAGAATATAAAAAATGGTAAAAACTTGAAGGATTTAGTAAAATAAAAATTATTCATGCACCCAGAGAATATAATATAAAAATGTGCAGGATTAATATATGTTTATATATGTTTATTTTTTCTATAAAATAGCTGAGACTAAATAAAAAATAATAAGAGTCTAAAATTAACTAAAAACCTAAACCATTATATGTTTATATAAAAATATATATTGTCTAAAAATAGAATCTATACAAAAAAATTCGATAAATATATTTTTAACTGTTAAGCTGGCCGACCCAATACTTCTGTAGGCCTAAAGCATTAAATTATAAATTAGGGGTCTATTTATACAAGAGATTAGAGGTAACATATTTATTTTAAAACAAATGAAAATATATTTTTTAACAAATGAAAGTTAATAATATTTTTTGTATTTATATAAATTTTTTATTAATTTTAATATATAACCTATAAAAAATTTGAAACCTTATAATGGGGGAGGCCTAAAGCCATTGCTTTAGTAGCCTCCAGTTAGGCGGGTCATGCTAAATAGTTTTTACTTAATTAATAAGTTAGTTTAACAACTTTAAAATTCTAACTAAAAATTATTTTTTATTTTTAGTTAACTTATTAGTTGTTTTTTTCTAAAATAGATCCAAATTGAATTCTCAATGAAACCATAATTCATGCTTTAAACTATTCTCTGATCACCCACTCTTTTTTTATACGATTCTTTTATTTATTTAGAAGTATTACTTTGTGTTTGGACGAAGAATTTTAGAATTCGCAAAATTATAATAGACAATATTGAGTGAATTGTTAAAATGAAAGGAATTGACAATGACAATCTAAAAAGTTTGAACATAAAAAAGGAAATATTGAAATTCTCTCTCAATATTTGTCATTTGAAATTCCCCTATTTATCATAAAAAATCCTCCTATTTGGAATTCTTTCTTCTACTATTTTAACACATGAATTCTAGTAATTTTAAATTTCTCTATCCAAATACAAGATTAAAGAATTTGGTAAAGTAAGACTAGCAATTTTTTTTTCTCAAAATTTTCGTTAAAATTATTGGAACTTATTATAATCTTTTTCTAACTCATTAATAAGAGAGACAATTTTATTGCTCATCTTTCCCAATCTCATGACGGACAGAGGTCATTGTTTGATTTCCATTTTAAAAAACTGTTTTTACTTTTTCAAAATAGAAAATTAAAAAACTTGTGTGGGTTATAATTCTCAAAAACTATTTTGAAAATCATCGGTTTTAAAAACCAGAAAATAAAAATAATTTAAAGATGTTTTTTTTTTATTTTCATTCTAAAACTGTCTTTTGCAATAAATGAAAAAATTAACATATAAAAAATTATAAAACAGTTTTCAAAACAATTTAAAAAAACTGAAAACAAAAATGTATTTCAAACAGACCCTAATTTATCACATTTATTATTTATTGGATAGAAAAAATATTGAGTAATTAAGGGTATTGAACTGTAAGAAAATTAATAAACACACAATTAATTTAAAGAGGATTTTATAAAAAGGATTGATAAATTCTCAAAATGATCTTATAAGAAGGAAGAGTATTATGGTGCCGTTTGGAAGAGCTTATTTGAGCTTATCTTATGACATAAGCACTTATGTAACTGTTTGGATAAACTTCTGAAAAAAGCTTATGACATGCTCATAAGCTGTTTTCAGCTTATTTCAATAAGCTCCTGAGATTAGCTTATAGAATATCCTCTTCAATTTTCATCAATCTTTTTAAGAGCTTATTCATTAAGTGCTTATTAAATAAGAGCTTATGTTATAAGCACTTAAATAAGCTGTATTTCCAAACGGGGCCTATGTTTTTTAGTAATTTGGGGGATTATGGACTAATCAATAAATAATTTGTTTGGAAAAACTAGGTGAAAAGCCACCTGAAAGCTAAAAAACCAATTAAATGATTAAAAGTTAGATGAAAACTTATAAGCTAACTGATTTTATTAAAAGTGTTTAGTAAAATTAATTGAAAATAATAAAATGACATATAAGGATATCATTAAAATGACAAATGATGCATGGTGGATTAGAGTTATTAATTGAGAGATATATTGGTGTGTTTGGTAAAACTAACTAAAAAACTGGATGAAAGTTGAAAAGCTAGTTGATTGAAGGTGTTTGATGTAAAACTAGCTGAAAATGGTAAAATGATTTATGATAACATTATTAGTTATTAAATAATGATGATTGAGGGTGGTTGATGGATAAACTTGTAATAAATTTTCAGCTAGTGGCTGAAAATGAGACTTTTTTTTTTACAAAAGTTACCTCAAGTAGCTTTCGAGTGTATTTGGTAACCATTTCAGCTAGCTGAAAGCCTGAAACCAATTCGGTTGTGTTCGGTAAGGTGATTTCTTTGAATAGCTGCTAGCTTTTCTTGAAAAGCTAGTTGAGGAGCTTTTTTGAAAAAACTCCAATTTTTCAGCTACTAGCTGAAAATTAATTACAAGTTTATCCATCAACCACCCTCACTTATTATTATTTAATAATTAATGATGTCCTTATATGTGATTTTACCATTTTCAGCTAATCTTATCAAACATCTTCAATCAAATCAGCTAGCTTTTCAGCTAGTTTTACCAAACACTCTTTAAAGAAAAGTTAATAGCTATTCAAAAAGTTACCTTAATAAAAACAACTGAAATGGTTTAGGGTACTAATTTCAGGTTTCAGTTAACTGATACCAAATTATCAAATACTAATGGAATAGAGTCAACTACCGATTTCAATTTTTATTTGCATAAAATGTTTAATCAAATCCTATCATGACCAAGTAATTATTTCCACCGGCCGGCTCTACCGAGCGGTAGCTCCTTGCAGTACATATAAAACTCATGAGTCCACTCTCATAACTCCTAACTCACCGCCCAATTAAATTGCTTACTTGATTGAGTATACACTCTCCTTAGTCCTATCTCTTACCCCTGATCGACTATAAATAGCTATGATTCCTATAGGAACCTGAGTTTATTAATTGTCCAAACTCCTATCATAGTATATATTGTGTGACTCGATCATACATGTTGGATCGATCGATTAACATTGTTTTCGTATCAAATTCCACCACAACCGGCCAATGAATCAAAGATTGAAGCATATATGCACTCTCAAGTATGTTTTCAACGGGGTAACATATATATTATGTCAATGTCACCCCTTTATATTAATTAATTACACCCAATTAGAAATTAATTAAGCTGAAATTTATTTTATTTTATGCATATATATCTAGTTGTTCTGTGGGATCACTGTCAAGGAACAGAAAGACGAATAAATTAACATGTCCCAGACGACAAGAAATTAATTAAAAGAAAGCTCTCAATCCAAACAAGTCAATTTCCAAAAGATCTGAACGTACAGTTGGATTGAGATTTGAATTTGTTTAATTTGCCACTGTGTCAGTGAGCCTAGCTATCAATTGAAAAGAGAGGTGAATTTGGATATGCAACGAAGAATCAATGGAAACACATCACAAAGTCTGCCCATTAATTTTGTGTGTGTGGGTCACTTTGTCCCCTTCCCATCCCGCGTTGGAAAATGACCTCAATTAATCTTTCATTTCACATCCGACCAACAAATGGAAAAAATTAGGATCAATCAAATTATAACCCAACAGCCATTGAGCTCACCTCATGCAAACACCTACTTGTTATTCATCAATGACACACACACACACACAGTTTCCGTTTGATTTATAAATAAAATTCTTATTAATTACATGTTAAACTTCTATTAGATTTTCCATATGTCTGTTTAGTTTACAATTAAATAAAATTGATTTAAAATGAGTGATACATATTTTACGAAATACATTAAATAAAAATAATTTAAAATTAATTTTACAAAATTGATTCTACATTTTTAAGAATTTAAAACAAATGGACACCTAAATATCTAGGTAAATTAGTAATTGAGAGCCATTGTCACAAACCCATAAAATGAAACTTCATATATAAAAATAGCCAAACTGTGGCTATTTTTTTTTCTATTCATGTAGGACTTTCATCATTAATTAATTGCATAAACACCAGTCACCCTAGCTACTTCACAGTTAGCTGTTTGTAAATAGGACAACCTACACACTTCATCACAAGAAACAAAAACAAAACAAAATCACAACTGAGTTACATTATTTTAATTTCTTGAAAGTAATTAATTAATATTCCCATGATGATCAAGTGGCTCGAACAAGGGGTGATGGAAGAATTGGTGAATGAGGGGACATCATGTGAGGTGACATAACACTCTCATCAAACCTCCTTGAGGAGAAACTCAACCTCAGCTGATTCGGTTGCCAACGTTTCATTTCCATTGGTTTAATTTTCTTTGTTTCTTTCCCAATAAATGCCCTAATTCTATTGAGTGCAACTTCCACGGTTTCATCATCCATGTTAGCAAAACAAACCCTAAACCAACCAGGCTCAGAGCAATCAAAAGAAGATCCTGGTGACACATTAAGCTTCACCTCATTGATAATCACACGCCACAGCTTCAACTCAGCTTCAAATGTTTGTTCCTTAAGCAAGCTCTTCAAATTCATCCAACAGAATAGTCCTGCATTACTTGGAAACCTACTAATGTTAACCTCTTCAAGTCCCTTTGTGAAGTGGTTATGCCTCTTAGCTAACCTCCTTGAACTCTCCTCAAGAAACTTGTCAACAAATTTATCATCTGAAAGCATTGAAGCCAACATGTGTTGAGTCTGTGAAGAGACTAATCCAAAGCTTGACATTTTCCTTCCACAACTCACCACTGAGTCATTGTAGGAATAAACTATCCCAACTCTAAAACCAGGGAACCCCATGTCCTTAGAAAGACTATAAATTATGTGAATGAGATCAACATTACAATCATCCATTTCTTGTATCACTTCAGCAACACTTACATAGCTTGGGGAACTGAACACTGTGGCTGCATAGATTTCATCACAAACTAAATGGATGCTATTCTCATTGGTGAAACTCACAAGGCTTTTCAGTGTCTCTCTGTCTAAAGTGGTGCCTAAAGGGTTGGATGGGTTTGTTATGATTAACCCTTTCACATTGATGTTGTCCTCTTGAGCTTTCTTGTAAGATGCTTCAAGTGCTTCTCTTGTTATCTTGAAGTTGTTGGAGCTATCACATTGGACTGGAATTAATTGCACCTTAGTTCGCCAGCACAAGTCACGGACGAATCTGAATATATTGAAGTAAAATATGAAACATTATTATAATCTATCACTATCAGTTCGTTAATTAAACTATCACTTGATGATGAAACAATGTTGATTAATTAACACATATAAATCATATAAAGTAATCATAACATGAGCCTAATCTCACCTAATCAAGTCTCTCCTTTGACCAAATTTGTCATTGTATACAATACAATATATATTGTGGTCCATGCATTAATTAGTGGGGACCAGACAAAGACTTTAGATAGACAAGAGAATTTTTGCATAGTAAAAATAATTTTACACGATTATCATATTATATAAGGAATATAATGTCTTTTGTTAAGTTTAACCAACGATGTATCGGTATATTTATTGAAATTTTATATGGCTATTTTCATTGAAATACACAAATTTTTAATTAAATTAGTTATAATATAAAAAGAGTTTAATATATATACACTGTCCGTGTAAATAAGTTTTACACGGACATTCAATGATGCGCCGCCATAAATATCATTCATTGAACTTAATAACATATGAGGTGTCACATTCATTAAATGATGTGCCAGCACACTCTTGGATGTTTGTGTAAAATTTTTTACACTTGACAGTGTATACCAATTAACTTCATATAAAAATATTAATGTAGAAATCAATAAAAAAAAAGTTTTATAATGTGTTTAAGGTAATCTATATTAACAATTAATATGTGTTATTATCAATAGTGTGAACTGGGATTCACATGTTTATAAAGTGATTTTATTTGAAAAACCAAACACATTATTGATAATGTGTGTTTACTATGAAGGTAGAAGAAGATAGCCGACCGAACAAAAATTCCAAAAGTACAGCTGTGTGTAATTATTTTGTTGTGCTGACGTCCCTGTTTATACATACGGTGACAATACGCTGAGGTGTTCATGGTTTCGATCATTTTTCAAAGGTCAATGGTTATTCTCCACTTATAGCTTTCAGTAATGCAGTGTCAAAGATCTGAAACCACACGCTTGTTGACTAATTAATCACACTTTAATTTATTAGCAGGTTTGTAATCAAAGATTTGTAATTTTGATTTCAGACTGACCTTGACCTAACTATTGCTGAGTCATGTTCGAATTTTTGTTCTCATTTTTAAAAATATTCACAAGGGAATCTCAGTGCTATTAATTACCTTAAATGGGAAATTGTAGGGTTGACACTTACCTACTTGGAGGAAATTAGGTGACATGAATCAAACTCCGAAGAAAAAAACATTAAATTAAATCACAATATTAAAAATAATGCGGTTTATTTCATTTTTTAGCTTGGGCATGCATTTAGTTTGATTAATATGAACGCAAGCTAATTCATCCTATTTGGTGTCTACAAACAAAATCCTACAGTACCACGTCACAAAGATTTTCACACTTAAGTTTCAAACCTGGCATCTTATATATAATTAACATAATCTCTGTCAATCTTCTAATTCTATACACTTTGAACTTCGTTAGGAAAATTTAATCTTTTTCAAATTAATTAAATAGCTTGTGTTAAGACATAAGTCATATATTCCCCTAATAAAAACAAAGGGTTTGTCTACGGTGGACCATGATTCACGTGGTCCAAAATATGTAAATATAGTAATTTAAACTCCTAATCACCAAATTTAATGCTCATTTTATTAATGATTGATATTAAAATAGTTTCCGGTTGCTTTTATGAAATATTATTTAAAAATAATAAAAATTCAAATTGATATTACCATGTAATGTAAAATTTTGCCTTTTAACTTTAAATTGATATATCCTCAATAAAAATAGCATAGATTGTATAATAAATCTATATTTTCTCTTAAATTAAACTCAAATAACCATATAAAGACTATTTAATAAAAAATAAGATTACTTATTCACTTTTTATAAGAAAAAATATAAGCTGGATTTGGTCCACACTAGAATCGTCCAAAAACAAAAACATATAACTATAACACTTTATGTGTGCATGCGTGCTATCTTTTTGTGCTTTGAAGGAATGATGATGGGTGAGTGAAACAGTTACATACAATGAATAAACACAAATATTATGAAAGAGAAGGTACATACGCTGGATAATAAGGGGTGGGAATTAGAAAAGCATCTCCAGGATCAGCCAAACAAAACATGATTAATTCATTAGCTCCAGTAGCCCCTCCACTCATTAATATACGGTACGGATCAAATCTCACCCTACCACCTCTCACTTTTGACATAAAATTTGCCATAGCCTGAAAATAAAAATTAATAAATAAATAAATAACATGCATTATTATTTCTAATTATTATCAAAATATACATTAACATATGCTCAATTTGCCATACCCTTGTGAACTCTGGCAACCCATGATAGTCCTGAAAGTTAGCAATATCTCTGAATTTATGCACTCCTTCAGGAGTGCAAATGGAAGCCTTTGGATTATTCCTCATCCACTCTTCAATAAGATCAAAGCAGAGCTGGAAAAAATTAAACAATTAATGAAATATTAATTAACACCCATATTAGTCAATTTAATAATTATAAAAAAACTGCATCTCATTGTAGAACAAGTTTTTAAAGTACAATAATATATATTTGCAAGGTTGGCATATATACATACCTGATTTTCAGCAAGACCCATCTGGATAACACCCTGAGGATTTTTTGTAGGGTGAAATGGGTTTCTTTCATATGCCTTCCACCCATCAAAATATGCAGAATTCTCCCCATGTTTATCATTGGTTGCTATCTTGGAAAGAAGTTGATAACTCTCATTCCCCAAACCCATGTTTAATAATATTTTTCTAGAATATAATATAATATAATGTCACTCTAGTTTGAGTAGCAAAGGCTTTGGACTATATTGTGCTAGCTAGGTAGGTAGCTTAGGAAACAAGTGCTGGGAAAATGAGAGAGAATGAAGGGTATTTATAGGGAGTGGATTGTATGGCATTATTATTTAGCAGATGGAAAATTAAGGAGGAGAAGTCTATTTCGAACTTCAAAACCAGCCAGGAGACTTTAGAAATTAATGGATATATGTGTTGGTCAATGCAACAAATTGCTTGCGTGCGTTCTTGACATTTCATAAGATGATCACGTGTGGAAAGAGGTATATGTATGTGCGGGAAAAAAAATTTAACAACGGGGTTGGTTCAAGTATTAGATACTTGATTTTTCTTAAACAAGATCTCAGGTTGTAGTGTCTTCTGTATGAAAAAGAGATATCATCGGGAGAGTTAGCTCCACCATGTTGTGGATGTCACCGGTTTGAATAGCATTATCTCCGGCGGAGGATAACTGTGCTTTAAATCAAAAAGGGGAAAAAGGATTTTAAGCACACTTGCTTCGGTTGTGCATATGTTAGGTATTTGTTTCTTCAATGAAGAAAACCAGTTTAACATTAATCATATAAGGGGAATTTTTGTGCCACGAAAGTATTTTCAGGAAACAATACCTGCTTTATCATATTTTCTCTCTCTTACACTTATTTCTTTTTTTTTTTATGAAATTGTAGCTTACACTTATCTATATACTTATTTATATATTTATGATAAAAACTTTGAACTTCTCTTTCCTATTTTTTATCATAAAAATAAATAGATTCAAGGATAATTATTAAAAATTAAAGGAGTGTCTTTGTCTGTTAACTTCTTTGCTAAATAGAATAAGAAACAATATTAATAAAATAATAATATTTTAAATATTTTGATACAAGATAAATTAACCAAAAGAATATGATTAATTGATACCAGCCGGGTATAAACTTTTAAATTTACACTATTTAATAATTTTTTAAAAATGTAAATTTAGTAATCTAATTGTTAGGTCATATTATTTTATTTTCATGATTATGTAGGTGCATTAAATTTTATTGAGCATCTATAGACATTTATGATATTTATTTATAGTGTAAATAATATATTATATGATAAAATGAAATAATGTGATAAAGTATTGATTAATTTTTTATATAAAATTTGGTAAAATTGATCTACTATATATAATAACCTTCAATTCAGCACTGATTTTATCTAATTTCACATTTAAAATAAATTATTATATAAGTGATGAGGGTTTAAAAGTCTAATTAACTACCCCGTATCATTTCAAATTTTAAGATTTACATCCGGTTACATTATGTTTCCTATAATTAAAATCACTTAATAATATGTTGATCCTTTGTGTAATTATATTAAATCACATATATTTTTTAAATGAAAAAAAATATTATTAGGCAAAAAATTTCAAGACTTGAAGGAGTTTCTCCTAAAGTCCCAATACTAATAACAACAGGGGTCCAATTTTAATGAAGCACACCTATGATTTAAACATATTATTAATTAAAAATATTTACAAATGTATTTATATCCCAAGCCCTTTATAAAGATCCTACCGACTAAAACAACAATATTTACCTCTCATATAAAATACATTTGTTCTTTGAAAAAAAATTCTTAAGCTCTCTACTAACTTACTACTAAGTATTTTATTTATTCAGCGTATCTTGTAAATGTGGGAATGTATTGACCAGGTTTGATAGTTGGTTACCGGTTTGACTATAGGTGCATTAGAAGAGAAAATTGTAAGGGAAAAAATTTAAAAGAAAATCACATCAAAATTTGATTTCAGAATCTCAAAAATACTGATCGATTGATTTTGTCACTGCTTTTTCAGACTGCTCAATCTGACTCTAATACAGCATAATAATTTATAAGTACCAAAAACTTTTTTTTAAGATGCTTGTAACCTAAATGTAGAAAAATAAAAATAAAAACTTATTTATATCGAACTTATATATATAGAGAGAGATTGTACATTATTTTAATTCTTGCACGAATAATATAATTTCCAAATAAATATGTAAATGTATAAATTTTGGCCAATCCCATTAAGCCAACTTATTGGACCAAATTAAGCTGAATAAAACTTATACGACACAAGTAAAAAAATTAGGTATGGTGCTTTTTTATTCTTATCCCATTTTTGGACTGCCTTTTTTTTCTTGGGAGGGTGTCAAATGACCGTTTGACTGAATATTTGTCCTTTAACCAAATGTGCTTCAAGCCGTGTAATTTATTTGTTTGAGTTAAATAAAAAATCTCAATTAAACACACTGTGACTCGGTTGATTCTTAATCAATTATATTATAATATTATATATATATATATCAAAGATATTAAGTCAGTTTGAATGCATTTTTACAGAATAATTTTTAAGTAAAAAAATAGAATGAATCAAATAGATCAAATGATTTAACCTTTTCATAAGTTGAAATTAGTTTTGTAGCCTACCTTCTTCATAAATTCATAAATAACTTATTAATTTCAACTTATGGAGAAGTTAAATTCATTTGACCTCTCTGACTCATTCTATTTTTTTTCTTCTAGAAGTTTTTCAACAAAAGTGTATCCAAACTAGACCATTCTTTATATGAGTCACAAACATACATTAGGTTAAACTTAGAACCTTTAGTTAATATGATGTAGAACTAATCTTTATGCAAGATTTTGATGTGAAAATTAAGTGTGTGTTTGTTTTCCAGTAAGACATACTATGAAATTAGTTCTACATAATTGATTTTAAATTATTTTTGTTTAACATATTTCATAATTAAAGTGTGCATCACTTATTTACAACTATTAATTTTTAGAATCAATTTTACTCCAATGTAATTAGAATCACACTAACTTATTAATAAAAATGAAGTGTAAAATTATTATTATTTTATTGGCTTTTTTTACGGAATTATTTTTATTTTTATTGTTAGCTGGTATATAAATTTATAATTTAAGACATGTTTTGCTTTTCTTGACTGTGTTGTGTACTTTGTGTTCAGATGTTTGAAATACTATTTCTTGCAGTGATGACTTGAAAGTAGGACTTTTTGGCCGGTATTATAGATAGTATTCTGAAATTAGTAAATTGGAGATGAAAAGACAATAACCATTGATAGAAAGCAATTAATTAATAAGCAGAAAAATTGAAAGAGAGAGGGGTTGTGGGGCGTCCGGATCGTCTCCATTTCCTCTCTCCATTTTGTTGCATATGGTAATGACACGTGGTGTGTCATGATTTTATTTTGTAAATTCAATTTTATTTTGTAATTCAATTGATTTTTTTTTTTGTTTGAAGAATACATGTCCTCCAATGGAAGAACTCTTGCTATCCAAGACACCAACTTGGCTATCAGCATAGAACCGTTCTTTCTCGTTGTTGTGGCGAATTGAGCCTAAACCATATAAGTATTCGTAAAATTTATTCTCAATCGACAGGATAAAAACCTGTAAAACGGGTATAAGTGCGGGTACGGACAATAAGCATTTTTTCATGGGAACGGGCGCATGTACGAGCACTATAATACCCAACCCAACTCATACCCACACTTATATATATAATTATTTAATAAATAATGTCATATATAATTATATATAAATATATATTAATTATATTAAAATAGGTAATATATTTATACATATTTTTAAAATTGATATATATATATATAATATTACAAATTAAAAATATATTTTTAAAACTATCTATTTATGTTTTTTTACTTTATAATATATGACTAATTAGTGTTAATAATCATTTTTTAAAGATGTTGGATATTTCTAACACATGATATCCAAGTTTATAAGATAGTGTGACGTGAAAGTATATTACAAATTTTTATGCTTATAATATATTATACTTTCACGTCACACTATCTTATAAAGTTGGATATCATGTGTTAGAAATATCCAATATCTGTAAAAATGATTATTAACATTAATTAGTCGTATATTATAAAGTAAAAAAACACAAATAGATAGTTTTAAAAATATATTTTAAATTTGTAATATATTATATATATATATATCAATTTTAAAAATATGTATAAATATATTAGATATTTTAATAATTAATTAATATATCCCTATATATAATTATATATGGTATTATTTATTAAATAATGACTTAAATATGTTTCTAGTCCTTATAAATATTGGTCATTTTATTTTTAGTCCCTGTAAAAAAAAATTTGTTTTTCATCCCTACAAAAATTTCCATTAGCCTTTTTGGTCCCTATTGTTAACTTTTAGCCGATGTGGCAAATGGAGTGCCACATCAGCATGTCATGTGTGTTACTTCTGCCCAACTTAAATTTGTTTTTAGTCCCTATAAATATGATTCTTTTGGTTTTAGTCCCTATATTTTTTTATCTTTTACCTCAATTTCATTCCCATCCAACATCACAGTGTTCTTTTGCTTCAACTGCATTGTTAATAGAGAAAAAAAGGTCGTTACAGGTTCTCCTTTATACAGTGAATCTAAGTGAATTGAAATTTCAAATAATTGAATACATAAAGAATTTATTTTATTGAACCCAAGAGGATTTCAAGAATTTCAAGTGTAACAATGCAGTATAACCAAAAGGAAACTTATGTTGGATGAGGATGAGATAGAGGTGAAAAATATAAAAAAAAATAGAGATGGAAAAATAAAAAAAATTATAGGGACTAAACTCAAAAGGATCATATTTATAGGGACTAAAAACATATTTAAGTTAAGCAGAAATAACACACGTGGGTGCTGATGTGGCACTCCGTTTGTTACATCAGCTAAAATTTAACGACAGTGACCAAAAAGGCTAATGAAAAATTTTGTAGTGATGAAAAACCAATTTTTTTAGGGACTAAAAACAAAATGACTTATATTTTATAAGGATTAAAAACATATTTAAACCTTAAATAATTATATATATGGGTGCGGGTTGGGCATCATAGTGCCCGTAACCATGTCTGTCCCCATGAAAAAATGTGGGCTATTGCTCGTACCCACATTCATACTCATTTTACGGGTTTTTAACTTGTCCATTAAAAGTAATTTTTACATGTACTCATAACACTTTAGCTCAATTATAATCCTCGGTGCCACGATCACAACACCGAGAAAGAACGGTTGTATGCTGATAGCCAGGTTGGTGTCTTGGACAGCAACAAAATTCTTCCATTGGACTTGTATTCTTAAAAAAAAAAAAAATCAATTAAATTACAAAATAAAATATGACTATTAACTTTTTGCATCCACGTGTCATTCCAATATGTAACAAATGGAGAGCTCCATTTCCTTAGGAAATGGAGACGATCTGGACGCGGTTGTGGGGCGGCAACAAAAATTGAACCCGTGTCAGGTTAGGCCCCCACACTTACTACTATATATACTCGATTTCCTTGAAAGGAATAAAAGGATGCTTCGAAGCACCATGTATGAAGGAAAAGGTAGAGCCCATTTAGCCATGTATAGTAAAAATTGACCTATGTATATATGGATCGATATTGAGATATCTACATGATTCCCATTTTCCTGGGAACATATATCTTGAAAAAATTTTGGACGTGTATCACATTGAAAAGACACATTTAACTCGTAGTAGCTCACTTCAATTAATTGAGAACCGTAATTGAATCAAACTTTGAGATCAGCATGCAATCAGGATTCTCACGCGGTTATATTGATCTCTCCTTTGAAATTAGAAGAGCCATGAGAAACTCATGTTTCTCACCAAACTTCGCTTCGCTTTTGCAGTAAATTTGATCATTTTAGTAGTAGTAATTAATTTAATTACACCCTGTTTGGTTTTCTTTTCAATAATCCAGATAATCAATGTTATGTAGTCACCAAAATTAGCCGTAATTATCTATCTAAAGCTAAAAGGCACGATATATAATCTTCGTTTATTCCGTTGTGTAATATTTATAACACTTTGATGGGCTTCATTTTTTAGTACTAAGGTGTAATTAATTAAGAGAAGCTAATTAATACATTCCTGGCATTTTGTTTATCGCAATTGCTTCATATCTAGTTTTCCACCTACGTATATATGCCTGTTGAAATTTGTACTCCCTCCTTTTCGTTTTATAATTTTTTTAAAAATTATTTTAGTCTTTTTTTATAAGGTCATTTATAAAATTTTAAAATTATTTATTAGTTTTTTTCATCTTTTATATTTCATAATTAATCAAGTTCTATAATCGAACTTCTAAATAAAATTTTGCTAACATAAGCTATTTTTAGCTTAGTTGTCAACTTGATGTGTAACTAATTATTGGCATGAATACAATATTTTTTATTGTGACGTTTTATTATTTTAATTTAAATTTGAAAATGAAAATGAAAATATATCAGAAAATACACTCTTAAATTAGATGTTCTTTTTTTTCGAGAAATTAGATGTTCTCGTTAGGGTGGAAGTAAGCTAAACTAATTAAACTAGACTTTGCTAGGCCCAAGTTTGGCTTGCATTATATTTTCACGGCTCAAATCTGGTCTATTACATATCATAGGCCCATTTTTTCAGGTCTGCCTGGTTTAGCCAATTAACTTGTATGAGTCTATTTTATATTATGATCTTAAAATAGATCAATAATCTACCTCTAAATAGGCTAGTGTGTTTATGGACTAATAAGCTTACTTTTAATAATGTAAATATATCAATGACATAAGCCTTTAAATAGGTCAACAAATCTATCTCTAAATAGGCCAACATGAAAAATTAAAAAATTATATATTATGATATTATTTATTAAGTATAATATATTTACATTTTTATTAAAAATAATATTATTTATAAATATGTTAGTTTATCAAGCCTTATAGGCTTTATAAAAAAGTTTATATATAGCCTTTTTAATTAAAATGGCTTTTTCAAAAGGCTGGATTTACCTTTTTATTAAACGAGTCAAGTCAAATTAAACTTTATTTTCACCCTTAGGTCATCTCTAATGGAGCAATTCATGTGAGTTGCTACATTGAATAAATTATTATTTTTCACGCATTCCTATAATATCATATCATCTTTATAATTTTAAACAACTCAACTCACTTTTTTCTCCAATCCAACAACTCTACAAAATTAATTTCTTAAATGGATCCCACTGTCATTCATTTCCCAATATTTAATAGGTGAAAAATAATAAAATAAGGACTAGACCTAACTTCCCCTAATTACATTCAGTATCTATAGTTACATACCGTATGTAAATAGTTATTATGCTCCAACCATTACATCTCACTTGTAAAAGCCTTTTCTCTAACGCATTTCCGAGTAACAACTCCATTGAAGTTGCTCTTAGTTTTGGTCTTTGGCTTTATTGACTAGGTTCGTGTTTGTCTTGTAATATCTATCCCTATAACTTTAATTTGCTCAACTCATCAACCAAACATGCAATATATTGAAAAATAAATTGACAGTGGGCTTAATTACACTTTTGGTCTTCCTACTATAGCCTATCTACGATTTTAGTCCTCGTAATATTTTTTCGCGATTTCAATCTCCCTAATTTTTTTTTCCGTGGTTTTGGTCCCCCGAAGTTTATTGTACTTTTCCGTCTTCGAAGTCAATTGAGTCTTGAGATCTTCCATCTCTTTGTAAGCGAGTCATGACGTGAGCAAAACACACTGCTTACACAGAGATGGAAGACCTCAAGACTCAGTTGATTTTGAAAATGGAAGAGTACAACAAGTTTCGTGGGACCAAAATCGTGAAAAAAAAAAATTAGGGAACCAAAATCTTATAAAATATAATAGAGGGACCAAAAGTGTGATTAAACTTTTATAGTATATATGTCAAATATGCATATATATCTCTAACTCAATGATCAATATGGATTAATTTTGGAGTGGCTATTCACCTGGTTAATGGGTCTTGCAAATGTATCCATCATTGTTTCGTACTTGTGAGAGCTAGTGAGGCTCCATCCGAGTTTCATCTTTTATCATGCTTACAAGGAATCGAATCGATGTGTGTTTGGTCTTATTGTTTATTATCAGTGTCCGGATTTCATTACGTTCTTTTTCAGATTGAAGATGGTGTTGGTGTGTCATTTCCTAGAGTGATTCGTGTTTTGTAATTTTTAATGTTTTTTTGGGGCCTTAGGCCCAATTGTTCATAAAAAAATAGTCCACTTAGCTTTAGATTTCCGCTTTTTTGTGTAATGGAGTTTGGTTAGGGGAGATGAAATTAAAATCATTTTGCAATGAATTTTCCAGATTTTAATGCAAAAGGTTGTTCATATATATGATGGTTCCCATGGTTGTGCCTTTCGCGTGCTCACAAATGTATGTGTTTTTTTTTTTGGTTTTTTTAAAAAATCAGATGTGTCTCATCTAATTTCCATGTTAGAACCAGTTATATATATATATATATATCTTTCATCGTGTTAGTGCCAAAAACACAGTGTCCCCAGAAGGTAGGGGAATATCGACCCATTTCCTTAATTGGTGTTATGTATAAGGTGGTAGCTAAAGTTCTTGCTAAAAGATTGAGGAAGGTGATTGGGAGTGTAGTTTCAGATTGTCAATCTGCTTTTCTTAAAGGCAAATCAATTTTTGATGGGGTGGTTATTGTTAATGAAGCAGTTGAAGAAATGAAAAGGAAAGGGAGGAGTTGCTTGTTATTTAAAGTTGACTTCGAAAAGGCCTATGACTCGGTTAGTTGGGACTTCTTACAATATGTGATGGGCAGAATGGGTTTCCTAATGCAGTGGAGAAGGTGGATTGATGAATGTCTCCGGACTTCCAGAATCTCAGTGTTAATTAATGGTAGTCCAACAGGAGAGTTTGGGATTAGCAGGGGAGATCGTCAAGGTGACCCGTTGACCCCTTTTTTGTTCCTCATTGTTGTTGAGGGTTTGAACGCCTTGATGTGTAAAGCTATTAGTTCCCAGTTATTTTCAGGGTAATAGGCTGGTAGGGAACGGGTGTTAGTGTCTCACTTACAGTATGCGGATAACACAATCTTCATGGGTAAGGCTTCTGTATAAAATTTGTGGTCCGTTAAATGTACACTCCAAATTTTTGAATTGGTGTCGGGCCTAAAAGTCAACTTTCATAAAAGTATTTTGATTGGAGTGAATGTGGATGGGGGATGGTTACAAGTGGCTTCAACTTTTCTTAATTGTAAAGTTGAGTGCTTTCCTATTCTTTATTTGGGTTTGCCCATCAGTGCTAATCCTAAAAGGAAGAAAACTTGAATTCTGGTAATTAAGAAGGTTGAGCAGCGCTTGTCTTTCTGAAAATGTAAAGTGTTATCCTTTGGTGGTCGTCTTGTCCTCTTGAGGTCGGTCCTTCACTCCATTCTGATCTATTACCTTTCTTTTTTCAAGACCCCCAAAGGTATTATCTCTCAACTTGACTCTCTTTTCATCTCTTTTTTGTGGGGTGGGACGTCTGATAAGAATAAAATTCCGTGGGTTCCTTGGGAGGATGTTTGTCGGGAGAAAAATCATGGGGGTTTGGGTATTTGTGATTTGAGAGCGTTCAACTTAGCACTTTTAGGGAAGTGGAGATGGAGATGGTTAGTAGAAAAAGGGAGGCTTTGGCATAGGTTTGTTTCTTCTATTTATGGGGAAAGTGTTGAACATGTGAGTGGGAAGAGGAGTGTGTCTAATTGGTGGTCGGATCTTTGGTCACTTGATAACATTAATGGTTACACCTTCGAATGGTTCTCAAAAGGTTGTGTTAGTAAGGTGGGGAATGGGAGGGATACTCTTTTTTGGAAAGATGTTTGATTTGGGGGTTTGGCTTTATCTGATCGATTCCATAGATTATTCTCAATAGCAAATAATAAGGATGTGCCCTTAGCTAATATGATCACTTGCAAGGAGAGTGGGCTATCTTGGGCATGGAGTTGGAGACGAAGATTGTTCCAATGGGAACAAGAGCAGTTACAGCATCTGATGTTAGAATTACAGTCGGTGAGGCTGGTTGAGGGGCTAGTGGACTCTTGGAGTTGGAGTGGTGATCCAGAAGGAATTTATTCTGTACGGTCAGCTTACAAGGTTATCATAAATGAGGACATTTTCTCTGTTTTTCCAATGCACAAATTTCTGTGGTCTAGTCTTGTACCATCTAAGATATCTTGCTTTGTTTGGAGAGTTATTTTAAATAGGATCCCTACCAGGCAAAATTTAATTAGGAGGCAAATACCAAACATTTTGGATGTTGGTTGTGTATGGTGTGGTCATGTGCTAGAGACTACTTCTCATCTATTCTTTCAGTGTCCTTTTGCTCATTCAGTTTGGATGATGTGTGTGAATTGGGGTGGCTTCAGCTCTGTTTTACATTCGGACTGTTTGCAGAACTTTACTCAATTTGTGGACCTGCCAGTTTGTAGTGCTCATAATAGGAGTCAGTGGTCTTTGGTTTGGATGATAGTAATTTGGTCATTGTGGTTAGCTCGTAATGAGGTAATTTTCTCCAATGAGAAAATGGAACCATTGGCTATGCTTGATCTTATTAAAATTAGAACGTGGAATTGTTTGAAATCTAAAGATACTGATTTCGGTTACCCTTTTCTTTCTTGGTGTGACAATGTGGGTGCCTGCTTAAGCTTTCAATTAGTCTGATAAGGTATTTTGGCAGTGGGATTCCGGGTGGTGATGCTGAGGGTTTTTTAGGAGTGTCAGTTAAGGATTGCATTTCATTTTGGCTGCTTTTTTTATCTATGTAGGCTGACAATTTTTGGCTTGCTGATTTAACATAGACTGTGTCTTTTTACTTCTCTGGTTGGAAGCTTTTATAACATCTACATCCAGAAGCTCCTCACTTTTCTGTTGTTGTTCGCCTTTGTTCATCTCTTGTTACTTTACCGATTTTTAGTAATATTTGGTCTTGATTCTCTGATTCATGGTGTATACCTTTCTGTCTAATCATAACTCAGGGGTTGTTGTTTTGTCTATAAGACGTGGATTACGTGGCAGCCCTTTTGCTTTTGCTATTATGGGGGTGAAGTTTTTTAGGCTTTTAGTGGTGTTACACTATTGCAATTAGCTATTTGGTTTTTAGTGTGTTTGTTGGTTAGTAACTGTGTAATATGTAATGGGTTGGAGTACCCCTTGTACTCCTTTTAATTAAATTCTTTTGCTTATAAAAAAAATGTTAGTTTGCCAACTCATATTGATATTGTTAATTATAATGATGTCAATAAATTTTGTTAAAATTTAAATGATAGACTAATAGAAAGGCCTAATTTTAATATTTGATAATGCTGATAACATTAAAGGACCAAAATTAAAAAATTTAGAATTTAGGGACTATCATCTCACAATTGCAAAAACGGAGAGAAAAATGTATTTAAGCCTATTTTTTTTAATATAATTGCAAGTGTTGTCACCTATTTTTAACTTCTTTTTCTATTAATTTAATTTTATAACAATGAGAAAGCGACTATTTTTTTATTTTTTTCATATTTATTCTCATTTTAATAAAATTTCAAAAAACATTTTTAATTAAAAACAACTAAATATGTGTTTGATGTTTATTGAAAATGAAAACAAAAAGTACATTTGGTCAAAGACGTACGCTCTTATTTTTCAATCACTGTATATAGAACTACAATTTCTCCATTTATATTGTGTTGGCACTAGTATAACTTTGAAATTTGCTTCATTCCTTTCTTAGTATGTCAATGCTTTTTTTCTAAAGAAAATTAAATGCTTTCAACTTACAAGTCGACAAGAGTAACTGAGGCAATAAATTTTTTTTTTGACGAGAGTAACTGAGGCAATAATAATTCAAAGGACAATAGTATGTGCATGTTTATATGTTTGTCCTTTATAAAACCACTCAAGTGCTTTGAAACTATAGATTAAGATTATGCACAAATTAGCCCACCCAAAAAAAATAAGATTACGTTTAATCTAGACAAGAATTATCAAAGTAACGAATTTCAAGGGGACAAAAATATAACATGTTTTAATGCCGATGATCATGTAGACATTCATAATGGAATCATCCAAGCTAATGCGGTGTTTACCATTCAATTAAAATTTACTAAAGTTAAATTTAAGCCTTCAATTGAACAATATATTTTCTTTTGAAATTTCAATAGTTTCCTTCCTTGATAAAATAAAATCTAAGTATTATTTTTTTGTAATAGGATTAATTTCAATTTTATTAGCTTTTTTTAATTATCAATAGAAGAAGAAATGGCTTAACAAAAGATCAAATGGTCATTTTCAAATAGATATGTATAAAAAACCATTTGCAAATTAAAAGAAATGTATTTTATTTATATTTTACTCCCTCGATCTCAAACCCTCATGAATTTTCATGCTTATGTTTTGATTCATGGTTATTGTAAGCATTACTTTGCTATACTAGCAAATTGATCTAAAGACATGTCTAAATTTTCACTCCCTAAAACATTGAGGTGCGTTTGGAAGAACTTATTTGAGCTTATTTTATGATATAAGCACTTACGTAGGTGTTTGGATAAACTTATGAAAATACTTATGATTTGCTCATAAGTTGTCCTCGGCTTTATTTCGATAAGCTCATCAAAGTAGCTTATGAAACAGAAGTTAAGTACATTGTTTGTTTTTCACCCACTCCCTTTAGTGTTTATGTCATAAGCTCTCATGTGATAAACACTTATTGAATAAGAACTTAATTAAGTTATTTTCCCAAACACACCTTTAATTGCAATATATCTTCATGGCTGAGCACCACTCTTGTTTGTTGCTTAATCTCGTATATATAGTGTCTTATATACATTATTTTGAATTTATACCTAATAATTAATCAATGTGGAACTATAACGTACACGCATGCACTCCTTATGTGGGTGAACATAGAGTCGATAAAATGGGCTAGTTTGACCGATTCGGCCCATAAAAACCCACAAAATGTAGGGCTCAGACACTTAATTTAGAAGTATGGATAATTCTCGAGCCTTTTAACCCAACCCGATAAAAGCTTGTTATCAGCAAAGGTTGTGTAGCCTGTAAAAACTCGCAAAAAAAAAAAACCAGGCTACTCACATAAAAGCTTGTAAAAGTATAGGGTTTGAGCAATTATTTTAGAAACTTGAATATATATCTTCTTCGCTTTTTAGCCCAGACCAATAAAGTTTGCTACCCGCATCGGCTTGGACCGGGTAACCTGAATTGCAAGATCTAGGTGAACAACATAAAATTTGTAGGACTAAACATTTATGAGTGACAACTCAATAACAAGTCTAGGATAGATTCTATTTAATACCGTCTTACATTTTATAGATCAAACCTAACTCAATTTCTAAAAGTTAGCTTATAGGGTATGAATAGTCTAAACTTTATGTACATTATTTCGTGGAAGTCGTAACATAATGGCGGTAAAAAGAATGACCCTTGTACAATGCTATATACATGGTTTCGATTAGCTAGATAACATTTGGTAAACATGGTAAAAACGAGACATATAAGTTATATTCTATGTTTGGTGTATTTTCAAAAAGGAACATAACATAACATATCTCATATAAGTCTTGTTCCATGTTTAGTGTATTTTAAATAGGGTCGGCCAAAGGGGGAGGCCAGTAAAATAATCTCTCTTTATGTCTCCCCTGTTACAAGGACTCAGTTTTTTAAATATATTTTACATATTAAAATACAGGGTAAAATGTGTTTGTAGTGTAAAATTAAATAAATTTGATTTTTTATTCTCATAACTTAAAATTGGTGTGTTGAGTCTCTCTATTTTTTAAATCACCTTAAATTAATTTTTATCAGGTGTGTCTTAATTAGTCTCCAATATTTCTTATCAGGTGTATTTTTAGTCCCTAGGGGAAAGGAGTGCTAAGGATTAATTTGAGGTGATTTTATCAAAAGATAAACTCAATCACATTGGTTTTAAATTATGAGAACCAAACCTAAATATGCTTAAATTTATAAGGATTAAAAACATATTTTACCATATGAAAATTAGTGTCTCCTTAAAATAAATTCAGAAAGCTCCAAGAATATTCAAGATTCTCCTCCCCCCTCCATCCTTCTCGGATGGACAACCCGCCTGCTCCTTCCCCTGAGGAGGAAGACCTCCGTGACCGGAGTACGAAGAAGGTTAAATTTGATCCAGGGCAAGATGTTATTATGGCGATTCCTCCTGAGGAAGATCAACCTCCTCCTTCTAGCTCCGAAAATCATATTTCTTATAAGGATATGGTTACTGCTTCAGAGATGATCGAAGTTAATCCGGATGATATGGTTAGAGCGGTTACTGAAGATCTTTTCTCAGACTCCTTAGATTATGATGATGAGGATTTTATCCCCAACCCAGAGGTACAGATTTCCTACGAAGAATATGAATCTTGGTGCAAACCTTGGAGGAACACACTCATTGTTAAACTGTTGGGGCGGAAAGTTGGTCTTAGATTCTTATCCTCTCGGCTTCAATCCCTCTGGGCGATTCAAGGACAAGTTAAAGTCCTTGATGTTGATGCTGAATTCTTTATGGTTCGCTTCAGTGATCCGGGAGATTATAACCACGCTTTGTTTGAAGGGTCGTGGCTAATTATTGATCATTACCTCCTAGTGCAAAGATGGCGACCCAGATTTAAACCAAGACAAGATCCTATCAAGAAGATAGTTGTTTGGGTTCGTATCCCAAACCTTCCCATGGAATTATATAATTCTCATTTCTTGTGGAGGGCAGGTAAATGCTTGGGTACTATGCTTAAAATTGACCAGCACACATCAATTCATTCTCGTGGTAGATTTGCTCGTATCTGTGTCGAAATTGATTTGAGGAGAAAATTAGTTTTGTTCATCTCAGCTATTGGGGATACATTTAAAGTTGAGTACGAAGGGTTGCATCTTATATGTTTCAACTGTGGGAAATATGGGCACAAATTGGAGGAGTGTTCGGATATTCCCTCAAGCCAGGTGGATGTTCCCAATCCTGTCCCAGAATCTCCCTCTATTCCATCTTTGGAAACTGATCAAGGACAGTCCAAGACTGACGAGCATAATCAAAATGTTGAACATCAAATTAACCCTCAGGTTTCAGACATGTCCAGGAATCCTCCCACATCATCTTGCTTTGGCCCTTGGATGTTGGCCAAGAAACCGCAAAGAAGATTCCCAAAATCTGGTAATGGTTCATCAAATAGAGAAGGGGGAAACTTAGGCTCTAAATCTATTGGTTCTAGATTTGAAGTGCTTCAATCTGACCCTGCCACATATGAAGAACCAGTTGAAACCCCCCAACCTTCACCATTTATTCCTATTAATCAGCCTCCTCTGCCTACCAAAGATTCTCAAAGCATTAAAGCCAAGAACAATAAGAAAGACCCTCTAAGGAAACCTGGAACTAGGACTAGTAAACAACCCTCTGCTAATACCAAATCTGCTGCCACCCCTAAGGTTAAGCCTAGTAAAGCTATATCTGTTGAGCCCCCTTCAGTATCAAAAAAAGTTATATCTGATGATCAAGCCCCTCATCCTATTGATCAAGAGCTTCAAAAGGAAAAAAGACAAAAAGAACTAGACATGCTGGATCTAATGAGAAAACATCAAGCAAGATTAAAAGAGCAGTATTTGAATGGTGGGAATATTGTAGATATTCTTGGTGGTTCCTCAAATGCTTCATTTTGGGGGCCTCCAGAAGTTCATCCCACTGTTCCTGTCCATCCTCTTGCCCCTGACATAAAGGAGCCAGTAATTGATGGTCAATCTGCATCCCCACAGCAAGATCAAGATAGCCATATGGAGGATGATCCCTCCTCTTTGCAGACAAAACCTGTTTAGGTTTGCTTTACTCCTTTTCTTTTCATTTCTATGTTTATGGTTGTTATGTTTTGGTTTTGGAAAGTGCAGGGTCAAGGTTCCTTTCTGGAAGTATCCATCTATTATAAGTGTATATATGAATTTCTTATGCTGGAATTGTAGAGGAGTTGGTGCAAAACAGTTCCCCTCTCTTATTAAAGATCTGACCAGATTATATCATCTTATGTTTGTTGCTCTTCTTGAAACAAGAGTCAGTGGTCCTAAAGCTGAGGCAGCTATTAATAGAATGGGCTTTACTGGTGGTATTAGAGTAGAAGCTCAAGGTTTCTCTGGAGGCATCTGGTGCATGTGGAAGGCCAATATGGTTTCTGTTAAAGTTATTAAGACCACAAGGCAGTGTATACACTTAACTTTGACAACTGGTAATGGGAAAACTTGGTGTTTGACTATTGTTTATGCCAGCCCCAATGAGCAAATCAAACATGAGCTTTGGGAGGAGCTCACTACTTTTGCTTCCAATCTGAGTGACCCATGATGTGTTATAGGTGATTTCAATTCTATCTTGTTTGATTATGAAAAGGTTGGAGGATCAAGTCCTAATAGAAGATCTATGCACGATTTTGCTAACTGTTTGGAAGATTGTAACCTTTTGGAAATTCATTCTAAAGGTCCCTTTCTGACATGGCATAGAGGTAATGTAAAAGAGAGATTGGATAGAGTGGTTTGTTCTGCTGATTGGAGAATGACTTTTGATCAAGCTTCAGTTATTAATTTGGCATTTCCCACCTCTGATCATTGTGGTTTATGGCTGAAACTGGATCCTGTTAGCTCTCAATTAAGAACCAATAAACCTTTCAAGTTCTTAGTTTCCTGGCTCTCCCACCCTGACTTTAAGGAGCAAGTGATTAAACTTTGGCTTCCTCATAGAGATTGGGATCAGAAACTGATTCAATTCGAAGAGAACATAAGGGATTGGAATCATCTTGTCTTTGGTAATATTTTTAATCAAAAGAGGAAAATTCTTAGTAGATTGGAAGGCCTAGACAGGAAATTACTTGAGGGCCCCAATCAGTTTTTATCTAATTTAAGAGGAAAGTTGTGGACTGATTATGAAGCTATCATAGCCAGAGAGGAAGAGTATTGGTTCCAGCAAGCCAGGGTTAATTCGTTGAACTTAGGTGATAAAAACACTCACTTTTTCCATCAATCAGCTGTTCTCAAAAGAGTCAGAAACAGAATTGACTCTATCCAAGATGACAACCATCAATGGGTTTTTTAGGATGACAAAATCAGATCTATTATGCTGAATTTTATCAAGAATCTCCTTTCTGTTAATCAAGACAGTGGTTATTCCTTGACGAATGCAGATAGCTTCCCTCACCTTGATTCTCAGGTTTTATCTTCCCTAACATATACTCCAACTATTGATGAAGTCAAAGCTGCCCTTTTTGATATTGGTAATTTCAAATCACCTGGTCCTGATGGCATTCATGCCATCCTCTATAAAAGCCATTGGGAGGTGATGCATCCCAGTATCATGAAACTCATCCTCCAGGTGTGGTCTAATCCTTTATCCCTTAATGAAATTAATCATACATCTATTACTCTGATTCCCAAAGTGGATTCTCCTGTTTCTGCTTCCCAATTTAGACCTATTTCCTTATGTAATGTGAGCTATAAAATTTTAGCTAAATTAATTGCTAAAAGACTATCTGGTTTAATGTCGTCTATTATTGGTCCCAACCAATGCTCTTTTGTTAAAGGAAGACAAGGAATTGATAATGTCATAATCTTACAAGAGCTTGTTCATTCTTCCAAGTATATTTCTGGAAAAAAAGGTTATATGATTCTCAAGTTAGATATGGCCAAGGCCTATGATAGACTTAAATGGTCTTTTATTATTGATTCTATCACTAAGATTGGTTTTCCTCCTCATCTTATAAATATCATCTCAAAATGTATTGCTACTCCTAGTACTAGAATTAACTGGAATGGTATTTTTTCCGAGCCTATTAAGCCTTCCAGAGGCCTCAGGCAAGGTGATCCCTTATCACCTTACCTGTTTGTTATGTGTATGGAAAGATTACACCATTCCATATCTAAATCATTAAGGAATGGGTTCTGGAAGGGTTTTTCTTTTGGTAGGAATAGTCCTATTATCTCACATCTTCTTTTTGCAGATGGCATTATTCTGGTTGTTGAGGCTAGTGTAGACCAAGCTTCTTTAATTAATTCGGTTCTGGATGCATTCTGCCAAGCTTCTGGTCAATTTATCAGCAGGGAAAAATCAAAAGTGTTTTTCTCTAAAAATACTGACCAAGAATTAAGACAAGCTATCTCTGAAGTTCTTACTATTAATCATACTGATGATCTGGGCTCCTATCTCGGCTTCCCTATGCTGCATGGAAGAGCAAACCAACATACCTACTCTTCTATCATTGACAGGGTCAGGAAGAAATTGTCTGGTTGGAAGGCTAACTCTTTATCAATGGCTGGGAGAATTACACTGGCTCAATCAGTTGTCATGAGCATCCCTAATTATCTTCTTCAGGCTTCTGTTTTCCCCTCTGGTGTCTATGCTGAGATTGAGAGATTGTGTAGAAACTTCATTTGGGGATCATCATCTGAAAAAAAGAAAATGCACCTGATTTCCTAGTCTAAGATTTGTCAGCCGAAAGATAATGGGGGGCTTGGTTTCAAACCCCTCAAAATTGTTAATGAGGCTTTCATGGTTAAACTGGGTTGGAGAATGATTAGTCAACCCGACCTTCTTTGGGTTAAAGTGTTAAATGCCAAATACAAATGTGGCTCTGATAGAATCCCTCATGTTAAGAAGTGTTACAGAGAGTCTAATCTCTGGAAAGGAATTAATAAAACCTGGCATCATGTGAAGAATGGCATTCTTTGGAGCATTGATAATGGAAATTCTATTAAGTTCTGGGATGATAATTTCATTCCTGGCCTGAAGCCTCTTAGTCACTATGTTTTGCAGCCTATTCCTCCCGAGTTGGTTAACTTATCTGTTGCTGGTGCTACGACAAATGGGCAATGGAACTTGCAGATCCTGACTTCTATTCTTCCTCAAGATATTATCCAGAACCTATTTGCTATCAGTCCTCCTAGACAGGCTCTTGATGATAACATTCATACTTGGGCTGATTCTTGTGATGGTCAGTTTCACCTAAAGGGAATATATGGGAAAATTGGAGCTGAAGCCAACAATGATATTGACAAAGAATTATGGCAGTTTGTTTGGAAATGGAATGGCCCTCCCAGGATTAAATGTTTTCTCTGGAAATGTCTCCATGGGAAATTACCCACAAATGAAGAAAGAATCCATAGAGGTATGGCTGGTGACTCCTCTTGCTTGAGATGCATGCAGTATTCTGAATCTATCATGCACTCATTGCGTGATTGTCCTGCTGTCTTTGAGATGTGGAGCTCTTTAATTCATGAAGATTACTGGGCTAAGTTCTTTAGCCTTGGCCTTACTGCTTGGTTGAAGTTCAATTTTACCAATCAGATCTTTAAAGACAATTCTGTTCTGGACTGGCAACTGTTATTTCCTATTATTCTTTGGATGACATGGAATGACAGAAACAACTATGTCTTTCATCAAAAATCCAATCTGGAGTTCATACCTGATAAGGCCAAAGCCTATGCTGCTGAAATTCAGAATTGTTCTAATTCTATGTCTAGAAGCCATTGTTCTTATCGTGTTGAAAAAATCTCTTGGATTCCCCCTGCTGCTGGTGTGATCAAGTTAAACGTGGATGGATCGATTTCTAGCAATCTTCACCTTGCCGCTGGTGGTGGGCTTCTTCGGGATGATGGTGGCAGATTTATTGCTGGTTTTGCCAGCAATTTGGGTTCTTGTTCTGTCCTCAAGACTGAATTATGGGCTCTCTTTCTTGGCGTTCGCTTAGCTAGGGAACTTAAGTTTAATCATATTATTTTTGAGCTTGATTCAAAATTAGCTCTGGATCTTATTAGAGAGGGGGTACCTCTTTCCCATCATTGTTTTGGTTTAATTAGGGACATTAAGGAAGCTTTATCTTGGGAGTGAGATGTTTCTATTTTGTATATCTTTAGGGAGGGAAATAGAGCAGCTGACCACTTGGCTAAGTTGGGTCACTCTTTCCCTCTTGGTTTTCATAAGCTTTCTGAGTACCCCTTGTCTTTAGCTGAGATCCTTAGGGATGATTGTAGAGGTGTTGCTCTACCTCGCTTAGTTAAGTAGGTTTGTTTTGTTGTTGGGCTTTTTGCCCCCTTCAGTATAAAAAAAAACATATTTTACCAAAATTTACTAAATTTTTTATATCGAATATAAAAATATTACTAATTTTTTTAATAGATAATAATTAAAAAATTCTTATAAAAAATAAAAATTTTAATTTAAGATAGGTTTCTTTTCTTAAAAAAAAGACTCATATTTTTTTAAAAAAAAAATATATGTCATTTATGGTCTTTTATCTCTTAGAATTAGATCTTCATTTTATATTTTACTTTAGGCCTGCATATAAGTTGGGTCAATCCTTATAGAAAATAACATGACATAGCATATCATATAATTAAAAAAGTGGTACACTTTAGTTTCATATAAAGGAGTGAAACCAAATAGAACAAAATAGAATTTATCAAAAAAAATAGAACAAAGTAGAACATCACGTTATTAATGTTTTATTAACAAAATTATCGCTCTTTCTTTTAATTTTTCTCCCAAAATTGCAATTCCTTTTTCATCGCCACTTAACACTTTCTATCACCACCACCAGTGCACCTTACACTCTCACTACCACCACCTTGCCTACGACAAAATCATGATTTGAGAATCATGATTTGAGAAAGAAATTAATTCTAGACTCCTAATTAAACCAAATATGTTCAATTCTTTTTTCAATGGGCATAATTAATTTTCCGCTACAAAAATGTATCCAAACACACATTTAATCATTCAAAAGAAGATTATGAAAATAAGGTTTCTCAATTCTCATATTCATGATAGATATCCATGTGCGAAATTTTTTATAACTTTTTTAAAAGTATTCATTATTTTTTATCACAATTATTAATAACACGATTTGTTCCTTAAATTTAATAAGTATTTATAAGATAAAAAGAAACATTTTTTACGTACCTTCTCAAGCCCCTTTATAATTTTTAGATGAATGTAATTTGCTATAAGATCAGGGCTCGTTTGTATATGCATTTAAAAATTAAATTTAAAACTACATTAAAAATATTTTATTTTTTTTGTAAAAAAAATCTATTTTTAGTTCAATTACAATTATAAAAATTTATTTTTAAAGAGTTATAATTTAAGAAAAATATATTGCAAGTAACTTCTTCAAATAATTAGAAATCTTTATTTTCTATTTTTTAAAATTTTAAAAGTGATTGTTTTTTAAAAAGTAATTATTTAATGAGATAATCTGTAACAAAAGAGCTTTAAAATAACGTCAGATAATTCATATAAAAACTATAACTAATTTACTCAAATCATACCAGCTTTATACCATGATTAATTTAAAGACAAATTAAACACAAAACACAGTCTTAGGGAGGGGTGATGAGTTTTAACTGTCACGTAGCCTCGATTGTCCCTGCTAATAGATGATAATTGTGGTTAATAAAAAAATCATACCAACTTTATACCATGATTAATTTAAGGACAAACTTGATTAGACTAGAAGGGGGACTTGTTCATTGTTGTAAGTTGTAACCGACCACTTAATTAAAAACACGAGGTTTTAACACTTTTTTTTTGTAAATAGGTTTTAACATTTCTTATATATAGAGCGAAAGATTTTCCTCTTAGTAATTCCAATAGTTAAGAAAATTTCTCATAATTGAGAGATGCTGTGTTGAAGACCCACCCTTGGATATTGTTGAATTGCTGAACTCTGACCTTTTCTTGAATGAGAATCTCCACTTTCAAAAAAGAAAAAAAAAAGTAGCTGAAAAAAATGAAGCCTGACCAACTAAGACATAATTACAAGACAAAATAAAGGCTGACAAGTTGGAAAAAAAAGTATATTTTTGCCGGATATTTAAACTTTAAGGTGAAGTTTACGGTACACAAGTTCGGTACACAAGTTTTTGTGGCCGTTGATTTAGTGTTATGGTCAACGGATGACAAAGAATAACATTAAATCAATAGTCACAAAAACTTGTGTACCGGTACACAAATTTAAAACTTGTGTACGGTAAATTTCACCTTTAAACATTAGAATAAACTATTTCGAATGTAATAATAGTTACAATTAAGAAAATAAATAGCAACATACAATGTATAAAGTGATTGAATTTGTACATAGATTTTTCATCACACCAATATTCCATGGTGGCATTAGAGCTCGGTCGTTATCGCCAATGCTCTCTTTATACTTGCATCGCAATCTCCCACTTAAGTGTGAGTCCATTCATATCTAATACTGATCCCTCTCAAGCGGAAGCTTTTTCATCACACGAATATTCCATTGTGGCATTAGAGCTCGACCATTTCTGTTGTTGATGCTCTCTTTATACTTACAAGACAAAATGAAGGGTAACAAGTTGAAAAAAAGTATATTTTTCCCGGTTATTTAAAGTTTAGAATAAACTATTTCGAATGTAATAATAGTTACAATCAAGAAAATAAATAGCAACATACAATGTATAAAGTCATCGAATTTGTACATAGATTTTTCATCACACGAATATTTCATGGTGGCATTAGAGCTCGATCGTTACCGCCAATGCTCTCTTTACACTTGCATCACAATCTCCCCCTCAAGTGTGAGTCCATTCATCTAATACTCTCCCTCAAGCGGAAGCTTTTTCATCACACGAATATTCCATGGTGGCATTAGAGCTTGACTGTTACTGTTGATGCTCTCTTTACACTTGCATCGTCGTTGACTCATATCAACGGAACACACCGCCTAGCTAGCCTCCACATATCACAAGGAAGACTTTCAACACAATGATCACCTTAAAGATCCACCACCAATTTATCGTCCGACCCAATCACTCAATCACACCATCGGCTCTGATGCCACTTGTTGGGTAGCGATGAGAGCTTAAATCACCAGCGAGACCTCCAACATATAGCCAAGGAGCAAATCACACAAGTGAGCTAGACACCACATTCAACCAAAAACCTTAAGGTGTTAGGTTTATGGGTCTTATATACCACTTATATACCACATATGCAACGTGGGACTAACACTTGATATCCCAACAATCTCCCCCCAAATGTGAGTCCATTCATCTAATAACTTTGTCTTTTTTTAGATTTAACTAATCTAATAATGTTTTTCCTCCATATTTCTTGTCAAATAAAGTGTAAAAAATAAAAATACTTTCTTTGTCAAGCTATCATGCGCATAATAATCAATAAGCTCTACAATACTTGCAGCAGATGAAAATTTCGTGTGCCCTTTCATGGATAAAAATTGAAATGAACAGGTTCACTATCACTATAAGATTAATTATATATAATGCCCCTTTGGATTTTCAAATATCACAACGTTGTATTGGATGATATGTTTGATTAAATTCAAAAATTTAGTGGTTGCATAAAAATTCATAGCAATCTCAAGTGCCCAATGATGAGGTATACAAGAGCAAAGCATGAATAACAGAGGTAGTGGTTTAATTCATATCACTCTCTAACTTTCACAAAAGTAATGCACTTTAGTCCCCTAATAATGTAGCATTCACGATGCCACTTAATGTGACACCTCATCATGCAATTAATTAATGTCTTGGAACTAATTGCAAAACAGAGAATAATACTAGGAACTAATGGACAATTTTCCTAAACTCGTGGACTAAATTGCATTACGCTATAAAAGTCAGGGGCTAAAGTGTGAGTATTCTATCATTGTTTGTTAAGACTTTCTACATACTAATATAGCTCGATTGTGCTAATTAACAGACTTTTCTTTATTTTTTTTGTCGAGGCTTAACGGACTCTTGGCATGGGTATTAAGATAAGTTACGGTTTTGGATTCATTGAAATCCATGGGACAACCGTAATTAAGCACTCTTCCAAGTTAGCCACACCTGCAGCACTGCAGTTTTTTTGTTTTTTCTTCTTAGGAATCTCCTATAAACATAGACAGATAAAGTTCATATGGGGTGACAACACACTTTCACTTAGTGCACGACAAGATCTGTTGTACATTACATTGAATTTTTATAAACTAAATTCATTTTAAAATCCATCATTAAATTAAAAGCGCATATAATTTTATATTAATTTAAAATATTTAATGCTTATAAAAAAAATAATTTAAAATATTTAATACTTTAATAATGTACATCAAGATTGATACCATATATACTTTTAAAGTATTAATAAGAATTATATAATTATATTCTTACCCTAAAAAAATATAATTATATTCTTATTAATTTTAATTATCTAATTATTTCAAAATTTAATAGTCAATTCAGATAATAAATAATTAGATTTAATGGTTAGAAATTCACGAAAATGATATTTTATACAAAGCTATTAAATGATATAAAATTATTAGGTTTTATACCAAACTGACAAAAAATAAATAAACCACTAGTATTAGACTAGTGGTGAGGAGTCGGGATACTTTTTGTGTGAGGTCTTGAATTGAAACCTCATTGCAAGTAGCTACCATTAAAAAAAAACAATAACAAAACGCAAATGAAAAAAAAAAAACGCCTAACAAATAAAATCCCCATATAATGAGATATGTATGGGTGTTAAAGCACATTAGATTTGAACAAGTTTGCTATGCTTGCTGTATGCTTGGAATTACTGAATACTTCTATTCTTATATGCTCAGGAATGTATAGATAGAATTTATTGAACCACATCAGATTCTTGGTTTTCTCATGATGCAGATTATAATTTTGTTATTGATTAAATTCTTTATTTCAAGGCTTATGAAAAATACTAACAATATACCCTAACATACCTCTCTCTAATACACTCATCATGGGGTAAAATTTATGTAAATCTCATTAAATCAAATGAGTATCCCTTAAATCATATCTAACTAACAAAGTAAAGCGATTGATGTAATATCATTTTAAGGAGAGGTGAGAAGTTTTAAATGTTATAACTAAGCTCAGAAGAGGATTGTCCATGATAACAGAGGATACATGTGATTAATAAAAAAAATGTAACACCATTTTAGACGTTACGATAATAAAGCACTCAGTTATTTTCTTTATTTTTATAAACTACTCAATGTTAGTTGTTATCTTTGTTGCATTTGTTTTATTAACAACTAGTGTTTTGATCCATGCCTCGCCCAGGGCCTAGGACATGTGATTTTGACGGGGAAAAATAAAAACAATATAAACTAAAAATAGAATGTGTAAAATATATTTCATAAATGTTTACAATAATAGATACATATTTAATAAAATAAATAATATATAAAAAATATACTTGTTTATAAAAAGAAAAAAATATGATTAGTATGATTATAAAATAGAACACGATAGAAATGAGAGCAAAAATATGATATGATTTAGTATAAAGAAAAATATGATAAGCAGTAGTGAACAAACATAAAAATAAAATGAGTTACTACAAAAAAATATTATATGATAATATGTGCAAAAGATATGTTTTAAATATTTTCAATATTAGTTACATAATGAATCGAAATTATTATAAATTATACAAAAAGTAAACCCAATCAAAATAGAAAGAATATAAAAATATTATTATGATTGTAAAACAAACATAATAAAATACGTGTAAAAATATTATAAGAATTAATGATAAGAATTAATGTAAAGAATATTTGTCTTGACAAAGTGGTTATATCATCTCATTGGCATCAACTAAACTTTATTGCACATTACCTATAATCAACACATGCTTATAAAAAAGTCATTTTAAAAAGTAATGAGTGGAAAAATAACATCGTAGAAGATAAATAAAAGGTAATTGTGGGACAATAATTTATGGGGACAAAAAACATCTTCATCACAAAACACCATTTTCCTTTTTCTATTTGTCCACTCCACCAAACAAACAGAACTTATGAACATTCTTTCCCTATTTTTACTTTGTCCAAACAATCAGTATAGTTTATCCATTTCCTCTTTCCATTTTCTTTCTCATCCACTCATAGCATTAGAGTTTTGATAGTCATTAGTTAGAACAGAGTCTGCAAAATCACTGTTGTTATTAGATTGGTTGACCTATTTCTAGGTGTCTTGAAAAATGAATTCAAGAGAGTTTTTTTAGGAATCTTCAGAGGTGCCTATCTTCACAATAGAAAGCAAGAACTTTATGTTTGTGTAACCAAATCTAGGCTCATTAAATTGCATTGTTTCACAACTGAGCAAAATTTGGTTAAAGATAGAGCCTGAATGGGAATGGCTCTCTCCAGTACTGGATTTCTCCGGTAGGAGAGAGATAGATACATATACTCTGTGATGAAACTGGAGAGGATATTTATCCAACCTGAATGGAGGCGTACTGAAAGGATAGGACCACTTTGCTATTTGGTTAGATCCTGAAGCTGAGGAATCGATTACTAGATTTTGGTACACGTTTGGCCAAAACCCCCTAAAGCTTTGTAATCAAAGTGATGAAACTTCCCAAAAAAATGTATTTCTTTAACATCCCATCCTTTCCCTTCTTGACATGGGATGCATTCCTCTGCTCTTTGCAACAACAACATCACAACCAGGCCAAGATACAGCCAATAAATTACTGATTGACCCTCCCAAAGAAGTGTTCTATCTGCAGGCACCCCCGGGACTGCAAACTACTTGTTTTAGGTCCAGACTTCAACCTTTTTGAACTTACAGAATTTTCTTTACCGTTCTGCAAGACACAATAACATCTCAAGTCAATTTACATCTTTAAGCAACATCAGCAAAATAATGTGCAAGTATACCCTCAGGGAGTTGCTATAATACCCTTAATAAGTTGTCAAAGATTTACTAGCAACAAAGATTTGATGACCACCAAACCAAAGTCAAAATAGGTGTTTAACAAAATCATCAAGATACTAGTCATAAGAAAAGAAATATGGTTCCGGACTGGAACAATTCTCCCCTTATCTTACATGAAGGATGAAGGAAAGTAAAAAAAAAAAAAAAAAACTGTGTGGGATGTAAATCTTTAATTTCTACAGTAACAAAACTATATATAGGTTAATTAAAACTTATATAAGAGAAGAAGCATATTCATTGGAAGATAGTACTAGGGTACTACTGCTTTCAAAGGAATCAAGGAAGTGTGGATATGACTGAGAACATTGGTAGGCCAAAAAATTTTACACTTCAACATTGCATTAACATTAACTCTTCAATAAAAGTACAGAACTCACCAAGAAGCTTTGACTTGAATTCCTTAGAACTTTTATTCTGCCACCTCTACCATCAGCCCCAACAGCTATCAAATCCCCATTATTTGATCCTTTAGTAGATGTTGATTCACTATTTTGCCCACGCTTGCACCATTTACCCAAGTATCGATGAGTTCCATCAGGACCAAGCAATCCACCAGAAAAGCAGATGTCCACTAGAGGTTAAGAAGGGGAAAGAAGGAAATACCAGCATTAAGTTTTCTTCTGTATTTCACAAAATCGACAAAAGAAAGAAAGAACACATTTTTAAGCTCAACTAGCAGCATACCTGAATTTGAAAGTGTTAATGGTGACTCCTTTCTAATGTTAACCACAGGTTGAGCTTTTTTAACGTTGGCTTGTAACGTCGCATCTTCATTCATAGCGCAAGCAGAAATGTCATCCAATTTAATGTCAATATCAACTCTTGAAGGCTCATCCAAATTACATTTTCCTTGAAATGATGGTCCAGTCTTTATGCGAGATGCTGCTTCTGGCTTCACAAGAGATGGCTTGCTAAAACTAAAAGTATCACCATCCCTCTCTTGATCTTTGTAGTTGTGTTTTGGACATTCAGGTAATGCTTTAGTATAATCGGTAGCATCATCATCAATAAAGATACAATCTCTCTCTTTATCAAGAGACGAGGTAGTTTTACTTCCATTACTAATATTCACAGCCTCATTTTTAGTAGCATTTAAGTTTTCTATCTTCAAGGATTGTAAATATTTACTGTCATCATTCGCAGTCAGATCAATTCCAGGTTTGGGTGTCGAACTTTGTTTGCTTTGCTCTTTTAAAGAAAAATTGCTAGCTGCCAATGCATCAGAATTAGAAATAGAATTGATGCTATTTTCAAGATTCTTTGAAGACTTGGCTTTCTTTGGAACTTTCAGAGACATCAAATATTCATTCTCTTTTACTTCAACCATTGTCTCTAGTTCTTGTACCCTTGCCTAACATTGCCCACAAAACTCTAATAGTTAATGATCCATACAAAACTGCTATAAATGAGATTATCAGCTAGCAAGCAAATTGTGTTCTTACCTTCAATTTAACAATCTTCTCTTTAGCCTTCTCAAGCTTTTTACTATAACGAGCCTCACATCTTCCCAAAAGATTGCACTTGGCCATTAATTCTTTGTAACTCCTATCAAAATAGGTGCAATTACAATTTACCTTCTAGGGCAAGGCATAAAAGTTTGACAGACAGGTACAATCATAAGGGCTAAAAGTGAATTTGTGCCTACAATATACAGAATAAAACCACAAGCAAAAGACCATAACAAGAACATTCTTTGATTCAAATCCATATAGAAATTTTAGAAAGTCCAAATAACAAACAACTTGTACAGCCTAGCTTTCTGTCAACAAATCAAGATTTGGAGGATAAACCTGTTCCGCAGGACAAGAGATCTTTTTAATGTGTCTATCGTGTCCTTACTGTTGGCCCCATTACCCAAACTGGCAAGCTTCAAAACCTCTTCTTCATCAAGATCAACATCAGATACTCTACAGTGCAGGCCATAAACCAACTTAGTAAGAAGTGAAATAGTAAATAAATATAATATCATAAACAAAATATGGGTACTCAATCAAAACACAGCTCCACTCACAATTTTAATGCAGCAACTTCTTTAGCCAAAGCCATATTTTTATCCTTTAATCTAAAACACTCCGAAGTTGACTTCTCAAGCTCCTAGAAAAAGATGAAATGATTAAGGGTTAATTTTGGCTGTAAATAGTTAATTTATCACAAATAAAACAAAAGGCTAAAGAGTAATTCACCTCTGATTTCATATTAAACTGGTATTGAAAGGATGTTTTTTGTTTCAAGGCCTCATTCTTCAATGCTATTTCTATTTTTGCCTGCTCCTTGCAAGCACAAAGCTGAAGGCAGACTCGGGTAAGAGCCATAAGAAATCAATAGCATCAACAAAAAAAACTCAAAAAATATATTATTAAATATGAAAAAACAAATTTTAGTTTCGTTCACTATTATTTAAAACTTGAAAGAAGGGGGAGAACTTTTGTGGAGAGATATGTAACCCTAAGTAAAAGTAAAATTTGCCTTGGTAGGATTTATTCTTTGATGTAACAACTAATAATTAATCTGATTGTAAGGAGCTATGTTGTAACTTGTAAATGTATATTACAAAAAAAAGAACAAGGTTTGACTTCTTTCACTGCACTTACCCACTCCTCTGCTAATCCAAAATGCCCAAGCCCCAAGCATCAACATATTGAGATTTATTTAGTATGTTCAATTACAGCTAACAATAACAAGTCATAGGAAAACCATGAATCTTGAATTCCTTTCTACATTTCGAATCATCAGTAACTTAACCATTTGTGTAGCTATTAATTCAGCTATGGTAAAAATCTTTGTACAGTATAGAATGAACAGTTTCTCTCTTAAAACGACACGCTACCTATCCCAATTTTTACAGCAATCAAACAATCAACAAACCAACCATGAGTTCAAGATTCCAGTTACAATTCCGAACAATTGTCACACCTTAACCTGAAGTATCTCATTTACCTAACAATTTAAGCTAAACAGAACCAAAAACAGAAGAAAAAATATCAAAAAGAAAAAAAAAACAAGAAGAAATACCTCATCTTTAAGTTCTTCTAACTCTTTTGCTTGCCGTTCCATCACCGAACCAAGCCCCGAAACTTTCACCTCCAATCTTTTCACTTCCCTACGCAGAACCCCAGAATCTTCCTCAGAATCAACGTGCTTCTGAGAGAGAATAGTGTCGCTCACATCTCCAACCGACTGAAAATAAAGCCGGCACGCGTCGTTGGCCCTGCAATTCTGCTTGCAAACGGGGCAAGTGTGCTTCTTCGATCTCGAACAGTACTCGAACCATTGCTGCAGACTGCAAACACACCCAGATGGAAACAGAGGCAAAGAACGAAACTTTCACGGTATTTTATTCGATCAAACCATGGAAATGAAAGAAGGTAGGGTTGTGAGGGATTTACCAGAGCTCGTGGAAGACATGGCCGCATATGGAGATGGATTGGAGATCTTCTACAATGGGCTTGAGACCTTCGTAGCAGATCGAACAAATGGTGTCGGCGAATTCGCCGCCGTCCACCATCTCTTGCGGTGTGTTTGTGTGTGTTTGTCTCTCTCTCTCTTCTCCTTTGTGTGTGTGATTTTCTGGCCACACTTTCCCGAGAAAAGTAGTGGGAAAATGAGGGGAAATTTGAAACGTGGCGCAGAGTTAATTTTTCTGAGGGCGGGAAAGAGAAAAAGAAAAGAAAAGAAAAATGGCGAAGATGTCGTGCATGTCACGTGACGGTGAAGTGGGAATTTCGCATCAGGGAAGGGTTTTCAAAAAATAAAATTAAAAAATATATGTGGGTATTATTGAGAATTAGTAATTGAAATGCAATTGGGATCGGCACGGGACTGAGTGATTCCGACGAATGGTTGGCGGCAGCGGGACCACCGTGCTCGGCGGAGGAAAGAAGATGAGATCGTGAATTGGGTGTGGGGGAGGGAATTAGCCATTAGGGATCAGATTTTAATTTCGTATTTCGTTTTCTGCTTGCTTGCCTTTTGGCTCTCTCCCTTTTCCTCTTTTCCTTCCGGTTCCTTTTCTCATGTCAATTATGATAGTTAATTTTTTTTTGGTTTAACCAATGCATTTTTTAACGGGAGTGAATCCTGTTCGAGTCGGGAACATCTACATCATGATGAGCTAGCTCTCTCTGCGGGAATTTTTTCTATCCACAAGAAACATGTGCCACTTGAACCAATCCTGAGGATAATTTTGATCGTTAACTTAAAAAACAAAAAATATAAACAACGATTATTTTTAGGGTTTATTATAAATAACTGTTAAGTTAATTTAAACGCACACGTAAAATATATCGTAATAGTAATATGTCAAATCTAGCATATAAAAGTACATTAAAAATCACCTTCGACTTCCTTAACTAAGATCATCAAGACAATCAAATATGAGCGTAGGTGCTTATTTATTTTAATGGATGGAGGAGGTGCTTATTTAAGCACCGGTTTTTAAAGGAAAATGATATATAAGGTTGTCCATCGGTCGGATCTGGTCAGATTCGGGCCCACAAAACCTCATCCGACCAAGATTGATTGCACAAATATGTAGCCCAATCATGATCGAATTGGGCCTTGGGTTAATTGAGTTTCGAATTTGGCGAGTACGGGTGGATGCGGACGGATTTGTTCGATTTTGGACCTAAAATTTAGATTAGGCCATTTTTTATCCATTGCACTTTTTTTGAGTTTTATTTTTTTACAATTTCTTCAAGTTAAGAAGATGTTGATTTGCAATGTTTTAGTCAGGAGCCTAATTCACCATATTTTAAACTAAATAACTAATACATATTTAGGCCTTAACCCATAATAACAAATGAAATAAGATACAAGATCACTCATTGACCAAAAAAACACTACGTACATAGAAGAACAATGAACCCTAAACAAAGTCGTTGAGCCTTCAACCTCCATGGATTTTCTCTTCTCCAAATCAGTTGCTTCCTGTAACATAAAAGAAGATATTTTACAATGTTTTTAAAATCGGACCGGTAATTGAACCGGTGGAGGCACTGGTTCACGGTTCAATTTAGGCCTTAACCCATAATAACAAATGAAATAAGATACAAGATCACTCATTGACCAAAAAAACACTACGTACATAGAAGAACAATGAACCCTAAACAAAGTCGTTGAGCCTTCAACCTCCATGGATTTTCTCTTCTCCAAATCAGTTGCTTCCTGTAACATAAAAGTAGATATTTTACAATGTTTTTAAAATCGGACCGGTAATTGAACCGGTGGAGGCACTGGTTCACGGTTCAATGGTTCAACCGTGGTCGAACCGGTAATAATTAAATATATATTTTTAATATTATATAACATTTTAAGTAATAAAATAACATAAAATTATAAAGAAATCAATATATATATATTAGACTATAAATTAATATAAAGAACCTTATTATATGTATTATAAGATGAAAAATTAATAATAATTGACTAAATAATAAATATTTATGTGTAATTCTTAAAACTTTATTCTTATTTATCCCAAAAATATTTTAGATTAAATACAAAATACAAAATACAAAAAAAAAAATCAAACTGGCCGGTTCGACCGGTTCTGTGACACCGGTTCTGGAAGCGGCCGGTTTTTTAGAGTGAATGGACCGAATACCGGACCGGTTCCCGGTCGGACCGGTTGAACCGGTCGGTCCGGTCCGGTTTTAATTACTATGATATTTTAAGAACCCAAACAAATGACAACAGGAAACACACATAACACATAATCAAAGAAGAAAGGGGGAGCGAAGGAGAGAGAACGCCTCTGAAACACACAAAACACATAACATAGTTGCAGCTACCGTTGAGCGGCCACATGCATGTGGCCAGACTGGTCGTTGTGCGTCGTCGTCGCTTATCCTAGCTGCATACCAACCGCACGTCGTTCCGGTGTTGGGTGGTGGCATGGAAATTGGCGTTGTTTCGGTGGCCTGATTGGCGGTGCGTCGAAGAAGAGAAAGAGGGACAAATAGAGAAGTAGAAACCGTAAAAGAATGAAAAGCGAAAGAAAGGGATCGAGAGAGAAAAGGAAAGGAAGCCATGGATTTTCTCTGACATAAGTAGAAGGAGGAAGAGAAAAGAGAGGGAGAGGGGTGCAGCTGTTAGAGAAAAGGGAAGGGGAGTGTTGCGACTGTTAGGTTTTCAAATGGGAAGGAAAGTGGGGAAAGTGAGAATATATATGGGGTCTATGGATCTTGGCCATGTTTATACTGGTGCCTAAATGTCTCATGTTTTTTATGTAGTTGGGTCGGGTATCGTTGGATTTATTTCTCCACCTACACCCGACCTCACTTAGCCATTTTAAACTGTCTTTCTAGGCCCGATTCACCCGTGAGTCGTTCGAACCCACCCAAAACATATTTTATCTAGCTCGATTGATGCGAGTTCGGGTGATTATGAATTTCTTGGACCGTCGTAATGATATATGATTGGTTGATAGGTGGGTTGTGGGGTCCATTTAAGGAAATTTTGTAGAATTGTTGGGATGGAGATAAAAAGTGATTAAATTGTTTAAAATAATAAAAAAATATAATAGTATGAGAAAGTGTGTAAAAATTATAAAATATTGATCTAAGAAATTTTTGAGGGGTGTTGGGATGGAGATGGCCAAATAAATTGCCTCATTTAAATACTAAGTCAGGTAAACGTTTGTTTATTTAGCTTGGCTCGTTATCTTGTGAGTTTTCATTATTTTATTTGTTTGTTTCTATTTTAACTTCAATTCTCAATAAAACAATAATGTTAAAATATAAAATTATCAAAATATTCTAAAAATACTCCTTATAATGATTTTACAATATATATTACTGAAATTCTTAAACTATAACTCTAAACTAATAAAAGCCAAGACATATTTGAACGTGTCAGCGTGGAATTCCTTAAATTTGTCATGAATTATGCCTTGTTTTAGAATTAAAAACTTTGATTTGATATGGTTTAAATGTTATTTAGCTTATTATAAATCGTTTTTATAAAAAGAATTTCAATAATGAAAGACACAACTTATTTAAATCCTTGGGAGCTGAATCCTAGAGTCGTTATTCATGATAGAGGTTTACCTAACTACCACTCTGGCACAAGAGTTAAACACACAGCTATGTCTGTGGAGATTTTCGGTCAAATACCAAAAACTTATTTAAACCCTTAGACTAGCCTTAAATAAATATACTTAGTAGCATATTAACTCAATTCTGTTATTTTTTTTTATATTTTTTGGATCAATAGACTAGCAATCCTTCGGTTCCTATTTATAAGTCATTTTTTAGAAGTTTTTGTATTCCTTTTTATAAGTCATTTTACATTTTTAAGAAATCATTTATTATTATTTTCCTTATTTAACGCTATTAACTTTAATGTCAAATAATTAGTTAGTGATATTAAATAAGGGTAAAACAAGAAAGTTCAAATATTTTTTTAAACTCCTATAAAAAATAACTACTTTTAATCACTTTTATTTGTGTGTAAGTTAGCCAACTGTGACTTATAAGGAGTAGTATTTATTTAATCACATTGGTCTAAACGTACCACTCTCATTTATTATCTCTTAGACTTGATAGTAAAAATATTAAAATTGTTCCATATCAAATGTTGACATTTAATTAATCCTTAATTTTGAGGCCTATACAAAACCCCCCCAAAAAAAGTGACATTTGAAATGATTTTGATATATTTATTATTGATTTTGATAACGTTAACCCTCATAATAAGTATTAATTACACATTTAAATTTTAACAGATATTAAATACTTTCTCCGATCTTATTTATAAGACAACGTTTTAAGATTTTTTATGTTCCTATTTATAAGATAAAGTACACAACTTTAAAAGTAATTATTTTTTTTTTATATTTGCCTTTGTTGACCATGAAAGGTTTTAAAATGATGCAATTAGCATGGTAGTGGAGTTTAATTTTAAATAAGGATAAACTTGTAATCTTGTTGAGTAATTTTTTGAAAATCAAAGCATTAATTACTTTTTTTTAATATATGTGTTTTTGTCTGCATTGACTTATAAATAGTATCGGAGGAAGTGTTAAATATCTTACATTAATTATTTTATTAATTAATTTAACTTTATGATATTAACATACTTTATGTATTAATTGTTTTAGGGTGTGTTTGGTGGAGTAGAAAGAAATATGGTAGAGAGAAATAGAGAAAAGAGAAATGAAGTAGAGAAAAATATGTGAGAAATAATGAAAAAATTAGATTATTTGGTAGGAGTGAAATAAAGTTGAAATAGGATTGTATTTGTCTCTCACCTTGTTTGGTGGGAGAGAAATAGAATAGAAAGAAATTAAATTACAATTCACAATGACTAAAATGCCCCTATTGTTCATACAAGATTGTTTTATGTTCATAAAAGTAGCGCCTACTCTTCATACAAAATATGGGGCACACATGTCTATTTGTTCAATATTCTCTCTCTTTCTCTCTCTCTAGTCTATTCCACAACATGCATTTCTTCATAATTCAGTGGAGAAATCTTTTAATATGGATCCTACATCTAATAATTTCTCTTGACATTTCTCCTCCCTTTATTTCCTCTCTCCCTTCTCCAATTTCTTCCCAACCAAAATCCAGTGTTAGCTTTCAATGTTTTTCAATGACAAATGCACCCTGCTCTTTGTCGAGGGGGAAAACACTGACAAATGACATACACTAACCCTATTTAAGCCAAACTGCGACCTACTTCAAGAGAGGTTGCACAATTATACTATGAGAAATTTAAATGTTGAGACAAAAATAGGCATACAAAAGTAAAGGTTCAACTATTAATAGAATGTATCACAACAACAATTATTATCCCTTTCTATTATCAAAGTGGTTTATCGATCCAATTTAGAACTTAACATGCAAATACTTAAGAACGTGATCTTTGTTAATTGTAATGATTTGCTCTTTTAGCATCCAATTTTGATATACAAAGATTATAACTTTTACTGTAAGATAGAGTCTGGACCATTTTCTTAATGCGTTTCTTTACCTTTCACACGGCAGGATATGATACCATTGTCTTTGAAAAAAATTAAAATCACCAAAGATTTATGCATAAAATATGTTAATATCATAAAATTAAAACAAAAAAATGAATTTCGATTTACCCAAAAAAAAAATAGTATTTTCAAAGCTTTTTGTTATTCACAAAGAATAGGTGGCTGAATTTCAGCAACGCTTTTGTGATTCATAAGAATGACACAAAAGTGGACATGTGATCTATGAAGCTGAATAAACACATTTTCAATATTAGAAATAGTTGTGTTGAAAAATTTAAATTTAAGTTTGACTAATTTCAATGTCAAACCAAACACAAACTATTCAATGAACAATTTTATACCCTTCTCTCTGAGGCCAATTAGATTTGTAACATATTTTTTTTGTTGGTGTACTGTTCATTTTGAAGTTCCATAGTTTCATTTTGTGACAAAGAATAATACATCTAAAATGTTTAATTCCATTATGTCATGCAAATTAAAATTTTGGGGTATAAACAATGACATATTGTAATTGATTGTGTTGATGCAGAATGGCCCCTGCTTAGAGACGGGGGGAAATATAGTCAATGCCTTCACTCATAGTATATATTAGTTGCATGTGCTGTTTATGGAAAATGCAAATATTTCACTGCAATTGGTTGAAATGCCGTGGCATCAGTACTGCTTCTGATGACCATAATTTGAACTTTTTATCATTGCACTAACAAGTAATTATAGCAGTTATAATGATGAAGACGGCACATATAGGGGTCAGAGTTCAAATCCAGGTTTGCTGTTAAAATGGAATGGATTGAGACATAAAGTAAGTATTGTGTTGAGACACATGGAATTGCTCTCACATGGTGGAGTACGCCTCCTAATTAATCTTCTAGGGTAGCACTATAAAGTGCTCACTTATTATCTCTGCCTCATGAAGAAAAATTGAGTGGAGCTTGGGTACCTAAATTGCTTATCCACTCGGACTGTGGAGCCATCTTTCATGTAAGTCCATAACTTTGCCAAACCCTCTCAGATTGATCACTAGTATGTTATCTATTCCATGATGTATGTGTACCTCTTCTAATGATATATAGTATGATACCACATCTCCCAAACCCATTATAGTCACTAATGAAATGGGCCAGTTTCTCCTCTCTCTAGCTAAAGGAAACAGGTGTTCAGATATTCGAAAATCTCATGTGCACGAAGTGGGCTCACTGTTTATGGAAAATGAATTTTCTTATTTTATTTCTCATGTTTTAGAACTAGAAGGATACTCCGACCAAAAACAACAAAGAACTAGGAATGATACAACTATACAAGATACTCCCTCCTATTTTGGTTCCTTTTTATAAGATCCTCTACAAAGTTTTAAAAACATTTGTTAATTTTTATCATCTTTACACATAATAAACTTTTGTAGTTTTTAAAAGTTGATTAACGTGGAGAATTGAATAGAATTTAATTCTAAACGGGGTAAATTTGATACTTTCTCTATATATTTATAAGGCACAGCCAAATGTGGTTAATGTTAGTTAATTTTTATGAGGGTTTAAAAAATAGTTTAGCTTTTTAGTTTAATTTCACCCTTATTTAATATTATATTAACTAATTTTATAATCATTTGATTGTTGGAAATACATTAAAGTTAATAAAGATAAATAAAAAATGGTAATAAATATCTCCTTGAAATTGTGAAGTGACTTATAAAATGAAACACATAAAACTTCTAAAATATGTCTTATAAATAAGAATGGATAGAATAATTAATTAGAAAAGATTTTTTAAAATCAATCATGTTTACTTATATAATACGCGCGTGCTATAGTAAAAAAAAAGGTCTTATAATATTGGAAGGGTTACTACAATTTATTGTTTTTATTTTTATCTTTTAAAGAGAAATCATTAGCATACAGTTTGGATAGAGAATTTTAGAATTCCCAAAATTATGATAGAAAATGTTAAGTGGGTTGTAAGTATGAGAGGAATTGTAAATGATAAATCTAAAAACTAAAATAAAACAAAGAAATGTTGAAATTCTCTCTGAATATGTGTCATTCGAAATTACTCTTATTTGTTATAAAGAATCCTCCTAATTGCCATTTGAAATTCTTTCTTTTACTACTTTTAGTGTGTGTTTGGTTTAACGTTAGAACGTGATAAAATCACATTTACAACACTACAAATAGTTGCGTTGAGAGGTCTAAACTTGAGTTTGACCATTCTGAACGCTAAACCAAACACACACTTACACATGAAACTGGTAATTTTAAATTTCTCCATCCAAACACAAGTTAGAGGATATTCATTTTCTTTTAATCTTTGTCCACACGCGATACAATGTGTATTTGGATACCAAATAGACACACATTCCAATTAATACTCCAAATATACGTTTCAGCTAAATCAAGTAAGTTTATCCTAACTCAACCGGTTTCAAACACACAAAAATTATAGTCAAGTTTTGAATACCCTTGATGTCTTGGTCAATGTCAACGTCTTGTGTTGGCCAGGGGAATCTTAGTGAACTAGTAAGCTTTTCAAGCATTGGGAAGTTCTCTACCAACCACGTGCGCTCCCATCTACTAATGTATTTTGTGACCCATATTCTCCCTCTTAGTTGGAAATATAAAATGATCGAGTGCCCCCACATATGTCTGTCCATAGGAAATGCTATGGCATGTTACCCATAGGTGGTGGCAATGGCATCCCCTACTCTATAAATTATTCTCTTCATCTTCAGCACATATATATTATCCTCGCCAATTGCTTTCCTATTAATATTACTACGTACTACTGTTATTGTTATGTATCACAATACGAGATGCAATATTAGTGGCTGATATTTCAGGGGGTTGTTAATTAGTGTGGAACCTTCCTTTTTATATGGCAAAAAAAAAAAAGTAGAGAAATAAATAATATTAGAAAGAAAGTACATGTAATATCTAAGATAAGATAGCACTCAAGTCAAGTGAATGAAGTGCTAAGAATTGGAGGTACCTTGCAATTGATGGTATATATGCATGGGCTTGAAGTTTATAAGCCTATAGTAGTAAAAAAAAAATAGTATTCCTATCCTATTCCTACGGTATACATTCCTATAAAAAATTACTTTCAATTTGACCATTTCCTACCTTTTTTTCCCACTATTCTCTTAAAAAATTATATGCAAATGACTTGTACAGTACATATTATAAGAGGAACAAATATTTTTTTAGTAGTTACGGAGATGTGATCATTTTAAGAGAGTGCTTAAGCTTTCATATACATCATTGTGGCCGATTAATAACGAGCCATTGACACGGCCCTTCAAATAATGAGTCTATTGGACCATTTTCTAACGTTGGACTCTAAAGAGATAGGTCATTGGCCCAAAACAATTATTATTCCAACTAACAAATTTTTTAAAAGTTTCATAACCTAATTTCGTTCAAAACAAAGTTTCATAACCTAATCATGATATTAGGATGGAGAAGTTTTGATTAAGAGCAAACAAATGGAATATTATTAATTAATGAGTACAGTCATGTTTTATAACCAGGTAATTATAATTTTATGGGTTAATATAGTGTGTGTATTTCTTCCTTTTTTTTTTATACCAAACCAAAACGTAGGAAGTGAGAGGAAATAATCTTATTTTAATGATGATGTATATCGTACATTTCAAAAGTAGCTTAGTTTTCAAGGCTAAGATATATTATAAATTTGAAGGAATGTTTAGGCTAATGTTTATAAGCAATGTTATTAAATTTGAATTGATAATTGACTTGGTCGTGATAGTGTGTTAATGGGTCATTACTCATTGGTTCAACTGGTAAGACATTGGTTGAACCAGATATATAATATTTGAATTTAAAATTTATATAATTATTTGTTATGATTGTTTATATAAATATTTTAATAATATGATTTATGTTTTCTATTTCTATTTTTAAAATAAATAATAATTATAAATACCAAACTATAATAAGCTAAACGAGACATAAAAAATTAAATAAACACATCAACACATATAATAGCGATGTTGTAAGTTTAACTTGACAAAAAAATTCTAACAACAACTTGTTATTGGCCATATACTTTTTTTTGTTGTCATAAACTGACACCAACTAAAGAAAATATTAATGGGCTAGACATCCAAGGGGAAGTATCTACTTTATTAGAGGAGGACATTCAAAAGAGGAAACAACTGGTGGCGGACCTATGTCATCTAATGTCTTTGAAGGATAGTCTGTTGTTTCAAAAGTCAAGGTTGAGATGGCTGGATGAGGGTGATGAAAATACAAATTTTTTTCATGCCTGTGTTAATAAGAGGAGATTGCGAAATGAGATTCACAGTCTGATAGTTAATAATGTCAGGGTTTCTGATCCTGCTACTATTAAAGAAGCAGTGAGAGGGCATTTTGAATCTCATTTCCAAGAAAATTCACGCAGGAGGCCTTGTCTTGATGGTGCAGTTTTCAAGAATCTTTTTGATCTATATGCAAATAGTCTGGTTTTACCATTCACTGAATCGGAGGTGCAACAAGCTGTGTGGGACTGTGGTGGCTCAAAAAGTCCGGGACCAGATGGTTTTAATTTTAATTTTGTTAAGGATTTTTGGGTAATCCTGAAGAAGGATATTTTGTCATTTATGCATGAGTTTCACAGAAATGGTAAGCTTGTTGGTGGTTCAAACAACTCATTTATTGTATTGGTGCAAAAAACGGACAGCCCCCCAGAAGGTAGAGGAATTCCGCCCCATCTCTTTAATTGGTGTCATGTATAAGGTGTTGGCTAAAGTCCTTGCAAATAGATTGAGGAGGGTGATTGGGAGTGTAATTTTAGATTGTCAGTCCGCGTTTTTTGAAAGGAAGATTCATTTTTATGGTGTAGTTATCGTCAATGAGGCAATTGAAGAAATGAAGAGAAAAGGTAGGAGTTGTTTACTGTTTAAGGTAGATTTCGAAAAAGCTTATGACTCGGTCAGTTGGGATTTTCTACAATATGTGATGGGTAGAATGGGTTTTCCGCCTCAATGGAAAAAATGGATTGTTGAATGCCTTCGAACTTCTAGAATTTCAGTACTAATTAATGGCAGTCCAACAGGTGAGTTTGGAATTGGTCGGGGTGTTCGTCAAGGAGATCCACTTGCTCCTTTTTTGTTTCTCATGATTGCAGAGGGGTTGAATGCGTTGATGAGTAGTGCTGTTAATTCCCACTTGTTCTCTGGGTACCTGGCGGGTTGTGAAAATGTGGTAGTGTCTCATCTACAGTATGCAGATGACACAATCTTCTTGGGTGATGTTTCGGTGCAAAATTTGTGGACTATTAAAGCTATTCTACAAATTTTTAAACTTGTGGCAGGTCTCAAAGTCAACTTTCATAAAAGTAAGTTAATTGGAGTTAACGTTGATGGGGGGTGGTTACATGTGGCCTCTAACTTTCTGAATTGTAAAGTTGAACGCCTTCCTTTCTTTTATTTGGGCATTCCTATTGGTGCTAATCCTAGAAGGAAGGAAACTTAGAGTCCAATTGTTAAGAAGATTGAGGAGAGGCTATCTACATGGAAATGTAAGGTGTTGTCCTTTTTGGTGGTCGTCTTGTCTTGCTGAGATCCGTACTTCACTCCATTTCGATCTATTACCTTTCTTTTTTCAAGGCTCCCAAATGTATTATCTCCAAACTTAATTCTCTTTTTGTTTCTTTTTTTGTGGGGTGGGTCTATTGATAAATAAAAAATTTCTTGGATTTCTTGGGAGGATGTATGTCGGGAGAAAAAACACGGGGGTTTGGGAATTCGTGATCTGAGAGCATTTAATTTAGCACTCTTAGGGAAGTGGAGATGGCGGTGGTTAAGTGAGAAGGGGAAGTTTTGGCATAGGATTCTTTCTTCTATTTACGGGGAGAGGGTTGTAAGGGAGGGGGAGATGGTGGAGGGGTTCTAACCGGTGGCTAGACTTATGGTCAATTGATGACATTGGTGGAATCACTACAAGTTGGTTTTCAAAATGTTGTGTCAGGAAAGTGGGGCATGGGAGAGATATTTCTTTTTGGAAGGATGTGTGGCTTGGGGATAGAGCTTTATGTGACCGGTATCATAGACTTTTCTCAATTGCAACTAATAAGGATGTGAGGTTAGCTAATGTGATTGTCTGGAATGACACTGGTATGTCATGGGCATGGAGTTGGCGGAGATCTCTATTTCAGTGGGAGCAAGACTGGCTACAGTGCCTAGCACTTGAGTTACAATTAGTGCGTGTGTTTGAGGAGGTTTTGGATTGTTGGAGGTGGACCTGATCCTGAGGGTACTTTTTCTGTCCGGTCATCTTATAAAATTATTGTTTAATGATGCCATTTTTAAAGAATTTCCAATGTATCACCTTTTATGGTCTAAGCTTGTGCCTTCTAAGATCTCATGTTTTGTTTGGAGAGCTGTTTTAAATAGGATTCCGAACAAACAAAATCTATTCAGAAAGAAGATTTCTCATTTACCGGATGCTAATTGTGTATGGTGCGGTCAAGGACCAGAATCAACTTCACACATGTTCTTTGAGTGCTCATTTGCTTATTCGGTTTGGATGTTGTGCTTGAAATGTGGTGGATTTTGTTCTGTGATTCAGCCTGTCTGTGTGGAAAATTGGAGGCAATTTGTGGGCTTACCAGTATGTAGTACCTCTAATAAAATTCGTCGGTCTTTGGTTTGGATGATGGTTATGTGGTCCTTGTGGCTAGAAAGGAATGAAGCAATTTTCTCTAATAAGCTAATGGAGCCCGCAGCTGTGGTGGAGTTAATAAAAATAAGAACGTGAAAGTATTTGAAAGCTAAGGATTCTTCTTTCTATTACCCTTTCTTGATGTAGAGTGTTAATATTGGAGCCTGTCTAAGCTTCCAATCTGTCTGAATTGGGAGTGTAGGGTCCTTTTCTGTTATTCTGCAGGTTTTGATTCTGTATGTGAGTTTTTTTGATATGCTTCTTTAGGTTTGGTCTTGTGCAGTAGTGTAATCTTCGGTGGTTAATAGTCTGGCAAGTGCGTTCTGAATAGTGTAAGCTGGTGAATTTTCCTTTGGGCTGTGGCGGTGCAGAATATTAATGGCTGATCGGTTTTGGATGGCTGTGACAGATACTTGTTTTCATGGGGTATTATCTAGTTTAATAAGCTTGGCATAAAACATAATTATTTGGTTTATCTGGTGCCTCTGACTTTCACGCTCATTTTGTTTGCGGCTTGTTATAATTGTATTCATCTACTACAAGCTACATGGCTTTAGGGTAGTGGTATGTTAGATTGGAGTAGTTTTTGCAATTAATCGATAGGTTACCTTGTATTTTAATTTACAATGGTGTTTTGTCTTGATGGAACATGTTTTGGTTTATTCACGTTCCAGACTTTGTATTGGGTTGGAGTACCCCTTGTACTCCTATTAATATATATTCTTTTGTTTATAAAAAAAAACTAAAGGCCATTGAAAATAATAAAATGGGCTTGTCAGTTTTCACTGACCCATTATCTAACTTAAAGCTAGTGAAAAAATAATCCTAGTAAACCTAATTAGTAACTACTAACCACCTCCATCTTTTGTGCCTCTGGCAAGCAAACCGTTTTCATCTTCTTGTGCCCTTTTGCAAGCTATGGTTCTATTATGTTTAAGGGATTAGAATTATAGAGCACAACTACATCACATCATGGTGCAATTGTCTCCATCCTTTGTGATAGTCGAAATTTTATGATTGTTTTTTTTATAAACTGCATCTCACCTATGCCATTGTGCTCATTTTTTTTTTTTATTTTCAAGTATGCCTTTGTCAATTTTCAACAAGGTTGTGCTTATTTTCATTGGGGTCTAGCTAATTTTCAATATGACTATATCGTTATTTTTACATACTTCAGATTAATTATGCTCATATTTACCGCATAAAATCTCTTTTTATGGTTTAAACAATATCTTTGACGATCATTTATGTTCTTCAGACACCTTCTCTTTCCATAAAGTCATTGTAGACGATAAGTACCTTCCTAGAGTTATTGCAGACCGTTCCTTAATGATCTTTAAGTTGATTGTAAGCAAGAGATGGATCCCCCTTCTTGATATTGAAAAGTATTCCTATCTAAAGGTTTAAGATCCATATATTGTTTTCTCTTCGAATTTTAGATGGTGGAATATTCTACTGTGACATTTATTTTTATACTGTGTTTTTCTTTGATTATGTGTAATTGAATCCTTAGTCAGGGTCATTGTAACTCCTATATTTTGATTTTGATTTTTTTTCAGTTTTAATGTATTTTTGTATTTCCTTTGTTATATTATTTTTTTCTTATTACTCTGAATTCAAATAAAGGTTGATCAATTGTTATAAAGTTAATTAGTGAACTAATAATTGTGTCATAATTAATCTGTGAAACTATAGGATAAATCGAACTTATGATTGTGAAGGACTAAATACAACCCCTTGTTTTCAATCAATTACTAGATTAACAAGACGATTGGTTTTCATGCCTTTCTTGATTGTTTGCCATACATAACCATTGGTAGTTTTCAAATTAATTAAGAAAATGATAATTAATATTGCATGACCATGGAGTATTAATAATATTAATTCATGTGCTTATCAATTTAACAGGACCACTGGTTATAAAAAATCAGAAATTAATCTCAATAATTTGCACATGTGAAAACCAAATTCCATAGGCTATATATATATATATATATCCACAATTGAATCTCATCTTATGACATTTCATTCCTTCTTGCTTGATTTTTTATTTTTTATAATATTGCGATTATATATATCAATAAATTATCTCTCTTTCATTTGTCTAAATAAAATAAGGATGTGGTTGAACCGATACTTGTCAATCCATCCACGTGGTAATGATATTTGAGTGACTCTTGTATTATTTATTGATGGGAACACTTGTCGATAGTGCAATTACACGACAACACACACCGCTCCCCTGACAGACATTTAAATTACAATACTCATGTATTTATAGGGTGTGTCGGTTACTAGTATCCCATCCTATATTCATTAGGGTCCAACTAATCTTCATGAATATGGCCACATCATTTTTGTTAAATATTTTCAGTATGATCATACTTGTAAAAACCAAATTAACAAATGTAATTGCAATCATACACACTATGACATTTTAAACATATTAATGCTAATTTAGGGTGAGCTTATTAGGTTAAGAGCTTTCAAAAACCACCATGAATTAATTAGTGGTTAATACCATTAATTAAGCACTACATCAAAATTCAAGGAAAAAAATCTAAAAGGTTCAATCTATAATAGGTGAAAATCCTTTATAATGAAATCTTAAAATTTAATAATAAAATTAACGAATCGGCAATAAAGTATTTTTTTTTATCTTATTATTCTATTTTTTCTGCTTGAACCACATGTATCCTCCATGGGAGGTGATGCTCTTGAGCCGGGAACATTCACATCCTGGTGGGGCTAGCTCTTTCTAATGGAGTTTTTTCAGTCACAAGACTCGAACTCGATACCTTACTTAAGGATAATCAAGCATGTACCACTTGAACCAACCCATGTTGGTTATCATATAACGAGGTGTAAAATATTCTTTATAATTTACTGATTAACTATTTTCTTTTAAATTTTCTTACAACCGAAAAAATTAAAATAAAAAGTTTATAGTCAACTCAATTTTGTGTTAAAAAAAATAAAGTGTAAATTTTATTACCTAATGGTTTAGAGAATAGAGGGATAAAGGGAAGGAAGTGGCTCAAAAAATGTTATTCATTCCTTTATGTTTTGCAAGTGTGGTTCTCTTTATATGACTTGTAAATCCTACCACAAATCACTATGTCAAAAATAGCTTTTTATCGCGGTTCTGTGCAGTCTTTTATCGCGGTTACAACCGCGTTCTAACGGAGTGGAATAAAAAGACATTACTGTGGTTATATTTCGTCAACCACAGTGATCTAGTAACTTTTTTACCGTGGTTATTTTTCAGAACCGCGGAAAAAATGTTGGGTCAAATTAATGTAAGCAAATTTTCTAGCTATTTCGTAGTTAATACATAGCTGTTATCTTTAAAATCCCAACAAAAGAGCAAATAAAAAAGATCAAAGCTCAGTAATGACCTTTCCTGCTTCTCTAGCTTATCCAAGAAATGAATAAATTGTCATGATAACTACCTTATTTTGATAGTTTATTATTTTATTTTTCTCAAAAAGAATTTTTAAAATAGAAAAAACTAACTATACATGTTGTGTGTTAAACAACTCGACTTTTCCTATCATATTTTAAATCCTCCTCAGCAAAATGTCCATTAACTACTACTCCTGCCCCCTGATAATACTATATCTAGTCACCATCTCTAATTTCCATGCCCTACTTATTCAGTACGTAGGGGAATGATTTTATAATTAGCATATACACCCTCTTTTCTTTCTATTAATGTGCCTACCTTCTTCCCTATACACACTACGTATATATTACCTCAGCTGCCAAATGTAATAGTGTAATGTAAAATGAAGACGAGAAGGAAATTTCAAATGTCTATTTGATCAAATTGACATATCAGAATTCTCACCCAAAAAAGATTTACATAAATACATACCTCAGCTAGTGTTGGGATGATAGATTCCCTGTAAAATTCAATAAGCAAATAGAGTATTGAAAAGAGTAGTAAAAAATATAAGTCAAATTTGCTTTTTTAGAAAAGAGTAGTAAAAAATTAAATTAAAAAATATAAGTCAAATATGCTTTTTTGAAAAGAGTAGTAAAAAAATTAATCAAACTCTAAAGAACATTAATGGAAGAAATGCATCATCATAACATGTCAAAATTTTGTACAAAAAGAGTTCAGTAATGTGTTATTCACAATTAGAGTTAGGTATACGAGTTACGATCCTTGGATTAGTTCACATAATTCGCAACTCGTGTGAGTTTAGGTCGCTCAATTTTTGTGTAACCACTTATCCAAAGTAAACATATTAACAACTTTGTACTTAATTACCTTCTTTATTGACTTTTAATCGTCGAACATTTATTCGCATAAAACATTGTAGGTCTTATATCATGCGAAAAAATCTTCCTTTAAATTTGAGTGATATTTTTTTATTGCAACTCAAAACACAAAAAATCATTTACTTCATCCATCATGTTTATGTCCCTGTCTTTTTTATTTATAATATTCTTAAAATACTTAAAAAATGAGGCTTGTGTATTGTACATTCTCTAAGTTTCACCTCTATGGTAAAATTTGTGTGTTTCTTACTAAATTTACATTCCTTATATTTCTAGCTATTTTACTTCTACTTAGATGAAAGTCATGTATTCCTAGGGCTTATCCCAATATTTTTGACTCGTTTATTTCTTCTCTCAATACTCTAACTAAAATTATATCATTTGTAAAATGTTTTTACTTTAATTGTAAAAATATGATGTTATGTTCACTTTATTTCTCATTTTTAAATATTTGTATAAAAGTAAATAATAAAAAATAATTATTTTCATTATTTTATATATAGATATTTGAAACAAAAAATTGTCACATTAATTAAAGGTGAAAAAGATTAAAATGCTTTTTGAAAATGAAACGACATCCTTTTATCATTTTCTTCTCACCGAAGAGAAGAAAATTTTCTCTTGTTTATCTTCTATGGACAACCAAAATATAAAATATACTCTTTTTTTAATTTTCTTTACTCAATTTTTCTCCTTTTTATCATGTTTTTCGAAATAAATATAAGTTAAGGTTTATTTATGCAATTATTCTCAATAATGAACTATTATTAAACAAAGAAATGTTAATATATATAATAACCCCAATCAAATCAATTTTTAACAAAAAAATATTGTTGATCAGTTGATGTAAAATTGACAAAAACCCATTTTAAGTATGAAAAGAACATTATAAAAAAAAATTATTGAGGTTGTAATAAAAAATGTAGCGATGGATGAGAAATGGATTCAGTGAACTTGACATCATGATCTTATATTCTCGTGTCTATCCCAACCGCTGGCAATGACATTATTTAATGATTTCTGCGTTGTCGGTATTAATTACTATCTCACACGCAGGCAGCACCTCGTAAGGGTGCGTGTGGTCTTTTGATTCTGTACCAAAACCAAACAAGTTCTCATTATTACCCTTTGACATTTTCACAATGTCAACCCCATAAAACCAAAACTGCCTTTCACTAACCACTATGCTAAGACTGAGCACAGCACGAGAATCAAAGAGCGCAGGAACCAACAGAACGGATAAGCACATAGAGATGCCAAATTGCCAAGCTCTCTCTCTCTCTCCTACATAAATGAATAAATAAACAACACTGTTACGTATCATCTTTGTACATTAATTTTTTAATAATTACTTCATTCACTTCAAAACTCTCACGATTTATTAAAGATTTAATGAATTTATACAACTAAAATTATACAACAACTCATATAATACACTCTTTCTCTCTCTATCTCTCCATTATATCACTCATCACATGTCATATTTCTCTCTCTTCTATCTTTTTTTCTCTTATTCTCTCTTTGATGTATGTTGACTCAAGTACAAATATGATTTCTCTTTATTAAATATATCATCATTAAACATATTTTTTATTAAACACCCTTATTTATTCTATACACATTTCATTTAACAGTTTATTAATCCATAAAAATAAGAGTAATTATTAATTGAAGAGTAATAAGAATATAGTTAAAAAATAATACTCCCTCTTTTCTTTTTTATAAGGCACAATTTAAAAGATATTGACGGTCCTTTTTATAAGGCACTTGATAATCTATATGAAGCATTTAATTTTTTTTTTCTGATTTACCCTTTTTAAATTCTTCCATCATGTATTTTGCTAATTGTTCATTAACGAGGTTTTATAAACATTGTTACATAGGGGATCAAGAGAGAGTTAAACCTTTGCACTTTTCCATATACATTTGTGTGTTCTAATACAATTGATAGTGGAAATTATTACTATATTTAGTGCAGAATTTAATCTCGATTATTTAGTGAGAGAATATACTAATAATATTAAACTGGATTAAAAATGGAATGTTGTATTATTTTTTTATGAAACCAATAAAATTAACCACTTGAATTACTTTCTTTGGTCCGTGTAATTCGGTTAAATGTGCGATTGGAGGGAGTGACTATTTTTTCTTAAATTTCTAAAACAGATAGCTAGAGTTTAAAACATAATAAGTAATATATTAAAATAACAAGAGATATGAAAATGGAAGAGATAGTAACATGTAAGTAGTTTTTTGTGTTAACTACATATATTACTGTATATATCAATTAGGGATAGTTTTTCTTGGAATAATTAAAAATGTTCACACCTAAAAGTATGGTTAGCGATCATTAGATTAAAAAACTTTTCACTCAATAAAATTTTCCCACAATTTTAATTTATTGGTAACCATTTGATTTAGGGTTGAGTAAAATTGATTCTGAAATCAATGTTTAAAGATGAGCAATACGCACTTTACAAAACACATTGAAAGAAAGTGATTTAAAATTAATTTTATGAAATTAATCCTGCATTATACCTAACTATCAACTAAATAAATACTTGACAATACTACAATGAAAATAATAGACTAAACACAATTTTAAAAATAGTTTTTTAATCCGTGTAACATTGCACATGATAATAAATAAAAAATAAAATATTTTATTAAAAATATAACATTTAATACTAATATATTAAACATTGTGATAGTTATAACTTTCAATAAAATATTTTCATTTTGATTTACTCCCTCCGGACTCAATTATAAAAAAAAACTCACCTATAGTGGACTAAAATATAAATAAAAATTAACTAATTTCACCTTATTAAATGATATCATCCCAGATTACTCTTTATTTAATTCATATTTTATTTTTCAACCATTTTTATTTAATGAGTCATGTGCCAATAAAAAGAGAATATGTCCACTTGAAATAAGTTTTAATAAAATTGAATGTAGGATAATTTAGACAATACAAATACTTTTCAGATGAAATAAAAAAATTAAATAAATTTAACTAATTTTTTTAATAAATATAAATATAATTATTTTTACTAAAAAATGAGTCGCGGACATGTTAAAAACCGTTTAAAAATAATCAAATTACAAAATTCAAAAAGAGATTTGTTTGTCTGAGTAGACTTTGTGAAACGTCCACTTTCTTTAATTTATCTGTCTATATATACTTGTCTTTTCCTACTTCTTGCACCTTATCATTTCTCTCTCACTCTCTCTCCTCACAAAAAGTCAGCGCCTTCTTTTGTCCTCTCTCTCTGAGAAGAGCAGAGGCTACAGAACACAACACAGACATTTTCAGAGCGGCTATGGAGGACGATTGGGATCTCCACGCCGTGGTCAGAGGCTGCACCACCGTTACCTCCTCTTCCTCCACCACCACCACCACTGCCTCCTCTGTATCTTCCTCTGCTCTTGGGACTTGTTACCAACCTTCTTCAACTTCAGGAACTTTCTTCCCTATCTTCCCTGCAGAACAAGCAGGGCAAGTTTTGTCCCTTTCAAACCCTTTTGAAGCAAAGAATTCCATTGAAGAATTGCATGAGCTTTACAAGCCTTTCTTCCCCAAATCACACCCTCCTTCCTTGCAGACCTCTTCTCCTTTGTCTTCCTTCTCTTACTCATCTGCACCCAAATCACCTCAGCCACAGCAAAAACAACAGCAGCAGCAGCCAAGTAAGCAGCCTCACCATGCTGGTTCTGCCTCCACCCCAAGATCTAAAAGAAGGTAATTTGAGCTTGCTTTTTCATTCCCCAATTGAAGGGGGAATTAGAATTAGAATTAGAATCAGAATCAGATGCCCCTAAACAAAAAAGATCTTGAATTTAGCCTAGCTAGCTCTTAAAAACCATGCCTTTGATTCATGATTTGAGTGTGAAATACTGAAATGCATGTTTTTTTGTCAATTACAGGAAGAATCAGCTTAAGAAGGTTTGTCAAGTGGCAGCTGAGAATCTCTCTTCAGACATATGGGCATGGAGGAAATATGGTCAAAAACCCATCAAAGGGTCACCATATCCAAGGTTAGCTACCCATCAAGATTTTCACCTTTTTCTTTTGAAAAAGAAAAAAAGGGATTTTTTTTTTAAACTTAAGGCTTAACCAAGCTTTGTTTGTTCTGTGATTAACAGGGGATATTATAGATGTAGCAGCTCAAAAGGGTGTTTAGCTAGAAAACAAGTGGAGAGGAACAAATCAGACCCAACAATGTTCATAGTCACCTACACAGGGGAGCATAGTCACCCTGCTCCTACTCATCGAAATTCCCTTGCTGGCTCCACACGCCAGAAGCCACTAACACCTCAATCTGCCACCGCCGGAGAATCTGCCAAATCACCGGCAAAACCCGTTTCTCCGGCGACCTCAGGGGCGGAGGAAGAAGAAGCTGCACACCTGAGTGCAACAAAGTCAGAGAGCAAAGAGGAGGATATGGAAGATTTGATGAATGATGACGATGAAGAAAATAATGAATTTGGATTTGGGTTATCAGATATGGTGGTGACGGATGATTTCTTTGAAGGTTTAGAAGAATTGACAGGGTCAGGATCAACTACTGGAGACTCTTTTGTAGACCCCTTTGCAGCTAACAATAGCATTGCTCTTCCTTCTTGGGTGGCCAATAATGCTGCCACTGCCGCTGGTGGTAGCTGACTCATTGGTTAATTTACATTACAGAGAATAGGAACTTTTTTTTTTGTTTTTGGTTTTTTGGGTAGAGAAACAGGTACATTATACATTTTGGAGGAATCTTAACTAACAATGCTTTGTGAAGTATAGTGATGATCTAGATTAGGCATTTACTCCTATATCTTTGTTAATCCTTACTGATTGTTAGCCATATATACCTCTGTTAATGTAAAGACAATTCATTTCAACAGCTTTTTTTTTGTCCATGTGATTTCTTTTGACTTTTGAATTGGGTTGTGAAAAATGACCAAGAACTTTTGCATTGACTTTTCCTGTCCATGTAAATTGTTCATGTTCGTTGAATTTAAAATCGGTTGTGATAAATTACCTAGCTAGCTAGCACTTTTGTGTTGACTTTTGCTGGCAATGATTAATATTGTGTGACTATGATACAAGGGTCCATAATTGTTGGGTAGTTATTCCAATAGTGCTGTTGTGCTTTGCCCAACCTCAAACACTTCTTCTAATCCCATTTTGACACTGATGCTGGGGTTAAGGATGGGTGGTCAAGAGATAAAGAGATTCATAGCACCTGCCTTATTGATGTGTCCCTCTGGTTAAAAAAGGGGATGGAAATTGGAAAGAGGGTCCATGACCCCATTCAAACTTAAAAGTAATTTAATCTGACAACTAGACCAGTGCTCATATTATATTTCGGGTTGAGTTCAACTTGATTTAGTATCACAAAACATTTTAAAATATATAATTTTTTAAAAAGTTAACAACAAATATTTAGGTTTTTAAATTTAATTTAAAACATTTAATATTTTATAATAATAAATATTTTTATTAGTATAATGTTCTTTAAAATATATTTTAATTTTTTTCCTTTTAAAATTTTATTATTTGATCGTATAATGTTTTTTTAGACCAAAAATATCTTCAATAGGAGACAAAGACAATTATGCTTAAGTCACATAGACCACTATATGCGGAAAACTCTCCCTTCAATTATTTATTTTTTTAATTTATATATTTGTCTAAATATTAATTCCATCTTATAATTAATCTAATCATAATCAAATCCGAATTAAAATAATCAGTCCAGTCAAAATACTAATCGGATTCAAACCAAGTTAAATCTAGGTCAATACGGCCATAAGCACTCCTAGATTAAGGTAATTTAAAAACATTAGATTCTAATCAGGTTTATGGATTTCAATTCATTAAATGGTATCTGACTCCTGTTTATTTTGTTCAGTAAGAAGCAAAGTATTTCAACTCTATTTCGTGTCTTTACCAAAAATAGCCACGATAGCCTGAAGTTAACATGTTAGGCACACCGGTTTGTTGTCACTTTGTACCATTTGCTTGGTTCCAAATAAAAAAAATGCATCTTATCTCTAGTGTAATGGGTCAATTTTCCAAATTTGTCTCCGACATAGACAAAAAAATTGATAACAAAAGTGTGTCTTATATGAAGGAAACAATTTTATTTTGAAGAGTTTTAAATTTGCAATAACCATAGAAAAGGACTCATTTCGTAATTTTAACAGAACAGAAATAACTTTTTTTATCTATTTGATTTATCCCAAAATCATATTTTAAACATGAATTCGGACAAACGTTATAAAGAGTAACATTGAGTCTAAATCCACATTTAAAGTGTGGTTTTAAACTAAATCAAACACACTACAAGTTCCAATTTCTCGCAGCTCATTTTTGCCCTGACTGATCATTTGGTGCTGCAATTAAATCAAGAATTATGGTGTTGGTAAATTTATTGCTCGCCAAACACTAACAAATTGTAATTTAAATAATAATAGCGGTCGAATAAGGTGTTGAAAATTGAGGTGTGTATGAGCTCTCGCATTTATTAATGGAATACTAATACATGAGAGCATATTAATCGAGTTTAGGGATATCCGTGAGGATTGTCCCATTTGGGGACCCAAGAGTGGGGAATATTCCCCCGTGTGGATGGGGACGGGGATAAAACTTCCTCCAAAGTATATTTGGGGATGGGGATCATTACCCCCGCCCCATGAGGTTCCTGCCCCGCCCCTGTACCCTTCAACAAATTCCCAACAAGAAGTAAACTTTCTCATGAGCTTTCCAATAACTCAACTAAACTTCACCATGATTGAAAATGAAAAAAAAATAAGAAAAGAAACACATTTCACCATGTTGTGACCGTGAACCACCATGGATACAGAGTCCCCAACAAGGCACACATCGATGCCATACATGTCAAGGTGCACTGCGGAAGGGTAATCATAGGTGTGAGACATCCCGATTTTCATAAATCAAATTATAAATGAGAGTTCGAGTAGAAACAAGTTTTATGAAAGAAACTAGGTGAAAAGAGGGTTAAAACTGTTTTGAGGGCATAACATTGCCTCTTGCTCGCTCAAGCAAGAAATGGCTCGCTTGAGCGAGGAGGACTGGAATTTTGGGAGTTCCATTATGGGAAAATTTTGTGCTGATGTTTTCGCTTGAGCGAGAGTCCACTCGCTTAAGCGAAATTAAAGCAGAAATTAGAGTTGCTTTATGGAAGTTTTTCGCTTAAACGAGGAGGGCCTCGCTCAAGTGAGAAACATGTTCTTGCTCAAGTGAAGAGGTCTCGTTTAAGCAAGAATCTTCCAGAAGGTTGCTGCTTTAGGCTCGCTTGAGCGAGAATACGCGAGTTCAATTTTTTTAAAAGGCATTAATTAGGGCTCTCCACTTATTCGTTTCTCATTCCCCACTTTCTAGATAGAGGTTAGTGAGAGGAGCTCTCCCGAAGGCTTGGAGAATGAGAAGAAGACGGATTTTGTCACCCCTTCATCATCACCACATCTTCCCCTCTTCACCCTTGTACCCATGATTGGTGAGTATAGCTCACGCACCACTTGATTTCTTGCTCAAATCCTCATGTATGATCCCTCCTCCATAATTAAATGTGGAGCTTTATTAAATGTGGGTTCATCCCTTGTAATTGTGTTTTCACGATTCACATGAGTTTCAAGTAAAACCCTCGATGGTATCATGTTTTCAAGTAATACAAGAATTAATAATCATGTTGGTTTCGACTTCACGGGTCTCTGACCATCATGTTCATGTTTAAGATAAATAAACTCACGTTTCAAGTTCGATTTTAATTGATTCAGGTAATGGCGGCGACTAAATGTCCTTAAGGGAGATATCCCTTGTAGTTTGAGCCCAAGTCTAGCTTCAGGTCAAGTGATAAGACCTCTGTTGATGGGTTAGAAGATCATGTTAAGTTATAACTCAGGTCATCAATCATGTGATGTGTTCATGTTTTCAGCTAATATGTATATGTTGTGCATAACATTTGCTTTGCTCCCTACGCATGCATATTCTAAATGTGCTCACTGAGGCATCATGATCCTCCCGAGGTTGGCCGTTGAGGGCCTTGGAACTGTTAGAGATCATTGCTATATGTTGCTTGTGGCGCATTGATTATTTTAATTGGTTTATGTTTGTAATACATTATTATGTATATTCTTTTGATGAATATTTATTACACGTGTTGCCCATGTTGGGATTTTATTTTGTTAGGACACATGTATTGTAATATTCTTGCCATTGTTATGTATTGTCTCTTTAAAAAACTGAAAACCGATCAAATCTAATTCAATTTAAATTGGATTAGATTGGATCGGATTTGAAAAAAATTGATAGAAAGTAGCAGCAGAAAAATAAAGGAGAACGGAAGAAGAAATATGTATGAAAGATGAATCTTTTATTCATAATAGTAGGAACTTTTTATAGGCAACAAGTACACAACTAGAGTAATTAAAAATCACCATAAAAGAAAGAAACATAACAATCATTAACTTAAAACTCCTTAAAAACAGAAACTGATATCCCATAAAGTAGGACAGTTATAACCAATAAAAATAGAATAAACTGTTACAAAACAGAAAATGCCAACAAAAATATCAAAACCGTTCGGATGATAAATTGATAAAAACTAATGATCAGATCGAATGATTTTTTTGCCTCAAAATCGAATCGCAAACACCCTTAGTTACTCTAAATACTCCATCAATTTCAAATAAAAATATTTAAATGCTACAATTATACTGAGATATTATTAAAGTTTTTATAATATGATATATTATATAATAAAAAATGCTAATACCTTAAAAGGGAAAACATTTATGGTGATTATACAATTATGCAACATCACCATCAGAAAGAAAAAAGGAAATGCTTCCCTTTTTGTTATGTTTTTTGTATGGCTATAATTAATTGGAAGCTAGATATTTAAATAAAAACTGCGGTTTAGCAACTGCTTCTAAGATTCTCTCGCTCATGTTGTGTTGTTGTCTTATGTAATGGCATTAGGAGCTGCTACTATTTCTTCCTTTGCTTCAATCAACACTACTACTCACCACACCTCTTTGCTCTTTCCACCGAAACAACACCACCGTTACCCCAGAATTCAACACAGGTTTCGATGCAGTGGAACAAACCCGAATCAACAAGAGTCTCAACCGCAGAACAATGCACTTCTCAAGCTCGCATGGTATAGTTCTGAGCTCCTCGGCATTGCTGCCTCCGTTTTCCGTTCCCCATCTGGTGAGGAAGCTCCTCCTCTGAGGCTTCTTGAGACCATTGATCGTGCCGCGGTTGTCGATACTATCAAACAGGACTTCCAAAGATCCTATTTTGTCACAGGTTTGCCCACACCCCTTTGCTTATTTTATCTGGGTCAATCCCAATTTCTTTCTTTTAATTCATAGTATATAAAACAAATATACAGAGCTTAGATTTTTCTTGTCCCTTTTTACACATCATATTGAATATGCTGGAAAAAAGTCTCACACTTATAATTGAAAGAATAAGATATGTTTGAGATTGAGAGGGGAAAGAATATATAATGGATTGCCAGGATTGGTATAGAATTTTTTATGGAGTGAATAGGGTAATATATAAATAGTGAGAACCTCTGTTGTGATTTGTGAAGAGTAGTTAGGTGTTTTGATGCTTAGGGTCAAAATGGCTAACATAACATTATGCCTCTCTAGAACATTGCCCTGTCTTGGGAGTTATGACTCTGTGTTTAGGTCATCTCTTCACATACCCTGGTATATGAAATGCCATCAATTTATGGTGTGGCATAAGTTCTCATGTGAAATAAACTATTTACCTAAATGCGCCTTAGAGCATGTTTGGTTAGCATTAAAACGTGATAAACTCACGTTTCTTAACACTAGAAATAGTTGCGTTGGAGAATCAAAACTTGAGTTTCGTCAGTTTCAACGCCAAACCAAAGTGTAGAATCACATCAGCGGGTTTGACCTCATATAATTTATTGTGTTACTCCTGCATCTTCAGAGTTTGATAGTTTATATAATTTATTGCTTGCTCCCTAGATGCCAGCAACTGTCTTTGCACAGGCAGATACAATATTACTGCCATAGTGTATGCAATTACAGAATTACTGTAGCCAAAACTTATAAGAGGGTGTGGGGGTTTAGGAGATTGATACTGTTATGTTGAAAAAGGGGCATGGCTGAAGTGTACCTCTAGTACTGTAGCATGTTCTTTCATGCATGATAACCTCCACTTGATTGCTTCCTAAATAATGGCTGACATAAAATCAATCTAATACCAAATGGTATTTCCTAGTTAGTAATTTGATTATATTCAGATGGTTCACAATCTATTCTTCCCAAACCGCAGGAGATCTAACCTTAAATGCTTATGAAGAGGACTGTGAATTTGCGGATCCAGCAGGCTCCTTTAAAGGGCTTCAGCGTTTCAAAAGGAACTGCACTAATTTTGGATCCCTTCTAGAGAAGTCAAATATGAAGCTTATGAAGTGGGAAGATTTTGAGGTGAGGAAAACCTTTAACACTGGCAGTCCTAGTCAACGAGCATGTTGTGCTGGTTCCTTTTGCTTCCTGCTATACATCCAGCTTTAGAAACTTGGAAATTTTGAAATTTCCACCTTTCTTATTACCTGTTGGCTGTTTCTTTAAAAAGCTTGTAGTGTTTTCATTCATAATTTCATATGGTTCCATGACAGGATAAAGGCATTGGCCACTGGCGATTCAGCTGTATCTTGTCCTTTCCTTGGAGGCCCATTCTTTCTGGTACATTTCAAGCCTACCTGGCTATATCCAATTGTTTATATTTTGTGTATTGAATTTATCTGCATTTTACTGGATCCTCCTGCCTTCTTTCATTTTTCATACTATTGGTTGCAAGTTCTATTAAACATGAGTCAGTTTTATAATAGAATAAGTGGCAATTCGTTATCTACAGCAAAATGCTTATTTAACAGTAACAAAGCAGCTTATTATTTTGATGCAGCAACTGGATACACAGAGTATTATTTTGATGCACAATCTGGAAAAGTATGCAGGTGAGAAAAATGTTCAATTGTGATGGCACATGCTTCTAGGGAGTATCATTTTGGCAATCATGTAACTATCTGAAACAAATTTCAGGCATGTGGAGCACTGGAATGTTCCGAAAATGGCTCTGTTCAAGCAAATTCTAAGGCCTAGCCGGGGATTTGGCTTAAAAGATTATATGAGTAGGTGGTTGAAACTGTCCAACTGAAGCTTTAAATTACAACGGTTTTGAGACAGTGTCAACATTTCAGTATATACTTAACTTTGAAATTTGGATGCTTGATGTAACCTGATAAAGATCTCGTTCTGCAAGTTACTTGGACGAAAATGATCATTTTGGATATTCCTTTTGTATTATTGGAATGAAGAACTAATTCTAGATGTGTATGGTAGGAACTCATTATATAGTAGAAATCTCCTGTAAATATATGGTTTCGTTTCTGGAATATTTACGTGTGTGAAAGATTGGAAGTGGATTTTGTTCTGTTACCAGGAAAAAAAAAATAAAGGAGAAAATTTACATTGAGATATATCTTTTGGTTATGTTTTTCCTTTTCTTTTCTTACTAAATAAAAGGATTGTTTAATTGTTGATAGATTATTCTGTGCAATTTTTTTCTTACATTTGTTGGTTTGTTTGTCTTTTGATATTATGATTCACAAATACATTACTTGATCAGTGGTGTAATTAGTGTTCACTTGAAATGAAGGCTACAAGTTGACATACATTAGTGAAACAATCTAAGCTGAGCTCAATGCAGCAACCGTGCAAAGAGTGTTTGGTGGTGATGGAGAGTCTAAGAACAAGGAAATGTTCATCAATGGATTAAGCTATAAACTATTATAATGAGTTTGATACTACATATTGAGTACAGAGTCTCTATTTTATAGAGTTTGTGTTTTCTTTACCCCTTTTTACTTATGTTAAGTGCAATGACTATAAAAATGGCTTTAGAAATTCCTCTTAGGCATCAAGCTTTTTGATTCAGTGAGAGAAGAGTTTGTGCTCCTCAATTGGAACGTTTTGGAAAACTGTTTGATCAAGAGTTTGTGCTCCTCAATTCTGTCTCTTTCTTTCTTGACTTCTGTCTCAATCTAAGCTAAATACAAATTTTTGACAAAAAAAGCTAAATACTACAAATTTTCTGTTTTGCATACATTGAAGCGACTAACTAATTATTCATAATATTTAAAGGTTTAAATTTTTATGTTTGGTGAAAATGAAAGTATAACAAATTAATATTTAAATAATTAAAATAAAATGAATTTATAGCAATAAATTTATTAATTATAATTTTTATATTTTTTTACTTACACATAATTATTCATTAATATTTCAAACTTTTATATCCTTATTGTACAAAAAATAGAACTGTTTAATAAATGAATAAATGTCAGGCTGAAATTTTTTTTAAGTCTTTATTAATTTTTTTTAATAAATCAATACATTGTATGACTACAATATATAATTAACAAACCAACAAAATTGGTTTAAGTGGTACATGTTTGATTCCCCGTTTTATGTATGGAAGAATCCCCATTAGGAGAGTTGACCCCATCTAAATATGGATGTTCTCGATTCGAGCAGTATTGCATCTCGTGGAAGATACACGTGGTTCACATTAAAAATATAGTTAACAAAATTATTAGATAATACTAAAACGGTTTTAACATATATACAACAGTGATTTTTTTAATAAAACATTTTCACCTCTATAATACTATAATGTATAAACAGTTTGAATATAATATACTCATACTCTATTATTAATGGATTTAATTGGTATGTAAATAGATTAATAAAAAAAAATGACCGTCATTGGTATTCTTGCTAGTTCAGAAACATTTTCATCTTTCCCCCTTCTGTCTGTGTGCCCTATAGCCCGTGAGAATTGAGACCGCCTCCCGTCTCCTCACCCTTGCGCGCCGCCCTTGACCGCCAAGGCCGAGACTCATTTCTCTTCTGTTCTCAGGTAAAGTGGTTTTTATTCCCGATCTCTTTTTTTCTCGTTATTATTAATTGGTATGTAATTTTTTATTTTCTATTCCTTGCTTTTCTCAGAATCTCTCCATTGATTGTTGCTGCTTGGTGCTCACTGTCAAGTGTCAACGTACCTAAAACAGTGTCAAAACATATACAGAAGCTGAGATTCGTGCTGGGTATGATAATGCATTATCCTTACATTTTATTAACAGAAAATTTACAGGAATTATACTCTATAGTGTTTTCACTGGTATCTGTGGTTTCTTGTCATGTTTATTCATAGTCTATGGATTTCATTATGATAAATAAAACTAGTCTTATCTAACTTTTCTACTGTAAAATTTAGTGTGATTTTTCAAAACTATGTACTCTTCTGTTAAAAGTTATTAGAAGTACACTGTTAGTGTTAGAAGAAGTCCATGTTTTGGTCTTGTTTAAAATTTTTTCCCATTGATTTTGTTACTGCACATCTTCTCCGAACTCAAATAAGTATAGTTATGATGGTCCTTTGTGCTGGATGATGACATTCATATGTATGCATGCTCTTGATGTGGTTCTGGCTCTTTATTGTTTGTAAAAGAAAATAATTAGAAACAGACCCAATACAAACAGTCACTGTCCGTAAGCAACTGCAATAGTCAGTTTGTGCTTGATTTATGAGATAAACTCTGGCAATAAAATTGTCTGATGTAGTGTCTGTTTGGTTTATAGTTGAGTAGAATATTTTGAGGGTTTTAGTAATTTAGAATTGCTTAGTAATCAATCTAGGTGTGCCTAGTTAAGGATGGCTCATGGCTGTGTACTGAATTTTAGAGACTTTTATACTCGAGAATTGATTTTTTTTCCCCCGAAAACTCATATTTCACAATCTGTAATCTACTTCCCTGTTTGCCATTTGTCTTCCTCTTAGATTCTTATTTCCTTCTCTTTCTCCCTTACCGATTGTACATTGAATAGTTGAACATTCATTTAGTCCATTACCTAGTATTTGAAATTGGTTATTGAGAAACAAGTACCAACAACTTGTGACTAAAGTAGCCATGCTAAAAAAAAAGCAAAATTCTGATGTTTTATGCTTTCTGTTTTCAATTCCTTTTTCAACTCTGAATGTTCATTGACTTGAATGTCTATAGTAAAAACTGTGCCAACTCTGATCTAAAACTGGTTCTGGTTTCAAAACCAGTTTTAATACCAGTTTCAACAAAAAATTAATTTTAAAACCGGTTCTGAACTGGTTTAAAACCGGTTTTTTCATTAAACTGGTTTGAAACTGGGGTTTTTATTACACTGGTTTAAAACCGTCTTTTTCCATAAAAGTGGTTTAAAACTGTTTTTTTTCACAAAACTGGTTCAAAACCAGTTTGGTTAAGAACCGGTTTAAAATCAGTTTGAAACCGGTTCAGTTAAAAACCAAACTGGTTTGGGCAGCAAAACTGGTTCAATATTAAAAATTTGATCCATAAAACTGGTTTATATTTGGAAATGGTTTGGGTTTTAAAAAAGCGCCCCATGCACTTGGCCATTTTGCTTATACTGCTGCAGAAAATAACAAATAGAAATGAAATTACGAAAATGAGAGACAGAAAATTGAAAATAGAAAATATTGCTCAGAGTGTGCAATCCCTCTCTCTTTCTCTCCATTGTATGTGTTTTACTTCTTTTTTGCATGTGATGTTTTTGTGTACATTCAGGATGAAGATGTCACTGGTCCAGCCTCTCTTGATGAGGCGAGGATTCAGCACAAGCTCTGAAAAAATGGTTGCCTCTGTGCTCTTTGAGAGACTGCCAGTGGTCATTCCCAAAATTGACCCTGTGGTTTACGCATTTCAAGAATTCTCGTAAGTCTTCCTCTCTACTTTCAATGATTTTTATATTATGCTCTGCTTGGTATAAAAATTATTTAAGGGTTTGACTTTTATTTAGTCTTGGATTTCTAATCATGGAAGAAATTAATCCAACTTTTCAAGAAAAAAGCAAGCTGCTTCTGGAAGACTGTAGAAAAGGAAAGAATAGCAAGATGTAGTTGAACTTAGGCCCAATTATTATTAATTCTTTGATTTGTAAACTGGGTGCAGGATGCATTCTATAAGTTGCTGCTATTTGTTGTATTTTTACACAAGGCCTAGCAGTGTAGAACTGAATACCCTAATTTTACACCCCTTCAGATTATCAAAAGAGTAAATAAAGAAAAAAAAACTTGTATTCTGGTTCACAACCTTATATCTTAAGTGAATTCTTTTTTAGCCAAATCATATAAAATTATTAAAAGAGATTAATATATGATATGAAATATCAACTTTCACCCACTAGGGTCGGCCTGGTGGTGGGGGGGTTGGGTAGTTTACCTTAGGTCCTAGGTTCAAATTTCATTGCTTCCATTTGTACACCCAAAAAAAAAAAGAAATATCAACTTTTTCTTTAGCTTTTTACTTTTAAGAAGAAAATGAGGCTAAGGCTTAAAACATGAGGATTTGCTATTAATATTTCTTGCTCCAATGATTATGCTGTGGTTTGCTTAGTAAACTTGAAGAACCTGATTTAGCAAGGATTGTTGTTACTTTTTATCTTCTCTATTGTCTGTTCCGTCCTCTTGCTGAGTTTGTGGTTTTTGCTCTTATTATACTAACTACATTTTTTATGGGTTTGGGATGGTTAGGTTTCGATGGCGACAGCAATATCAACGCAGATATCCCGATGAATTTCTAGACAAATCTGAAGCAAGGTATAAGTACTTTAAGAGTAGGTCTATAATAAAAAAATCGGTTACTTAAAATTAATTAATTTAAAACATCATCAGATGCCCTTATAATAATATATAGAAAGAATATATTTGTAAACTTCAAGAGAGTTAAAAAGATGAAAAAGTAAAATTAAGAGTGAAAATAAAGAAAAAGAAAGAAACAGATAGTGATAAAGGATTTTGTAAAACTGATTTTTAACATAACAATTCATTATGATATTTATGAACTCTTTGTTTCCTCTAAAGAATTGATTCTAAGGCTTAAATAATATAAAGTAATGCTCCATAAGTTACGACAGAGAGTTGACTTGAAATGATGACAAGTACATTAAGCATGAGGGAAACATGCTATACTGTACAAAAAATAATCCCCTCCTTCCTCAAGACTAGTGAAATACCAAAACTATCATGAATGGTCAAAATGAAATGGGAAATAAAAAAAAGGTGAAAGATAACTAAATAAAATTAAAAAAGTAACCCTTCAAATTAATGATAACATTAAAAACTATTCATCTCGACTGACTTATTTTGCTAGATTCCACTTATCAGCAGTGATTATGTAATAAATTTTTATAATTTTTTTACTTTTCTCTCGTTTTCTTTACCTGCATCCATCTGTTTAAGAGATGTCACAATTGGCAAAATACAGATAGATCTTTCTTTTCATCTAGTCTCATGAAAATTATGTTATTCCAGAGGGAAAGGTGATTATCAGATTGACTATGTGCCAGCACCACGAGTCACTGAAGCTGACAAAAACAATGATCGTAGGTATGCACCAATTTGAGTAGACTGATCACTTGTGTAATTTACAGTAAGAAAATGTTTTGTTTCAATCTCTGGAATATATGAAGGAAAATGATGCTATATAAGAGATGCCATCGAGTAAATCACTTGTGTTTTCTCCATTGTAATATTTTCTTGGTTCTTGTTGCCATCTTCCTTGGGAGTGTGCAAAATGTCTACCTTTTTTGGTGTGTGTTTAATATGGATATCCACAATCAAGGGTTATTTAGTTTGTTTTTTATTCCCGTATTTGCTTTATTGAGGATTGAATGAGTTTAGCTTTGACTAATTAGTGATTATATAATGCCTGATGCAAGCTTGCCACACGGATATTTAATTTGTTATCTTAGTGCACCTTCAATCTTTAAAAAAAGTCTTCTTAGTAATGTTATACAGCTGCTGTTAGTTCTAACTGAGAAATACACTTGTGAGGGCAGGGTAGGCCAAAGCTAATATAATTTAAACACTTTTGGGCAGGGTAGGCCATTTGCTTTATCCCTGTTAATTTTTTTGAAGAACTGAATTTGTCTTTGGACATAATTGCTGTGTGGGTACGTGTTCTCTTACTATTTGCCTCTTTAGGTCATTACAAAGAGCTCTTGACAGAAGACTCTACCTTCTTCTCTATGGTAATGCATATGGGGCTCCAAGCGGAAAGCCTGTGTGGCATTTTCCAGAGAAAGTTTATGAATCAGAAGACACTATGCGTAAGGTGAACATTCTTATGTTGCTTTCCTCTTCTTATATCCTCGTCTTCTCTACCCTCTTTAATTTTTTGAAATTTTGCAGTGTGCAGAGTCTGCATTGACATCAATCATAGGTGATCTTTCTAATACATATTTTGTTGGAAATGCTCCAATGGCCCATATGGTTGTTCAGCCTACAGAAGACCAGTCAGGATCAACATCTTTTAAGGTATATTTATAGGAAATTGTGGTACTTCTACTATAGTATGTGTTGGCATTTTCTGGAAGTGCCTTCATAGGCCTTTGCTTTGTTTGGTTGAACCACATGATTGCAAAACTATCTTTTTCAATACTTCTTTCTTACTTCTCCATGTGGAAATTGATCATGCTTCCCATTTTTTCCTTTGCTAAAATCTTCTGTCAGAAATTCTTCTTCAAGTCACAAGTAATTGCTAAAAACAAGTTCAACATTGGAAAATGTGAGGATTTTGTTTGGGTAACGAAGGACGAATTGTTGGAGTATTTTCCTGAACAAGTTGAGTTTTTGAGCAAGATGATCATTAGTTGATGACAGTGGAGGACTGTTGATTAATTAAAAGTATTGCAAATTAGTTCATTGAATGGCGGTGGAGGACCTTGAAAGAGGATCAAGGTAACAGTTTCTAGGCATAACAAAAGGTTTCGATTTAAAGTTAATCTGACATCTCAAATTTTGGAGACTTGTCTATGATTCGATGGATGTTGGAATGCTAATGTTTGAAAACTTATTTCTACTTGTCATCTGTAATAAATGAGTTGACATGGTGATTGAGAGGTTGAGATTACCTTGCCCAATTTTGCAGATAGACTTCCAAAATAACACTTTTCTCCTGTCTTGCCAAGAATCTTTGCCCATTTCTTTTCTTTGGTCTTGAAGAGTAGTTAGTACTAGCTGCCTTCATAGTTCATCTTTAAATGGATATTTTTTTTCTGACAAAAAAAGGATAAATTATTGTAATTAAAAAAATGACAGGAAATGGTGATATCTAGTTGGGATGTTTGAGAAATGGTTTAATGCAATTCGTAAAAACTTAATTGAAAATAAAAAAATTAAAAAGAGAGTAAATTGTTTTATTAATTTTGAAAAATAATTTAATTTAAACCAAACTAAATTTGTAGAATTTGTATCATTTCATTTTTTTATGATTTTGTTGTCTATATTATACATTGTAATTTTAATGTTATTCGTAATTGGATTAATTTCATTTAAATTGTTTTATATTGGATTAGATTAAAATTAAGAACCAAATTGATTAGGGTGGGTCCTGCTTGACGCTATACAAGTAGTGGATTCTATTAGGACTTCTGACTTGTTGATGTTCAAATTGGGTGCTCACAATCGTGTTGATAAGGCTAATGCTCTCTTTAAAGAAGCACAGAGGAGAGGATTGCCTGTGATGCCAAAAGAGTATGCTGTTGACCCGAGATACTTGAAGAAGAGGGAAACCTTGCCTGAGAAAATGGCTAGGAAGAGGAGACGCCTGAAACAGATTCGGTTGAGTTTTGTGAAGAAGCGTGTCGACCTTCATGATCTCATTTTTGTACTTCATTGGTTTTTGGAATAGACTCTCCTATTTAATGATTGTTTTCTTTGTCTCATGGTTAGTTCTTTTCACTCTTAACATATTCAGAGAAATAAATTCTTGTGTGGAAGCAGTTCCTTTGTAGGAGTTGTTTTTCAAGTAAATACCTGTCATGTGAAGATTTTTAAAATTCCCCTTCAATGTTGTGTTATTCACGTAGCATATTAGTTTTCATTTCAATAGGCTTGAAGAGTTTGCCAGTTAATAAGATTGAGAAATCAGAAAAAAAAAAAACGTGGTTGTAGGTGGCAACTGCATATCCTTCTTCTGTTTTCACTCTTAACCAAATAGAGAAGCACAAATACGCAATCATCTTTGAGAAATTAAGCAAGAAAACATCAATTAAGCAATATGCTTCGCGATACAGTGCATGGGTTCAATCAGGTGCTACCCTTGGAGAACGCTATATTTCCCTCATAGTTCATGATAAGATCTTGTATCGACACTCCATTCAAGTCTTGGATCGATTAATGCTTTGGCAAGGGAGCGGATGGAAGATTTCGTGGCTTCTTGTCTTCAAATCAATTACTTGATAGACCGAGGCTAATTTATTTTGAATTTCGTTGTTTGCGTACGTGGAGTACACGTACACCATTGCTATTTTATTTGTGACCGGTGATCTAATCCTATATTTTCTCGTTCCTGCCAACAGAGAGGTCACGTGCGACACGTATGTGATACGTGTCGGTATTGAGAGAGACGACAAGTTATACGTGTCAGGAGGAGCAACCTCGTATTGGCATACTATGAACTAGGAAGGAATAGGATAGAGCTCAGTTTCTGGCTTGGCTTGCTATAAATGCTTGGGTTTTCTTGTGATCTGAATTCTGATGAGTGGCAGTGAATGAAGTGAAGTGATTGTTGAAATATTGAAAATGTCGCAGTTACTGGATAAAGCCAAGAACTTTGTTTCGGAGAAGATCGGCGACATGGCCAAGCCTGAAGCAAGTGTCACCGACGTGGACTTCAAGCGCGTGAGCAAGGATAGCGTCGAGTACTTGGCTAAGGTCTCTGTTTATAATCCGTATTCAACCCCAATCCCCATTTGTGAGATAAAGTACTCCTTCAAAAGTGTCAACAGGTACACAAGCACAACGATTAATATTTTTTTCAGGTTTAAATGTGTTTTTGGTCTCTTAAAATATAGAGAAATTTGATTTTAGTCCCTCATTTATTTTTTCATTGGTTTTAGTCCTCAATATTTTAAAATCACGTGATTTTAGTCCTTATTGTTAGCTATATTCTGTTAAGTGATGACGTAATAATATTTCTCATAGATTTTGTTATGGAATTTGCTTCAAATTTTCTTGCAGTTTTCAAAATTCAAAGGAAATTTTATTGAGATTCTAAAATTTACGAGAAATTTACTATAAATTTTTCTACAACAAAGTAAAGAAATTTTATAGCAGCATTTTTATGTAAGAAATTTGTGATTTTTTGGAAGTTTACTACATATGACTTTTCTAGAGAAAAAATTGCAAGAAAATTCCTGTGAATTTTTACCCAGAAAAAGTCGTAGTAGAGCAGCGAAAGTAACTTAACGGAGTATAGTTACGCAAAAAAGGCTAAAAACACGTGATTTTAAAAAATGGAGGACCAAAACCAATAGAAAAATAAATCAGGGACTAAAACCAAATTTCAATATATTTACGGGGACCAAAAACATATTTAACCTTTTTTTTATTATTAATATAAAGTTATATGGGAAACTAATCTTAGTTAATATATTAATTAATTAATTTTACAATTAAGGGAGATAGCATCAGGGACAATGCCAGACCCAGGATCCTTGAAGGGAAAGGACACAACGATGGTAGATGTGCCGGTGAAGGTGCCGTATAGCATATTGATGAGTTTAGCAAAGGATATTGGTGCTGATTGGGACATCGATTATCAATTGGATTTGGGTCTAATTATTGACCTTCCTGTTATTGGCAACTTCACCATTCCCCTTTCTCGTAAGGGAGAGCTCAAGCTACCAAACCCTGCTAACATCTTCGCCTAGTCGCTAATAACATTCGACCCTCTATGATCGATGTTTTAATTTCCCTTTATGTCAATTTCCAATACCCAGTATTTTATGTTTTACTTTTTTTATTCGTATGTGTATGCTCTAAAGCTATATACATGGTGACTTTGTAATAATATGTATTTCGTTCTTATCGATCATAGTTTAATTTTAAAGAAAATGTTTAATATGAAAATCTATGTTTCATTATACTAGCTAGCTAGTATATATCAATTATTATATATACAATTTCGGATGAATGTTACGGTAGATCGTAGATCGCTGACACCTCGCTTTTAGTTCGGATTTGGTGACAGATGTGGTGAGGAGCTGAAGATCAGCTACTCAATAATTTTAGGGAGAGTGAATTTTTTGTTTATTAAGAAACATATGTTGAGGATGCACTCTGATATTAATATCACATTTCAAGCGGGACATGTTGAAGATTTTCCTTTTCTGTTATTTCCTATGTGTGCCATGATCTTTGGCTCCTCAAGGATTTCTCCTATTTTTCTTTCTTGTTGTACTAATAGAGAAAATGCTTCATCAATAGTTGGCAAGGATTTCATTAACATGATTTAAGATCTGACTCCATTATACTGCTCATTTAACCCCCTTAGAAATCTTATCACATACTCATTTTCCCTATATCCTTTTATAGTAGGAATCAAGCTGCAAGAACAAGGATTTTGATATTCACATTGAGGAATAGGACAAAAATTCTCCAATTCTTCCCATAGAGATTTTAACTGTGTATAATAGGCTGTGATGGTAAGGCTGCCTTGCTTCAAAGCATACATTTCTTCTCGAATATCTACAACTCTAAATTCATCTCCTTGACAATATCTATTTTTCAGATCTTTCCATACATCATAAGTTGTGTTCATCCAAAGAATACTTTGAGTGATTGAAGGATCAAGAGAATGAGTCAACCAAGAGAGTACCATTGTGTTGCATCTATCCCATAAAAGAAAAAGAGGATCCGTTGCTGCAGGTTTTGTCAAGCTTCCATCAACAAACTGTAATTTGTTTTTCGACTTCAAGGCTATGGTCATTGCTCTGCACCAAGCATGGTAATTATTTCCGGTTAATGGAGATGAAACCAGTGACATTCCTGGAGTTTCATTGGGATGCATGTAATAAGGGCTAAGAACATCATTGAGAGGATTTGTAGGATTTGCCATTGTAACACCTGAGAACAGAGAAAGAAGATGAACGAAAGAAAGAAAGAATTGAAGACCAATGATCAGAGTGATGCGCAGTAGAGCTCCATTAAAGGATTTTAACATATTAATCTGGGCCACGATATAAGAAATTAATATTTATTTTTTTATATATAGAGTAATTATTTTATTTTATTATTTATTTTAAAATTAAACTAATAACTCTAGGTTTTTTTTTATTTTTTATTAATTTTATTTTATATTAATTATTTATTATGTATATAATAAGTAAATTACTCACGAGTTTTTAATCTTAAGCTTATAAGATTTGAGTTTGACTTATTTAAATAATTGAGTCCAACTTTAAATTTAGGTTTGTTTGTTTAATTAAATAAACGAGCTTGGTTAAGCATAAAGCTCAAATAGTTCATAAATAGTTTAACTCATTTACAGTTTAACTCATTTACAGTCCTATAGATTAAAATGAAACTTTAATCTTATATAAAATACGGTACTTGTTGAGTCGTTGTCCTTTTTTTTCTACCTATAGTTGAATTCTTTTTCTTTCTTTTTTTTATCAGAATATTTAAGCGAGGTTTATGGCCATAGCATAAGCCTATGGTTGTCATTTATGTGAATGATGAGAATAACAGATGATGTAGGTAGATTATCGCAGAACTTTTTCAGTCCGATCATTTTTACTTAGTAGTATTGTCCACGATTCCTCAAAATGAAAATTTGTAATATTATCTCTTTATAATTTTTTTACTATTTATTTTATAATTTTGAATAATTCTTTTACTATTTATTTTATAATTTTAAAAAAAATATAATATTATCTTATCTCTCTTTTATATATTTTTTATATTAATTAATTTTTTTTATTTAGAAATGATAAAGTTTTCATTCAAAATTTAAAAAAATTATATTTTATTTGAATGTGATTTTTAGAATTATATAATAAAAAATTTTAAAAAAATAAAAAGAAATTTTCTTTGATTTGATTTAGATTTTACTTATGTTTACTCTTATTATAAAATTTTTTCTTTGATACTTTTTTATGTCAAACTCTATTTAATTTTCTACATTAACTAACTTAAAAATTATAAAAAATCAATTATGAGTAAAAATAATAATAAATGTTTCTATAATTTTATAAAAGGTTTTACAAAAATAACTAATTAAAATTATTAAAAGAGTCTTATAAAAGGACAGGAGATCCCTTGACTGTGTTTCTCTTTGTTACAAACACTCCTGACAACATTTTCCCCTCATATATTATTGAATGGAATAAAATGTAGAGTTTAAAGTAATCCTATAAGAAAAATAATGGTATCTATTGAGTAACAAATTAGCTACGTACACCCATTCGAAGCTACTCTCATTGTTCCCTTATAAGAAACAAATAATTAAATTATGATTGATTAGAAATATTTAAATCAACTTAATTCTAATTAATAATGACATGAACTTAAATTTATTTTAGAAATATCCAGAATACACCCACTTGTATATATTTGAAATGAGTGAGTGTTAAATATAGATTTCACAATCATTTATGAGAATAAAAAGAAATTTCCTGTAACAATTAACCTAAAAGTTATTCACAATGATAATTGTCAATACTATTTTAGAAAAATATTTAAATGCCACTGTATAGTAATATTATTAATTATTATGTATCTCTGCATTCATTAGGTGGAAAAAAGATTTCTTTAATCATATTTAATGATGCTGCATAGTATTAAATATTAACTATCAGCACATTAAGTAATTATAATATGTTTATTGAAATGACATATAAATGATTTTAAGGAATATGTATTTTTTGATGAAATTTTAAGGAATATGGAAAATGTCTTCAATTTCAGTTACTAATGTAATCATTGATATAACTCGATAGATATATTTAAATTAATTTAATCATAGTTATTCCTACCACTACAAAACAAGAGGATTTTGCTTCAAAGTTATAATAAGACAAAAAGGCTAACTACCTCCAAGAACAAGCAGTCCTTTACCAGACGTTCGAAAAAAAGCAATTATGTTTCTTATTAGCGAAGAAAGCAAAACAACCCAAATTTTCAAGAGTGAAATATTAAAGGAGATAATTTTTTTGTTAATTTAAAGGAGACAAATTAAATAAAGGAGAATCATTTCTCATTATTTTTGGTATTATAACGATATAATTTTACAAATCACTGGATCTTAACATTCCACACACAGGTATGCTTTTTGAAATTCTGGCTAAAAATACTGAAAGTGATGATGCAGTCGGTTGTGACAACAACATGTTGGTTAAACAAGTTCAATATCTTCACCTTCTCTGGAACTCTTGAAAAGCTACTCATGGTAAACTCCCCCGAATGAAGGTCTTTCTTGAAATATGGACTAGAAACAATGCACGGAGTAATCACATTCATGGTCGTATTCATCCTTTTTGTGTGCCTTGCCTTAGCTTTTCCTGGTGGCCCTCTTGCCTCTCCCACCATGATGCCACGGTAGTACAGAGTTGTAGTGGTGTTACTATACTCAAAGGATGCAAAGTTTAGGTTTTTTATGGATACATCTGCGATTAGTGTGGTGTTGCCGATAAGATTGAATTTTGCAACTTTGACATTGTTTGATTTGCATAACGGGATTCTTGAAATGAAATATAGTGAGTATCGCAACACCTATGAGTAATGCTGCTAGAAGCAGTAGCAGAGCTAACAGGCAAACACACCATTTAATGAAACCAAGTTTTTGATGCTCTGCCATGGCTGTCTGGGAAATGTAGATGAATTGGGTTTTGGAAATTGCAACTAATTGTGTTTGTGTGTTGTTCTGCGCTCTCTGTTATGTTATTTAAGCTTAAGAAAGGGTGGCTCATTTTCCTTAAAATTATGCTTTGCGTGTTGGTGTGAAAAAATCCAAAGCTCTGCGTTCTCATACGGTTATACTACTTCATTTCACGTTTTACTTCTATTTATTTTGATTTGATTTTTTTTGTTACAAAGAAAAGCAATAACAGCAGAAACAAGGCAAAAAAGCAACTAAATAATGGAGTCTGTTACTAATATCTCCACTAACTCCAAATTAGAGGAGGATTCTCCATAACCATCAGCCCAACAGCGCTTCTAACCTCCAAGTTTGGCCAAGAAGTTAGCAATCACGTTTGCTTCACGTAATAGATGAGACACTCTAATATCCCAACCACAATAAAGTAGCTTGACAATCACAAGAATAATGCCACCAACCGAGTTCCTTCTGATGGAGTCCCTCTGTTGATAATATGAAGAGCCTTCAAGGAATCAGATTCTACTAAAAGTTTACGACATCCCTTGTCCCAGGCAATAAACAAACCAAATTTCAAAGCACACAGTTCAACAAAGAGACTGCTCCCCTGCCCACAGTTACAAGAGAAACCATTTTTATTTGATATATCATCAAACTTAGAATAGTTATTACACTAATCTAAAATTTAAGGTTGTAGAGAAAGATTGAAAAAAAGTTATAATATTATTGGAAATTAATACTGGTATATTTTTTAATTCTACAATTAAGGGAGATAGCATCAGGGAAAATACTAGACCCAGGGTCATTGAAGGGAAAAGACACAACGATTGTGAATGTGCTAGTAAAAATATATATATGTTCATAATACTATCAATATTGGTGTTGAACGACTCCTCATATACACACCAAAAGATTTTTTGGTGTGAAATTGACTTAACACATTCAATAAATATACCATCGAGCACGTGGATCAGCTGGTAAGGGGCTGTTCCAGCTTAACCAGTGGTCTCGAGTTCGAGTTCTGGGAATGCAACTGTGTTAAATACTCGGAGGGATGGCTTTGCCGCCCATAGAGGTCCTACCCGGCTCAACAGGATTGTCTCTCGTGGAGGATACCTGTGGTATTGCACCAAAAAATATTCAATAAATATGGAAGTTTTAGAAGCGAGTTCTTTTTTCTTTTTTACTAATGTCATTATACTTACTACTATATGCATGTAATTTATTTTCTATTAATCTCCCTAAATTTTGTGAAAAAATATTTAAAAAAATTAAATACATTCAATCTTTTGGAAATATAAAAAGAATTAGTATTTGATATATTCAATTTTTTACCTTATTTAGTAATTGAGGAATTTTTAGAAATAAGTACGAAAGGGTTTTAAAATAGTTCTTCTAAATATAGAGCTCTTTATTTTTAAAATTGTCCTTCACGTCAATTATTTTATTTTTTATTTAACTCCTATTTTTTATCTTTTTATTTTTATTATACAAAAACTTATATAAAAATTAAAATGTTAAACAATACAATTCCATATAAGCAATTGGTACGAAGGTGTTGGTGTAAAATTCAAAAATTTTTGAAGTACTATTTGGAAAAGTTTCTAAGAGATATCGAAGTATTTAAAGATGAAACACTTGGATAAATTTGGCGGACCGCCTCGCTTTAGTCCAGATTTGGTGGCGGATGTGGTGAGGAGGGGGAGATCAGCTACTCAATAATTCCAGGGAGAGTGAATCTTTTGTTTGTTAAGAAACATGTTAAGGTGGTTGAGGATGAATTGCACTATGATTATTAATATCACATTTCAAGCAGGGCAATTCAAGACATGATTTGTCATAATAGCCGAGTCAAGTACCTTAGGCTCGGTTTGCCGAGTCGAGTATCTTAGGCTTGGTTTGTGTAAAATATGGGAGACTCAAACTTGACTAATTTATTTAAACGAGCCAACCTTAAAGTAAACAAGCTAAATTTAAAGGTTAAGCCTGACTTGATAAAATAAAAAAAATAAAGCTTTAAGCTTTAATTGTTTTTTGCTTTTATGAAAATTTTCTTTAAATCATTTTTAAAGTTTATGAATTTATTATTTAATAAATATTTTATAATTAAATAATAATATAAATAAATATTTTATTCTTAAAAGAGTGAGTGTTAATATAGAAAGTTATTCCAATGATAATTGTCAATTACTATTTTAGAAAAATATTTAAATGACACTGTATAGTAATATTATTAACTATTATGTGTATATGTCCGCATTCATTATATTAAAAAATATTTCTTTAATCATATATAATGATACTACATAGTATTAAATAATAACTATCATCACATTAAATAATTATAATATGTTTGTTAAAATGGCATATAAATGATTTGAAGGAATATGTATTTTTTGACGAAATTTTAAGGAATATGTAAATGTCTTCAATTTCATTTACGAATGTAATTATTGATATAACTTGATAGATATATTTAAATTAATTTAATCATAGTTATTCCTTCCACTACAAACAAGGAAATTTTTGCTTCAAAGTTATAACAAGATGAAAAGGCTAACTGTCTCCGAGAACAAGTAGTCCTTTACTAGGGATTCAAAATCCTTTGTCTCCAAAGTATGTCACACACCCTGTCCTCACAATTAAAAATGGACATTTGTTATCATAATCCATGTCAGGAATTAACTTGATCTAACGTCGTTACCAGACATTTATAGAAAAAAAATCGGTTGCGTTCATAATTTGGTCTCCTTATTTTGCGCGCATATCTCGTTCTCCTTTCTTTCCCGTTATTGAGTTGCTCCCGTTGTGGTTTTTCGTCTTACACACTGCATTTGGTATTTCACATTGCAAGTTGTGAAGTTCACTACTCATGTTCTAATCATCATAAAAAATTGGCGTGTTAACAGAAGAAAGTGTAACCAGGAGAAATTATCACCGGTATCAGTGACCAGTTCATTAATGGGAAACATTGCATCCACGATAAGCAACCCTTTTCATTAAACACTTAGGGTGCACTTTCACTAGTCAAGCACCCCATAGAAAATTGCCAACCAAAATAGTTCCCTTCCATGCAATGTTAACCGAACAATCAATTAGCCATTGACTCACAGAGAAACATTTCATGAAATGTAAAAAATATGGCTCACTTTACGAGTTCAATATTATTGTTCCTTGCAAGGAAGTATAACGGAGAAGATAAGCTAGCATTCTCTACATGGACGTGTTGAACCCCGAACATGGAGAACCTTGTCGATGGCCATGGGTAGAAGTATGCAGGTGACAACAAAGACTTGCTCTACCCCAATTCAGATGAGTAGCAGTCAGTAGCAATAATAGGCCGCGAAAATAGAACATGGAGAGAAGGTTTTCAATTAACAGGAAGATTGAGTTGTAACAAAGGAACGTTAACGGTGTTAATTTAAGTGTATTGCTGATGTATAAATTTTAGTTGAAGTATCAAATAATTATTGGAAGGACAGAGATGGAGACAGGAAAAGGGAGACGGGAGATTTGAATCCTTTTTACCAGATGTTAAAAAAAAAGCAATTATGTTTCTTATTTGCGAAGAAAGAAAAACAACCCAAAATTTCAAAAGTGAAATATTAAAGGAGACAATTTTTTTTTGTTAATTTAAAGGAGACAAATTAAATAAAGGAGAATAATTTCTCATTATTTTTGGTATTATAACGATAAAATTTTACAAATCACTAGATCTTAACATTCCACTTACAGATATGCTTTTTGATTTCTTGGCTTAAAAATACTGAAAGTGGTGATGCAGTTGGTTTGTGACAACAACATGCTGCTTAAACAAGTTCAATATCTTTACCTTCCCTGGAACTCTTGAAAACTGCTCATTGTAAACACCCCCGAATGAAGGTCTTTCTTGAAATATGGACTGGAAACAATGCGTGGAGTAATCAAATTCATGGTCGTATTCATCCTTATTGTGTGCCTTGCCTTAGCTTTTCCTGGTGGCCCTCTTTCCTCTCCCACCATGATGCCACGGTAGTACAGAGTTGCGGTGGTGTTATTGTACTCAAAGGATTCAAAGTTTGGGTTTTTCATGGATACATCTACGATTAGTGTGGTGTTGCCGAAAGGATTTAATCTTACGACTTTGACATTGTTGATTTGCATAATGGGATCCTTGACATGAAACACGGTGAGTATCGCAACACCTATAAGTAATGCTGCTAGAAAGCAGTAAAAGAGCTAACAGGAAAACGCACTGTTTCATGAAACCAAGTTTTTGATGCTCTGCCATGGCTGTCTGGGAAAATGTAGATGAATTGGGTTTTGGAAATTGCAACTAATTGTGTTTGTGTGTGTAGTTCTGCGCTCTTTGTTCTGCTATTTAAGCTTAAGAAAGTGTGACTCATCTTCCTTAACATTATGCTTTTTACGTGTTGGTGTGAAAAATCCAACGTTTTGTGTTCTCTCACGGTTTATACTACTTCATTTCACGTTTTACTTCTATTTTATTTTGATTTGATTTTTTTTTGTTACAAAGGAAAGCAATAACAGCAGAAACAAGGCAAAAAAGCAAACTAAATAATGGAGTTTGTTACTGATATCTCCACTAACTGCAAATTAAAGGAGGATTCTCCATAACCATCAGCCCAACAACGCTTCTAACCTCCAAGTTTGGCCAGGAAGTTAGCAATCACGTTTGCTTCACGTAATAGATGACACACTCTAATATCCCAACCACAATAAAGTAGCTTGACAATCACAAGAATAATGCCACCAAACCGAGTTCCTTCTGATGGAGTCCCACTGTTGATAATATGAAGAGGCCTTCAAGGAGTTAGATTCTACTAAAAGCTTACGACTTCTCTTGTCCCAAGAAATAAACAAACCAAACTTCAGAGCACACAGTTCAGCAAAGAGACTGCTCCCTGCCCACAGTTACAGGAGAAACCATTTTGATTTGATTTATCATCAAACTTAGAATAATTATTACACTAAATCTCAAATTTAAGGTGTAGAGAGAGATTAAAAAAAGTAATAATTTTATTGGAAATTAATCCTAATATATTTTTTAATTCTGTAATTAAGGGAGATGGCATCATGGACAATACCAGACCCAAGGTCATTGAAGGGAAAGGACACAACGATGGTGGATGTGCCAGTTAAAATCTATATATGTTTCATCATAATAGTATCAATATTGGTGTTGAACGACTCCTAATATACACACCAAAAGAGTTTTTGGTGTGAAATTGACTTAACACATTCAGTAAATATGGAAGTTTTAGCAGCGAGTTCTTTTTTCTTTTTTACTAATGTCATTATACTTACTACTATATGCATGTAATTTATTTTTTATTAATCTCCCTAAATTTTATGGAAAAGTACTTAAAAAAATTAAATACGTTCAATCTTTTGAAAATATAAAAAGAATTAGTATTTGATGTAATCAAATTTTTACCTTATTTAGTAATTTGAGGAATTAATTTTAGAGAAACGAAAGGGTTTTTAAAATAGTTTTTCTAAATATAAAGCTCTTTATTTTTAAAATTGTCCTTCATGTTAATTATTATTTATCTCCTATTTTTTATCATTTATTTTTATTATACAAAAAATTATATAAAAATTAAAATGTTATACAATACAATCCATAAAAGTAATTGGTACGAAGGTGTTGGTTGTAAAATTCCAAAATTTTGAAGTACTATTTGGAGAATGTTTCTAGGAGATATCATAGTATTTAAAGATGAAATACTTGCATAGATTTGAGTTTCAAGTTCTAAAAAATGCCAGCTGTATATTTATTACATATTGTTTTCCGTAGTTTACCGGCAACAAGTTGTCAATATGTAATAAATATATTAAAAGTAATTGCAACTGTGTTTGTGTGTTATTTTGCTCTTGTTATGCTTTTAAGTTAAGAAAGTGTGGCCCATTTTCCTTAAAGTTATGCTCTTTGCATATTGGTGTGAAAAAATCCAACGTTTTGAGTTCTGATATCGTTCTACTACTTTGTTTCATGTTTTACTTCTATTTTATTTTGATTTGATTTAACATCAAACTTAGAATAGTTATGAAAGTAATTCCTAAATTTAGGGTGTAGAGAGAGATCGAATGAAAAAATTAAATTAAAAAAAAACAGTGAAAGTGTTACGTTGTATAAATTATATAATGTGAAAGGAAGAAAGATAAAAATGAGGTTTAGAATCTATAAGTGTATGAATATAATGGTTGATAAACTTGGAGAAATTGTTTTCATACAATAAGCCTACGTCTTGTTTGGCATTCCGCATTCCGCAGTGCAAAATCATGGTTTCACGAAATTGATTTTAAATCACTTCCATCCAACGTGCTTCGTCAAACGTGCATCACTCATATGAACCATTGACTTCTAGAATCAATTCTACTCATTATAACCAAACAAACACTAAGTATATACAAAAATCTTGTACAATTATAAAAGAGATAGAAATAAAAGAGGGAATGTGAAATATAATTAATAATATATGATTAATAAAGATAGAAAAAAGTGTGTTGCATAAATTATTATATCATTTTATTATATATGAATTATTTATCTTAGAAACTTATGGTATATTGGATCTACATTAGGTTGGATGGTCTAAATTCTGTGCCACTAATCCTATAAATCACTAGGAAAAAATTCTGATACACCCAGAAAGATTGAATTGCACATCGTTGTTAAAAGGTGTTGTGTATACCTTTTTTGCACGGGTCATTCCAACGAGTTATATATATATATATATATATATATATATATATATATATATATATATGACTATGATTTTTTTTAGAATTATTCTCAAAACCTATCATATATATCATGCATATGTGTTAGGAAGAAAACTCCCAAAGTAGACGTGTACAAAAGAAAATCCAACAAGTAATATGGTTTATTCATCCATAGATAACATGAATGAATTCAACCAGATACATACAAGAAAGTATATAATTACTATCAACTTTAAAGTTCAGACTCCAGATAACACAAGAAATAAAAATGATGATTAACTATGGCATTAGTTCTTTCTATTCAATTAAACCTGCGTTTTGCACGTGCCAGCGACCATGACCAGAAGTTTATCTCTCATGTCAAATATACAAACTTAAAATATGCATGCCTCCAAGACCTTTTTAACACCAAGCTACCACAAAACAAATAACCCAGAATCCTGTTATGTACCCGACAACTATATGCTTGCATATAACCCCATCCTTTCAGTCTTGTCATCATCTTCATCATCCCCATGTCTTCTCTGATCTTGCTCTCCATTTCCAGGTATCGATGATGCACAATTAGTTGGTAATGGATCCCATAAAGGTTTGGGTTGCCTACATAAAATTGATGGATCAATGAAGGTCCCAAACTGATTAGCAACCGGGATTTGTCCAGACAAGTTGTTGTATGACAAGTTCAAATGGCTTAAAAAATGACATGCTGGTATGATCCTGATAGGTTGGTTGTTTTCTGCCAGATCTAATAAATGGAGAAGAGGCAGACGACATAGCTCTTCAGGAACAGTAACTCTGCAAGTTTAGGAAGGTTTTTGGTGATCTCCTTTGGCATAGATCCATAAAACCCAATTTTGAAAAGCTGAAGACGTACAAATCTCCAGATAGAGTACATCAATGGCCTACGAAAACACGCATTGCAGATGATTGGGGTGGAGCTAACTACTACATATTTTAAGATTATAGATCATTTACATTACACGCTTCTACTCCATCTTTTAAAATTTTTTGTTTTTACTATTTAATTTGCTCAGTAATTGTGTAGGATGTGAATTGGTGCATGCATGTGTGCTGACTTTCTTCATTTTCTTGCAAAGCACACAACTCATGAGTCATGATGTTGATAAAAGGGTTATGGGTGAGTATAGTATAACTTTGTTGTCCTGTGGATTAATTCTGTGGGAGGGAGTACAGCTTGTTAGATGGTTACATATGCTTTTGTTTCTTCTGTTTCATTTCATTGTTTCTTTATATACTTACTAAAATATCAGCATTAATTACACAATATTATAATTCAATCATTATATTTTCACACACTTATAATTAATTTATATACTTCATTTGACACAGTATTTAACTCTTCTCTTTTTTTTTTATTTATAGCTTTAATTTTCTCTTTCTTCATTTCATTCTTTCTTTTATCTCTTTTTTTTCCACACCTCATATACACTTAAAGTTTTGAATGAAAAAATTAATTTCCCATTATAATTATAACTAGACTTCATACAACGTATGGGTTTGTAAAATAATTAAAATTTTATTCTTATGATATTAGTTATTCAAAGTTTATTGATAACAAATATTAAATAAATCGGTATTTTCAGATTATTACACATTTCAAGTAACAATATATTTTAATAAAAAACTAAATGAACTATTTAATATCTTCAGAATTCAGTCAATATTAACTTGATTAATTCTTTAATGATTTGTCATATGAAATATTAACACCTTCAAAATTAAAGTAATATCTAAGCAATTCTTCGGTCAAGGTATTATACATTAAAATAATGACAATCTTGTGTTGAACCCCGAACATGGAGACCTTGTCGATGGCCATGGGTAGAGAAGTATGCCAGGTGACAACAAAGACTTGCTCTACCCCAATTCAGATGAGTAGCAGTAGCAATAATAGGCCGCGAAAATAGAACATGGAGAGAAGGTTTTCAATTTACAAGGAGATTGAGTTGTAACAAAGGAACGTTAACGGTGTTAATTTAAGTGTATTGCTGATGTATAAATTTTAGTTGAAGTATCAAATAATTATTGGAGGGACAGAGATGGATACAGGAAAAGGGAGACGAGAGATTTGAATCCTTTACCAGATGTTCAAAAAAAGCAGTTTATGTTTCTATTTGCGAAGAAAGCAAAACAACCCAAATTTCAAAAGTGAAATATAAAGGAGACAATTTTTTTTTTTGTAATTTAAAGGAGACAAATTAAATAAAGGAGAATAATTTCTCATTATTTTTGGTATTATAATGATACAATTTTACAAATCACTAGATCTTAACATTCCACTTACAGATATGCTTTTTGATTTCCTGGCTAAAAATACTGAAAGTGGTGATGCAGTTGGTTTGACAACAACATGCTGCTTAAACCAGTTCAATATCTTCACCTTCCCTGGAACTCTTGAAAAGCTGCTCATTGTAAACCCCCCGAATGAAGGTCTTTCTTGAAATATGGACTGGAAACAATGCGTGGAGTAATCACATTCATGGTCGTATTCATCCTTATTGTGTGTCTTGCCTTAGCTTTTCCTGGTGGCCCTCTTGCCTCTCCCACCATGATGCCACGGTAGTACAGAGTTGCGGTTGTGTTACTGTACTCAAAGGATTCAAAGTTTCGGTTTTTCATGGATACATCTACGATTAGTGTGGTGTTTCCGATATGATTAATTTTGCAACTTTGACATTGTTGATTTGCATAATGGGATCCTTGACATGAAACACGGTGAGTATCGCAACACCTATGAGTAATGTTGCTAGAAGCAGTAACGAGCTAACAGGAAAACGCACCGTTTCATGAAACCATGTTTTTGATGCTCTGCCATGGCTGTCTGGGAAAATGTAGATGACCTGGGTTTTGGAAATTGCAACTAATTGTGTTTGTGTGTGTTGTTATACGCTCTTTGTTCTGCTATTTAAGCATAAGAAAGTGTGGCTCATCTTCCTTAAAATTATCCTTTTTACGTGTTGGTGTGAAAAATCCAACGCTTTGCGTTCTCTCACGGTTATACTACTTCATTTCACGTTTTACTTCTATTTTATTTTTATTTGATTTTTTTGTTACAAAGAACAACAGAAATAAGGCAAAAAGCAAACTAAATAATGGAGTTTGTTACTAATATCTCCACTAACTGCAAATTAAAGGAGGATTCTCCATAACCATCAACCCAACAACGCTTCTAACCTCCAAGTTTGGCCAAGAAGTTAGCAATCACGTTTGCTTCACGTAATAGATGACACACTCTATTATCCCAACCACAATAAAGTAGCTTGACAATCACAAGAATAATGCCACCAAACCGAGTTCCTTCTGATGGAGTCCCTCTGTTGATAATATGAAGAGCCTTCAAGGAGTTAGATTCTACTAAAAGCTTACGACATCCCTTGTCCCAAGCAATAAACAAACCAAATTTCAGAGCACACAGTTCAGCAAAGAGACTGCTCCCCTGCCCACAGTTACAGGAGAAACCATTTTGATTTGATTTATCATCAAACTTAGAATAATTATTACACTAAATCTCAAATTGAAGGTGTAGAGAGAGATTAAAAAAAGTGATATTTTTATTGGAAATTAATCCTAATATATTTTTAATTCTATAATTAAGGGAGATCATCATGGACAATACCAGACCCAAGGTCATTGAAGGAAAAGGACACAACGATGGTGGATGTGCCAGTTAAAATCTATATGTTTCATCATAATAGTATCAATATTGGTCTTGAATGACTCCTAATATACACACCAAAAGATTTTTGTTGCGAAATTGACTTAACACTTTCAGTAAATATGAAAGTTTTAGCAGCGAGTTCTTTTTTTCTTTTTTACTAATGTCATTATACTTACTACTATATGCATGTAATTTATTTTCTATTAATCTCCCTAAATTTTATGAAAAAATATTTTAAAAAATTAAATACATTCAATCTTTTGGAAATATAAAAAGAGTTAGTATTTGATATATTCAATTTTTTTACCTTATTTAGTAATTTGAGGAATTTTTAGAAATAAGTACGAAAGGGTTTTAAAAGTTCTTCTAAATATAGAGCTCTTATTTTTAAAATTGTCCTTCACGTCAATTATTTTTTTTTTATTTAACTCCTATTTTTTATCTTTTTATTTTTATTAGCAAAACATATATAAAAATTAAAATGTTAAACAATACAATTCCATATAAGTAATTGGTACGAAGGTGTTGGTGTAAAATTCAAAAAAATTTGAAGTACTATTTGGAAAAGTTTCTAAGAGATATCGAAGTATTTAAAGATGAAACACTTGGATAGATTTGGCGGACCGCCTCGCTTTAGTCCAGATTTGGTGGCAGATGTGGTGAGGAGGGGGAGATCAGCTACTCAATAATTCCAGGGAGAGTGAATCTTTTGTTTGTTAAGAAACATGTTAAGGTGGTTGAGGATGAATTGCACTGTGATTATTAATATCACATTTCAAGCAGGGCAATTCAAGACATTATTTGTCATAATAGCCGACTCAAGTAACTTAGGCTCGGTTTGCCGAGTCGAGTATCTTAGGCTTGGTTTGTGTAAAATATGGGAGACTCAAACTTGAGTAATTTATTTAAACGAGCCAACCTTAAGTAAATGAGCTAAATTTAAAGGTTAAGCTTGACTTGATAAATAAAAAAATAAAGCTTTAAGCTTTTATTGTTTTTTGCTTTTATGAAAATTTTCTTTAAATCATTTTTAAAGTTTATGAATTTAATATTTAATAAATATTTTATAATTAAATAATAATAAATAAATATTTTATTCTTAAAAGAGTGAGTGTTAATATAGAAAGTTATTCCAATGATAATTCTTAATTACTATTTTAGATAAATATTTAAATGACACTGTATAGTAATATTATTAACTATTATGTATATATGTCTGCATTCATTATGTTGATAAATATTTCTTTAATCATATATAATGATACTACATAGTATTAAATAATAACTATCTGTGAAGTCTATAAATCTGTTTAAGTAATTAAACATGATTATAAGACTTAACATCCGTTAGTTTTAATGATTAACAAATAAGATTATATAAAGAACGAATAATATTATATAAAGAACCAATTAGATTATATAAACAGGTTCTACTGAGAAAGATATTTGTTTGTTAATTATGTTTCAGGATGAAATACTCTTTAGAAGAAGAAGATTTTGTGAACAGAATCAGAAGATCAGAATCAGAAGAACAAGAGTGCAGAATCTGAAGAAGATTAATCCTTAACAGAGTTGAAGCAACTGAAGAATAGAAGTGAAGACTTGAAGACTGGCTGAAGAAGTGAAGACTTGAAAACTATCTGGAGAATTGAAAGACTAGGAGACTATCTGAAGAATTGAAGACCAAGAAGACTATCTGAAGAACTGAAGGCAAAAGATATGAAGAAGTACAGATTCAAATATACATCTGTCTGAAGAACAACAATGAACTGAAGAAACGAAGAAGAAGAGTACAAGAAGAAGAAGATACAAAGAAAATGAAGCTACAATTCTTTATCATTTGGAAGGCTCGTCTCTGAAGTTCACTTCTGTTGAGCATATGGGTCGGTAAAACTGAAGGAGCGGACCGACCACCACCATCTGAAGTATTGAAGTTGTCTAAAGCAATGAAACTGTCTGAAGTCATCACCTGTCTGAAGTATGAAGCTGTCTAAAGCAACGAAGCTGTCTGAAAGACTTGAGCTGTCTGAAGTCATCAACCTGTCTTAAGTGTTGAAGCCGTCTGAAGAGCAAGCCCGTCTGAAGACTCGAACCCGTCTGAAGACTGGAACCCGTCTGAAGTTTGGAAGCTGTCTGAAGCTTTAGTAATGACGTGGCATCTTTGCTGATGAAACCTTGCGTTGAAGACTTTTCTAAGTCTCTGCTGCTCGTACGTTTTGAAACACATTTATGGCAACAATCACAGAGGACCTTTCCCGGTGCATTTGAACTTCATACACCACTGAGGAAATCTCTGCAACGCAGCATTCGTAGAAACAACAGTAGCAGCTTTACTGCAGCACCAACGTTGTACTATGTCAGAACTTTCAAGAAACGTGTCTCACAACGGATTAAAGAAGACTATTTGCTGTCTCTAACGATAGTATTTCAACGAGACAATTTCTTTCATTTGTGCAATCTGGAACAAAGCAGAAGAAAGCTCAGGAGACTAAGCAAAAGCAACAAGGAAGATGTTTTGAATAAAATATATTCAATTCAACATCTTTATCTAAATCTCAAAAGAGGAATCTGCAAACAACGACTATTGATCAAGACATCTCATTCAAAGAAGTAATGGTGTCAGGAGCAAATGAAAAAGGAGTATATGCAGAATAAGCAAAAAGGGCAAATTCAACGGATACATACTCTCAAGAAAATCAGAGGAAATCTGAAGAAAGCAGATGCAAGCCGGACAAAACAGAAAAGCAAGCAGATGCAAGATAATGCAAGCTGGATAAAGCAGATGCAAGCAGATGCAAGCTGATGCAAGCTGGATAAAACAGATGCAAGAAAGCAGAAGAATTCAAGAGAGAGAATACACATAATCATCACATCTCTCAAAACAGAGCTCATCAACAGAAGTGTCAGAACGGGAGTATTCTGAACACTCAATATGCTTAAGGAGAAGCAACCGTTTGAGAAGCTATTACACAACGGCTATATGAGCCACATCATCAAAGCTCAACGGTATTATGAATCATCTTCAACGGCTATATTCAAGAGAACATATAAATAGCCTCAAGAAAGAAGTTGAAGATGTTGTTGCAGTGCACAACCAAGCTGGTTGGGTGAAGATTGGAAACAACCATGCAGCTGCTGTTGCAACCAAGTTGGTCTGAATGATCAACCAAGTTGATCAATTGGGATTGTTTTCAAGAAGGTTCTTGAAATCAATCAGGATGAAAATTGTTAACTAGGCTGAGTGTCTTACAGTTAACAAGAGTTGACTCGAGCTTAAAATACATCATGAAAATGTCAACAACGATTGATTAGAGAGTGAATTCTCAATCGGGCTACTGATCAGCTGGTCAGTTAGTTAGATTGTACAGTTGGTCTGTTGATCAAGTGAGTTGGTTGTCGGGAAGGCAATCATGCTGTACAAATGACTATCAAACCGGGTACGGTTTGAAGCTTTGAAGATACCTTGGTATTCCAATGATACGGGTGAGAATGTAGCCCATGGAAACCAATGGTTGGAGAATAAGGCTGGAGCTTAATTTCATATCTTAGCTAGCTACTCTCAGAGGATGTATTCCTCATAGAAAAGACAGGGATTGTACTTAAATTCAAACACTTGTATCATTGTCTATCCTTGTATTTAGTTTGTAATGACTGTATCCTGAGTATGTACTCAGTAATCTCTATGTACAAGAAGAATCTGAGTTGAGAGGTTCTAGCGAACATCTAGCTTAGATTGAGTAGTAATACTCAACACTTAGTTAAGTGTCTGAGAGCCTGGAGAGGCTTGGTGGAAGAAAGAATACTCGTGGTAGAGCCTGAGAGGCTTGATAGAAAGAATACTTGTTGTGTTGGCCTGGAGAGGTTAACATGTGTATCTGTGGTTTCAGATAGTGTGACATATATGTGGCTGCAAGGGTCTGGGGGATTCGGAGTGGCACATATGTGTTGTTGTTATTGTGATTAAAGCTAGTGGTGGTTTGCCACTAGGACTGGATGTAGCTCACGGGGTTTGTGGGTGAACCAGGATAAATTATGTGTCTAAGTCTTCTTTCTCTTAATCTCTTTTACTTACAGTTTTCATATTTACGTTGGGGATTGAAAAGTACATTCATAATAATCTTAACACAACGATTTCAATAAAACAAGCTTTCATACAAACATAACGTTAAAACGTCTCTAGTGTAGGTTGAAAGTATTATAGAAGAATATATTCAGAGGGATGTCTGAAATACCTGTCTGAAGTGAGCCCAACAGGAACTCAGTTCAGACACATGATATATATGGTCTCTGATCATCTAAAGTATTTCAGAAACAGTTCTGAAGGTACTCTTAGTAATATTCTTCAGAAGACACTAAGAGAAGTTTGTTTAAAATCAAAACAATCTTAAGTGTAAGAGAAAGTTTTTAATCTAAATCTTTCATATATTCCGCATGTTTTTAAAATAACTCTGATCTTAAGATTGGTTTTGTACAATGATCACTTAACGTGATTGTTTATTTTAAAGATTTCCAAAATTGTCTTAAAATGTCTAAAATACTATTCAACCCCCCTTCTAGTGTTGCCTGTGGTTCTAACAATTGGTATCAGAGCTCACCTTCGGGTTGAGCATCTAATAATGCAGAAGGAGTAGATCCTCAGAAGATGGAAATCTCACCAGGCTGAAGCAACTCTGAAGAATGACAATGAGAATAGGAAAATCATTTTTCCAATACTCATTATTCGTAAGGCTAAAGCACAGGACGCAACAGAAAAGGAAAGTGAATCTATCTCTAGATCACAAACTGGTAAACCTTTCCTATCTATATTTAAGTTAATATTTTAATATAGCTATTAATCTGTTGCATGATTTGTTTTATTGAAATCGTGAAAAATATGATTACATGATATAATTGTTTCATGCTTTCTAAATTGTGTTAAAATAAATCACTGCATGCTATGTGTTTTACTATGTTTACTGTGTGTGAAAGTATGACTCATTTTATGTATGCTTTACTTATTTAAATATATGTGTTGAAGAGTCACACACGTTAGTAAAGTAATAACTGCGTTTTTAAATTAAGTAAATGAAGAGTCGTGTGTGTTAGTCATAACTGTTTTGAAAATATGAAACGGCACGATGTGAATCACTGAATCATCAACCGGTTTCTCTCAATGGACACGATGCACATCTCTCCACAACTGCTTAGTGGATGAAACCGCTCCTTCATAAAATGAAGCGACGCTTGATTGCCTATTTAAAGGATTGGAAGATCATCAGAAGAACCTCACAGTTTATTTCCTTCCAATTCATCTTAATCTATCTCAATGGCATCAAGATCAGCAATCACATGTGCTCAAAGTCTACGCAAGTATGATGAAAGAATTATTCCCACAAGGGGAGTAAATTTAAGCGACTTTGACAAAGAAGGACTAAAAATCTCTGAGTCTTTCAAGGATGCTGGCTGGATTTCCTTTCTTGAAGAGGCATCGTTCCCCTGGCATGAGCAGAGTGTTCTAGATTTCTGGAACAACTCAGAAGTGTTTCTTGAAGAGACAAGTGGGTATAAACACTTCAGTAATGGGAATGCCTATCAGAATGGACTTCAAGGTTCTGAAGGAAATCATTGGGGTTGAAATAACCGGAAAACAATTCTCTTTAGATTGGGAAATCAATGATAGAGAGAAAGAGATGCATGATCAAATGTTATTGGTCGCAAAACTCTTGAAACACCAGTTTGCTCAAACTTACTGGAAATTCCAGAATTCTGCTGACAATCATTAATTGTTGTATTCTACCCAAAAGGAAGGATACAATCATCATCTCTGATATGGAAAGATTCGTGCTGATACATCTCCTTCAAAGGAAAAGATTAAATCTTCCCAGAATCATCCTCTACCATATGATGAGAAGAAAATTAGAAGAAGTCAAAGTCTTTCCCCATACTACACTGATTATGAAAATCCTTCAATATAAAGGATTTCCTATTGAAAGATTCTTTGACCAGGAGCCATCACCCTTGTTCACTATAAGGAATATGAACACTCCAAGGGATACCAGCAGAGATAAAGAAGAACACAATTCTCCGTCATCAACTCAGAATCATATGGAGTCATCTGATTCTCTAAGAAATCATGGAGATTTAAGAAGAAATTTTTCAGAAGATGTAATATAAGGAAGTTGAATGAACGCATCGGACGACTGGAAGAAAACACTCAGATTCTATCAACGTGATCTGCAGATGCTGAAAACACAAAGGAGAAAGTCAGTGCCAATGAGAACAAACCTGTTAAAGATCAATGATACACTTGTGTTCTGAAATTTTTTTTCTCTGTATCTATGTCTTTCTGTTTTGAGTCCATTTCACTTTCTATCTCTGTTTATATGTTTCTCTTAATATTAACATTCTATGTGTTCTATTTGTTTATATGTGTTTCCTTTTGTGCACATTTAAGTCTATCAATAACATAACTCTATCCTTAATTGATTAACAAATTGTATTTCTAAAAGATAAATTTAATTAACCTAATAAGATAATTTCTAAATTTGATAAAATGTTATCTGTAATTTTTAAAATACTTAATTTAAATAAACAAATTACAACCAGGTACTACTGAAAGGTACTTCTAGTTTATGCATGTTCAGAAAACAGGTTTTTGAAGATAATCTCAAGAAAACCTTCAGAATGAAATACCGTCTGAACGGATAAATCATGTGACATCATCTAAAAGGATGGGTAGTGTGATAACATCTCCATGTCTGAACCTGTTCAGAAAGTTCAAAATAAACTCACTGAAACTATGGTCAACAATGTTAAGATGGTTAACACTCTATGCACCAAACCTAACTTAATCTCTGAGTGGATTATACTAACTTAGTAATATCTCTATTCATCTAGCCCGTTCAGAAGGCTCCTTATGGACTGTCTGAAATCGTGGGTCTAAAATGTTAAGGGATAGTTACTCAAGTCAGTAGAATCCAACTCAATTGTAAAGGGGTAGGTTAAGATGACTGTTTAAAGATTCTCTGGAGCACAAAAGACAAAACATACTGGAACGTGCAGACATCAAGCAACATCAAGATGAAAGAAAAGTCTTTCAAGCAGAAGTAATGTCAGAAGAGACTTCTTTACCCAATGGACAATAACCAAATTCATGGTAACATCACTTCATCTTAAAAACTTTTATAGCTTTGAATACCTGTCCTCCATAAATACTTTTTAAAAAGCCCTTAAGAAACCTTTATTAAGTACAAACTTAAAGACTTATAAAAAAGTTCTCAGATACATGCCTTTACAAAAAAATTTCTCTCTCTCAAAATATTTTCGAAAAGTTTTTCAAACATAAATTTATAAAACCTTCCTCTCTCTCTGTCTTTAAACATATTTTGTCTTTTAAAATCTATGTTTTCAAAAATGTGTTTTGGCATTTTTTTATTATTTCTTTATATTCTTTTATCTCGAAAATTTGTTTTCAAAAAACTTCCTCATGTCTCCTCTTAATGCTTCAACCGGGACTACATGTTGCTTCGGTTCATAATGGACACTACATAACTTCCAATGAAAGTAGCCTATAAAAGCAATCCTAAGCTTGCTCAGAAAATCATCTCGAACACTCAAACTTCCTGCTTCTCTTCTCTCTATCTTTTCAAAGTTCTCAAAATTCTTATGAGATCCTAAGGCAACTCTTCTCATTCAAGGATAGCCTAAGAACTTAATAAGAAACAACCGTAGAACAAAAAGAATAACAAAGAATGAAAGAAGCAGCACAGGAACAAAGACTCATTGGTATCAATGTAGTCTTAGAAAAGACTGAACTCCTCTGGATGATGTATGAATGAGAAGAAGGGTACAGATTCCTCTTCAAAATCTTCTTACAACGTTCAGACATGGAGATCATACTTTCTACCGTTCCATGTGCTAAACGAAGTTTGTAGCTGAAGGGGATTGACAAGGGCTACAGAGGAATCTGTTGGGTCTGGAAGTAGCCAGAGGAGCATTTTTAAATCTCCTCTCCCTTTTCAAAACTTCTTTTGAAATTTTTTTGTTTAATGTAGTTTTCCTTCTTTTTTTCTTAATGTTTTGTTTAGGTTTCTCTTTTGAGTTTTCTTTTCAAACCTGTATCTGAGTAACTGTAAAGATTTAATAAAAATCTTCTTTGTTTTAGTTTCTTTTATGCTTCATAACCTCTTGATAATTGCTTAACAAAATTTTAACCATAACAAGCAATCTAAAACTTCTCTCTGTTTAATGGAAGATAAATAGGGGAGAAATTCTTAAAAGATTGTAGAAAACTAATCAACTTAGGGGTGAGAAACCTCAGTATTAAGACGTAGATCTTTAAGCGTAACAAATTTAACAGGAGAAATATATCTGTCCAAACGATACATTATTTAACATTTGGTATAGGGTTACATTAACTTATAATATAAACCTTTTAATTAATGACAAAAGGGGGAGAAATATAAACTAACAAAATACTAAAAAGAATGTGACAAAAAGGGAAATATAGGGAGAGTATAGGAAGAAGAAATAAATAGCAAAGAAATATAAAATACAGTAAGGAAGGATAACAAACTAAGAGAGTTCTAATAATAAGTAAGAATAACAATAAGTCATAACAATAGGTATTTGAAATCTTAACAAGAGAATTTTAACAATCGTTTATCTAAAATTTCTGAAGTATTATATAACAATAGGTATCTGAAGGGTTCTAATAACAATAGGTGTCTGAAATCTTAACAAGAAAAATTTTAACAATCGTTTATCTAAGATATCTGAAATATTAAAGATAAACTTGTAACAGTTGGTTAATAAAAGATTTAACAATTAGAATTGATTAATTAAAGACTTAATTGGTTCAGAAGATATCTAAAAGAATCAATGCCTGTCTCAGGGGGAGTAATATAGATAGGGGGAGTAATAAAATCTATTATCTTATTTTATTATCTCTCATTTCTTTTTATACCCATTTTGTCAGTAATATATAATTTATTTGTCATCATTAAAAAGGGGGAGATTGTGAAGTCTATAAATCTGTTTAAGTAATTAAACATGATTATAAGACTTAACATCCGTTAGTTTTAATGATTAACAAATAAGATTATATAAAGAACGAATAATATTATATAAAGAGCCAATTAGATTATATAAACAGGTTCCACTGAGAAAAGTATTTGTTTGTTAATTATGTTTCAGGATGAAATACCCTTTAGAAGAAGAAGAAGATTTTGTGAACAGAATCAGAATCAGAAGATCGGAATCAGAAGAACAAGAGTGCAGAATCTGAAGAAGATTAATCCTTAACAGAGTTGAAGCAACTGAAGAATAGAAGTGAAGACTTGAAGACTGACTGAAGAAGTGAAGACTTGAAAACTATCTGAAGAATTGAAAGACTAGGAGACTATCTGAAGAATTGAAGACCAAGAAGACAATCTGAAGAACTGAAGGCAAAAGAATGAAGAAGTACGGATTCAAATATACATCTGTCTGAAGAACAACAATGAACTGAAGAAACGAAGAAGAAAAGATACAAGAAGAAGAAGATACAAAGAAGAATGAAGCTACAATTCTATTATCATAAGGAAGAAGGCTTCTGAAGTTTCAACCAGTATGAAGAATTGAAGTTGTCTGAAGGACGCAATCCGTCTGAAGTATTGAAGCTGTCTAAAACAATGAAGCTGTCTGAAGTCATCAACTTGTCTGAAGTATTGAAGCTGTCTAAGCAACGAAGCTGTCTGAAAGACTTGAGCTGTCTGAAGTCATCAACCTGTCTTAAGTGTTGAAGCCGTCTGAAGAGCCAAGCCCGTCTGAAGACTCGAACCCGTCTGAAGACTGGAACCCGTCTGAAGTTTGGAAGCTGTCTGAAGCTTTAGTAATGACGAGGCATCTTTGCTAAAACCTTGCGTGAAGAATTTTCTAAGTCTCTGCTGCTCGTACGTTTTGAAACACATTTATGGCAACAATCACAGAGACCTTTCCCGGTGCATTTGAACTTCATACACCACTGAGGAATCTCTGCAACGCAGCATTCGCAGAAACAACAGTAGCAGCTTTACTGCAGCACCAACGTTGTACTATGTCAGAACTTTCAAGAAGCGTGTCTCACAACGGATTAAAAGAAGACTATTTGCTGTCTCTAAACGATAGTATTTCAACGAGACATTTCTTCATTGTGCAATCTGGAACAAAGCAGAAGAAAAGCTCAGGAGACTAAGGAAAAGCAACAAGGAAGATGTTTGAATAAAATATATTCAATTCAACATCTTTATCTAAATCTCAAAAGAGGAATCTGCAAACAATGACTATTGATCAAGACATCTCATTCAAAGAAGTAATGATGTCAGGAGCAAATGAAAAAAGGAGTATATGCAGAATAAGCAAAAAGGACAAATTCAAAGGATACATACTCTCAAGAAAATCAGAGGAAATCTGAAGAAAGCAGATGCAAGCCGGACAAAACAAGAAAAAGCAAGCAGATGCAAGATAATGCAAGCTGGATAAAGCAGATGCAAGCAGATGCAAGCTGGAGCAAGCAGATGCAAGCTGGATAAAACAGATGCAAGAAAGCAGAAGAATTCAAGAGAGAGAATACACATAATCATCACATCTCTCAAAACAGAGCTCATCAACAGAAGTGTCAGAACGGGAGTATTCTGAACACTCAATATGCTTAAGGAGAAGCAACCGTTTGAGAAGCTATTACACAACGGCTATATGAGCCACATAATCAGAAGCTCAACGGTATTATGAATTATCTTCAACGGCTATATTCAAGAAGAACATATAAATAGCCTCAAGAAAGAAGTTGAAGATGTTGTTGCAGTGCAGAACCAAGCTGGTTGGGTGGAAGATTGGAAACAACCATGCAGCTGCTGTTGCAACCAAGTTGGTCTGAATGATCAACCAAGTTGGATCAATCGGGATTGTTTTTCAAGAAGGTTCTTGAAATCAATCAGGATGAAAATTGTTAACTAGGCTGAGTGTCTTACAGTTAACAAGAGTTGACTCGAGCTAAAATACATCATGAAAATGTCAACAACGATTGATCAGAGAGTGAATTCTCAATCGGGTTACTGATCAGCTGGTCAGTTAGTTAGATTGTACAGTTGGTCTGTTGATCAAGTGAGTTGGTTGTCGGGAAGGCAATCATACTGTACAAATGACTATCAAACCGGGTACGGTTTGAAGCTTTGAAGATACCTTGGTATTCCAATGATACGGGTGAGAATGTAGCCCATGGAAACCAATGGTTGGAGAATAAGGCTGGAGCTTAATTTCATATCTTAGCTAGCCTACTCTCAGAGGATGTATTCCTCATAGAAAAGACAGGGATTGTACTTAAATTCAAACACTTGTATCACTGTCTATCCTTGTATTTAGTTTGTAATGACTGTATCCTGAGTATGTACTCAGTAATCTCTATGTACAAGAAGAATCTGAGTTGAGAGGTTCTAGCGAACATCTAGCTTAGATTGAGTAGTAATACTCAACACTTAGTTAAGTGTCTGAGAGCCTGGAGAGGCTTGGTGGAAAAAGAATACTCGTGGTAGAGCCTGGAAAGGCTTGATAGAAAAGAATACTTGTTGTGTTGGCCTGGAGAGGTTAACATGTGTATCTGTGGTTTCAGATAGTGTGTCATATATGTGGCTGCAAGGGTCTGGGGGATTCGGAGTGGCACATATGTGTTGTTGTTATTGTGATTAAAAGCTAGTGGTGGTTTGCCACTAGGACTGGATGTAGCTCACGGGGTTTGTGGGTGAACCAGGATAAATTCTGTGTCTAAGTCTTCTTTCCCTTAATCTCTTTTACTTACAGTTTTCATATTTACGTTGGGGATTGAAAAGTACATTCATAATAATCTTAACACAACGATTTCAATAAAACGGGCTTTCATACAAACATAACGTTAAAACGTCTCTAGTGTAGGTTGAAGTATTATAGATAAATATATTCAGAGGGATGTCTGAAATACCTGTCTGAAGTGAGCCCAACAGGAACTCAGTTCAGACACATGATATAGATGGTCTCTGATCATCTAAAGTATTTCAGAAACAGTTCTGAAGGTACTCTTAGTAATATTCTTCAGAAGAGACTAAGAGAAGTTTGTTTAAAATCAAAACAATCTTAAGTGTAAGAGAAAGTTTTTAATCTAATCTTTCATATATTCCGCATGTTTTTAAAATAACTCTGATCTTAAGATTGGTTTTGTACAATGATCACTTAACGTGATTGTTTATTTTAAAGATTTCCAAAATTGTCTTAAAATGTCTAAAACACTATTCAACCCCCCCTTCTAGTGTTGCCTGTGGTTCTAACAATATCATCACATTAAATAATTATAATATGTTTGTTAAAATGGCATATAAATGATTTGAAGGAATATGTATTTTTTGACGAAATTTTAAGGAATATGTAAAATGTCTTCAATTTTATTTACGAATGTAATTATTGATATAACTTAATAGATATATTTAAATTAATTTAATCATAGTTATTCCTTCTACTATAAAACAAGGGGATTTTGCTTCAAAGTTATAACAAGATGAAAAGGCTAACTGTCTCCGAGAACAAGTAGTCCTTTACTAGGGATTCAAATCCTTTGTCTCCAAAGTATGTCACACACCCTGTCCTCGCAATTAAAAATGGACATTTGTTATCATAATCCATGCCAGGAATTAACTTGATCTAACATCGTTACCAGACATTTATAGAAAAAATCGGTTGCGTTCATAATTTGGTCTCCTTATTTTGCGCGCATATCTCGTTCTCCTTTCTTTACCGTTATTGAGTTGCTCCGTTGTGGTTTTCGTCTTACCACTGCATTTGGTATTTCACATTGCAAGTTGTGAAGTTCACTACTCTTGTTCTCATCATCATAAAAATGGCGTGTTAACAGAAGAAAGTGTAACCACCGGGATCAGTGACCAGTTCATTAATGGGAAACATTGCATCCACTATAAGCAACCCTTTTCATCAAAACACTTAGGGTGCACTTTCACTAGTCAAGCACCCATAGAAAATTGCCAACCAAAATAGTTCCCTTCCATGCAATGTTAACCGAACAATCAATTAGCCATTGACTCACAGAGAAACATTACATTAAATGTAAAAAATATGGCTCACTTTACGAGTTCAATATTATCGTTACTTGCAATGAAGTAGAACGAGAAGAAGATAAGCTAGCATTCTCTACATGGACGTGTTGAACCCGACATGGAGAACCTTGTCGATGGCCATGGGTAGAGAAGTATGCAGGTGACAACAAAGACTTGCTCTACCCCAATTCAGATGAGTGGCAGAGTAGCAATAATAGGCCGCGAAAATAGAACATGGAGAGAAGGTTTCAATTAACAGGAAGATTGAGTTGTAACAAAGGAACGTTAACGGTGTTAATTTAAGTGTATTGCTGATGTATAAATTTTAGTTGAAGTATCAAATAATATTGGAGGGTCAGAGATGGAGACAGGAAAGGGAGACGAGAGATTTGAATCCTTTTACGAGATGTTCAAAAAAAGCAATTATGTTTCTTATTTGCGAAGAAAGCAAAACAACCCAAATTTCAAAAGTGAAATATTAAGGAGACAAATTTTTTTTTTGTTAATTTAAAGGAGACAAATTAATAAAGGAGAATAATTTCTCATTATTTTTGGTATTATAATGATACAGTTTTACAAATCACTAGATCTTAACGTTCCACTTACAGATATGCTTTTTGATTTCCTGGCTAAAAATACTGAAAGTGGTGATGCAGTTGGTTGTGACAACAACATGCTGCTTAAACAAGTTCAATATCTTCACCTTCCCTGGAACTCTTGAAAAGCTGCTCATTGTAAACACCCCCGAATGAAGGTCTTTCTTGAAATATGGACTGGAAACAATGCGTGGAGTAATCACATTCATGGTCGTATTCATCCTTATTGTGTGCCTTGCCTTAGCTTTTCCTGGTGGCCCTCTTGCCTCTCCCACCATGATGCCACGGTAGTACAGAGTTGCGGTGGTGTTACTGTACTCAAAGGATTCAAAGTTTGGGTTTTTCATGGATACATCTACGATTAGTGTGGTGTTGCCGATAGGATTTAATTTTGCAACTTTGACATTGTTGATTTGCATAATGGGATCCTTGACATGAAACACGGTGAGTATCGCAACACCTATGAGTAATGCTGCTAGAAGCAGTAACAGAGCTAACAGGAAAACGCACCGTTTCATGAAACCATGTTTTTGATGCTCTGCCATGGCTGTCTGGGAAAACGTAGATGAATTGGGTTTTGGAAATTGCAACTAATTGTGTTTGTGTGTGTTGTTCTACGCTCTTTGTTCTGCTATTAAGCTTAAGAAAGTGTGGCTCATCTTCCTTAAAATTATGCTTTTTACGTGTTGGTGTGAAAAATCCAACGCTTTGCGTTCTCTCACGGTTATACTATTTTATTTTGATTTGATTTTTTTTTGGTTACAAAGAAAAGCAATAACAGCAGAAACAAGGCAAAAAGCAAACTAAATAATGGAGTTTGTTACTAATATCTCCACTAACTGCAAATTAAAGGAGGATTCTCCATAACCATCAGCCCAACAACGCTTCTAACCTCCAAGTTTGGCCAAGAAGTTAGCAATCACATTTGCTTCACGTAATAGATGAGACACTCTAATATCCCAACCATAATAAAGTAGCTTGACAATCACAAGAATAATGCCACCAAACCGAGTTCCTTCTGATGGAGTCCCTCTGTTGATAATATGAAGAGCCTTCAAGGAGTTAGATTCTACTAAAAGCTTACGACATCCCTTGTCCCAAGCAATAAACAAACCAAATTTCAGAGCACACAGTTCAGCAAAGAGACTGCTCCCCTGCCCACAGTTACAGGAGAAACCATTTTGATTTGATTTATCATCAAACTTAGAATAATTATTACACTAAATCTCAAATTTAAGGTGTAGAGAGAGATTAAAAAAGTGATAATTTTATTGGAAATTAATCCTAATATATTTTTTAATTCTATAATTAAGGGAGATAGCATCATGGACAATACCGGACCCAAGGTCATTGAAGGGAAAGGACACAACGATGGTGGATGTGCCAGTTGAAATCTATATATGTTTCATCGTAATAGTATCAATATTGGTGTTGAACGACTCCTAATATACACACCAAAAGATTTTTTGGTGTGAAATTGACTTAACACTTTCAGTAGATATGGAAGTTTTAGCAGCGAGTTCTTTTTTTCTTTTTTACTAATGTCATTATACTTACTACTATATGCATGTAATTTATTTTCTATTAATCTCCCTAAATTTTATGAAAAAATATTTAAAAAATTAAATACATTCAATCTTTTGGAAATATAAAAGAGTTAGTATTTGATATATTCAATTTTTTTCCCTTATTTAGTAATTTGAGGAATTTTTAGAAATAAGTACGAAAGGGTTTTAAAATAGTTCTTCTAAATATAGAGCTCTTTATTTTTAAAATTCTCCTTCACGTCAATTATTTTATTTTTTATTTAACTCCTATTTTTTATCTTTTTATTTTTATTATGCAAAAACATATATAAAATTAAATGTTAAACAATACAATTCCATATAAGTAATTGGTACGAAGGTGTTGGTGTAAAATTCAAAAAATTTTGAAGTACCATTGGAAAAGTTTCTAAGAGATATCGAAGTATTTAAAGATGAAACACTTGGATAGATTTGGCGGACCGCCTGGCTTTAGTCCAGATTTGGTGGCAGATGTGGTGAGGAGGGGGAGATCAGCTACTCAATAATTCCAGGGAGAGTGAATCTTTTGTTTGTTAAGAAACATGTTAAGGTGGTTGAGGATGAATTGCACTGTGATTATTAATATCACATTTCAAGCACGGCAATTCAAGACATTACTTGTCATAATAGCCGAGTCAAGTACCTTAGGCTCGGTTTGCCGAGTCGAGTATCTTAGGCTTGGTTTGTGTAAAATATGGGAGACTCAAACTTGACTAATTTATTTAAACGAGCCAACCTTAAAGTAAATGAGCTAAATTTAAAGGTTAAGCTTGACTTGATAAAATAAAAAAATAAAGCTTTAAGCTTTTATTGTTTTTTGCTTTTATGAAAATTTTCTTTAAATCATTTTTAAAGTTTATGAATTTAATATTTAATAAATATTTTATAATTAAATAATAATATAAATAAATATTTTATTCTTAAAAGAGTGAGTGTTAATATAGAAAGTTATTCCAATGATAATTGTTAATTACTATTTTAGAAAATATTTAAATGACACTGTATAGTAATATTATTAACTATTATGTATATATGTCTGCATTCATTATGTTGACAAATATTTCTTTAATCATATATAATGATACTACATAGTATTAAATAATAACTATCATCACATTAAATAATTATAATATGTTTGTTAAAATGGCATATAAATGATTTGAAGGAATATGTATTTTTTGGCGAAATTTTAAGGAATATGTAAAATGTCTTCCATTTTATTTACGAATGTAATTATTGATATAACTTGATAGATATATTTAAATTAATTTAATCGTAGTTATTCCTTCCACTATAAAACAAGGGGATTTTGCTTCAAAGTTATAACAAGATGAAAAGGCTAACTGTCTCCGAGAACAAGTAGTCCTTTACTAGGGATTCAAATCCTTTGTCTCCAAAGTATGTCACACACCCTGTCCTCGCAATTAAAAATGGACATTTGTTATCATAATCCATGCCAGGAATTAACTTGATCTAACGTCGTTACCAGACATTTATAGAAAAAATCGGTTGCGTTCATAATTTGGTCTCCTTATTTTGCGCGCATATCTCGTTCTCCTTTCTTTCCCGTTATTGAGTTGCTCCCGTTGTGGTTTTCGTCTTACACACTGCATTTGGTATTTCACATTGCAAGTTGTGAAGTTCACTACTCTTGTTCTCATCATCATAAAAAATTGGCGTGTTAACAGAAGAAAGTGTAACCACCGGGATCAGTGACCAGTTCATTAATGGGAAACATTGCATCCACTATAAGCAACCCTTTTCATCAAACACTTAGGGTGCACTTTCACTAGTCAAGCACCCATAGAAAATTGCCAACCAAAATAGTTCCCTTCCATGCAATGTTAACCGAACAATCAATTAGCCATTGACTCACAGAGAAACATTGCATTAAATGTAAAAAATATGGCTCACTTTACGAGTTCAATATTATCGTTACTTGCAATGAAGTAGGACGGAGAAGATAAGCTAGCATTCTCTACATGGACGTGTTGAACCCCGAACATGGAGAACCTTGTCGATGGCCATGGGTAGAGAAGTATGCAGGTGACAACAAAGACTTGCTCTACCCCAATTCAGATGAGTAGCAGTAGCAATAATAGGCCGCGAAAATAGAACATGGAGAGAAGGTTTTCAATTAACAGGAAGATTGAGTTGTAACAAAGGAACGTTAACGGTGTTAATTTAAGTGTATTGCTGATGTATAAATTTTAGTTGAAGTATCAAATAATTATTGGAGGGTCAGAGATGGAGACAGGAAAAGGGAGACGAGAGATTTGAATCCTTTTACGAGATGTTCAAAAAAAAGCAATTATGTTTCTTATTTGCGAAGAAAGCAAAACAACCCAAAATTTCAAAAGTGAAATATTAAAGGAGACAATTTTTTTTTTGTTAATTTAAAGGAGACAAATTAAATAAAGGAGAATAATTTCTCATTATTTTTGGTATTATAATGATACAGTTTTACAAATCACTAGATCTTAACGTTCCACTTACAGATATGCTTTTTGATTTCCTGGCTAAAAATACTGAAAGTGGTGATGCAGTTGGTTGTGACAACAACATGCTGCTTAAACAAGTTCAATATCTTCACCTTCCCTGGAACTCTTGAAAAGCTGCTCATTGTAAACACCCCCGAATGATGGTCTTTCTTGAAATACGGACTGGAAACAATGCGTGGAGTAATCACATTCATGGTCGTATTCATCCTTATTGTGTGCCTTGCCTTAGCTTTTCCTGGTGGCCCTCTTGCCTCTCCCACCATGATGCCACGGTAGTACAGAGTTGCGGTGGTGTTACTGTACTCAAAGGATTCAAAGTTTGGGTTTTTCATGGATACATCTACGATTAGTGTGGTGTTGCCGATAGGATTTAATTTTGCAACTTTGACATTGTTGATTTGCATAATGGGATCCTTGACATGAAACACGGTGAGTATCGCAACACCTATGAGTAATGCTGCTAGAAGCAGTAACAGAGCTAACAAGAAAACGCACCGTTTCATGAAACCAAGTTTTTGATGCTCTGCCATGGCTGTCTGGGAAAACGTAGATGAATTGGGTTTTGGAAATTGCAACTAATTGTGTTTGTGTGTGTTGTTCTACGCTCTTTGTTCTGCTATTTAAGCTTAAGAAAGTGTGGCTCATCTTCCTTAAAATTATGTCTTTTACGTGTTGGTGTGAAAAATCCAACACTTTGCGTTCTCTCACGGTTATACTATTTTATTTTGATTTGATTTTTTTTTGGATACAAAGAAAAGCAATAACAGCAGAAACAAGGCAAAAAGCAAACTAAGTAATGGAGTTTGTTACTAATATCTCCACTAACTGCAAATTAAAGGAGGATTCTCCATAACCATCCGCCCAACAACGCTTCTAACCTCCAAGTTTGGCCAAGAAGTTAGCAATCACGTTTGCTTCACGTAATAGATGAGACACTCTAATATCCCAACCACAATAAAGTAGCTTGACAATCACAAGAATAATGCCACCAAACCGAGTTCCTTCTGATGGAGTCCCTCTGTTGATAATATGAAGAGCCTTCAAGGAGTTAGATTCTACTAAAAGCTTACGACATCCCTTGTCCCAAGCAATAAACAAACCAAATTTCAGAGCACACAGTTCAGCAAAGAGACTACTCCCCTGCCCACAGTTACAGGAGAAACCATTTTGATTTGAGTTATCATCAAACTTAGAATAATTATTACACTAAATCTCAAATTTAAGGTGTAGAGAGAGATTAAAAAAAGTGATAATTTTATTGGAAATTAATCCTAATATATTTTTTAATTCTATAATTAAGGGAGATAGCATCGTGGACAATACCAGACCCAAGGTCATTGAAGGGAAAGGACACAACGATGGTGGATGTGCCAGTTAAAATCTATATATGTTTCATCGTAATAGTATCAATATTGGTGTTGGACGACTCCTAATATACACACCAAAAGATTTTTTGGTGTAAAATTGACTTAACACTTTCAGTAGATATGGAAGTTTTAGCAGTCAGTTCTTTTTTTCTTTTTTACTAATGTCATTATACTTACTACTATATGCATGTAATTTATTTTCTATTAATCTCCCTAAATTTTATGAAAAAATATTTAAAAAAATTAAATACATTCAATCTTTTGGAAATATAAAAAGAGTTAGTATTTGATATATTCAATTTTTTTACCTTATTTAGTAATTTGAGGAATTTTTAGAAATAAGTACGAAAGGGTTTTAAAATAGTTCTTCTAAATATAAAGCTCTTTATTTTTAAAATTCTCCTTCACGTCAATTATTTTATTTTTTATTTAACTCCTATTTTTTATCTTTTTACTTTTATTATGCAAAAACATATATAAAAATTAAAATGTTAAACAATACAATTCCATATAAGAAATTGGTACGAAGGTGTTGGTGTAAAATTCAAAAAATTTTGAAGTACTATTTGGAAAAGTTTCTAAGAGATATCGAAGTATTTAAAGATGAAACACTTGGATAGATTTGGCGGACCGCCTCGTTTTAGTCCAGATTTGGTGGCAGATGTGGTGAGGAGGGGGAGATCAGCTACTCAATAATTCCAGGGAGAGTGAATCTTTTGTTTGTTAAGAAACATGTTAAGGTGGTTGAGGATGAATTGCACTGTGATTATTAATATCACATTTCAAGCAGGGCAATTCAAGACATTACTTGTCATAATAGCCGAGTCAAGTACCTTAGGCTCGGTTTGCCGAGTCGAGTATCTTAGGCTTGGTTTGTGTAAAATATGGGAGACTCAAACTTGACTAATCTATTTAAACGAGCCAACCTTAAAGTAAATGAGCTAAATTTAAAGGTTAAGCTTGACTTGATAAAATAAAAAAAATAAAGCTTTAAGCTTTTATTGTTTTTTGCTTTTATGAAAATTTTCTTTAAATCATTTTTAAAGTTTATGAATTTAATATTTAATAAATATTTTATAATTAAATAATAATATAAATAAATATTTTATTCTTAAAAGAGTGAGTGTTAATATAGAAAGTTATTCCAATGATAATTGTTAATTACTATTTTAGAAAAATATTTAAATGACACTGTATAGTAATATTATTAACTATCATGTATATATGTCGCCATTCATTATGTTGATAAATATTTCTTTAATCATATATAATGATACTACATAGTATTAAATAATAACTATCATCACATTAAATAATTATAATATGTTTGTTAAAATGGCATATAAATGATTTGAAGGAATATGTATTTTTTGGCGAAATTTTAAGGAATATGTAAAATGTCTTCAATTTTATTTACGAATGTAATTATTGATATAACTTGATAGATATATTTAAATTAATTTAATCATAGTTATTCCTTCCACTATAAAACAAGGGGATTTTGCTTCAAAGTTATAACAAGATGAAAAGGCTAACTGTCTCCGAGAACAAGTAGTCCTTTACTAGGGATTCAAATCCTTTGTCTCCAAAGTATGTCACACACCCTGTCCTCGCAATTAAAAATGGACATTTGTTATCATAATCCATGCCAGGAATTAACTTGATCTAACGTCGTTACCAGACATTTATAGAAAAAATCGGTTGCGTTCATAATTTGGTCTCCTTATTTTGCGCGCATATCTCGCTCTCCTTTCTTTCCCGTTATTGAGTTGCTCCCGTTGTGGTTTTCGTCTTACACACTGCATTTGGTATTTCACATTGCAAGTTGTGAAGTTCACTACTCTTGTTCTCATCATCATAAAAAATTGGCGTGTTAACAGAAGAAAGTGTAACCACCGGGATCAGTGACCAGTTCATTAATGGGAAACATTGCATCCACTATAAGCAACCCTTTTCATCAAACACTTAGGGTGCACTTTCACTAGTCAAGCACCCATAGAAAATTGCCAACCAAAATAGTTCCCTTCCATGCAATGTTAACCGAACAATCAATTAGCCATTGACTCACAGAGAAACATTGCATTAAATGTAAAAAATATGGCTCACTTTACGAGTTCAATATTATCGTTACTTGCAATGAAGTAGAATGGAGAAGATAAGCTAGCATTCTCTACATGGACGTGTTGAACCCCGAACATGGAGAACCTTGTCGATGGCCATGGGTAGAGAAGTATGCAGGTGACAACAAAGACTTGCTCTACCCCAATTCAGATGAGTAGCAGTAGCAATAATAGGCCGCGAAAATAGAACATGGAGAGAAGGTTTTCAATTAACAGGAAGATTGAGTTGTAACAAAGGAACGTTAACGGTGTTAATTTAAGTGTATTGTTGATGTATAAATTTTAGTTGAAGTATCAAATAATTATTGGAGGGTCAGAGATGGAGACAGGAAAAGGGAGACGAGAGATTTGAATCCTTTTACGAGATGTTCAAAAAAAAGCAATTATGTTTCTTATTTGCGAAGAAAGCAAAACAACCCAAAATTTCAAAAGTGAAATATTAAAGGAGACAAATTTTTTTTTTGTTAATTTAAAGGAGACAAATTAAATAAAGGAGAATAATTTCTCATTATTTTTGGTATTATAATGATACAGTTTTACAAATCACTAGATCTTAACGTTCCACTTACAGATATGCTTTTTGATTTCCTGGCTAAACATACTGAAAGTGGTGATGCAGTTGGTTGTGACAACAACATGCTGCTTAAACAAGTTCAATATCTTCACCTTCCCTGGAACTCTTGAAAAGCTGCTCATTGTAATCACCCCCGAATGAAGGTCTTTCTTGAAATACGGACTGGAAACAATGCGTGGAGTAATCACATTCATGGTCGTATTCATCCTTATTGTGTGCCTTGCCTTAGCTTTTCCTGGTGGCCCTCTTGCCTCTCCCACCATGATGCCACGGTAGTACAGAGTTGCGGTGGTGTTACTGTACTCAAAGGATTCAAAGTTTGGGTTTTTCATGGATACATCTACGATTAGTGTGGTGTTGCCGATAGGATTTAATTTTGCAACTTTGACATTGTTGATTTGCATAATGGGATCCTTGACATGAAACACGGTGAGTATCGCAACACCTATGAGTAATGCTACTAGAAGCAGTAACAGAGCTAACAAGAAAACGCACCGTTTCATGAAACCAAGTTTTGATGCTCTGCCATGGCTGTCTGGGAAAACGTAGATGAATTGGGTTTTGGAAATTGCAACTAATTGTGTTTGTGTGTGTTGTTCTACGCTCTTTGTTCTGCTATTTAAGCTTAAGAAAGTGTGGCTCATCTTCCTTAAAATTATGCCTTTTACGTGTTGGTGTGAAAAATCCAACGCTTTGCGTTCTCTCACGGTTATACTATTTTATTTTGATTTGATTTTTTTTTGTTACAAAGAAAAGCAATAACAGCAGAAACAAGGCAAAAAGCAAACTAAATAATGGAGTTTGTTACTAATATCTCCACTAACTGCAAATTAAAGGAGGATTCTCCATAACCATCAGCCCAACAACGCTTCTAACCTCCAAGTTTGGCCAAGAAGTTAGCAATCACGTTTGCTTCACGTAATAGATGAGACACTCTAATATCCCAACCACAATAAAGTAGCTTGACAATCACAAGAATAATGCCACCAAACCGAGTTCCTTCTGATGGAGTCCCTCTGTTGATAATATGAAGAGCCTTCAAGGAGTTAGATTCTACTAAAAGCTTACGACATCCCTTGTCCCAAGCAATAAACAAACCAAATTTCAGAGCACACAGTTCAGCAAAGAGACTGCTCCCCTGCCCACAGTTACAGGAGAAACCATTTTGATTTGAGTTATCATCAAACTTAGAATAATTATTACACTAAATCTCAAATTTAAGGTGTAGAGAGAGATTAAAAAAAGTGATAATTTTATTGGAAATTAATCCTAATATATTTTTTAATTCTATAATTAAGGGAGATAGCATCATGGACAATACCAGACCCAAGGTCATTGAAGGGAAAGGACACAACGATGGTGGATGTGCCAGTTAAAATCTATATATGTTTCATCGTAATAGTATCAATATTGGTGTTGAACGACTCCTAATATACACACCAAAAGATTTTTTGGTGTGAAATTGACTTAACACTTTCAGTAGATATGGAAGTTTTAGCAGCGAGTTCTTTTTTTCTTTTTTACTAATGTCATTATACTTACTACTATATGCATGTGATTTATTTTCTATTAATCTCCCTAAATTTTATGAAAAAATATTTAAAAAAATTAAATACATTCAATCTTTTGGAAATATAAAAAGAATTAGTATTTGATATATTCAATTTTTTTACCTTATTTAGTAATTTGAGGAATTTTTAGAAATAAGTACGAAAGGGTTTTAAAATAGTTCTTCTAAATATAGAGCTCTTTATTTTTAAAATTGTCCTTCACGTCAATTATTTTATTTTTTATTTAACTCCTATTTTTTATCTTTTTATTTTTATTATGCAAAAACATATATAAAAATTAAAATGTTAAACAATACAATTCCATATAAGTAATTGGTACGAAGGTGTTGGTGTAAAATTCAAAAAATTTTGAAGTACTATTTGGAAAAGTTTCTAAGATATATCGAAGTATTTAAAGATGAAACACTTGGATAGATTTGGCGGACCGCCTCGTTTTAGTCCAGATTTGGTGGCAGATGTGGTGAGGAAGGGGAGATCAGCTACTCAATAATTCCAGGGAGAGTGAATCTTTTGTTTGTTAAGAAACATGTTAAGGTGGTTGAGGATGAATTGCACTGTGATTATTAATATCACATTTCAAGCACGGCAATTCAAGACATTACTTGTCATAATAGCCGAGTCAAGTACCTTAGGCTCGGTTTGCCGAGTCGAGTATCTTAGGCTTGGTTTGTGTAAAATATGGGAGACTCAAACTTGACTAATTTATTTAAACAAGCCAACCTTAAAGTAAATGAGCTAAATTTAAAGGTTAAGCTTGACTTGATAAAATAAAAAAATAAAGCTTTAAGCTTTTATTGTTTTTTGCTTTTATGAAATTTTCTTTAAATCATTTTTAAAGATTATGAATTTAATATTTAATAAATATTTTATAATTAAATAATAATATAAATAAATATTTTATTCTTAAAAGAGTGAGTGTTAATATAGAAAGTTATTCCAATGATAATTGTTAATTACTATTTTAGAAAAATATTTAAATGACACTGTATAGTAATATTATTAACTATTATGTATATATGTCGCCATTCATTATGTTGATAAATATTTCTTTAATCATATATAATGATACTACATAGTATTAAATAATAACTATCATCACATTAAATAATTATAATATGTTTGTTAAAATGGCATATAAATGATTTGAAGGAATATGTATTTTTTGGCGAAATTTTAAGGAATATGTAAAATGTCTTCAATTTTATTTACGAATGTAATTATTGATATAACTTGATAGATATATTTAAATTAATTTAATCATAGTTATTCCTTCCACTATAAAACAAGGGGATTTTGCTTCAAAGTTATAACAAGATGAAAAGGCTAACTGTCTCCGAGAACAAGTAGTCCTTTACTAGGGATTCAAATCCTTTGTCTCCAAAGTATGTCACACACCCTGTCCTCGCAATTAAAAATGGACATTTGTTATCATAATCCATGCCAGGAATTAACTTGATCTAACGTCGTTACCAGACATTTATAGAAAAAATCGGTTGCGTTCATAATTTGGTCTCCTTATTTTGCGCGCATATCTCGTTCTCCTTTCTTTCCCGTTATTGAGTTGCTCCCGTTGTGGTTTTCGTCTTACACACTGCATTTGGTATTTCACATTGCAAGTTGTGAAGTTCACTACTCTTGTTCTCATCATCATAAAAAATTGGCGTGTTAACAGAAGAAAGTGTAACCACCGGGATCAGTGACCAGTTCATTAATGGGAAACATTGCATCCACTATAAGCAACCCTTTTCATCAAACACTTAGGGTGCACTTTCACTAGTCAAGCACCCATAGAAAATTGCCAACCAAAATAGTTCCCTTCCATGCAATGTTAACCGAACAATCAATTAGCCATTGACTCACAGAGAAACATTGCATTAAATGTAAAAAATATGGCTCACTTTATGAGTTCAATATTATCGTTACTTGCAATGAAGTAGAATGGAGAAGATAAGCTAGCATTCTCTACATGGACGTGTTGAACCCCGAACATGGAGAACCTTGTCGATGGCCATGGGTAGAGAAGTATGCAGGTGACAACAAAGACTTGCTCTACCCCAATTCAGATGAGTAGCAGTAGCAATAATAGGCCGCGAAAATAGAACATGGAGAGAAGGTTTTCAATTAACAGGAAGATTGAGTTGTAACAAAGGAACGTTAACGGTGTTAATTTAAGTGTATTGCTGATGTATAAATTTTAGTTGAAGTATCAAATAATTATTGGAGGGTCAGAGATGGAGACAGGAAAAGGGAGACGAGAGATTTGAATCCTTTTACGAGATGTTCAAAAAAAAGCAATTATGTTTCTTATTTGCGAAGAAAGCAAAACAACCCAAAATTTCAAAAGTGAAATATTAAAGGAGACAATTTTTTTTTTGTTAATTTAGAGGAGACAAATTAAATAAAGGAGAATAATTTCTCATTATTTTTGGTATTATAATGATACAGTTTTACAAATCACTAGATCTTAACGTTCCACTTACAAATATGCTTTTTGATTTCCTGGCTAAAAATACTGAAAGTGGTGATGCAGTTGGTTGTGACAACAACATGCTGCTTAAACAAGTTCAATATCTTCACCTTCCCTGGAACTCTTGAAAAGCTGCTCATTGTAAACACCCCCGAATGAAGGTCTTTCTTGAAATACGGACTTGAAACAATGCGTGGAGTAATCACATTCATGGTCGTATTCATCCTTATTGTGTGCCTTGCGTTAGCTTTTCCTGGTGGCCCTCTTGCCTCTCCCACCATGATGCCACGGTAGTACAGAGTTGCGGTGGTGTTACTGTACTCAAAGGATTCAAAGTTTGGGTTTTTCATGGATACATCTACGATTAGTGTGGTGTTGCCGATAGGATTTAATTTTGCAACTTTGACATTGTTGATTTGCATAATGGGATCCTTGACATGAAACACGGTGAGTATTGCAACACCTATGAGTAATGCTGCTAGAAGCAGTAACAGAGCTAACAGGAAAACGCACTGTTTCATGAAACCAAGTTTTTGATGCTCTGCCATGGCTGTCTGGGAAAACGTAGATGAATTGGGTTTTGGAAATTGCAACTAATTGTGTTTGTGTGTGTTGTTCTACGCTCTTTGTTCTGCTATTTAAGCTTAAGAAAGTGTGGCTCATCTTCCTTAAAATTATGCCTTTTACGTGTTGGTGTGAAAAATCCAACGCTTTGCGTTCTCTCACGGTTATACTATTTTATTTTGATTTGATTTTTTTTTGTTACAAAGAAAAGCAATAACAGCAGAAACAAGGCAAAAAGCAAACTAAATAATGGAGTTTGTTACTAATATCTCCACTAACTGCAAATTAAAGGAGGATTCTCCATAACCATCAGCCCAACAACGCTTCTAACCTCCAAGTTTGGCCAAGAAGTTAGCAATCACGTTTGCTTCACGTAATAGATGAGACACTCTAATATCCCAACCACAATAAAGTAGCTTGACAATCACAAGAATAATGCCACCAAACCGAGTTCCTTCTGATGGAGTCCCTCTGTTGATAATATGAAGAGCCTTCAAGGAGTTAGATTCTACTAAAAGCTTACGACATCCCTTGTCCCAAGCAATAAACAAACCAAATTTCAGAGCACACAGTTCAGCAAAGAGACTGCTCCCCTGCCCACAGTTACAGTTTTGATTTGATTTATCATCAAACTTAGAATAATTATTACACTAAATCTCAAATATAAGGTGTAGAGAGAGATTAAAAAAAGTGATAATTTTATTGGAAATTAATCCTAATATATTTTTTAATTCTATAATTAAGGGAGATAGCATCATGGACAATACCAGACCCAAGGTCATTGAAGGGAAAGGACACAACGATGGTGGATGTGCCAGTTAAAATCCATATATGTTTCATCGTAATAGTATCAATATTAGTGCTGAACGACACCTAATATACACACCAAAAGATTTTTTGGTGTGAAATTGACTTAACACTTTCAGTAGATATGGAAGTTTTAGCAGCGAGTTCTTTTTTTCTTTTTTACTAATGTCATTATACTTACTACTATATGCATGTGATTTATTTTCTATTAATCTCCCTAAATTTTATGAAAAAATATTTAAAAAAATTAAATACATTCAATCTTTTGGAAATATAAAAAGAGTTAGTATTTGATATATCCAATTTTTTTACCTTATTTAGTAATTTGAGGAATTTTTAGAAATAAGTACGAAAGGGTTTTAAAATAGTTCTTCTAAATATAGAGCTCTTTATTTTTAAAATTGTCCTTCACGTCAATTATTTTATTTTTTATTTAACTCATATTTTTTATCTTTTTATTTTTATTATGCAAAAACATATATAAAAATTAAAATGTTAAACAATACAATTCCATATAAGTAATTGGTACGAAGGTGTTGGTGTAAAATTCAAAAATTTTTGAAGTACTATTTGGAAAAGTTTCTAAGAGATATCGAAGTATTTAAAGATGAAACACTTGGATAGATTTGGCGGACCGCCTCGCTTTAGTCCAGATTTGGTGGCAGATGTGGTGAGGAGGAGGAGATCAGCTACTCAATAATTCCAGGGAGAGTGAATCTTTTGTTTGTTAAGAAACATGTTAAGGTGGTTGAGGATGAATTGCACTGTGATTATTAATATCACATTTCAAGCAGGGCAATTCAAGACATTATTTGCCATAATAGCCGAGTCAAGTACCTTAGGCTCGGTTTGCCGAGTCGAGTATCTTAGGCTTGGTTTGTGTAAAATATGGGAGACTCAAACTTGACTAATTTATTTAAACGAGTCAACCTTAAAGTAAATGCACTAAATTTAAAGGTTAAGCTTGACTTGATAAAATAAAAAAAATAAAGCTTTAAGCTTTTATTGTTTTTTGCTTTTATGAAAATTTTCTTTAAATCATTTTTAAAGTTTATGAATTTAATATTTAATAAATATTTTATAATTAAATAATAATATAAATAAATATTTTATTCTTAAAAGAGTTAGTGTTAATATAGAAAGTTATTCCAATGATAATTGTCAATTACTATTTTAGAAAAATATTTAAATGACACTGTATAGTAATATTATTAACTATTATGTATATATGTCTGCATTCATTATGTTGAAAAATATTTCTTTAATCATATATAATGATACTACATAGTATTAAATAATAACTATCATCACATTAAATAATTATAATATGTTTGTTAAAATGGCATATAAATGATTTGAAGGAATATGTATTTTTTGACGAAATTTTAAGGAATATGTAAAATGTCTTCAATTTCATTTACGAATGTAATTATTGATATAACTTGATAGATATATTTAAATTAATTTAATCATAGTTATTCCTTCCACTATAAAACAAGGGGATTTTGCTTCAAAGTTATAACAAGATGAAAAGGCTAACTGTCTCTGAGAACAAGTAGTCCTTTACTAGGGATTCAAATCCTTTGTCTCCAAAGTATGTCACACACCCTGTCCTCGCAATTAAAAATGGACATTTGTTATCATAATCCATGCCAGGAATTAACTTGATCTAACGTCGTTACCAGACATTTATAGAAAAAATCGGTTGCGTTCATAATTTGGTCTCCTTATTTTGCGCGCATATCTCGTTCTCCTTTCTTTCCCGTTATTGAGTTGCTCCCGTTGTGGTTTTCGTCTTACACACTGCATTTGGTATTTCACATTGCAAGTTGTGAAGTTCACTACTCTTGTTCTCATCATCATAAAATTTAAGTGTATTGCTGATGTATAAATTTTAGTTGAAGTGTCAAATAATTATTGGAGGGACAGAGATGGAGACAAGAAAGGGAGGCAAGAGATTTGAATCCTTTTACCAGATGTTCGAAAAAAGCAATTCTGTTTCTTATAAGCGAAGAAAGCAAAACAACCCAAAATTTCAAAAGTGAAATATTAAATGATTCAATTTTTTTTTTGTTAATTTAAAGGAGAAAAAATTAAATAAAGGAGAATAATTTCTCATTATTTTTGGTATTGTAACGATATAATTTTACAAATCACTAGATCTTAACATTCCACTTACAAAAATGGTTTTTGATTTCCTGGCTAAAAATACTGAAAGTGGTGATGCAGTCGGTTGTGACAACAACATGTTGCTTAAACAAGTTCAATATCTTCACCTTCCCTGGAACTCTTGAAAAGCTGCTCATTGTAAACACCCCCGAATGAAGGTCTTTCTTGAAATATGGACTGGAAATAATGCGTGGAGTAATCACATTCATGGTCGTATTCATCCTTATTGTGTGCCTTGCCTTAGCTTTTCCTAGTGGCCCTCTTGCCTCTCCCACCATGATGCCACAGTAGTACAGAGTTGCGGTGGTGTTACTGTACTCAAAGGATGCAAAGTTTGGGTTTTTCATGGATACATCTACGATTAGTGTGGTGTTGCCGATAGGATTTAATTTTGCAACTTTGACATTGTTGATTTGCATAATGGGATCCTTGACATGAAACACAGTGAGTATCACAACACCTATGAGTAATGCTGCTAGAAGCAGTAACAGAGCTAACAGGAAAACGCATCGTTTCATGAAACCAAGTTTTTTATGCTCTGCCATGGCTGGCTATGAAAATGTAGATGAATTGGGTTTTGGAAATTGCAACTAACTGTGCTTGTGTGTGTTGTTCTGCGCTCTCTGTTCTGCTATTTAAGCTTAAGAAAGTGTGGCTCATCTTCCTTAAAATTATGCTTTTTACGTGTTGGTGTGAAAAATCCAACGCTTTGCGTTCTCATACGGTTATACTACTTCATTTCACGTTTTACTTCTATTTTATTTTGATTTGATTTTTTTTGTTACAAAGAAAAGCAATAACAACAGAAACAAGGCAAAAAGCAAACTAAATAAAGGAGTATGTTACTAATATCTCCACTAACTCCAAATTAAAGGAGGATTGTCCATAACTATCAGCCCAACAGCGCTTCTAATCTCCAAGTTCGTCCAAGAAGTTAGCTATCACGTTTGCTTCACGCAAAACATAAGACACTTTAATATCCCAACCACGATAAAGTAGCTTGACAATCACAAGAATAATGTCACCAAACAGAGTTCCTTCTGATGGAGTCCCTCAGTTGATAATATGAAGAGCCTCAAGGGAGTCATATTCTACTAGAAGCTTACGACATCCCTTGTCCCAGGTAATAAACAAACCAAATTTCAGAGCACAAAGTTCAGCAAAGAGACGTCGCCCCTGCCCACAGTTATAAGAGAAACCATTTTATTTGATTTATCATCAAACTTAGAATAATTATTACACTAAATCTCAAATTTAAGGTGTAGAGAGAGATTGAAAAAAAAGTGATAATTTTATTGAAAATTAATCCTAAAATATTTTTTAATTCTATAATTAAGGGAGATAGCATCAGGGACAATACCAAACCCAAGGTCATTGAAGGGAAAAGACACAACGATGGTTGATGTGCCAGTGAAAATCTATATATGTTTCATCATAATAGTATCAATTAATATTGGTGTTGAACGACTCCTTATATACACGCCAAAAGATTTTTTGGTGTGAAATTGACTTAATACACATTCAGTAAATATGAAAGTTTTAGCGGCGAGTTCTTTTTCCTCTTTTACTAATGTCATTATACTTACAACTATATGCATGTAATTTATTTTCTATTAATCTCCCTAAATTTTATGGAAAAATATTTAGGGCCAAGTGGTGGGCTTGGGTCTGTTTTGACATCTCTGAAGACTATAAGGCTCTGTAAGGGTCAAAGTTTTAGTTTACCCACTAGAGAAAGAAGCTAGTATAATCTAAGTGGGAAATGAAACATTTAGCCACATATTATTCCTAATAAAGAAAGGAAAGTGGTATAATTTTAGTTTAAATTTCAAATAAGGTATTTTAATTTTTTTTAAATTCAATTGAATCATGCATTTTAAAAAAACACGTTCAAACTTAAAATATTATTGGCCAACAAATGAAAAAAAAATACATATCTAAAAAAAAATACAAGATGAGGAATATTTGGAAAAAAGGAAAGTGTTATCACGGAATTCATTTTAGTTTAAATTAGACTCAATAAATAATAACAAAAATAGGATTTTGGACATATCTGAAAAATATATCAAGAAATCCTAAATTGAAATAATTTATTTTTCTATTACTCACATTAATGGTAAACTTGTTAAACAAATTATAATATAAACAGATAGGTCAAATATCATTGGCCAATTAAACATGGAGGAAGAATTAAAAACTCCATAAAAAAAGAATTAAAAACTTATGGAGGGAAAACAAATTTAATACTAGCTGATTTAAAATTCAAACCTTGTTATGGAAAACATAAAATTACATTGAGATAATAAATTCATAAAACAACTCATACAACATATTTTTTTATTTCTATATCTCTCCATCACATCATCTATCACATTCCACATTTTTCTTTCTTCTCTCTCTTTATCTCTCGTTGTTGTAATTTTGTAATGCTGTATAAATATTATTTCTCAATTACATTTTTTTTTAACCACAAGACTTGAACCCGAGACCTTGCTTAAGGAAAAACAAACATGTACCACTTGAACCAACCCCCGTTGGTACATAAAAGGGAACATCAATAATACACTTTAAAGGGTGAGAGAAAATGAATGATTTCCTTAAAATTAAAAATTAAAAAATTCAAATAAGGCAATTTAACTTTTTTAAAATTTAATTTAATCAGATCGAAAAAAAGTTATTTTACAAAGTTTAAAATAATAATGGAATAATTTTAGGTTAAAATTCGGATAAGGCATTTTAAATTTATAAAAATTTAATTTTATCATATCTATGGAAATATTGTTTAAAAAAATTTAGAAAAATCATGGAATAGTTTTAGTTTAAATCAACTACAAAATATTATATTCACAAAGATAAATTTAGAATGAGGCATTTTAAAATATACTAAAACGTAAAATATTATTGAATTTTGAATTGAATTTAAAAAAGAATTTAAATTTGATTCACAAAAATAAATTTCGAAAAATTTAAATAATACTCCATCCATTTCTATTTATCAGACACATTTTAGAAGTTTTTTGTATTTCTTTTTATAAGTAACTTTATAATTTCAAAGAAGTATTTATTAACATTTTTCTTGTTCACCCTGATGAAGTTTAATATATTTCCAACTATCAAATGATAACGGAGTTAGTTAATTATATAAAATAAGGGTAAACTAGAAAGTTAAATTATTTTTTTAAAACCCTAATAAAATTAACTAGTTTTAACTACTTTTAATTATCTATGTGATTTGGTCAACTGTGCCTTATAAATAGGAATGAAAGGAGTAACGGGTAGGGGTGGGAATAGACCAGCTGGCTTGTCAGGGGCCGGCGGCCTGACCTGTCTACGGTCTGACCTGACTCATTTATTAAAAAGATCGGGCTAAGACTTTTTAAAATGTCTGTTTAATTAAATAGGCTAGACTTCAATATGGATGACAATGGGGACCCTCATGGACAGAGTACTATAGTTCCCGTCCCCATACCTACGTTCTAAAAAAAGGTTCGTACTTGCAGCTGTACCCGCATGGAGAACAACTTTAATGCTTGTACCCGTACCTGTTGGGCACCTATATGTAGGGATGGCAATGGGTACCCGCTGGACAGGGTACCACAGTGCCCGCCCCCGTACCCGCGATTTCAAAAAAGCCCGTACCCACATGGGCAGTAATTTTAATGCCCGTCCCCATACCCGCTGGGCACCTATATGCCCGTACCCGCGCCCGTTACCCGCACTTTTATTAAGTAAAAAATTAACAACTTACTAAAAAAATATCAATTTAAGAAAACTATATCTCAATTGAAAAAGTTACTCGAAGATCATCTAAACATAATTTTTAAATATCAGTGATACAACAATTTAATTATATTGAAACACAATATGTTAATATTCTAAAACACAACAAATGATCTAAAGTTCAAAATTTTTATTAAATATTACAATATACTTTCACGTCACACTATTTTATAAATTTAGATATCATGTGTTAGAATTCTTCAAGATCCGTAAAAAATTATTATTAACACTAATTAGTCATATATTATAAAGTAAAAAAACACAAATAGATAATTATAAAAATATATTTTTAATTTGTAATATATTATACATATTAATTTTTAAAAATATGTATAAATATATTAGATATTTTAATAAAAATAATATATCTCTATATATAATTATATATAGTATTTTTTATTAAATAATTATCATGTATATGAGTGCGGGTATGAGGCGGGTTGGGCATCAAAATGCCAGTACCTGCGCCCATCCCCATGAAAAAAAGCGGGATTTTGCCCGTACACGCGCCCATACCCGCTTTGCGGGTTTTTACCATGCCCATTACGGGTAATTTTTGCGGGTATCCACAGGGCTTGGACTCAATTGCCATCCCTACCTATATGCCCATTGTAACATCCTTAATTTCAAGACCTTTAGGATTTTGCCCATTGGAAGCATAATCCCACGAGTTAGGAAATTAAAACGGAACAATGTTAATATCGGAGACAGAATAATCCGACAAGTATAATCTCATACATGGTTTCAAATAAACTTGTCCTGGAAAACACAATATCTATATATACATAACACCAGTGTAACCAAAAGTACCAAGTGTACAGGTGACACATATCACAAACTTTAAACAGAAACTAAAAGAAATCCTAGAACTATACATTTTTAACATTTCAAACAAAGGAACAAAAAGGGGTCTTCCGCCTAATCGATGTAAGTCAACTCCTTATCAAGCTTAGAACCTCGTCCACCTGCTAATGATCTAAACAAAAATCCACAAATGTGGTGAGACTCTTGTCTCAGTGAGCAAAACAGTGTCAAACATTTCACTTCATATACATATAGGCCTAAATTAACAACATACAACAATTCAAGATAACACTATAATTCCTACTTAAAAACAACGATCATAACATAATCATAAACTGCTTTACCCCCACAGAAGGGTTCTTTTCACTTGACATGCAGTTAGATTGAGCTCAGACTACAAGGGATATCGCCCTTGGGGACATTACGTCGCCACCGTTACCATGACGGCCGAAGCCAAGTTTTAACATGACTGGTCCAAGACCCGTGATGGCCGAAGCCTTAACGTGAATCTTTCACTTGAATATTAAGTAGCTTGATTACTTGAACATGATGGTCCAAGACCCGTAACGGCCATAGCCTTAACATAATACATAAGTTTCTTGATTTGCATAACATTTCAATTATAACCGATTCAAAAGCGACTATCGAACTCGACGAAACTTACAATTAATTCCTATACTAGGTTTCATATGTCACTTGGCCCTAATTTCACCATTTTCATCTCAATTATAATCAAAAGACTATATAAGTACCAAATACATGCATTAGAATGGGAATTGAAAGCCTTAGGGTTCATGCAAGATTCACAATCAAGGGAAAGAGGTGTGTGGGTGGTGAGTTTTACTCACCTAAGAGAAGAATAGGAATGGAATTGAGGATTGATGCCTAAAAGTGTGATGATCCCTTGCCCTTGATTCCTTCATCAAGTCCTTAGAAGCTTATTCTCTCTATAAATCCTCTCCTCCTCTCTCTAGGTTTTAGAAGTATGTTTTAGACAATGACAAAAGATAGGTTCACTATGCAGAAAAACTGTTTTAATGAGTTCTAGCTTAAGCTAAATATTCTAGCCTGGGCTAGAAAGTTGGTTGCATGCTGTCAGGCCATTCTAGCTTAAGCTAACCATTTTTCGCCTAAGCTAAAAAGGTCCAGAGAACAGGCACAAACACAGAATCAGAGGCTAGCTTAGGCTAAACATTTCTAGCCTAAGCTAAAAATGTCCAGAGAGCATGTACAAAATCCCCTGATTCTAGCTTAAGCTAGCTGGATCTCGCCTAAGCTAAACTTGCAGAAACTGAAAGTGTAATCTTTTCTGCATATTTAGCTTAAACTAGCCCATTCTAGCCTAAGCTAAAATACTGAAACTTCCAAAAACATGGTTTTTAGCCTAAGTCTTGCCTCCTATTTCCTAATTACCATTCTCTTAATTATCAAACATACAAATCATTATCCTAATCTTATTTAGTTATGAATGGCCTAATTATTCAGATGCTATTTAAATGAGGATCCTACCACTTATCTTCTCAACTTTAACTCCTCTTACTCTCACCTACTCCATCCTTCCGAGTTTCCTTTGCCATAACACATTCCTAACCTAATTATTCTCCTAAATTTCCACTTAATACCCATAAACTCTTACCCACCTTCATGCTCACTCTTGTAGTCCATTCTCACCTCCCCAATCTCTCAATTCGCTTCTATCTTTCCAACCAACGTCCTACCCCTATTACCATCTTTTACTCTCTAGATATCCCTCATCCAAAGCCTTCCCTCCTTCACATCTTGCTACAAAATTTCATTATTCCTTGGACAATCTCCATTGTTAACCTATTCCGCTTAATGGACCAAACCTAACACATTGTACTCCTCAATCATTACTAACCACATACTTCCTAATCTCATTAGATAATCAAACTCCCTCATAAATTCACCATCCAAACTCTAACTCCTCATACGATTCCATATCTTTTGACCTTTGGCTAAAACCATAACCTATGCTTCTATTAAAATTCCTAAGTCCTAGATTTGGGATGTTACACCCATACTTGTGCCCGTTACCCGCAATTTAGTTAAGTGAAAAATCATAACTCATTAAAAAATATTAATCAAATAAAATTATAACTCAATCAAAAATTATTTTAAAATCATCTAAACATAATTATTAAATTTTAACGACATAACAATTTAATTAAATTGAAACACGACCTATTATTGTTTTTATCTTTTTTAAGTATACTCATATAATAAAAAATGTTAAATATCATCTCCTTTTTTATTTGACAATTTTGAAAGGAAAATTGTTCTTTTTCATCTATCCATTTTAGATGTTCAAGAAAACATTGTTATTATTTTATCAATTATACCCTCACACTTATTTAGTCATTGTCAAATAATAAATTACCACCGAAAAAAAATTCAAGAGAAGTAAAGGATATAATTAAAAACTTAAAAATGGTTTTAAGAAAAAAATCTGTAAACTAGCAAATCGGTCCCTGACTTTTTTAGGGTCATACAATTTAGTCCCTAAGAAATAAAAAACCCCAATATAGTCTCTGACTTCTTGCTTTTTCTTTCACTTAGGGGTGTAAGCGGGTCCAACTCAACCCGTGAACCCGACAAATCCAACCCAACCCGAAGATATTTAACAGTTCGGTTCGGACGTTCGGTTCAGACAATTTCTTTCGAACCCAATCTGGTTCGGTTCGGGTCTCGGGTTTGCCTATGTTGAACCCGATAGACCCAACCCAAACCAAACAAAAAAAAATTCTCAATCTTATTTCATTTTCATGTAAGGAGAGAAAAAAATAGGCGTAGCGGCAAACAAGGGTAGTTCCCTAAATCTTATTTCATCTGCTCCTCTCAATTTATTTTTCTCTATTTCTTTTCTTTTTTTCATTTTTATATTTTAATTTAATTTCTTCTTCCACATTTTTTTAAAAAAAAGAAAAAATGTTCATGACCCGATGATCTAATCCAACCCAACTCGAACATATTCAGGTTGGTTCGGTTCGGGTTACTCACCAAAAAAATAAAAAAAAAAACCGAACCAACCCAACCCACCACCATTCTACTGGTTTGAACTTGATGTCACCGAAACCCGATCCAACCCAACTCGACTACACCCTTAACTATAGTCCGACTGTGTGTTTCCCATTAATTTTTTACGACATCTCACGTTTAGTGACACTCTGTCACATTGTTTGTCACTAAAGTGTCCACTGTGACACAAAAATGATGTGATTTTGTCAAATTTATAGCTTGAAAAGCTTCGACTCTAACCGTCGTGTGCTTCCCTATTCTTCTTTTGTCTCTCTTCTCCCCTTTCTTTGTTGCTCATCTCAACCCCAATGACGTTATTTTTGTGTCCCGATTGCAAATAATGTGACTTAATGTCAAGAAATGTGACATCTCATAAAAAAATTAACGGGTAACACAAAGTTGGACTATAGTGAAAGAAAAAGTAAGAAGTCAGGGACTATATTGTGATTTTTTATTTCTTAGGAACTAAACTGCATGACCCTAAAAAAGTCAGGGATCAATTTACTAGTTTATTAAAAAAATATTAATTATATTTCTTAATTCATATGCTTACTAATTAAAATAAACATATAAAAAAGGAACGAAGAAATAACTTAAACGTGTTTTTATTTAAATAATCAGCAATGATATCGAGCAACTAAATGAGATAAAAATTGATTATAATGGATCCCAGGAAAAATATTGAGGGTGGTTGTTTTGAGTTTTTTAAAGGTTTAAATATCATTTTAGTCCCTATAAATATAAGTCATTTTGTTTTTAGTCCCTGTATTTTTTTTTTTGGTTTTTCATCCCAATAAAATTTTCCGTTTGCCATTTTGGTCTCCGTCGTTAACTTTAAGCTTATGTGGCTAACAGAGTGCCACATCATCCTGCCACATGTGATTTTTCTTCTAGCTTAATTTTGTTTTTAGTCCCTATAAATATAGTCTTTTTGTTTTTAGTCCCTATATTTTTTTTGTTTGTTTTTCATCTCAATTTCATCCCTATCCAACATCACAGTGTCCTTTTACTTCTTCTACTGTATTGTTATACTTGAAATTCTTGAACTCCTCATGGTGAGTTTAAGGAAATAAATTATTTGAAATCTATAATTTTAAATTTGTCCACATTTTCGTCAACTGTTCATTAGTGACCAATTTTTTTTTGTTCCCACGTGTCAAACTTTTTATCTTAAGTTGATCCCCACCCTAATTAAATTCTTAATACAAATACTTAACAATTGACCAAATTCAATGTACTGAAAAATTAGGTATAATTGCTTCGTTTCATTTATAATTTTTTTTTGTACAAATATTAAAGTGCAAGACATAAATATTAGACTCAGAAAATGAAATGTCTACTCATTTAATTTTAAAAACTGAAAAAGTAAAACATTATCATATATTTATTATACATGATATTATAAACTATACTCCACTTAAATTATAATTCAGCACTTCATAAAAAAAAGATGAAACTAATATATTATAATATTCAAAGAAACTAATATATTATAATGTAAATAGACAAAGAATCTAATACATTGTGAGGTAAAATTTAAATTAAATTTTTTCCTCTTGCGTAGACAATGTTTATTATGATACCTTATCATTTTTCAAATTAAATTATTTGAGTTTCTTCATAATTGATAACAGTAATTTAATAGGTATACCTATTATCTTTATTTTTTTTAAGTATTGTTATATATATTCAGTTGAGCATGTTTTGAAAAGTCAAATATGTCTTAAATTATAGTTATCACTTCCACTATTATTATAATAAAATCGATATCTATTACTCAACTAAGTGCTCACATTATTATTTTTACTATATGTGGTGATGTATCAACAAGGACTTAAAACTCTTATTTACCGTGATAATTTTAAGTTTTGTAATATTATAAGAAATATAGAGTACAAAGAGATAATTTAAAAATATAAATTTATTTATGCATTATGTATTAAAATTTTCATTTATACATGTTAATATATTTTCTTATTAACACAATATATATACTCATTAAAATGTACACTAATTTTTTTTCTTTTCAATATATAAATTGAATAATATTTTAACTACCTATATTATAGGTTAATTAATTTTCACATGATTTAATTAATTTGAATACCAAGTCCGTGCATCGCACGGGATCAATACTAGTTTCAATATACTAAATTCACCGTATAAAGTGGGAAAAACTTGTAATCACCTTTTTTCTCTGCAATTCTTTTTTTTATCCATTGACTGACAAAAATTTCACTTGATTTACAATTACAAGTCTTTTTTTGTTACTCAGGATAAATTACATCAAGTTATAGGTCATCAATAGACATAAATCAAATGAGAATTTTGTTAGTCAATAGGCAGAAAAAAAAGAATTGCAGAGAGAAAAAAGACGTTACAAGTTTTTCTCACTTTATACAATTAATTCAAGTTTATTGAAATTTCAAATAATTGAATACATAAAGAATTTATTTCCTTAAACCCACCATGAAGAGTTCAAGAATTTCAAGTGTAACAATGCAGTAGAAGAAGCAAAAGGACACTGTGATGTTGGATGAGGATGAGATTGAAGTGAAAAACCAAAAAAATTATAGGGACTAAAAACAAAATTAAGCTGGAAGAAAAATCACATGTGGCAGGATGATGTGGCACTTCGTTAGCCACATAAGCTTAAAGTTAACGACAAGGACCAAAATGGCAAACGGAAAATTTTATAGCGATGAAAAACCAAAAAAAATATTTACAGGGCCTAAAAACAAAATGACCTATATTTATAGGGACTAAAAACATATTTAAGCCTTTTTTTAAATAATGTTGAAGTTAGTGGGACACACGGAAGCGAAAAAAAATATGTATTTTGTGTCTTATATATTGGGCATTAAGAATATGAATTGTTTTTACTTAATTAAATAGAAAAAGTGAATATTTAATATTTCCTTTTTAAAATTTTAATTAAAATAACATGCTACTATAAGACTAGAGTATTTATTTAATTGTTGGTTTTTATAAATAATTTTCATTTGTCATCGGCAATTTCTTTTTATCTTTCAAATAAGTTGCCCTATTAATTATTCAACAAATATTTAGTTATGTAGTATTAGTAATAGTCGAGTGCAATTTGTGACTAGTGGTGGAGTTTGACTAAATTTTTTGAGAGGGAAGTTATTAATGTGATACACTCAAAATTTAAACTCAAATAATCATAATTATTTACATAAAAGCAAGTGTAAAATACTAAAATGGAATATAAAAAACATAAAGTTGTTGTCATGGATATAAAAGCAAATGCAAATTAAAATATAAAATTGAACTTTGCTCAAAGTACAGCTCTGCGTTTCTTCAAATTCTTGAAGTCATCAATAATTGAATCAGAAGCAATGTTTTAAAAATCGAACCGGTAATTGAACCGGTGAAGGCACTGGTTCACGGTTCAATGGTTCAACTGTGGTTGAACCGTGGTCGAACCGGTATTAATTAAATATATATTTTTAAACATTATATAATATTTTAATTAATAAAATAACACAAAATTATAAGAAATTAAGATATATGAAGTTATAAACTTGTTTAAACAACCTTATTATAAGGTTTATAAAATAAAAAAATAAAAAAATTGATAAAATAATAAATATCTATGTGCAATTCTCAAACATATGTTTTTATTTATCTTAAAAGTATTTTAAATAAAATAAAAATTAAAAAATAAAAAAATAGAATTTTTTACTAAAGGTCGGTTCAACCGGTTTTTTTTACCGGTTTTGGCCGGTTTTACTGGTTTACCGGTTTTTTGCAGCACCGGTTCACTGGTTTATTTGGACCAGACACAGGACCGGCCGGTCCGGTCCGATTTTCAAAACTATGACCAGAAGTGATATTTTCAGCTATTTCTTTTTCAATATAAATTACCATATTATCTGCAAGAAATTCATCTTTCATCCTATTTGATAAATAAGAAACTACAATCTTCTCCTAAAAATTTTAAAAAGTATTTGATCCAACAAAAGAATTTTAATATTAACAATTTTAAGTTTTAATTAGATTAATTTTAATAAATAAGAAACTACAATCTTATCCTAAAAAGTAAAAGGATTTACTACTTACTGATTATTAAAATTTTAGGAATTAAATATTTGCTATTTACTACTTACTATAATAAGCCAAATATTTATTTTAAAATAAAATTAATCACACTTTTTTAATAACATTAATAAGAATCTCCAAAAAAATATGACTAAAAAAGTATTTGATAAATAAGAAACTACAATCTTCTCCTAAAAATTTTAAAAAGTATTTGATCCAACAAAATAATTTTAATATTGATAATTTCAAGTTTTAATGAGATTAAATTTAATAAATAAGAAACTACAATCTTCTCCTAAAACGTAAAAAGATTTGCTACTTACTAAATATTAAAATTTTAGAAATTAAAGATTTACTATTTACTACTGACTACAATCTTCTCCTACAACTACAACTCTACCTATTGTTGGTTTTGCAATCGATTTACTTGATTCACATAAAACAAAAACTAATATCTATCTAGTACATACACTATTGTTGCTTTTTGGAAATAATTTGACTATTAAACAAAACAATTGATAAACAAATATCTCTACCTTACATACTCTTGCTTTTGGTAAACAATTTGAGTATTAAATCAATAATCTATTATATACAATCTCGCAAATGTCGCAATCGCCAATCAAACATACAAATGAGCACATAAGTTCTAGACCAAAATAAAAAAGTGAGGACAATACTAGTATCAAGGATTCAAGAGCAAGAAAAAAGTGGGAAAAAGGAGAAATTTCTAAAAATACATATCGGAATAATCTTGTAAATGATGAAAATAAAATCAAAATTCACGTCTTAGAATGAAGTGTTTTTTTTCTCATTACAAAAGAGCAAAAGTGAAGAGGCGGCTATTCGAATTTCAATTTTACATCAGGTAATTTAATTTTTAATTAATAATTGAACATCTTTTTTAGGTTTTAAGGGCAGTAATATACTTTTTAATTGATAATTGGGCTTGGACTTGAATTATAAATGATGAAAGATATAATATATTATAATGAGTTTAATTTTTAAAATTTGTTTTATTATTATTATACACAATATATTGTGATATAATTTTTTTAGGGGCCAAAATTAAATTTTATATATATAGTAATTATTTTTTTTCCTTCGGGGCGATGACTCTCCCCGCTACAACAAATGTACACAATAGTACAACACAGAAGATATTGGTACACTAAAATAATTAGAGAAATTGTATTTGTACAATAAAATTGTACAATAATTATTTACAATTATGAGAGATATAAAAATAAAAGTGAGAGAAGTGTGAGATATGATGAGTGATATGATGAAGAGAGATAAAAAGAAAAAAATATTGTTTGAGACTATGAGTTGTTATATATATTTATTGAATAAATAATACATCTCAAATAATTATCTTGAATTCAACTAGTTATTACTATGAAGTCAATTATTTTGAAGGCCAGTGGCGTTAGGTCAACCTGCAAGATTCATCAAACCCACAAACGCAAGGGTAGTTTTGTCTTTTGGGCACACACACCGTTGGGTACTGAATGGAGTGAAGTGGAAGTTGGCGTCAACTAACCACCCTGCCACGTGGCATTGCATTAAATACTCCCTCTCACTTAACTCCAAAAAAACTCCAACTCACAACTTCTTTTCCCCCTTCTCTCTCTTCGCCATCTACGTTTCCTTTCTCCCTCTTCCATTTCCGTTTCCCCATTCGTTATTATGCATTAATCATAACAGCATCAATGGCGGTTCCGCAGCATTTCTAGTCACTTTCTTCGATTGATCGAGTTAGTTAGTTCGTTGAGTTAGTTCGTTGAGTTAGTTACGTTTCTGTTATAGCCATGGAGGTGGAGCACCCAACGCCAACGCCAACGCCTCACAACTCTGCCATGACCTTCGACGAGGTCTCCATGGAACGCAGCAAGAGCTTCGTCAACGCCTTGCAGGTTCTCTCTGTCTCTCCTAATTCTCGCTATTTTTTTCTCTTTTGTTTTTTGCTGTGAGTTTCCTTCTTTCCTCTTTTGGTTCAGATCTGCATTTGTTTAGATTTGTTTGGTGGACTTTGTGTCTAGCATCTAGATAATTAGGTTTGTACTTGTAATTCCGGTTTAGCTTAATGATGAAGGAAAAATTGGTCACGGTGCTGAACAAGGTTGTGCAGCGTGTGGGTATTTACTTAATTGTTCATAAAAGTTTGTGAAAACTAAATTAGCAAATCAGTGATGCTTCAGAATGATAAGTATAAGTTATAACTATGCAATTATGTTAAAATTTGGGGGATGGAACTATTACGATTAAAATTTAGATGCTATTTCCGAGAAGCAATTATGTTGGCTTGAAATTTGATATCTTATTTAATTTTTTTCCTTTTACTGGAAAGCTATGATATCTCTTGCGTGTTTAGCATGCACAAGTAGCCATTTGATCCTCATAATATGGTCATTTCAGGAACTTAAGAACCTGAGGCCTCAACTTTATTCTGCTGCAGAGTACTGTGAAAAATCTTATCTCCATAGCGAACAGAAACAAATGTAAGAATATGTTTTGTTAATGATTTTCCCCCCTAAACTTGTTCTTGAAGGCATCCTTATACCCTTCCTTTTAGCTGATTTTCTCTGTATATGACTGAAGCTCCTGCAACAGGACAAACAATTAGTGGTGGAGTTATCTTCTAGTCAATTCTTACCAGGGATGCAAATGCTATGAATTAAATTTTCCTTTTCATTCTGCTTCGGCATTTTAATATATGCTAGTTGTGTATAACACTTATGAAATGCCAGCGACTAGCTTTGATGCCATATGTGAATGAAATGAAATAAAACTTGGATAAAAAGGGAACTTAAATTTTGACTCTATCTTTTTACTTTAAACGCCAAAGCATTCATTATACTGATTCTTAGAATGTATGGTCATGTTTTAATTGTTTGTGAAATTGATGAGAATGAGTGTTATAGTCATCCTAAAAGGCTACCAGAATTTGAGTCCCTAAAAATATTTGAGACTAGTTAATCTGAATGTATCTCGAGTGGCAAGGAGAGGGTTCCTTTAGTATTATGAGCCATACATAATCTTCTGGTCAATATAAACTAGTGTCACTGTCAACAACATTTTCTATGCACATATTCTTTAGTGTTTGAACTGCATGATATATTCCTTAGTGGTATGTTATTCATGCATTAGGGTACTTGACAATCTAAAGGATTATGCTGTAAGAGCCCTTGTGAATGCTGTTGATCATCTTGGAACTGTCGCATACAAGTTAACTGATCTTATTGAGCAGCACACATTGGATGTCTCAACTATGGATTTGAAGGTCTCTACCCTAAACCAGGTAATTACAAACCTTTTTGAGATATTATGTTTTAACAGAGAAATATCAATTGGAGTTGAAGTAACATATTTTCTTACTAGCAGAAACTTCTTACATGCAAAATTTATACGGATAAGGAGGGTCTTCGGCAGCAGCAGTTGTTGGCTTTCATTCCCAGACATCATAAGCACTACATTTTGCCAAGTAGGCCTCATTGCTTTTATGTTTATCTGAATGTAATTATTGGCACTAAAGATCTATAACTGTAGTTTGTACTAATGGTTCTCTATGTTTGTTTAACAATGCAAGCTAGATTCTGTCAATAAAAAGGTACATTTCAGTCCACACATACAAATTGATGCAAGACAGAATCCATTTCAAACCAGAAATCATTTTCAATCTTCAGGTGTGTGGTGGGGAAAATTTTGTCCCTTCTAGAGTTTTTGGCATTGATTTTGACATTTGTTCTCTTCTGGAAGTGAATATTATATTATTAATCATAATATATCTGTTTATGTCTAGTTACCCCTGCATCAAAAACTCTTTCATGGCATTTAGCATCAGAGACTAAGTCTACCTTGAAAGGGACTTCACATGCTGCACCAAAGTAAGTTTAGGAAAGTTTATTAGTTTGAGGCTGGACAAGACTGCTGTTTTTTCTGTTTTCCACTCAGCATGGATGGCATTATCATATCACATCTACTTTTGCAGTGTTGAGAACCCAAAGTTTTCTGCCAAGGCCTCTGGAGTTTTCCACCTTTTAGGTTTGTGATGTAGTTTTATCCCTTTCATTATATAATAATAATTCAGTTCAATTGGCCAAGTGATTGTTATTTTTTTATGTAGAAATTATAGCTCCTGATAGTCCATGGTTATGTGTCTTTAGATAATGAAGAGAACACGTGGATGAAATCCTCGCCAGCACAAATTCACTTATCAAATGGTGTTCCTACTTCTAGTACACCCATGCAAACTTTTGGTGGCACACGCAAGGTAATATCATATTTACTTGTGCAAGTGCCTGATTGCCCCATGCTTGATGGTGAACTTATGATTATTATTTACCTGTTCTTCGCTAGTTGTTTGCGAGTGTTATATAACGCGTTTGTTAATCTTTAGGTGAAGTTGTTTGGCTAGCACTTGAGTAAAAAGGAAAGGGGTTTTAAATTGCTATTAAAATTACCATATTATATCTTATGTGAAATGTTTCAATGACCTGGACTTGTACAACAGTTCATGTAGGTGATAGGCTCTGTGTTTCAGTAGTTAATAAGCTCCACATTTTAGTCTATCTTGGGCATAGCTGTATGGGTTATGGACATGAACACAAGTATAGAGAGAAATTTAGGACAAAGAATTAATGTTCAATGTCTATGATTTTTTGGGCCTATTTGACTGCTTCAATTGATAATTATCTCACATTGCTATAGAATTAATGCTTCAAAGTCCAGGCCATTTTTAATTCGTGCTTTATCTCTTTCATTGACATTATTTTTTAGCAAGAAAAGACACATTTGATTAAGAGGTGTTTGACTTTAGTCCTTGGGTAGAAGCAGCCCATGTTTTAGCCTGATGTTCTTAAAAAATGATATAGCAGTGAATATTTTGTTTATAGTTGTGATGACTGTCTCTGTAATGCCCTTTTTAAGTGTTTGTTCTTTGGGAGCAATAGGATTTTCGTTTTTTTGGAGATCATTATATCAGCAACTCAATCACTTTTACTATTTCACAGTTCACACTGAGAAATTCTGGTTTGGGGATGAGTGGTTATGTTCCAATTGCATGTGCATCATGTAAAAGAACTTTCAACTGAGATTTTTTTACTTGGATTATGCTGTCTGTTGTCACTAAATGAGATAGGAAGATGTATGTTTGTGCTGTGGTGGCCCAATTGTTGCTGGTTGACAATGGGATTGAGATATAGAAGGCTTGGGGTTAAGATCAGGACAGTAGGGGATTGAAGGCTCACTGGAGTAGTGCTAGGTCAAGAATGATTTGGTAGTAGTGGAAAAGCTATTAATGACTTATTAACTACATGTAATATCAGGTTTGGCCGTCTGATGGCAGAATGGAGGGAGAATACATTATGGAGTTTGACTGTTTGAGAGAAAAATTGTTTAGATGTTTGGTTGACACAGAATTGTAGACAGTTTCACATTGAGAGAAGATATATTCAATAAAAATGTTTGGGTTGTGTCAAACTGAAAAAAAAATTAAGAAGAAAAGGAAAAATAATGTAAAATGATAAATTTAATCTTTGTGCGTAGGTTTCATTACCATGCACAACTAATAAAATGGTTACTGTAGTGTGTAATATGTAAAACTAAGACTTGGGCATTGAAGTAACATTCAATAAAATTAGAGCAGCATAAATTATAAGCATTCAGTACCAGGGACTGGAAAATCAAATTAAAGACCCCTAATTTTTTTTTCCATAAAAAGGAAGGGAAAAAAACAACTTATGTAGATACTAGCTCTAGCAGCCCTCTAAATTTAAAAATTATGTGGCATATAAATGTAATCACAAATGCAGAAGCTAGTCAAAATTAGTCCAAAATATTGAGATGCTTTGATCTTAAAGATTCTGCTTTTGTGTTGTGTCCATTAAGTACTTGATATTATATTTTGCTTGTCTACTTGATCTTATTTGGTGACTGCTGATGAATATGTGCTTCTAATATAACATATTTTCTATGCGAATGGATATAATCCAAAAGCACACGTTGGGTTGTCCAAACAGTTGGATTCATTAGAACATGCCTAGTGTATTCTAATGGCTAATAAAATAAACTATTTAGAGATTCATTTGACATGAGTTGGTTTTACTGAGTTCAATGTTAAGGATTTGGATCAGTTTTTATTTATTTATTTATTGTGTATGTGTGTTCTCGATGAGTTTTAGGGTTAGTAAGAGATAAAAGATGCAATTAAGGCTCAGCCTTTTAAAGGAAAAATAACATTATTGTGGACTGGAAAACTTTTTTGGTAATAAAACATTTTTCATCACATAGTATATATTTTTTTAAAAGAATTATGCTGGAAAACATCTGATAATGGGAAGATTTCTTTTTTCCTCCTGTTGACCTCTGAAGGGTTGTTTCCAGCTTATACTGGGAAAAAAGGTTTTTACTTTTTTTATTTGACTTACACCAAACAGAAGAAATGTTACCATTACCTAGTTCACCAAATATTTGATACTGTGTGGACAATATTTCCAGCTAGCCATTTTGCTTGAACATAAGTGTGTCAGTTATTTTTTTGGTCGAGTGTCAGAGTTGAAGTGTGCATTTATTCATGTTGTGTTTTCCTAAAGTAAATTTTCTGTAAAACAAAAGTTACTCAAGAGTCTCTATCTGCAGGATACATTGGAGGGTTCCAAACCATTGACAGCATTCAGGTCATTTGACAACCCAAATCGCCGTGAGACTGCCCAAACCCCTGCTCGCAGTAAAAGTGTGCTATCAGCTTTCTTTGTCAAGCAGAAAACACCAAAATTGAAGGCCGGTTCTTTCTCATGATTCATGAATACTTCCCAAGGCATCTCCCTGCTCTATCCAACTGCAAGCTTCTCCATGGATGTGGAGATGCCACTGTTTTTTTCAGATAAAAGGAGTGGGGATGTTACTTTAATCTACCCGGATGCTTAATTCTCTTTCCTTTAAGTATGCCTCCACTAAATGCTCAGAGTTAATTAGTTTCTGGTTCAAGCCTTTGAATAATGATCCAGTGATTTGATCCTGTATAGCAGCTGGTACCCCGGCAATGATAATGGTCCGGCAATGATAATGGTCGGGATCTTGATCTTCTACTTGCTCAATGTTACCCTCGAGAATTGTAATCTGTAGACTAGTGTTCAGGAACGTGTAAACTAAAATGCATATGGATTTAATGTATATTTGTGGTATGTTATGCAAAACGTGTTTTATTAACTTTCTCGTCCTTCCTTAGGGTTTTGATCTACCCCAGCAAATTTCTAATATACAACTTTAATTTTTTCACACTCAATTTTATACACTTCACTCTATACTCACCTTTTTTTTTTCTATTTCCCCGTATCTTATCTTATCCATTATCACATCTTTCATTTTTTGTTATCTCTTTTCACTACACTTTACATATTTTTTAATGCTCTGTTTGGTAGATATTAGGAAAACAAAGAAGAGAGAAATATGGAAGAGAGAAATAAGGTGAGAACAAGTATGATTTATAGGTTGTTTGATTTGAGAGACATAAATAAAATAAAGGGGAGAACGTGAAATTGAATTATTTGATTTGATTGAAGTGATAAGAGAGAAATAATAATTTTATATTAATTTTATCAATTAAAGTGAAGGTAACATCGTAAGAAAGACAACTCCCCTCAATTTTGCTAAATCTCGCCATTCTTGAAGAGAAATCTGTACGTGTGGGACCCATGCTTTTTTTTTATATCTCTCTGGCACATTTCACCTCAACCAAATCGAGGAGTGAGTATAAGAGAAGTGGGAAAAAAGAGAAATAGAGAAGAGATAGAGATGAATTTTAGGTTGTTTGGTGTGAAAGAAATGAATGTGAAATGGAAGAGAAATATAATTTTAAGTTGTTTGGTATGAGAAAAATGTGTGTGAAATAAAAGAGAAAAAGATTTTAGAAATCGATTTTTCATAAAAAAAAAATAAAAAATCGATTATGAAACAATAAAAATCGATTTTTTATGACAGTGGGTAACATTTGGAACACAAAAAATGATTAAATGTAGATGAAAATCGATTTTGGTGTATCCAGTTAGTGTGCGTAGCTGATCCCTGTTGCAGGCTCCTGCAGCGCTGCAGAGGATCCGGATCCTCCAGTTACCATTTCTCGGCATATTTGTGAAGAAATCTCAAACCAGAGTGACACCCACTCATTTCTTCCCATTTCTTGCTTCACCAAACAGCTAGGGGGTGGCTATTTCTCTTCACTTTTCTCCTCTCTGGGCCATTTATTGCGCACCAAACGAAGGCTAAGTGTAGACGTATATTTTTTCTTTATCAAATATATTAGGACAAGAGTGTGTTTGGTAAACTAGTTGAAACTATTTCAGTTGTGTTTGGTAAGGTAGTTTTTTTGGGTAAGCTACTAGCTTTTCTTGAAAAGCTACTCGAGGTAGTTGAAAATTAATTACAAGTTTATCCCTAAACTATTATTTAATAATTAACGATGTTCTTGTATGTCATTTTACTATTTCAGCTAGTTCTACCAAACACCTTCAATTAAATCAAGCTTTAAGCTAGTTTTTCAACTTTCAATTAGTTTTTCAGCTAATTTTACCAAACACGTGAGAACTAATAGCACATTAAAAGGTAAAGGCAATGTAGACAAAAGAACTAATAGCAGATTTGGATATGAAGTTCTTTGAGACAAAATCGATTGTTTTAGAATAGGAAAAAAATCATTTTCATTTAATATGTATCATAATTTGTGTATACTTTATTTTTCAGCCATTAATTTTATTTAATTGTAAACCAATTAACACGTAGAGTCGTAGCCGTAGACTCCTCATTTAGTAAAAAAATGTTTTAATTTTCTTGTATTAGATTATTATTATTATATTCTAAAATTATATATTTAAAGATTTTATTATAAAATAAATCTTTAAATATATCTTTAGGTTAAGAGTTAATATATGTTTTTAGAAAAACTTTTATTAAATAAATATGATAGACTATATATCTTGAAAATATATTTTACTCATTTTTTCATTAATTGTATTTCATCGGAGAAAATAAAGTATTGCATGACTTGATTTATTTTATTCTCTAATTCCAATTTAAGTAAATGTTTTCTAACAGATATGAAAAAAAAATCAAATCAAATCAATTCAATTTTATATACAGTTGAATGCTTCTCTAATCCCAATTTAAGTAAGTGTTTTTTAAAAATATGAAAAATCAATTCAATTCAATTTTATATTCAGTTGGAAAAGAATTGCATTTGATGCAGTATTGAATCTAAGGATTTGTGTTTACTGAATTCAATTTATCTTTTATTATAGAATGGAATATCTTCTAAGTTTGGAGCTATGTCCATACCATATGGGGTGAAAAGATATGCCATGTGATGTATAAGGATCAAAACCCTTCTTAGCTGTTTGCATGATTGAAAGGTTTGTTGCCTAGTGTTTAATGTTTGTTTTCTATTTAATAAAAGTCGGTGAGAATGTTTCCAATGCGAAAAAAAAATGAGAATTGCGTTTGCCGGGAGTCGAACCCGGGTCTATTGCTTGGAAGGCAATTATCCTAACCGTTGGACTACAAACGCTAGATGAAAGATATGTCACTATTAAAGTATAAAATAAATATTCTGACGTCCATTAGTATAAGAGAAATTCTACCCAGGTCTAGGGTGAACCACCCTATGGGAATTGATCTAGCATATTTTATTAATAGTATTTTATATCACGATTTTATAAAGAATTAAATCCAAACGCCGTTTTTGTTTGTCTTCAATGAACTTCTATTCACTTTTCTAAATTTAGCCACAATAAAAGACCATCCTATGTGTTAGCTAGCAATGGAGATTTGTATAAAGAGAAGAAAAACATCATCCATCATATAACATTAATTCAAAAACACATTTAATTATACTTGAATCTCATAAAAGCAAACGTCATATTTAGCAACACCAAAGCAAAGGAATTATGAGTTTCAATATGAGTCCACCCTTCTCTTTTAGTGGCATGTAGGGGTAATGTTATATGTAATAAAGATATGCGATGAATTGTTTGTTATAATTTTTTTAATGATGGATTAAGCTTGAAAAATTCTACAATACCAAAAAGATAAACATTTAGAAGACCATATCATAACATAAACCAAAATTAAAGTCTCCATATAGAATACCATAGGTATATTAACGGCAAGAACGGATCCACACTCACATTTGTCGGGGCAACTGCCCCCATTAGAAATTTAATTTTTCTTAATACTATATGTATAACTGAAACAAATTAAATTGCCCTCATTGTTTAATAATATTGGTGTAAATGTTATTTATCTTCTGATTTTATTCCCTCCTCTCATAGAGGCTTGCTCACTATGTTTTCTATTTTTTTATTGTGCACGTTATCATGTGTTCTGCTTTGCTCTTTTCTCATTTTTGGTGAGTTTTTACCCTATTGTATATTTTCATTACCCTTTTTTCTTCTCACTATTGCTTGATTTCTTGTATAGAGAGAATTTTTTTTATAACATTAAAAATGAAAAAAGTATTCAATGTTTCTAAAATATGATGTAATTTTATTTTCTAATAATCTCCCAAAATTTTATGAGAAAATATTAAATAAATATATAAAAAGTATTAGTATTTAATGTATTTAAATTCTACTTTACTTAGGGGTTGTTCGGGGTGGTTGCGAGTTTTCAGTTTTTGGTTTTTAAAAAATTTCAATCAAGTTTTTGTAACTCAAAACCAAAAACTGGAAACCCACTTTTTGTGGTTTTCAAAATGTTTGTTTTGAAAACCACGAAAACAAGTTTTCAATTTTTGGTTTTGAGTTGTAAAAACTTGATTGAAAATTTTTAAAAACCAAAAACTGAAAACTCGCAACCACCCCGAACGGCCCCTTAGTAATTTAAGGAGTTGTTAGAAATAAGTACCAAAGGGTTTTAAAATTGTTCTAGTAAATATAGAGCTCTTTATTTTTAAAATTGCTCTTCACATCAATCATTTTATTTCATATCTATCTCCTCTTTTTTAATTTTTTATTTTACAAAAGATTATATAAAAAATAAAATGTTATACAATACAGTTCCTTAAAAGAAAGTGTTACCAGGGTGTCCGTGTGTGTTCAGGGGTGAACTTGGTTCAGACGTGAGCTCGTCTCGTACAGGTGTGCCAACTCGGTTTGAGAAGCATGGGTCGGATCAGGATGGGATGAGACATGAAAAAAACACTTCGACGCCCAAGATCCATCCGAGTTAGGGTAGATGGATAGTAATTAAGGGGTAATGAATGCGTACCTGTCTTGTTGCTAACAATGTAATTTATAGGCTTGACATGGCGTGTGAGCTTAGAGAAAGTCCCTAATTATCCCGTGTGGCTTCCGTACGACTTTGTAAGACCAGATCTAGGTACAACCCATGCACGGATCCGTCCGGGTTGTACAAAAAGACTTGATCAATAACGAGTCAGATGACCCGAACCGGCCTAATTTGGTTATGTGGATTGGACTAGGCCTTGGAGCAAGGCGACCTAATCTCCACGACCTAATTTCAATAACAGTGTGAATCCAAGATTTTTAATTGAAGTATTGGGAGAAAGTACGTTCTAGGAGATATCGAAGCATTAAAAGATCAAACACTTGGAATGATCTGAGTTTGTTAATAAGTTCTAAAAAATGGTAGAGATATTTTAAAGAAAAATTGAATTTGATTTAGGATCAAGAAGCCAGATAAAAGTCTAAGACAACCATCAAATTTTTAGAAAAGATTGATATTGAAAGATAAAAAAGTTGTTACTATCTCAAAGTAGTTAAAAAAATTATATCCCAAGAAATAAATGAAGAATCCTGAGAACTTATCCAATATTGAATACTAGTTATTATCAATTTTACATGTGATTAATATTAATGCATTTCACATTTCAGATGTCATGATTTTGGATAAAGTAATTACATAATTTTTATTACATGTCATGTACTTAGAAATGTTTTACCCATAGTTAGGGTTTAGGTCGACAGACACCACATGTGTAAGGATCTTCTCCATCCTTACAGTCAAGTTTAGCTACGAATTTTGATTTCTTAGGTTGTTTCGTAGTCATTTTTTAGCTAAACTTGGTTGGTGAGGATGGAGAGCTGGAGAGGTTCCGGATCCCCACAACATGCATGATGCTCGCAAATTCCATAAGTGAACTCCTCAAGGTTTGCAAATTCCAAATGGTTCGTTACTTTTTTGTCCATTTTTAGTTTAATCACAGATATTTTCACGGGAGACAATACTGCTCATCCACATCATGGTGGAGCTAGCTCTCCTAACGAGGATTTTTTCCATCCACAAGACACGAACCCGAGACCTTACTTAAGGGTAATAAAACATATACCACTTGAACCAACTTCCGTTGGTATTTTTTGTCCATTAAATTGTTTAAAATTTAGACAATAGAAGAGTTTTATTTTGATACATTAAATTTGAGTCCTATTATTCAATGCGAGATAATCTTAATAAATATTTTACTTCGTGAATTCACATTATATTCTTCTTTACATGAAATTATATGTTTTTTTTTCCGTATTATGATGCATATATAATTTCGAACTTCCGCACTAAATTAAATCGAGTGGATATTGATATTCTTTTAACTTAATTATCCAACAATCAAGGGAAATTTACATTTTCCTTCATATCTTTAATTAATATTTAAATACCATTAATCAACAATATATAATATAACATTTACCAATTAATAATAAAATATTTTTATGAATTAAATTAATTTTAAAATTTAATGTAATTAATTTCATTTTTTTTAAAATCCATATAATATATAGGATATTTACTGGTAATTATTAAATTATCAGGCCTAATTTTTTCCTAGCTGATGCATCGCTTTGTTATTGTCCCTTCAATAATCAATTCACACCTTCTAGAAGTGCATCCATATTAAGTTGTTAAAAATTAAGCAATGGAAAAATAAAATATCACGTTCTCATCATGCTACTCAAAAGATATGGTCTGAGACTTAGTCCATCATTGTGGACTTAAATAACCTACACAGCTACGCTACAACTTTCTTGGCCGTTGTCCAATAGAAATAGAAGGTTCTATTGATTAAATAGAGAGCTAAAAAAAGGTGTTGACAAATTGTTAATTAGAAGTACTTTAGACTTTAGAGCGGAAAAAATTATATAAACATACTTTTAAAAAGAGATCATGAGTCTTAGGCACATTTTAGATACTTATCGATAAGTTAAATGTGAGAGTTTTTGGAGTATGTAAGCTACAAATACTAATTTCAACTTATGGAGAAGTTAAATGCATTTGATTTCTTTGATTTATTCTATTTTTTCCATTTAGAAGTACCTCTGCAGAAGTTTCATCCAAATTAGCCCTTAATTGGAGATATATGTGGTTAACATACAAAAAAGTTATCTACTTAAAATTTAGCATAAAAAAAGAACACACTTTGAGAGTGGCCTAGCAAAAACTCAATTATCAAAGAAATTAAATATGCATCAATGAACCAACCAATCATGTTTGAGTCGGGTATAACTTCTATGAGCATCAAAATTATCCCTTGGAGTATTTAACACAACTATAAACACCGATGGAGTTCCATGTTGAGAATATTTAACTTAAGTGTAAATTTTGAAATCTCGATATTAATTAACTAAGAATCCTCAAGTTTCAAATAAGAAATTCTCATAGATTAATTCATAAGTTCAAAACGTAAAATAGCAGTTTTTATTATCAATATCAATATTTGAATAGTGCAAAGCACTTGAAATAGTAGTATAATTATAATCTAAAAATAATCTAATTTTAGTCAATATCTATGTTGATATGAATTTTAATATGGTATTAAATTCATATAACAAAAAAGTATACAACTTATATAACACATTTTTTTATCATATCACTTATCACATCTTGCATTTCTCTTAACTTGCTCTCTTTCTCTCACCTTATTGTATGTTGTAATATTGAATGATTAACATTATTCTTTTGATATGACAACACACTATAATAAAAGTTATTAAATAAAAAAAGGATTTAATTAGTATACACTGTCAGTGTAAAGAAATTTTACACAGACATCCAATGGTGTGCCGCCACATCATTTAATGAATGTGACACCTAATGTGCTATTAAATTCAATAAATGATGTGACAACACATTATTGGATGTCTGTGTAAAATTTCTTTACACTCACAGTGTATATATATTAAACTCATAAAAAAACAATACTATTCTAGAATAGAAAATCTTAAAAGTATCAAAATTATATCATGATATCTATTAACACCATAATTCTTAAATTAATAGTCTTCTTATAAGAATATATAAAAGGGATTAAAGGGACACAATTTTTATACTAACTCTTTTTCATGAGACTACATATATCCTTCATAAAAAATAATTTATAAAATTATTATGAACTTTAAAGTTCTCTTTCCAAATATTTAACATAACTATATATCTAAAATACCCAAATTCAACATGAGAAGTTAAATTGAAACTTTTGAAAGTAACCCTGTATATATATTGTTCACTCTCATATTCTACCAAACATTTGGGTTTAACTAATTAAACGCCATGCCTAACCACAAGAAATAATTGTTATGTTGCACGAGCAACATATTTATTGATGGAATAATTAATTTAATATCTAGTCAACATACATCGGCTTCAAAGTCTTCATCACACAAAACACACAACACTTTGTCTTTCCATAAGGCTACACAATATTCCAAAAACTATATATTATATTCAAAGCAGAACGAGGAAATTAGCACCTTCAACTCCAACATCTCCACTTAATTAATTTGCACATTTGTGAAGATCGACTTGCCCCCTTTGAGACCTTCTCATAACCATGGCAGAGACCGATCAAGCTAGACCTCTAGCCCCAGCCAGAGACCATTCAACCAGCGACGATGAAGAGGCCCTTCAAAGCAAGCAACGCAGGAGAAGAAGAATCAAGGTGTGTGGATGTGTAACTGCAGGGTTTCTACTACTTCTAGTCATAGTAATTGTAATCTTAGCATTCACAGTGTTTAAGGTCAAAGACCCCAAAGTAACAACTAATAACATCACACTCACAAACCTTGACCTCATCATCAATCAATTTCCAACCCCTCAAGTTAAGCTCAACATGTCCATGTTGGTAGACATGTCCATTAAGAATCCTAATGTGGCATCCTTCAAACTTGGCAACACCACCACAACTGTGTACTACCATGATGTGGCGGTGGCAGAGGCAAGAACACCGCCGGGGATTGCCAAGGCACGGCGGACATTTGGGATGAATGTCACGGTGGATGTCATGGCGGACCGCCTCGCTTCTAGTCAGGATTTGGTGGCGGATGTGGTGAGGAAGGGGGAGATGACCATGAACACTTACTCAATAATCCCAGGGAGAGTGAAGGTTTTGTTTGTTAAGAAACATGTTGAGGTGAGGATGAATTGCACTGTGATTGTTAACATTTCAAGCAGGGGAATTCAGGACATGATTTGTCAACGAAAGGTCAAGCTTTAAGCATAGATGGAATGTGGTACTTGTTCAGTTGTAGTCCACTTGTCATTCTTTTTTTTTTTTTTTATCTATGTATGGTTGTATTTTTTTTTTTATCAGAATTTTTAAGTGAGGTTTATGGCCATATATAGGCCTATAGTTTTGTCATTTATGTGAATGAGAATAACGATTGACATGAGTATGATGTATGTAGATTATAACAAAACTTTTCCAATCCGATTATGTTAACTTAGTACACCTATATTCAACTGATTGTGGGACAGTAAGATAACAACATTTTCCCCTATATTCAATTTTCAGTCTTTTTTTCAAAATCTCAAAAAGTGATTTTTTTTTAGTTTTGAGTTGTAAAAATAAAATTTTAATTTTTAAAAATCAAAAACTACAAACCGAGAACCATCCCAAATGGGGCTTAGTCATCAATTTATATGGTTGATGCTCCTTGTATATTTTCTGGTGTAAGGATCTACTGATGTTAACAGCTCAATGGAAAATTACAGTTAAAATAATGTCCTGCTTTTTTAATGGACAGATTATATTAATTTATACACAGATTATAATGTCCTTGTGCTATGATATTATATCTGCTTTCAATTTGTTAGAAAGGAATGTTAATTTATCCTCTTAATCATCAATTCCAGTTTTCTTTATCCTTATAATGATATTTTAGTAATCCTTTTAATTTTGAAATGTTGAAATTAGTATGGTGTAGCTGTCTTTGCTTTAGTATATTTGAGTTCATGTGATTCACTTGGGCTTGTTTCTTAATATGTTTCTGACAGAGAAAGCCTTACTGTTTTGGTTAGATTAACATTCTGATTCAATCTGATAAGAATTTCGGTCTTTTTCAGCTATGATGGTATAATTGTGAGCTCTCTTTGAAGCCAGAGGTGCCTTTTCTTGAGGTATATATCTTTTTTTTTTAAGTTTATGGACAAGTAGTTTATTTTTTCTTACATATTCTGTTTCATTAGAGACCATGGCATGTAGCTTGAAATATCCAAGAGGCATTATAGAGCATATAGCTGGAGATTCAAATGCAGATTCTGTTCTTGGCAGTGTGGATGTTGTGATATATGGATCCTTACTTGAAAAGCAGTCTTTTCTGGAGATTTTGATAAAAGCCATGTGCTTTGAGAAACCAATTATTGCTCTTGATATTTCCATGATCAGAAAATGTGTAAGTTCCTTCTCTATTTCTTTACTATAATTATACTATGAGTCTATTTTGCTTGGTACTTTTATTAATATTAGATTTGAAGGCTCCTGGAATAATCCAGAATTTAACTTCTTGTGGCATTTATAATAACTACCAGACATCTAAAATGTTGATGTTGTTGTAATATATAACGTTTTAGTTATAGTTTCTCATATCATGTATTTCTAAGGCAAACTTCCTTGTCATATGAACTGGGTGATGACAGGGTGAATGGGTATCTTGTCACCTCTGGCTCGTAACATTGCCTCAATAGGGAGAAGCACTACTTTCAGAAGCAATTGATGGATATGCAACTTTTACTTGAGAATGTTCTCAGGCTTCCATCAGAAGTCAGAGATATCCTCCCATGTTAAAGAACTAGTCTCATTGGCATTGCATCCCTCAAGTGTTCTTATAGAAATAGTAAACTCACACAATTACTCCAAGATTCATTTGGTGAGCCTTAAAAAGTTGGTTTGGCTTAGCTATACATTATTTTCTGATCTTGAGTTATACAATTATTTTCAATTTCTCATAATGTTGGTTGGGTTTATTTCAGGAGGACAGGCTAAGACATTAATGTTTGTTCACATAAGTCCAGAGACTGATGCTATTGGAGAAACAATTAATTAGCACCTTAAAATTTGCAGAAAGAGTTGCTACAGTTGAACTTGGTGCTGCCCGAGTAAACAAAGATAGTGCAGATGTTAAGGAGCTCAAAGAACAGGTAGATATGAAGGGGAATCAGGACATTCTTTATCTATCACCTTATCATATAAACCAGCAGGTTGCAGACACTAGAGATCCACTTGGATGCCGTTGACCAATGGTTGAAGTTGGCAACGTAGATGTATGTATATTTCATTTCCTCATGGTTTTCTTATGTTGATCAATAATTCTAATTTCTCTTTTTGTGCAAAATGATTTGATTTATATAGGAAAGCAGCAATTTCCCTCAATTTATATTATTTTAGAACGAACACATGGTTTGAGTTCAGTAACAATGGAAGAGTGGTGGTGAAAATAGTATCTAGAATAGTAGTAGTGAATGTGTAACTTGAACAATAAAATAAAATAAAAACTAAATAAATAATTTAAATTACCTGATCGAATGGTATATTAAAATATTTTTTTAAATACTTTTGTGAAGATTTTATGACATGCACACGTTATATACACACAAAGTCTATTTACATCATGGTGTAAATGAGAATAAAATGAAATGTATGGTACAGGTAGAAATAAAAGAAATATCTAGAATCATGACGTCGTTGTTTGTGAGACATCAACGATGGTTTCCGACTCAACCATTGTCATTTTTAATTTTTAACGACGGTCGAAGGACATTGTTGAGAGTATGGTTTTTAACAACAACTGGATCAATTATAGGTCCAGAACCATCATTAAAACCCTTTTTAACAGTCATTGTTTCCTTATTGTGCAATAATGGTTCTTGTTTTCTATTGTGGTTCCGTTGACTCTGGATAGTAATCTTTTTGCTGCTGCTATTGAGGTGTTGTACAAGCTCTATGTTGTATGGACTGACTTTTATGTGGTGTATTCTTGCCAATTATTTATTTTGTAAATGCTGATGCTATTTGTCAATGGAGTAATGTAATTTGTATACGTTGTATATGTACAATAAGGAGAGAGAAAGAGAGAAATGTGAGAATGTGATAGGTGATGTGATGGAAAGAGATAGAGAGAAAAATGTGTTGTATGAGTTGTTGTATGTTTTTATGTTGTATAGATTTAATATCTCTTGTTAATGTGGGGTAGGATTCAAATTGACCTTGTTCCTTGGTGTCATCTAGTTTTCGGTCAATGTTTTAATTATTGAAACTTGGTTATGCCCTTTGGAATAGGTTGGGCATTTAGAAATGCTTTTAGATATATAAAATTCATAGTTTCGTACAACAAATACTCACAACAGGGGTTGGGTATTTAGAGATGCTTTTAGATAATTAAGGAAAATTAATGCGTGTCTTTAAGGTACTCCCCCAGTACTATTTATAAGATCATTCAGACAAAAACACACATGTTAAGAAAAGTAATTAATAAGTTGATTTTCAAGAAATTAGTATATAAGATTACAAGTTTAATCCTATTTAAAATTAAATGTCACTACCAAGATAATTGTGTCACCTTGAAACCTTTAATGGTCAACAAGGGCAAATATGAGAAAAAATAATAAATGCTTCTAAATTTGTGTACTTTGTCTTGTAAATAGTTCCATTAAAAAGTGTCCAACTTTGTCTTATAAATAGGATCGGAGGGAGTACTGGTTAAGGAACCAAAAATAGAAACCTTTTATTAAAGTGTGTGATATGTAATGTCATAGATATAATTAATACTGTAATTTTCAAAAAAAAACTTTCTCTTTACATCTTTAAGGATCCGGATCCTCTGCAGTGCTGTAGGAGCCTGCAGCAGGATCAGCTAGAGAAACATTCCGTAGTTAAAATTCGTAGTTATTCCCTAGCTATTCCGTAGCTAATATGCTGATCCTGCAGCGCTGCAAAGGATCCTCACACCATCTTTAACTAGTGCTCTTCGGCGGTACCCTTTAGATAATAATGTCAAACATGATCCAGCAGTCAATGATGCCCAAATTTTAAAGGGAATATTGTTTAATGGCAGCCGAAATCGGTTGACTGCCGTGCTCATTTCTATTTTTAATTTATTTTATCCCATAAAATAATACCTGGCCATCGAGTCTGATGTTCCTTTCTATTCGCTCTCAAATTGGCCAACATCGTCGGCCGCGTCTAATAAATTCCCGCAAGTTAAGTGGAAAATGATGTTCCACTACTTTATAACTTTAGATAAATTATATTTAATTTGATTGGTGAAGATCAGCCACCTGCAATTTATACAATCAATATCACCCATGAAAATGTAAAAAATTAAAAGGTAGTCCCTATAAACAAAAATAATTGCAGATTGGTGTAATGATTATTGTGAAAATAATCGCATAGTTGATAAATTCAGCATTGCTTTTGTTCATTTTGTTTTAAAACAAACATAATTATATTTAATTAGAAAAGTTATAATTAGGTGAATATATAGATATGAAAATATATAAATACTATTTATTTGGTTAAATTTGGTGTAATATATCATGTGGATAAGGAGATGTAATATATCATTTGGTTGATTAGCTTATAAACTAGTTTGACCAACATAAAAGTGTTTGGTAACATACAAACTTCTAGATATTTTAGGAGCATTTATCTTATAAGCTATAAGCTATATTTTAGTACTTTAGCTAACTTACAACTTCTAGCTCATTTATTTTTCTTCCATTTTAATACACTTTCTTATTTGTTTTCTTTTTACATATTTATTACTCATTTTACATTTAATAAGTTAGTTTATAAGCTCGAGGCTTATCAACTAGCCAATTTTATTAAACACACTCATAATACTCACTCTAATCCTTTGTATAAGATAATTTATAATTGCAAGGAAACATTTATTGATACTTTTCTTGTTTTCCCGTATTAAAAACTTCAATTTCTTTCGAATTGTCGAACGATAGTAGAGTTAGTTAATGATATTAAATAAAGGTGAATGACATTAAAAAGTTATATTATATTTTAAAATTCCAAGAAAATTAAGTGAGTAAAACCATTTTTATTCATATCTGTAAGTTAATTAAATGTGTCTGGGTAAGTAAAATTTACATTTTCAATAAAACTTCAACCACTTTTATTGTAATTTAATGTTATTTCGTAAATTAAAATTTATAAATGAAAAATGAAAAAAATTACGAAAGAGCGTTGAGGTAATAAATAATGTTATAAAATAATTGCCGTAAAAAAATGTTATAAAATAATTCTTTTTTATCATGCAAATTAATTACTATAGTTACAGATAATTAATTATAACTTTATATTTTTAGTGAATGTTACATTCATATTAAAATAGTGAAATAAGTATAATAGATAGATTATTGTAAAAATGAAATTGAGTAAATTGTTAACGGTGGTAAATAAAATATTTTAAAAAGGATGGGAAAAATTATTTTAAGCAATCACAGTATCAGCAAGTCTCTAACATGAGAGTTGCAATTTTTTTTTTGTAAACCATAAGTATCCCTTATTATTAGAGGAAATTCTATTTGGGGTTTAGTCACAGTTAAAGTTTTTCACCCTCTCGAAAAATGTATTTAATGAGGATCGAATTCGGGAGCTCTTTCCACAATCTCAGCTTACGTTGCCAACTTGAGCCACAACTCTTTAGTGAGAGTTGCAATGTGCTTCGGTGATCAAACCCGCAAGCTATGCGAAATGTCTTATTTATAAACTAATAATTTTCCTTATAAAAAAATGTTGTGTAAAAAAAAAAATACATTATACAAAATCGCGACCCTCGCACAAAAATTAAAGTATGAAACATCTATTCAGCAAAGGAATGCACAAATAATTCTTGCACATTAATTTTCTATATCATTATTAAAAATATTATTAGGAATATTATTAGAAATATCTTTCTGTTATGGTAATATCCTTTTCTGTTTGTATTTTTGTTTTTGGTTTGTTTGGGTTGTTTAGTGTGTTTAATGGCTGGGTAGTTTAGCCTATAAATAGTGGCCTCATGTATTCATTTTTGCATCTTTTGATCAATTCAACATATGAGTTTTATCAACTCTTTAGCGGGAAACTTTTGGGATGATCCATGGGGGAACCCATGGTATTCCTCTAATGCCTTCTACTATCCTACTGTTACTACCTATGCTGCTCCATCTTATTTTACTAAGATGGTATCAGAGCTCCATCCACGGAGCTCACCGCGCTTCAAGAAGAAGGCTCGATGTTCGTCATTTGCTGCTTTAAAGAAGGCACTGCTGATTGCTGAGAATTTCACATGAGGCCACTATTTATAGGCTAAACTACTCAGCCGCTAAACACTCTAAACAACCGAAACAAACCAAAAATAGAAATACAAACAGAAAAGGATATTGCCATAACAGAAAGATATTTCTAATAATATTCCTAATAATATTTCTAATAATCATCCTATTAGAAATCTAGCAAGAGAACGGCCTAAGATCAGGGCTGGACATTCAACAAGGCAATTAAAGTCATTGCCTAGAGCCCCCAAATTTATAAGGTCCCCCAATATTTTTTCAACAGTAGTATTATTGATATAAAATATTTTTTAAAATATTAATAATGTTTGAGATAGGGCCCAATATTTTATAAGGCTCATATCTTACAATTTTTATATCTCTTTTTTTCTTATCATTTAAACTACTCAAAAGTCCACAGCCCATTTATTAATTTTTGCAAATGAAAAGCCACTCATCATTCAACAGTGAGTTTCCTTGTATCAGTATCTGAGCCCATAGATCATAGAAAAGAATGAGTTATCTCATTATTTTTTGTATATATTCGATCAGTCTATTTCTTCTATTGAGAGTCGATTTGAACAATTTTTAGAATTTGAAAACATGTTTGATTTTTTATTTGATTCAAATAAATTTAAAACTTTAGGGGAAGATGAATTGAAAAAATATTGTATCAATCTTGAAAATATTTTGAGTTTTGAGGACCATTCTGATAGTGATGGTCTTGATTTGTTTTCAGAATTAAAGTTATTGAAAGAAATTCTAACAAATGAAATTATAATACACCATTAAAAATATTGAACTATATAAAAAGATCAGGTTCTTTTCCAAATACATACATTGCTTGTAGAATATTATTAACATGCATTACCTGTATCTGTCGCAACCGCTGAAAGAAGCTTTTCAAAATTAAAATTGATTAAATCATATTTAAGATCAACTATGCTACAAGATAGATTGAATGAGTTAGCTATATTATATATTGAGTAGAAATAAGTCTTGAATTTGTTTTTAGTACTACTTTTGCCGCAAAAACTTAAGAAAGATCCGTTGCGCGCGTCCACTAGGCTGATCAGCCTCATCTATCACAGAAAATTCCTTTTTTTCAACCCCAAATTGAGAAAAAAAAAAACAGTGGCCTCTTTCTCATCAATATTGGTTGGAGTAGCATACCATGCACAATGGATTAGTGCAGACAGAGAGTATTGCCTCTTTCTCAACTGGGAAGTGGGCACCGGCGTTTTACCTGTTTGAAAATTTCAAAAATTACATACTGAATACAATTGCCGAGAAAACCGGCTACCTTAGGTAAAAGTAGGTGCCATATATGGTGTTCCACATAAGTCAGAGCCTCATATTAGCCTATGCTAGTCGGTTTTGATTAGGACATATTTGAAGTTACTTAAACTTTTACACTGGGTGCGTCTTGGTACTTAGGAATCATCCGAGCAAGTTATGTGACAATGACCCATTTTGCATTTAATTTGTTCGGTTTCCATTCATCCACCGTCATACTCCTTCCTTACCTTTAAATTCATGCTTCTTAATTTTGAGTTGTCCACAAAATCAGCACTTGTTTCAATTCCATGGCTGATCTTGTAAGGGCTAGATCCTCTTTGAGAGGTCCTGAAGTGACCTTCAATATCTTCACTCTTCAAGTATTAAACGCAGCTACCGCAGAAACCAATCCTCTGCATGTCCTTGTTGCTTTCATTTTCTTTGTTATCCTCGGTTTCCTCCAAATTAAATTCCCTGAAAAACCTACCCCATTTGAACTCCACCCAAACACCATGTTACTCTCTATTGCTAGCTTTCTCGTCTATTGTTTGGCCTTCTGGATTAAACTCAGGTTTGCTTTACAAGTTCTTCATCTTCTCTTTGTTGACACCCTTATGGAGGTGTTTGGTTCCCTCTCATTGATTACTCTGCTCTTGATGTTGCTACCACCAGACACTTCGGGATCATTCCCATTCACTGTATACATTATGGTTCGTTAGTCATGTCCTAGTAGTCATCACCAGAATCAGAACCCATTTCACCATGAGAAGGAGGATACCACTGTTGCCAAACACTTCAATGGATTTGAATTAATTATCAACTCTCTAGTTGTATGCTTAAAAATTGTTCTTGTTCTGTTTCTAATTCACCGTCTATTTTGTACTATTCTAATTAGTAATTCACCATGCTTTTATTATTGTACAAAGGTAAAAGATAGAAAGAAAGGAGAGGATGGTGAGATTTGATAGATGATGTGATGAGTGATATAATGGAGAGATTTAAAGAGAAAATGTATGTTGTATGAGTAATATAAATACCTTCTATGAATAATATAACTCTTTATTTTAGGCCCATAATGACCAAAATTTGGGATTTTTATTTAATGTATGAGCCACATGAGTTCAGCAGTTTAAGTAATTAACAGATAAATATAGTCAAACCATCACGAATCATAAATAACTCTTTCTAAACATTATATTCCATGTATCTGATGTGAAACATTAATTGCGACTGCTTTAATTTGGAAATCAGAATTTGGTTTGTAGTGCTTTGTTTGGCCATAATATAAAGGAGGGGTGAGGAAGCTTGATTTACCCCATGTTTGGTGCCTATAGAAATGGGGGGAAATGGAGTTGGGTGGGTTTAAGTGGGTAGAAATGCACCTCCTAGCCCTGTTTAGTGAGTCTATGGAAATGGAGAGAAATAGCAAAAACTGGTGGGCCCCATACAAAAAACATTTCTCTCCTCTTTGCTAGAGAAAATGAGAGAAATAGCTGTTGTCCCAAAATAATCGATTACTGGCCCAAAGAAATCGATTTCTCTTTTATTTCTGGCAAAAAAAAAAATCAATTTTTGACAAAAAAAATCGATTTATGGCAAAAAAAATCTATTTCTCTTCTATTCCATCCATCACACCAAACAACCTACTTTCACATTTCTCTTCTATTTCTCACCTATTTCACTCACACCAAACAACCTTTATTTCACATCTATTTCTCTTCTTCCCACTTCTCTTCTACTCATTTCTTTTCTCTCCATTTCTCTACTCCCACCAAACATATTAAGGTGAGGGCGGGTGAGGCAAGGGGTTGGGAAGAATTTGAATCTATCATGTGACGTGACAGTAAACAAGTATGAAGCTGCGAAATGGAAGAGGAGGAGATGGAGCTAAAATGGAAAGAGGCTTGCACTTTTGGGGCAACTAACAAATCCTAATTGATCCTTTCGGGAAGATGACAAAGTGTGTATTTTGGTTTGACGTTGAAACCGGCCAAATTTAAGTTTGAATTTCCAACGAAATTATTTCTGGCGTTGTAAATGTGAGTTTATCACGTTCCAACGTTCAACCAAACGAGTTGAAATTGGCTGCATGACCCCACTGACACATCAACCATATTTATTATTTCAAAAGTGTTTGCCAATGTTTCTTGAACGTCAAGTTAACAAGACTTCTATGTAGGCATGTAAATGAGTCGAGCCGAGTTGAGTACCTGAAACCTTGGTTTGAGTTGCGAAAAAAAATGTGGCTTAAACTTGTCTCATTTTTTTTAAACGAGTCAAACTTTGGAAGGGTTCGACAGATGGTAGGTTTACAATTAAAACAACCTATGAGTATCTATCTAAATCTAAGCGAGGGACTCAAAATCGTCTTTTTAGGAGGTTTTGGAATTGGCAGGGGCCACAGAGAATTAAATTACTTCTATGGAAAATTGTGTCTTATGCTATCCTTACAAAAATGTGCAGAGGAAAAACAGGAATTTATCTACAGAGGATAGGTGTGTGTTGTGTAACATGCATCCAGAGACTTCATTACATCTTTTCAGAGATTGCACTGAGACTAAAGAAATCTGGATGAAGTTAATCACTTACAGTGAGCATCGTAGTTTTTTTTACCCCCAAAATCTTCACCAGTGGTTATTGGAGAATCTTCAGCAATCTCGAACAACAGCAAGTAGACTGAAGCATTCTATCCTATTCGGATGCACCTTGGATACTATCTAGAGACACAGAAATGACATTGTGTTTAACAATGTTAGAGTTTCTACAGATTTTCTGATGAATCAAATTCTAGGGCAGGTAAATACTATTCTAAATTCAATTCACACAGTCAAAGAAATTCCTACTCTGAATCAAGGTTCGATTTCGTACCTCTTTTGTTGGCTTCCACCACCTGAGATTTGGTGCAAAATTAATACGGATGGAGCTTTTTCCTTTGGGCATAATCTCGCTTCCTGTGGTGGAGTTGTCCGCAGGCCGCTTGGGGAGTTTAAAGTGGCTTTCAGTGTGAATCTAGGTAGTTGCTCGATCCTTGATGCCGAGCTCTAGGATCTGCTTCGGGGAGCCAGGCTTGCGAAACTCAAAGGTCTTCAGAATGTCGTCTTTGAGTCTGATTCCTTGCTCATTGTAAAGCTTGTAAATGATGGTTGTATTCCTACTCATCCCTCTTCTAGGCTCGAAAATCAAATCGTTGAGGTTGTAAGGTGCTTCCGATCGGCTATTTGGCAGCACACCTTGAGAGATCAGGCTAACTCGATTTCTGGCGGATTACTTTGTGAAAGAAGGGATGGAGATTGTTGATTCTTACGGAGTTTATGAATCTGTTCCTAGTTTTGCCCTAGTACCTTTACTGTTTGATGCCTCTGGTTCCCTCTATGAGAGAGGTTGCTAGGTTTTTCTTTGCTTTTGTTTGGTCTTTCTGGCCCTTTAAGTCATAAAAAAAACTTTAAGTTTGGGTTTGACTTGGTAAAGAAGAACAAAGTTTGGGCTTGACTTGTTTAGTTCATTTATAACTTCGTTATGTTTGCTTTTATGAAAATTTCTTTAAATCACTTTTAAAGTTTATAAATTTAGTATTTAATAAATATTTTACTATTAAATCATAATATTTTAAAAATCAAAATATATTCTTAAAATATGATAAATATATTTAAAAAATTATAAAATATTATATTTTTTAAAATTCAATACATAATTTCTTGACTAATATAAAAAATATTTCAATACTTATTTTCATATATATATATATAGTAATTATTTTACTTTTATTATTTTATTATTTATTTTAAAAATAAACTTATTTATGTATGTTTTATTTTTCTACTTTTTTACTAATCTTACTTTACTTTAATTATTTATATTAAATAATTATTATATATATAATAATAAGTGAGTTATTCACGAGCTCTTAATGTCAAACTTATAAGGCTTAATTTGGCTCATTTAAACAATCGAGACCAACTTTAAGTCTGTGCTTGTTTGTTTAATTAAACAAACGAGCTTAATCAAGGATTTAACGAGTCGAACTCAAATAGTTCACGAATAGCTCAGCTTACTTACGGCCTACTTTTATGTGGTAATTAACTGAGATCCTCCGATTTTTTGGGTTATACGGACCAGTCACCGGACCTGACTGAGAGATCACTCGACCAGGCTCATACCTAGGGCTAGGCAGCGCTCGGATTTGGTCGGATTCGGGCCCAAAAAGCCCAATCTGACCAAAACCGACTGCACAATATCTTAACCCAATCTCGACCGTTTTGGACTTCGGATAGGTCGATTATCGGGCTTTGCGGGTTCAGATATGCACGGGTGGGTTAACACAGTTTTTGGGCTACGAATTGGGCCAAGTTTATTTTTTATATCCATTTGTGATTTTGAGTATTATTTCTATTCTTGACAATTTTTTTAAAGCAAAAAATAAGTAAATAATTGTCTTTAATTATGCTGAAGCCAAGCTAATCAATATACATATGGCCATTTGGGCCCAAATACATGCTGGCCCAAAATGAAAAAAAAATCTACACTGCTAAACAACTAAAAAAACTATAATCCCAATTTTGAACCTTAATCAACCACCCTATCTTAAAAAATCATAATCACAGTCGCACCCCTATTTTCAAGGCCAAACCACCATGGACCTCAGCCAGCCTCCATCTTCCAGTTGCCAGGGAAATCTTAAGATCCAAACAAATAAGAAGTAGAAAACAGAACCATCAAGCCAGACATTGCGGACTCCATCATTCTATTGCAGTCATCGGCGGACATTGCAGCAACGCCACCGTGCAACTTCAGCCTCAACGTTGTTGTACCTTCAGAGCAAAACAGACCAAAAACCAGTAAACAATTCTAAAATCAAGAGAGGAATCAAAGATGAGAAAGAGTTAAAGAAAAAGATAGAAGAGGAGGGGAGGTGAGTGCTTCCAAATAAATCAAAGACAACAACGCTCGCACCACCACACGTAACCATTGCGTGAGAGGCAAAGAGGCGGTGTGAGTGCGGCGACATTACAACAACACCACCACGGCAGTTAAGGAAGGCTGGGAACTCAGAGAAGATGAAAGAATTATGAGCGACGAGAGAGAGACCCTGAAGTTAGGGAGACCAGAGAGAGAAGGAGAATGAGAAAATGGGAAGGAGGCAGGAGCGGCTGCGCTAGGGTTTACTAAATGATACTTATATATGAGAGGGTGTGGGTTAGTGAACGGGTGGGCTTAAGTGAGTTGGGCTAGCAGTAGGTTGTGTGTGAGGCCCTATTCAAAAACTAACAAGCTAATGTAAAAAAAACATATAAATATGGGTAGGTCGGTCGGATCGGTCTTCGACGATTTTTTTTTCTCAAACCGATCCGACTGAAAGAAACTGTACAGAACCGTTTTTTTTTTAATTTATTCAACCCGACACCCGCCTCCACCCACCCAGATAGTTTTTATTTGGGTCGGATTACTCGGGTTGCAGTCGGATGTCTATTTTATGCCCACCCCTACTTATACCCATGACCGACCCTGACCTGACATCTTAACTGAGACTCAAGCTACCCTCCCGGCCGAGATACAACCCCCGGATGACAACACCATCTCAGACCCCGGACATGGACTAAACACCTATGACGTTCGACTACCACAACCTAAGCTACCTACCAGGTTCCATCGCATTTAATGCGCCCCACGCCCCTTTGATACGGGTGACATTGTGACTGACAAAACGACCAGATTATGTGGCTATTACAAAGGATTATGGTTGATAGCGACATGCGTGATCATCTCCACTCTCCCAGTTATGAGCCTACCCCTACTATAGTAGCCATGACATCGTGTATATATAGGGAGGCCTCCCCTCAAGGCCAAGGTAACTTCTCTACTCACCATTTACTCGCGTACTCTCACTGACTTGGGCGTCAGAGTGCCTTCTGCAAGTACCCCCCACTGTGCTCCGCCGCCTGAGACCACCCCTTGGAGACCAACATCCTCCTGTAGCCACCACCTCCATCTTGGATCCTTACCCCAGGTCCCTGTGCCTTCCTCGACCACGATCATTTGGCACCATTTGTGGGAATCTTGTAAATCAACCCCCACCACCTCTACTACTTTGTTGAGGCCGCACCTCTTTGATGACACAAAGGATGCTGGAGACGGAAGCATCGTCAACTGCCAACCAACCACAAAATGCAGAAGTCCCCACCAACACCACTGCAAGAGGTAGTGGAGGTTAAACTGAACCCACTATGTCATGAGGACCACTTCTCAATACGTCTCACCATCTGGCCATATAGCCACCCCCCTCATATGAGGATGGCCAACGACGCTACACCTCCCCTGACCTCCTCCCTAGGCGCAGGAGGAAGGCTCCTCCCAGGGACAGGCGTCGCGAGCACACCCCCTCAAGTGACAGGGATGACGAAGGAACCACCCTCCATTCAACGTCACAGATGAAGAGGATGAACCAGACGGTTAGGGAGCTGGAAAGAGGATTCGTTACTTAGAATCTCTCATTCCCGCTACTCCAAAACGGAGGTCCCGCTAGGGAGAAAGGAGCATGAGGAGCATGGGGTCCAAGAGGTCCTACCACACCAAGGACCTCCCATCACAAGAATCCACCTTTTCTTATCGGAACGATACTTCGTCAGACGAGTACTCCTCATTGTCAAGTTTCCAAACCGAGAGTCTGAGCAAGACGAGAGGCAGAACGCGTAGCCAAACACCTTCAACCAATCCCGAGGTTCAGAATACTCCGTCCAAAAACGCCCAGGGCGAGATCGCTAAGAACGCCACCCCGACTGATGGCGCTACCCCATTCCGGGGACACTAATTAGCTTTTTCGTTATATTTTTATCAATTGTGTACATTGGTGTAATTTATAATGATATAAATTGATATAAGACATTATTAAAAAAATTCTTCTCCCTTAAAAAATAAATGAGAGAACAAGATCAAATTTCACTATATTTATAGGGACGAAAAAAAACATTTAACGCCGAACATTAAGACACAATTAAAATAAGTTTATAGTCACTTCTTTTCTATCTCAGTTTTCTATCCCCATCCATCCTCTAATGAAAATAGTATAATGTCAAACATGGTCCATCAGGCATCAAACGATGATAATCATGGCCAAATAATTGTGATTCAGTTGACAACGCATTGTGAGAAGAGTTGGCTCGTATTTCACTTAACACACTTTCAACTAGGGGTAAAGACTAAGGAGCCTGAAATGTGACTAAACTTCACCCTTAGTAATATGAAATAGAAATACCTCTAGTTAACAAGAAAAAAAAAAGATAATAACAATAATTGTCAAAATTTTAAGAGTTGTGATTTTTTACTTTTTTTTTTTTAATTTTTACACTTCCATTCACACTTTATTCTTTTATATATCCTTTTCTTTCTTTATCATCTCACCAATTATCATATATTTTTTATCTCTTTTCTTTTCTTTCTATCCTTTTCTTCCCTATTTTTCCGTACTAACATTCTCTAAATTCAAAGGTAAAATAAGAAAAAGTGGTCAGGTGGGTTTTAAGTTTGAAGGTGCATTTTGCAATAGTGTGTCATTGTCACTTTACATCCCCATTTTCTTATTGAAACGTATTAATTTAGAGTTATTATTATATTTATATAACAAAATCACAGCAACTCGTAAAAACAATTATTCTTATTATCTTTAATTTGTCCATCATATATATAATATTACATCACATATTTTTTTTCTTTTATTTTTATATCTCTCTAGCTTGATTGTACAAATTATTATAAATAAAATAATTGTAAATAATTCAATTTTTCATTAATTTATACATAATGAGGTTTGATATTCACTAAATGATGTAGTAATACATTATTGAATAATAATATAAATTTTGTACATAAACTGCTATAATCACTTGGTCTTCCTTTTTATTTTCCTATACCCATATCTATCCTCTAATTTAAGAATGTTCATGGTCCGATTTGGATCGGTTTTAAGGTAAAAAAAATCATTTGATCCAATCATTGCAGTTTTATTATTTCTTCATTTTGATCACTTTTCGATTTTTTAAATAGATAATAAATATTATATAAAAGTGATAAAATTCTAAAATGATAAACAATGATTATTTTTTCTCTTTTACACATTTTTACTGGAACTTATATTTATTAATATAAATAAAAATTAATTCAAAATTAGATTAAAATTTATATATATATAGAGAGATATTAAAATGATATTAAATAATAAAATGGTAAAAGAGTATTTTAATATGAGTAATTTCATAAATATATACTTATATATATAGATATATAATTATTTTATAAATTAAAAGTATATATATAAATTCGGTTTGGATTGAATTGGTTTTCAACATATGATCCAAAAACCAATCAAATTCAATTAAAAACTTTTGATGTTTGTGGTTTTCAATTTGATTCAATTTTCATTTTTCGATTCAGTTTTTACAATTTATATTTTGGATTAGATATGAATATCCCTATTCTAATCTAATAAATAGTATACCATCAAACATATAAGATTTTAATAACTGTACCTTCTACATAAAAAATGAGACATTATTAAAATATATTCTCTCTCCCTTAAATAATAAATTTTTGGCATAATTATATTTTTAATTCCTCTGTTATAGTTACTCATATGTAATTTTAATTACCTAATTAAGTTTGAACAAATTTATTCCCTCCATTTTTTTTAATTAAGTCTTTTTATCATTTTATTTTTTTAAAAATCTTTTAAATTCTCTTTTTTATTTAAATTTCTCATGAATCAACTTTGTTTTAAACGTTCTGCCGTTCAAAACTCACAGAATTTCACAAAAATTAAGAAAATTTGAAATTTTCCACAATTTCAAACCCTAACTTACATCCTACAAAGTTCTTTCATTTTTTTTAAAAATTCTAACTTTTAAACATTTTAAATAATTTCATATCCCAAACTTATTAATAAACATTTAAATATGTAGATAGAAAATGTAAATTAAAAAAATTAGGGAGAAAAATATTAATAAAAAGATAAATTTACTTATAATTAATTTTAAAAATAAAGGGATTTTATTGAGTAAAACAACTTAAGATCAAACAAAATAAACTTTAATTTTTTCACATTTAACTCACCTTTCCACACCTTTTTGTTTTTTTCTTTCTCCTTATTTTCCTATCATATCACTTAACCCATGTATCGGTCACTTTATCTTTATCTTTTTTTTCTTTTTTACCTATCACACCATGCATCTACTCTCGTGCCTGTTTGGTTTACATTAGTTAGTACTAAACAATTTCATTCGCGACTGTTTCGATGACTTTACAAACGTAGCTGACATAGACTCTCACTCATATGGGTAGCATCGACTCCCTTTGACTTTTTTTTTTGCTATGTCGGATCCATTGACTACCACATGCATGTGCGTGCATTTCTATTCTTAATTTATTGTATCTAACAAAATAATACCTGCCATCGAGTCTCATGTTCCTTATTCCCGTTGAAATTTGCCCATCCTCATTGATCAGTTAGATTAGGACATGTTTGAAGTTAATTAGGTAAACTTTTACAGTGGTCACTACTGCAAAATGAGCTTTTAATGACGGTTAAAAAAGGCTTTTAACGACGGTTGTGGAACCGTCATTGATCCAGACGTCGTTAAAAAGTGAGTTTTTAACGATGTTTGTCAATCGTCATCACAAGTTAGAAACCACGACGATTGTTAAAACAACCATCGTGGTTTCTTAGACATACCACGACGGTTAAAAAATAACCGTCGTTGTTTCTTCAATTTGGAGTTGTGAAGGGGACTTTCTACGACGGTTGCTTAAGGAACCGTCGTAGAAAGTAAGAAACAACGACGGTTAGCTGAGGAACCGTCGTAGAAAGTCTCTTTCATAACTCCAAATTTCATACTTTCCACGACGGTTATGACCATAACCGTCTTTAAATGTGGGTTAGTTACTAAATTTCTGTAGCTAATCCTTAGCTAATAGGGGAACTTATTAGAAATGAAAGTAATTTGTAAGCGAATCCATTTGCAAGGCACACACTCCAATTAATAGAAAGTACATTCATTTCATATAAATGAAGGTAATATAAATTATTTTTAATATTAATTAATATCAATCAAATAAAATGATTTGACACAGTATAGAAAGCACAAACACTATTTTATATTAATATAAGTTCTATTTTATATTAATAAAAGACTCCTAATCCTAATTAAATAAAGAAACAAACCACTAAATGATAAAAAGAACAAAAACTATTTCTAAGAGATCATTGAAGATAATCTAAACTAGTTTAAGATATAATCATGATATTATAAGATATCCTCGGGATATAGTCCAACAAGAAGAAATCAATAATTCAAATTAATGATTGTAGGAAGGCTAGTTTTGACCATGGAATGATTTAATGGGATCACATAAAGTACAACAAGAATATCCAATGACTTTTGAAGCTGAAATGAAACTTCAAACAAGAATATATCCTATATTGGAAAGAGGATCGATAATTTAATCCAACAAAAGATTAAAACCAAAAAGAAAAACCAAAGAATTACAGTGGCAAGGTCCTACTAACTTTAAGCAACCATGTCCAAGAAAGACCATGGAATGATTGTAGCAAGGATAGAAGAAACAGGTCGTGAATCCAATCTCACTCGGACTGCTACTGTCACCGGTGGAATTTGAAACTTTAATTCCAAGTCTCGAACAATCAGATCTCGGGGTACCTTCAAAAAAAATCTCTTTAATCAATATTCAATTTTCCCAACATTTGTTACCATTTATTGGTTTAAGGATGCTTACATTCACTATAACAAGGGAAAACAGAGATGTTGAGAAGGTTAAAATAATTTGGGTTGCATTCGCATCTGTATGTATGTGTCCTGTTTTTGCACAGGAAAATGATTAGAAAAATCATGTAATTCATTCAAAATATGAAACAATTTGAATTGATAATCAACAACTTCAATTAGAACTCTGGACGATTTTCATCATTGTCACTAACACATCCAACAACTTCAGCCTACAAGCAATGAAACTGGACTTTCAGCATGAAATTGCCTAATGAAATGCTACAATAAAGGAGAACATCAGATAAGGTAAACACAAACATGCTCCATGCTGTTTCAATATTCTTAAATTTTTGGGTTGCCTTAGGATCAAAATTTATATTTCAAAGAAATAGAAGACTAAGGATCAGGCTGGTAATTACTGAAGCACATCCAAATGAAATTTTCTCACTTTAAAGCAAAGACATGGAAAATATAGCCTTCCAGAGAGAATGCATTTGTGTATTTTGCTAGGGAAAAGGACTAAGGAGAATCAAAAGAACAATAAGAAAATAAAAGTCATGCAACTCGCTAGAAGCCAAGTTAAAACGTATTCTAAAAGAATCGACACAAAATACCTTTTCCCAGACATATGAGTGGTAGTTGTTTAGCCAATCAATCTTTGCAGCCGATAACAGAGACAAATCAACCAATTTAATCTGCAAGATATGCTCAGGTTAGTAACAAGTGTATGAAAGAATACATGGCTCAGAATAAAACATTATAAAATTTAGGATTAACTGAGAAGAATGAATGAAAATTGAAAGGAATAAATTTAAAATATAAACAAGCATTCAAAAGGGAATGAGAGCAGCTAATTGCCTAATCTAATTGATGATAAATTTCCCAAGAATACTTTTAGCAATGCAGGTAAAGTAGGTAAACTCTAATTCCTGACTAGTATTACCTATGATTGCGTTTTATTAATGGATCAATATCCCATAAAAAAACGTTTCATGTTTATCCAAAAACCATTTGTACTCGAATGTTCACCATCAAATTGGCCTCAAGACCTCTATTGGACTCCCAGATCCCAGAGAGAGGAAGGCACGTGGAGAGGGACGGTGGTGGAGGGAGAGGGACGGTGGAGGAGACACGAGAAAGAGAGAGACGACCAGGTGAAAGAGAGAACGTAGAGAGAGAGAAGAGGGTCATGCGGCGCTGAATGGAAGAAGGGAATATGGTTTGGGATATATAAGGGAAACCACGACGGTTGTTTGCAGAAACCTCACCCTTCCAGTTTTTCCACAAACCTTTTACGGCAGTTGCTCAAAAAAGATTGTTGTTTTCATATCAAAATTGCTCATTGCACCTCTCAGTTTTGCTTTTCACACCCTTTTGTTTTCAAAAAACAATCTACAACGGTGTGTATGGAACAGTCATTATTTCTTCCAAAAAAATTGCAATTTTGCCACCGCGTCATTTTCTACGATGGTTGTAGGGGAACCGTCATGGATTATGTGTCGTAAAAAGGCATTTTTGTAGTAGTGGGTGATGCCTAATGTTTAATACAAAATCCTGACTCTGCAGTTAGTTAATTTTCTGTTACAGAAGTTGGTAGTTGTTGCTTTTGGTTGTTATTCTGTTTTTTATAGATTAGTTAGTTGTTAGCTTTGCCCTTGTAGTATTTATAGTGTTTAGTTTCTCCTTTGTAATCAGATAATTTTCAATAAGCTTTCACGTTCTCTTTTTCTCTTCTTCTTCCAGTTTGTTCCTTCTCTTTTTCAAGCATTTCTAGATTTATTATGGTATCAGATTTGTTTTCTTTCTTTTCTGCTGCACATCTTTGATCCATAGCGGCTGAGATCACCTACACTTTGAAGGACATGGAGAACGTATCATGTCCATACTACATCCACCCAAACGAGAACCCCACCATGGTTCTTGTTACCCCTCTACTCACTGACTCCAATTACCATACCTGGTCAAGATCCATGAATATGAGCTTATTGACAAAGAACAAAGTGGGTTTCATTGATGGGACCCTTAAAGAGCCGAAGACCATAGAGGAAATTCACCCTTACTGGCAACGCTGCAACACCATGGTTCTTGGATGGCTTGTTCGCTCCATGAGTCCAGAAATTGCTTAGTCTATCATATGGAGGAGCAAAGCTGCTGAAGTTTGGGCTGAACTCAGAGAAAGATTTTCACATGCTGACCTTTTTCAGAATTTCTGAGATACAAGAGGAAATTTACACCTTCAAGCAAGGGGACCTTAGCGTGACAAAGTACTACACAGGTATGAAAACTTTATGGGATGAACTTGAGATCTTGAGTCCCATGCCTGTTTGTTCTTGTAATGCGAATTGTGCCTGTAGAGCTCTCAATAAACTCAACATTCAAAGGAATTCAGAGATTGTGGTAAGATTCTTGAGAGGTTTGAACAAACAATATTCCACCGTAAGGTCTCAGATTATGTTGATGGATCCTCTTCCAACCATCAACAAAGTCTTCTCTCTTGTTGCCCAACAAGAGAGACAATTCTCTGCTAAGCAATCTGGAAACTCCAAAATTTTGGCCAATATTAGAGATGATTCTGTCCAAGATTCAAGAAAGACTAGCAATTTCAAACCATCCAATTTTCAAAAGGGTCAGCAACAGAATGGGAAGGTCTGTTCCTACTGTGGAAAAGCTGATCATACTGTTGACATTTGCTACAAGAAGCATGGTTTCCCACCAGGTTTCAAGTTCAGGAATCCTAGATATGCTAATAGATCAGCCAACATGACTGTTTCTGAGAATCCTGCAGATGCTGCCATTCAAGAACAAGAGAAATTTGGTTTTACAGCTGAGTAATACCAGAATCTGCTTGCCCTTCTTCCTCCAACACTCAGTGATAATGGCAGCACTACCAATCCCCAAGTGAATCTGGCTTCTGTGCAAAATCAAAGCACAATTCCCACTCATGATGGTAAAAATTTCTACACAAAATGGATTCTTGACACAGGTGCTACTGATCACATATGTTTCTCTGGCTCTCTTTCATTGTTACAAGCATATTAAACCTGTCCATGTTACACTTCCTAATGGGAACTCTGCTTTTGCTTCTATTTCAGGAACCATCCTTTTTTCTGCTTGTTTTTATCTAACTGATGTCCTTTATTTTCCTACTTTCCAATACAATTTAATTTCAGTATCTAAATTAACTTCTACTTTAAGTTGCAAGCTAACTTTTTCTGATTCCTTCTGCTGGATACAGAGTTCCATTGCTTGCAAGATGATTGGTACAACTGAACTTAAGGATGGTCTATATTTGCTAAAGGATATTGAGGCAACCTTGTTACATAATTCTCCCTCTCATACTGATTATGTTCATTGTAACCTTGCTTGTGTTTCTAAGAACTTATGGCATTATAGGCTAGGTCATCTATCTTGTGAGAAGTTACATGTTTTACACAGACAATTTCCCTTTATTACTTTTGATAAGAATGTTGTTTGTGATGTTTGTCACATTTCTAAGCAAAGAAAGCTACCCTATAGTTTGAGTGAGACTAAATCCAATAAAATTTTTGATTTGATTCATGCTGATATTTGGGGACCTATTTCCACTAATTCCATTCATAGTCATGCTTACTTTCTTACTATTGTTGATGATCATTCTCGATACACTTGGGTGTATTTCATGAAAAATAAGTTTGAAACTAGAGGCTTAATTCAAAATTTCTTTGCTTTAGTTGAAAATCAATTTGATACTAAGATTAAGACCATTAGAATAGATAATGGTGTTGAATTTAACATGGAACAGTTCTATGCTACTAAAGGAGTCCTTCACCAAACCTCTTATGTTGAGACTCCCCAACAAAATGTTGTCGTGGAAAGGAAGCATCAGCACCTCTTGAATGTGGCTAGGAGCTTGCTGTTTCAAGCCAATTTGCCTAAGTGCTTCTGGTCTTATGCTGTTGGTCACTCCGTTTACCTTATTAATAGGATTCCTACTGCTGTTCTTCAAGACAAAAGCCCCTATGAGATGTTACACTCCTCCTCTCCTGATCTTTCCATGCTCGGGGTGTTTGGTTCTTTATGTTATGCCTCCACACTTACAAACAACAGAACCAAACTTGACCCTAGGGCCAGAAAATGTACCTCCGTAGGCTACAAACAAGGAACAAAAGGCTATGTCTTATTTGATTTCAAAACCAGACAAGTTTTTATTTCTAGAAATGTTATCTTTCATGAGCACATTTTTCCTTATCATTCTGCTCATGAACCCAACAGAGAAGACACATCTATATCCCTACCAACACAATTCAATGCTTGGGATATAGACTACACTCCTCTCCCCATTCAAATTGCCCTAGTTACTCAAATTACTCTTGTCCTTACTGAGGATAGTCATATTGAAAGGCCCGAACAGTCTGTCAGGCGCTCTACCAGAACCAAGAAAGCTCCAAGTTTATTGCAAGACTATCACTGCAATTTATTAACAGATTCAGGGAATTATTCTTCTAATAGTGCCTTGGATCATTCATCAATCACTTATCCTCTCTCTTCTGTTTTGTCTTATAACAGGTTATCTCCTGGATATCGGCAATTTCTTGCCAATCTATCCACAGTCACTGAACCAAAAGGTTACTATCAAGCTATGAAAGATCCAAATTGGAAGCAAGCTATGCAGGAAGAAATTACAGCTCTTCAGAATAATAACACTTGGATCCTTGTTGATCTCCCACCAGGGAAGACCCCTATAGGGTGTAAATGGGTCTACAAACTCAAACATAAGCCAGATGGATCTATTGATAGGTACAAGGCTCGGCTTGTTGCCAAGGGATACACCCAGGTGGAAGGATTAGATTTTTTGGACACATTCTCACCTGTTGCCAGAATGACTACTCTGAGACTCCTTATTTCCATTGCTGCTGCCAAGCATTGGCATCTTCATCAGCTGGATGTGGACAATGCTTTCCTTCATGGTCACTTGGATGAAGAAGTGTACACGACTCTCCCACAAGGATTTTCCTCTCCTAAGTCCAATCAAGTCTGTTTGCTGAAAAAATCCCTATATGGCCTTAAACAGGCCAGTAGGCAATGGTTTGGCACCCTCTCAAAGGCCCTGTAATCTCTCAACTTCATTCAATGCCCTTCAGATCACACTCTCTTCATCAAACACACTATAACTGGAGTCACTGCCCTATTGGTCTATGTTGATGATGTCATTCTCACAGGGAACAATATTAATGAAATACAACATGTGAAGAAGTTTCTGAATGAGCAGTTCAAAATCAAGGACCTTAGTGAACTCAAGTACTTCCTTGGCCTTGAATTTGCTAGATCCTCGAAAGGCATCTTGTTAACCCAAAGGAAATACGCCCTTGAGCTTCTTTTTGATGTTGGCCTATTGGTTGCTAAGCCTGCTCATACTCCTATGGATCCTACCATTGTACTCTCCAAGACTCTTAGGACTCCTCTGACTGATATTTTATCCTACAGAAGGCTGATCGGAAGGCTTCTATATCTCACCTCTACTAGACCAGATATCTCCTATTCTATTCAGCAACTAAGTCAGTTTATTGATAAGTCTACTGATCTTCATCTTCAAGCTGCTTACCGTGTCTTAAGATACATTAAGTCTTCACCTGGAAAGGGTCTTTTCTTCCCCTCCACATCAGATTTTAAGCTGCATGCTTTCAGTGACTCTGACTGGGCTAGATGCTACGATTCCAGACGTTCTGTTATAGGATACTGCATCTTCTATGGTTCCTCTCTTATCTCTTGGAAGGCTAAGAAGCAAACCACAATATCCAAATCCTCCTCTGAAGCTGAGTATAGAGCCTTAGCCTCCACTATTTGTGAGATTCCATGGATCACCCACTTGCTCAAGGATCTTCACAACTTACCTAATACACCTTGCAATCTTTTCTGTGACAACAAATCAGCTATACACATAGCTCATAATGATTCCTTTCATGAAAGGACCAAGCACATCGAAATAGATTGCCATCTTGTTCGAGAAAAACTTCTTTCAGGATTACTTCATCTCTTGTCAGTTTCCTCGTCCAATTAGTTAGTTGATTTGTTTACTAAGCCCTTAGCAAATACTCCCTTTCATAGTGCTCTGCCCAAGCTGGGAATGATGGACATACATTCTCCAGCTTACGGGGGGCTAATACAAAATCCTAACTCTGCAGTTAGTTAATTTTCTGTTACAGAAGTTGGTAGTTGTTGCTTTTGGTTGTTATTCTGTTTTTTATAGATTAGTTAGTTGTTAGCTTTGCCCTTATAGTATTTATAGTGTTTAGTTTCTCCTTTGTAATCAGATAATTTTCTATAAGCTTTCACGTTCTCTTTTTCTCTTATTCTTCCGGTTTGTTCCTTCTCTTTTTCAAGCATTTCCAGATTTATTAATGTTTTCAGTACTTAGGAATCATCCGAGCAAGTTATGTGACAATGACCCATTTTGCATTTAATTTGTTCGGTTTCCATTCATCCACCGTCATACTCCTTCCTTACCTTTAAATTCATGCTTCTTAATTTTGAGTTGTCCACAAAATCAGCACAACTCAAAGTTTCAATTATAATTTCCATGGCTGATCTTGTAAGGGCTAGGTCCTCTTTCAGAGGTCCTGAAGTGACCTTCAATATCTTCACTCTCCAAGTATTAAGCGCAGAAACCAATCCTCTGCCTGCCCTTGTTGCTTTCATCTTCTTTGTTATCCTCGGTTTCCTCCAAATTAAATTTCCTGAAAAACCTACCCCATTTGAACTCCACCCAAACACCATGTTACTCTCTATTGCTAGCTTTCTAGCTAGTCTATTGTTTGGCCTTATGGATTAGGCTCAGGTTTCCTTTACAAGTTGTTCTTTATCTTCTCTTTGTTGACACCCTTATGGAGGTGTTTGGTTCCCTCTCATTGATTGCTCTGTTCTTGATGTTGCTACCACCAGACTCTTGGGGATCATTCGAATTCATTGTATACACATTATGGTTCGTTACTCATGTCCTAGTAGCCACCACCAGAATCAGAACCCATTTCATCATGAGAAGGAGGGTCCGACAACCACTGTTACCAAACACTTCAATGGATTTGAATTAATTATCAACTCTCTAGTTGTATGCTTGGAAATTGTACTTGTTCTGTTTCTAATTCACCATCTATTTTAATTTAATTTGTGCTATTGTAATTAGTAATTCACTATGCTTTTATTGTATGCACATAAGGACCAAAATTTGGGATTTTTATTTGATGTATGATATGAGCCACATGAGTTCAATAGTTTAATTAACAGAAACAGATAAATATAGTCAAACCATAACGAATCATATATAACTCTTTCTAAACATTATATTCCATGTATGTGATGTGAAACATTAATTGCGACTGCTTTAATTTGGAAATCAGAATTTGGTTTGTTTGTTTGACCATAATAAAACAGAGGTGAGGAAGCTTGGTTTAAGGTGTGGGTGGGTGAGGCAAGGAGTTGGGAAGAATGTGAATCTATCATGTGATGTGACAGCGAATAAGTATCAAGCCGCGAAATGGAAGAGGAGAAGATGGAGCTAAAATGGAAAGAGGGTTGCAATTTTGGGGCAACTAACAAATACTAACTGATCCTTTCGGGAAGATGACAAAGTGTGTGTTTTGGTTTGACGTTGAAATGGGCCAAATTTAAGTTAGGATTTCCAACGCAATTATTTCTAATTGTAAATATGAGTTTATCACGTTTTAACGTTAAACCAAATGAGTTGAAATTAGCCGCATAACCCCACTGACACATCAACCATATTTATTATTTCAGAAGTGTTTGCCGGTGTTTCTTGGATGTCAAGTTAATTAACAAGACTTCTATATAAGCATGTAAATGAGTCGAGCCGAGTTGAATACCTGGAACTCAGGTTTGATTTGCGAAAAAATTGTGGCTCAAATTTGGTTCATTTTTCTAAACGAGTCAAACTTTAAGTTTGGGTTTGACTTGGTAAAGAAAAACAAAGTTTGGGTTTGACTTATTTAATTCATTTATAACTTCATTTTTTTTTTGCTTTTATGAAAATTTTCTTTAAATCACTTTTAAAGTTTATAAATTTAGTATTTAATAAATATTTTATTATTAAATAATAATAATATAAAAATCAAAATATATTCTTAATATATGATAAATATAATTAAAAAAACTATAAAATATTATATTTTTAAAATTCAATACATAATTTTTTGACTAATATAAGAAATATTTCAATAATTATTTTCATATATATATATATAGTAATTATTTTACTTTATTATTTTATTATTTATTTTAAAAATAAACTTATATCTGTATGTTTTCTTTTCTATTTTTTACTAATTTTACTTTACTTTAATTATTTATATTAATTAATTATTATATATATAATAAGCGAGTTATTCACGAGCTTTTAATGTCAAGCTTATAATGTTTAATTTGGCTCATTTAAATAATTGAGCCCAACTTTAAGCTTGTGCTTGTTTGTTTAATCGAGCATTTAACGAGTCGAACTCAAATAGTTCACGAATAGCTCAGCATATTTACAACTATACTTCTATGTGGTAACTGTCATGAATCAAATATCCCAAGAGTTTAAGCGGTTGGATGGAAGATATATAAATGAATATATTTTTATCACGCTCCCGAATGAATATATATTTCTAATATGCTCCTTCACATAAAAGCTCATTGGGCTTGAAATAGGGACAATGCACAAACCCACCTACTTTGTGATGAAATTAAACATTATTTTATTAGAATGATGCATGGGGACAACAGGGATTAAACTCTTGACCACTTGTCATAGAGGCCCTGATATCATGTCATGAACCAACTATCCGAAAAGCTTAAGTTTTTGAGTTGGAAGACACATAAATGAATATATTTCTAAGTAACACTAGTTTCATGGTTTTAAATTACATAGACTTAATTACAATATTTATGTTAAAGTTTTTTTTAGTTTAGAAACCTAGCTAATTCAAAATCATCAAATAATACACACACATATATATATATATGAATAATTTAACCAAAAGTTTGAAACTCATGCATGCACCAACTATCCTTCTTTCATTTCTTTTTTTAGTTAATATACAATTTAGTCCTTGAAAGTGTCCTTGCATATTCCTAATAATGTTGTATGCTAAATTGTTGGATGAATCTATAATTATTATGGTCCCGAAGTGAAAAATTCACATAAAAGCTACATTTTAAAAAACCAATTTCTCATCCTTCCTTAGTTGTTTAATTTCTTTAACTTTCTAATCACATTTTTTTTGTTTTTTTATTCCAATCTTGAGCTTCTCAACTTCTGCTTCCTCAATCATCGGAGTACTTGATGATGACTCTTCAATCAATTCAAAGTATCCACAATCAAGATCATTCATTTGCACAAAATGCATAAAAAATGATAAGAAACCACTTTTAAAACCCAACTTAAATAAAATATAACTTACCTAAAAAAGACAACTCAAGAACCACATTCCTTTATTCTTTCCCTTCTTTGTACTCCATCAACTGTAGTCTTCTGCCATATGAACATATGTTCATCACGCCACTTTCAACGCCAGAGACACTTTCACTTGTTGCACAATTCATTATAGTCCTCATTGTCTCTTTGGGTTTGTTTAATTTGGGGGTTAAGGGATAAGATTAGAGACAATAATGAAGATTAGGGTTATAGAATTAGGGATAGAAGAATGGAGATAAGAGTACAGATCGATTTAGGTTGAAAAGTAGTGTTTCTATGGTAGAGAAGGGTGGAGATTAGGGTTGACAAATATTTTCTAGTAGGTGGAGAAGAATAGAGATGAATGAAGGTTAATTTGGGGGAATGCATTAAAAAATCGTCCAATGTTAAAGGCTGAACAACTGAGTTTCCATGTAGACATCATTTAATAGTCCAACTATTCATTTAAAATCCATGTAAGCAATTCTGTTACACTCATGTAACAGAGGTTAACGGAGGGACTAATAAGTAAAAAACTATTTTAGACTTTTGGGGACTACTTTGTACATGAATAAACTTCCAGGGATTAAAAATAAACAACGTGACACTTTCAAGGACTAAATTGTATATTATCTCTTTTTTAACGTGTTTTTGGTTATTTTAAGAACAAAAATCTATATCTATTTTATCATTCTTCTTGTATTCTAATCTATTGTTTGGGTTGACCAGCGAGCATGTGGATTAGCTGGCATGAACTGTTTCAATTTAACCAATGATCCCAAGTTCGAACCTTGGAGGCTACCTATAATATTGTAAAAAAATCTATAGATTGGGTGGATTCGAGGGTAGGTTTTGGAATGTGGGGTTTTTGGCCTTGCTAAAGAATATTATTATTAATGCATGCTTAAATATTATTATTGAAGCTTGTGAACCGAAAAAACTAGCTTAGTTAACAATTGAAAGAGATCCACATTATTTGGGAAGTGATACTAATGACTAAAATGTCATATATTTATGAATAGGATTAAATATATAATGATATTTGATTTTTGTAATTTATTTAATTTTAGTTCTCTATTTTTAAAATCACATGCTTTAAGTTCTTATGTTCTACTAAATGATGATGTAATATTGTTTTTGCCATATTTTCATATGGATTTTGCATTGAAATGTCCTACATATATCAAAAATCATAGGAAAATGCTTGTAGGTTTTAAATTTTGCAGAAAATTTCTTTTAAAAAATTGAATAATAAATATTTTTTAATTAAAACATTCCTTTTTTAAAAGTCTTTTTAAATTAAAATTCATATAATTTAAATAGGTTTTTCTAATTTAATTGTGCAATATTGTGCAACATAATAAATCAAAAGTGAAAATGTTTTATTGAAAATTGTAACATTCAATATTTCCAATGCATTGAATGTTGTGACGGTTATAATTTTTAATAAAAAAATTTCACTTTTGATTTATTATTCTGTGTAACACTACACATGTTAGAAAAATCAAATTTAAATTTATAATATCCGGTATGGCGTGGAAAATAACCTGGTTTGTACAACGACGTCACCGACTTGTGATTGCCCATTGTGGAATCACTAGGAATCATCTCAGCAAATTAAGTTAATACATAGCCGCAATATCATTAGCCGCAAAGGTTGAGAATTGGGATTATTCAATTCGTGGATTTAATTCCTCTAAAATGAAAATCACTTTAAAGAATAAAATAAATAATTATAATTATTAATTTCTAAGTTAATAGTTTGAGATTTATAATTTTTTATAACTTATTTTATATATATATATATATGATTGTTGATTTTCAAATAAATTAATTATAATGATTGTTTATTTTCTAAACTCAAATGCGCGCCGCTATCTATGACTAGCAAACTAAACTTCGGTGCTGTGTGACGTGCATTGAAAATTGAGAAAAGGCCCCAAACTAGCAATAGCATAAAACCCTCCCCTTCTTTTCCTTATTCATCATCCATAGGAACTCTTTAATTTAATTTCTCGTTTCTTTGATTGTTCACAAAATTAAGCAGCACAAGTTTCAATCTCCATGGCTGATCTTGTAAGGCCAAGACCCGCTTTGAGAGGTCCTCAAGTGACATTCACTATCCTGATCATCAGGATCCAAGTAGGTAACATGGAAGTAGAAACCAATCCTCTGCATGCCCTTGTTGCTTTTATCTTCTTTGTACTCCTTGCTTTCCTACAGATTAAATTCCCTGAAAAACCTACCCCATTTGAAGTCCATCCAAAGATCATGTTACTCTCTATTGCTAGCTTTCTTGTCTATTGCTTGACCTTTTGGGTTAGGCTCAAATTCGCTGTACAAGTTCCTCATCACTTTGATACCCTTATGGAGGTGTTTGGTTCCCTCTCATTGATTTCGCTGCTGTTGATGTTGTTACCGGACACTTGGGGATCATTAGGATTCATTATATACACATTATGGTTCGTTAGTCATGTGCTAGTGGCTATCATCAGATCAATCAGAACCCGTTCCATTCAACAAATGAGAAGCAGGGTCCGTCCACTCTTCTTGCCAAACACTTCAATGGATTTGAATTAATTGCTTTAAAACTGTACTTAATTTCTCTGCTATTAATATTCATTATATATCAATTTAGGTATTATTTAATTTTTATATGATATTAGTAGGGTACATGTGCGATGCACGGGATTTGTTAACAATATCTATGTCTAAAAATGAAAAAACTCAATAATAGATGAAAACAATTTTTTTAATTAGTATATGAAGTTAAATATATAGCATCAAGTGAGTAATAAAAAATGAACCTACTAAGTATTATTAAATACAGTGAGTAAATGTATTCAGTATATTAAATACATCTACATGTATTAATAGACAACACAATTAAAAAAATGAATCACCAAGTATTAATAAACCTACAAAATAAAAGCTCATTATAATTATTATTAATGAACACTTATGTAAAGATTTATTCCCCTCTGAGAAAAATATTATAAGAAAGCTTAAAAATGAAACTTCCATCAATATAATCACAATTCAATTTAAATAGTCACTTCTTTATTAATTAATTTTTTAATATTTTTCAACTAAAAATAAAAAAAAATTAGTAAAGCAATTATAGTCAATTATATTTTACCAAAAAAAAACAAAAATTTATATTAAAAATAATTAAAGTGCATGTAATTTTTACAATATTATATTTATATAAAAATTTTCATCTTCAGTGAATTATATTTACCGTTTGAAATATATATATTAAATTAATATTTAAATATTAATGAACTTTTACATAAATTTATTTCCCCTACTGTGTATAAAAAATTTATGAGAAAATTTAGAAATAAAACTTCTATCAATATAATCATAATTCAATTTAGAAAACTCAATCATTTTAATTAATAACTTTTTAGAAAAAGTAAAACATTAATAAATCAACCTAAATTTATTTAAAAAAATATTTAAAGTGTAATTTTTGCCCTGTAATTTAATTTTATCTCATAAATTAATTATTATTAAGACATTTCTTATATTTTAACCCGTAAATTAAATGATTGCTTATTATTTTTTATCTATTGTCATTGTAATTTTTTTTTTGTAAATCATAGGTGTCCCCTATTACCCGGGGCAATCCTATTTGGGACTTAGTCACAGTTAAGGTTTCTCACCCCACCCGAAGAATGTGTTTAATGAGGATCAAACCCGAGAGCTCTTTTCACAATCTCAGTCCGTATTGTCAACTGAGTTACAACTCTTTAGTATCTATTGTCATTGTAAATGAAACAACAATAGAAAATAATTAATCTAAATTAAAATTCAAAAGGTCATTTAAAAAATAATAGAAAATAATTAATTTTATATTAAAATTTAAAAGGTATCCTTTTATCACATGAAATTAGTGATAGTATTGAAATTGCTCTCATGGAATTACTCATTTGAATTACTATAAGTAGATTAACATTGTTTTTATGTAGAATGGTCATCTCAAAGTGATATATGTTTTCTATATTTAAACATTTAAATTGTATCAGTTTCCAATTAGTTTTATGAAATTGTATTAAATTGATTCTTATTTTTATGAAATAATAATAAATTGATTCAGTTTTATTGTTAAAATTTTATTTGCTTCTACTATTAATTTTAACACCAAAAAAATATAATCTCAAGGTTTCAAATTGTTACAATAAATGATTTGACTCATTCCCTGGACGTAGGGATGAATAATAAACACTTATAATGTCTGCACAAAAATGCTACAAAATCTCTTTTTTTTGACCCTTTGTTATGCCAAATAGTTATTTTTATGTTTGGTTTTATAACTTTTTTCAAAGTTCATACCCGATACGATATCTAGATGATCAACTACACTTTTTTCGGTCCTTAATTACACTGAAGATATTAATTCATTCTATTTCCAAAAACATATTCTATAGAAGTAATCATTCTTAATAAATTATGATTTATAACCAAACTTAACCCTTATATTTAGTAGGCTAATAATTTCAAAGTTCAAACGGGCAGTTGGTGCTCGACACCAACACATTCTAATGATTCCGAATCATCCAATGTCTAATTTGTAGTTAGCAACTGATGGGTATCTAATTGTGAAATAATAATACTCTGCATGCTGGTATTGTCTACGCAGGCATCCGAGGGAGGGTATAGGCTCAACTTGGAGTGCGGTTAAATTTTATCTACACTCGCAGGTCGACACTCCCTGACTTTAGGAGTGCGGTTCCACCTTAACTGCATTCTAAGTAACTGTTTCCTTATGTCAAATATATTGTAGTGAAGTTTTATTAGTTCTTCATCTTCACTCTAAAGCTTATAATTTTCAACCACTTTATAGATGGCCAAAGGTCATATTGCTTGAAGGTCTCTTCTAGCAAAAATATGATCTTTCGATTTTGCACCATCATTTAGCAAGGTGTAGATGATATTGTCGCACACATTCTTCTCAATGTGCATGACATCAAGTGACGCAACAAATTATGCTCCCAATATGGAAGCTCAAAGAATATGCTTTTCTTCTTCCATTGTTGAGTAGTATCCTTTGAGGTACGCCCACTGCCATGTGATCTTTTCCCCTGTACACCCAGATCAACTCTTCTACCAAAGATGACATTAACAATCTTAACTTGATCTAGAATATCGGAGCTAGACAATATTCTAGGTGGGTTACGCATATCTTGTTCGCCATTAAATCGAATCTTATTTAATCTAAATCTATGTCTTTGATCAAGAAATCTACGATGCCCCATAAAACACCATTTCTTACTATAAGGGAGACGACAAGAATTAGAGTCAAAGTTGAAAGTTGGGCAAGCTAGTCCTGTGTACGTGTTCCATCCAGAAAGAGTTCCCAGCCGAGGAAAGTCATTAATTGTCCACATCAAAGGTGCATGTAATTTAAACATCTCTCGTGCTGAAGCATCATAGGCATCTACACTAACAATATCATTAAAGGCTGTAAATAAATATCAATATCATTTCCTGACATTTTTTTACCGGGAATTATCATTGAAAGGATAAAAGATGTTGACTTCATACACACCCATGGAGGAGTGTTGTAAGGTTTGATAATAACTCACCAAATATTGTAAGTTGAACTTAAGCTACCAAAGGGATTAAAACCATAAGTATCTAAAACAAGACGAACGTTTCTCTGTTCTGATGTAAATGAGTTGTTTATTGAGTCAAACATCTTCCAAGCTTCAGAATCTCTAGGATGCCACATCATGCCATCATTATTACTATCCATGGTATGCCATCTCATATCCTCAATAGTCTTTGATGATAAAAACAATCTCTGCAATCGTGGTTTTAGTGGGAAGTAGCGAAGAACTTTTGCTAGCACATTTTCCTACTATTTCCATCAATGAACACCTCATTGTCACCGCCTTTTACCTTTGATTTCCACCTGGACTGATTACATACTTTGCATGTTTGCCTATTTTCATCCACATCCCAATATAGCAAACAATTATTTGGACATGCTTGTATCTTTTTGTAGTCCAAACCAAGCTTGGCTATAGTTTAATTTCTTTGCCTCGTAAAATGAACTGGGAATATTTGCATGTCAAATGCATCATGTAGTAGCTCTAAAATCATTGTCATAGCTTTATCAGTCATCCCACATAAGCATTTGATCTATGATACAACTTCACTAAAAAAGCAACTTTAGAATATTTTGTGCACCCTTCATACAATTGTTGCTCTCCATCTCTTGCTAACTCATAAAACTCCTTAGCTTCATTCCCTTCTTGAGTTTCATTAGGTGCCACTTCTTCACCTTGAGCAATGTCTTCATTTGAATCATTTGTATGGTGCCTATCAACCCCAAATGCATCGTTAATCATGTTCCGAATGGGATCTTCATCAACCTCGGTGTCTTGTGCTACGTACATTTGAATCACTTCTACCAGATATATCAGTAGTATCCCTTGTGTTTGACTCCCCATGAAAATTCCAAATGGTATATCCTTTTGGGAATTGTTTACAAATTAAGTGGTCATACACCACATCACCATTTTGCCATTTTCTAAAACCACATAATGGACAAGGACATATTATTTTACCTTCAACAGAGCTTCGTTCAAAAGCAAAATCGATAAATCCCTTAATCCCTTGCTCATAAACAAGTGAATTTCGGGGCATTGTAATCCATGACTTATCCATTACTTTACAATCTTCTTTCTAAATTAAGAAAATATGACATAAGTCATAAACTATTAAAAAAATTATAAACAATATATTGATTAATAGTAGCACTATTCCAACATATGAAATATTTAATACAACATACAATTGAAAAGGCATACCAATAAAGATAATAATTTATTCAAACAAAAAATATAAGTACTAGACTTGTTACTAATTAACCATTGCAAATAATTAACCAATAATGATTAGCCATTTTTTCTTGTAGTATTAATTATCAAACCAAGGTCAAAAGTAAAATTATCTAACTTACTGCATAAATAGAATATTTGCAAATTCAATCTAATATAACCTACCCTATATTTGTTGAATTTGCAAATTCGGTCAAATTCAGTAGTATCCAAATCTACAATCAAATCCGATCATACCAAAGGTTAGGCATATTAAATTTTTAATGATAGAAGAGGGAGAATGTTAGTGTCTTTATTGAGTACTTATTACTTCCTTGCTTAGTGTACTTATCCTTTTCTTCTATTAAAAAAATAAAATCATAGAAAAGAATAATATCAATAAAGAAAAGTAAATTGATTCATAAATTATATATTATTTTTTTGCTAAGCAAATGAAATTAAATTAAAATGTAACCCATATTACAAAATCCAGCATCAAGGCTTTACAAACATGATCAAACTGATAACTAACCCATATAACCAAAACAGAACTTATAAATACACCAGCATATTAACCAAATAAATGTAGCAGACCATCTTGATAACAATTCCAATCAATGGAGATATATCGCAAAAGCTAAGGTCCATGAGCCAAAAGAGATTAAAATCAGCCACCAATAAAAAAAGAACCGTGCCAAAAGAGAAAATGCCAATATCTAAAAAATTATATATTATTATATGGGACACAAGTTTTTGGATTTTGGCCAGGGCCGACCCAACATATATGTAGGCCTACAGCAAATTATAAGATGAAGGCTTGAATTAAAAAAGATAAAAAATTATAAATGTCATTTTTTTAAAAAAAATGAGTCTATTTTTAAGAAAAGAAATTTATATTAAATTAAAATTTTTATTTTTTATAAGAAAAACTTATTTTAAATTATTATGATATTATCTATTAACTAATAATGAGTAATTCTATAAAAAAAACTAATAATAAGTAATATTTTCATATTTTATATAAAGATTTTATTAAATTTTGGGTAAAACATGTTTTTAATCCTTATAAATTTAAGCATATTTGGGTTTTATTATCATAATTTAAAATCAAAGTGTTAAGTTTCTCTTTTCTTAAAATCACCTTAAATTAATCTTTATCACCCCTCTCATTACGGACTAAAAACACACCTGATAAAAAATCCCGAAAACAAAAAATATACCTGATAAAAATTAATTTGAGATAATTTGAAAGAGAAATTCAATACACTAATTTTATATTATAAGAACCAAAATTAAATTTATTTAATTTCACATAAATTATAAATATATTTTATCCTTAATTTTAATATATTAAATATATATAAAAAATTTGAGGCCTTGTAACAGGAACTTGCCTCCGAAGGTGCCGGTCCTGCCTATACGCAACTTAAAGCAAGTGACCCTGAATTGGACAATCTTAAGTAAAAATTACTTGTTCTCTATATAGTAGAAAATAACCAAATTTCATATCATAGATAGTAAAGCAATAGTGCCCCTGATTTGTTATAACGAATTGCTTAAGCTATGAAAATTTAAGTCTGAATCATTTTTATCCCATCTTTTCTATAATCCATTTTAAAATAAATATTTTTTATGTTACTTAAATAGGTGTGTAAACATTACTTTAATTAATTTTTAAGAAAATATATAATATTAGATAGATATAAATTATAAAAATATAATATTAAAATTACTTTCTTAGATATATATGCCTCCTAAACTGCAAAATCATGAGAATTAAATTGATATAAACATTTTATAATTGACAGTAGTATAATTTTTAATATTAAAAAATTGAACTAATGTAATACGTTGTTACTTAAGAACTAAATTAATATAACTTGTGTTCTAGAAAATAAATAAACACAAAATTAATCTTTCATAGACCATTTCTATTTTTTTTTTTATCTCTGCATGTCAATGGCGGTGTCGAGTAGGTAACAACTGTGATACTTATCAGTGATCATAATAAATTACTAATACTATAAGCTACTTGCTTCTCTCATTGAGGTTAAAAAAAGCTTTAAATTGAAATTACAGTGAAGGCATGTCACGTGCAGGGTGTACCACTTGAATTTATATGATAGAGTAAACCCTCAAAATGATCCCCGAAAGATATGGGGTTGGTTACATTGATCCCTAAAAGATAATAAATTGTAAAAACGTCTCTAAGAGATAGTAACGTCGGTCAATTAGGTTCTTCTGTTAACTCCCCGCTGTTAAAGTTAACAGAACTGTAAGTAAATCCTTAAAATGGTCCCCGAAAGATATGGGTTTGGTCACATTGGTCCTTAAAGATAATAAATTGTACAAACGTCCATGTGAAATAATAACATCATTTATAAACCTTCAAAATGGTCCCCGAAAGATATAGGGTCGATCACATTGGTCCCTGAAAGATAATAAATTGTAAAAACGTCCCCGAGAAATAATAACATCATTTATTATGCTTTTTTTCCTCGTTGATTTCGTTTCATGCCCAAATATTGTTGGTCGACCACCCAATACATGCATATGTTTCTACTATAATGCTCCACACACCTCTGTTCCGTGTATGCTATTGTTGGTTTTCTCTCCCTTGGCTAATGTATCATGAATTCCAAGTCCTTTGGTTTCCTCTTTCACTAAAAGCTCACATATTGCATCCTCTTCCTCTTCCTCTGCAGTCTAAGAATAAAATGAAACTCCAAAACCTTTAAGGACAAAGAAAGTGCATGAGCCAAATCATCATCTTCTTGTTGAAGATGTCTTTGAGGAAGCCCACCATCAAATGAATCCTGAAATAATATTCCATAGGGAAAACTTTAGAAAACATAGAGAAATAGAAGTAAAAATGATATGGCAAGAAAGAGTAAAAGCAAAAGCTTTACACATGAGCTGAATTCACAATTCACATCTCCCTAAAATTTCTCAATCATAGGAAATGGACAATCTATCCAAAGGATTAAGCATGTGTCTCATCGTAGGTCTCTTATCAGGGTTGTTATGGACACAAGCCATCACAATTTTCAAAACTGCAATTATATCTTCTTCCTTATCTGCATCTTCAGCCAAGTATGGGTCTAATACGTCTGAGAGCGGCTTCTTCTCCTCAACGCAGAACTGAATCCATTGAACAAGGTCCATTTCTAAGTTACCCACTTGGATAATGGGTAATCGTCATGTGATAATTTCTAACAAAATCACACCATATGAATAAACATCTCACTTCTGTGATGGCTTCACCACTTTCAGTGTTTCTGGGCCTGATAACCATTTTCCAAAATATTAGTTGCAACTTCAGTCAGTGGACAAGCTCTTTTGTCTCTCTTGGAGTTTCTCTATAGCCACTCAGTTGGATTGCAAGGTTGGGGTTCCCCCAGCAATATTTGCAAGACGCCCAAGTCCAAAATCAGAGATGTAGGGTGTCATGTTATGTCCAGCAAGTATGTTACTTGGCTTGAGATCTCCAGTAACATATTTTGTGGGGCTAAATTCATGCAGATAGACCAATCCTTTTGCAGTTCCTTTCATGATTTTCAATCAATATGACCATGGTAGCGGGGTAAATGACATTAGTCCAGCCTTTCCAGAAATAGTGAGGCATGACTCGCATTTGAGAATGAAACGAAATCAACGATGAAAAAAAAAGCATAATAAATGATGTTATTATTTCTTAGGGACTTTTTTACAATTTATTATCTTTCAGGGACCAATGTGATCGACTCATATCTTTCAGGGACCATTTTGAGGGTTTATAAACGATGCTATTATTTCTCAGGGACGTTTTTACAATTTATTATCTTTCAGGGACCATTGTGACCAAACTCATATCTTTCAAGGCCATTTTGAGGATTTACTTGCAGTTCTGTTAACTTTAACAGAGGGTAGTTAACAGAAGGACCTAATTGACCGACGTTACTATCTCTCAGGAACGCTTTTACAATTTATTATCTTTCAAGGACCAATGTGACCGACCCCATATCTTTCAGGGACCATTTTGAGGGTTTACTCTTATATGATATCATTAACGTGGCCTTACAACAACAACAATGATAAAGGTACATAAACACAGTACTACCATTTTTTTACCACAAATTGTTTTTTCTTTTTGCACCCCTCCCCATTTTTTGAGTAGTCCCTCCCACAGGTTTTTTCTTTTAGCACCCCTCCCCTTTTTTCTTTTTCTATTTTTACTTATTTTTTTCTTTTTCATTTTTTAAATAGTTTTTTATTTTTTTAATTTAATAATATATTTATTATTTATTTATTTATTTTAATAAATAATAATATAGATTAAGAAATATAATAAATGTGTGTTTTTTGAAAGGTTAACGTAAGTTTTTTATCATCATTATTTTATTTTGATGTTATTAACCAAATGTACTACTTCATCCACTGTTTCTGTGCACACAGTTAACCGCACAAAATCAATTAACCAAATATCTCACTCTGTTAACCGCCAATGTATACACAATTAACCTCGTTTAAAAATATGTTCACCGTTTCTGAACACAGAATTAACCCCGTGTTAACAAGAGTTGTAATTAACCTCACAAATTCAATTAACCAAAAATCCCACTCTGTTAACCACAAATGGATACACCATTAACCTCATTTTTAAATATGTTCACCGTTTCTAGACACATAATTAACCTCGTTTTAACGAGAATTGCAATTAACCTCACAAAACCAATTAACCAAAAATCATATTCTGTTAACCACAAATAGATACTCAATTAACCTCATTTTTAGGGTTAAATATGGTCACCGTTTCTAGACACATAATTAACCCCTGTTAACAGGAGTTGCAATTAACCTCACAAAATCAATTAACCAAAAATCTTATTCTGTTAACCACAAATGGATACACCATTAACCTCATTTTTAAATATGTTCACCGTTTCTAGTTACATAATTAACCTCGTGTTAACAGGGGTTGCAATTAACCACACAAAATCAATTAACCAAAAATCCTTTTCTGTTAACCACAAACGGAAACACCATTAACCCCATTTTTTAATATGTTCACCGTTTCGGGACACATAATTAACCACATGTTAACATGAATGACTAACATAAATTTTATGTGATCATTTATTGTATTTCTTTATCTATATTTTTATTTAATGAGATAAATAAATAAAAATAAATATAATAATAAAATAAAAAAATAAAAATTATTTTTAAAAAAAAAGCTAAAAAAAGGGAAAGAGGCTACTCAAAAATCAAAAAGGGGAGGGGGGTGTGGTAAAATAATGGTAACGTACTATTATGTACGTTTACCATTATTGTTGCAACAAATACGTAAATGTATATGATTTGTTATAAAGAGTTTTGCATGGTCCGTTACAGCTTCATTTTTCTTTTAAAAAAACTAAGAATGCAGCAAGGTTGCCAAACTCTCTGCAATCCAACATAGAAAGTTAGAAACAGAACAACGTACACCTTGAACCAGGCTTGACCCAACAGCAAACTACGGTTTGGAATGCCTGAGGCAGGGTTATAATTAATCCTCAAAAATCAATTAACTCCTGGTGTGTTTGGTTTAGCGTTGAAACGTGATAAACTCACGTTTTTTCAACGCTACAAATAGTTGCGTTGAGAGGTCTAAACTTGAGTTTGACCATTTCTCAACGCTAAACCAAACATGCACTCCATTAGACTTATCAAAAGCCAAAATTACATAGAAACTACTTAGAGCAAACTGCTCCCCTAAAAGTTTTCTAAAGCTATCTCCTGCCTATTTTAAATTTTTAATTCATAGCAAGACTTTGGTTGTTGTTAATTTCTTTTTCCTCACCACACCACACTATAGGACACAAATTCTAGAGGAGCACTAAGCAATTCAAACTCTAGTAAATTAGTTACACTAATTTTCAAATTTGAGAAGTAATAATAATATGCCCCTTCTAAGTACACGCAAATAGAGAGGTATATGCAGAGAGAAGAATGATAAAAAAAAGGGTGCTTCTAGGGTGTGTCACTCACATGGGCGACACACCGGTGTGTCACTTTTTTTTTAGGTTATAGCAGGTTAATTAATCTGTTAGAATAAAATAATAAACAACGATATTGTCTTACTGGACCAAAAATAATAACACCGTTAATGGATACTTCAAATAAAAAATCGATAAACACCGGTACTGTCTTGCTAGACAATTTTCTTCGCACCATTTGGTCCATTTCGTTCGCTCGGTTGCTAGACCACTAATGAAGGTTGCCAACAGATAGCAGTTTAAAATTTCACAAGAGGGGCACCTGAGCAATTTTTGCACAAACCGGTTTACCAAGTAACAGGTAACACATCAGTGATGTTCATTAAAAAACAAATAAATCTAACAGCTCAAAAAAGGTGAAACACCGGTGTGTCACCCAGACCCTAGACGTTACCTAAAAATAATTGGTAATAGGAAAGTCTATTGAAGCCTCTTTGGGTGGGGGGTTTTGGAGGGCCCTGTTTGGAACTGCAGAAACAAAATCCAGCTATTATTGCTTATGTCTACTTCTCAGATGACAAAAAAACTGGAACAGTGCCTCTGCATTCCCCACCATACTTTAGCAGTGCGGTTCCGCCTTGAAAATCTTTTTGTAAGTTATGTTGTTTTTTTTTTTCAGTTGAAAAATAATATATCATTAAAAATTTCCTCCTTTTTAAAGAAGAATATTCTCTTTTTTATTTGTGACAAGTTATTTTATAATTAAAAAGACGTACATACATGCGTAAAGAGAATATATATTTTTTGGGGGGTGAAAGTGTAAAGATGAATGACGTATTAGGAGACGATTAATGATGAGGTTTTCAAACATGAATAATGTGAAAAAGCGTTACTTATATATTTAACTTAGGAAATTATTGCTCATTGTGGAATTTATTAGGAACCATCTCAGCAAGTTAAGTGATAGTGACACCGGTGAGCATGAGCAATGTGACCGAACTTACTTATCTTATCTTATGTACGTGTTTACGTCACCAACGGTGGATTAAGATGAGACAAATTCGGCGCTGTTTTACTCTTTCTCTTAAGTAATAACATTTCTCGTTATTTTTTATAATAAATTACTGTAAACTGCTTTTTTGTTTAATTTTTTTATACAAAACTCCTTTGCATTTTTGTATGGTTGGGTCAGATTGAAGAACATTAATAAATTTCTAAAATTTACATAAAATTCATTTTATTTTTTAAATATTTTAAATATATTTTTAATCTCTATAAAATACACGTAATTTTTTATTTTTTAGTCTCCTAAATTTTTTTAAAGTAGTTCTCGACATTCGAAAAGAATCGGGGTAATTTACTCTATTTTTAATTAATTAAAGAGACACTTTCTTTCTGTCATTAAAAAAGAAAAGTAAACAGAAAAATTAATAGGTGCATCAGCATTACGTGTGAATAGCTAGTTACACCTTGACTCTAACATTACTACATGCACTAGCATAAAAACCTTCATATATATACAATTCATCCAATATGGCTTCTCATCACAAAATTAAAGCTAGAAGTTTCAATTCCATGGCTGATCTTTTAAGGCCAAGATCCACTCTGAGAGGTCCTGAAGCGACTTTCAATATCCTCAATATCCAAATAGGTAACATGGCAGTAGAAACCAATCCTCTGCATGCCCTCGTGGCTTTCATTTTCTTTGTACTTCTAGGTTTCCTTCAAATAAGATACCCACAAAATCCCACCCCATTTGAAGTCCATCCAAAAACCATGTTAGTCTCTATTGCTAGCTTTCTTGTCTATTGCTTGGCCTTCTGGATTAGGCTTAAGTTTGCTATACGGGTTCCTCACTTCGACACTTTGATGGAAGTATTTGTTTCGCTTTCATTGGTTTCTTTAGGGTTGATGTTGCTACCACACACTTGGGGATCATTGGGTTTCATTATATACACATCATGGTTCATTGTTCACATGATAGTAGCCATGATCAGAACCCGTTTCATTGTGATATGGCTTAAACATATGAGAAGGAGGCTGCGTCCGCTCTTGCCAAACACTTCAATGGATTTGAATTAATTACCTATCCAAGGGTCTACTGTGGTTCGCTTGAAAATCATACTTGTTGATCTCCTTCTAATTTAACACCCATTTCGATATTATACGTACTATATTCTTAGTCCAATATTTGGTGAGTCTTGGGAGTATTTGTAAGTTGTAACTCTGATCAGAGTAAACTAGCTATAAGTAATGTGTGTCATTCCTGATTCCGCAATATTTATAAGTAATTTATGATTATATATCTATGCATATTATATATCTAATTTAACACCCAGTTCAACCGCTTATATGCCGGTTTAATATCAGAACCGATCAGAAAGCATGACCGGACCGGCCATGGGTCTGGTTTCCGGTCGAACCGGCCGATCCGGTCCGATTCTTATAACATTGCTTGCAGCTCTCCCTCTCCTCAACCTCATCGTAGCTGCGCACCTCCCATCCCGCACACACCCCGCCACATTGCTCTTAATGACGCAATATTTTATAAACTGAACTGATAATTGAATCGGTGAAAATACGAGTTCATGATTCAATGGTTAAATCGTGGTCGAAATGGTATTAATTAAATATATATTTTAAATATTATATGATATTTTAATTAATAAAATAACACAAAATTATAAGAAATTAAGATATATGAAGTTATAAATTTGTTTAAATAACCTTATTATAAGGTAAAAAAATAAAAATAATTGGTAAAATAATAAATATCTATTGTAATTCTCAAACTTATATTTTTATTTATCTTAAAAGTATTTTAAATTAAATAAAAAATAAAAAAATTTAAAAAAGACCAGTTAACCGATTTTTTTACCGATTTTTTACCCGTTTACCGGGTTTCTGACTGGTTTTCTGCAGCACCGATTCTCTGGTTTGTTTAGACCGGACACTGGGCTGGTTCACCGGTTCAGTGGTCGGACCGGCCGATTCCGTTCGGTTTTCAGAACAGAGCAATGACGACACTAGTGCAAAAATACAAAATAACAATGACAGTTTAACGAAAATTGTCATCGTATAGGATGCAATGACAATTTTGCAAATATGCGCAACTTTAAAACGAAGGTTGTAGGGTACCCGTTGTTGAAAGCCTAAAATGACAATGGTTCTCAACGTAAGTCGTCTTTAAAAGGTCAAATGACGAGACTTCCCTACATAATTGTCGTCGTATAGTTTTTTAAACCCCTAAATCCCTTTCTCATAAACAGTTTCCCCTCTCTCCCTCGTCCTCTAATAACTGCTTAGAATTAGTAATTTTAGGGTATAATTTTATCACTTTGGAATGATAATTGTTCTTAGTCTAGCCCCTAATTGCCCTTTTATTGCTTGAATTTAGTTTTTTGTAGTTTTTAATTTAGTTTTGGAGTTTTAAAGCTATTTTGATGAGGAAATTACCCTTTTTTAGGCTTGGGATAAAGAAAAAGAAATCTTAGAAGAAGCCAAGGAAGAAAATTGAGTAGAAAATCTACTCCCTAAAAGTGTGCTGAAGCACGCTTTTGCGTGCTGCAGCACACAATTTTCAGACTGGCGAAAGTCCAAGGGAGTGGGGGTGTTTATTGGTTCGGATCGACCCGACGAACCAAACGAAACCATTCTAATTGGTTCAGATTTTTTTACTCATTCGGGTCCGAACCGAGCCGAACCAATAAGAACCGAGGTCTATTGGTTCGGGTAACGAGTTGGGAAATTTGAACCCGTTACCTGAACCGAACCAAACCCCTTGAATATAATAAAAAACAAATAAACTAAATTAAATTGTCATGAATATAAATATGAACTATGTGAATCACATATTATTTGTAAATAATTATTTGTTTGTGGTTTATACATGGTATATTATTTGTAAAAACAATTTCCTTAATTAGCAAGTAGAACTGAAAATAATTATTTGTAAATATTTATATATGGTATATTATTTCTAAATAATTATTAGTTTTCGATCCGATTGAACCGAACCGAACCAACCCGTCTTTTATTGGTTTGGTTTGGTTCGGGTCTTTTACAAAAAAAAAACAATGAAATTCGAAACGAACCGAACAATTTTGTTTGGTTCGGATTTGTTTTTCTCAAAGAACCGAACCAAACCGACCCATGAACACCCCTACAAGGGAGAGCCTTACCACTTCTCAAATGTGCGCTCAAGTACACTTTTGGGGGCTTGAGCACACAAAATTCAGACTGCCCAAGCGAATGCATATTTTTCCTAAAGCGTGCTGAAGCACGCTTTTGCGCGCTGCAGCCCCCAAATTCAGACTGAAGGGGAGGTCGAAGCTCAGCGCTCCACTTTTGAAGGGCGCGCTTCAGCACACTTTAGCTTGCTGAAGCGCACTATTTTTAGGGGCACTTGAAGCCCAGCTCGAATACCTTTAATGTGCTGCAACACGCTCTTGCGTGCTGAAGCACGCTATTCTCAGACAGCTCGAAGCGCATTTTTTTTATCTTCTTTCAAGGCGCGTTGTAGCACGATCTAGCGTGCTGAAGCACTGATGGGTTTCTGGCAAGCGAACCAAAACTCCAGCAGTATAATAGTAAGAAAGAGTATCGTATCCACAGGGAACGGTTAATCTATGTAAACTGTGATCTAATTATCAAGAGGAAACAACGGTTTAGAGAGAATTGTTGTATGTAAAGAACGAATTTAATAATAATGGAATTGGAAAGGAAGAGTTAGAGACACTTTACTTGGATTAGGATTGGATTTCGTATCATCTCACCCTTTGTGCATGCAAAGCCTATCTATTATTTTAGGTTTACTCTATAATATCCTAGACAAACTTTATTGCTAAGACCCCGAGTTACCAGCGGCCTCACACACTCAAAGATAATCTATGCGGACTCTCCCAAGCGACAAACTTACCCTTGGCTAATTTTGCTCTTTTTTTAGTCAGTTTGTAAAAGAACTAGTTGATCAACGAGGCCTAATGCTGTGGGCTCACCTTCGCTCAAGTACTGTCACTACCCTTACTCATTAGGATACACCCATGTTCGGTCGCTGGAATCACAATCAACTAACCCTTTTTGCTATCGGTTTATCAATACCAAGCCTAATGGTCAGATGCCATTCATTATGGTACTCACACTACCCATCAATCATTAGTTAAACACCCCTTTTCGGTCACTGGTTAACCGAGTATTCTTATTCAATCAGAAAGTGAGTTTCTTCAGAATCCGCTCCCCCACTCTCATTCCTAATCAAAACTAACTTAGTTAAGACTAGCCTATAACTCCAGACGCAAGCGTGAGAATTAGGAATTAAGTACAAATTAAGACTACCAATATTATAGACAGAGAGCACAGAAATAATAATATAGAATTTACATACACTTGGGGATAGAATCAATTACATCCAATCCTAATGGAGAGTTAACTACTCGAGGTAGCCATACAAACCACCGAAGATGTTGTCACCATCTTCAATCCTTGTGAAGCGCTCCTTCTCTCCTACTCTAAACTTAGCTTTGGTACATAATCACTGAACTATAGACTAGATTACAATGATTGACGACCTTCTGAAAGGGTGCAAGAGGTTCCTATTTATAGACTAAGGAAAGACAACGCAAATTGGGAAGAGATCCATCTAAAAACGACAACAAGGACAAAATCAGCGTAACCTGCGCTCCAGGTTGCGCTATAGTGCAGGAGTGAGCGCAATTTCCAGAGAGTCTGCGCTTCACCCTGCGCTATAGCGCAAGTGAAGCGCAACTAGCGTCCTGCTGCTCCAACTTTCTCTTTTAAATCTTGATCTCTCCCCGAGACTGGTTTTCGCATATTTGTCTTCCCTTGTTTCCCTTTATTTGATGATATCCTTGCATTTATTGAGCAATCCTTGGTTTATTTGGGAAGCTTGTCTGCAGAATCCTTGATTGATTGGCAATGATCTCCTCATGAATGATCTCAGATCTTCTTCAAATCTTCATTAAATATCTTCAATCAATCTCAAATCTTGCAGATATCTTCCTCATTTGATGCTATTTATTCTTCAAATTAAATCTTTGCAATATCCTGCAAAAATCATCAATATTTCCATTAAAATAGCATCAAATTCAAATCTAGGATTAATAAATACAATTTATCTAATATTAAATAAAAAGGGATTAAATTGGGGCAAAATTATCCTTTTATCCTTGATAAGTGAAATAAAAAGTGCTCTAATTTATCAACTAATTTTCACTTATCAAAATCCCCCCAACTTAACTTCTTGCTTGTCCTCAAGCAAGAGACCTCCTTGCAATCATGAATCAATTCTATTCCCAGTGTATTCCTAATAACTAAAAACAAATTCAAGGAACTATTCCTCAAACTCTTTCCTAAGTAGAAGTCACTTTCCCATCATAAGAAAAACTAAGGATCAAGGGATATTATCATACATCAATCAGAATAGGAATACAAACATCAATTAAACTTTCTCAATAATAGCAATGAAAGCAGTAAGTGATAAACCAAGAAAATCTCTCATTCTCACGGGTAAGTGTTTCCCTCAATCATTTTCACCACTGTTGAACAACTAGAATTGATAGTTGTTTCCAAGATCTGAACCTACAAGCAGTTAATATGGATCAAAAGTTCTTTATTAGGTTTTAATGAGGCAGGGCTATCAAGAAATCATGGTTTTTCTGGATATTCAAGGAACACTTTGAATAGAGAGCATCTTGTGATTGTGCTTGGGACTTCTCTCAATTCACCTGGTCATTCTTGAATGGTCACCCTTTTTCAGCTTGGCCTCATTGTTTGAAGAAATTCTCCCCCCCCAACTTATTCAATCCCACACTTTTGTGGGGATCCTTTTTTTGTGATTTCTTGTGCCTTCTCTTGAGTATCTTGTGACCAACCTCTTGTCCCATTTTGTTGTGGTGCACCTTGCTCTCTATCCCAAGTGTTAAGGGACATGGTATGATCATTAATCATTGCTGGGGTGCATCAAAGGAAATCTTCAAGCTCAAATGGGCAATCAATAAATGGAAATATTAAATCAGGGTTGGCTGTTTGGCACTGAGCACAATATTATAATCACAAAATATGCCTTTATCACTTCCATACCTTCTACTAGCAAGACAAAATTCAGAAACTCAAGCAATAACAGTTGACAAGCAGCGGTGAAAAACTCTCAGTATAAGTGTTTAGGCTCTCATCTCACCGGTTATGGCTAAAATTTCCTTGATAAAGCACTTAATGGATTTAATTAACTATCATGATAGGTTCTCTTGAGTAGTACCCTAATCCTAACTGATTATGGAATTAATCACAAGACTCTATCATCTTTCCTAGATTGGTTAGTTAAACTATTTATTTACAGAGAATATGGGAAAAGTTACCTTGATTCTCAATCCTAAGGTCCTAAAAATTTAAAAACTTAACAGAAAAACACAAATAACAGGATAAGTACTGCATAATATAATATAAGTGGATTTAGATACAGTACAAATCCAAAGAAAATAAAATAAGAAAAATAAAAAGAAAAAGGAAAAGAAAAAGAAGGAAAAGCACCAAATAGGAAAGAAAAAAAAATCAGTCCTCGTGGTCCTGATTCATGCGAGCTGCTCCATCCTCAGCTCCGGCTGCTCCATCCCCCCTGGAAAATAGGCCTGTCCCCAAGCCACTGCAAATAATCCTGAAAGAAAGCGGGGAGAGTGGGGTCCACACCAGTCTGATAGTGACTGCTCTGAAAATGTAAAGCAGCTCGGTGTAGTGTGGACATCTGAGCCATCATGTGAGCATGCTGGGTCCTAAGGTCCTGAGCCCATGCTGGAGCATCCATGTGTGCTGCTGGTGGTGGTGGTGGTTGCTGCTGCTGCTGTTGCTCATCCTCAGCCCCCAACTCCTCAGCTGTGATACAGTTGTCTTCAATATAGGCTCTGTTCATAGGCAGTAAGATGCGAACCGTGGGGTTCACCTCAACACCCCTAGATCTACAGAGTGATGTGATAAGAGAAGGGAAGCCAAGCTTGATCCTGGAGTTGGGTGTCTGATGCTCCAAAGCAGTAACATACTCTCCTATCTTCTTTGTGATGATCTGGGAGACATCGATGACAGCTCTGGTGAGGATGGAATAAATGAGGTGCGCCATGGGCATAACTACATCTGAAACATGCCCAGTGGGATGGATGTTGGCCAGTATCAGAACTGTCCACATCTGAGTGATGCTCCTCATATCCTTCTTGTAAATCCTAGCAGCATGTCTGTATGCGTTCCTCTCAAAGGAACGCCTTGGTAAGTAGAGGAGTTGAGCAGTCTCTATGTCGAGGGGATCATTGTCGTTGACACCAACGGCCTCCATCCTGTCCTGGTACTGGCAGTCTACCAGGTCTCTGTCTTCGTCTATGGGGTGCCCAAGGAGTGCATTGATTGCATCGCAATCAAATCTGATTACCTGCCCTCGCACATAGGACTCCATCCTAATGTTAACGCCTTTGTCTCCAATGGCGTTAGCATAGAACTCCCTGACAATCTCCGGGTCGAAATAACTATCAGGGCAGCTGAGGCGACCCCAACGCCTCCTCTGAATCTCAGCAGAGAACTCCTCATACTCACCCTCCTCAAGGACTATTGGTCTCTCCTTAATAAATTTGCAGGCCGCAATATCAGTGTAGGCTTCGAAGGACTCGAGGTCCTTGAAGCGGAGATGGTCGAACTCAGGTCCCCTTTGGGGGGCCTTCCTCTTGGCACCCCCTGTGCTCTTCCTAGAGGAACTAGGAGCACCCACATTCTTCATGCGAGCCATCTGCATAAGAGAATTAAATCAAAATTATTTATGCATCATAATATTTAATTACTCATAATTATGAAATAAATGGCCAATTTAATTTCAAAAATTAGAGCAAATAATCAAACAATTGTGCCTTAAAAATTTTGATTTCAATTCTTACCCAATAAATGTCAATTAATTAATTAATTAAGACATGCTAAAGTGATCAATTAAAGCAAGTCCTAAACAGTCCTAATCTGGCAAAAGTGAGAATTGAACTCATGCTCAAAAATCATGTCATCAGTAACATGCAATAGGGCATAATTATTTTTGTAAGGGCATGCAAAAATATCAGAGTAATTAATCATACATGCACAAACAAAAACAATTTGCAGAAATTATTGAGCACTTTAGAAACTACCACCCAAGCAAACATGAATATCTCACAAAGGATCCTAACCACATGCAAACTATTTCTAAACATTTATAAACAATTATTTCTTTCCTAAAGGTCCTAAAACTCCTAATCTTCCTATCCTAAGGCTATGCTCAAATAAAATAAAAATCAAAATTCCAATCAGTTAGAAAGGAAGAAAAGCATAAAAACATACCTGGTGTGAAGTCAGAAACTGAAAATGAGGCTATATGAGTGAGAAACAGACAAAGAAAGGGCTGAGAGTATCAGAGAAAACGAGGGGAAAGGAAACGGAGGGAAGTTCGAATGAACTCCCTCGTTTCAAAAATTCGAAATTTATAAACGTCCCCTGCGCTATAGCTCAGGGTGTAGCGCGCACCACTTCAGAATATGAAGTGTGCCGCTGCGCTTCACCACTGCGCTATAGTGCAGGGTGAAGCGCAGAATCCAGAGAGCCAATTAGTTCCAGTAAATTTTGTGCTTCATCCTGCACTATAGCGCAGGCTGAAGCGCATATGTGCAGTATGCTCTCTGCTTCTGCTACTCCTACCTGATTTCATGCATTCTTTTTAAATTTATACCACCAATTCAGCAATTTCCTAATTACACAGGTAATTCCTAAAACAAAAATTAACAAAAAGAAAAAGAAAATAAAACTCACAAACACTGGGTTGCCTCCCAAGAAGCGCTTGTTTAACGTCTTTTAGCTCGACGCTTGGTTATGCAACCTCTTTTATGGTGGCCTCAAGTAGAGGATGATGTTGGACTCCATACCAGTCCTTCCTTTGAGTTCCCATCCTCCATGCCAATCTGTGACTCTACCTTCATTGTCACTTTCCTCCTCAGTATCAGATGTTGATCTTTTTCTCCTTTTGAGCTTGAACTCCCAAATTGTCTCAAGGTGCTTTTCCCTCATTCTAGGCTTCCTCAAAAATCCGGAGCCTGGCAGTTTTGGAGAGTTTTTGGAAATAGCATCAGTTTGATCTAATTTGGGTATACCCCTATCAATATGAAACACAATTGTTTCATCCTTTGAGCTCAATGCATATTTCCCTCTATCAACGTCAATTATCATTTTAGCAGCCTTCATGAATGGTCTTCCTAAAATCAGGGGGACTTCAGTATCCTCCTCCTCTGTCTCTGCAATGTAGAAATCTACTACATATGCAAATCTGTCTACTCTTATTTCAATGTCCTATATTATTCCATATAGGCTTTGAGCAGATTTATTTGCAAGAAGCAATCTCACATTAGCAGGCTTGACCTTCACATTACTCAACTTGTTAAAATAAGATAGCGGCATCAAATTGATGCACGCTCCAAGATCCAATAAAGCATGAGTAGATGGTAGATTACCAATAGAAATGGGTATAGTAAACCTACCTGGGTCAAGTGACTTACTTGTTACCAAGACCTTCTCTTCATGAGGTTCCTCTTGTTGGGCTGCTTCTTCTTCATCTTGATGAACAACTTCCTCTTGAGGCAGTTGTTCTTCAAAGATGATCTCATCTTCCTCATCAGGTTCCTCCTCCTCTGACTTGTTGCCATCAGTAGCAATCAAGCTGCATTGTTCCTTTGGATTTGTTTGGGTCACAGCTGAGAAGTGTTGCTGCCTGTGCTCTGCCATCTCAGTTGCTAATTGACCCACTTGATTCTCTAGAGATTTGATTGATGCCTCAGTGGTTTTCTTGAATCCACTAAATCCTTGCACTAATTCATCAATCTTTCCCTCCATAGAATTCAACCTATCATATGTTGAGGGCTGCTGTTGGTAGGGTGGTTGCCTTCCTCCATTCCGATTCCAACCAGAGTTAGTTTGGTTATTTCTCCAACCTTGAGAGTATTGGTTGTTGGTGTTGTTGGAGAAATTCCCTTGCCTCCCCTGGTTACCCATGTAGTTGACTTACTCTTGTTGTATTTCTTGGATAGCACATTGACCATTCTGATGGTCTCCCCCACAGAAATCGCAAATCAATGGTTGGGCTTGGATGGGTTGTGAGTGGACAACTTTGAGTTGTTGAGGGAGTGCCTTCAATGTCTCGGTGAGTGCTTCTATTTGACGTTTGATGAGCTTATTCTCTGCTAATAGAGCATCACTTTGATTGAGTTCGAGCATCCCTTTTTGCAATTGTACCGGCTGTCTTCCACTTCGAGCTTGTTGATCATTCTGAGCGAAGTTGTTTATGATTTGAAGTGCTTGATCAACATCTGCGGATAAGATTGTTCCTCCTGCTGCAGCGTCTATGAATGATTTGGAATCTGAACGCAGTCCCTTGCAAAACATATTAAGCTGGGCTATGTCTTCAAAGCCATGGTTGGGACACTTGCGCAGCAAGGATTTGAATCTTTCCCAAGCCTCACAAAGTGGTTCATTATCCCCTTGTCCGAAGGTGGAAATATCTGCTTTGGCTTCAATCTGCTTCCCTGGTGGGAAGAATCTTGACAAGAATATCTCCTTAACCACACCCCAACTGGTCAGACTTTGATTTGGGTGTGATTGTAGTCATTCCTTAGCTTTACCTATCAAAGAGAAAGGAAACAAGCGTAAGTAAACAGATTCCAAACTACCTTCATCAAAACCCATAGTACCAATCAATTCATAAAAGTTAGAGAGATGAGAATTTGGATTTTCATGATCCAATCCAGCAAATTGATGGGCGCTAATGAGATTAAGATGTGCAGTCTTCAACTCCAAAGTTCTTGCATTGGGTGGTAATAGAATGTTGGAGAAGTGACGTGGTCCTTGATGGGAGATGTAGTCTCCTAATGTCCTCCTTCTTGGAGTAGGTTCCTCTTCTGCCATATTTTTGGTTTCTTCAAAAATTAATCTCCTTCTTCTCCTCCTTGAATTTCTACCTCTGTTCCTTCGCGAGGTCCTTTCGATTTCCGGGTCGAACTGAAGTTGATTAGGAGAACCCTGACCTCTCAGAAGCATAAACAAGAAACTTGAAAAAGGGTAAGTGTTGAAGAAATTTTTATAATTATGATAATAAAATTAATATAAATACTAATCCTAAAAAAGAAAAATAAATAATTAATTCCTAAGATAATAATAAAAGAAAAACTTGATAATTAGACCGCCAAGGTCTACACAAATTGAAAACCGTTCCCCGGCAACGACGCCAAAAATACTTGACGGGTTTTTGGCAAGCGAACCAAAACTCCAGCAGTATAATAGTAAGAAAGAGTATCGTATCCACAGGGAACGGTTAATCTATGTAAACTGTGATCTAATTATCAAGAGGAAACAACGGTTTAGAGAGAATTATTGTATGTAAAGAACGGATTTAATAATAATGGAATTAGAAAGGAAGAGTTAGAGACACTTTACTTGGATTATGATTGGATTTCGTATCATCTCACCCTTTGTGCATGTAAAGACTATCTATTATTTTAGGTTTACTCTATAATATCCTAGACAAACTTTATTGCTAAGACCCCGAGTTACCAGCGGCCTCACACACTCAAAGATAATATATGCAGGCTCTCCCAAGCGACAGACTTACCCTTGGCTAATTTTGCTCTTTTTTTTAGTCAGTTTGTAAAAGAACTAGTTGATCAACGAGGCCTAATGTTATGGGCTCACCTTCGCTCAAGTACTGTCACTACCCTTACTCATTAGGATACACCTATGTTCGGTCGCTGGAATCACAATCAACTAACCCTTTTTGCTATCGGTTTATCAATACCAAGCCTAATGGTCGGATGCCCTTCATTATGGTACTCACACTACCCATCAATCATTAGTTAAACACCCTTTTTCGGTCACTGGTTAACCGAGTATTCTTATTCAATTAGAAAGTGAGTTTCTTCATAATCCGCTCCCCCACCTCATTCCTAATCAAAACTAACTTAGTTAAGACTAGCCTATAACTCCAGACGCAAGCGTGGGAATTAGGAATTAAGTACAGAATAAGACTACCAATATTATAGACAAAGAACACAAAAATAATAATATAGAATTTACATACACTTGGGGATAGAATCAATTACATCCAATCCTAATGGAGAGTTAACTACTCGAGGTAGCCATACAAACCACCGAAGATGTTGTCACCATCTTCAATCCTCGTGAAGCGCTCCTCCTCTCCTACTCTAAACTTAGCTTTGGTACATAATCACTGAACTATAGACTAGATTACAATGATTGACGACCTTCTGAAAGGGTGCAAGAGGTTCCTATTTATAGACTAAGGAAAAACAACGCAAATTGGGAAGAGATCCATCTAAAAACGGCAACAAGGACAAAATCAGCGTAACCTGCGCTCCAGGTTGCGCTATAGCGCAGGAGTGAGCGCAACTTCCAGAGAGTCTGCGCTTCACCCTGCGCTATAGCGCAGGGTGAAGCGCAGCTAGCGTCCTGCTGCTCCAACTTTCTCTTTTAAATCTTGATCTCTCCCCGAGACTGGTTTTCGCATATTTGTCTTCCCTTGTTTCCCTTTATTTGATGATATCCTTGCATTTATTGAGCAATCCTTGGTTTATTTGGGAAGCTTGTCTGCAGAATCCTTGATTGATTGGCAATGATCTCCTCATGAATAATCTCAGATTTTCTTCAAATCTTCATCAAATATCTTCAATCAATCTCAAATCTTGCAGATATCTTCCCCATTTGATGTTATCTATTCTTCAAATTAAATCTTTGCAATATCTTGCAAAAATCAGCAATATTTCCATTAAAATAGCATCAAATTCAAATCTAGGATTAATAAATACAATTTATCTAATATTAAATAAAAAGGGATTAAATTGGGGCAAATTTATCATTTTATCCTTGATAAGTGAAATAAAAAGTGCTTTAATTTATCAACTAATTTTCACTTATCAAGCACGCTTAGCATGCTGAAGCCCACTATAGCGTGTCGCAGCACGCTACACTTTTACAAAAGGATGAAGTGCGCTAAAGCACACTTGCCTTGTGCTGAAGCGCGCGTGAAGTGTTCGTCACTTTCGAGTTTATTATAAAAGGAAGAAAGAGAAACTTTAAAAGGGGCGCGCTTTTTGATAATCATCTTCTCCAAGTTTCTTCCGCTAGGGCTTGCGCCTCCACCTCTTCCATCTCCACCTTGTGGGTTGCCCTCCTCCATGAGTGGCTAACCTCCTCCTTCGGGATTGAACGAAGTCTTCGAACTCCGACGTATTCCATTTAGATTTCTTATTTATTTTCATTTGACATTGGTAGTTTCGTTTTTGTATTAACACTTGAATCTATTTTACGAGATAGTTCTTGTTATTAAATCTATTCTTAGCCGGGAGGTAAGTCTTTGATTTCGAACTAAACGCTTTTACTCGGTGGGTTTAATATTCTAGGAATAGATATTCGATCTATCGATTGCTTTGAATACTTGTTTTTAATGCTGGAATATATGTTTGGATATTGGAGGAATCGATATTCAAGGGTATATTCTTTGGGTCTCTAGGAGGAATCGGTCTAGGCGACTTTAGTGTATTGCATCAATGTCAATGAATCAGTGAATATATATTTGGATTTTGGAGGAATCAGTATTCAAAGGTATATTCTTAGGGTCTCTAGGTTTGAGGGATCGACCTAGAGAAAGTGTAAATACAGGAACTAGCGGAATACGGAGGAGGGAGAACAACGAGTTCAATCCCCATTTCATAAATATATTTTCATCCCATTTTATTGTTTTTATTTACTTTTATGAACTTGTTTACCAAAATTTCTACAAAAACCAAATTTGAAATTTTAATGTTCTTGTGTAAATACTTAATGAACTAAATTGTGTTGAGTTAATAGAAGTTCGAGTTCCTCGTGGGTACGACAACCCTTACTTATAAAACTATTATACTGCTGCGACATTGATACGCTTGCCAAGGTCCAACATCCTCGAGCCACCCCTCTCTCTCTCCCTCGTCCTCTCTTCTCCCTCTTCTCCCTCGCCTCCTCTCGTTCTCCGTCGCTGCTGCCCTTGTCTTCCCTCGTTCCCCCCGGCGACTGCCACTTGCTCGCTGCTGCAGAGGTAAGGCTCTCCTTGTCTTACTTTTTTTCTCGTTTTTTCCATGAATGCATGTTTGTTATTTTTTGTTTGTTTTATATATATATATAGAGAGAGAAATAGTTTAGGTTGTTATAGAATTGGTTTAGGTAGAGATTGCTGAATTGTTCATTTGCTTATTTAGTTAGATTGTTGATTATATTGCTTAGTTTGGTTTAATTGTAGATTTAGAAATATGGAATTACTTAGGTTGCATAAGGGGTGAGATAGGAAAGTAGTCTCCATGATTCAAAACCTTAATTTAGAAATAATTATAAGCCCTAATTTAAGTATATGTAAGTTCAAAACTCAATTTTAAGCCTCAATTTAAGTATATATAACCCTCACCTAGTAATCCTAATATATATTTATTAAAAATATCTTAAAACTTCCAAATACTAAAATTCCCAAACATTAATTAAATATATTACCTAGGAATAAGAATTAATTTTTGTGTGATCTTTATCAATTCTTGATATGAATGCATGCCTCCATTAATGAGTTCAACTAACAAAATAAGGTTCTTAATTGATGATATAGCGTTAATTCACCAAGAGATTGAGTTTTAACTATATTATTGAATTAGATCATAAATTAAATCATAATCACTGAGTTGAACATTCTTTCAAATTTCATAAAATGAGAGTTAAAACGAATCAACCCCTAACCATTTTGTTGGAGTATTATTTTTTACAATTATTATATTCTTGTCTTATTCTAAGCATTTAACTCAAGTTCTTCTTGTTTAGTTCTCTGCATAGCTTTAAATGCCACTTAATACATTTTCATTCTCTCTATCCAAGTAGATAATTTCACTATTAAATACTTATGAGTTATGATAAATTAGTACCCTTGCCGAATTCTCATGAAAAGGATCAAGCACTTTGAGGATTTTTCTTTCTTGTCCTCACCTTTGCGGCGAGGGTGGTGTCATTGATTTCGGCGAGGTAAAAACAGAGCTAATGTCACTAGAGCCAAGGTTTATTACCCGTATAAGGATGTTACGAATTTGATGCAGGGACTTTTTAGTAATTTTAAAAGTATTATTCAACCTACTATTATGAGACCTATTTTAGTGCATTAGTCGGTGTTTAAAGGGTCTCATTTAACATTTCGGATGGATCCAATTTTCTTTAACATTCGTTCTCTCCTTTAATTTATTAAGGAAAGAAGGTGTGTTTCCCATTCTGTTTCTATATATGTAAAAAAAAGTATTATTGAAAATCAGGAAAGAAGGTGTGTTTCCGGGTAAAATCATTCTTGACCTTTCAATATTACCTACCTTACCTCAGACTCGCGAAATTCAGGAGAGCTATTATTAGTTTATAGCCTGATGATTTAGAGATGATAACGTGATATCACTTCATCATCTCTCCTTTATGACATTAATTAGTTCAACAAGACACCTCACTAACAAACACCTAGCTAGTAGCTAGATAGATTGTGACGTCTTTTGGACCGAAAAAAAAAAAAAAAGATTGTGACATCTTCGACCAAAGTTGAGATTGACAACGACGTCTTTATTTGATCCCTTCCGATCCTGCACTGAATAGTTGAACCTCTTTTGCCTACGCGCAAGAATTGAAATTGGATAGTGACCTTTTTTGTGCACTCGTGAAAATGACTCACATGATCCCTAAGAACTTCTTCATCGATCGCTTCATGTAGCACCGAAACCGACTTTGAAAATGTTGAGATTCATTGGAGTCTGTCCTCTTTTGCCTACGCCTAATTGGAGAAAACGACTCTGATCACTGCTAGTTTTAAATAACAAACTAACTGCAGGGGATGGATCTTCATCCCTCCAACACAATATTGGTAAACTCACATTTCCTAATACTAAAGTATATAATTTTAAGTTTGCGTAAAACCAAACACATGTTTAATGGATATATAGTGAGTGCTTAATTGGCATTTTTATATGATGTATGAGTCAAATTATTCTGCATATATATGGTAACTGAACATTGAAGGTGGAGAAAATCAATCAGTATTTGGTTTGTAGTACTCTGTTTGGGCATAAAACAAGGCACTGAAAGTGTACTGCGGGCCGGTGAGGAAACTTAAGAGTTAAGAGTACTCTTTCATGCATTAAGGATTTGAACTAAGATAATTAACCTTCAGGATAACATGGCTTCAAGTGGGGGGATGCGAATACAAGTTTCTTCCATGCTTGTATTAATAATAGGAGAATCAGAAACAAGATCTGATGTTTAAAGGATAGTCACAAGGTTCACAATTCTCTTTAGTACGTGGTACGAGTACAGGTATGCGGTTCGTTACTAGATAAGTATGTGGTACGTAGAGGGGTATACATAGTCGGTACGCGGGCCGAGGGTTCGTGATATGGTCCAATATATTAATTTATATACTACCAATAAAAGATTTCAACTAATTAAAAATTATGCCAGTAACTTATATATATTTTTCTCTTTTTTTTTCACTTTCATTTATTATTATCAGCTTTGTTTTTATTTTATTTCTTCTAAAATTTAAACCTTCTGCCTACTTAATTCATTTACTAACCATTTTAAATGGTTTCCCTTCCCAATATCATGAGCTCCATCCTGTATACCCACTTTTCTCAACGTTTTCTCTTCATCAATATCTATTTCTCTTTTGTGTCTCTCCCTCTTCCCTTTTCTTTATCTGTACCACTTCCTTTACTTCATTTTCATTTCATTTCATCTCTCCTGCTTCCCTTCACTTCATCCTAATTGTCCCTATCCGCAGTACGCTAACTTGGCCGAATTGAAACGCTCTGAACAGCGAACCAATTCGCAGACGAATGTCGAATTGGTTCGAGCGAACCAATTCGCGGTTCTCAGGCCTATGTAGCGAATTATGTGACTATATATGGTTTAAAGGTGGCCAATGAGAAGTATTATGATTCTACTTCCTTGAAAGAGGCCGTTAAAGGTTTTTTTGAGAAACAATTTGAGGGGAAGTTTAGAAACAGACTCTGTCTTTCTGATTCAGCCTTTAAATCATTGCAAGATAATGATGCTGCAGCTTTGATTATGCCTTTTACTGAGGAAGAAGTGAAAGGTGTTGTTTGGGATTGTGAGGGATCAAAAAGTCCACGACCAAATGGGTTCAATTTCACTTTCATTAAGGACTTTTGGGAGACAGTTAAATATGATTTTATGGCTTTCATTCATGAATTCCATACTTATGGTAGATTGGTAAAAGGATACAATAGTTCGTTTGTTGTTCTTGTGCCAAAAATAGACAATCCCCAAAGGGTGGAGGAGTATCGACCAATCTCTCTTATTGGTTGTATGTATAAGGTGCTGGCAAAACTACTAGCCAATAGATTGAGGAAAGTGATTGGAAAAGTGATTTATGAGTGTCAGTCTGCATTTAAGGTAGACTAATTTTTTATAGTGTAGTGGTCGCTAATGAGGTACTAGAGGAAGCAAAGAGGGAGAAAAAAACATGCTTATTCTTTAAGGTTGATTTTGAGAAGGCATATGATTCTGTTAGTTGGGATTTCTTCAGTTCGTGATGGAAAGAATGAAATTTTCCTTGAAATGGTGAAGTTGGATAGCAGAGTGTTTATCTACTACCAAAATCTCAGTTCTTGTTAGTGGAAGCCCGTCAAGTGAGTTTGGGGTTGGTTGAGGGTTGAGACAAGGGGATCCACTTGCACCTTTTCTATTCTTAATTGTTGTGAAGGGTCTGAATTCCCTCATGACTAAAGCCATTCAGGAGGGAGCTTTCATTGGTTATTGAGTTGGTCAGGATGGTATTATGATATCTCACTTACAATATGCCGACAACACTATCTTTGTGGAAGATGCATCTTGGAGTAACATATGGGTAATTAAATCTGGGCTTAAATATCATTTTGGTCCTTACATTTTTTCGTGTTTTTTATTTTAGTCCCTGGCAACTTTTTTTTTAAATTTAGTCCCCACTTTTTTAAATGTATGTTCTTTTAGTCCCTGCCAACTTTTGGTTTTAGTCCCTGCCAACTTTTCGTGTTTTTGACAGGGACTAAATTTAAAAAAAAACTTGGCATGGACTAAAACCAAAAACACGAAAAGTTGGCAAGGACTAAAACCAAAAACACGAAAAGTTGGCAGGGACTAAAACCAAAAGTTGGCAGCGACTAAAATAACATACATTTGAAAAAGTGGGGGCTAAATTTTAAAAAAAAAGTTGGCAGGGACTAAAACAAAAAACACGAAAAAATGTAGGGACCAAAATGATATTTAAGCCTTAAATTTGTATTGCAATTGTTTGAGTTAGTGGTTGGGTTGAAAGTGAATTTTCATAAAAGTAAACTCTTGGGTATTTATGTTGATATGGAGAGATTGGATCTTATGTCTCACTTTTGCAAAGTTGGTTAGTTTCCATGTTCTTATCTGGGTTTGGCTATTGGGGTGAATCCAAAACGATTGTCAACTTGGCATCCTGTCATCCGTAAGGTGGAAAAAAGATTGTCTAAGTGGAAAAGAAAATCGTTGTCCTTTGGGGGTAGACTTGTCCTCTTGAAATTTGTCTTACATTCAATCCCGATCTACTTCATTTCTTTCTTCAAGGCTCCTTCAGGTATCATTTCTCAACTCGAGTCTCTATTTAAAAATTTTATTTGGGGTGAGGATGATGAGCATAGAAAAATAGCTTGGGTTGCTTGCGATGTTGTTTGCAAAGAAAAACATCATTGGGGTTTGGGTGTGAAAGACCTGAGAGCTTTTAATCTAGCTCTTTTAGGGAAATGGAGGTGGCGTTTTTTAACTGGGAATAGTAGTTTGTGGAATAGAGTGTTGACATCTATTTATGGGGTGATTTCTTTGAGAAGGGAGGGTGGAAGAGGAGAGGGTTCTAGGTGGTGGTCAGACCTTTGAAGTATTGAAGAAGGTGAAAATATTTCTTGTGATTGGTTCTCAAATGTATGTGTGAGAGTAGTAGGGAAAGGGAGGAGTACCTCTTTTTGGAGAGACCCTTGGTGTACTTCAATACCTTTTTGTGAGCGGTATAGTAGATTGTATTCCATTTCTAATGATAAAGAGGTGTTTGTGGAAGATAGGAGAGTAAGTGGGGAGGGGGAAGTGGGTGGAATTGGTGTTGGAGGAGACAACTATTTCAATGGGAGTTATCCCAATTATCTCTATTATTGGTAGATCTAACCTCTATTCAAGTGAATGAAAATAATGAAGAATTTTGGAAGTGGACAACAGATCAAGGAGGACTCTACTCAGTCAAGTCAGCCTATCATTTAATAGTTAATGACTCAATTTTTATAGAAATACCTCTTCATAAATTTATATGGTGTAAATTGGTTCTATACAAGGTGCCTTGTTTTGCATGGAGGGTGATGCTAGACAGAATCCCCTAAAAAACAAATTTAGTAAAAAGGAGAGTTTTATTACATTCAGATCGTGGTTGTGTGGGGTGTATTCAAGGTGTTGAGATTTCTTGTCATATATTTTTTTAGTGCCCATTTGCATACCAAATTTGGATGAGGTGCTTGGAATGGTGTGACCTTTATTCTGCTCATCACAACAATCTTATAGCTCACTTTGAACAATTCTTAGGCCTCTTTAATTGTAATTTTCAAAACAAATGTAGATGGTCTGTGATATAGTTGTCGGTTTTATGGAGCCTCTGGTTGGCAAGGAATGAAGCTGTTTTTTTCCAACAAATTCATATCAGCAATGGACCTATTTGACCTGGTAAAAGTTCGATCCTGGAAGTGGATGAAGCTAAAGATAATGATTTTTTATCCCTTTTCATGTTGGTTAGAGAAACCTGTTCTTTGCCTCAACTTATACCGCCTGACAGAGTAATTGGTCTGGGTTTCATTCTAGTGCAGATTTGGTGGATTTTGTTTAGTTGTACTTTGCTGAATCAACCGGGTATACTTCTTTTGCCCTCTGTTGATTTATATGGTTGTTTTTGTTGTAATATGTTACGCATTAATCCCTGCCAGTCCTGGTTCGGAAACTGCTGTTTGGTTATATTGTTGGTCTATAATCGTTCTTGTTATTGTGGTTGTGTCATATTCTGTTGGAGTGCATGCTTTACTTTACACTTTTCTGCATAATGTCTTGGCACATGTCAAGTTTCTTGTTGTTGGGTGGAGCTTGCTTTATCACTAGTGCTACTATTTGTTTGGATTTTGGCAACTTGTTATATTCTTGGTTTCTGACACTCCAAGCTTTCTTTGTAGAAGATTATTAAACTCTCTTGTTGTGGATTTTGGAAGGTGTACGTACGTTGTGGTCATTGATCATGTTGATGTCCAGATTTTTCTTGACATTATTTTTTAATCCCAAGAAGGCACATTATGGATTATTGCGGGCTTGGATTTTGTTTTGCCATTTGATCTAGTAGATGTTTCAATCTGAGTTAAGTTACCTGGACATATTATCATTTTGCTCCCTTTGGATTGGGGATGTTGCTGCAGATGTTCTATTGGGTTTTCATTGGAATAGGCCAATTTTATTTTACAATTTGATATAATAGTGGTTCGGTTCAGGAAGGTTTTTTTAGCTTTTGAAACTATTTGGTTTATCCTTGTAATTTTGATTTTATTGGTGTTTTTTATATTGGGTTGGAGTACCCCCTTGTACTCCCTATTAATTATATTCATTTTGCTTATTATTCTCAAAAAGCCTACAAGGACCGAGCTCAAGCACCTAGACGTTGAACCTAGTCCTCAGAGTGAGAATGTGTCATATACCCTTAGGTTAGCAGTAGGTCTCCTATTTATAGACTGTGGCTAATGAGCCTCACCTAGGTGGCCCAACAGCCTTTAAAAGGTCGCCCTAAATTTTAAATTGAGATCAGCCCTAGGGACTAGATATCCCTAATGGAACACTTATAAAAAAAACAACACCATAATTGATGTAGTGAAACCTTGGTTTTAGCCATTTAATAACTTTATTACCTTATAGAGTTCTCCAAGTGGATTTGTTGATTTTGTTGTTTGGGCATAGCCCTATTCACTAATAAAAACATACGCCCAACTCAATAATAACCATTCCAATCTAACGCCTATGTTTTAAAATTCAAGCTTTTATTCGAGGGATATATAATGTTCTCTTAATTCATCTCACTCTTAGTATGTATTTCATACTAAGAGTGAGATAATAATGTATTTTCTTAGTATGTATTTTCTCCGTTACATAATCATGTCTTCCTTAATTTACATTGCATGTCTTTTCAACATTTATATTAAATCAATTTAATATTATTCTTTTTTAACTAGTTATTCATTCAAAATAGTTTTTTTTTTCTTCTAATGTCTTCAATCAGTGTTTCAATTATCACCATAATAGGATATTAACAAAATACTAGCAAAATACTTTTCTTTTAATGAATTAATTTTTATAATATTTCAAAATTAAAAGTTTTGAATCTTTGAATTTTTTATATGTTAATTTTTTACCAATAAAATAATCTTCTATCAATTAAATCAATATGTTATAAATATTCTAATTTATAATTTTTAAATAATTATGACCCTTTTTACACTTCACTCTCCCATGACCCACATCTCCCTTCCTTTCTTCCTCTTTCATTTCTATCTATCTATCTATCTATCTATCTATCTATCTATCTTTCTTTCTTTCTTTCTTTCTTTCTTTCTTTCTTTCTTTCTTTCTTTCTTTCTTTCTTATATATCTTTCACACCCTAACAAACACATCAAATTCGGGTGTGTAATTATCATCATTCTCTTAAAGTATCTATATTAAACTTAGGATATTTATATTTATTAATTTGATGTTTTTAATATGTGTAATATTATATAGGATAATAATAAAAATTTATTAGAAAGTAAAATATTTAATCTTACCAAAATATTAAATGTTGTGATTATTATAATTTCTAATAAAATATTTTTATTTTTAATTTATTATAATATGCAATGTTGTATGGGTTAAAAATCATAATTAATGTTTATTTTAATTATAAGACTAAATAACTAAAATACCGAAAAGTTTAATATTAAATCTGAACCGGCCGGTCTAAACGATACTATACTTAATTTGCAATGTTATTGCTTGTGACAGGACAACAGTGCACTTGCACACAATTTGATACACTAGCTCGCTGCTCTGTGTAGTACAAGGAAAAGATTAAACATACTACTATTCATCCATATTATTATTCGTAATATATTTTTCTAGTTATTCTTTAATCTGACTTGACTGATAATTAAGGATCCAATTCCAAATAACTCCCCAAGGGAAAACACAAGTGACAATATGGAATGGAACCTTGGTCACTTACACTCGGGTCTTAATAGCTGAACTATACCCTTGATCATAGAACTTAGACCAAAGCATATATAACACCCCATACATAGGAGACACTTTACCAGCTGCAGTTCCTGTCCACTAGTGCCCGTTTGGTTTAAATTTTGGAGTATCCAGAATCAATTCTGCAGAATTGATTTTAAATCACTTACGTCCAACGTACTTCGTAAAGCGTGCATATGATAAAGTGTCTTGACATTCATTTCTAGAGTCAATTCTACTCAACTGTAACCAAACAGACCAGGGTTTAGGGTTTATTCCAATAGCTCTTGAGATTGTCTGCATTCCCATTGTATTGATTAGTGATCATAAAGAAAAGGGTCTCATTTAACATTTCGAATGGATACAATCTAGTGGGAAAGATACTAGACTACTAAATAAAATCCATGTTAATTAACAGTTAACACACGTCTATAATTAGGATTTCTTTTACAGCCTGATTTAGAAAAGATTATTTTCATCCATCCAATTTTCTTTAACATTCATTCTCTCCTGTTTCAAGGTAAAAGTATTGTTGAAAATCAGGAAAGGTGTGTTTCCGGTTAAAATCATTCTTGACTTTTCAAGATTACCTACCTCAAACTTGCGAAATGCACTTCACTTTAGGAGAGCTATTACTAGTTTATGGGTATTATTAACGAAGATCGTAAAGCATACCGGTTAAGAATGTATATATAAAAAAGAAGGTATTTTATTAAGCATTTAATTTATATACATCGTGAGTGTAAAGAAATTTTACACATACATCCAATGCTATGTCGCCACATCATTATGAATATGACACCTCATGTATTATTAAATTGATTTAATGATGTGGTGACATATTATTGGATGTACGTGTAAATGACAATGTATATATATTTGTTAGTTATGACTTAGGAATGAGTTTGTTATTCTGTTAGGTTGTTATTTCAGTTAGGTTAGTTAATCATTGCTCTCTAAGCTGCCTATATATAGTATCTTGTTGTATAGGAAAAGGTAGAGAATAAGTGAGAACGATTTGCTGAGAACCATCTGAAGTACCTACTGAAGGTGTAACCTATCTAAAGTTGATTGTCTGAAATAAGAGAAACGTGTTTTTTTTCTCTTGCATATTTCCTTTTCTCTCTTCGTGTTCTTTGATTCTTTTTTCTTCTAAGCTTTCGATTGGTCATTCTTACCCAACAAGTGGCGCCGTCTGTGGGAAAGAAAGTTGAAAGGAAAGATAATCAAGAATGGCAACGAAGTTTGATATTGAGAAGTTCTCTGGAGCAAATGACTTTGGGCTGTGGAAAATCAAGATGGAGGCTATCTTGATACAGCAAGGATGCGAGGAAGCGTTGAAGGGGGAGGTGAACATGTCATCATTTTTAACGCAGGCAGAGAAAAAGAATATGGTAGACAAGGCAAGGAGTGCAATTGTTCTGTGTCTTGGTGATAAGGCACTCAGAGAGGTGGCGAAGGAGAAAACAGCTGCAGGTATGTGGACAAAGCTGGAATCTTTATACATGACAAAGTCTTTGGCTCATAGACTCTGTCTGAAGCAACAACTTTACTCGTTCAAGATGGTGGAGTCAAGAACGACTGAAGAGAAGTTGGCAGTTTTCAGCAAGATTGTTGATGATCTTGAAAACATTGGTGTGAAGCTTGAAAATGAGGACAAGGTCGTTATTCTTCTGAATTCTTTACCTAAGACCTTTGAACATTTCAGAGATGTTTTACTGTATGGGAAAGATCAGATAATTACTCTGGAGGAGTTTGTGACCTCAGTTCGAACCAAAGAGTTGAAGAAACTTCAAGATTCGAAAGGTGTAGAGGAGGTTCCCTCTGGTCTAGTTACAGTGAAGGGCAAGGGAAATAAGTCAGAAAACAAAGGGAAGAAGGCAAAGACTGAAGGCAAGAAGCAGATCAAATGTTACAAGTGTCAGAAGTTGGGTCATATCAAGAAGCATTGTCCTGAGAAAGATGCACAGGAGCCTAGGATACAGGAAACTACAGGTGTTGCAGAGGCTTCTGAAGGATATGAATCTGCAGGTGTTTTGGTAGCTTCGTCTGAAGACTCTCTAAAGAGTTGGGTCATGGATTCAGGGTGTACCTATCACATGTGTCCTATGAAAGATTACTTTGAGACCTTAGAACTGAAGGAGTATGGATCTGTACTTCTTGGGAACAACAAAGCTTTCAAGGTGCAGGGCATTGGGGCAATCAGACTGAGGATGTTTGATAACAGAGAGATGTTGCTGCAGGATGTGAGGTATGTTCCAGAACTCAAAAGGAACCTTATGTCCATTAGCATGTTTAATGTTATGGGGTATTCCACTAAGGTGGAGGGTGGAATGATGAAGGTGTCCAATGGAGCATCCATAGTTTCTAAGGGGAGAAGAAGTAATGAGTTGTACATTCTGGAAGGATCAACTGTCATTGCACATGCATCAGTTGCAAGTCAGTCAATGGTAGACAAGACTAAACTATGGCACCTACGTTTGGGCCATGTTAGTGAGAAAGGCTTGGTGGAGTTGGAGAAGCAACAACTGCTGATGGGTGATAAGCTTCAGAAGCTGGATTTCTGTGACCAGTGTGTTTTGGGTAAGTCTCATAGAGTGCAGTTTGGAACAGCCAAACACACTTCGAGCAGACCTTTTTAATATGCACATGCAGATCTGTGGGGTCCATCAAGGACTCAGACACATGGTGGAGGGTCTTACTTTCTGAGCATTATTGATGACTTCTCAAGAAGGGTATGGACTTACATTCTGAGAAACAAGACTGAGACGTTTCAGAAGTTCAGAGAATGACATACTCAAATAGCTAATCAGCAGGGGACCAAACTGAAGGTACTGAGAACAGACAATGGGTTGGAATTTGTTTCAGATGAGTTTAACAGTTTTTGCAGGCACCAGGGAATCAAAAGGCATAAAACTGTGGCAGAGACTCCTCAACAAAATGGACTTGCTGAAAGGATGAACAGGACCATTCTGGAGAGAGTCAGATGCATGCTTTTGGGAGCAGGGATGCCTAAGATCTTCTGGGGAGAAGCTGTAAACACTGTTGTGTACCTGATTAGCAGGTGCCCTTCGTCTGCTTTGGGGTACAAGACACCTATGGAAGTTTGGAGTGGAAAACCAGCTGATTACTCTAATCTGAGGGTGTTTAGGGCTTTGGCATATGCACATGTCAAGCAAGATAAGCTGGAAGCACGAGCTGAGAAGTGTATCTTCCTTGGATACGCTTAAGGAGTCAAGGGATATAGGCTATGGAGGTTAGAACCTAAACCTTCAAAGCTTATTATCAGCAGGGATGTAACATTTGATGAGACGTGAATGAGAATGTTAGGTGGAGACTCTGAAAATGGGAGGGAGAAAGCTCACATTGAGATGGAGGCATCTACGAGCAAACTCGGGGAGGATCATCTGAAGACTTCAGAAGGTGCTACTTCAGAAGATACTTCAGCAGGTACATCAGATGATACTCCAGCAGGTCTGAAGACTTCAAAAGGTCAGAACGCGCTGTGAATGGCTATCAGCTAACTCGTGATAGAGAAAGGAGGGTTCCAAAACCTACCAAAAGGTTTGGACACGCTGACCTTATATGTTATGCTCTTAGTATGGTTGAAGATATACAGGGTTCAGATGAACCAAGAAACTTCAGAGAGGCACAGGAGAGTTCAGAGAGGCAGCAATGGCAACGTGCCATGGAGGAGGAACATGATTCGCTGAAGAAGAACAACACATGGAGACTTGTAGACTTACCTGAGGCACAGAAGGTAATCAGATGCAAGTGGGTCTTTAAGAAGAAAGACGAGATTCCTGGTGTTGAGAAAGCGAGTTTTAAGGCAAGGCTTGTGGCTAAGGGATTTACACAGATTAAGGGTGTGGATTATAATGAGATATTCTCATCAGTTGTGAAGCATTGTTCTATTAGGATCTTGATGTCAATTGTAAACAAGTTTGTTTTGCACCTGGAGCAATTGGATGTCAAGACAGCCTTTCTGCACGGAGATCTGGATGAAACCATTTACATGGAACAACCAGAGGGGTTTGCTGAGGATCAGAGAGTGTGTCTACTTCAAAAATCATTGTATGGTCTGAAACAGAGCCCAAGGCAGTGGTATAAGAAGTTTGATGATTTTCTGATGAGAATGGACTTCAGCAGGTGTAGTTATGACAGTTGTGTCTACATTTTAAGAGAAGAACAAAACATTTTGTACCTGCTCTTGTATGTAGATGATATCCTGGTGGCTAGCTGTAACAAGCACATGATCAATCAGCTCAAGACAAGGTTAAATTCAGAATTTGAGATGAAGGATCTTGGAGTGGTCAAACGCATACTTGGCGTTGATATAGTAAGAGATGAGTCAAAGGGTGTACTGCGTCTAACTCAGCAGGCCTGTCTAAGGAAGGTTGTGAAGAGGTTTAGGATGCATAAATCTAAACTTGTTGGCACACCCTTAGGACACCACATGAAGCTCTCAAGGAGTCAAGCTCCTGATTCAGAAGATGAAAGGAGGAAGATGAATGATGTTCCTTATTCTAGTGGAGTTGGAAGCATCATGTATGGGATGGTCTGTACTAGACCAGACTTGGCTCATGCTGTGAGTGTTGTCAGCAGGTTCATGGGAGACCCTGGACAAGCACATTGGGAGTCTCTGAAGTGGATCCTCAGATACCTGAATAGAACTCTGGATTCAGGATTGCTATATTAGAAGAAACGACACCTCTCAGAAGGTGGAGCTGCAATTGAAGGGTTCGTTGATGCAGACTATGCAGGGTGTGTGGATACACGAAAATCCTTATCAGGGCATGTGTTTACTCTATTTGGAACTGCAGTGAGTTGGAAGGCAAACCTTCAATCAGTGGTAACACTGTCTGCAACAGAGGCTGAGTATATTACGTTGTCTGAAGGAGTGAAGGAAGGTCTGTGGTTGAAAGACATGTTGAATGAGTTAGGAATCGAACAGGAGTGTGTTCAGATTCATTGTGATAGTCAGAGTGTTATTCACTTGGCCAATCATCAGATGTACCATGAAAGGACCAAGCACATTGATGTGAAGTTTCACTTTATCAGAGAAGTGGTTGAAACAGGGGCAGTAAGGATTGTGAAGATCGCTTCTGAAGATAATCCTGCTGATATGTTGACCAAAACACTACCAAGATGCAAGTTTGAGAGATGCTTAAACTTGGTGGGCTTTGTCTGAATAATGTCATTCCAAAGTCAAGGTGGAGATTGTTAGTTATGACTTAGGAATGAGTTTGTTATTCTGTTAGGTTGTTATTTCAGTTAGGTTAGTTAATCATTGCTCTCTAAGCTGCCTATATATAGTATCTTGCTGTATAGGAAAAGGTAGAGAATAAGTGAGAACGATTTGCTGAGAACCATCTGAAGTACCTACTGAAGGTGTAACCTATCTGAAGCTGATTGTCTGAAATAAGAGAAACGTGTTTTTTTTCTCTTGCATATTTCCTTTTCTCTCTTCGTGTTCTTTGATTCTTTTTTCTTTTAAGCTTTCGATTGGTCGTTCTTACCCAATAATATTAAACTCAAAAATCACATTATTCATTATATTTATAACATTAAATATCATACACTTCTATAAAATCTTTTTATTTTTAAATCCTTAACTAACAAAGTACTCATTAACATTTTCTTTAACTTATAGAGGTGTTATGACTGAAACGTTGGGCCCAACTTACATTTGCTGAACAAAGTCCACCTCACTATAACAACATTACAAAATTACAATCACTTTTTCTACAACCAAACGCCTAGATTGTGACGTCTCCGACGCAAGTTGAGATTGGAGAGTGTAGCATATTGACAACGACGACTTTATTTGATTTGATTACATGACATCCCTCCCTTGTCGCTCTTTTGCCTACGCGTAAGAATTGGGATTGGAGACTGACCATTTTTGCGCACCGATGAAAACGACATGATATATCTATCCCTCCCTAAGGACGACATGATATATCTATCCCTCCCTAAGGACGTCTTGATATATCTATCCCTCCCTAAGAACGTCTTGATTTGTTTTCTTTTGTCCAAGAATGTAGCATAAAAACGACTCAGGGGAGGGATCTTCATTCCTCCAACCCAACAATATATATATATAAAAGCCCCTTCCTTTTGATCGGCACTCCTTACTTAATTTAAATTTCTCCCTTCTTTGATTGTCCAAAAGTTTCAATATATCTCCATGGCTGATCTCGTAAGGCCAAGACCCACTTTTAGAGTAGTAAATCCAGAAGTAACCTTCAATGTTCTCACTGTCCATCTACGTTTGACGGTAGAAACCAATCCTCTGCATGCCTTTGTTGCTTTCATCTTCTTTGTTATCCTCGGTTTCCTCCAAATTAAATTCCCTGAAAAACCTACCCCATTTGAACTCCACCCAAACACCATGTTACTCTCTATTGCTAGCTTTCTCGTCTATTGCTTGGCCTTCTGGATTAGGCTCAGGTTTGCTCTACAAGTTGTTGTTCATCTTCTCTTTGTTGACACCCTTATGGAGGTGTTTGGTTCCCTCTCATTGATTACTCTGCTTTTGATGTTGCTACCACCAGACGCTTTGGGATCATTCCGATTCACTGTATACACATTATGGTTTGTTAGTCATGTGCTAGTAGCCATCATCAGAATCAGAACTACGCGTTCCATTCAACAAATGAGAAGGAGGGTCCGTCGTCCACTTTTGCCAAACACTTCAATGGATTTGGATTAATTAGTTACTTAATCCAAGGGTGACGGTGAACTCATCTGTCAACTTGTTTTTTTTTTAAATCACATGTATTCCCGGTCACTAACAACAATTCTGTTTGGGTTTAGCCACAGTCTTCTCACCCCTCCCAAAAAATGTGTTTAGTGGAGATGATCTTCCCACAATTTCAACATGCATTGCCAAATAAACCACAGCTTTATGATGTCCAGGAGTATTTGTTTGTTTCCTTGAAAATTGTACTTGTTCTGTTTGTTTCTAATGATGGATGTATAAGTAGCAGATCACGTGTGCGGGCGTAACAACAGTTTCCTTTAATGTAGTAACATAGTACTATTAGACTAGACCAAACGTGAGTTTTAGTTATGTTACGAAGTAACAGATAATAAATACAGTCAAATTATGTATCCATCACAAATCATAAATAACTCTTTATAACAGAAATGCTATATTCTCCTAATTAATCCTCCTACAAATCCTCCTAATACTATATATATATATTTTAAGTATTAAACAAAAAACAAATATATTTCATATAAAAAAAAAAAATTTAATATTTACTATATATAATATTAGGAGGATTTGTAGAAGGATTAAGTAGGAGAAAATAGAATTATTCCTCTTTCTAAACATTCCATGTATCTGAAACACTGCGACTGCTTTGGTAACTGAACAGTGAAGGTGGAAAAAATCAATCAGTATTTGATTTGTAGTACTCTGTTTGGGCATAATAAAACAAAGCAGTGAAAGTGTATTGCATTGCGGGGGTGAGGAAACTTAGTTAAGACTACTCTTTTATGTATTAAGGATTTGAACTAGGATAATTAACCTTCAACAGCAACATCGACCACAGCTAATTAAAAATAGAAATTGTTATAATTAGTTGAACTAGGATAATTAACCTTCAACAGCAACTACTCTTTTATGTATTAAGGATGTGTATTGCATTTCGGGGGTGAGGACACTTAAGAGTTAAGACTACTCTTTTACATATCGGTGTTTTCCTTATTGTACATCGCATGTATTTTAAACATTTCTATTAAATCAATTTAATATTTTTCTTTTTAACTAGTTATTCATTTAAAAGAGATTTTCCTTTCTTCTAATGTCTTCATCGGTGTTTCAATTAACATGTGCATAATAGGATATTAACAAAATTCTAGTAAAATACTTTTCTTTTAATGAATTAATTTTTAAAATATTTCAAAACTAAAAGTTTTGAATCTTTAAATTTTTTATATTTTAATTAATTTTTTTACCAATAAAATAATTTTCTATCAATTAAATCAATCTTCTTTTAAAGATTATAATTTGTATTTTTTAAATAATTATGACTTTTTACACTTGACTCTCCCACCCGGCCATGACCCACATCTCTCCCTTCCTTTCTTCCTCTTCCATTTCTATTTATTTCCTTTTCTCGTATTTTTTAATCTCTCTTCTCATTGCATTTTTCACACCCCATCAAACACCTCAAATTGGGGGTGTATATCATCGTTCTTTTAAAAATTATCTATATTATACTTTGTATATTTATATTTATTACTCTCTACTTTAATTATAAGACTAGACAATTAAAATACCGAAAAATTTAATATTAAATTTGAACCTGGTGTAAACGATACTTAATTTGCAATTTATTGCTTGTGAATGAATATCAAACATTCCCAACTTGTAAGTAAGTTCCTTTAATTGCAAAGTGGGTTGAGTCACTATACCAAATTTGGGATATAAGAGCACTTCTTTTAGGGCTCTTCCGTGTTTTTAAGTGTTTCAAATGAACGTTTTACCTTCAGGGCGCTTCAAATTGGGCGGAAGCGCCCTTGAATTAAAATGTGCAGGGCGCTTCAGGGAAGCGCCCTCTTAGCAGGGCATTAATTTTTTTTATAAATTAACGTCCAGGGCGCTTTACCGTAGTGTCCTCTTAGCTGAGAAATTATTTTTTTTTTATAAATTTATTTTAAGGGCGCTTCATGGAAGCGCCCTCTGATTTGGTAATTAAGGGCGCTTCGAGGAAGCGCCCTGCCCTTAACTGCGTTTATTAATTTTTTAACAGGTGTCCAGGGCGCTTCTGGAAGCAGTGGTACCGGCAATAATTCAGTTGTGGATTAGAAATTATTAACGAAGGTTTTTGACCATCTGCCCAAAAGGATAAAAAGGTAACAAAAAATAATTTGATAATCTGAGTCAGGGGAGTCCTTCTTGACTTAATTTATAAAATAAAAATAGTAAAAAAAATAATTGCCTTGCATCATCAGGTGAAGAAAGATCATGGTTCCCAAAATTCCCACCAATGGAAAGCATCACCTTGATGCCTTGATTCTGGCAGGTTTTAATCTGATTGCTAAGAAAACTGCAACCATTATTGGATGCATCACAATGGCCAGCAAGGTTGAGCTTTGGATTGTTTCCATTGCCAAATGAGGATAGGAAAGCAATGTTCACAATGGCATAATTGCCAGTATTACAAGTATCAGCCAAACTACCCTCTGCTCCATTCTGTCCCCAGTAAATGGAAATGTCACCTGCATCAGAGGCATCAAACAGGGCTAAGAACAGAAAGAAGACAAGGGCTAGTACTTGAGGTGCCATAGTGCAAAAAAATTAAAGTACTGGTTATGTTATGGTTAATTATTTGCTTGCCTTCAATCTAGCAATATGGTGCATCTATTTATAATTATATTGTTGCCAAGTGGAGACAATTTTTCCCAGTCTTCACGTCTTGTGGAAGGAAATTATTTATGACAACGCGTGTTAATGTGTTAGTGGTTTCAAGGGTAAGAAAAATTGATCTGAACCTACATAAGTTGTGGGAACGCCCAAACCGTGTAAATGAAGCTAAGATGCTTGCTTGCTCAAGATTTGTGTTAAACTTCCTGGAATTGATAGTGAGGCAATGAGTCAATAAGGCTTGATGTTTCCACGAAAAGAAGTTCAATGGATTTGTGTGGAAAAGAGTAGATAGTCTTCTTCTACGGTTTAAAATTTCTTAAAGGTAATTAATAGATTGGAGATTTTGGTACAGGTAGCACGTAATGTCCTTTGTGTGGGGTAGTTTCATTTTGTAAGCAGTGGCGGAACTTCTTCATGACAGGGGCACCCCCAAACTTTTTCAAAATAAACTTTTAAGTGTAGGGTTCAACTTACACCCATGTAAAATATTTAGTATTATATCGTTGAATAATTTTTTAACAAATTATTTTATTAAGTAATCTATCATTGAATTAAAAGTTACTATCATATAGATCATACATATAAAATTTTACATTAATATGAAATTACTTGATATGTCATTGAGATGTCTCGAGATTAACGTTATATACATTTGAAATATATGGCAAACTTAACCATTTAATTATTAAGTTATTAGTGTCAAAATTTTACAAAATTTAATACAAATAATCATGATGATGAATAAACATAATTCAACAATTGAATTACCAAAAAACACATTCGATTTATAATTATTAACGATGTAATACTTAGTGTAACTTACAACGGTGTAAATTGAACCCTCCTCATGACCTCATATATAATTATTAAAAAATACTCCCTCTATTCCATTTTGACAGTCGTTTGAGGTTTCTACACACAAATTAAGAACAATAATAAATGACTTGAAAGACATGGTAATCTTACTAAATTACCCTTCTTAATTTACTACATACTTTTTCTCATTTTACCTAAATACATTAATGAGTAGTGTGGTGCACAATTTTTTAAGTTTCTTTTCCATAAAAGTGGGAGGGTAAAAATGGAAAACTATCATTAATACTCACATAGAAACTAGAGAACGACTCATATTATGAAAAAAATTTATTTTCCTAAAACGACTATCAAATTGAAATGGAGGGAGTATTTATATTTTTATTAGTACTAATTGAATTTTTCATCATTTTAAAAATTTAATATTATCATCTAATGATATGTTATCACATCATTTAACGAGCATAACATTCCATGTGTTATTAAACTGAGTAATCAATCAATATATTATATAAAACACAGTTGCTGACAGGTCCTATTATGTGACGTGTCACCCTCTCGTGATGCCAGTTTCCCTCCAAAACAGTATTATATGAAAGTAAACAATGAATAAAATCCCATTTGGAACGTGTACAATCCCATTTTATTATTATAAAAATTTTATTTTTTAAATATTTTGTATTAATGTTTTAAATAATCAGGATATTGCCTAAAATATTTTCATAATAAATCACTTTATTAAATAAAGATTCACGTTGATTATTAATAAAAATAAAAATCTGATCAGTAAATTGAAATGGTTTGTTTTTTTTAAATATTTAAATATTAATTTATTTTAATGGTTTATTTAGTTTTCTGATGCCATTAAGATTTCTAATGCAATCAATGTTATACTTTATGAGTTTAAATTTTAAATTTGAATTTTGAAATATTTAGTGGGATTGGAAACTGTAGCCTATAATAATATTAAGAATCCATAATTCACGTTTTATTAATGAATGAATAATGATCTGTAAAGATTTAAGAATCAGATTTTATAATTTTGGAACGTGTACAATCCCATTTTATTATTATAAAAATTTTATTTTTTAAATATTTTGTATTAATGTTTTAAATAATCAGGATATTGCCTAAAATATTTTAATAATAAATCACTTTATTAAATAAAGATTCACGTTGATTATTAATAAAAATAAAAATCTGTATAGTAAATTGAAATGGTTTATTTAGTTTAAATATTTAAATATTGATTTATTTTAATGGTTTATTTAGTTTTCTGATGTCATTAAGATTTCTAATGCAATCAATGTTATACTTTATGAGGTTAAATTTTAAATTTGAATTTTGAAATATTTAGTGGGATTGGAAACTGTAGCCTATGATAATATTAAGAATCTCATAATTCACGTTTTATTAATGATTGAAGGATGATCTGTAAAGATTTAAGAATCAGATTTTATAATTTTGGAACATGTACAATCCCATTTTATTATTATAAAAATTTTATTTTTTAAATATTTTGTATTCATGTTTTAAATAATCATGATATTGCCTAAAATATTTTAATAATAAATCACTTTATTAAATAAAGATTCACGTTGATTATTAATAAAAATAAAAATCTGATCAGTAAATTGAAATTGTTTATTTAGTTTAAATATTTAAATATTAATTTATTTTAATGGTTTATTTAGTTTTCTGATGCCATTAAGATTTCTAATGCAATCAATGTTATACTTTATGTTGTAAAATTTTAAATTTGAATTTTGAAATATTTAGTGGGATTGGAAACTGTAGCCTATAATAATATTAAGAATCCCATAATCAGGATATTGCCTAAAATATTTTAATAATAAATCACTTTATTAAATAAAGATTCACGTTGATTATTAATAAAAATAAAAATCTGTATAGTAAATTGAAATGGTTTATTTAGTTTAAATATTTAAATATAAGACTAATAGATGGTTAAATATTCACGTTGTGCTTATGCTTTTTGAGTTATAAGTATCCTGTTTAGTATGTCTTCCCGTTATGATTTAATCTGTAATGTGAATGGAGGCTCTGAGCATAAGATATGGAGAATTAAAGTCAGAGTCATTAGGCTATGGAGGTCTTCATATTTTAAGGATAACAATAATAAACCAATGATTGAATTGGTTGTTTTGGACGAACAGGTTCAACAATTCCTCATCTTTGATAACAATTTTTCTTTATTTTTTTGTTATAAATTTTTTTGATAGTTTATTGCTTTACATGTTTTAGGGAGGTCGTATCCAATGCACGGTGAAGAGCATTCATGTGTATCTGTTTGAGAATAGTATCAACGAAGGTAATGTGTACATGCTAGAAAACCTCAGCGTTGCACTTAACAGTGGAAAGTACAAACCTACAATGCATGAATTTAGAATGTTCTTCAAGAGAGAGACACGAGTTACTCTGGTAGAAGATTCTTCCATTCCCCTCTATGGTTTTTCATTTGTCCCATTCGTTGAAATATTGAATGAAACTAAGGACGACAGACGTTTGGTTGGTAAGTTTTATTTACACTATGTTTAATGATTTTTTTTTTCATAATGATTTCATAGTTATTAAAATTCTAACACAATTTTTATTTTAAATATCCTACTTTGCAGATGTACTAGGTGTTGTTACTGGGAAAGGTAATCTGATTGAGTTCAAGAAAGAGGGAAAGCCATGCAACTATGTTGTCATAGAGTTGGAAAATATTGAGTAATCTTTATCTATTAATACAATGCATTATCTCTTCAAATCACACATTATTAAATGATAAACTTGAAACCTTTTTTTTATTATTTTTATTTCAGGGGAGGTCTTAAACTTAGGTGTACTTTATGGGAGGACTATGCTTTTATGTTTTTGAAACATTTGGAAGACCATCCATCTGAGTCCTATGTTGTTGTTCTTCAATTTGCAAAAATGAAAAATTTTAAAGGTATTAATACAAACTTATTACCAAAAGGTTATTTTAAACAATATATTTATCATTTTGGAAGACTGAGCATTTCATTATTTGCAACAGGGTCAGTAGGTGTTTCAAACACAACTTACAACTCTAAGTTGTTTATCAATGCCAATATTCCTGAAATTGAAGACTTTCAAATGAGGTTTTTGGGTTTAAACTTTGTTTTTTGTAGGGTTTTAATGTTTAATTTTTACTTAGTATGAATTGTGACAAATTGAAATTACATCTTAAATCATGCAAGGTTGAAATCTTCTGATTCTCAACAAGGTATTCAGTTTAGTCAGTTAAGTGATCATGCTTCTTTGACCCTTGAGGAAGAATTTCTTGAAAGAGGAGTGTACAAATCAATTGCTGATTTGAAAGAAGTAACACAGGTATATTAAGTATACTTGAATTTTTTCAATTTCAAATTTGCATTTTTATGATTGATTGATTTTTTTTGTGAATTTTGTTTTGCATCAGAATTCTGTTTTGTAACAATTGGGACTGTTAAGGACATTGAGTCTGAATATAACTGGTGCTATCGTGCCTGTAAGAAATGTTCTCTTGGTTTGAAGTTGGATGGGTCTATGTTCTATTGTAAAAAATGTGTCACTCATTATTCAACTTTTGTGACAAGGTATGTTCTTAATAGTTTCATTTGTTAATATTAAAGTGAAATGATAGGAGTGTACATTACTAAAATAAGACTTTCATTATGTAGATATTCTATTCAGCTTCGTGTAGTGGATGAGACAGATTCTGCATCTTTTATCTTATTTGATAAAGAAGCCTCAAATTTCCTGAAAATTCCTGCATATGAACTTCGCACTTCATATATTGCCAAGGTATTCACTTAAACTCTTGACTAATAAACATTTTAAACAATCACACGTTTGCTCTTCAATCCAATCGTATGCAATTTTTCTATTACAGGGTGGAGATAAGAATAGGCATCCCGAAGAGATTGATTCCTTTAAAGATAAGAAATTCCTTTTTAAAGTGCAAGTTAAGATTCAAGATATGGAGTCAATTGTTCCTTATGTCATTAGTATTTCAAGGCTTTGAAGATAACATTATAGCTTCCTTTGAAAAGAAATACCAAATTGAAGAGGTATGTAATTAGCATTCTCAGTACAACATGTTTTCATTGTCTTACATATTATCTATAATATGATGTTGTTTTGTTTATTTGACATAGGTAGCATTAATTCAAGACAACTCTGAACTTTTGAGTCAGTTTACTGAGTCCTCAGATTTGCTGAAGGTATTTTTCTAATCTCATTTGTTATGGAAATTAGGTAGTTTATTATTTAAGTATTTCAGATTGCTTTCTTATTTAAATTTCAATTTTGGTTTCAGGACAATTTATCTGTGTCATGTGATAATGGAGTAGATACTCCAAGTCCCCTTTTACCGACTGGAAAAACGGCATCGAATATGGATTCAAGTGTTATAAAGGTTCTTGATGTGGATCTTGCTGAGTATTGTGGAAATGCAAGTTTTGATACTCCCTCAAAATGCAAGGGTGAGATGCATTCTGAACAGACCATAGTTCGCGTTGCTGTTCATGGTGATGAACAATCTGCTAAGAAGCTGAGGAAAGTTATCAAGGAAGAGAAGAATTAGTCTCATTTCTTTTTTATTGTTAATTATGTTCATCACAGTTTTGTTAAGACTATTGTTACATGTCTTTTTTACGAGTTAGTCCTGGCTTTTTTTTTTTGGAAAGAACAGTTGTTAAACATTATTTGTTGGTTTTCAACAATTTGCACTTTATTATTTCCGATTATTCATTGCTTTTTTGTTTCTATTATCCGGTGTTATAATCATCCTGTGAAAATGATTTGGAAAGGCGTTGAATAGAAGTGCCATTAATTCCAATTTTTTATTTGATTTTTAACAAAAATTTAAAGCTAAAATAAAATTTTAATACATTTCTTACCTGTTCCAAAAACCTTTTTTGTAGGTGCATAAATAATTTAGAGAGTAAGTCTGGGTTTAGTTACTTTAGTAAGTAATTAACCCATGTTCTATTTTTTTATTTAAATATTGATTTATTTTAATGGTTTATTTAGTTTTCTGATGCCATTAAGATTTCTAATGCAATCAATGTTATACTTTATGAGGTTAAATTTTAAATTTGAATTTTGAAATATTTAATGGGATTGGAAACTGTAGCCTATGATAATATTAAAAATCCCATAATTCACGTTTTATTAATGATTGAAGGATGATCTGTAAAGATTTAAGAATCAGATTTTATAATTTTGGAACGTGTACAATCCCATTTTATTATTATAAAAATTTTATTTTTTAAATATTTTGTATTCATGTTTTAAATAATCATGATATTGCCTAAAATATTTTAATAATAAATCACTTTATTAAATAAAGATTCACGTTGATTATTAATAAAAATAAAAATTTGATCAGTAAATTGAAATGGTTTATTTATTTTAAATATTTAAATATTAATTTATTTTAATGGTTTATTTAGTTTTCTGATGCCATTAAGATTTCTAATGCAATCAATGTTATACTTTATGAGGTTAAATTTTAAATTTGAATTTTGAAATATTTAGTGGGATTGGAAACTGTAGCCTATGATAATATTAAGAATCCCATAATTCGCGTTTTATTAATGATTGAAGGATGATCTGTAAAGATTTAAGAATCAGATTTTATAATTTTGGAACATGTACAATCCCATTTTATTATTATAAAAAATTTATTTTTTAAATATTTTGTATTCTTTTTAAATAATCATGATATTGCCTAAAATATTTTAATAATAAATCACTTTATTAAATAAAGATTCACGTTGATTATTAATAAAAATAAAAATCTGATCAGTAAATTGAAATGGTTTATTTAGTTTAAATATTTAAATATTAATTTATTTTAATGGTTTATTTAGTTTTCTGATGTCATTAAGATTTCTAATGCAATCAATGTTATCCTTTATGTTGTTAAATTTTAAATTTGAATTTTGAAATATTTAGTGGGATTGGAAACTGTAGCCTATAATAATATTAAGAATCCCATAATTCACGTTTTATTAATGCATGAAGAATGATCTGTAAAGATTTAAGAATCAGATTTTATAATTTTGTAACGTGTACAATCCCATTTTATTATTATAAAAATTTTATTTAGAAACATATTATCATTTTTTTAGTATTTTCAGTTATTATAATTGCTCTTTTCAATAATTTTGTGCAACGCACGGGTTCTACACTAGTATATTAAAAAACTTTTGTCGTTTTAACTTTTTTACTTTCAAAACTTTTGTTATTTTAGAAATCTAAAAATAATTAATTTTTTTCAACTATACTCTCATTTCCTCTCTCTTAAAATAGTAGTACAATTATTTCTATTCAACTAGCCACTTAGACAAAAAAAAATACACAGATTAAGAAATGCAATCATTATTCTTGTTTTCATAAAAAGAATTTTTAAATTTCTACTTTACCCCTTATCTCTCTTAACATTTATTGGGTCTCATTAATTTTTAATAGTGAGTAATTTATTATTACAACGTAATTAATATAAGGGTAAATTGGGGAAAGTGTAATTATTACGGCATTGACTTCGCAAGTAGATAGTTAAATAGAAATATTTTTTCTTAAAAAAGGGACAGTTAAATAGAAAGTGAGGTAGTACATTTAGTCTTTACTCTTTATTATACATAATCTTTCTTTATGTTTCCAATGCTCTTCAATAAAATAAGTGAAGTATTGATAAGGGTATTTCAGTAAAAATTGTATAAATTTAGATATATTTAAAATTTTCTTAATTTGTGTATATAATCTTATATAATAAGAGTTTTAGAATGAAATGAGTAAAACAATACATCATTGAATAATAATCTAAAATTTTATACCGATAATATATAATCATAAAACTTGTAATATATATTAAATATTTAACTTGTATATTAAATTAATATTTTGGCTCCCCCAATTTTTTTTGTTCAAGTTCCGTCACTTACCGTAAGATAAACATTAGAAAAAGGAGGAGACAGAATGTGAAGCATTTGCATAGCTTGACTAGAAAAACCATGCTTGGAAATAATTTGATGGAGCAAATCACACGAAGGAGGTTGTTCATGAGCATTGTAAACAAAAAAGAGAAATGCTAAGAACACATTCTTTTGAACACTCTCCCCAACACACTCCATGTGATTGGTTAAAATTCACGTGAGTCCCATATGAATTTTAACCAATCACATGAAGTGTGTTTGGGAGAGTGTTCAAAAAAGTGTGTTCCTAGCACTCCTAAAAAAAAGCATTGCATTATTTCATGAGCGTCAGAAAATTAACCAAGAAATTCACTTTAGAGGAATCATTGATTGAAAAATTTGACTGTTAGAATTTAAATAATTTCAAAATTTATTCATATATTTGCATGTGTTGATTTTTCATTTAACAGTTGTAATTACTTCTTTTTTCATCTCGAGTGAATCTCTCATTTTTGTGAGAAATTCATTGTGCACTTTTTTGTGCAAATATATAATGCTCCGTTGTTCAATATTAAAATTATTTTTTATATTGTTGCAAAAATTACAATTGACAGGCGAAAAATCATTTACTACTCTCAACAACTTTCCGTGTCTATAAAGTTCATGCACTTGTTTAGCTGTGTGAAACCACGTACCCAGTAATCTTCCGCTTGTTTGGTTTAGGAATCAAGCATGTATTAGTACTTTTTTTTTTTGTCAATAAGCATGTATTAGTACTTAAATCTTTCAAATAATACACGGCAACGAATTTTCGGTGTGCCTTTGCGCATTTCATTAAATGAGAATATGTTGGAATTTTGAGTTTGGCCCCAATCTACATTTTTGTATGGAAATTACCAATAAATTTGGTGTGGGCCTAATTGTCACTGGAGAGCAGTAAAGATTAAACTCTTAGAAGAGTTTTATCTGATTGTCACTCCTTACCCAAAAATTAAACTTATAGCTATGTATATGGGTTATTCCCAATAAAAAAACAAAAATATTAGAACCAAAAAGCAGTACAGATTTTATGTATGGAAATTTCAAGATTTTATATTGAAAAAACCTCATTGAGAGAGATAATTCAATAATAATATAGATGTTCTCGACTAAATTACAATAGTCTCTTGTAAAAGATATTTATGAATTAAACAAAAACAAAAATAGGATTTGATTTCTTTGAATTGTAATAGGCACTGTAAAGTATAAAATGCAAAATCAACTATTGATTACAAAACCAACAATTATGATATGATAAGATAAATATACATGTATAGTAATTATAAGGTGACTATTGACTTTTTTTAATTTAAATCACATGTATTTTTCACTAATCTATTGGAATGGGAACATTCACTTTATAGTGAAGCTAATTCTTTATGTGAGAATTTTTCACCAATATGACTCGCCAAGACTTTAATTAAGGGGAATCACCACTTAAACCTAGTTGATTAAATGTTGGCTATTGACTTATATTAACAGTAATAGTTCTGCACTATGTCATTTAAGATATATATTTTTAAGGAATGAAATCTGAACTTCTGGAAAGTCCGGGAGTGAATCTTCTTCACTGCAAGCTTCGATCTCTGGAAGGTTGAAGTTGGAGACGGTGGTGCAGGGGTACCTGCAAGGGACTCCGATGCTTAACGTAAGAGTGTGTATCAGAGAGGTAGGAAACAGTAATGATTGTAATAGAAAATGCGTACCTTTTCTCTCTGAATCACCTGTATTTATAATGTGATTTGGGCGGGAAAGTTGGTTACGCGCGTGTAACCGTCCCCGTGATTTACGGGTTCACGCGCCACTTCTGTCAGTTCAAACACACGCGCTAGTGGAGTCTTTAATGTTAGTAGATCCTCGGATATAGACGTCGACATGGTATGTCGGCGCGGTATGTCGCGCCATCTCGTCAATGCTTCTCGATAGTATAAGTGGGGTATCTGAGCTCATATCTCGACTGGTCTGGTCGACTGCTATATTTGACATTCCTCGTCAGAATGTCATCGTATTAGGACGACAGCGTGACTCGTAAAATGCCACCATGTCATGTCGAGTTGGAGTATAGTTTTACTCCAGAACAGTTGCCCCCGAAAGTCGATTTCCTCTGAGAGGCCTTCGACTTTCAATATCGACTTGACTTTTGAATTTCTAATATCCGCGTAAATTTAATATATTCTGTCGCTTAATTTTCTATTTAAAATTTGATAATTAATTTCTTGCCAAGTGTCACAATCTTATCCATTTGGGCCTAGTGGGCTTCATAATTAGAGAAATCTGAACCGTTTCAGTTTCTCATAAGTAACCGTTCCCTTTCTCATAACTATCTTCAGTTAAAAACTTTTCATTTTCACTAAGATTTCAAAATCCTTTCTTTGAAGACAGAATTCAAAATCCTCTCTTTGAAGACAAAATTCTTCTTAATTTCGGAGGTTCGTTTGAAGTAAAAGCAGTTTCTGCATTGCTAAACCTTTATTGACTCCTTCGTGTATGAGCTTTGGAGTGGTAAAGCTTCTTGAAGAATTCAAGGATTATTCAAAAAGAACTATCACAGGTAACTTCGTTTCCCCTTTGAGTTTCTGAGATTATGGTTCTAACTAGGGCTAAATCTAGGGCTCTTAAGTTAGAGGCTAGGCGTCACTGTATTGTTGTTCTAGATGATCCTGAGGATCCTAGTATTCCTGATCTCGTAGCCAGAAGGGGAATACGGGAAAGTTCAAATCTTTTCAATTTTAGTGAGTCGGTTGTTGGGACTGCTCATACTTTGAGGAAGTATGACTTCTCGGGATGTTCCGCGGAATCGTCCGTGATCAGCTTTGCTGACCGCGGAATTGATTCTTCATCTCAAATTAATTTTAACTTAGGACTTTTGGACAGGTCCGAGATGGGAAGGCGGAAGATTTATACCTCTCCGGCTACAAACTATCCTGTGCCGGAGACGTTGTCGAGTTTAACATGGGTAGATAGAGAAGCGATTGGGACTCCCAGCATATACACCTCCGAGGGGTCTTTGGAGTCGGGGTTTCGCGATGTGGAATGGGTGGAACCAGGCAACGAGGATAAGTGGAGTTTAGTGCCCCCGAGAATGGACGACCGTATATGCACCCAAGGAGATTTGAAGGATAACCTCTTTATTCCGATGTATAAATCCGTCTTTGAAGACCTCGGATTTTGGCTTCCCTTTCACTGGTTCGAGTTGGAGGTCCTTCATCATCTGGAGGTGGCGCCTTCTCAACTTCATCCTAACGCATGGGCTTTCGTACGAAGTTTTATGATTTTATGCCATGGGTTGAAGCTGGAGCTTAACTCGAATATCTTCTTTCACTTCTTTCGCCCCTTGGTAGTAAAGGACGGTCCAACCCGGTATTCATGGTTGTCCCTTCGGGCTGGTAGTGGTGGGAAAATCTTTGAAATATTTCAAGAGTCCTATCGAAACTTTAAAGATAAGTATGTATTTTGTAAGCCGATTGGCGAAGGTCGGCAAAATATCCTTGGCGAGGACGGTCGTGGGATGATTTATCCTTACTGGAGCCAAGCCCATTTTGAAAAATCTTCTTCGGAATATACTGTCAGTTATAAGGAATTGTCCGAAGATGAAAAGGAGGTCGTGGATAAAATTAAGAATTTTGTGAGGGACTTTGGAACTTTGCCGAGTAGCGAAGTTATTGAAGAGGGTGGTGACGCATCTCGACAGTCATTGGGTAAATATTTTCTGTAATTCGTACCTATCTCAAAAGTTCGTGTTGATGCTTAATCATTTATCTTCTTTTGCAGAAACTATGGCGGCAGCACAGAGGGCGAAACTTGCCGAGAAACTGTTAAAAAGGAAGGAGCAGGAAGCCCAGAAGAAGACTGCTAATGTCGAGATTATTGACCCGACAATAGTGAAGAAGCCAAAGTTAGGGGCTTCGAGCAGTGCTAAAATTGATGGTGTCTCTGTTTTCAAGACACCTGAAGAGAAGAAGAGTAACGAAGAAGTGAAGAGGGCTTCTTCTTGGTATTCCGAGGATACTTCAAAGGAAGGGGAAGGGCCATCCTGTAGTAGCTTGCCTCCTTCGAACATGACCTAAAGAGGAGGTTCGGCGCTACTTGGCAGTTCAGGCTCAAAATTTATTTGTTAACAAGTCTGAGGCAGAAATAACCGAGTTTATGAATCACGCGTCGAGTTGGGCAATGAGGTTTGCAATGATGTCGCAATACTTTGCCTGCTCGGTGCGTGACTTAAATGCGCTCTTACCTTTGAAGGAAGAGTTAGAAAAAGTCAAGGGAAAGCTTGAAGCTGATGAGCTTCGGATGCAAGAAGCCATTAACGAGGTTCAACTCATGAGGGTGGAAAAGGATAAACTTTATGAAGAGAACCTCGCTCTGAGTAAACAAGTCGAAGTTTTAACTGCCGAGAAAGAGGATGCTGTGAAGAAGGCAGAATTGGCTTCTGCTGAGCTTACTTCAGCTCGCAGTGACGCGACATCTGCTTCTGAAGCAGCATCTCTTGCCCAAAAAGAAAATATTGAGCTAAAAGAGAAGGTAAGAGAATTGGAAGTCAAGTTAGCTGAAGAGACTGCCGAGAGGGTGCAGGCCGAGAAATTATGGATTGATGCTTCTGCTTTGTATTTTTACGAGGCCATAAAACAGATGAAGTTTCTTAACCCTGAAGTGAGCTTAAATACAAAGGGGATGTCGACAGTCTGTACTGTCAAAGATGGAAAATGGTACGATGTTCTTCCGACTGGTGACATTGAGGGGACCCCTGGGGATGTGATTCCGAGTACCCCAAAACTTCGAGCAGATGAAGAAACTGAGTAGGAAGATAAAGAGAGCCTCCATTCGAGTGATATTGAAGCATGAAGGGCCAGTAGGCTAGCATTCTTTTTGTGTTCTAAGTACTTTGACTAGGTTTATTTATGATAATGACGTTTTATGAATGTTTTGTTTTAAGTATTTCTTGTTATGAACAAATTATATTGACAATTATCAAGGGTAACTTTTTGTATATACCTGAATATTTCAAGGAACTTATCCTCGAATTTGGTAAAGTTTAAATATTTTCTTCGAGATATGTTGAAAAATCGAGGGATGACGCTCGACTTTGCCCGAGGAGCGTATCCTTGACGCGAAGCATTAAGTCGAGGGACTGAGCCCGAGATTGCTCGAGGAGCGTATCCTCGACGCGAAGCGTTAAGTCGAGGGACTAAGCCCGAGATTGCTCGAGGAGCGTATCCTCGACGCGAAGCGTTAAGTCGAGGGACTAAGCCCGAGATTGCTCGAGGAGCGTATCCTCGACGCGAAGCGTTAAGTCGAGGGACTAAGCCCGAGATTGCTCGAGGAGCGTATCCTCGACGCGAAGCGTTAAGTCGAGGGACTAAGCCCGAGATTGCCCGAGGAGCGTATCCTCGATGCGAAGCGTTAAGTCGAGGGACTAAGCCCGAGATTTGAATATGAAAACTGAATCTTTATTTATTCAAAAATGTTTACAGTTAGCTGAAGTATTTCCGGAGCTTGTCGATATTCCAAGTTCGTGGTAATGGAATTCCAAGTAAAGTTTCTATTCTATATGCCCCAGTTCCTGTTTTTGAGATGACACGGTATGGTCCCCTCCCAATTCTCGGCTAACTTCCCTTGAGTTGCATTTCTATTGCCAACATCGGCTCTTCTTAAGACCAAATCCCCAACTTCAAAGGAACGCGGAATGAGGCTCTTTTGTCGACGTCTTGCAGACTGTAATTTAATTGCCGCTTCTCGGATTGAGGCTCTTTCGCGTACTTCCTCTATTAGATCCAATTCTTCTCGCATCCTTCCTTCATTACAATTCTTATCATAGGCATGAAGTCGAAAGTTCTCTTCACCGATCTCTACTGGAATCACGGCATCAACTCCATAAGCCAATCTGAATGGCGTTTCTCCCGTAGTTGAATGTGGGGTTGTGTGATAAGCCCACAGAACATTGGGTAATTGTTCAGCCCAGAGTCCTTTTGCCGACTCGAGTCTTTTCTTAAGGCCTTTAAGGATTACCTTGTTGGCCGCTTCGGCCTGTCCATTTGTTTGGGGATGCTCCACTGAGGAAAATCTATGTGTTATGTGAAAGTCCGCCATCAAACCTCGAAATCCTTTATCAGTGAATTGTGTGCCGTTGTCGGATACCACTGTGTTTGGGATTCCAAACCTGCAGATGATGAATCGGTAAAAGAACTTGGATAAGTTTTTTGCCGTGATCTTAGCTAATGGTTGAGCCTCAATCCATTTGGTGAAGTAATCTACTGCCACAGCAAGATACTTTAATTGTCCTGGAGCTGCTTGGGAATGGGCCCAAGTATATCAATTCCCCACCATGAAAATGGCCAAGGGGCGGAAATGGACCATAAAGCTTCGGCAGGTGCTTTGTGGATGTCAGCATGTTTCTGGCAGGATGGGCATTTTTTGACATACAGAACACAGTCGACTTCCATGGTGGGCCAGTAATATCCTGCCCTCAAGATTTTCCGAGATAATGAGTGACCTCCAGGGTGATGTCCACATATGCCTTCATGTACTTCGGCCATGACATATTCGATAATGTTTCCTGATATGCACTTCATGAGTGGCTGTGCTAAGCCTCTTCGATATAAGACTCCGTCTATCAGACAATACCTCGCCGCCTGCCTCAAAATACGCTTCGACTTGTCAGGGTCATCAGGTAAGGTTCCATCTTGAAGGTATTTCTGTATATCTTCATACCAGCATATACCTTTTTCATCTATTGACATGACGACAGTTGGTGCCGAGATTACTTCTTGAATCACAGACTTGTTATTTCCTGACGACCTTGTACTGGCGAGTTTTGAAAGTATATCGGCCCTGGCGTTTCTTTCTCTGGGGATGTGGTTTATCTCAACCTCGACAAATTTACTGCATAGATTTCTGACGACTTCAAGGTATTTTTCCAGCATGGGATCTTTTACTTGGTAAGTGTCGTTGATCTGTGAGACTACTAGTTGTGAATCGCTGTTGACACGAACTCGTTTCGCCCCGACCTCGGTCGCCATTCTCAATCCTGCTATCATTGCTTCGTATTCGGCTTGATTATTGGATGTTGGGAACGATAGGCTCAAAGAATGCTCCAAGATGACACCTTCTGAGTTTTCTAAGAGTATTCCTGCTCCGCTTCCTTTTTTATTTGAGGATCCATCGACATGCATATCCCACCAACTATCAGGAGATTCAGATGTCGGAGTTAATTCGGCTATGAAGTCTGAAAGGACTTGGGCCTTGACTGCTTGCCGAGGCTGGTAAGTCACCCCAAATTCGGATAGCTCAACAGCCCATGATACCATCCTACCGGCCAGATCTGGTCTGTGAAGGATTTGTCTAATCGGTTGATCGGTTCTCACAATGACTGGGATGAGCTTGAAAATAATGTCGAAGTCGACGAGCTGCTGTGATAAGTGTTAACGCCATTTTTTCTACCCTTGGATACCTCAGTTCTGCTCCCTGCAGGGCTTTGCTGATGAAGAATACTGGAAGTTGAGTGGCTTCTTGTTCTCGGATCAATGCTGCGGCAATCGCTTCCTCCCCAACTGAAAGATATAAGTAAAGTGTTTCTCCTACATTTGGCCTCGACAAGACGGGTGGTGATGATAATATTACCTTTATTTGCTGAAAGGCTTCTTCACATTCATCGTTCCAATCAAAAGACTTTCCTTTCTTTAAGAGGTGAAAGAATGGGAGTGCCCGGGATGCGGACTTCGAAATGAACCTTGTTAATGCGGCGATCCTTCCTGTTAATTGTTGAACTTCTTTTACCGAGGTGGGGCTTTTCATGTCGAGGATGGCGCGACATTTATCAGGATTAGCTTCTACACCTCGCTCCGTAAGCATGAAACCGAGGAATTTCCCTGCGCGAACTCCAAAAGTGCATTTCTTGGGATTGAGTCTCATATTATATCGACGGAGTTGGTCAAAGACTTCGCCGAGATCCTGAGTATGAGTCTCGTCTGTCAGGCTTTTTGCTATCATATCAGTCTACATAAACCTCCACCACTCGACCAATTTGACGTTGAAACACCATATTCATCATCCTCTGGTAAGTTGCCCCCGCATTCTTAAGTCCAAATGGCATCATTCGATAACAATAGTTTGCTCCTTCAGTCATGAACGCCGTTTTTTCTTGGTCAGGAGGGTACATTGGAATTTGGTTATATCCCGAATATGCATCCATAAAAGATAAGAGGCGAAAACCAGAAGATTTGTCGACCAATCGGTCGATATTAGGCAAGGGGTAAGAATCTTTAGGGCATGCTTTATTTAAATTGGTATAGTCGACGCACATTCGCCATTTTCCATTTGACTTTTTAACCAAAACTACATTAGACAACCAAGTCGTGTATTTGACTTCTCGGATAAAGGCGGCGTCGAGTAGTTCCACTACTTGCTGCTTTACAGCTTCTGCTCTATCCACCGACATGTTTCTTCGCCGTTGCTCGACTGGTTTGACTTTCGGATCCACGGAGAGCCGATGACAAATGACCTCGGGGTCTAGACCTGGCATATCGGCGGCGGTCCAGGCAAATAAGTCGGCGTTTTGTTGGATAAGGGTGCAGAGTTCTTCTTCAACTTTCTCTGATAATCCACAACCAATTTGGACTGTTTGGTCGGGTTTGGATCCGATCTGTAATGTTTTAAACTCTCCGTCGGGAATAGGACGGGTTTCTTTGAAGTCTTCCCTGACATCCAAGTCTGTCAACATTACACCAACTGATGATGGATGTTCCTCGCGTTTCTCCGGTGGAATTGACTTCTCTGTCTTGGAAATTTTTAAAGATTCTTTATAACAAGAACGTGCCATTACTTGGTCGCCGCGCAAGCTGATCACCTTCCCGTCATCGCTCCAAAATTTCATCATCAAATGGTTGGTCGAGATGATCGCCCCAATTGTGTTGAGAGTCGGCCTTCCTAAGATCGCGTTATAAGTCGCCGGGCAGTTGACCACCAAAAACCGTACTTTAGTGGTTTTGGTTAAAGGAGTTTCACCAAATGTCACGAGGAGTTCTACATATCCGGCAGGCTGGATTTTATCTCCTGTGAACCCAATCAAATCGCCCCCTTTATATGGAATCATATCTGTTTTAGGAATGTTGAGGAGGTGGAAAGTCTTCATGAACAGAACGTCTGCCGAGCTTCCTTGATCGATAAAGACTCTCCTGACTTCATGATTTGCCATCATGACCTTTATGAGCATTGGATCATCGTGTCCTGGGATGACTGGGCCATAGTCATCTTCTGAAAAAGTTAATGGGGGAAGTTTTCGTCGCGTGCCACCTCGCGGATGGGGGGAAGATGATGCCGACATAACTTCTTTCAAATGCCTTTTCCTTGCATTGCTTGATTCTCCTCCTCCTGCGAATCCCCCTGCTATCACATAGATCACTGGATGTTTTGAAGAGGAAGGCTCTTCTCGAGATGGAGTGTGATGTCGAGAGACGCTTCTACGTTCTCGATGAGAATCGTGAGGTGGAGATTTATCAGATGGCCTCTTAGATGTCGACCTTTCTGGACGTGGGGACCTCGTTCGAGATCTGCTTCTATCATGTCGGCTAGATTCGTGTCGTCTTTCCTCCTTTCCTTCGTTATGTCCCCGACCCTGGGTGTTATCCCTTCTTGACTGATAATCAGCCTCCTTCTTGAATCTTCGAAGTTTCCCCCGTTGGATGAGTTCCTCGATGGAATCTTTCAAATTGAGGCATTGGTCTGTATCATGGCCATGAGATTTATGGAATCTGCAGTATTTGGTCTTGTCGGTATTTGGCCCCGTCCTCTGAGGTCTTGGTCTCCTCATGCCAGCTTCGTACATCTCGACATGGAGAATCTCGTTCATAATCTTCTCGCGAGATTGATTTAAGGGGGTATAGGATGTATATCGTCCGAAAGGCTCTCTGTTGCCTTTATTTTCTTTATTTTTACTCTTCTGCCCTTGCTCCTTCTGTGGTTGATCTGTCGATACCGTATCTTTCAATTTCAAAGCCATTTCTTCGTCTTCTAAACTGATGTAACTCTCCGCACGATTCAAAAACTCCTCCATGTTATTTGGTTTTCTTTTGGATAAGTCTATCCAAAAAGGAGAATGTGGTATGAGCCCATCTTTTGCCAGCATAAGTTGGACTCCGGGTTGAAGACCTTGGACTAGCAACGCTTCTCTTGTGAACTTACTGATATAATCTCGCAGAGATTCTGAAGGTCCTTGACGGATTTGTTTTAAAGATGCCTCCGTCTTTGGTTGAACCTTACTTGTGGTAAAGCTTGTGATGAATTTACTACGTAACTCGGCCCAGGTGTTGATAGACCTCGCAGGTAGGGTCTGGAACCATCTCAGCGCGGTCTTCTTCAACGACAAAGGAAAAACTCTACACATGATTGGACCTGATGCGCTTCTTACCGACATAGCGGATTCATAAACATCCAAGTGTTCCAGCGGATCACCTGTTCCGTCATACAACTCTGGAACCGGAACCTTCTCAAACCTCTTGTCGATAGGGAAAAGCATGATCCGTTCAGAGAAGGGAAGGACGACTTGAATCACCTCTTCGTCTTGTATATGTCTGGACTCGTCGTTTACCGGAATGATTTTCCGCGGTGGTGGCGAGTTCGAGTGCACTGATTGGACTGAAATTCTCGGAGACCGCTGAGTCGGCATAGGAGTCGGAATTTTCTCTTGTTTGGAAAGGTGTTCCTCTCTCTGTGAGGCTTGATGCTGAGTGGTTTTTTGTCTTCCAGTGACAAGATCTGCGACAGTACGTCGGTTGAGGAGCTCAATTTCACGCTCGTGTTCCAACCGATCGAGGCGTCGAGCATATTCGCCTAACATCTCTTCCTGACGTCTGATGAAGTCGATCAGTTCTCCTCTGGAAGGTTGGTTTGGAGGTGGTGATGATGCTCTGAGGTTTTCTGGAATGAGTAATGGAACATTTCTTGCTCGCGATGGTCCTGCGCGAGAGGTTGGAATCGGGATTCCAGCAAGTGTCGAAACAATTCCGGCCACGGAAGAAGTCATGGCTGGAATGGTGGTTGAAGTTACGTGAGGAATGGTTCCTTCTCCGGTTTGAGACTGTCCGCTTCTGGTAGTCACCATTGTGCAAGGAGGACGATCAAGGTTTAATCTGGAGATCGAAGGATTATCAAACTTGAGAACTAAAGTTAAGTTTCCCCACAGACGGCGCCAATGAACTTCTGGAAAGTCCGGGAGTGAATCTTCTTCACTGCAAGCTTCGATCTCTGGAAGGTTGAAGTTGGAGACGGTGGTGCAGGGGTACCTGCAAGGGACTCCGATGCTTAACGTAAGAGTGTGTATCAGAGAGGTAGGAAACAGTAATGATTGTAATAGAAAATGCGTACCTTTTCTCTCTGAATCACCTGTATTTATAATGTGATTTGGGCGAGGAAAGTTGGTTACGCGCGTGTAACCGTCCCCGTGATTTACGGGTTCACGCGCCACTTCTGTCGTTCAAACACACGCGCTAGTGGAGTCTTTAATGTTAGTAGATCCTCGGATATAGACGTCGACATGGTATGTCGGCGCGGTATGTCGCGCCATCTCGTCAATGCTTCTCGATAGTATAAGTGGGGTATCTGAGCTCATATCTCGACTGGTCTGGTCGACTGCTATATTTGACATTCCTCGTCAGAATGTCATCGTATTAGGACGACAGCGTGACTCGTAAAATGCCACCATGTCATGTCGAGTTGGAGTATAGTTTTACTCCAGAACAAAATCCAAATAAAATAAAGGTATTGCGCATATATGTCAGTCATCCAATGCGTGTATCCAATAACGCATAAGACAGATTATGATAATCCATCATATTTATTCCAATTTTTTGGTTAAATGACATATGTCTATCATATCCGATGGTTAAATGGTCTAAGTCTAAATTCTTCAATTCCGGTCCCTTGTTTGATCTCTTACTTGAATTTTTTTTTTCATCCCTCCCAAACAACGTGTTTAGTTGGGATTGAACACATGAGCTCTTCCCACAATCTCAGCTTGTATTGTCAACTGAGCCACAACTTTTTGATATATCTTCCTTGAAATTGAGAAGAAATAGAAGATTATAATGATTTCTTAAAATTGATAGTCGTAACAGAAGATTGAGTACTATTATTACTGTTGAATTTCATGGTATAGAGAGAATAGGAAATATATTAGAGATGAAAATGAAATTCTATATTGATAATAGAAAATGAAAGATTGATTTTACAATAGGAACAGGGGCTTATATAGCCAATATTACCATTCCTAACTAATATTCTAACAAACTAACTAATTCCTAACTAACATTTATATCTCTAATAATTAGAGTGTAAAATCATAGTTTTGTAAAATGTTCATAATTTATTTCGATCATTAATTTCTATAATCAATTCTATTGACTTATAAATCAAATGGTGACTGACTCTTTTTGTTAAGATATAACCATTGTAATACTAATGGTTAAAAAATAAAATGACCTTGAAAACTAAAACAGTAGGAAGGTTAAAAATAATTCCTCTGTGCCCTGCAATACAACAAATTACAATTTGAAACTACAGTATGTACAATTCACTGACTTGTGCCAGTTTGTGGAGAAAGAGGTTTGAATCATCTTAAGTTTATACCGACGAAAACTAGTAAATTTTTTAAATTACAGAAATTTGAAACTACAAATAGCTTCCTGGAGAATTGTTAAATTAGTTCAGGCAACATAGAAAGTGATGTATAGTTGGAAAATAATAAACATATAATTTCTCATTCAAATAGTACAATACAAATTTAAAATCTCATTATATAAAACCTTATTCTATAATAGTGACATTATATCTGCTATATCTCGAAGAAAGATTTTATTGTACTAGAACTATTAAGTCCCTAACAGTGTCCCACAAATAATCACTAATCAATCAGACACTGGACTTAATAGCTGAGCTATAACCATTGTCATAGAACTTAGACCAAAGCATGACACCCCCATATTTTGGAGAGCCATTAATAGCTGGCAGCACATCAGAAATAAGAACATCTGATGGAATATAGCCACTCCCAGCTGCATCTTGTGATGCTGGGAGGCCCAAGAAAACTTGACCAGCCTGAATTGATGTCCACTGTGTCCAATAATTCTTAAGGTTGTCAGCATTACCAGAGTATTCACAAGGAGAATTGTTGTAGAACTGTACCCAAACTAAATCAAAGAGACCAGTTTCTATAGCAGATTGCAGCCACGCATCTGGGAAAGGACATTGTGGAGCTGCACTTAAGTACACTTTCCTCTGTTGACTATATCCTGATAATGCTTTCACTAATTCATCCCAGTATTGTGTTGTCCCTCCTTCAATGTCAAAATCTATGCCATCCAAAACTGCATCACCTAATGGGCGAGTATCTGATTGGCCCCCAAGAAAATTGTCCCATAAATATTGTGCTACCTGCCTGCATCATATCATATTTAAGTAACAGAAATTCAATCTTAAGAATAAATTTGATTTGACAAAGTTTCATATTAGTAATTTAATTTGATGCATGTAAAACTCTAATAATGTAAATTGTGTACTTGCCTTGCATCATCAGCAGAGGAAAGGAAATAGCCACCACTTCCACCACCTAATGACAGCATCACCTTAATTCCTTGGCCCTGGCAGGTGTTAATGTCATTACTCAAAGAAGTGCATCCATTGCTGCTTGGGTCACAATGGCCAGCTAAGTTTAAAAGTGGGGTTATGTTGTTGCCAAATGTGGCTAGGAAAGCTATAATCACATAGTTATAATTGCCTGAATTACAGGTATCAGCTAAGGTACCCTCATCTTTGTTCTGACCCCAGTAAACAGCTATGCTTCCTGCATTTGAGGTGTGTAACAGGACACTAAGGAGAAGGCTGAGTAGTGCCAATGAGGCTAGTGATTTTTGTGCCATATTGTGTATAAAGGATTAGGCTTTTGTTTTGCTAGTTGCTTGGTTTCTTAATTGTGGAGGCACATCTATTTATAACCTTAGGAGGAAGAGAAAAGTCTTGTACAACATTGATTCACAGTCTAGGAAATTTCTGAAAACCTGATCTAGCTATTGTGTGAACATATTGAAAGCAGACTTTTTTGCTCCCCAGTTTTTACGTCTAGGATCTGATGCTCTTGGCGTGTTTGATGGTGCCTAAAGATAATGGAATGTTTTGACTTAAATGGGAATAGCAACATTGCAGAAGTTTCTCAATGACTTTGGTGCTTGAAGGCCAAAACTCCCACTGTTAAATTCAGTTCATTTTAAGACAAATTGGCCAAATGAGAAGATTCCATAGACTCATAAAAAAAAACAATTGACAATTACTGATCAACGGCAAAAAACTGATAATAATGATTAATTAAGCCATACACTTATATAATTAATAGTTAATGAAACCATTCTATAAGTAACTTCTAACTTCTTATTAATCATCTTCTAAGAAATTAAGAAGTGATACAGTTAGAAATTACTTGACTTGACTTTGAAGAAGTTTCGCTCACCTTCATTTGACAAACCATTAAATGCACATCAAATGTGCAACCATATTAGGTAGGAATAGAATGATACATTCTTTAATCTTAGTTCCGTTGGCTTCTGGAACAAGACAAACTTATTCTACTATTTCATAAAAATAACCCATGAGATATTTGGAATAACATATGAAACAGCATGCCATCGTGTTGTTGGCTATGCTTCGGACCATCTCAGTTTGAAAAATTAACATGAACACAGTGAATTTAGGATCGTCTGAATTACAAGGAAGGAAGGATAAGATTAGTATTTGTTTGGACATGAATTGGAGAAAATAAAAGTAAAAGGTGTGCTCTTTGATAGGTTGGGTCTTCTAACAATGCTACAACTCAACCAAAAAAAAATAAAATCTACCAATAGAAATCATGCGATATACACAAAAAACAACTTTGATTCATACTTTACATCACAAAAGTACCATTACACTTAATCAGTACAACAGGACTCATACCACATATACATTCCTAGAAAGGAAATGGATTACATTGCAAAACCAATGGCTCACGCTGGTAATGGCTTAATTATTTAGATGATTACATGCAAGACACCTTGGAAGTTGGTGGTCTATAGCGCTTTGTCCTCACTCTCTTGCTCTTCTTGTTCGTAGCTAATTTCTTCTCCAAGTCCTTCACTCTGCCAGTCAAATTAGATATTACACTTAACTGTTCATTTCCAGCTTCAAGCAACTCCTTCATCAACTTCCTTAACTTTTCATTCTCTTCCAATAATTTCATATCACCATTTAACCCTCCATCATGCTCACCAACTGGTAGCTCTGTCAATGCAGGCGATGCAGCAGATAGTTTGGTTTCTTCCTTAGGCAAAGTTTCTGTGTCTTTACCATCACAACTGATTACCTGTTCAGCAACCATGTCTCGGCCATCAACTTGTGCAGGCTTTTCTTCTGGTTCCTTTTTATTCTGTAAGTCACCCATAGGCACAAACTCCATTGGTTCTGCCAACATGTTAGTTCCATCATTTGCTTCCAAGCATACATCTTCATTCCCTAGTTCATGACCATTAGCTTCTGTTGTCAAAGATGAAAACTTGGTCTCATTTCCAACTTCCTGTGCAGACTGACACCCAAACTCTACATATGGCAGTGCATCTCCTTTGAGTTCATCTTCTTTCTGGAACTCAATCTTTACCCATCCATCTGACTCCCCACTAGACTGCACCTCTTCCTTCTCTTCCAGCAAAGGCTGCTCTAGTTGTGTTGCCTTTTCATTGTCATCTGTGGAAGATCTTGTGCTCTCATCTGCATTACTTTCCTCTCCTTCAGATGGTAGAACCTCTTCATGTGTCTTAGTATCTCCGTGCTTCTCCAAATCAGATTTTGATGTATCCTCATCAAGCAGTCCCACTGGAAGCTCCTCAATACATCCCTCATTTACAGATTGTACTTCCCCTTTAGAAATATTAGTTTCATCTTCCTTTTCATATTCAGCTGTTGCCTTATCCTCATCAAGCACTCCTACTGGCAGCTCCATCATTGCATGGGTCACTGAATCTAACTCATCACGTGCAGAATCATCCACAATGGCTAGGGGGCTCCCATCCAAACAATCAGCTGATTGGACCTCTTTTGTCCCTTTTTCATTTTGTTCATCCTTCCCAGAAGGAACATCAATCTCTTCATCAACTACTCCCACAGGTAATTCTTTCAAAGCTGTCATATCCAATTTATCAACTTCAACAGGAATGTCGTTCACTTCTGATTTTGTTTCGGGTTCCTCATCCATTTTGTCAGTTTCAGAAAGATTATTTGTGCAATTTAATGCATCAACTGTAACCACATGGTTGATATCCCCATTAACTAATTCAGTAGTAGTCTCTGCTCCCTCATTTGATGCTGGATCGACGGATGACTGAGATTCACTTCCACCATCATTAGAATGAATATTGTTGATGTCATCCTTCATGCAAACCTGATCCTCACATTTCTCCAATGTATTGTGACTTCCATCACTGATTCCTTCAAAGGTATCTCGTGCTGCAACTTCTTCTTCTTGTTGCTCTTGCTGATTTTCTCCATTCTGCGTATTCTGTGGAGTGACTTCAACAGGTTTCTGAACAACAAGCTCCTGCATCTGCTGCTGAGGTTTCTTAGCCATTATAGAATCAAGCCTTTCTTGCAAGGTTACGAGGTCTCTCGCCAGGGATTTCCTGATCTCCCTGAAACTTGGATGCAAACCCTGATATACATGTTGAATAATATGTAAGCATGATATTGAACAACAAAGCAAAACTATATTTAACATCATTATAAAGATAACCAACAATTGACATCTCAAACAAACCACAACCACACCCACATTTGTGCAGGTCAAAATGTTGTTCTAATAGTATGTCAAAGTCCTTGTAACATGTGATGTTTATTGTCCATAACCATGAATAAAGAAAAATCAAAACTATATATATTTTTGTTGTCATGATATCTTCATTAAGTAAAGTTAGCTAATAAATACTAAGGGGGAAATTTTAAGTGCAGAGTATGAAAATGCAGCTGGTAAATGTTTCATGCAATGTTTGTTGTAATTGAATCAAGACATGCCAAAACAGCATTGTTGATTTCATCTTGTCTTAAGTAAATAGTTAGCTATTAGGTACCTGTATAGTATCCAACTTTAGCAGGAGTCTCATTATGGTCTCTCCAATTGCAATTTTTTGCTTGTCATCATTTTGAAGATCAGAAGAGTCCTCAAGAGCTTGAATACGGCCTCTAATATCGGTCACCTCCTTACTGACTTCAGCTATCTGCTTTATTTTCTTCAATGGTTCCCATTTTCTGACTTGATATCCTCGATAAGCAGCTTGAATCAAAACAGCAGCATCTCTATCTGATAAAACTCTTCTCTCTTTTTTACCTCCATTAGTTGTAGCAGTTGAATCCTTTACTTCCTTTACTTCAGTAGCTTCTTCCACCATATTTTCTGCCCCTTTCTTTTCCTTTTTATTTTCAGTCTTACATTTGTCACCATCTGTATAGCTTTCCTTTGTCCCTGTTGAAACTTCACTGGGAATGCTCATTTGGCTCTGGCTTTCATCCTTGGATTCAGCACCCTTGTTTTCACTAGTCTTATTTTCAGATACCTGAATGATTCTCTCTTCTGGTTTAACTTTCTCATTGGTGTTTGGAGCATTCTGAAGTTTCAAATTTGGTTGAGCCTTGTTATTCATGCCACATGGTGGAGTCTTGGATGCTTCACCAGCTGTTGTTTGGGAATGTTCCTTTGAGGCAGGTGGAGTTGGGGACCTTGAACTGCCGTTACCATTTTTCTTCCTTGGTAGTGGATCAACTCTCAGACACACAGGTGGTAACTTGGATGCTTTTGGTGGAGATGTAGGTTGCCTTTTACCACTGGTGTGGGAGCCTTCTTTGGTCACATTTTCTTCCTTTTGATTTACAGGAACATCCATTTCTTCTCTCTTGTGATTTCCCTCTGGGTTATTTTTATCTTGATGTGATTCCATCTGCTTCACAGGGATGCTTCTTTCATTAGTCACTTTTTCTGTAACATCTGAAGCACTTGTATCTATGGATTCAGTTTGATTTGATCTGGTCCCATTTGTAACACCTTCATCAACATAGAACTTTACCGGAACAGATTTAAATGTATGAGGTGCCTCCTCAATGCATTTTGGTGTAGAAGTTCTGTCTTGATTGTTTGTTTTTTCACCTTCCTCCTGCTTATTGTAGTAAGGCAGCCAGATGATAGGGAATGGCAATTCTGATTTCTTGTGTTCCCTTTGGTGTTTCTGGTTCAGTCTTCCATCTTCAGATTCCCTTCTTTTATTATCAGTCTCATAGTTTTGGCTTTTTACTCCATCTCCATAATGAACCATGTTTGGGGCACCCTTCATATAAAAGGGTAACCATTCATTCCAGGCTCTTGGCTCCTGTGCTGGCTGTGCATCAGCATTAGGCGTTCTATCATATGACATGTTGTCTAGCTGCTCACCCACCTCTGCTGTAGTAGGATTTTTGAGCTGTCTGTTACTTGTGTACTCTGGTGGAATCCAAATCAAGGGATATGGATAATTCCTCAACTGAATAGGAACCACAGCATCATTCACTTTCTTTCCAGCATCTGGTTCATGCTCTTCAATCTTCACACTTTTCTCTTCCTTTTGGTTGCATGGATGATTAGGACACCCACAACAATGATGGTCTCTAGGCATATATTTATCATATTCATATCTAGGCAGCTCCATAGAATAATGTGGTTGTGGGGAATAAGGAACAAAATTTGGTTCAGCATATGCAGGACAGCCTCCAGAACAGTATATTGGTGATGGAGCAGGACTATGAGGATAAGAAGGCCTGTAGCTATAATAACCAGGGAAATTGTTGTGGCCACAGCAGAAATGTGTCGGGATAGGGTGACCATAACTGCCAGCATAGGGCCAAAATTGTTCATAAGAAAAGGGTGGTTTGGATGGGTCTGCCCTTATTTGAGGGGGAACAGCCTCAATGCCAGGATGATAACAATGAGAGAATGGTATTTGGTTTCTCTGATATGGATATGAGTCCATGCTTCTACATGCAGGCATCATTTTTGGTAAGGTTATCAGGCAGAAGAAAGATTTTTATGGAAAAAGTATCTGCCCTTTGATAACTCAGAAAGTTACAAACTCTGCATTTCACAAAAGGACCATTCAGAACAGGATTAATATCAAATTGTAATACTAGTAATAAGGAAATAATTAAGAGAATGATTTTCAACAGAGAACCAGGCAAATATCATGTGAATTGTGTTCATCATTAAAAAAAATGACCAAGAAGAAGCATCGATAAAAGAACGCCATTTGTGTACATTCTTTTATGCCAGCAAAATAGAAAAGAGAAACTGCACATCATAGAACATAAATTAAGAATAATTTCTTCTGAGCAGAAACTGGATATAAGAGAGCCATTCATGTAAAGCATGAAAAGCTATAACATAGCTTCTCAGTGCTATAACTAACAGGCATAAAACCACAAGCACAAATCTTATCCTTCAATCCGAAGTCCAAAAAATGGCAAGCAAAAGCATCTAAACATCATTGTAAATGCAAGATAAAACAGAGAGCTTCCAACTCTAAATAAATACCAAATTTCCTTTTGATTTTCTCCTTAAAGTTTCTCAGTATCATGTCAAAAGAACATTGCATTTTCACAATCACATCAAACTGCGGGAAAGATTCCAAATTCATAAAAAAAGTACCTCACATCACATCAGCAAAGGAAATTGTCATAATTCTGCAATCCTTTTATATATTCTATTACGTGACCTCTACAATTCTGAATTATAGTTTATGATCACTCATAATGTAATTTCAGTTTCTATCTTAATAACATCAAGTGAGTCACAAAAACAATATAATCAACTAAGTATAACATATAGTAGCAGAGGCAAAGAAAAGAATAACTTACATTAGAATTTGCAAGGGAAAAGTATATAAGAAAAGAAAATGCAGCCAAACGGTTCCACGCAATCCAAGTGAGAGAATTATCGGTGCAAGATCGAGCCACCAACCCAGGAAGAAAGAATAAAGTTGTTGTTGTGTGTGTTGTAGATGCAGGCGATCAAAGCTGTGTTGTGTCGTGATATGTCTCAGAATTAGAATGTGTCCTCTTTTATATTATACCAGAGGAGAGTAATGTCTATAATATAATAGAAATGGTCAGAGATTAAAAAAAAAATCTTATCTTTCTTTGTATTCGAGATGGTTCGCGAGTACAACTGCTCAATCCAATTCTCTCTAGATTTTTCACTAACACTAACATGTAAGGTATTGTATGCCCCACATATTCTAGCCACGTGTCAAACCAGTTATATGATGCCACGCTCTACGTATCTTATTAGAACATTCGTGCACTTCAATATTCTAAAAACTATTGCTTGATAAAAAATATACATACATTATGACTCTAACTTGATTTCGTGAGTTGTAGTGCGCATTAGAATTGGGCCTTTAAATATTCACACGAGGTCTTTATTTTGGGTCAATTTTGAGCCCAAATGCTCCGTGCCTGATGTTGGGCCATCAGCAAGCTGCTCGTTATTCTACTAAAAGAAAGCAAGATGCTCGTTATAATGACTTCAATTGTTCGACCAAAAAAAAAATGACATCAATTGCAACTGAGCCGAACGAAAGGCCCATATAATTCTTTCTTAGCCCACAATCAATATTTGGCTTGACGTTGAAAATTAAATTTAGATTTATCAATGCATTTCGAATTTTTTTTTGGTACCCTAAAATTTAGGGTGAGGGGATGGTGCCCCAGTCCAAGGCAGGGAAGCCTCCGGCTCTTTGAGCAGGTACTTACATTTTACCTCACCCCAGGGACGAGTGGGGGTTCGAACCTGCGACCTGTCAGAGACCCTGTCTTGCTCCACTCGACCAACCCCATTTCGAATTTCGGAACATAGCAAGTGGCAAAGATCGTGACAATATGCGGAGTTCATGGTCACATGACATGATACAGCGTATAAGTCATTCATTCCCAATTCCAGGCTCGAATTCCACAGGAACAGGACATGGTGTAGTTCATGGAAAGCAAAACATACCCATTTGGGTTTGCAGTTCAATTGCTAAGACCAAAACTGTAAACTTTTTTAGACACAAGGAATTACGTGCAGATTTATGGGGAGTTGTTGATACAGGTGAAACTGAAAGGGGACGGAATCAAAATTAAAAAATATTAACTATATATTATTTAATCTTTTTAAACATTTTTATTATTAATTAAATTATATATATGCGAAGCTCATATAAGATTTATCTAAAGGCAATGACAAAAAATGGAAATAAATGGAACGAGGGTAATGGAAATGAGTCGAAAAATGGCGAGAGTTGCATTGCATGTATTGGTAGCAAAGGTTAAAATGAGCGCAGAGCACGATGTGAGTGTGATTGATTGATTGGATTGAAATATAACGAAAATCTAAAATAGAAGTTAGTAACCAATGAAAAGAAGACAGAGAGACATAGGTACGTACAATCTCATGGGGCCGATGCATTGTGATTTCATATCTGACGCAACGGCGCTGGGACTCTGCGTTGCCTCCCCCACCCACCCAACCCTTCCGCTTACGTTTACAATTTCCTCATTTTTTTTTTCTGCTACTCTTCTCTTTCTTGGGTTTCAACGGTTTTATATATACAGGTAAATGTATCTATACATAAACAATACTTTACCACATTTATTCCACAGTTATTTTACAAAGGAAGAGAAAAAAAAAACCATGAGGTTTTTCTTTTTAGGTGTTTCCTAGGCAGTGTGGTAACAAAGTAGTACTGCTGTTTTATGTATACCAATCATTACTCTTTTATATAACAAATTAAAATTAATGTTTTTTTGGCAAGACTTGTTTATAAGTTTAAGTTTTTACAACTCAAAATTAACAATTAAAAATTTATTTTTGTAGTTATCAAAATAAACATTTTGAAAACTATAAAAAGTGATTTTCCATTTTTTAGTTTTAAATTATAAAAATTTGATTTTAAACTTTTAAAAGTAAAAAGGGCAACCACCCAAACAGGGTTAGGCAGACTTAATTTGATTGGCAGGCAGCCTAATTAACATATATTTCATAAAAGTTTCTATTAGCTTTTTCATTTATTATATCATGGGTTTTGTTTTGAGATTTTTCATGAAATGTGTTTGGTTTAGGGTTAAAATTCCGAACATAATTATTTCTAACATTATAATTTAATTAGCACGTTTAAACTTTAAACCAAATGATAAAAAAGATTCACAATAACTTCTTTAATTTGCAATGGGAATGAATTGAATGCTGGAAGGAAAATTTCGGTGTTGAAGTCAATCTTTGCATGTGAGAAAGGTTGGGGAAAATGAAATGAAAGAGAGTATCATATACTTGTAAGATTCCTTCATGGTTGTTTTTGGGGAGATTGGGGAATTGCATAACATATTTGTACGTACAATGAATAGATTGACTGCTGTTGTAGCAATAGCTAACATCAGGAAATTGCAATTAGTGCACTTTCTTTTGATTATTATTAATTAATTCCCACCTTTTGTACTCCAATGTTGCTCGTAACATACTGTGTTTATGCTTTAACATATAATATAACTCAATTCATTATTAGTATATGTCACTTTCATGACCTGTCTTTCCAACCAAAACTGAATATTTGCTGATATGCTTTGATACGATATGCAGTTTTTTTAATATGATTAATTTTCAATCACATGAAATGGATCTATGCAAAACACACAGATTTTGTCCCAACAAATTAAAATGCGTCCATCCAAAAGTCTGATAATTAATTTATATATATATATTTGTTGTTGTGCAATCACATCTGATCCCACCATGTTTAATTTCTGTTTGGAACTCGCTAACGATGCAGAGCAACTCAAGTAAACAAGTGGCATGCACTCCACTTATTTGTTTAATTTCCTCTGAGCACATGGGAGAGTAATTGGTACTGAGCAGAGGCTGCAAGCAACTAATAATAGAAATAGAAAGGCCACGGGTCAGATAGATGAATCTGGAGGCAGAAATAAACTGGGGGAGCAAAACCATGTAGCCAAACTATTTTAATTTCCTGCAAAAACACAATCATTTCATGGATTCACCCATGCCCAATATGGCCCACAACCATCAATAATGTCCATCCCATGCAAAACCATGCCCATTGTATTATTAAGCTTTTTTAATCAAAGATTACCAAACATGTGTATGTAACAAAAATGAAAGAAGGAAGGGGGTATTAATATATCTTTTTTATTGGGCGACTTTATTTATTATGAGTCTTAAATTGGACTAAATAATTAATAGGGCTCTTACGCCGCTCATGCTGTGACGACATGTACTTTTGTAGGGTGATGAGATCAGAAAACAATTAATTGAATTGAACACAACTTTATTGGAACACAGTAGTTGTGAAAAGAGGTTCTTTAACTGTGCTGCCCAGCCTATGCAGCAACAATTAAGTCTCATATTGTCACTGTCCCACGCCAAAACCTACCTAACCAATGCCACCTTGCATGACTTCCATTCAAGTATCTTTTGGATTTTTCCTGCCACGCAGCCTCTTCATTATTACCAAAATTAACACTTACGTGTATTTCTAGAGAAAATCTAAGTAAACTAAAAAACTATGGATGGCAATGGGTGAGGTTTTTTCTTCTTTGGTTAGTTGTGATAAGTAATTGGGATTGAATATATATTGTATTAATATTTGCAATTAAGAAAAAGACTTATATTCAAAATCACTTACACCATAGTTAAATGAAAAGTAATCCATCATTGTCTCTGGAAGTGTAACTGATAGTCACTTTGATCTTCAAAGGTAAAAAAATTATTATTAAGTCCCCGGAGTTGTTTACCATCTGTTAGTTTAGCGTCGGTTTGGTTTGACGTTAAAATTGTCTAAAATTAAGTTTGGATTCTCCAACGCAATTATTTCTAGGATTGGAAACATGAATTTATTACGTTTCAACGATAAATCAAACATTCTCCTAGTCGCTTTGTCACCATCAATTACTTAATTAACACTAGTATTAATTTTGCTTATGTGGCACATTAAGTGTCAACTGGATTGCCTATGTAGCCTACCTTAAACACGCATCTCTCTCTCTCAAGGACTAAAAGCGAAGGATTTATATATACTCTATATCCAGAAATTAAAATGAAACCCTAAACCATAAATATAGTCCATATATATATGATCTTCCCATTTGTTTTCAATTTCTTTTGACTATATAAAAAACTGGAATTGGGTCACTCGTAAAGGAAAATTTACCATAAATTTGGGCCACAAGTTAGCCAGTGACAATTGAGGATTATAATCCTTGGGAGAGAAGCGAAAATCATTGGCTACATATGATGTTTCCCTCATTTCTTTTGTTTTATAAAGAATTGGACTTTAAGAAATTAGGAAACCTTAGAATTAGTAGCAGCCCCACATGACCCAGTGTTAGAATCCACTCAGTAGTAACATGATACCAGCCCAAAATATCTCTACCATGCCACGGTGCCACCCATACCTAACCATCATAAAAAAAAAAATCGACTAAATAATTGTTAAAATTAACTAATTTTTATAAAAAAAAGATTTTATAAAACTGTCTTAAAAAAAAAAGATCAAATGATATATTCTCTCACAATTTTATAATAATTATATTTATACAATAATTTTCACAAAAAAAAAAATAAGAAGAAAAGAGAAAGAAACGTGAGATATAATAAAGAGACATAGAAAAAAATATATATTATGAAATATTATATAAATTTACGAGTTTAATTATTATGCATTGTCAATTTAAATAAGGTTTACATTGTCATCAAATGATGTGTCATCTTATTATTTAATGAGTTTAATAACTCACGAGATGTCATATTTATTAAAGGTTTAAATATCATTTGGTCCTTACATTTTTTCGTGTTTTTTGTTTTAGTCCCTCCCAACTTTTTTTTCAAAACTTAGTCCTCACTTTTTCAAATGTTTGTTATTTTGGTCCCTGCCAACTTTTGATTTTAGTCCCTGCCAACTTTTCGTGTTTTTGGAAGGGACTAAATTTAAAAAAAAGTTGGCAGGGACTAAAACCAAAAACCACGAAAAGTTGGCAGGGACTAAAACCAAAAGTGTTAGGGACTAAAATAACATACATTTGAAAAAGTGGGGACTAAATTTTAAAAACAAAAGTTGGCAGGGACTAAAACCAAAATCACGAAAACTTGACAGGGACTAAAATAACATACATTTAAAAAAGTGGGGACTAAATTTAAAAAAAAAAGTTAGCAGGGACTAAAAAAAACACGAAAAAAATGTAGGGACCAAATGATATTTAAGCCTTTATTAAATAATGTGGTAAAATAGGATTGAATGACAGTGTAAATTTTTTATACTTATAATGTATAATTATTAAATTTTAAAGTTATTGTATGAATAATAGAACTCTAGTTTTTAACAAACACTTTGTTGTGGAAAAAAAATCCTTTGTTTAAACTTTAAAATGGGTCATTGACTGTTTTATATATAAAAAATGGAAAAGTACGTAGTTTATTACATTAAACACTTAAAATAAACATGTTTGTTAAAACAAATTCTTTAGTGGCCCCTAGAAGTCCATTTTTCATTTCATTATAAAATGCTAAGGCATTTAGTTTCAAAAAATATTTCTTATTTTTGTTTCCTATTTGAAGTTTTAATTATAGAAAAATTTTAATTTTGATTATAAAAATGTCACCATGTTTTCATTTTGTTTAATTACTACCATTAAAGTTTTATATAAAAAACAATGTAAACAACTTTATATTATATTTATTATTTTCCTGTATAAAACTTTAAAAAACATGAAACAAAATTAAAAAATCAAGTTGACACTTTTAATAATTAAAAGTAAAAAATGAGAAATGGAAATGAAAATGAAAATTATTTTCTAAAGACTAAATTTGCACTTTGGTCCCTGATATTTTTGGGACCATGCAATTTAGTCCTCCAGAAATATAAAACCACACTTTAGTCCCTGAGTAATTAATCTGTCCAGCTCTATAGTCCAAAAATGGTCTTCCCGTTAAGTCTTTGCATTAAGTGACACGCTGGCACTCTCATTGGCACAATACGACGACGTTTTCCCTTACATGTAATAATAAAAAACAAATTACCCTTTCATTGTCACAACTGTGTGAAATTCTTCTAGCGCTTCTCTCATTCCTTCATTGACAAGGCTGAAGCTTGCTGCAATCTTGAAGTCCACTTGAAGAGCAGTTCACCGTGCGGCGTCATTGAAGAGCTTCACTGGCATGGATTCGCAGGTAATGGACCGAATAATCTGACATTTTGTATGGTTAGGGTTCTAAGTTGGGGTTAGGTTTTTTTATCTTTCTTGTTTTACCATTTTACGTTTAAAAAGGTAACTGCAGTTAGAACGGGGTAACTTACTGTGAGTGGGATTTTGTGGTTTCTGAATAGGGTTTGTATTTTGTGGGGTATCACGTGTGCTATTGAAATATGTGTGTGTGGGAATCTAGTTTATTTGTTTTTTTATGGAAAGGGAATATAGGAGTAGTGTGGAAGTGGTCCCCCTTTGTCCTGTTTAAAGAGCTGGTGAACCCATGTGATAATCTTGTGTCTGAAAAGTAGGGCACAGAGGTAGTTGTTGATGTATTGAATATAGTAATTAATAAGTCATGATATTAAATAACATATTAATATTAAAATTAAAATTAAATTTTAAAAATTTTTAATACTTGGTAATTGAAGTTAGAGTTTGCAAATGGGTGACTGTAATTGTATGCTGATGTAGAGAATTGAAGTTCACATTCACCATAGGGGAATTTCCATGAAGGGGATGGTGGGAGGCTGGGGTATATGTGGGGAAGATAGATGTGTGGCTTGACTTTGATGAAGATATGCTGGATGTTTTTAGTTTTTGAAAATTTTAGTAAGGAGCTAGGTTATGATAAGATTAGCAATGTTTGGTGGTTGGATCCTTCAAAAAAGTTTAAGGATGGGTTGAGGGTGTTGAAGGAGGACAAGGACTTGTTGAAGTTATTGAGGTTGCTAAGAAAAATAAAGGAGAGCTACATTTGTACTATGAGCATCCAGTTGACAAACCTGAGTTGGTTGATATAACTGCTATATTAGATGAGGTTTAAAGGGGGTTAATGAACCTGGTGATACAATTGGTGATAATTATGGGGAGCAGAATTTGGATAAGGGAGGAGTAGAGGCAAGTATAGGAAAGGGGAGGTGAAAGTAAATCAGGGAGGTGATGAAGGGAAAGATGTTGATGAACAAGCTGTTATTGTGGCTGTTGAGAATGTGGTTCCAAGGTTTGCTGAGAAGGAGGTGCAAGGCTCTGCTGATAAGTCTGCTGAAGGTGTGTTTTTTTTTTTGAAAGTTTTGATTTTAAGGTTTAAATGGAATGATTTTTAATATGTTAGGGATTAATGTGCCTATTTTGTATTTCCAAAATTCAATATAAACATGATGAAGGCCAAAAGGAAAATGGTGTTGGGGAGGTAGGTGGAGAAGGCAAGCAAAAGGATGTGGATATGATGCATAGTACTACACAACAATCTACCACCACCTGTGAAGAAGGGACCAGGCGAAAAATAGAAGAAAGGATGGCATGGAAGAGACTGTCAGTGGGTCTAAGTTGAAGAGAAACCTTGGTGATTTTACATGCACTGTATATGGAGGGAAGAATCATAATAGACAAACTTGGCCAATTATGAAAAAATGGAGAATGGAAGAGTTCCAGGCCCAACAAAGCATATATTCTTCTGATCAAAGTAGGCCTTCAAATCAAGCTCCAGAAGGTAACCAAAATGGGCCTACACAAACTGCACCTGCACCCACTGTTGTTGGGTCTTCAACCTTCCAACAGAACCCAAGTTAATGTGGTCCAGAGGAAATAGAATTGTCCCTGTCACAACCACCCCCTATAATTCAAAGTCCATCCAATACTAACACTATGCTGTTGAGGACAAAACAACCCCTAAGGAGAGGACCACCACAAGCAAGATAGAAAAGCCCACCGCCAGCTGCATCTGTTCAACCCCAAAATAACTCATCCAAGGCACATCAATTTATGCCAACTCCTGGATTGAAGAAGACCTTGCCATGAGTTATTTTCACTTCAATTGTTATGTATTTTGGATGTTGTTGGATGTTGTTGCACCTTCATATTATGGTGTTTTTGGATGATGTTGCACCATCATATTTGGTTATGTTATTTTGTTTTGAATTATGTCTTCATCCTTTATGTTATGGTGTTTGGATTTGTTTTAAACATTATTATCATGCATTGGGATAATTTTATTTCATGTTCATGGACAACAATTTGGCAGTATACATTTGGATACTTTTGCAATTTTAAGATCCTATTTATTTCATTTCACTCCCTTTTACAGAAAGTTCTTTTCTCAATTCAGTAGGCACAATTTAAATCAAATCCAAAATTCAAATTCAAATTCATTAATACTGAAGTTGTCCATTATTACAGGGCACAAACCAACAATACAAACCAACCATGCATTCAATATCTAGCCTCTCAAAAGAACACCAAGCATAAGACCCAACACCATTGCACAGATTGTTAAGCAACATATGACCATAATTGTCAAACTTAAATTCCTAATTTGAAATTCTAATTTATTTAGCTTCCTACAGACATTGCCCTTCCACTCTTCATCATTTGTTGTAGCATAAGCAAATGTTGATAATGATTTATATATGCTTTCTTCTTCAACATGATTATCCACCCACGAGAAAAATTCACATCTATCACCAACCTACCAATAAGATACAACATCAGTCTTCAAAATTATTATACAACAATCCCTAAGTTAGAAAACAAACCATTACCCTAATCTTTGGGCAAGAATAGAAATATCTCCCTGGATTTTTATCAGTATTTGAAATCCTAATGAAACTCTCATGTTGCAGTGACATTTTGGCCCTAGACGCCCCCTATGCAAAATCTGTGAACCCTAGATCCCCCATTATTATTCCTCCTTTCATTGTTGTTGTTCATAGCTGAAACCTTCAGAAAAACAGGGGTTGATAACAGAAGTGATGATCTGGGCAAAACACCAAGAAGGGATAGAAGACGGATTTTGAACTTCAGTGATGAGGAACCAGAAATAATAGTGCACATAAAACCCCTACCACTGGAGTGAGGAAACAATGCAGAGGACGGAGATGAAGAACAGAGAAATGAGAAAAAAAAACAGAGAAAGGAGAAGAAAGAGATGACCATTAAGGGTGAAACCTTTCAACGGTCATATTTTATGCAAAACGGTGTCATTTTTAATGTACAGTGCCAATGAGAGTGCTAGCGTGTCACTTAACGCAAATGCTTAACGGGAAGACCATTTTTGGACTATAGAGCTGGACGGATCAATTACTCAGGGACTAAAGTGTGGTTTTATATTTCTGGAGGACTAAAGTGCATGGTTCCAAAAAACTTAGGGACCAAAGTGCTAGTTTAGTCATTTTCTAAAACCAAATGGACGCTTAATGTGTGTTTGGTTTTATAGACAGTAGAATTGATTTTGAAAAAAAAGTGATTATGCAAAATTGATTTGATATAAAATTGATTTTAAAGTAATGTGATTCTTATTTTTGGATAACCTATATTAGAAAAGTGAATTTTGCAAAAAAATAAATTAAATGCTTTTATCAAATTTACTTTCGACCTATCTAACTGCCATGATGGGCTTAATTTCCATGTAGAATGGCAATGGGGTGGGGTAGGGGGCAGGTTTTGCTCTCCCCGTCCCCGCCCCAGTAAAAAAATCGTGGCGAGTTTTATTCGGGTTTAAAGATCAGAGCAGGTATCCCCGTGGGTCCCCGTCATAAAACCAAATAAGTTTAAAGTTATTTTTATAATGGACAAAATCAATTCTCTATTTTTGAAAGTGAATCCAAACACACGTTTAGTGCCCACTTAGATCTTAATTCAGCATAATATAATCAATTTTATTGGAATTGATTTCACTCCCTTAAAATCAATTCCATCAACATGTTTCACTGTCCGTTTGGTTTACAGTTAAGTAAAATTGATTCTAGAAATGAATGGTTGAGATGGATGATGCACACTTTACGAAGTACGTTGGACGGGAGTGATTTAAAATCAATTTTGCAGAATTGATTTTGGGTGGGTCAAAATTTAAAAGAAACGAGCAGATAATCATTCATTTTCAAATATTAATTTTGCATCTACTAAAATCAATTTACCAAACTCTAGACTAAACATACTCTTGATCTTTGTTCTTTCCTACTCGCATTTTTTCTCAAGGGTCAAGGGTTACTTTCTATTTTAGGGTAGGGCTTGTGTGATTTGGTTTCTAGTGGAGTATCATGTACTTGATTCTTGAACCTGTTAGGCCAGTTTATAATTATAATAGGTTACGCTTTAAGCTACTATACAGTATTGAACTGTCTCTTTTTCATCTGACTTTTCACTTCCACTAACACCGTTCTTCAAGGTGGTACCAATTCAGTAGCTATTGTACAAGTTGAAAGGCAGCAGCCTCAACTGAAAAGTTTAAATAAAGTCAACTCAGTAAATCAAGTACTCATAATAAAAAAGCCCGAATCAATATATCCTGTTCTTTTCACCTGGCTTTGAATGATGCATGTCACCTTTACAGAGACCAATTTAACAAATCAGTAAAAACACCAAATTAAAACTGAGAAAGCCAGTTACTGTAAACAAATGTATGAACAGTATTATTATATAAAATTATTTTTTTTAATTAAGTACTTTTCATCTTAAATTTTCCTGTACAATTCATACTTTCCATGTCAATTATACATATAATTAAAAGTATTTAGAATAAATAATGGGAAGTAACAAACCAAAATCAAAATATATACTACTTGTGATTTGTGAAAGTGATCTATCAAAATCCAAATTAAAGATGAATTAAGAAGAATTAACAAATTGATATTATATAACTTGGATCACAAAATTTAATTAGGTTGAAAGTCTCATCGAACAAAATGATTTATACAGGATGATTTGTTCTACTAGTATATATGATGGTGGTAGTAAGAAACATCGTTTTCAATATTTGGTCACAATTATAGCTCTTTTATAAATTCCCAGTCACGTTTTTTTCTTTTTCTACATGGAAATCTATTTTGGTGGGCTTTCCTGAACTAATTCTACACACATAACAAGACAAATCAATCACAGCGTTGAAACTGATATTGGAGAGGAGATTTTCAATAAACTATTAGAAGTGACTGGTGAGTGAGAGTGAGGCCTGAGGTATTGTGCGCAAGGTGGCTGGAAAAGAGTCTTGTGCTGTAGTGGTGCTGCCACTACCAACTCCTTTTTTCAGCAATCCAGTACAGTTGTGTGTGTGCGCACACCCTCCTTGTGTTGTGCCCAATTTCACTACATTGTACACTCCACGGTTGGGTTTGTTCTCTCTTATATTCATTATAAAATCACGTTTTAAAAGTGATACAGGTTAGCGCTATAAAAAGTATCGTTAATTTTAAACCGTAATTTTACTGTAAATCAAATATATATTATCAGTGTATTTGATTTATATAAAAAAAACACGTTTTCGATGTGCATATGAGTGAACTTTAAAACATAATTTTTGTGTAAATTAAATATATGCACATGATATGACTAGCCTTTCATTTGATTCTTGGCATGACTTTTGAGCCATCTTTCTTTCTTTTCATTAGCATTTTTTTAATCAAACCTTTTATTTAATACCTAGAAGTTTCATTTGATTCTAACTAATTTGAGCTGAATCAATTAAAGGGGTAAAGATCTTCTAACTCTTTTTTTTTTCTATTTATATTATTTTAATATAAAATCTTACTTTAAAAAGAAAATCTATATACTTAAACCAACGTGCTATGATTTCTTTTTCATCAACACAATTTGGACTAGGCAAAAGGTTCACAAGTTGCTGGCGTGGCTCCACATAATACCTATTAGTGATTAACCAGAGTTTTCTTTATTGTTAACCCAATTATTTGTTTAATTATTTGTGAATCTTATGGTGAAAAGGAAGTATTTATTTTCCGTTATGAGCTGCTTTTGCTCTGTGAGGTGGGCATATACTACAGAATATCATATAACAGTTACTTTTCTTGTTTTATATCGGAGGGGCTTCCTTTGTCGGTAAAGAAAGAGAGAAAAGGAGGAAACAAATAATGTAGAATGAGTGAGAATCAACAACTTGTGCTCCAATCAAGATGTCATTAACTTGTCAGGTAAACACGGATTGCATCATAATGTGGGTTAATGTATGAGAAATTTGGGGAGGGAGTGATCGGAATGACAGTTTATTCATTGCAATTAGGGGCGAAAATAGGTGAGATAGCTCATCAGGGATCTATGGCCCAATCTAATTAGAGAAATTAGGTTAAATCGCTCGTCATAGACAATACCAAATTTAAGTATGAATTGTAACATTGACAACCACCGGGAGAGCTGACTCCACATGATGTGAATGTTCCTGGCTCGAGTAAGATTGTCTCTCATAGATGATACATGTGGTTGAAACAAAAAAATTACATTATTATTTGATGATAAAACACAATTAAATATATTAAAATCATGATGGTTAGTGGGTCTTAGTCCCCACCTTTTCACCAAAACATAAAATAAAAATCACGATGACAAGAATAAAGATTTATATGAAAAATTATAATTGGAACAGAAAATCATGATATGACAATATTTTGAATCCTAATAAATTTAAAAATTTATAGGATTATCATTTATTAGCAACTTAAAATTTAAATAGAAAGAGAGAATATCGGTATTAGAGTGTGTTTGGTAAAACTAGCTGAAAAGCTAGTTGATTTATGGCTCAAATATGTTTTTGGTCCCTATGAAATTAGTGAATTTTGTGTTTAGTCTACTAAATTTTTCACCTAAGTTTGTTCTCTCATTAATTTTCCGTTACAAATTCTAGTCCCTCCCGTTAAATACCTGTTGTTAATGATGACGTGACACTTTACTCATCCTAATCAGTTGTGCTGATCACCTGTCACAGTGATCCGACCTATCATTCGCATCGGATTTCATTTTATTTTATCTAAAATTGATGTCCAATAAAACCAAAAGCAAATATGTCTTACATAAAGCAAATCCTTGCGCAGTTGATTATGATAAGTAAAGTGCCACGTCATTACTTAACAATAGGTACTTAACGGGAGGGACTAAAATTGGTAACGGAAAATTAATGAGGGACCAAATTTAGGTGAAAATTTTAGTAGGGACTAAACACAAAATTCACTAATTTTATAGGGACCAAAAACATATTTAAACCTTGATTTATTGAATATATATAAGAGCATGATAATACAACATTGTTTCTATACTTTTTCATTCTCACATGCAATCATCCGCCATTGTCATCTCCATAGTTGACGTCGTTGCCCGACAACCTCCACTGTCACCGCCATTATTATTATTTGACACTCTTTATTCATTAACGCCACCCAACACCCTCCACCACTACCAGTGCCACTTAACACCCTTAACCATCACCCATACCACGTAGCATCCTCCACTACCACTGTTGCATTGTACCCTTCATCGTTGTCTCCATCAAGAATTAATCTTCCATTGCCACTGCCATCACCATCAACACATGCATTATTTTTTTTATAAAATTAGAAATGAATTAATATATTAAAAAAGTCATAAAGTACTAATATTTTTTCCTAAAATTACTTTTAATTCTTATAGAAGGAATTTTATCATATATATAATTTATAGCATATCATGTTATTATTTTAATCACTTTAAACATGAGGTAGGATAGCATAATCCTATTTAATGAATTATCTGAAGTGCATCAAATATTGGGTATGATAAAAACTTATAAGGCACTTATGTCTTATCCTACTCTTATTCAACTCTTTTATTTTATTTAAGGTAAATTTAGCATGTGCAGTTAAAAAAAAGGTAAATTTAGGATGAACCTTAGAAAAGTGGTCAATTATAAACTTTTACCATAAGAAGTATAGTTTTAATATTAAAATATTTAATAATATATATTATAAAATTAAAATTACATTTTATACTAAAAAATGTTGGGGGTTTATGGTAAATTCAAAGTTAAGAAGTGTTACGGACTGGGCCCAAAAAGGCTCAAAACTAACAGATCCAGATTCTCAGAGCAAGTCGTCCCAACTGTTTGCTAAAGTCAGCTCGGTCAACATAAGTCAGCTTCCATCTAGACGGCTGCCATGTGTGGAGCACCAAAGTACCTCCTACACCTCAATCCATGTGATAATATCTTACGGATAGGGCCCAGGACCCAAATCCCAAAATATTTTCTTATAAATACTGTAGACGTTAGATGTCAGGTGCGCATTAATTACACATTTATTAGTATCATGTTGGACCTTCACTGACTTGGGCGTCAGAGTGTATTCAAATGTACACCCCGTCATTGTGAAATGACTTGCAAGACTCATCGGAACAGATACCTGAATCCAAGATCCGAGAACCCGAGTACGATTTCCATCCTCGAATAAAGAAGGTTGGCCTTAAAATTAATCGTCCTTTTATTTATCCTTATTCTATCATTTACCACCAAATGAGCTTTAGGGGGGTGTATTGATTTAGGATTTTAAAAGACTTTTTATGGGTAAAAAAGTCTGTTGGTATTCAATCAGGATTTTAAAAGACTTAAAAATAATCCACTAGTATTCAATCTAGATTTTGAAGACTTTAAAAAGAGTCTGTTAAAATCCATTGGTATTTGTTTGAGATTTCGTAGAACTTAAAAACAATCCATAGGTATTAGAAAATATAAGGATTTTAAGGGATTCTTTATTACATGGATTATGAGTGACTTTTTAGTAGTATTTGTACATACCAAATCCATCAAACAATCCCACCCAAATTGAAAGGATTTCTGAACATGACTTTTCAAGTGTTTCATTCTCCAACAAGCACAGAGTCACTTAACCTTTATTTCTCTCTCTCACGCCTCTTCCCCAACAAGCACTTCACCTTTCGAATCTCTTTCGTCTTTGGGTTATGAGGTACGGGTTATGAGGTACGTTTACTGAATCCTCATAAAATTGTTGTTGGGGTGAAACAGCTAGTGGAAAGGCTTCCGTATCAGTAGACCCTGATGATATTGATGCTACAACTTTTGCAGAAGAGAATATAGATTATGGGATGCTACAACTTTTCAAATCCTTTGCATCATACAGGCTCCGTACTGTTTTCAAATCCTTCAAATCCTTTTTTTTAGCTACTGGGTGTTTGAAAATGTAACATGTCCCTAATGTGTGTTTGAAAACATTAGATAGGTACACATTCACAATTTATAACTAATACCTTCATATTTTATGTCCATTTTTTTAAATTAATTTCTATTATTCATTGGATTAATCTCAGTTGAATCAGGTAGTGTTGTTTATATTCGGGAAGATACCGAAAGTTTAAAAAGGGCCAAAGTTTTCAATAATTTTTTCTGGAAATGAAGAGAAAGAGAGATAGAAGAATAATAAAGAGAAAGAAAGTGAAATAAATTATAATTGAAATAATAGGAAATGAAGAAAGATCAATGATGTGTCAAGTAAAAGCACCAAAGATACATGAGTTTTATACATTTTAAAGAATAATTTTTAAAAAATTAAAAAAGACTATCTTTAAAAGAAAAAATATTTTTAAAGATAAAAATCTACTTAAATTTTATATGAGTTTTATATGAATTTTATATGAGTTTTAAAGAAAAAATACATGAGTTTTATATGTTTTTTAAAATACACGACGTGTGAAGTAAAAGAGCTAAAACACATGAGTTATATGTTTTGTAAAGATTTAAAGTTAAAAAATTAAAAAGGACAATTTTTTTAAAGCTAAAAATATATTTAAATTTAATTCATTTTCTAGTAGTTTCATTTTAATACGTTTTTAAGAAATAAAAGTACATGAATTTTGTGTTTTATAAAAATTACATGTTAAAAAATTATAAAGACTATTTTTAAAAGAAATAATATTTTTAATGATAAAAATATATTTAAATTTAAATTAATTTTCTCAAATTTTCATTATTTCATAATAATAGTAAATAAGATATTTAAATTATATATACAATTTTAAATTTTTTTTATCTATGCTATATATACGCATTTTATCTTGCAGAGTCTATAAAGTCCTATAGAGTCCACAAAGTCCCGCAGAGTCTATGATACAAATCCATTAAAATCCTGACTTAAAAACTCTTGAAATTCTTGCAGAATCCTTAAAAGTCATGGAAATCCTATAAATTCCTGCAGACTTTTTTCAGCTAAAAAAGTCTTTTAAAATCCTAAATCAATACACCCCCTTAGATGTTATCCTTCTTACTCATGAATCATAAACTTGAAAGGATTGTGTTTTTTCACGTTGCATTCTATTACATCTCCTCCCATAAATATATCAAAATCCAATTTTTGGATTTTACAAAATTATTATCCAACTTAAAATCTAGACACAAATAATATATATTTTTTATTTTGAAGAAACAAATCATACCTTTTTAAAATATAAAAATTAGGCTATTTAATTTTTTTAATGAAGAGGTGATCAGTTACACACACGCATCCGTTCTTTTAAATTTTCTTTTCTAGACACGAGTATCATATGATTATTAATTCTTACCTTCTTCAAGTTTTAAATTTGGGTATCAATGTTGCAATTCATACTTAAAAACTTCTAATTAATAAGTGGGAGTTCCACGAAAAAATGTGTACATAATGTTATCAATTACTTACGGTTTGATTTAAGTTATATCATGTAATACTTCATTCGAACTCGAATATAACCAACAAAAAATTCAAATGTTTCAAAATATAAGTAAATATTAACTAATTTTACTCTATTTAATAAGCCATGTTTCAATATCATATTTTATTTTCCAATTACCCTATCTAATGAGCCATGTAGAGAGAGTATTTTCACTTGAAACAAGTTTCAATAAATTTGAAGTCTTCTATGAAGGACAATTTGGAAAATGCAACCAATTTTTAGATCACATTAAGAAAATTTAATGAGGTTAATTAACCAACATTTTTAATTAACAAGAGTTTTTTCTTCTTATATTCGAATTCAGAGTAGTAATCTTTTAGTTAACTATATGTAGAGAGAGTTTAATTAGTATACACTAACAACATAAAAAAATTTTACACTGTCATTCAATGATATGCTGCCACATCATTTATTGAGTTTAATAGCATGTGAGGTGTTATGCCCATTAAATGGTGTGTCAATATATCATTGGATGATAATATAATTTTTTTTTATACTATGAATGCATATACATTAAATCCATATATTTATCAGAGTTTAGAAAATCGGACCGGCCGGTCGGACCGGAAAACCGGTGAACCGGGCATGTGTCTGGTCCAACAGAACCACATAACCGGCCTTGCACAAAAAACGGAAAATCGGTAAAAAACCAATAAAACCGGTCAAAACTGGAAAAAAACCGGTTGAACCGGTCTTTTTAAAAAAATCATTTTTGTTGACAAAAAAAAATTCAATTTTTTATTTTTTATTTAATTTGAAATACTTTTAAGATAAATAAAAACATATGTTTGAGAATTATACATAGATATTTATTATTTCACCAATTATTTTTATTTTTTGTTTTATAAACCTTATAATAAGGTTATTTAAACAATTTTATAGCTTCATATATATTAATTTCTTATAATTTTGTGTTATTTTATTAATTACAATATTATATAATATTTAAAATATATGTTTAATTAATACCGGTTCGACTACGGTTCAACCATTGAACCGTGAACCCGTGAACTGGTGCCTTCACCGGTTCAATTACCGGTTCAGTTTTTAAAACATTGATATTTATACATGTATATGTATTACTATAATGCTATGAAAATATATTATTTTTTCGAAATTGATTTAAGCTTATTACTCCCTCCATTTTTTTAATTGTCGTTTTAGAGTCTAAAGTTTGTTTTTAAATAAGTGTCGTTTTCACATACCAAGGCAACAATAAATGCTAATTTTTCAACTTTACCCCTTCTAAATTTATTAAATGGTAGAGTATTTATTGCATATGACTAAAAATGGTGGAGAACTTTAAATGCTTTAATGAAAGAGAAATGGTATATTTGTAAACAATGGAGCTAAAAAACACACTTATTGCATTACTTAATCTATGTGCAAAAACTTTAAACGACAAATAAAAAGAAACAGAGAGAGTATTATAAATAAAGTTACTTTAATTCACAATTTCTGCGTTATTAAATAAACTTTGTCGTGGCCAATTAATCCTTGGGAATTTGAAACAAACACAAAACATGCACTAAACACAGGTTTCAACTTTCAAGTAGGAAATTAATTTGCACAAAAAAAAATTAGTACTATTAAAATAAGGGTCATATTAATATGCGTGCTAAGAACACTGATTCAATAATTAAGAAATATAAGTAATTTTTTTTATGAATATTGTTAGTAACTATCAGTTTTTACTTTTTAGGGTTGATATTAATTAAGAATGCAAAAGTAACGAACTTTTATTAAAAGATATTTACATAAGTACTGGTATGTAATTACTTTTTTATTAATAAATTTTTCTTTTTTAATAATATCTTTAATATTATCCCTGTTTTATTAACACAAAAGTTGATTTTAAGAGTATAAAAGTGAGTAATTTTATTAAAAACAACATATTTATTGCGCCCTACTCCCTCCGGTCTCAATTATAAGCAAAAATCCACTCACTTATAGTGGACTAAAATATAAGCAAAAATTAACTAATTTCACCCTATTAAATGATATCATCCCAAATTACCCTTTATTTAATTCATATTATATTTTCCAACCACTCTATTTAATGAATCATGTGCCAATAAGAACAGAGTATGTCCACTTGAAACAAGTTTTAATAAAATTGAATGTAGGGTAATTTAGGCAATACAAATACTTTTTAGATGAAATCAAGAAAATTAAATGGGTTTAACTAATTTTCTTAATAAGTGCGAATATAATTATTTTTGCTTATAAATGAGATCGGATGGAGTATTTTATTAAAATTTTTCCATTTTTATATTCTTAACACAATAACACTTAACATTTTTGCCTTCAAGTAATCAAGCTGGTGATATTACGTGAATCACTTGTTTTTTTATTATTTTATTTTAAGACAACGGTTTTTAATAACTATACATGAAATTTAATCTAAGTGATGTTCAATGAATTTTTTTTTGGTTACAGATGTTCAATGAATTTAGGTCTATAAATCAAAATGAAAATAAGAAAAAAAAAAAATAAAAGAGCAAGCTCACGCATTTTCCTCTTCCCCACACTGAAGCCACCATTCATCCCAACGCCAAAACCGCACTTCATTTCTGTCGTTTTTGTCGTATCAACCAAAAAAAAAGAAAAAAAAAACTTTCTCCTTTTCCCTCTTTATCTCTCTCTATTTAGTGTGTTGCTTGGCCTTGTTTATCAACCAAATCTAGAGCAACCCATTTGGTTGTTCTTCCATTTGAAGGAAAATTTTATACGTACCCCATTCTGTTTTCACCATAAAGTTCAATGCTTTTGTGTGGCTGCTCTCAATTCCCATTCACTCATAATTTCATTGCTCCCAAGTTCTTTTCTTTTTTGGCTATAAACCCGTTGAATTAGCTCACACTCTTTTCCACAGTGACACTGCTGAGCCTTTCAACCAAGGTATCTCTCTATGTAATGGGTTTATCTTTCAATCCACCAAATGCTTTCTTTCTTTCTTTCTTTCTTTTAATATTTTTCTTTAATTTTTTAAGAGTGGTTATTTTTAATTTTTGTGGGTGCTCCTCTGTGTTCATTGATCTGTATGTGTTTTTTCAATTTGATATCTGCTGGGTATTGCTTCTTATGCTGATTAGTCATCTCAGGATCGAGGGGGTTGAGTGTTTGCTTCATGGGTATTTAACCATTCGATTCCTTTCTCCACTCTCTTATTTGTTTTATATAGTCTGAATTCTTGTTCTGCTTCTAAATGTTGTTTCTTTGTGCAGAAAAGACAATTTGTTTTCGGATGAACAGCTTCCTGGGAAAAGTTTTTATTTTCTTTTTTAAATGTTGGCTTTAGTACCATTTTAAATGCAAGTAAGGAATCAACAAGTTGCGGTGTTTGTTCTATTTCTGAGACTTTTTTTATTATTAATCTTACATGTAAATTTTGTTACTTTCTTTTGTTTGATAGAAATCTTCTCCTGGGGTTTTGGGTGGTTTTCATTTATGCCTTCTCTGTTGTTTTACTTTGACATCAAACTTCTGAGCTAACCTTGAACTTGAAGCATATGTTTTGAGTGTGCTTGCGGTATTATTTGTTAGTTTGGCGAGCTGAACATAATATATTGTATGTATCTGGATTTGTGAGAAATATCTTCTGTTTGCTAATTTTTTTATATTATGAATGGGAAATGTTTGGTTTTTTGTCTTCCCATTTAATATTGGATGTTGTTTCACCTGGCTGTCTGCTACAAGCATCTGAGGTTGATACTATTATACTAATGTGCTTTTAAATAGATTAGCAATGTTTGTTTCAAAATTCCAAACCACTTTTAGGATCTTTCCTTCTCTGGGGTTTGGCTTTGATTGCTAATACCAAATCAGTTGGTGATCATCTTACCTAGTAGTATGGAGACTAGACCTATTTTCTAATTTAGTAGCCTTATACTGTACATCTTTCCCTTATGATATACCTAATAGGAGGATAGGTGATGGCTATAAGTTCCCTTATATGGTTCTCTTGTCAGGTTTGGAATTTGTATAATTTTCTTCTTGTAAGGAGATGAATTTTTCTGCATGAGTCTTCTTATCTTGGTAAGTTTTGATGGTATCCCCATGCTGTATTTTATCCAATTCATCATCCCAATAGTTACCAGATGGAGGAAAGCTTTCTGTTGTGTGTGTGCATTTGATCTTGTTTATATTCTTCCTATGGTATTATTAGTTATGTTATGTGATTTAAATTGTCTTTTTCAATTCTGTCTTGTGGTGCTTTACCTTGTATTAGTGTGAATTCCCATAATCTAGTATATCCTCTGGTGATGAAATCTATGGTTTTCTTTCTTATTTAGTGCTAGTATGTTTTAATAATTAGCTGAGTCTTTCTAAATATATTCCCTAGGCCTCTGCTTTCAACTCTGTTATGGCGGGAGAAACATCATGGATCAGCCACTATGATGATGACACACGATGGGAATCTAGGGACTTTGATTCATTTTTAGAACTTGGTGAGGAAGTTGATAAAGAAGGAACTGTTGTTTCTGTGGATGTAATTTTGCCTGATGAATTGTTGGAGCGTATCCTAGCTTATCTCCCCATTGCAAGCATTTTCAGAGCAGGTTGTGTGTGTAAAAGATGGTATGAGATTGTTACTTCTGATAGGTTTTTATGGAACCTTTCCCATTTGCTACCACAGAAACCTTGGTACTTTATGTTTACCAACTCTGATGAACCAACTGGTTATGCTTATGATCCCATCCTTAGGAAATGGTATGGCATTGAACTTCCCTTCATTGAAACTTCTAATTGGTTCATTGCTTCATCATATGGCTTAGTTTGCTTCATGGACAATGACAGCAGAAACAAATTATACATGTGCAACCCTATTACAAAAAGCTGCAGGAAGCTTGAGGACCCTCCTGGTTTGAAATTTTCTGATTACAGCGCATTAGCAATCTCAGTGAACAGGGAATCCCACAGTTACACTGTGGCAATTGTAAAATCAAAGCAAGTCCCTGAAAACTTTTTCCAGTGGGATATCTCAATTCATATATACAATTCAGAGAAGGAGACCTGGATGACACCATTAACAGAGGTTTTGATGGGGTGGAGAGGCGGTGATGAGAGTGTGATATGCAATGGGGTGCTATACTTTTTAGTTTACTCAACTGGGGGTGGTCCACCAGAAAGTCGTCATGCACTAATTGCATATAATATCTCCAACCGTTCTTCACAAGCTAGCTTGAGAAGGAGCTTTATTCCTGTCCCTTGTTCTTTAACATGTGGCCGTCTGATGAATCTGAAGGAGAAGCTTGTAATGGTGGGAGGAATTGGCAAACCTGATCGACCTGACATAATAAAAGGAATTGGTATATGGGTTCTTAAGGATAGGAAGTGGGAAGAGATTGTAAGAATGCCCCACAAATACTTCCAAGGCTTTGGAGAGTTTGATGATGTTTTTGCTAGCTGTGGTACAGATGATCTTATATATATTCAAAGTTATGGATCTCCATCACTTCTCACATTTGACATGAACATTAAACATTGGAAATGGTCACAGAAATGCCCAGTAACAAAGAGGTTTCCTCTACAGCTTTTCACTGGTTTTTGCTTTGAGCCCAGACTTGAAATTGCTCCATAGCTTGTTCTCCATACAATCAACAGCCCCTGCTATTATGTCCAAGTTTCTGCCATTTTACTCCATTGTTCTCAAGTTAAACTTCGATATGATTTCTGTGTTTTAACAGTCCATACAAAGTGTACTTGCTGATAAAGTTGGCTATTCATGGATACTGGAATATTATTATAGCATTTGAAAATACAACAGAGCTATATATATATTTTTACAGTTTCTTATTCTATCTATTTATGATCTGTTACCATGAGATGTATAATTTATCTACTTATCTGCCGCATGTTCGATCTCCAATAAATACCCTCTTAGGGAGGGGTGAAAAGTTTTAACTGTGATTAAATCCTGAACATGTCCATAATAACGGGGAATACTTGTGGTTAATTAAAAAAAACCCAAAATAATCTGCTACATGCTGTACTGGCTCTTATTAACCAAAACAGAACATTTCAAAGTCATAGAGGCTAGAGCTATATATATTTCTCACTGATTTCTTTGAAAAATTAAGGTTATGGTGCATTTAAATTTATTTGATTAATTTTATCCAAAAAATGCCTTTCCAACATTTGATGTGAAGTGTACTCTATTTGAGGGTTTCCCCCTCTCTTATAATAATCTGGACAGCATCTATTTCAAGATTGTGAATGGACCAATTTCCTTCTGGTTAGCAGTGGCAGTGTCCTTTAGAATGTGTAATATTGAGACAGTGCTGCTCCTGCACAGCTTTAAGAAAATGTATTAGATTCAGTATAATTAAGGCATGTGCTATTATCTAATTGTTCAGTGTTCAACAGTCTTTATCAGTTTCCACAACTGGTTTGGCCTTATCCTATGGAGACTTAAGAGAAAGGAAAAAAATTTCTTATATGGGTATGTCTTTGTTAACTGTACGGCTCCCTAATGATATTGAATGGACTTTATGGACTTCTTTTTTAGTTGCCTAACACATGTAATCTCTTTGATTTACTGGTTAGCCAATGAGCATGTTATGCTCAGATCACACAATCTGTGTGTTGTGCTTATGCATGTGGTGATTTGAGTGTGGTGGGTGTGTCGTCCGTACATCACATTATTTTAATGTTTTGCCAACTTTGTTGAAATGTAAAACCTGCTCTGTGATGGTTGGTGGAGAAGTGAGGTCCACGCCTGCTCTAGCCAAAGGTGGGTTTTTTTTTTCCTTGGTGGAGATGTGACAAATAAAGGTTAAACAAACTTTCCTTTTCAAAATGGCTTTCACTTCCCTACAATTTTAGAATATTCAAACGGCTTCTCAAGGGGCCTGGGGATTGAGATGGGAGTTGTTGCCGACTGAGTGTGAAATTTGCTTGTCTTTGTGTGATTGATACAGTTCACAGCAAGGACAATGGAGTCACATCCTATTGGAATTTAGTAATGTCTTAAATAAGTGTATTTCACTTTATTGAAAAACACTTTACAGTTAATTAATCATATGTCTCGGTTCAAAATAGTTGTGTACTGAATTATAAAATTAACTATGATGATGTGGTCAGGCAACAATTAATTTAAGTAATGCAAACAGTATTTGACATTGATTCTAGCCACATTGACACAAATGATGGGATAAAAATCAAAATCTGCGGCTTCAAATACTATGTTATTTATAATCTTGTCATTTTCTTTGAACAAACGAGGTATAATTTGAAAACTAGCTTCCCATTTTCTATCAACAGTTGCAAATGTAAAATGGTGTCTTTTTAATATAAGGTTAGAGTGCATTTGATGCACTAATCTATTTTTTATAGAGGGATTCAAATCCCTTCCAAAGGGCAGAGACAAGTTTATATAATAATATTCTCATCCCTATTGGTAGGTCCTAGGCTTTTCTTTTCTTTTTTATGTTTTTGTAATGTTGCTTTTGTTTTAGTTTTGCTGGCTCTAACTCTAACCATTTGCATGACTTTGCTTTTAACATTAAAAACAAAAGTGAAAATGTGCTTTTCAGGATCTTATTATACTGAATTGACAACATGGCTTGTGGGGTCATACAGCTCCTCTAAAAAATTGAAGATGAAAACCCCCTATTAAAGTCAAGAAATTGAAACCCACCCTCTATTAGATAATCACAAATATATAGTCCCTTATTATAAAAAAAAATAGTAAAAGAGAACAGAAGGCCGTTTTCCATGATTTATATTATTGGTAACAAAGTACTAACATGCGACTTCAATCATTTCTCTTTGAATTAAGCTAACTTCATGGACATGCAACTTTTTTAACAGCTTAGTCTTTCCATGATGTAATACCAAACAGATGACAACAGAAGAATTTCATATAACATTGATTATAATTATTAATTAGTGTGAACAGGTATGTGTTATTTTTAATGGAGAAGCTGTAACTTTCAATCTCTTAGCATTTGTAACATTGTTTTATGTAGTGGACTAGAATGTTTTGGATTATGTTTTTCATACATTTTTTTTGTGATAAAATAGAGTTGAAATCTAATATAAATTTGTACACCATGAATAAGGGGTCAAGATCCTCTACAGTTACTGCAAGATCCTATAATCCTATAAGAGAGAGACAGAGAAATGGAAGAGAGTGGTCTGGTGAGGCCCACATATACATTGTCTCTGTCTCTCTTAGGTGACCCTTGCAGTAACTGCTTGGATCCTTTTTTAGGGAGTGTTACTGATTTGGATAAAATGGTCAAATCACAAGAAAAGGGACCTGGGCCGTAGGAATGGAAGAGGGTGGTCTTTTCTTCTTGAGCCTTCCCTTCCCTTAACTAAATCTGGCGCCAAAAAGTGCATGTGATCACTGTACGGTCTCAACAGCCAACCAACAAACATTTATCTATCTATCTATATATCTTCAAACCCCAACCACGTGAATGACAAAACAACGAAAAGGACCCTTGTTTTATAGCTTTATATTCTCTTCCCTATATAAGGGCCCTGTCCTGTAACTTTAAGGAACAGAGCACCTTGCTGGAATTTCTATTCAGCTTCTTTCCTGTCCGTTGGATCATTTCCTTTTCAATTGTGTCAATCCATGAATTTGTCGCTACAACCACAAAACATCAAAGACTCATTGTTCTTATATTATTTTGAATTTAATTTTAACCTCTACCACATCTTAGACTAAAATTCCAAGTCCTTATCCGAGGTACATGACTCATTCTATTTTTATAAAATTTATTTGCTATGTTGTAAGTCTAGCTTTTTAATAAATGTTTTAATAATATATTAACATATCATTAAAAATTTATACTTTTTATATAATAATATGATAGTTAAGTTTTTATTTTTTTTTGGTCGAATAGTTAAGTTTTTAATAGTTTAAATATATATGATTGGATGATAACGGATAACTTATTTATATTCAGCCCAAGTCTTATCAACGTAGTCCAAGTCAACCAAAAAAGCCCAAGAAGCCCATTGGACTAGGTGTCCATTTGGCACTTGCGGTATCCACAATGCTTGGCCCAGGTAATTGGTCTCCTCTAATTTCACTTTTTCTGCCTCATGCCTCACATTCTAACAAACACCTTCACTCACACAGCTCTTTAAGCCCTTGTTTGGTTGCATAGAAATAGGGTGGAAGAGAAATAAGATGAGTGGAAGTGGAGGGAAATAGACTTATTTTCCTTGTTTGGTGGCGCTATGGAAATGTGGAGAAATGCACTTTTTCGGTGGGTCCCACCAGAGTTTTATTTCTCTTCAAAACTGCAGAGAAATGCAGAGAAATGAGAAATGAGGAGAAATGCACTTTATGGTGGGTCCTACACTAACCCCTTTCACATTTCTCTTCTATTTCTCACTTATTTCACTCACACCAAACAACCTACTTTGCACATTTCTCTTCTATTTCTGCACTCATTTCACTCACACCAAACAACCCTTATTTCTCCTCTAGTTTCACCTCTATTTCACCTCCATTTCTCTTCTTTCCACTTCTCTTCTATTCATTTCTTTTCTCTCCATTTCTCTACTCCCACCAAACAAAGCATAAAGTTTAATTTATTTAAAGGTCAAAAACTCTTACAACAAAGAACTAGACTATTTAGTCAAACTTTGATACCGTGTAATAGAATAATTATCATAAAAAAATTGATATAAGAAAATGGTGAGTGGATATGTGTAATGAATGTAATGACACTTAATTTCCTTTTTTTTATCTATTGCTTTATTGGGGATGCTGACCTACAATTCATTTATCTGTGGCATCATTTTTGTGTGTTTACTTTTATGTTGGCTAGCTATTCCTGTATGTTTGTTATGATCTTTGGATATGTGATATGCTTCAAAGAGGATTTTTAGGGAGCTCAGAATGAATCTTTTGCTTATGTGGACATTGGTTATAGGTTCTTGAATACATTGGGACCTTGTGCCATTCTTTTGGAGTGATTGATGTATTTTCTCTGTTTCATAATATGCCAAGAAGGGAATCACGTGAAATTTTTATAGGTTCAATTCAATAGGTTATATAGGTCTATTGTCAAGTCTGATATATATGCTGTTTGAACATCAATTATGGCTTTGTGGTGCTATTCTTTTAGAAACCAGGGTAAGTTTGCCTTTTTATAAATTCTGAAAAGTTGAAGAGGTTCCTTTATTCTCTGTTGTGTGATTCTATTGACTGTTTTGCCTTGAATCTTTCTTGTTGGTTCTATTCTCTAAACATTGCACATGTTACTTTGTAGGCCAAACCTAATGCTGTCTGTGACAAAGAGAACAACCTTTTGTTTAGTAGTTTTGTGTCTCTGTCGGTGAATGGACTTTAAATATGCTACACATGTTTGCTGTGATTTGAATAAATGTTCCCTTTGAAAGCTTGATTTATTATAATTTTTGCATTGTGAAATTGAATGCTAAATGGTGTTGATAGTGACTGAATAGGTTTCAAAGTTGGAACATGTCTCATTTTGGCAAAATATTACTTTAGTAGACTAGATACTGTGTCTTTTGGGGACAAAATGCATTATTTGAAGATTTTAACTTAGGATCTACTCTGTTGATGTCCCAAACACTTTGAAAGATGGGTCTAGTTATAGTTAATTGATGTAACAGAGTATGTGCTCATTTTAACTTTATGGCCTTGTGAGCTGTTATCTTTTTCTTTTGAACTTGCTGAATGTTTTGATCTTCATGATCATCATGATACACGTGAAAAGCAACAGCTAATTAATTACCTCTAACTACAATGTCTTTCATTAAACTTATAGTAGGTTTGTTAATCGTTTAACTATTTAAATCTACGTTTGGATTAGCGTTGAAATTGATCAAACTCAAGTTTAGATTCTCCAACACAACTATTTTTAGCGCCATAAACATGAGTTTACGTACCATGTTTCAACGCTAAACCAACACACACAAAATTGTTGCTTTTCACAAAACGGACGTTGAAATGTGTGCGTAGCATTTTCAAACGGTTTCCAAACAGGTTATTAATTAGCTGAAGACACATCAATCAACTATCTAGTTTTTAATGGAAGAATGGGTGACAATGATCAAACTTCAAATCTCTTAAACATAGAGACTTTGATATTATATTATGAATCTAACTATTTCAAAAACTTAAATTATTTGATGAAGATACATGATTTTTCCATTATATTTCTAATAATATAAAATAGTGGGGTCCATGAGTGAATTAGTTTGGAAACCTTAAATTTTTATGTGAAGCTGTCTGGAGATTTACAATTCTTTATCATCCATGTTCCATTTGTAATGCTTCTTATGCACATTTGTAATAGTGCCTGCATATTAATAATTTGCTCGGGACTTTTAATTGCAAATAGTTTTTTTTATACATAAGAAATAAATAGTTCAAAACGCATGAGAAGAATTTTTTTTTTCAGAGCTATAGGAATACAAACACCTAGTCAAATACAAATACATAATCATTAATGTTTTTTTTTACGGAATCATTAATAGTTAATTATTTCCTATTTTTATTTTTTTAAATTAAGGAAAGAAGCAAAAGTGCAAAACTGTCAACACGGGAGTAATTAAGGAGAGGAGTACTAGGTATCCAATATTATAAGTAGTACTAAAATTTGTTCCACGAGAAGAACTGCACTAAGTATCCAATATTAACTTTGTATTTATGAAATAATATTATTTATAATATATAATTTTATTATATAATTTATAATGTTATATATTTTTTATATGTTTAAATAATAAATAAAAAAAAACACTACTTGTGACCGGACCGGAAATTCAGTTTTCGCATTGTGCTGTCAAAACTAATACAAAGAGATTGAATTTTCGATACACAATTTAAAATTGTTTACCCGAAATTAAATTTTCGGAATATAAAAGTTGTGTACCGTTCGTTACACAGCTCATAAAGTATATACTGAAAACTGAATTTCAGATATACATTTCATAATGTGCGGTACAAATTTTTTTTTGGAAAAAAAAATGAAGGGGAAGGGGAAGGGAACAAGCTGCGGAGTGCAGGAATAAAAATACAGAGTGTGATGAAAGGGAAGCAGGAAGGGATATTGTGGGAGGAAAGGGAAGAGTGAACAAGAAAGAGAGAAGGAAGAAAAAATAGGGAGGAAGAGGAGTAATTTAGAAAAATTATAAAATAAAAAAGGGTGGTCTAAATAGTAAAATAAGATGGTTTGAATAGCAATTACCCTAATGAGATTGGTGTTTCGATTGTGACCTTAGATGGTACAATTCTTTCAGAACCCAAGCCACACCAACTTCTGACCAAAAAAAAAAAGCCACACCAACATATCCAGGCTAAGGGTTTCTGCCTAGAGAGACAACCCATCACGAGTCCAAGCTCTCTCTGGTCAATGTGTGAGTACATCTCTCTCGTACGGAAAAATTCCAATATTGAAGAGGATTATCCTCTCACACCCATCACCATCTAGTTATTTATAACACATTTTTGTCATACATACACACATATGTATATATACATTAGAGACCATACCTCTAACCAATCAAACTTTTCATTTAAAATTTATTTTGTTTTTAAGTTATACCTCTTATTTCATTAATTAAAATAAACTAATTCTCCATCCTCTTTAAATCCAATAAGTCGCACAATGTGCAATACCCAACTATAAATATGTTATAGACTTAAATATGTTTTTAGTCCCTAAAAGAATAACGAATTTTGTGTTTAGTCTCTATAAATTTTTCATTTAAGTTTAGTCCCTCATTAATTTTCCGTTTTCAATTGTTTAATCTTATTATTAATTGTTACCATTAAGTGATGACATGATACGGTTACGGAACACTGATGTGTTTATTTAGATTGACATGACTGCCACGTTGAATTTAATTTTAATTGCTTTGCTAAAAAAATAATTAAAATAGGAAATTAAAACAATAAAGCCCGCTAATGTGCTTTTGAAGGAGGGATGCCATAATGTAATCTACTCAAAATCATGTATGTGACTTGCTTCAAACATTGGGCCACCACTAGTGCAAAAATAGGATTTAAAGACGCCCAAAAGACGACGGTTGCTATCCACCCGTCGTCGTAAACGACGCAGTGGCATTTTTGTAAAAAAGACAAACTTTACAACGACGATTTCTTTTTAACCGTAGTGGAAAATACAAACAATGACGGTTCTAGGAAGAACCGTCGTAGTGTCGTACGGGCAAAAAAAAATAAAAAATAAAAACAATGAAACAACGACGGGTCTGGAAGGACCGTCGTGGTTTCTCGAGTAAAAATTAAAAAAAATGAATCAACGACGGGTCCAGAAAGGACCGTCGTTGTTTCTCCCAGTAAAAAGCCTAAAAGTCCCCTTCACTTTTATTTTCTCAGTTGCGCCGTCCTCTTCTTCCTTCGTCTTCCCTCGTCTTCCCTAGTCTTCCATCGTCTTCTTCCTTCTCTCTGCCCCGCCAATGGCCGCTGTTGTTCCTCCGTTACCCCGCGCCGCCGTTCCTTCGTCTTCCCTCATCTTCATGCAGTGATTTCGTCAAATCGAATCCAACATGTTTCTCACATGGTGAAATTCCCCCGCCCCTCTTTTCTAGGAAAAAGAAATTGCATTTTAGGGTTTTTTTCATCACGCTCGATTTAATCGATGAATGAGTGGGTTTTCCCCAAATCTATTGGGTTGTTTATTTGATTGATATTGTTTGTGTATGAAATAGGACTGAGTATGATCCAGCGTCTCAACTATCGCAAGCGTCATAGCTATGCCACCAAATCCAACCAGCACAGCGTTGTCAAGACCCCCGATACTAATCTCTGTTTCTAACTTCCATTGTTAAATTTCTGATCGAAGCGATTCTAATGGGTTTTTGGAAATGCAGGTGGCAAGCTCGTTTATCAGAGCACCAAGAAGAGGGCTAGCGGACCCAAGTGCCCCGTTACTTGCAAGAGGATTCAGGGGGTATAATGCATTCATTTCCTCTTTCAATTTTCTGCATAAAAATGATTTTTTAATCATTTTTTCTGCATGTTACTCTGCCTTTGCTTTTGATGCTTGTGACTTGGCACGTCTGATGTGTGTTTATTAGATAATAATTACTGGTTAGTTAGAGTGTGTATTTGCAGAAGCGTGAAAAGATAGTGTTAGTGTGTTAGGAGAAGTTGTGAACTTCCTCATCATTCCTGTTGTGTGATAGGTATTGAATGTGCGGCTAAATGGATTCTTATTTGTCTATGCTCTAAAATTTGTTTATTTCAGTTCTAAAAGTGAGATTGATGAACTTCAATAGTGGTGGTGACCAGGCTTTGAGAACCGAAGATGGTTATTTTGATTTTGAAAACATTGGCCCTTAATGTCTTAGACTTGCAGGTACTTTAATTCAGAGGAATCAAAATCAGTAATTGGGGGATGTAATGAGCTATGGAGTTACTCAATTGGAAATTGTTATGTGTGGCATTTAGAATTTGTATTCACAGGAGAAGAAGATTTATCCTTTGGACTGAAAAAAGGTTAGCACACATGAAATTCCTATTGCAGGCATGCTTTAAATTTTTATCAGTAAATTAAATTTGTGTATATTAACTCACTGCATGACACCACCTTCTCATCACTGCATAACTCACTTTATTGTGTCATTTTTCTTGTTAACATTTACTTAAAGACTTAACTGAAAGAACATTTGGTCTCTTGTTAATATTCTTCCACTGAAACTCATTTGTTTTGCATCAAGGGTTTGAGCTCTTGATGTGCACAAGTCACTTTATTAATTCTTCAAATGAGAAACTATATCAACTGTGTACTCCAGGAATTAGACCCCAGAGGAAGAGGTGTTTTCTTACAACCTTTGTGCTTAACCTTGTTGCTTACTATTTCATTTCTTGTATTGACTCATAGTCCACATAGCTGCACAAACAAAACATTTGAAGCAACTGATTCAGACTGCAAGATAATCATAAAATTTAGTTTCTAACAATATCTTTGTGACTTGTACTAAGGGTAAGGGAGGGAAACGTAGAAAGGGAAGAGGTCCGGCCACCTCTTTTTTGTGCTTGACTGGATGTCGAAGAGCAGAGGGGCAGAAATTCAAAGGTTGGATTCTTTGTGTTACTTATTTCAGGAAAGGAAGGTGTTAACTAATGTGCCAATGCTTCACATAATATGGCTCCCCTTTTTTTACTCTTACCTTCCGTTTCATTTGGATTTAGGTTCACATTGTACAGAGGTGTTGTATGACCTTTGATATGGAGATGCTTCAGGTAAAAAAAATACTCAATGATGCTAGGAAGTTATTATCATCTTTTAAAGTTTGAATTATTAATTAAGCTCTTTCAAATATCATTACTCAATATAATTATGGCCATTACTATCTCTTGAATTTTTTTTTCATTGGTTTGCTTTTCTATTCTTTGACGTAACTTGTACATTTCAGAAATTGGATATATAATATAAAAGCATTCTTCTGTCTAATAAATCTAATACATATAGATCGAGTTCTTTTATATATAGGCTTTAGTTATTTTGAATGACACGTAAAAAATATATGAATATATAGTTAGGGTATTAATTATTTAGAATGACACGTTACTATTAGCTATTTAGAACTCAACGTGTCCTTATATATATTTATTGAAATCAATATATATATTTATTGAAATCAATGTGTTTGTTCCCTTTGATTTGGAAGATAAAAATGCTATACAACATATGGCTGAGCACATTCAAAGGAAGGTTTATCTTTTTTATTTTTTTCTAGCTAGTGAGTATTTCAATTAGTTAATTTTCTAGCCATTATATTTGTGAGAAATTAGATGAAACAGAGGGTGTGAAGATACTCTATCAATTCCAGATCATGACTTTCGTTTTGTTTTTGGATATTACTAAAATTGAATAATGTTTGGGGTTAACGATTGATGGTCGTGATTAAGAAGTTATTATTAACCAGATCTTGCATGTGAATCACTTGATTTTACATTTTTTTGTGGGTTAATTGTCTGTTGCGTCATTGCAATATCAAATTTCTCTCTGCTTTGGACATTTCATCAGCTTATTGGAAGCTTGCTCGGAATTATCATCTAGATTTAAACACATAAGTTTTTTTTTTCATATTTCATCATCTACTCTAATATTTTTCCTTGATCTATTTCTTAACTCTTATTTTACTATTTCTGTGGACAAATGATTTGGATATCTTAGATATAATGCCTGTAGTTTGTCCTTATTAATTTTTTTTTCATACTTTTCATGAACTGCTTATCAGATAAAATCTTTTGGCCAAGCAGCCAAGCACCTCTTCACATGTCAATTTTGCTAGTTGCATAATTTTCTATTGTTGTCTTAATCATTTGATTAATGTTGCTTATTGTTGCATTATTTTGGATATTCACTTTATACTACAGAGAACCTAGTGCAGAAGAGAAGTTTTAAAGAAATAAGTAATGCATGAGGTAAAAATACAGCTTATTAAACACAGCTGGCCCCTGTGCATGTCTAGTCATGATCCTCTGTAATGGAAATTCTCTTGCAGGTCTTATCAGATGATCAAGAAACGATTCATATATGACATATATGGAGAGGCCGGGCTTAAAGGTTCAGGAATGGGGGTAAATTACGTCTGAATATGATAAAGAATTTTATTTTGCTATCCACTTGAACAAGTTTTATTTGAAGCATTATTACAATGAGCACCTTGAGCTTTTTCTTCATACTATTTTGGTGAGCATTTGAATGCATCTGAACTATTTTGGTAATTGGTTTTTGTTTTTAAGGAAAAAATATTGAATTCTTTAATATACTCTTCCATTGGAGTAATATTAAAATTGGTTATAGTTTTAGGGAGTCTTTGTATGTTTTGAAAACTTTACTTTATATTAGTGAAACTTTACATCTATCTTATTGTAACACATGTACTATAGTTGCATGCTTTACTTAAAGTTATATATATATAGATGTTTATTAAGATATCTTGACAATTTGATATTCAATTATCATCTCTTTTTGCACTGTATATGCATTGTCATTTGGGTAAGAGTAAATTTAAAATGCCCTGTTTTGCCCTATTAGCTACGGATTAGCTACAGAACTTCAGTAGCGAATCCACAACAACCAGAAACAACGACGGTTACTAAAGGCAACCGTCGTCGTTTGTTTGAGACTTTCAACGACAGTTTGTGTCAGGAACCATCGTCGTATGTCCCACAAATAACGACGTTCTTGACTCAACCGTCGTTGTTTGTTGGACATACGACGACGGTTCCTGACTCAATTGTCGTCGTTTCTAACTTTTAACGACGGTTCAAGGACGTCGTTAAAAGTCTAGGGTTTAGACTGACTATTAAACAAGAAGGTGTGGAGCAATCTTTCATTGGCCTATCTCAAGTAGCTGCAAGAATAATAGGACATCAAAATGAAGGTAGTGAGCATATAGAATGGTCAAGCTCCATAAGCTGTTGTTGTTGTTTTCCTATTTTAATTAATTTTTAGCAAAATAACTAAAATTAAATCTAACGTGAGCACATAGAATGGTCAAGCTCCATAAGTTGTTGTTGTTGTTTTCCTATTTTAATTAATTTTTAGCAAAATAACTAAAATTAAATCTAACGTGGCAGCCATATCAGCCTAAATAGACGCATCAGTGGTTTCGTTACAGTGTCAGGTCATCACTTAACAATAACAATTAACGGTAAGGATTAGAGTTGTAAATGAACAATTAGTGAAGGACTAAACTTAGGTGAAAATTTTTATAGGGACTAAACACAAAATTCGCTAAATTTTTAGGAACTAAAATATATTTATGCCTATATTATAATTAAATAATATTTGAATCATTTTTATTGGCAAGTTGTGCATTGTGCAAGTTTGCTTAAAAAACAGAATAAATATCCCCAAACAAGATTGAGAGCCTCTATTATTACTAGGGATGGCAATGGGTAGGGTTTGGGTAGGGTACTATAGTACCCGTCCCCATACCCGCGTTTTAAAAAAATACCCGGACCCGGACCCATACCCGCGTGGGTAGTCATTCTAGTACCCGTACCCGCTGGGTACTCAAGTACCTGTACCCGTACCCATTACTCGCACTTTTGTTAACTATAAGAAAATAAATTGATTAGAAAATAAAAATTAATTAAAAATTAAATGAAAAATAATCCATAGATCATCCAAGTTTAACCTATAAAACAACTATCATATGTGGAAGTGGATGGGAGATTAAAAAATTGGGAGGGAAATGAAAATCCGTTCATGTTTTGCTATTTTTACTGTGTAGGACAAAATTATAAAATTTAAATTAATTGAATTAGAAATATATATTAATATTTTTTGGTGACTATAATATAGATTAACATTAATTATTTTTTTAAAAAATATTAATTAATATATAAACATATATATATTATTAAATTAATTATATATATAAATTACATTAATTATATATATTATATAAGTGCGGGTATGGGTAGGGTAGGGTACCATAGTACCCGTACCCGCACCTGTACCCATTAAAAAGTGCGGGTAATTACCCATACCCGCACCCATACCCATTTGGTGGGTAATTACCCTACCCATTGTGGGTAATTTTTGCGGGTACCCACTGGGTCTAGGTCCAATTGTCATCCCTAATTATTACTCTGAGATGATTAAGCCTCGGATATATACATACGCTTTGTTTAGTAACCAAAGATATAGGAGGGAGAGAAAAATGTGGTGAATTTAGGTAGAAATAAAGGTTATTTGGTTTGAAAGGAATATAAAAGAGATAAAAAAGAATTTAAATAATTATTTGATTGTGTAAAAATAAAAAAAAAGATTTATTAATTTTTGTAAATTACTAAAATGCCCTCAATATGTATCTCTATTACTGTCCCAAAAAAAACCATTAACTCCTCTACACAGGTAATGAGAATTATGAGATTTAAATTTAGGATAATGAGATTCATAAAATATACATTAAATACCAATATGCCTTTCAAATTAAATCAATGTTATATTATACTAATAGATACATCTTTATTTGATTTTGTAATTACAAATTTAGATAGTACGAAGAATATCCATAGTTTTCAAAGAAAATATATCCTGAACATTCAATTGTTATCATTTGAAAAACACAATTCAAATCAATTAATGTTAAAGATTGAAAATGGCAATCAAGAACAAGCCTGAACACATATTCAAATATTTCTAATTTTGTCTTTATAAAATAAAAAATTTTGTGTGTATTGTAGGAGACACTGTTTGCCATGCTTGTGGAGATATAACTGAGCGAGCTATGTCTTGTAGTTGGTGGTGTAGGTAAGTTGCAATGTGTGCTTACAAGAGATGAGATGATGAGAATGTGCCCTGCCCTGAACTGAACAGGGTGGAAGGTTGTTTACCATTGATGAATTGATATACTCCTATATGATATGTATTGCATTGATAATGGTGCAATGATAGCAATATCATATGCTGCACTCCTTGAATTAATTTGTTTAACATTTTGTTTTTTTATTCCATGATGCAATAATGTCATCCATGCTATGCTAGGCTAGCTGTACCCTGATCCTTCATTGCCTCTGTACCTAGCTTGCTAGGTCATGTGGGAAGGTTCCCCATGTCTAACTTGACTAGAGTTCACCCGTGTGTGCAACACTCCATTCTCTCCCTGTCTAGGACATATATACAAACTTACCTATAGGAATACTTTAGGAGCATCTCAGCCATTGGATTAAATTATTAAAGGGTGTTCGAATACTCGGATGCTCTAAGGATCTCGGACTCGGAATTGAATTCGGGTGATTTTCTCTACTTTCTATATGATGGGGTATCTATAAAGACACTTCGACGTCCAAAATCACACACATTAACTATTGCATTTGCTCCATCAGCTTGACTTAGTTCTTGCTAATTATTATTATGATTTACTTAACAGTATATGGTAACTTTCATTACAATGACTCCTACTATTAAAAGAAAGGGGAAACAAGAGTACTAATCAGTGATATGCATCATGATAATGTTCATGACTTTCTCATAAAGTTTAACAGTTTGGAGGAAAGGGGAAGTTGTAGGATATGGAAAATGGAAAATGAATTTACACCATTACACAATCATCACCTATGTTGGGTATAAATGAAAAGGGGCATGTTGTTGATGTCAGTTAAAAGCAAGGTTTTGGACCACAATCAATTTAAGAATGAAAAGGATTAATCTACTACAAAAGTGGTCCAATAACGATAATTGTGGTCCTCTTATGAAATTAACTTTGGAAGCTATAGGTTGGGAGTTTGTACTAAATGCAATTAGCCAATTAGAGATACACTGGATGTAGGTTTGATGGTGATGCTGCTGTTCAATTAATAATCTTTCATGGCAACCATATATTGCCAGTTTACCATTGATGTTGATTGCAAGACAAAAAGGGGTAAGTTTGTACAAGGTCTACTCACAAGGGCACAAAACACCTCTATGAATAGTACCCTTGTGCATGCATGGGCTTTTCATGATCAAAATAATAGCTTCAAAAGTTAAAGAAATTAAATGTCAAGGGAATAAATTCCATAGGGATGACATTACATTATTGGGAAGGTGGACCACAAGTTACCTTTGTCTTTGATTCATGTACATGATCATGAGGTTATATCATAATGGACCATCTACAAAGTTGTGTACTCAATTTGTGGACCATGTGTCCCTTAGCTTGAGCCCAAAATCGGTGCACTGATTAGGACAACAGAACATATATGAATCCAAAGACACTCACACCGTCCCATATATACCATAACTCTAGAAGCCGCATGCTTAGCTTAAAGTTTCAATCTTGCCTAAGTCAGACATATTTTGGTCATAATTGCTTGTACAAATATAGTCTTGAACCAATTTAAGACCCCTATGATCTTATAGGCTCTATAGTGTAGCTTAGATTAGCTTAGCATGAAACAAAGCAAAATGACAAATTTAAAATTGCATCTTGTAACTTTTGGCTTTTATGCCCTTTCTTTCCATTCCTTGTTGGCCTCATGACATACTTCTGTTTGTCTGGTAACTCTTTGAAGTTAGGAAGGACAAACACTTAAAATCAAGAATAATTCTATATCTTCCTACTTTATCCTCCTACAAATCCTTATAATATTATATAAAATAAATTAATATTAAATACTTTTTTTTTTGAGATATTAAATACATTTGCTTTTTATTCAATACTTACTTTATATAATATTAGGTGGAATTGTAGGAGGATAAATTAGGAGGATATAACATTTCTCTAAAATCAATTCGTATAATTATAGAATCATAAACAAACAAGGAATTTATCCATCATTATAATGAGACTGAAGTGTATGTCCACTTCATTTTTATAAGTATCCTATGAGATACATTAATTATAATGACGAGATGAAAGCATGCATGAAAAGCTAAAACCAGATTGTTTTCACCTTATAATGAAAAATAAATTAGTGAATATTCATCATATATTATTTTAAAAATAATTTTAATCCTGCTAATTACTTGAAAAATCATGTTATTTTTTTTTTAATTTTAAAAAATAAATTTTTTATTAATAGTTTTATTTTGAAAAATTAGAAAGATTAATGTCAACGACAAAGCATCAATTGAAGGGGTGAGGGAGTAAGGGATTTCGAAATGTCATGATGAATTGATCATCCAAGTTTAAAATTTTTCATGAACCTATTTTTACATTTAATTAATAATTCTGATCAATGAAATTAATATTTTACCTAACCTCTGAACTTAATAGTTTGATGTATCTCTCCTTACAAGGTTTTTTTTTCCAGGTTCTTGTTTTAAAATAATAAAATAGAAAACAAAACAAAACAACGACATAAACAGTATTATATATGGAGAGGATTGGGATGACTTACGAGCATGTTTGAATGATGGGGAACTCAGGCGAAGTATAACATCGATCCTAAAAAAATGGATCTAGATCCTCTCCATCGCTTCAGCCCTCTCCAGTTAAATTTAACTACGGAATAATAAGAAAATCAAAATCCATAATTATTCCGTAGCTAAATTTGGTTGGAGAGAACTAGAAGGCCAAAAAGGACCTTTACACTAAAAAAATATAGTATGTGGTGATTCTTTATTATAATAAATATAGATTTAATATTAAAAAATAATAACATATTTAAAAAATAAATAATATTTTGTAGTAATACAAATTGAAGGTGTATGGTGCACTAAATTAAATGGTCTATACTAAAATGAACATTCAATTATAGAAGCTATGATTTAATTCAATTAAAATGTATTTCTTTTTAGTATATAAGGAAGCCTATGATGTTTGAACCTAGAATCTCATGCTAAACATTCAAATTTCTTAACCACTAGATCAACCATAATGAGTTTTTATATTTTACTTAAATATTTTGCTTAAATTATGATTTGAAATTAAAATTTATGTTGAAATTATGAATTAGTGTAATTTTATCATACATATTTATTTATAATATATAAAAGTTGAAGAGTATAGCAACACTTTTTGAAAAATTTGTTAAAACATTTCAACTATATTTTAATATTTAGTAAATTAACACTTTTTAATAGCTAGTAGTATTTTTTGAGACGTTAAGTAAAGTTTCAAGATTTTAGCTACCGTTTGAAATTATTTTTTTGAAATATTATCTTAATATTTTTTAATTAGCTAACGTAAAGTTCTGGTTCAATAATTCACGATGTTTATATTTATTATAAATCAATTTTGCCAAATTTTCAATTTAATCAATTACTACCTTTTTAGTTTTCAGTTATTTTTTTTAACTTTCAGCTACTATTTGAGTTTTAAGCTTGCTTAGATGCTAGTATGCTCTTAATTATTACATGTAAACTCCATTACTTTTTTAACTTAGTTTTTGAGCTCTTAATATACGTTTTAACGTTTAGTTTAATTTAGTTTAGTTAAGTTAAGCTAAGTTAAGGTAGATTCTGAGTGTGTTTGATAATATTAAAAAAATAACTTTTAGCTTATTTGATCAGTTTAGACGGAATCTAAGCTTTCTCCAATTACTAGAATTTTCTAGTAGGAAAGAGATAGACTCATACACATATGTGGATCCTGCACATGCGAGACTCATTCATGTGTATGGGTCTATCTCTTTCCTATTGAAAATTTTCAATACTGGAGAGGATCCACTCAAACTTATACGCTAGTTTGATGAACATAAGAATGTTTAATAATACACAAACTTCTAATTCATAAGTTACAAGTTATTTTAGCTAAATTCTAACTTATTTATTTTTCTTCTAACTTTTATCCCCCATGTTAGTATAATTTTTATTTGTCTTTAAATTTTTTTGATGTCATTGCTAGTTTATCTACTACCCATTAACTTATGAGTTAATTTTACCAAAGGTACTATGATATAATCCAATCATGCATTTATAAGATAATGTTAACTTTTAACGGGTAGGTTACCCACACACAAGACACAACCATTCCCATAGGATTCTGGTTAAGGAGGAAATCACAATTTCATTGAGAGGTGACAAAGGTAACCCAAAAAAATAGGATGTAGGGGTGAAGGGCTCAACCTAAGTGACAGTGGACCCAACTACGAAGGGATTCCTGAGGTGACTTGAAGTTTTGGAACACTAAACTGAGGTAACTTGTTCATGGAACCTGCAGAGAAGTCACAGAAACATTGTCAAGTCTGAAAGGAAAAAAAAAAAAGTTCGATCAAATTGTTAAATGGAACAAGGGGGAGAGGTAAAAAAATGAACTTTGAAATTTGAAAATTGAGTTGTAACTGAGAGAGAAAAGGGGTAGAGAGAGAGAGCAGACAAAAGGAGAGGACCATGGTGGAAAAGTTGAAGCAATGGGTTTTAGTGGGGAAAAGGGGTGGCCCTTGTACTCCACCACCCACATGGAGACTTGAGCTTCCATCTCAGCATAATGGTAGTGACAACGAAAACCCGCTTCAAGAATTCCTCAACTTTCCCACCTCAACCATTTCTGCTAGAAAACTCTGCGCCAACCTCTGGGAAATTCAGCCCCACCAACAGACCCCACTTGTCAAAATGAACAAACATGCCACCACACTCCGCCGTCGCCGCCGTCGCCGCGTCAACCACCGTAAGGACACAGTTCCTGAGGTTCCCAACCAATTGGTTGAGCCTCCAGACATCCCTTCTGACCAGGTTTATTCTCAGTTTATGTTTTGTTTTCTTTGAAAAAAAAGTTATTTTCCCATGAACAGTTTGTTTTACACTATGAAGCACCACTTGCTTGTTTTTTAAGCCCATTTGCTTCTCTGCTAGTTCAGATGAAGTGTCTGTGGGAATTTTTCTCCTTGTCTTCTGTTTCTTTCTTGTGGTCTAACAAGATTTTGCTCCCTTGGGATCTGATTTGGTGGGTAGGGTGTCCCATCTGTTCCACTTAGTTCCATCACACACTTATACAGCTATCTTTTTGTGGTATTCCTTTCTTAGGCTTTACAAATGGAAATTTTAGTTTCAGTTTAAAAGTTGATCACGGTTTTGGTTTGGTTATGTTAAATTCTTAATTAAGCAAGTGGTTTAGATGTGTTAAAAAAATATAATTTTACTTGGCCTATTGTGGCATTATGCAGTTGACCTGCCGGCTGCCATATTTGTACAAGATTTTTACTCATACTTTAACATGCTTCATTTTCCCCTTAGCTGGCTTTCAGTAATCATCCTTGATTGTTGTTTCCTTTACTTCACTTCACATTTTATTGTCTAAAACTATTGTAAGTGTACTATTGTTTAGATGTTTGAGTTCCTTTCAGTTTTCTCATATATGATTGATTCTGTATACAACCAGCTTGCGTCTCATTAGGGGCATCCAAGCACAATTTTTCCTACAATTATTCTTTTTCTAAACCCTTTTCTTATAAACTATTTAGCCACATTGTCTGATGTGTACAATTTCTGTATAAAGTATTCTTTTCATTTCATTATATTTTATCATGTTTCCTATTGAACTGCTGACTGTTACACTGTGCCTTATTGCAGCCAGCATCTGCTAGTAGCATCAGAAGGCATATTGCAGCATCACTTGTTCAGCACCATAGTCAGTTGAAAGAAATGGCCGTGCTTTACAGCCTGTATCCCCTGGTTGTTACAGTAGCTCAGTGGAAGTAAGCATATTTTTGTCCATTTGGATCTTGAGCAGTTCTTTGTCACATTTTCATTGTTCAATTAAATTATTTACTCAGCAAGGTATGATATTAGTTTGGTAGTTTTTAAGCTTTTAACAAATTACTATAAATATGAATTTTGAATGATGAGGACACTGACTTAATAATTTTCTATTATTTTTATCCATTTTCATTATTGAATTTTCTTTTATGGGGAACAATATTTCTGAATTCTCGTTGGATTGGCTTGGTTGAGGAACATAATTTCTTATGATTATCATGTGGAACATTTTGCCTAAGAATATAGTAAAATCTAGCAGTATTAAAGCAAGAGACAGATAAATAAATGATACTTCATATAATGGGAAGCATATTCTTGTTGCAGCTAAATGATTGATATGCTTTTAATAATCTACCATTATATATGAAAAAGTCAAGAATTAGAGCAGTCGATTTTATAAATATTTTCCATGATCTGTTTTAGCCCTTTAGGTCATTAATTATACCATCGAACATGTATACCTCAAATTTACAATCTTGATTTTTGAGCATTCTTCCAGCACTTGTTTACTTTGTTTAACTTGAATTTTTATGGGTTTGGATGATGGACCTCAATCAAAATATCTTCACCAACAATCTCTGTTTAGTTTGAAAAGAGACTTTTTGACTGTTTCTTAGTTTTTGATTGAGACATTGAACTTGATTTGAGGGAACTCCATATCCAGATTTTAAGTCATGATGCATTGATTCTCTCCTATGATCCTTCTATGACAATTTTTCTACACCAGAGAATGTTTGAAATGTTTTTTATCCTTTGGAACTGGTATAGAATCATGCATATGCTATTTGCTTTAAACAGGTAGCACCATATAAATGTGCAGTAACTCCCACAAGTTCCTTAGAATTCAAAGGTATGATTGGAGAGTCTAGTCACAGCCTTACAACATCCACAGAGTTACTTAAGGTACTCAACCGTATCTGGAGTCTTGAAGAACAGCATGCATCAAATATATCAGCAGTGAAAGCCTTAAAAATGGAACTAGTTCACTCTCAGGCACGGATGAAGGAGTTATTCCGAGAAAAGCAAATAAATAGGCAAGAAATGGAGAACTTAATGGAGCAAATGACAGTGGACAAACTTGTTAGGAAGAATAAAGAACATGATAGAATTAAGGCTGCAGTTCAATCAGTCAAGGATGAACTAGAAGATGAGAGGAGGCTACGAAAGCATTCAGAAAGCTTGCATCGGAAGCTGGCCAGGGAGCTTTCTGAAGTAAAGTCTTCATTCTCTGGTTGTTTGAAAAATCTTGAAAGAGAGAAAAAGCGCGAATCCTTTTGGAGAATTTATGTGATGAATTTGCCAAAGGAATCAGAGATTATGAACAAGAAGTGCATTCTCTTAGGCGGAATTCTGAGAAGGGTCAGGTTAAAGGGAATAGCCTTGATAGGCTAATACTTCATATTTCAGAAGCTTGGCTTGATGAGCGCATGCAAATGAAGCTAGCTCAACCTGAAAGTGATCTCATAGATAGAATGTCAATTGTTGACAAGTTAGGTTTTGATATTGAAACATTTCTTCATGCAAAACGATCTGTTGATCTGAAAAAATATGGTTACACCTCCCCAAAGGAGCTCAGGGAAATTTACCCTTGTCAGCATTCAGTGGATTCCTTTCCACTACAAGAGGATGCAAGTCCACCTCACAATATGGCTCAGGAAGATTCCATTGATAATGACTCTTGTGAACCAAAAAGGGGTGGTGAAGGACTCCACAACCTCAGCTCTAGACTGCAAATAAACAATACTACTGAGGTTCATCAAGAAAAGAAAGGCAGCCAAAATTCCAAGAGGAAACAGGTCATGTCAAAGGAAATCACTGAGGACTGTCAGTTGCAAACAAACATGGAGAGGAACATGCCATGTGATGATAATGAGAGTTGCTTTCTGGAGAGGAAATCAAGTGAAATGGGAGAAGGCAGCACAGCTCTATTAAATGAAGACACCAAACAAGATTCACAAGAAAGTGATAGACCCTGGAACCAGAGAGTGAACTCAAGTCACAGGTCAGATAACAATCTAGTTGGAAACAGTTCCTTGTCATCAGAAGGTGATAAGGTTTATCCTGAGAGTATTTGCAGGGAAGATTCTTGTGTCCAATCTGCAGTTACAGCTAATGGTAGTAGTCCTGTAAAACTATGGAAGTCAAAGTTGCCTGTCTCAGATTTTGACAAGTCTGAGTCTTCTACCAAATTGCCTAAGGGAGTGAAGGAAAACACATTGATGGCAAAATTGCTTGAAGCAAGATTAGAGGGACAGAAATTCGCTCCAGAGCTAGCAAAAGCACTTCTTGATCAACTAGAGAAGTTTCTAATGGAAAAAATTGGAATGTGAAATAGTTCCAATGGGTATTACACTGGGATCTTTCATCAAATTCTAGTAACCATCTTGTACACAAGAACAATCCTTTTGGTATTTACATAGTTAGATGAATGAAGATGAGAGTTGTATCCATTTATCTATAAAGATGTTTGATCTCACTATGCCTACCCTGTTAGGGGAAAATACATATGATGTGATGTGATATATGCTTCTACTTCCCTAAACCAAGCGCTGGGTGATGCTAATGATTTTGGGGTAATATATAATTGACCTTACTTTCCAAATTCACCTAGACTGACATAACCCGTGACATAGAATCTAATAGCACGGGTAAAAATCAGAGATCATACTAACTTTCTATTTTATAAAAATTAGCCGTATTGCTTGGATTTTTTAGATTGCTATTAAATCGAGATCAAACCCTGATTTTGATCTCTAAAGATTTGGGTTGGGTCAGTCATATTAGTCTGAAAGATAAAAAATGTGTTTTCATTCCTATAACATAAAAATTCAATTTTTTAAATACTTTTTTTTATGATAAACTTTGTGTAAACATTACACTTTAGATTTAGATATATAATAATATTATATTTAATCAATTCTCTGTATATTAACTTTTTAGAATTTATTCTAGAGAGTGAGCAATTGCTTTCTATTCTCTCAAATTTCATCAAGAAATTCACATCTCGCTTTTTTCTTTTCTTACTATTTTTCTAAGTGTGTTTCACACATCTTCCTTGTATTTGAAAATAATTTAAAAAATCCATAATGGCATAACCCTTCCATTTCCCTATTCCAAATATTTTTAATTCAAATTCGAATTCTTATTATTATCATTTCATATATATAATCCTCAATTAATAATTACATAACAACAAATTTTATATTTAAAAATTTGAGTGATATAATAATTGATTAGTATCTCGTAATTATATAATAATTTTAAAATTTTATGAAATATTACCGATTAAATAATATGGTTGAAATGATTAATTTTTATAGGGTAAAATATGTTTTTAGTCCCTGTAAATGGATCGAGTTTTGTTTTTAGTCCTTGCAAATGTTTCTTTTCTTTTACGTCCTTACAAATCCAAATTTTTTTAAATACATCCCTATCGTTATAACTCTGTCAATGACTAACGATTTGGTTTTGTTTTTAGCTCTCGTAAAAGAATTTCTTTTTAACATCCTTACAAATGTTTTTTTAAATACATCAATGTCACTACATGTACTGCTCCTTCTCCTTCTCCTTCTCCATCTCCTTCTCCTTTGCCCCTCCTTCTGCCACTCCATCTCTTCCTTCTCCCTCCCATCCTCCTCTTTTGCTCCTTATTTCCTTCTCCGATTTCATATGTGTGATTTAATTTGATCTCATTTTAAAAAAGTGTCTATTGGGAAGCTCTTGTTGAGGAGCAAACTTTGTTATTTTTAAAAAAAGCAGGGTGCAAAAGAAGAAACATGATAAAAAAGAAGAAGGAGGAGGATGAGAAGGAGGAGAGAAGGATAAGGCGGAGGAGGAGGAGGAGAATGAGGAGCAGAAGAAGAACTAAGAGGAGGAGGAGAACCGTTATACTTAACTGGAACTTTAACAGCAGGGACTAATTTAAAAACAATTGCATTTGTGAGGATGTAAAAGAAAAAAAAAAACATTTATGAGGACTAAAAACAAAACTCGGTCCATTTGCAGGGACTAAAAACACATTTTACTCATTTTTATAAAACCAATTATCTTTATATTGAATTTAAATTATATACATAATTCAAATTAATTATATTATAATAACTACACATCAAATAAATTATTTATTTTAAATCTAGCATATATTTAATTTTTAATACATTTATTTATTATTAAAAATAGATATATTTAAAGATAGTAATGATATAAAGCATATATATTTTCCATACCTTGCGCGAGATAAAATACTGTAGTTTCTATATTAAATTTTGGCTCCCCAATTTTTTTTTTGGTTAAGTTGTACCACTGCAAGAAAGTAGATTGTTATTCCAAACAATTTTTAGTTACAATGTGAGGGTTCAAATTTTGATTTTATTATTTGAGGGAAGGTTTTGCCTAACCACCCACCTACATGGAGATTCCTAGTCAAAGTAAAAAAAGTGCTTATTAGTTTATAGACATTGACGTGTATTAAATTTATAAAATAATGGCTTAAATATGTTTTTAGTTTCTATAAATATAGGTCATTTTGTCTTTAGTCCCTGTAAAATTTTTTTTTGGTTTTTTATCCCTAAAAAATTTTCCGTTAGCCTTTTTGGTCCCTGCCGTTAACTTTTGGTTGATGTGGCAAACGGAGTGCCACATCAGCATGCCACATGTATTATTTCTGCCTAATTTAAATTTGTTTTTAGTCCCTATAAATATGATCTTTTTGGTTTTAGTCCCTGTAAACTTTTTTTTTGTTTTTTACCTCAATTTCATCCCCATCCAACATCACAGTGTCCTTTTGCTTCCATTGCATTCTTACACTTGAAATTTTAAAATTGTTGGTGGGTTTAAAAAAATAAATTCTTTATATATTTAATTATTGAAATTTCATAACACTTGGATTCACCGCATATAGGAAAAAAAACCTGAAACAACCTTTTTTCTCCGCAATTCTTTTTTTTTTCTGTTATTGACAAACAAAATTTTCATTTGATTTATGTCTCTTAACCTGTAACTTAATGAGATTTGTGTTAACTAACAAAAAAGCTTATAATTGAATGAAATCCACGGAAAAAATAATCTTTGTAGCAAATTTAAAAAAAAAAACACCAATTTTTTACGTAAAAATATTATTGTGAAACTTTTCTACTTTATTGTAAAAAAATACACAAAAGAATTCACGCAAATTTAGAATTTGGATGAAATCCACGAAAAAAACTTGCAGAGAAAAAGTCGTTACAGGTTTTTTTTCCTATAACCCAAAAAAGCTAGAGCTAGACTGGCAAAAACAACCCATGTTAGTGACCGTTTTTCTCTATTAATTCTTTTTTTTCTGTCTATTAACCAACAAAATTTTTATTTGATTTATGTGTATTAACCTGTAATTTAATGAGATTTGTTAACTAACAAAAAGGCTTGTAATTGTCAATCAAATGAAAATTTTGTTAGTAAATAAACAGAAAAAAAGAATTGTAGACAAAAAAAGGTTGTTACAGGTTTTTTCCCTATATGCGGTGAATCCAAGTGTTATGAAATTTCAAATAATTGAATATATAAAGAATTTATATTTTTAAACCCACGAAAAAGTTTTAAAATTTCAAGTGTAACAATGCAATGGAAACAAAAGGGCACTGTGATGTTGGATGGTGATGAAATTGAGGTAAAAAACAAAAAAAAAAGTTATAGGGACTAAAACCAAAAAGATCATATTTATAGGGACTAAAAACAAATTTAAGTTGGGCAGAAATAACACATGTGGCATGCTGATGTGGCACTCCGTTTACCACATCAGCCAAAAGTTAACGGCAGGGATCAAAAAGGCTAACGGAAAAATTTTTAGGGATGAAAAACCAAAAAAAAAAAAATTACAGGGACTAAAACAAAATAACCTATATTTATAGGGACTAAAAACATATTTAAGCCTAAAATAATTAACATATATCCTGCAAGACAATTTATATATAAAAAAATATTTAAAATAAATATATACTACCATGCTGAACTAGAATCGCTTTGTTCACACAAATCACCAATGTTGTTCGAAGTCCAAAGTCCACTATAGGAGTAAGGATTAGCTAGGTTGGAGAAAGGTACCTGAAGCAAATAGAATTTGGTATTCGTGACTAATTAATATTTAACAAAAGATAACCTGTTTTTAATTTTGATGCGATAAGGAGACAAAACTTGATATTCTCCACCACGTCATTAGAACAATATATATAATACTAAAAATAATACTAAAAAAAGGTTAAAAATTAATCAATTGATGCAACTAATGCAATTATTTGAGATAGAAAAATACACAGAACAATTTAATCACACTTTGCCACTTCGGTATGGTATATATATATAGGTCGACAATGGAAAAATACACAGAAACTTGTAAATTGTAAGAGTTTTCTATCAGCCAAGTAAAGTAGATCCGATTAATAAATGATCAGTTAAACTATTGCTTGTGGTCTATACTTAATAAGAATGGTATGTAAATATTTAAAAATTGTTAACTTCGCGGATGCTTCTATGGTAAATGACTAAGCATATGAAACGTGTGGTTGTATGGTAACTATTATTAATTATTTGCTATAAAATAGTTAATTAGGCATGCATTATAGCTCCAAAAATTTGTAGAAAAATTTTCAAAACTAGATTCTATCTATATTAAGGGTCGTTCGGGATGGTTGCGAGTTTTCAGTTTTTTTGTTTTTAAAAATTTTCAATCAACCAAAAACTGAAAACCACTTTTTGTGGTTTTCAAAATTTTTGTTTTGAAAACTACAAAAATAAATTTTCAGTTTTTGGTTTTGAGTTATAAAAACTTGATTGAAAATTTTTAAAAACCAAAATCTGAAAACTCGCAACCACCCCGAACGACCCCTTAAGCACCAAGATTTAGTTGTTAATTAGATACAATATTACCTATGCACTTTCATAGTTAATTTGTAGCTAATTAATTTATAGTGGAATAGTTATACTTCAGCTAAATGCTAGTGTACCATATATGCACCACTTTTCATATAGTGGTGCATGCACCATAGGCAAAGTCCACACTGATACAAGCCCTTGAAACTTTTAGTTTTGAAAAATCTTAAAATTTGATTTAACTAATAGAAGATTATTTGAATGATGATTATCATGTCAATTGAAGAAATTTGAATATTGAATAAAAAAGCTAAGGAAAATATAAAATCCTTTGATTGAACAAAACTATTTGATTTGATGATGAGTTTTTATTAACAGTCTCTTAAAGGAGGAGAAAAACAAATTAAAGTGGCTAATTAATGTGGGAAACAAAGGATATGCATTCGTATATATGATTATGATGCATGTACTACATATATATTTGTAAAAGTTAATGGTCGCGCGGTTCAACCACTATTAAATCCAAAGTGATGCGATGATGATCAAATCACGGTATTAATTTCTTCGAATGTCGTGGACCACTAAGCAAAGGTATTCATAGTTGGGTCACACTCTAAATACGTGAATTAAATTTGACACGTGTTACTTTTTAAGAGGGGGCTACTTAATCAGGTGCTTTGTATATTAATAAAATAACCATACTGTATTATTCAAGTCATCATGGTAAAGTCGTCATAATAATCATCTTACCCCTTTTATCTTTTATTAGTTTTTCTCTTAAAAGTATTTTCTTAGAATAAACCCTTAAATTGATTCTTTACTTATGAAGGCTGCGTCCAGGGGTATGTCATGGGTGACATACCGGTATGACACCTATTAAAAAAGTCGTTGGATCACTTTCATTTTTGAATTAACGGCCTTGATTGGTTGATTATTTTATTCTAAATAATTGAGTGACCTATTATTACTAGTAAAAAGAGGTGTTATACCGGTATGTCACTCATGCGGGGTCATACCCTAGAAGCACCCTTTTTTTAATTAGTCTCAGCAATCTGTTGATCCTCATTACCTCAAGGCATATAATTGATAGAAACATCAAAAGTTTTAGGATACATGAATGAAGATGAAGAAACAATTAAAGAGATTATTTATGTGAAAAAAAAAGAACTCCATCGATCATGTAACAATTACAAAGGGTCTGAAAGTTTATATATATACTACATAGCTAAACTAACTAAACAGAAAATAGACTAACAGAAAAACAAAAACTACCAAACATATTTAACAAACAAGCTGTTAAATATAATAATTAACTTAACCAGTCTGGAAATGTGTACAGAGGAAGCTAGCTAGTTCTATTAGTGTCAACAGTGAACAGACCATTGGGAGTAATGATTCTGGTACATAAAACAGTTCAACACTGTTTTTCCCACACACCAAACTTGTGCCTCTGCTGTGCTATTTTCTCTCTCCACATGCGCTCTTTCTTTCAGAAAAACAGTAAGGTACAAATGTTGTACCACAGTGTTTTATGTACACAAATAATTACCGTTGGGGTTTAGAGGCCTTACACAGCGCTAGGTGCGTCCCCCCCCCCCCCACACACACATATATATATATATTTTAAGAATAAACTCATTTTAATCTATATATGAAAATTTACGAGTGATGATATCAATTTAATCTAACCATGAATAAATGAAATTTAGAGAAAAGTAGAGAAGTCTGTAATAATTGAGTAAAAGTATATATGCAAATAATTACTTTAATTCCATGTATATAAAGTTAACTTTAATTGAGTGTCGACACTATTTGCACATTTTAATTTAAAATCGAAAATGATTAAATTAATGCACGTACAGATGTTATTTTATTTTATTTTTTTTTGAACAGATGTTATTTTATATACCACAATTCATGCAGAGTCAATCTGGGCCGTCGAAGGTTCAGAGAAAAAGGGAGAAAAAAAAATGGACACAATTAATAATACTAACATACATGTTTTTCAATGTTAAAAAAAAAAACTCAATATATATTAAATAACGGAATTAATTCTTTTAATTTAAATATTTAGAAATAATTAATTAATCTGAAATCTTCCAATCATGCGGTTATAGGTAGCATTACTAAAAAAGTTATGCATCATTAATTAAACACTATCAACCACAAAGAATATCCCAATCAAACGATTAAATTCACCAATCCTCGAACATGAAGATCTTGTAGTAAGATTTTCTAATAGATGTATTCGATCCTCAAATTGAATGGCCCAGATTACACATCAAGCCAATGTCCTGGCCTATATAAACCCAAGTTTTTCAAGTTTCCAACCATCACAATCCCCTCTCTCTAGTTCTTCCTTAGGAGTTAGGAAATGCATACATATATAGTTGTGTAGTGTTTCTTTTAGTCCAGAAAATCTAGGGGGGTTGGGTATTAACAGACCCAATAAGTTTGGGGCTCTCGGCACTCCAAGTCTGAAAGGAGGTGATGGTAGACCCTAGCTGCTAGTTCATGGATACCTTTGGCTTCGCAGATAATATATATACTTGATGGGAAGTCATGGGTTTGCATGAATTTGGAGATGGGGTTACCTTTGATCTTTTTGTATTGGAGTGAAGGGAGCTCCAAAATATAGGACCTTCTTAACTATAAACAATTTTAATTTTTTTAAATTCTTATCTTTTTACTTATATTACATTTTTTTTCTTTTTCATTACATTTCTTATATTTTCATATCTCTTTTTTTCTATTATCTTTCTAACTCAAAGCTATCATATATATTATTATATTATTATATTTATGCTGATGCTCTCATGCTTGAATAGATAGACTCCCCCATCCATCTATATATGTGTTACACGCACGCTTTTTTATTTTTTATGCCAACTTATTTATCTTAATTGGAATATTTTTATATTGTTCGCACACATAAGACGCGCGAATGAGATGCAAGTGCCAACGTCTTGCATACTTTTTTTTTCCCTTATCTTAATTTGAATCACATGCATCATTATTCACATCTCACATTATTTCTTTCTCTTTGATTCTTATTGTATAACTAACACACACACATATATATATATGGCAGATTGGTGAAGGAGATGCGGACGTTGCTTCCAGTTGTTTGAACTTTGAAGTGAAACTGTGATTCATGCCAGATTAAAATTGCCTAATTGTCGTCCACATGCAATTATATAATGCTGTCAAGTTTCTATCAACCTTTGAAAAGTACAGTGTGCATATATATGGTTACAAATTTGACCAGAAGTGAGACACAAATTATCCTCTGTTAGTTTAATTTGGGAAGTGCCTCATCACTGAAGTCACTAATGAAGAAGATATTATTGTTGTAATTAATGTTACTGAATCTGAATAAAAAAACTTTAGATACACACTTGGTATATATCACTAACTTGGGCTATGATTAGAGAATTTATAATTTTATATTACATGTCACCACTTTTGGAAGCAGCTAGCATAAACTCATGTCACTCTATATATAGTACATATATATTCATGCCAATTAGCTTTTGCTTTGTTGGAATGAAAAGCGAGGATTATAACAAGGAAAAAATACGTTAAAATTAAATGAAATTCCGGTCTTATTTAGAAACATATATAATTAAGTTTTGTTATTTGATCCATCGCTCTAATTTTGATATTATTAATGGATTACATTTATGATGAATATATAATCAGTGTAAAAAAGTTTTAATAGAAATCCATACATTTACTGTCACATTATTTAATAAATGAAACACATAATGTTTTACTAAACTTAATAAATAATATAGTAACATATGATTAAATATTTTTGTAAAATTTTTTATATTAACAGTGTATATATATTTATTAAACTTCTAATATAATATTTAACACAAATAAAAATTACAAAAAAGTAGTAAATTAAAATAAGTATATAATAAAAAAACTTCACTCTCAAAACTATACCTCAAGACTTCTTTAATTTAGTTATTAAAAAATTCAATGATTCCTTCTTTCCACCATCATGGGAGAACCTGAATCGCATTTCTAACCAAATATATATACTTGTCACACCGCCCACTACCGAGGTAGCTAATGGAACGAGTAATTCCAAGCTAATGGAGTTTTGAATTAGTTCAATTGTTGTAGACAATGAATTTCTTTTGTCCAGTTTAATTTTGCGGCTTTTTACTTTGACTATAACAATTGAACTTTTAAAATTGTATGCTCTCTTGACTTTTTTATTCTTTTATGTCGTTTTCTCATTCAATTCTTACACTCTAACTTGTCTAGTAATTAATATGGTCCATTTAAAAAAAAACTATTATAGAAATTACGAAACGAATTATAAAAGGAATAGTGAACCAACAAAATATTAAGATTTACATGAATCACATATTATACATTTTAATAAACACTAACATATTATTTACATGAATCATAAATTACTATGTAATAACAAAATATTAAGATTTGATCCCATAATTAGTGATGCCCTTATTTGTCATTTTACAACTTTCAGCTAGTTAATCAGTTAGTTTTACCAAACACTTCCAACTAGTTTTTCAGCTTTCAGCTAGCTTTTCAACTTTCAGCTAGCTTTTCAGCTCATGAATTATCATATTACTCCATTATTACAAATATATTTAACTTTATTAGTATGTTTAATTATTAATTAATATATTATTATTTTAATATATTTCTACTATTATTTTTAATAAATTTCATAAATTTGAATATAAAATTTATATATATTTTAATATATATCGGTTCAACCGGTGACTCATTGGTTCAACCATTGACCCAGTGACTCAGTGCCCCGACCGAGTCAATGACCGGTCCGATTTTTATAACATTGGTTAATGATGATATATACCTGAGTGGACGGTTTAGTGAGACAGTTCTTGTGAAAACTATTAATCCTAACTGTATAATATCATAAATATATAAGCAAAAAAATGTTTTACTCAACTTACTATTAACCATCCATTATGATTATATATTGCTTAAGATTAATTGTTCTTACATTTTCATATTCTCATATGCTTTTATATATTTTTTATTTGCTAAGCAAAGAATAATTTTATATAAAAAGAGTACAAGGGGTACTCTAACCCATGTACAAAGCTAAAGTGAAATAGAACTAGTCCCAGCAATTAACTGATTGACTAGAAAATACAAGGAAGACAATACACCAAGCAATAAACCAACAGCATAAAAATAACCATTCGGGAAATTCAGCAAAGGACAAACAGGATGATGGTGTAGATGCCCAAGATGAGAAAGGGTAATCAAAATCACGATCCTTAGATTTCAGCCAGTTCCAAAAGCTTTTATATATATTTATGTATATATAAGGGGGGTTCAAATTACACCAGTGTAAGTTACACCAAGTAATACACCACTAATAACTATAAATTGAATGTGTTTTTTTTAGTAATCCAACCATTGAATTATGTTTATTCACCATCATAGTTATTTGTGTCAAATTTTATAAAATTTTGAAATTAATAATTTGATAATCAAATGGTTGAGTTTTTCATATATTTTAAATGTATATATAACGTTACACTTGAGACATCTCAATGACATATCAAATAATTTCAGATTAATGTAAAATTTTATATGTATGATCTATTTGATAGTAACTTTCAATCAAACAGTGCATTACTTAATATGATGATCTATTAAAAAATTATTCAGCGGTGTAATACTTGGTGTAATTTACACTGGTGTAATCCCTCCTCATATATATATATATATATATATATATATATATATATATGAGGAGGGTTCAAATTACACCAGTGTAAGTTACACCAAGTATTAAACCGCTGATAACTACAAATCAAATGTGGTTTTTAGTAATCCAACCGTTGAATTATGTTTATTTATCATCATGTTTATATGTGTCAAATTTCGTAAAATTTTGACACCAATAACTTGATAATCATGATGGTTGGGTTTTTCATGTATTTTAAATGTATATATAACGTTAATCTTTAGACATCACAATGACATATCAAATCGTTTCGGATTAATGTAAAATTTTATATGTATGATCTATATGATAGTATCTTTCAATCCAACGGTGGATTACTTAATACAATGATTCATTAAAAAAATATTCAACGGTGTAATACTTGGTGTAACTTACACCGGTGTAAGTTGAACCCTCCTCATATATATATATATATATATGGGTGGGGATCAACTTACTCCAGGAGTAAGTCTGCCAAAGTTACTCCGCTTAATAACTCTTTGTAGAATGTGAATTTAACAAATCTAACCGTTGAATAATGTGATATTAATATGAGGATTATGCACACCAAAATTTTAAATCAATTGGAAATTCATAGGTATGTGATCTTAGAGTTGATATTTACTTGTACTTTAAAAAGTATATTGTACGTTAAATTAAAATGATTTGATGAAATATCAAATAATTTTTAAATTTTATGAAATTTTGTAGGTTTGATCTACTTAATGAAAACTTTTAATATGACGGTTGGATTGATAAAATTCACATTCTACAAAGAGTTATTAAGCGGAGTAACTTTGCCAAGACTTACTCCTGGAGTAAGTTGATCCCCACCCTATATGTATATATATAGAAAAGAGAGAGGGTCAGGATCCGTTTACACCAGGTGTCAAACTTTAAGAGTTACACCTCTTAATAACTTTTTGTAAAATGAAAATTTAACCAATTCAACCGTTGAATCACATTATATTACCATCATGATCATGTATATCAAATTTCAGATAATTTCGATATTCGTAAGTATATTTTCTAATAGTGGACTTTTACTTATATTTTAAAAACATATACGTTAAAATAAATTAATTTGATGAAGTATCAATTAGTTTTCAATTTTTATAAAAAATTTTAAGCTTGATCTACTTTATAAAAACTTTTAATTCAACAGGTCAACTTGTCGAATTTTCATTTTATAACGTTTGGCAATTAAAAGTATTAAAAAAACAGAAACATTAGTCCTGTCACATTCATTATTACTACTTTAATAATTAAAAAGCATATATGCTCTTTCTTTTGTTATAATTTGTTTTTTGACGGGTCACAAATACCAAAAATTATTGGCATGGAAATACTTTTCCCCAACCCAATGCCTCTTCCTAAGCAGTAAGCAGGTAGTGGAAGGTGGGATAATTTTCGTATCATTCCAGTTCTCCGCAGTGGAACAAGGAATCGTCGTATATTTTAATATGCACCCACGTAATATTGATCTTTATAATAATTTATTTATTATTATTATTTTCTAAGAAGTCTAAATAGTAGTCAAAATACATTGGACTAAGAAAGTTAAAGTTCTTTTAATATTTATATTTTTTTTTTCATTTATATACTTAATTTTACTTAAGAGAAAACGTACGTTGATATATATAATATGAGGAGGGTTATAATTACAAAATATTACATACACAACAACCAATGGCATACAAACACCGATTAAGTTACATTACACCAGTGGTTTACACCGCTGAATATTTTTTTAACGGATCATTGTATTAAATAATCCACCGTTGAGTGAAAGTTACTATCATATAGATCATACATATAAAATTTTACATTAATCCGAAATTATTTAATATGTCATTGAGATGTCTCAAGATATATATATTATTTTTGCATGTTTCTGCTATATATCTTTCCTATATTTTTATAATTCCTTGATTATATATATAATCACTAAAAAACACATTCGATTTGTAATTATTAGTGATGTAATACTTGGTGTATCTTTATATATGTGTGTGTATGTATGTATGTATGTATATATATAAAGAGAAAGGTTCAAATTACTGTAAGTTACACCAAGTATTACACCGCTAATAATTATAAATCGAATGTGTTTTTTAGTTATTTTATATATATATATATATATATATATTATTATCCATAACATGAATGTTTGCAATTAGAACACAATTAAGCACTCCCTTAAAGAATTCCCACAATCGCATAAAAAATATTTAAAAAACAAAACAATAATAAGTTAATATTGTTTCTATCATATATATTTATATGAATCAATTATCAAAGAGTTGTGGCTCAGTTGGCAATGTAGGTTGAGATTTTGGGGAAGAGCTCCCGGGTTCGATCCCCACTAAACATATTCTTCGTGAGGGGATGATGAGCCTTAACTGTGACTAAGTCCCGAACAGAATTGTCCCTAGTATAGAGGATACATGTGGTTTACACAAAAAATATATATATAGGTCAATTTACATAAATAATGATTTTATGAATTTTATTAATCATTTGAATCTTTAATAATAATAATAAATTTGATTTATAGTTTTCTTAGTTTTCTATAATTTGTATATATTATTTTCTATCTGAGCTATATATATCTTTATTCTTTAATGTATAGATCTTTGACTAACTCTATATCTGCCCTAAATCTTCAATTGGCCAGAGTTTATTATCTTTTTCATGAGGAATTGCCACATTAATTTTCTCACGCGCTCATGTTTTCTAATTCGTTTTTTTTATATGACTATCAATATGTGTGTGTTTAAGTGAATATTTACAAATTTGAGTTTGGATTTAATAATTATATAAATAAATTAATTTTTGTTTAAAAATGAGCTTTTTTTTCTATCGGTTTAAATCCAACATATTTCAACCTAATATCTTACTTAAAGATAATTAAGTATGTGTCACTTGAACTAACCGACACATTGTGTTTAAAAGTGAGTTTGATTTTTTTTTTTGACAGAAACACAAATTGCTATTAAAATAGAGAACACTGGAAAATGTCCAGTGACACCTCATTCAAGATACATGAAGGAGTATCCTCTAACCAAACCATATCAGGATGCAAACAGGCAAACCTGGCTAAGGAGTGGGCTACTCTATTACAATTGCGTAAGGAATGATTGAAACTTAAAGAAAGAAAATCAACTGAAAAAGCAAGGCAATCAGATGCTAGTAATTCAAAGGGTGATGATCCTTTAATTGGACGATTAATAGCCTGAATAAGTGGAAGGCAGTCTGATTCAGCAATAAGGTTGAGAAAACTCATTTCCTTTGCAAATTGAACTAATCTCAATCCATATGCTTCTGCTGTGCCCGGGTCTGATCCACATAAAATGCGCCAAGTAGCAGCTCCAAGGACAATTGCCATGTGATCTCTAATCACCACATGCTGCACCCTAATGATCATCCGACATCATGGCTACATCCGAATTCAATTTATAGGTGCCTTCATTCTGTGGCTTCCAACCGCAACTACCAGGGGCACGTGGGATGCTCAAATTAATTGGGAGATTGTAATTAGCATCTCTAAATTGGCGAGCTTGGCTGATGGCAGTGTAAAGCACCTGTTGCAAGGGAATATTTACCTCCTCAAACACCAACTTATTGCGAGAATTCCAAATACTATAAACCATTGAGGCAAAAAAAGAGCCAGCATCTCTGTCACACAATAGTAATGCATTATCAATCCAATCAGCAACTTGGACATTATTCATATATATGGGCTCAACCTTAAGGGAGAAAGCAACCAAAAATCCTTAACCCATTGACATTTAAAAAAGGCATGTTCCATTGTTTCTTCATACTCATTACACCGGGGACATAGTGGAATAATTTGCAAACCTTTTCTAAATAAGTTGGACCGAACAGGAACACATCCTTTCCGCAGTCTCCATAAAAAGTGTCTATGCTTTGGGATAGCTTCAATTTTCCAAAGCTTCTTCCACTTGTTTTGCTCCTCCACATAAACACCACTGGATGAGGGACCACCATTCTCCAATATTGAAGTAATAAAGTGATACCCAGAACGGACAATAATTACCATTTTTTGTCCCCTCCCAACAGAGCATATCTCTTCTAGAATACCGTGGAATTGGGATAGCTAAAATTTGCTCAACTTCAAAGTCTAAAAAGGAACACTTCACAAGATCTTCCTTCCAGCAGTGAGAATCATGATCAATTAATTAATCCATCTACAGTTGAGACATCAAGTTGACCTGTATTTGTAGACCATACACGATGCCCAGGCTGAATGGGCAGCCACCAGATGTCCAAATATTTATAGATGCACCATCCCCTACTGTCCAAAATGTGCCCGCATTAAGAACCCATTGGGCTGAATGAATGCTGCGCCATGTGTAGCTCGGTACATACCCAATTTTTGCCTTCAGAAAAGTTGATCTGGGAAAGTATTTAGCTTGAAGAGTCCGTGCCATGAGGGAGTCCTTACAAGTCATCAATCGCCACCCCTGTCTAGCAAGGAGAGCTAAATTAAATGAGTTGAAACTTCGAAAACCCATACCACCCATTTGTTTTGAGGAACTCAGATGCTTCCACGATAGCCAATGATTTTTTTCCCCTTCGTTACTCCCCCACCAGAACTTATTAACCATTTTTCAATATCATCACACAATTTCATAGGGAGAAGGAAACAACTCATGATATAATTTGGAATAGATTGAACGACTACCTTAATCAACACTTCTCTACCTGCTGAAGAGAGAAAATGCTCTTTCCACCCTTTAAGCTTTTTCCACACCCTATCCCAGACAAAATCAAACACCTGAGACTTCGATCTACCTACAAATGTAGGGAGACCCAGATAAGTGGAATGGTTGTCAACAGCCTTTACTTGAATCCAACTTTGGAGCATAATTTGTCTGTCAAGGGGAATATTTCGGCTAAAAGACAACTCTGACTTATCAAAATTGACCAGTTGACTAGATGCAGCTTGATATAACTCAAGAATATTAAGGATGAGATGAGCCTCTTGATCAATACTTCTAAAAAAGATAATACTATCATCGGCAAAAAATAAGTGAGTTACTTCTGGTGCCCCACGGGCAATTCTTATACCATGAAGGGATGAATCAGCCTGAGTCTTAGCAGTAATCCTGAGAATACTTCAGCACATAGTATGAACAAGTAGGGTGATAAGGGGATCTCCTTGTCTCAAGCCCCTTTTCGGAGAGAAATAATCACAGGGATGACCATTGAGAAGGACTGCAAAGGAAACAGTAGACACGCATCTGATGATTAAAGATACTAACCTCACAAGAAATCCCATAGAAAGAAGAGTGGCTTCAAGAATAACCCATTCAATTCTATCATAAGCTTTAGCCATATCCAGCTTGAGACCCACATAACCCTTTCTTCCCTTCCTTTTTTCCGCATACAATGGAAAGCTTCAAAAGCAACAAGAGCATTATCCGTGATCAGACGAACAAAAACACTCTGATTAGAACTGGCAATGTTGGGAAGGATCAGCTTCAGTCTATTGGCAATGGTCTTTGTTACCAATTTGAAGATAACATTACATAACGAGATGGGCCTGAAATCCTTTGTATGATTGGTTTTTTAACTTTTGGAATCATACAAATATGTGTCTTGTTAAACTCTGACTGGTCCAAATCATTATTGAGGATGCTCATAACAGTTTCCAAGCACTGTGGGCATACAACATCCCAATATTTGGTAGAAGTAAGCTGGGATCCCATCAGGACCAGGTGCAACCCAAGCTTTCATCTGTTTAAGTGTCACCAGGACCTCATGTTCGGATAATGGGTTATCCAAGATACGTGCCATAGAAGGAGAAACTCGGTTTTGAACAACAGAAGTTGCTTCTTCTATTCTGTAAGGGTTACACGTGGAAAAGAGATTAACAAAAAATTGAGTCATCACTGTAGCTATTTTTTCCTCATCATCAAAATGCTGGCCATTGTCATCTGTGATGGAATCAACCCAGTTTCTCTCTTTCCTCTGACTAGCTTTAAGATGAAAAAACTTTGAATTTTTGTCTCCATATTTGAGCCAAGAGACCCTACTTCGCTGCTGCCAATATATTCTTCAGCTTCCAACAAATCATCTAGCTTGGCTTCTTCCATCTTTAAATTAGCTACATTTCCAGGGATATGAAGGTTGGCACTCAAACTTTTAATTCTTTCCTGACACTTATTGATTTATCTGGGAATATCACCAAATTTCCTATCACCCCATTGGTCCAACTCTGAGAGGCATGATTGAACTTTCAAAGATAGATTGTCGGGTGAATGATGCCAAGCCCGAGCCACTTGTGCGCCAATATCTGGATATTGCGACCATACTTCCCCAAATCGAATTACCCTCTCCAAACGCCTTCTTGGTGGTCTTTGCGTTGATAGAACAATGAGTAAGGGGGAATGATCTGATTGGTGTCTAGAAAAATGAAAGTTCTTCGCAGTAGGGTAACAGTAAAAAAAGATGAGTTGTAGATTCTAAATCATGCCCACACCAAACACAATCTGATCATTAGAGTCTTGAATAATTTTTCTTTTAACCAAATTTTGCTTGGATAGTATTCTGTCTAGCAAGACCTTCCACGCAAAACCTGAAACCTTACAAGGAATGAATTTACACCAAATGTATTTATGCAATGGAAATGCTGCAAAAACTCCCTCATTAACAATAGCTTTATAAGTTAATTTCATTTTATATTGACCTTCATCACCTCCCTTCCAACACCAAGAATCATGTTGTGAACTACGAATCTGGACCTCATTCAGTTCCAAAATTAACTCTGACAACAACTGCAACTCCCATTCAAACAAACTCCTCCTCCACCCCCAATTCCAAAGGCGAGCCCCATTTGACATTAATGCCATATCAGCAACAGTCACATCCTTATCAATTGTAACTGAAAAAGCCTACTAAAACGATCACATAAAAGATCACACCAACAATCCTTCCAAAAGGATGTATTCTTCCCATCTTCCACTACCTTAACACATCTACTAGAGAACCACTCATGTGCAATAGTATCACCATAGTCAATTGACCACAAATCTACCCACCATCTAGACCCAACAACCTTCGCTCTCACTTCTCCCTCTTACACCAGACTCACCATATATAGAAGACACCACCCGCTTCCACAGGCTACCCCTCTCCACTAAAAGCCTCCATCTCCATTTCCCTAATAAAGCAATATTAAGGAACTCTAAGCCCAAGACCCCATGCTTCTTTTCCCTAACTACAAAATATCATCCCATGCCACCCAATGTATGAAGGGAATCAAGCATGTGGTCAGGGTGCAGCGGAAATAAATGGATTCCCTCCCTTGTTATAATCGTTTTGCGAAAACATGAATCAAGGCATAAAAGGTATTGAAACGAAAGGTCGTACCTTATTAGGATTATAAACGAGGCAAGTATAGCCACTTCTCTATTGGTATCCATGCCAACAGCCGTACTAGGAAACCCTCCTCAGCTCTGCTAGTAGCCTTAGAAAGTAAGAAGCGATTGCTCATGTGTATATGGGGTAGTACATCTTATGCTCTATTTATAGAGTGGTGGCTAGGGTTTTACCCCTCACTCACTTAACCCTTATACTTATGGGTCTGGCCCATAATGTTATAATAATTCTAATTAAATTAAATTAGAATTATTATCCTTTTCCTAATGGCTTGTTGTATGCGTGTGACCCAATAGGATTTTAATATTTGGTTATGGTATTAAATAAAACTCTTTTATATTTAATATCATAAATAGTGAGCGGTATCTAGCAACACATCACTATCCAAATATTGAGATTATCAATAACCTTGATAAATCCTTTTTCATATAATAATTATATGCTCCGTCCCTTTGTCCAAATATCTAATTCAACACAAGGGCATGGATTGTGTCAACCTTGTATAGTTCAATTTATATTTTCTTGATCCCCAAGTAGACTGTACAGAAAATAAATATCTCATATTTATTCTCCTGAGCATGGCCATGCATTTTGCAGTCTCACTTTATCAAGAGGCCTACAGATATAACTCCTGTTACATAGGAGGGACAAATCCCATCTAGGGCACTCACATTCCTCCACATAATTTATTATATATCCAAATACCAACTTTATGATCACTCTGTTACAGGCAACGTTTGTTGATATTCAAAACATATAATTCCTTATGTAGGAATCGTAGTGATTTCAGGTCGAAGGACTTCATATAATATTTATCAATTTAAGAAACGTTCATGACACTTATGTAACAACCCATGCAACGTTCTTAAGGTGGGTCTGTCCAATACACCATTACTCTTAATGTGTACCTATGTGAGCACATGATATCTCATATCCATGATCCGTGAGATGTTATCATCAATGAACTCACATACTAGTCTAAATGCATCTTTGTCCTGAATGATACCTTGACTAGGACTATTTAAGAATAGTTCTTCATAAAATCTCACGATCAAGTCATCTACTTGATTTCTATGAAGTTTAAGCTTACTATTCTACGGACAATAATTATATTCTAAAAGAATAAGTTTGCCTTTATAAAATAACATGATAAAAGTGATGCATGTTCATAAATACAAGTCTCTAGTGCATATTTCTAACAATGTATTTTCCTATGTTCATCGTCCCCTCCTCAAAGAAATTTTTTAAATAAAGAGTCAAGTTGGGAAATTATACCTTTTGAAGCCTTGAAGAAAGAAGAAAATAGATCGGAAGTGAGTGGAGAACTGATTTCAAAAGAACGATTCTACCACCAAAGGACAATGTCTTGCACTTCCACCCTGATAACTGTTTCTTCACCTTCGTAATTACATGATCCTCAGTCTTCAATCTCTTTGGATTTGCACCAATGGTAAACCCAAATAAAAAAAAAGGAAAGGACCCAACTCTACAATTCAAGAATAAAGCCATATAGGCCAACCAACTTTCATCAACATTATCTCCAATCAACTTACTTTTATGGGAATTGACTTTAAGCCCAACCAATGGTTCAAAGAGTTGTAACACAGATTTAATGGCCTAGATATTATTCAAAGAAGCCTCACCCATGAAAATTGTGTCATCAACATATTGTAAAGTGAGAGTAGAACATGGTCCCTACCAACATTGCACCCCTTAAACAATTGCAATTGAACTGCTTTACACACCAATGAATTAAGGCCCTTAACAACAATTAAAAACAAAAATGGAGCCAAAGGGTCACCCTGTATCAACCCCCTGCCAATTTGAAATTCACCAGACGGACTCCATTTACGAGAATTGATATTCTCGTAGTACTCAAACATTCATGTATCCATTGTCTCCACTTCAACGGGAACCCCATTCTTTCCAACACAAATTGGAGAAAATTCCAATTAACAGAATCATATGTTTTCTCAAAATCTACTTTAAAAAATAAGCATGATTTCTTCTCTCTTTTTGCCTCTTCAAGAGCTTCATTAACAATCACAACACTATCAAATATATATCTTCTTTTTACAAGAGCAAACTGACAATCAGAAATGATCTTACCAATCACCTTACTCAATCTGGTTGCCAATATTTTGGCCACCACTTTATACATGCAACCTATTAAAGAAATAGGCCGGTATTCCTCCACTTTCTGAGGACAATCTACCTTTGGTACCAGAACAATGAAAGAACTATTGCTTCCTTTAACAAATTTTCCATGAGAGTGAAATTCATTAAGCATGGCCAGAAAATCATTTTTCAAAATGATCCAGAAATCTTTGATAAAATTAAAATTGAATCCATCTGGTCCTGAACTTTTTGAACCTTCACAATCCCAAACCGCATCCTTCAATTCTTCCTTAGAGAAAGGCAAGATCAAAGATGTGGCCTCTTCTTATGACAAATTTTTAAAGTCTCAACCAAGTACGTAGTACAGTTAACTAATTAACAACAAATTAAATAACCAAATAGAATGCACATTCATTCTTTTTACTAAAAATACATAAAAAGGTTTGCAATTTCCAAACTATGACTAAGTTAGTTATATATCAAATGATGTGGATTATAATTGTGTCTAATTAATTTGATAATTTATTTATTTGTTGAATGTTTAATGACCATCAGAACTCTAATAGCGTTTTAGTTTTTTTTCACATAAAATACAATTTTGTTTGAACTTGTTTGTGTAAATTATTAAAATCATTAGTTTAAATTTTCTTATTTTAAATATTTGAGTAGATAATGAATGTATAATAATAATTTATGTATAAAAATAAGGAAATAATACCGTGTTCAATAATTTTTTTATATCAACAATATATATTTTACATAGAAAATAAACAAAAGTAACTATCTTTTATCTATAACTCATTTAGATTCTAATTCTATAAATATAAAAGTAAACTTGTTAAAGAATTCTCAACATAAAAAATATATAATTGTAAATTAAAAAATTAATTGAATCCAATCAATGTATTTTTAAATATGTTATGATATTTATAAAAGGAAGAAATTTTAGTTTGAAAAAAATTATTTTATAGGGGTATGTATGGCAACGAGAGGAGGCTGTTTAGGTTTTCATCCCTACTCCCAACCCTATCAAAGGCAGGGTACGAGTTTAGAGAGGGCGATGATGAAATTATTATAACCCCATAACTATATCTATATATAACCAATCTGATTTAATCTAATATAAATAATAAAAAATGAGTCGAAAAAACAAAAAATTCGAGAAGTCACTATGCCAAAAAAGCTATTTAAGGGCGCTTCCGTGCAGCATAAAGGGCGCTTCCGTGTGCCCTAATAGAAACTGCTCTTGTTTGGTCGTTAAAACGAGGGCGTGCTCAGAAGTGCCCTGACGGAAGGAAACGAGGGCGCTTCTAAAAACACGGAAGCACCCTCTGCAAAGTGTCGGAGAGGAGGGCGCTTCCTTGGAGTGCCCTGGTTGGCCAGGACAAGGGCGCTTCCTTGAAGCGCCCTCCATATGCACATGACGTGCATATGGAGGGCGCTTCAAGGAAGCGCCCTTGTCCTGACCAACCAGGGCGCTACAACGAAGCGCCCTCCTTCCCTTTTTTTTTGCTCTATAATTTAGATGAAGCTGTGAATACAGTATTTCACACCTGCAAAACTCAATGCAGCAGCCATAATTTCATCCTTGAAATTAATGTCAAAAGTTTTGAATTATATGCTTAATATATACAACATCCTTAACCAAGACTAAGTCTAGTTTTAACCTATAAAAAATTTGGCAGAGTTTCCTCTGTTTTTACAAGTTTTCCCAATTTAACAAACACCTGTAAAAATCCATACCAACAGCCAGAAAGCATGTCATGAAAGTAATGTCAAAAGTGCATAGAATATGCTTAACAAACAACATCCTAAACCATGAATAAGTGTACTCATTATAAGCAAAAAAAAATTGGCAGAGTTTCCTCTTTTTTTACAAGTTATCCCAATTTATCAAACACCCTGTAAAACTCCATACCAGCAGCCAGAATTCATGTCATGAAACAAGTGCTTGTCATTAAAGTATATAACATCAAATCAAAGTATACAAAATTGAAATTGAACTTATCATTAGTTAACATCTTTGTACAACATTTTCATATTAATAGTACATGTGTAATTACTTACCATCAATAATTACAAATCAATCACAGACAATTGGTTACAACATGTTTTGCCCATTCTTCTCTAACCTCATCAAGTTGCTCCGCAGTGTAACTCGGGCATCGGTGTTGAGCAAAGTACTATATAAAAACCCAAAATTTCATTTCATTAATAGAAGTTCTAAATGGGGATAAAAATACTTGTTATAACAATTCCAAATTACCTCTCTTGATATAGTGAGTGCATTTTGATGGATTATCTCCTTCATGAAGGTTGCCTCCCCTCCTCGGTCTCACCATTGAATGCTTTTTTCCATCCCTATAACGATGGGATAAAGGCAAAAAATTACGATGACCCTGGAATACATTTTTCTTACAATACGCTAAACGCATCCAGGAAGTATTTTCATCACACACAGGACATGCACACTGACCCTTTACACTATAGCCAGAGACAAATTACCATAGGCCGGAAAATCGTTAATCGTTCCAAACAACATTGCCCTCAACAGAAAAGATTCTTCTTTGTAGCCATCATAGACCTCTACTCCAGTATCCCACAAAAGCTTCCAGTCTTCAATCAATGGTGCCAAGTACACATCTATATCATTACCCGGTTGTCTGGGCCCAGATATCAACATGGACAACATCATGTATTTGCGCTTCATACAAAGCCATGGAGGTAGATTATATATCATCAATAACACCGGCCATGTGTTGTGGGTACTAGATTGGACACCATGCAGATTCATTCATCTGTTGATAAGGCAAGTCGAAGATTTCTTGCTTTCTCCCCAAAAGAGGGGTACTCATCATCTATCTTCCTCCACTGTGGAGAATCAGCGGGATGCCTCAACATGTCATCCTTGACTCGTTCATTTGCATGCCATGTTAAGTTCTTTGCATCGATGGCACTACGGTACATCCTTCGAAACCTTGGAATTATGGGGAAATACCAAACCACCTTTGCTGGTGAAGTCTCTTTCTTATAACGAGACTCATTGCATTTAGGACACACTTAATGATGCATGCTCATTTCTGAACAAAATGCAATCATTGGGACAAGCATGAATCTTCTCATAAGTCATCCCAATAGAACGTAACATCTTCTTTGCCTCATAAGTTCTGTTAGGCAGCACATTGTCCTCCGGCAACATCTCCTTTAGCAATGTCAGTAAATCTGTGAAACTCTTGTCAGACCATCCATTTGATGCTTTTAAATTATACAGCTTCAACACCGCGGACAACCTTGTGTACTTGGTGCACCCGTTGTACAGTGGTTTTTCTGCATCACTAACCAGGGTATCAAACATCTTTGGGCAATCTCTAAGGTCCTCTTCAACGACGTTTCGAATATCGTCAATTCTGTCACAATCATCTCATCCGGTCCCAAACTCATCATCACTAGGTTCCACATTGACATTATTCCTCCCTCACCACTATGTTCAATTGCAGTCTCACCATGATATGTCCAACATGTGTAACTCTTATCAATTTCGAAACAGAAAAGATGGTTCCTCAACTCCGCTACACTTAGTTGGTTAGAACAAAAACACTTCGTACAAGGACACACAATCTTTCTAGGATTTGTTGCATGGTCAACAGCAAACTTTATGAACATTTTCACTCCTTCCTCATACTCACTTGTTAAACGGTTTGCAAACATCCAAGAACGATCCATATTCTATATATCAACAAAACATCAAATCATTTATAAATTGACTCGAAAAACAACCATAATTTATATGTAATAACAAATTACTTTACTACATGCATAACTAATTAATTCTAAAAATTTGAGCAGCATTTCAGCTTATTGTTTTAAGTATCACAAATTTATGCAACACATTTCCAATCTTAATATCAACAACTATATCAATATGAAAACAGTGGTGCAGGCAATAATTCAGTTGCAGAAAAAAGGGTGCAAGTAGTGAAAAAAAGGGTGTAATCAGTAATACAGTTGCAGAAAAAAGGGTGCAAATAGTGAAAAATGAGGTGCAGCCAGTAATATGGTTGCAAAAAAGGGTGCAAATAGTGAAAAAAGGGTGCAGTCAGTAATATGGTTGCATAAAAAGTGTGCAAATAGTGAAAAAAGGGGTGCAGTCAGTAACATAATTGCAGAAAAAAGGGTGAAAATAGTGAAAAATGGGATGCAGTCAGTAATATGGTTGCAGAAAAAAACCCTAACTAGCTAATAGAAAGATGGAGGTGGAGGAGCACCTACCTCACCTTGCTGCGGCTGAGGACGACGGAGGAGGCAGTGGAGCTGCTTCTGCTGCAACGACGACGGAGACTTCGCGACGGAGGACGGCTTCTTGCTCGCGGCTGCGAACGGTGGAGGCCGGCTGCAACTCGCGGCTGGGAACGGAGGACGGCTACTCGCAGCTGGGAACAACGACGTCCGGTTGCTGCTCGACGGACGGAGGAAGAGACGAGATGGACGGAGGGAGACGACACACCACGGCGTGCGACGGACGGAGGAGGAAGGCAACGAAGGTAGAGAGAGGGAGGAGGAAAAGGTTTTAAGAGAGAGAGGGGAAACCACTGTGACGCGGAGAGAGAAAAATTAAAATAAATGGCCTCTGACATATGGGGAGGGCGCTTCCTGGAGCGCCCTAAATGGAGGGCGCTTCCAGAAGCGCCCTGGACACCTGTTAAAAAAATTAATAAACGCAGTTAAGGGCGGGGCGCTTCCTCGAAGCGCCCTTAATTACCAAATCAGAGGGCGCTTCCATGAAGCGCCCTTAAAATAAATTTATAAAAAAAAATTATTTCTCAGCTAAGAGGGCACTACGGTAAAGCGCCCTGGACGTTAATTTATAAAAAAAATTAATGCCCTGCTAAAAGGGCGCTTCAGGGAAGCGCCCTGCACATTTTAATTCCAGGGCGCTTCCGCCCAAATTTGAAGCGCCCTGAAGGTAAAACGTTCATTTGAAACACTTAAAAACACGGAAGCGCCCTAAAGGAAGTGCTCTTATATCCCAAATTTGGCATAATGAGTGTAAAAAACAATTTTTTTATTAAATTAGATTAATTTTTGAATCCTTTATTAAAAATCGACTCAATTCAATCCAAATCGAACTTATAATATATATCTAATAAATTACTTATCTGATTTATTTTATTATCTTAATTATACAATATCATTTTAATATCTCTAACTATATTAATTTGATTTTAAGCTACTTTAAAATTGGCTTTCGTGTCTTATGTTCTCCTTTTTATATGATTTTGAATATATTAACAATTTTGAATTCCAACAAAATGTGTATAAGAGAAATAAAAAAAAAATATTATTAATATAATTTTAAAATAAAACAAGACATAAATTAAAAGTAATTTAATTTAATTTTGCTAAACTTTTTTTTTGGTGACTAGAAGGGCCTAACAAGGCCAAGAAACAACAAAACCTAAAAGACCTATCTCTGGAAACAAGCACCAGAACTATCAGACATGAACAGAACTACAACCACACGACGGGAGAAAAGAAAATCTCCGGAACGGTTGATGCGCCTAGACCGAACTTGGCAAAGGCATCAGCCAGCTGATTGGCCTTCTTGAAAGTATGAATCCAAACCAATTCCTCAAATCTACCACTTATTACCCTTAATCTGATTCACAATTGGAAAGTCACTGTGTGAGGGCACCCATTTTCTACGAAATGCAGGGCCTGAACAAAGTCAGTCTCTAGAACCACCTTTGAAAGGTTCATCTGCAATCACAGCTTAAGACCTCTGAGGATTCCCCAGCTCAGCACCAACCACCGAGGCTTAACCCAGCTTATTCGTGAACCCAGCCAGCAACGAACCCTCACAATCATTGAATAACACCTCCTCAAGCCGCAAGCCATTCCTCTGAGAGACCGCACCATCTGTATTGATCTTGAACCATCCAACCTGAGGAGGATTCCAATAAATCGATGGAGAGACAGAGTTGTGCATAACCTAGGTGCTTCTGGTCGCCTCCGAAAGCATTCTAGCAGATTTAAGGTGAGGAGCAAACCCTAGCTTGAGTAGTAGTTATAGAAACACTGATTTCATTAAAAATCTTGTCATTTCTCATACGCCACATTTCTTCCACAATGTAACCGAAAACCAGATTTTCCTCAAGGAAGCACCATCCTTAGTTGGAGGACGACAGAGCAAATAGGAGCCAACTGTGTGTAGTTCGGGGTTCAAAGAACTTATGCAAAAAAGCCCCAGAAATAGAATTTTGTCCAGAGCCCACTTATTACAGGGCAGTCTCTAAACATATGCAACAATGTTTCATTTTCCATATTACACAGAGGGCAAAGAGCATTGTTGGTAAGTCTTCTTCTCACCCTCTCCACATTAGTAAAAGTCCATTTGATGCAATTTTCCAAATAAAAATTCTAATCCTGTGGGGGCCTTGCCACCCCCAAATCTTCCTCATTAATGGATTAGGGTTCAACATTCGTTAAGCAGAGATGTTTTCATAAGCAGAGCTTAAAGAAAACCAGCCATCTGAGGTATGATTCCATAATTATATCATTTCCAGCATCTTTAATAGGTGGTCTAATGTTGATGAAATGATTGCAAATATGCTGAGATAGAATAAAGTACAGTTATGATGTCCCATTCACCAGTAGGATTAGTAAACTGTTGAACAGTTAAATTAGATTCTTCTTCAGATAAGGGAATGAGGGCATACTGAGATAGAGGTTCTAACTCATGAATCCAAGTGTGGTTCCAAAAGGAGGTAGAATTACCATCCACAATTTTCTAAGAACAATGTTGTAGAAAATCTTTTCAAACAACACAAACTCCATGCCACAAACTTGAAGCCGGCCCTTTGTTTTGACATTTGGAATAGTAGCTTCTCCACAGTTGTACTTAGCTCTAATAACCCTAACCCACAAATCTTGAGGTTGATGGATTAGGCCCCAACAAATCTTCATCATGTATGCAGAATTTACATCCTTATGCTTTCTTAAACCAAGACCACCAACTAATTTGGGGACTACAAAGTCTATCACAACCAACCATATGAATGTTCCTTTTATCATCAGAATATCCCCAATAAAATCACGAGAATTTTATCAAGAGCTTCACGAGTAGCAGTAGGAAAATAGGCTGACTGCATAATATAAGAAGGAATGGAATTTAAAACAAATTGGTGAGTGTTAATCTTCTGCAAATGACGGGATTTGGATTTCCATCCTGATAGCCTTTTCTTTACTCTGTTAATAGTAGATTGAAAAGTAGACCGAGAGAAACCCTCTGAGTAAAATAGGGACGCCAAGATATTTCCTAGGTCTGTATTGTTGAAAACCTAAAACCTCAGATACCTCCTCTTTTACCTGCATACACACATTATTAGAAAAAATACTCTAATCTTTTCCTACTTACCTTCTGCCTCGAGCTTGAACAAAACAACTCAAGAATAGTGTTAATAATTTCAACCTGATCAATGTCAGCTTCAGAAAATAGAATCAAATCATCAACAAAGGTTAAGTGAGACAATAAAGGTCCATTTCTACCAATTTTAATTGGTTTCCAAATTTATGTTCCACTGCGAGATTTATTAAGTGAAAAAGTCTCTCAATACAAAGGACAAAAATGTAGGGAGAGATAGGATCACCTTGCCTGATACCCCTAGAAGGAATAAAAAGATTTAGGGCTTCTCCATTGAAGAGAATTCTCATATTGGAGTAGAAACACATTGATAGATAACCTGCCTCAATGATCAGGAATCCCAATCTCTAAAAGGGTATCATTTATAAAAGCCCAGTTTAATCATTTGCCTTTTCCAAATCCAATTTAATAGCCAATTTTGCTAAACTTTAATGATCTTATTTATAGTAAACTTTAGTTTTGCTTTTCACAATTTGTATTGGTGGGACATTCCTAATTTTGGCTAGGATGTTTCTTTTTGGGTGGAATCTATTATACATCCTTGTTTTAGGGTGTAAGGATCCTCTCCAACCAAGTTAGCTACAAAATAGCTACGACTTAGCTACGAATTTTGATTTCCTAGTTATTCCGTAGCTAAACTTGGTTGGATAGGATCCATATCTGTTTTTAGGGATGTAACTTACATCCATCATATATCAGCCATTGGATTGGTATTAAAAAGCGTGAACGATAGTGATGATTTATTATTGGTTTTCAGGTTGCCCATACATAACTAATATTTTCAAAATTCAAGTTGGTCCCTATATCATTTATATATCTATATACTCAATAAAAAATCCTTCACCCATATGCGCTATTCTCCTCCGCCTTCTTTTTTTTTACATTTCAACACTTTTATTTCTTCTTTCTCCTGTTTTTTATTAAACTTTTATTTTTATATTATTATATTAAAATAATTTTTCCTATTATTCGCTCTATTAATTTATTTTATTATATAAAAATACAGATTAAGAAATGCAATATATAAATGTGTTGTTTTACATTTAATTTAATTTTTTTTAATATTTATTTTTGAGTATTGAATTAATTTAATAGGGTATATTAAATGTTTATATTAAAATGTTTTTTAGTGATTAAATTAAAATTTTAAGTATATTATCAATTGTTGTGCTAATATCAGTCTTGTGGGTTGAGTATAAGAAGATAAATAGGAAGTATTTACTAAAAAAAGTATATATCAATTGTGGTGTGATAAATATTTTCTTAATTCAAATAATTCCTGCAGTTCTTTGAAAATAATAAACGGTTTTAATAACATGTGATAAGAATATTTAAAATGGAATTTTTTTATTAAAAAAAGTGTTCATTAGAATAGAAAATGTTATAATAAAAATTAAATTTTAATTAATTTCAAATATTAATAAATTAACATTTATTAATATTTAAAAAATTAGCATTAAAAATTTTAAATATGGAGAGATAAGATTAGAATTGAAGTTCATGAAATGAGAGAAAAGTTAAAAGTAATTAAGAGAAAAAATACGAAGTAAAACAATGTGAATATAAATAAATGATGTTTATGAGTATTAAATAAAAAGTTTTCAAATTGAAATGAAAAGTTTTGTTGTAAATTAAAAATGGTGGGGAAATTCATTTCATTGAATATATATGGGTTGGGAGTCAAAAGTTACTTCAGGAGTAACTCCTGGTAAGTTACTTCACTTAATAACTTCTTGTAGAATATAGGAATTTCACAAATCTAACTGTTCAATAATATAAATTTACATGATGATCATACATACCAAATTTCAGATAATTTGTACATTTGTATATGTATGTAATTTTACAGTCAATATTTACATATATTTTGAAAAGTATATTATACATTAATTTGAAGTTATTTGATGAAGTATCAAACGATTTTTAAATTTTATGAAAATTTATATACTTGATCTACTTAATCATAACTTTCAATTGAACAGTTGGATTGGCAAAAATCAACATTCATAATAAGTTATTAAGCGGAGTAACTTAAGAGTTACTCCTGGAGTAACTTGATCTCCACCCTATATGTCTATATTAAATCCATTAATGAGAGAAAGAGAAATGATCATATATTTAGAAAAAAAAATGGGGCTAAAAAAGTAATAGCCATTACACTTAATCCTTATGAAAAACGTATATAGAAAAAAAAAGAAGTATAGAGATAAACCAATCAAACGGTAAAGAACTACACAATATAATCATGCTGATGAGAAGGATCCTTGAACAATGTGGAAGCTACACTAAGTTGTACATACACACGATATTAACTCATATTCGTAAAGTTGATATAACATTTAAGATTTTCTTAAAACAATAACTTTGCAATCAATATTACAATTAACGTTTCACCGATCCATGAGCATGATATCCTTGTTTCGAGATCTTCTAACATATTCGGTTTGAATGGCTCAGATTTCATCGCACCCTTGTCTCCTAGCCTATATAAAGAGACTGTTTTCTAAGGGATGGACATTGCAACCTTTCTCTCTTCTCATTTCCTTCTCCCTATATATATATTTCCCCCATAACTCTCTCCTTCAATATTCTCAAACATAACATAAGAAATAAAACCCAAGTTCGAGTTCCCTTTATTCCAATTTTAAAGGATATTATGAGAGTAAGCCTTTGCTGCCCGTTCATGGATACCTCTACCTTCGAAAAAACATGCATTCGAAGGTCAAGGGTTTGCATGAATTGGGAGATGAGGTTGCCTTCATCTTTTTGTATTGGGGTGAAGGGAGCTCGAACAGGGCCTTTTTCAAGCCCCAATTTTTAACTACACATCCAATTCTCTTGTTCTATTTTTCAATTATTTGCCTTTTATACATTTTGTATGAGAGAATTCTGTTATTGAAGATGTTTTTTTCCTTGAATAAGATTGCCTGTGTTGTGAGGGAATGCAGCTATGTTAAATACTCGGAGGGAGAGCTTTGCCGCCCATAGAGGTCCTATCCGGCTCGACATGATTGTCTCCCGTGTGGAGGATACCTGTGGTCCTGCAAAAAAAAAATGTTATCTTCACATTGGTATCTAAACCTTGTTTTCCCTGTGGGCGCAGTTGATTTTATTTTATTTTTTCTAGTCAATTGAAAATCATGACCAAATTAGTGGTTGCCATATAACCCGGGTTGGGAGGAATCTTTTCTCTGGGCAGTTTTATTTAATTTAATTAATTATTATAAAGTATAATTCCCTTTACTACATTCACTGTGCAGGGTACCTTTTTAGCCATTATAATTTTTTTATTGTTTCTAGTACAAATTAATTAATATATTATCTTTGTTATTATGATAATTAAGTTATTTATGAACCTTTTTTTGTTGAACAGGCCAAGTTTCGGTTCTCTATAGCTTAATTGTTGTTTCCTGCGAGAGAAGCATGCCCCTTCCATGAAGTAACTTCAAGAGAGGAGCTTTGCAAAACTGATTATTATTGAAGCTAGCTACTGCCAAAGTTGGAGTTTCAAAATGAAAATTAATTTAATGTTATTCATGTAGTTTTAAAAGACTCGTTGATCCCTGTCAGATTCCTTATTTAATTATTGGTTATACTATATATATAATATATAATCCTTAATTAAATGATAGTGATTTGTTTATACTATTTGTCTCTCTTCTTCATTTCTCCAAGACTCCTAGTCAGTATAAGCAAGGTTAATGGAATGGGTAAAAGAATTCAATGGAACAAAGAGATGTCATGCTCAATGGAAGAGTTATTGTAGTCATGCATGTGAAGAGTTTCAACATTAACACAATATCGTTAAAAGAAATAGACATTAATGTAATTAGTGATAATTTAATTAATTTTTTAGTTAAATAAAAGTAAAATAAATTAATATTTTACTAATGAAAGTCATAAGAGCATAATTAAAAAACTGCACTTAGTTTTCCGTTGCGCGCGGATGCTCTTGCCAACTTGGGTCATAGCTTTCCTATGGGTTGCCAAGTTCTTTTTTATTTTCCTACTTCTGTTTCTATTTTGCTTTGCGGATTGTTCTGGTGTTGGTTTCTCTAAAAACATTTCTGTTTAGTAGGACTTAATCCCTCCCTTTCATTAAAAAAACACTTATAGAACACTTATTAGCATTTTTTAATAAACTATTTTTAAGGAATGACCTAATTATCATGGTTTCGGATAAGGAAAAATTATAACTATCTTATTTTTATATATTTTTTACAAAAATTATCATTATTATCTTTATCTAAAAGAAATGGTAATGAGTATTGTTAAGGGAACAATGTAAAAAGTAATCAATAAAAAGAAATACAATTATTATTAATGAATATGCCATAATATTTATTATTTATTTATTTTTATTAATTGAATTAATTTAATGGGGTATATTAATTGTTTATATTAAAATGATTTTGAATAATTAAATTAATATTTTAAGTTTTATTTTTCAATTTTTGTGCTCATATCAGTCTGTGGGTTGAGTACGAGATAAATAGGAAGTTTTCACTAAAAAGGTAAGTATATATTGTGTGTAAGGGTACTTTCCTGTTAGCCACGGAATAGCTACGAATAACTACTGATATTAACTACCAAATGATTTTTGTAGCTATTTCCTAGTTATTTGGGAGCTATTGTGCTCCAAATCCATTAATTGCTCTTTTATGTTTGTGGTGTGATAAATGTTTTTCTAATTCAAATGATTCCAGTAATTCTTTGAAAAAGAATAAACGATTTTAATAACATGTGATATGAATATTTTAATAACATTCTTATAAAAATTATTTTCAAAAAGCTTTTTGAAAACATTTGTCTAAAATCTTTTAAATAAAGATCAAAGCTTCAGACAGTGTCTGAACTGAATCACTGTCTAGAAGTCTTATGAACTCAGCTTGATAAAAGGTTTCGATTAAAATGTTTAGTTTATAAAAACACTATCAACCCGAGATTCTAGTGTGTCCCTACATTATTTTTTAATTATTTTTCTTTTATACATTTTGTAAGAGAGAATTTTGTTGGGATTGTAGATGTGTTTTTCCTTAAATAAGATTATCTGTTGTGAGGGAACTTGCGTTTTAGATTAAAAACAAATTACATATAACAAATATCATGTGATCTTCTCACATTGGTATCTAAACCTAGTTTTCCCTGGGCGCAGTTGATTTTTTTTAGTCAATTGTAAATCTTGACCAAATTAGTGGTTCCCCTATAACCCAGTTGGGAGGAATCTTTTCTCTGGGCAGTTTTATTTAAATTAATTATTACAAAGTATAATTCCCTTTACTACATTCATTGTGTTGTACCCTTTTTCAATTGTTATATAAAACTTTTTTGTTGTTTCCAGTACAAATTAATTAATATTATTTTTATTATTACAATTGATCAGTTATTTCTCAACCATCTTTATTGAACAGGTCAAGTTTCGGTTCTCTGCTAATTACTGTTTCCAAGGAGAGAAGCATGCCCCTTCCATTAAGTAAAGTCAAAAGAGGAGCTTTGCAAAACTGATTATCATTGAATCTGCTGCCAAAGTTGGAGTTGCAACAAATTAAAATTAATTTAATGTTATTCATGTAGTTTTAAAAGACTTTTTTGTTGATCTGGACAATACGTCTCCCTGTCAGTTTCCTCTATTTAATTATTGGTTATACTATATATATAATATATAATCCTTAATAAAATGATAGTGATTTGTTTACACTATTTCTCCAAGACTCTTCGCCAGTAAGCAGGGTCAATAAAAAATAAGACAAGCTTTGAAAATTGGAAAAAAAAAAAAAAACTATCCACTCTCTTATTCTATGTGTATTTAATTATCATGTGACCGGATCTCCATTTATATAAATATATTACTTATTGTCAAATTCACCATAGGAGCTTTTATTGTGTGAAGATAAGAGAATGAATTGAATCAGCTGAGTGATCATATTTTGTATGACATAAACTTCAATTGTTTAAAGCTCATAAACTGTAAGTTATCTGTGTGTTAATTAAGCTAAACAAGTACACCATGATCCCAGCAAAAAATCAACGATCTTTACAAAAATGTACAAGTAGTCCAACATTTTTATGACATTGCCATTTGCCAATATAATGGTACCATAGCTTGGTCCTTCTTTTTCCTGTATTCTTCAAGATTAAGCCTAATTTTCATGGGTGACATTGGGATTCATTAATGGCTAAAGCAATACTTATGTTTGATTATGGGCAACATTCTTTTGCAAAAAAAAAAAAAAGATTATGGGCAACTAATTTACAAAAAGATCTATATAAATAGATCAAATTTACAAAAAAAATATACAACTTAATTAAAAATTATTTCTTTAGTGAATAATTTCACCAAAATGGAGTGTAAAATTTCACCAAATTAAAGAAAATCCCAAAACTTTCCCCTTCCAAAACCTTAATTTCAGGGGTCTTTTTTCCAAGCAACTTTGCAATATAAGCTTGTTCTCCTAATTAAAGATCCGTGCATTTGTTTTGAAAGCAGGTGCAGAACAAAATCTCTTCAAAATAGAATTTAACCAATAGAGGGAGTGTTGAATAAGGGTTATATGTATTGCTCAGGTTGTGAAGATGAACCAGAATCCTCTTATCATAATTTTTTTGGCTATCGAATAAATTATAAGGTATGGTCAGAATGCTTTAACTGGCTTAATATTCAATTATTCATACTGCTATGCTATGCACTACAACTGCAAGGAGCATTTCATCTGATTCAGAGGACTTTCAGATTTCAATACAGGAAAAATAGATATTTGAAAATGAATTTGGTTTACAACACTTTGGTCAATTTGGCTAGGAAGAAATTATGTTCTATAACAAAAAAATAGTGGCCTTCTCCATTCAAGGCTCCCTGATTCTTTCCACACTCCTTAAGTTGTTTCTTGTTACTTTCACTTTTTATATCTTTTCCTTTGGTTGGTATCTGATTTTCACGGGGGACGATTCTAGGGTGGTAGTCCAGTTTATATTTTTTGCTTACAAAAGGTGAATAGATGATTTTATTTTTATTAAATAGTTTTTATATGACTATTTGAGTTTAATTTAAGGAACAATATGAATTTACAATACAACTTATATTAATTTCATTGAGAATATATCGATTTAAAGTTAAAAGGCAAAATTTTACATTACATGGTAATATCGATTTAAATTTTTATTATTTTCAAGTAATATTTCATAGAAACAACTGGAAATTATTTTAATATCAATTATTAATAAAATGAGCGCTAAATTTGATGATTAGAAATTTAAATTACTATATTTCCACATTTGGATCACGTGAACCATGGTCCACCGTAGACAAACTCTTACACGGGAGCTCTATGCATGTACACATGTTTGCTTTGTTTCAGTTCTGGGATGATATAGGACCTCTTTCTGAATTGTATATATACATGAATGAATAATGAATGCTTTCTAGGCTGTATCATTTGATTAGGATAGGAATATCTTTTTTGAGCTGTGAGTTTTCCTAATATAACTATGTGTAAGGGTTGAGTACGTGCCCCTTGTTCTACTCAATTTTTTTTTTGTTTAACCACAGGTATCCTCCACGAGAGACAATTTTGTTCGAGCCGGAAACATCCACATCATGGTGGGGCTAGCTCTCAGCGGTGATTTTTTCCATACACAAAACTCGAACCCGAAACCTTGCTTAAGGGGAATCAAGCATGTACCACTTTGAACCAACCCCGTTGGTGTGTTTCTCAATTTAGTAATACTATCTTCCTTTCCTTATAAAAAATAGTGTATTCGTCAAATTAATTAAAGCGGTTATGTTTTAATTAAGAAAGTAACATCGATCTAGCTACTTTGATTAGTTCTATGAGTTAGGAGTGATTTCTAACTAATGCAATTTGAAACAATGTATCCATGGGTGATTTTGTATCAATGAACTTCTCTAGATTTAATGTATGTTGAAGTACATTTTTTGGAGATTGAAGTCAAAATTCCAATTTGATAGCCTTATAAATAGGTGAATATTTATGCAATTCCTTGTTGAATGTTTAGAAATTTAATGATCCATGCATGATTATGAAAATCTTGAATGATTAGTTGATTATGGGAATTTTAAATTAAGATCCATTGTTAGCTTAATTGAAAATTTGAGCTAGCAGTGAGACATATATTTAATGTATAAGACTAAAGTTATAATTTTACACATTTTAAATAATTAAAACCAATAGTTATTTTCATTTTTGTACCAAATTTAATGACATGATAATAATGGACATGCCAATACTGTTCATTTTCAATATGCTTTATTATGTCACGAAACTATCTAAGTGATATGACTATATTCAAATGAATGCTTTTAGAAAGGAAAGTATCTGCTTAGTGCACGCACCAATGGGTTGAAAGACAACCAATACTTAGATTTGTAATCCAATCGCGATGATTGGTATGATCCTAAATGTAGATTTTTTTTTTTAATTATAGGTATCCTAATTTCACTCAAGTTGAGAATATCCACGTTATCGTGGGGCTAATTTTTTTATAAGGGTGTGTCTAGGGTGGACGATGTTTCACATAGTCCAAAATGTAAACATATAATAATTTAAATTCTTGACCATCAAATTTAATACTTATTTTATTAATAACTGATATTAAACTGGTTTCCAGTTAGTTTTATGAAATATTGATTGAAAAAAATAAAAATTCAAATCCATAGTAATGTGTAATATAGAAGATTCACATTTCAACTTTAAATTGATATATACTCAATGAAACTAGCATAGGTTGTATCGTAAATCCATATTTACTTTTAAATTAAACTCAAATAATTATATAAGAATCATTTAATAAAAAATAAAAAATAAAAAATATTTATTCACTTTTAAAAGTCAATTAAATGTACATTGGATTAGGTGGACCAAATTTATTTGGTCAATCCTAGAATCATCCTTTTTATAAAGGAATTTTTTTTCATACACCATACTCAAACCTAAAATTTTACATACAGTTTGTTTGGTTCAAACAAGGGGAGGTGAGGGAAGGGATTTTAATGAAGGGGAGGAGATGGGAGATGATATTTATCTTGTTTGGTTCGAGAAGGGGATGCGAAGCCTTCGTTTGGTTCACAAGGGGAGGGGAGGGAAAATAAAACTAATTTAAGTAATTTTGATTAATTTATTTTACACCCCCTTCCCTCCCCTCCAAATCCCCCCACTATTGGAGGGAGACAAAATGCTATCAGGGATTTTGGCCCCCTCCCCTCTCCTCCTAAAAATTGAACCAAACACAACAACTCTCTTAAAATCCCTCCCTTCCCTCCAAATCTCTCCAACCAAATAATACCTAGGGAATCAGACATATATCACATGAACCAAACACTCATTAGGTCCCCGACCCTAAATATAGTTGCGATATAATGAATCTTTCAACATCACCCAAACTATATGATAAAGAGAAATGCTATTTGTACAATAATATTTGTACAACATAGCATAATAAAGAAAGAGATATAATAGAAGAGAAAGAAGTGTAAGATGTGATGAGTGATATAATTAATGGATAGAGATAGAGATAAGTATATGTTCTTGTATAAGTGTGTTCTAAATAACATAATTAACTCTATTAATATTCAATGGTCATGCGATTTTAATTAGTCTTTTTTCTTAATTTAAAAACCCCAATCATCTTGCAAGACAACAATTAGTCAAGAAAAGTATAAAGAATCAACAAATTTATTTATTTAATAACAATGGGAAACAAGAGATCTGTTTGATATTTAATGTGGCTATGTCCTCTTACACTACCTTGCACGGAAACTATCTGGAATATATTTATTTGGTGTTATTGGGGTTTTTTCGTTCATCATTATTTTGGTTTTGCATTATTTATGGAATTTTTAGTTTGGAATCAGATGACAATTTTGTATGTATGTTGCTGCAGCAGTACTTGTAGTTTGGTTTTACTCTTTTGCCACTTGACCATGAAAAAATCATTATTGGTGTTGATGGATATCTTTAGATATAGCTAGATGATTCTTATACCGTTTCTAATGTAATTATAATATGTTGGCCATGGTTTCACATTGTTGGATTTTTTATTAATTAGTTGGGATTTGCTAGCTACTTTCATTATGTTCAGGATTGTTATTACGGATTTACTGTTGGGGAAGAGAAGCTACTAAATGTAGGGATCCGGATCCACTGTAGTGAAGTAGGACCCTGCAGCAGGATTAGCTACCGAATAGCTAGGTAACAGCTACAAAAACATTCTATAGTTAAAATTGATAGTTACTCCCTAGCTATTCCATAGCTAATTGGCTGCACCTCCTGCAACACTGCACAGATCCGAGCACTAAATGTAGATATTGCAAAGGGGTAATTTCCTTTATTTTGTTCCTGGCTGGATTGGGATTGGGATTTGGATTGTATATATGTAGTCAATTTTTGGTACAGTTGGTGAAGTCGGACGGCTCATATATTGAGATGATATTTTAATATCGATTTAGCATCAACATACGAGTTGTCCAATACCCATAAATATTTCTTGACTGCACCAAATTTGAGTCCGCTGGATTGTTGTTGTGTTCACGTTGTTTGATCTCTTATGGTCTTTAATTCTGCAGCCATTTGGTGTGAATCACTTGTCTTTGGTATCTGTGGATTATGTGGTTCTTCATACTATGATGCTCTCATTGGAGCTTGTTCTGCTCATAGTCTTATGGCTCTGTTTAATTTATTCAATTGTGAAAAAAAGTGTACCAATAACAGTAGGCAAAAGTTGGTAAAAGCTGCAAATATTTCTTGTAAGAGGGGATCGGGATTGGTTATCTCCATGATTTTTGGAATTTATTCGTTAAGATTTTTAGTTGGAGAAAATTACTCTAAATTGATATTTTAAAATTTAATCTAAACTTTCCAAGAAATGAATTTCTTTCTTTCTTTCTTCAAAATCTACTAAGAAGAAATTTTCAATTATTGATATCTTCACCAAATCTTTTCAAAAACCTAAAATAAATAAAGATAATTAGTGAGAGTAAGTCTACTCAAAATAATCAATAAAATGTTTTCATATATAATAATTAACAAGATCATCCAATAACAAAAAAGGGAAAAAAATATATAATCACCTTAAATCCTCAGCCTTTTAAATAGACATTATAAACTTTTATTTTTTTTTTTCAATTAACCCTTAAACTTCTATCATTATTGTAATATGTCATTTTATTAACATGAAAATAAATAATTAAGGAAATCAATCTTAACCTTTTGAGATTTTGTTTTAAAAATATTAAAATCATATTAAAGAAAGATTAAAAATTTAAAAAAATAAAAAGCCCTAAATTAAAATAACACACTTTCATGTTTCCTCTTTTTTTCTTTGATAAACCTATCATGTTTCTCTTTTAGAATTTCAAATATGCTTGAAATTGACAAAATTTAAGAATAAAAATTGTAAATTTTACTTTTTACGTGTTTTTTATATTTGAAACACAAAATATTCAAATGTTGAGATTAATTATGTTAATTATTTAACTTTATATTAATGAAATGACTTATTAAAATAATATTAAGAGTTTAAGGATTAATTAAAACCAATTAAAAGTTTATGGTGTTTATTATTTGTAAAAGGTCAGAAGACAAAAGTTGAGGGTGATTTTATACTCTTTTTTAGAAAAAAAAAACTCCTAAAATTAATTATTTAAAATAGTTGGAATAATCAATGAAATCTTTTTTTATTACCAAGAAAGCACAAAATTTGATCATAATAAATCCCCTAGTAAAGAATATATACTCAAAATTTATTATTCTGCAATAAATAGGAGAAACCGGCAGAAATTCAAATACTAAATAAATAAATTATATTAAAATTTCACACAATCATGCTGATGACAATTCGACCTTTTTTTTTTACGGGAAAACCAATGTATGCATTAGATAATAGGAGTCTATGGAAAATCCAAAGCCACCTGATTACAAATACAAGGAGGAGTGTCTTCTAACCAAACCAAGTCTGGAAATTGACAAGCATATTTTGCAAGGCAATGAGCAGCTTGATTGCATACACGTGGAATATGATTAAAAGAAAGAAAACGAAAGTTGTGACTGAATTGTAAACATTCTAAGGCGAGCATGTGAAGAATTGATGGCCCCTGTTGGTTGTGCTGGATAATTGAAATCAGAGGTTGGCAATCCGATTCTGCTTCTAGTTCTAAGAATCCCATTTCCATGGCAAATTGAAGGCCCGTTCGCAGCCCCAAAGCTTCAGCAATTGTTGGATCTTCAGCACATCTAAGGTGCCAGGTCGCAGCTCCCAGGACTATACCTTCACTATCTCTAATTATCGCCGAGGCACCCCAATGACCACTTCCCAAATGAGCAATATCGGTGTTGAGTTTAAAATCATTTGAACCTGGAGGACGCCACTGCACAGCTCGGTTTGGGGGCAGACTTGACGTGGGAGGGAACTGGGCATGCTTGGACTTTCTAAACTCTGCACATTGTTTTATGGCAAAGGAGACAAGTTGTGGGATAGGGATGTTGTGGTCTTCAAAGACAATCTTGTTTCTGCTAAACCATATACCATATAGGAGGGACACAAACAGCGAGCAAGTTTCAGGGTCCGCAGATTGGAGCATTTTGTCTATCAATGCCTGTAGTGTCATGTGAGAGCTATTAGGAGGGAAGTTCAGAGGTGATTGGCTCCAGAAATCCTTAGACCAGGGACAATGAAGAAAGGTATGATCAATTGATTCATCTTGTGCCTGACATCTTGGGCAAATCGGGTCAATGGCCATGCCTCTGTTAGCTAGCCTCTGTCTTACCGGAATGCAACCCTTCTTCAGTCTCCATGCGAGATGCTTATATTTAGGAAGAATTTCAACTTTCCAAAGCGCTTTCCATAGGGATTTATCTGAAGCCGATACTACCTCAGTGGAGGACTCATACTCCTGTACTTGTTCACAGATAAAATGGTAGCCCGAGCGAACCGAATACTCACCATATTTAGTTCCCCCCCAAAAAATTGCATCATTACGCCTGTGTAAGGGAATTGGAATGGCTGAGATTTGGTCCACTTCAAATTCTTGAAACAGAGATTGAAGCACCACCATTTTCCATCTTTTAGTGTCCTGGTCATGGGAGTGTCCACCATGCAATCCGCATACTCAAAGGGAGGGGGAGACCACACATGATACCCCGGTTGGAAGGGCAGCCAACCATCCCTCCAGATACTAACCGAAGTGCCATCTCCAATTGTCCAAAAAGTACCATGTTGTAATACCCACTGGACAGAATGGATACTCCTCCAAGTCTAGCTCGGGGCAAAACCCAAAGGAGCATGAAGGTAGTTAGATCGGGGAAAATACTTGGCTTTGAAAACACTGGGCCATAAGGGACTCTGGATTTTGGATCAAACTCCAACCCTGTTTAGCAAGTAAGGCTTGATTAAAATTATGGAAGGATCGGAAACCCATGCCACCTTGACACTTCGGCCTGCTCAATTTTTTCCATGATAGCCAGTGGATTTTCCTCTCGTTTTGTTTGCTTCCCCACCAAAACTTGATGATCATGGATTCTATGGAGTCACATAACGTTTGTGGTAGTAAGAAACATCCCATAATATAGCAAGGGATAGACTGAGCAACAGATTTAATGAGAACCTCTCTTCCTGCCACAGATAAGAATTTTTCCTTCCACCACTTGATCTTCTTCCAAACACGCTCCCGGACATAATCGAAAATTTGGGTTTTTGATCTCCCAACAAAAGTAGGGAGACCCAAATATTTCGAGAGATTATCTACAGCCTTAACTTTCATCCAGCCTTGGATCAAAATTTGTCTATCAGGAGGAACATTTCGGCTAAACGATAACTCTGATTTATCAAAATTGATTAGTTGGCCAGAAGCTTGTTGGTAGAGCTCAAGAACTTGGAGGATAGCAACAATCTCTTGATCTGAGCTTCTAAAGAAAAGAATGTTGTCATCTGCAAAGAATAAGTGTGTGATCTCTGGTGCACTCCTAGCAATCCTAATCCCATGTATGGAGGAATTAATTTGGGCTCTGTGGATGAGGCCTGAGAAAACCTCAGCACAAATGATGAATAGATAGGGGGATATGGGGTCTCCCTGTCTTAGTCCTCTTTTAGGAGAAAAATAGTCACATGGGAATCCATTCAACAGAACAGCAGATGATGCAGAATTAACACAGCTCATGATGAGGGATACTAGGTGATTGGGAAGACCCATAGAGAGCATGGCAGCTTCCAAGAAATTCCACTCAATTCTGTCATAGGTTTTGGCCATATCAAGTTTAAGGCCAATGAAGCCCTTCCGGCCTTGTTTTTCTTGCGCATATAGTGGAAAGTATCAAAAGCAATTAATGCATTATCAGTAATCAAACGACCAGGGACAAAAGCACTTTGCTGAAGACTAATAATGTCAGGAAGAATTGATTTAAGTCTATTAGCAATGGTTTTAGTCACAATCTTCAACAACACATTGCACAAAGAGATAGGTCTGTAGTCTCTAGCATGCTTGGGTTTCTTTATCTTTGGAATCATACAAATGTGGGTCTGATTGATAGGCCCAGGACTGACCCCATTATTCAGAATATTCATAATCAGAGAGAGACAACCTGTACCGACTATGGGCCAATACTGCTGGAAGAAAAAGGCTGGGAGTCCATCTAGGCCAGGGGCGGCCCATGGCTTCATTTGCTTAAGGGCTGTGATGACTTCATTTTCACAAAAAGGGGCTGCAAGCTTCTGGTGCATGTGAGAAGAGATTCTGTCTTTGACCACGAGCACTGCTTCTTGGATATTGGAGTTGTTCCCATGTTGAAAGAGATCAATAAAGTAATTGTGGAATCTCCACTTAATAGTGGAAAGTATCAAAAGCAATTAATGCATTATCAGTAAACAATTCGACCTTGAACAATGTGGATTGTGGAATCTCCACTTATAAGCTGTATACACAATATTAACCCATATTTGGTAAGTTAATATAACATTTAAAATTTTCTTAACAAGCAAATATTTTGCAATTAATATAATTATATAAGTTTCACCAATCTTTCAGCAGTTGAGCATCGATATCCTTTTGGAGATTTTCTAAGCATATATTCGGTTTTATTTTTAAAAAAAAAAATTGAATGGCTCCGATTCGGTTGCACCCTTATTTCCTGGCCTATATAAACCGAGTGTTCAGGGATGGACAATGCAACCTTATATATCTCTCGTTCTTTCTTAGACATAAAATAGTTATTATAGTTATATATTATTAGATTGCTTCATGAGTTAGGGTTGGAGTACCCTTTGTACTCCTTTAATTAATCTTTGCTTAAAAAAAAGGGTCTGGAGAATAAAACCCAAGTTGGAGCTCCCTTTACTCCAACTCTGAAAGGAAATATATGAGGGTAAGTTTCTGCTGCTAGTTCATGGATACCTCTGGCTTCAAAGCGGCGTGCATTTAATTTGAAGGTCAAGGGTTTGTATGAATTAGGAGATGAAGTTACCTTCATCTTTTGGTTTGGAGTGAAGTGAGCTCTAATAGGTCTTCTCTAGCCCTAACTTTGAACCACACTATTTTTCAGTTATATGTCTACATTTTGTATAGGAAAACTCCGTTGGAATTGTGGTGTTCTTTAATTAAATAGAATTGTCTCTTGTGAAATTGATTATACATATGATTTAGGTTCAGATAAAAAAAAAATTTCCTTTTGTTGCCTCTATTATCTAACTGTTGATTTTTATTTATTTATTTTTGGAAATCTGGAGGAACCCATCCCTGTTGATACTAAATGAATGGTTCCTATATAACCCCGGAGGAATCTTTTTCTGGAAAGTTTTATTTAATTTTTTATTTCAAGATATAATTCCCTTGAATAATGTAAATGTAATAGCTAGGATAATCATGTTTATCAATACTCTGAATTATTTATTCTAGTAATCTTTTGGATTTCAAAAATCAAACTCTTGTATATCTATTTTTACACGATGTAAATTAAAGTTGAGCCTTTTCTCATTATTTCTATTTCTCTATATTAAATATTCTATATATAGTATGTATGTATTCACTGTGCGGGTCGTTATCAAACATTTTTGTTATTTCTATTACAAATTAATTAATTTATTTTTGTTCTCAGCCTTCTTTGTCCAACAGGTGAAGTTTCAGTTCTCTGTTAATTCTTGTACCCTGCTAGAGAAGCATATACTATCCATGACGTAACGTCAAAAGGAGCTTTGCAAAACTGATGATTGTGAAAGTTGCTGCTAAAGCTTAAGTTTCAACAAATTAAAATTAAATCGTCATATTTGAATATTATTCATTTAGTTTTGTTGTTGACCTGCAGTTATCTACGTTTCCCTGTCAGATTCCTCTGTTTATTAGTTGCAATATATATAATCCTTAATTAAATGATAGTGATTTGTTTACATTATTAGTCTCTTCATTTCTCCAAAACTATACCTTGTCGGTAAGATGCATGGTCAACCAAAAATATGACAGCTTTGAAAACCGAAATTATTTGATATCTCATTGAGATATCTCAAGATTATTTGATATCTGATTTATATTAATCTAAAATTATTTGATATCTCAAGATTAATTTCATATATACAATTGAAATATATGAAAAACCAATCATTCATTATCAAGTTATAAGTATCAAAATTTTATGAAATTTGACACATAATCATGATAATGAAGGGACATAATTCAAAGGTTGGAATGAAAAAAATATATTATTCATCAAACTGTTTAATTATATTTATTCATTATCTTGATCATATAAATTTTGAACACTAATAAATTGATAATCAAATGATTTTTTTTCATATATTTTAAATATATACGACGTTAATCTCGAGACATTTCAATGACATTAAATAATTTCGGATTGATGTAAAATTTTATATATATGATCTACGAGTCACTTTTAATTCAACGATAGATTACTTAATAATAGGGCTGGAAGTAGGTTGAGTCAAGCTAGGCTTTGCAAGGCCCAAGTGTAAAAACACAGGAAAACACTATAAGGGGGTTGAATAGTGTTTTTATAAAAACTTAATGTTTTATGGAAACCTTTTCTGAAAATTGAACTTTCTGAAAAATTTCAAACATTTTGGATGTTATCTGAAGTCTTCTATTTGAAGTATTTTTAGACAGTGTAAAAAATGAATTTTCTGAAATATATTTTAAGCTCAATTTTTATAAATACGTACTGTCATAGGCCATTTTTTCAGACCTCGTCTGACCTGTTTGAAAGCTAGTTTGGCTTATCAGTTTGTTTCAAGCCTATTTCATATTATGATCTTTTAAGTAAACCAATAGATCTATATCTAAATAGGCTAGTATGATTACAAAATAATAGGCTTACTTCTTTAAATGCAAATATGTCAATGGCATGTACTTTTAAATAGGCCAACAAACCTATCGTAAATAGGCCAAATGGAGAAACTAAAAAGTTATTATTATTATACTATTTATTATGTATAATATATTTATATTTTTATTAAAATAATATTATTTATAAATAGGCTAGCCTTCGGGCTTTTAAAATGCCTAAGTCTGACCTATTTAATTAAAAAGACTTTTTCAGAAGCCTAGGCTTGACTTGTATTAAACGAGCCAAGCTAAACTAGGACGTAAATACTTGGGTCGTAGGCCTGACGAGCGATCTGACCCATTTCCACACCCTACTTAATAGTTAATACAATGATTTAATAAAAAGTTCGTTAATAATGTAAGACTTAATTTAACTACATTTGTGTAATTTGATCCCTCATCAAATAAAATCTAATTTTAACTCTAGATTGAATTTCAAGCTTAATTTCATAAACCAAAAAGTTGATAAAGAAAATTGATTCGAAAAACATTTTTAATGACTAAACTGTCAATTTGGTCCCTGAAAGATTGGAGGATCATCATTTTAGTCCATGAAAGAAGGAAACTGTTAATTTAGTCTCTGAATGTACCTTCCATCTTTCAATTTAGTCTCATTGTTACAATTCGTCAATTAACTTAAACGGAACGTTGACATGGCACATTAAGTGGTACATGTACATAATAACGTGTCAATAAAATTATTCATTTTAGTCCCTCATTAATGTTAATGATTCATTTGCATTCCTCGTGTTACATTTGTCTTTAACAACATATTCATTCAAAATTCAAACAGAAGAAACCCTAACCCCCAAATTGACAATAGATTTTTTATACCAAAACGACTAATTCAAAATGCAAATTTGGACTAACCCCTCATTTTGGTACCCTGAAAGATTTTGAGTCAGTCATATTAGTCCCTGAAAAGGAAATTGCATTTTTCATCATCCTTGAAAGATGAAAAATTATTCAATTTAGTCCTTGAAAAAAAAATTCGTTCACTTTAATCTTTGAAAGATTTTTTAAAATGTCAATTTAGTCCCTAAAAATGACTAATTTGAATAAATTTTTCATCTTTCAAGAATGAAAATGCAATTTCCATCTTTTAGGACTAAAAGATTTAGGGTCGTTACATTAGTCCTAAAAGATGGGAATTGCATTTTCATTCTAAAAGATAAAAAATTTATTCAATTTAGTCATTTTTAGGGACTAAATTTATATTTAAAAAAATCTTTCAAGGACTAAAGTGAACGACTTTTCATTTTTCAAGGACTAAATTGAATAATTTTTCATCTTTTAGGATGAAAAATACAATTTTGTTTTTTTTAGGGACTAATATGACTGACTCCAAATCTTTCAGGGTACCAAAATGAGGGTTAGTCCAAAAATTGCAATTTAAATTCTTCGTTTTGGTCTAAAAATCTATTGTCAATTTTGGGGTTAGGGTTTCTTTTGTTGAATTTGGGAGGAATATGTTGTTAAAGACAAATGGAGCAGGAGGATGAAAATGAAATCATTAACATTAATGAGGGACTAAAATGTTTTATAATTTAATCATGAGGGATTGAAATGAACTATTTTATTAATAAGGGACTAAAATGAATAATTTTATTGAGATATCATTATGTACGCGTGGCACTTAACGTGACATGTCAGCGTCTCTGTTAAAATTAACTGACATATTATAACAGAGGGACTAATTATTGAAAGACGAAAAGTACATTCAGGGACTAAATTAAAGGTTTCCTTCTTTCAAGAACTAAAATGAAGGCCCTCCAATATTTCAAGATCAAATTGATAGTTTAGTCAATTTTTAATCCTTTTTAACCTTTATTATTAAACATTAATTAATTGTGTAATTTAAAGAGAAAACATTTATTGCATATCTCGGAAAAGGAGACTCAATTTACAACCTTAGTTGTCATACATATGCAAAATCTTCCTTAGACATTTAAAGAAATTAAAAGTAAAGTTTGAAATTCCTAAAAATATTAAATACATATCTACTTTATTTGATTATTCTTCTCCTAAAGTGTATAAGATGATTATGAAGCTTGTGTCGGAAGATAATGTAATATTTACAATTAACTTAAAACATTAAAATTTAAAATTTTGGCTTGGAGAATCCCATATTCATATAATAATAATTTGGGTTAAATATGCTTTTGGTCCCTAAACTTTCACCCAATTTGGTTTTGGTCCCTAATCTTTTTTTTCGTTGTTTTTTTGTCCCTAATGTTTTTTAAATCATTGAAATTAGTCTCCGCCGTCAACTCTGTTAAATATAGGGGGGCAGGGACTCATTTCAATGATTTGAAAATGTTAGGGACCAAAACCAAATTCGGGTGAAAGTTTAGGGACCAAACCCGAATCTGGATTTAGTCCCTAATCTTTGTTTTTCGTTGTTTTTGGTCTCTAACATTTTCAAATCATTGAAATTAGTCCCTGTCATCAACCCTGTTAAATATAGGGGTGACGGGAGAGACTAATTTCAATGATTTGAAAACGTTAGGGACCAAAAACAACGGAAAAAATTAGGGACCAAAACCAAATTCAGGTGAAAGTTTAGGACCAAAAAATATTTAAACCTAATAATTTAATTAGTAATAAGTTGAATAAAAGTAAAATAAATTAGGGTTTTACCAATGAAAGTCATAAGATTGATTAAAAAAATGTACTTAGAGCACTTATTAGCATTTTTAATAAACCATTTTAAAAGAATGACCTAATTATCCTAGTTTCGGACAAGGAAAAATTATAATTATCTTACTTTAATATATGTGTTATAATATTAACAGTATTATTTTTTTACATTTTATTTAAGAGAAATAGTAATAAGTATTATTAAGGAAACAATGTAAAAAGTAATTAATAAAAAGAAAAACAATTATTATATTGAATATGCCATAATTATTTAATATTTATTTTTATTAATTAAATTAATTTAATAGGGTATATTAAATTTTTATATTAAAATGATTTTTAAAAATTAAATTAAAATTTTAAGTATTTTTTCAATTGTTGTGCTAATACCAGTCTCCTGGGTTGAGTACACGAAGATAAATGGAAGTATTTAGTAAAAAAGGAAAGTATATTGCTCTTTTATGTATGTGGTGTGATAAACGTATGTTTAATTCATAAAATTCCTGCAAATTCTTGACAAAAAGATAAACGGTTTTAATAACATGTGATAAGAATATTAAAATGCATGGAAATATTTTTAAAAATAAGTGTTTATTATGCTAGAATAGAAAATGTTATAATAAAAAATTAAATTATAATAAAATTCAAAATTCAAATATTAATATTTATTAATATTTAAAAATTAGCATTTAAAAATTTAAATATGAAGAGATAAGATCAGGATTGAAGATTGGAATTTGGGAAAAACTAAAAGTACGTAATTGAGAGAAAAATACGATTAATGTGTAACTTTTTCAAATAAGGTCACAATTTTAAAATATAGAGCATCAATAAAAGTTGACTCCAACCAAGGTGAGGGTAATTCCACTAAATATACCGACAAAAATATTTTACCTCATACCTATATGATATAGAGATAAACCAATCAAACGGTAAAGAACCACACAATATAATCATGCTGATGAGAAGGATCCTTGAACTATATAATGTGGAAGCTACACTAAGTTGTACATACACACGATATTAACTCATATTCGTAAAGTTGATATACATTTAAGATTTTCTTAAAACAATAACTTTGCAATCGATATTACAATGTTTCACACCAATCCATGAGCATGATATCCTTGTTTCGAGATCTTCTAACATATTCGGTTTGAATGGCTCAGATTTCATTGTACCCTTGTCTCCTAGTCTATACAAAGAGACTGTTTTCTAACCTTTCTCTCTTCTCATTTCCTTCTCCCTTATATATATATTTCCCCATAACTCTCTCCTTATTCAATATATTCTCAAACATACCATAAAGAATAAAACCCAAGTTCGAGTTCCCTTTATTCCAATTTTAAAGGATATTATGAGAGTAAGCCTTTGCTGCCAGTTCATGGATACCTCTGCCTTCGAAAAAACATGCATTAATTCGAAGGTCAAGGGTTTGCATAAATTGGGAGATGAGGTTGCCTTCATCTTTTTGTATTGGTGTGAAGGGAGCTCGAACAGGGCCTTTCTCAAGCCCCAATTTTTAACTACACATCCAATCCTATTTCTTGTTCCGTTTTGCAATTATTTGCCTTTTATACATTTTATATGGAAAAACTTTGTTGGGATTAATGTAGATGTTTTTTCCTTGAAATAAGATTGTTTGTTGTGAGAGTACTTGTGTTTTTTATTAACAAATTACATATAACCAATGTATGAGAAAACTCTATTTGGATTGCAGATGTTGTTTTCTTATAAAATATATAATGTTTGTTATTATATTTAAGTTAATTACAGTATTTCTCAGCCATCTTAATTTATTCAACAGGTCAAAGTTTCGGTTCTCTCCTAATACTGTTTCCTGCGAGAGAAGCATGCCCCTTCCATAAAGTAACGCCAGGAGAAGAGCTTTGCAAAACTGATTATTATCGAAGCTGCTGCAAAAGTTGGAGTTTCAACAAATTAAAAATTAATTTAATGTTATTCATGTAGTTTTAAAAGACTTGTTGATATATATGGACACTACGTTTCCCTCTCAGATTCCTCTATTTAATTATTGGTTGTCTATTATAATCCTTAATTAAATGATAGTGATTTATTTACATTATTTGTCCCTCTTCTTCATTTCTCCAAGACTCGTAGTCAGTAAGCATAGTCAATAAAAAATAAGACAAGCTTTGAAAACTGGAAAAAAAACTTTGTCCACTCGCTTATTCTATGTCTATTTAATATCATGTGAACGGATTCCCATTTATATAAATAATATTACATATTATCAAATTCCCCATAAGAGCTTTTATTTTGAGAAGATAAGAGATATATTTTGTGTGATATAAACTTCAATTATTTAAAGCTCAAAAACCGTATGTACGTTATATGTGTGAATTGAATTAAGCTAAACAAGTACACCACAATCTCAACAAATTAAAAAATCAACGATCTTGACAAAAATTTACAAGTAGGCCCGACATAACTGAAAGTCCAACATTTTTATGACATTGCCAATAATGGTACCATACTTGATTATTCTTTTTCCTGTACTCTTCAAGATTAAGCCTATTTTTTATGGGTGACATTGGAATTCACTAATTGCATAAAGCAATACTTATGATAAACCCTTAAATATTAAATAATAGTAAACCCTTAAATATTTTAATAAAAAAAAGATTTGAGGGTTTTAGATAGAGAAAAATTGTCAACAAGACCAAATTAATTCAATATTTTAATAAATAAGGAAACTTGATTAGCTAAAATATGTTAAGGGATCAAAATACCCAAAGCTTAAATGACTAAAAATGTAATTAAACCTATTGATATATATGGAAGGTGGGATTGGAGAAGGAACTTTTTTGATAGGGAAATGCATGAAATTATTGTATTTTTTATCTACTATAAATAAACTAACTTGCAAGAAAATCACAAGGATACTTTGCAGTGGAAGGTTGATGCATCAGAAAAATACACAGAAGTCTCCCTAGCTATAAGGTTATCACAAGCTCATCATCACCTCCTCAATTTCAGGATTTTTTTTTTTCAAGCAGCTTTGCAATGAACTTGTTAAAGATTCATGCATTTGTTTTGAGAGCAGGTGCAGAACAAAATCTCTTTAAAAGAGAATTTAATTAACCAATAGAGGAGTGTTGAATAAAGGTGATATGTATTGCTCAGGTTGTGAAAATGAACCAGAATCCTCATATCATAACTTTTTTAGCTATCCAATAAGCTCTAAGTTATGGTCAAAAACTCAAAATGCTTTAACTGGCTTAATATTCATACTGCTATGCTATGCATTACAACTGCAAGGAGCATTTCCTCTGATTCAGAGGACTTTCAGATTTCAACACAGGAAAAATAGATATTTGAAAATAATGGATTTGGTTTACAAATTACAACACTTTGGTCAATTTAATTTGGCTAGTAAGAAATTATGTTCTATATTTAACTCCAAAAACTTTGAGGCATGCCTTTTGACACTTGTTTTCCATAAACAAAAACCGATTACTCGAAAAATGATCTATACAAGCATGGTAAAGCAGAACACAGTACCCACCAAATAAGTGGTCTATATATATATATATTATATATATATATATATCCTCCAAATATCTATCACAAAAGAGACATTTGCATTCATATCATCAAGGAGTATACCTCTTAATCTCATATTATCTTTAGCAGAGGGATTTTGTTTTGCATAAATCTCCAAATGGAAGAGGTTTTGTAGGTTTAATTTTAAAAAAAATGGGTGTTTTGTGTTAGAAGCTTAAAATAGAGGGGTTGAAATAATTTACTCAAGATTTTAATTTTAAGGGAATAAATGCTGATGAATGTCTTTAAGTATCTGATTAAGGAAACAAAAAATTATTAGAATATTTAGCGTTTAATACTACAATATATTAATCAATGTCATCATAATTTTGAATAAAAAAATTATTTATTAATTTTTTCACTAGTGTCTTGAACTTGAAGACACTCATTATTAAAATTCTAATTTTAATATATAGACCAAATTAGATAAAATAAATTAAAAGAAGGAATGATCAAATTACACCAATATACACGTTACATCGAGTTTTAACAATTGATAACTTTAGACCATATGTGTTTTTACCTTTTAGTAATCCAACTGTTAAATTTTGTTTATTTATTATTTTGATCATTTGTGTTAAATTTCATAAAATTTGAACACTAAAAATTAATAATCAAATGATTAATTTCTTTTGTTACATATATTTCAAATATATATATGTGGCGTTAATCTCGAGACATCTTAATAACATATCAAATGATTTTGAATTAATGTAATATTATATATATGTATATACGATTTATATAAGTAACTTTAATCAAACGGTGAATTACTTTAATGGTTTAAGATTTAATGTAACTTACATATTGGTTTAATTTGATCCCTCATCAATTAAACGGTCCAATTTTAACTTTAGATTGAAATTCAAGCTCAAACTCTAAACCTCAATCCCTAAAATAAAATTTTAAACCTCTTTAACCTTTATAATTGAGCTTTAATTAGTTGTGTCTTTTAAAGAGAAAACATCTATTCTTATCAAGAGAGAGAACATTTATTGCATATCTCGGAAAAGTTTATTCAATTAATACAACCTTAGTTGTCATACATATGCAAATACTTCCTTAGACATTTAAAGAAATTAAAAAGAAAGTTTGAAATTCCTAAAATTATTAAATACATATCTACTTTATTTGATTTATTTTTTCTCCTAAAGTGAATAATGGTTTAAGATTGGATTTTTCTTGTATAATTTAGTCCATCTCTTCTAACCTTTGATTTTTCGCATCAGATCATTTATATAGGCTTAATAAACTAGTCATTATGATTCCAAAGCTGAACATTATGGACGCAAACTAGCCGTTACTAGTTGTTGTTGTTTTTTTTTTTGTCTTTTTCAGCGTGTCAGCAAAAGTGGCTTCTTAAGTCTGAGTATGAGGTCATAGTCTGAGCCACCTTCTGATGTATGTTCTAATGTGCAATCTGAGGTGGTGTTAGTCTGATGTACTAGTCTTAGGTGTCAGTCAAAGGTACCAATCTGAGGTACCGGTCTGATGTACTAGTTTGACCTACCAATCTGAGTTTGACATTCTAATCTGATCCTTAGTCTGACCTTGCAATCTGAGGTCATAGTCTCAGGTGTCAGTCTGAGGTACCGGTCCGATGTACTAGTCTGACCTTCCAATTTGAGTCCGAGTCTGACATTCTAATTTGAGGTCTTAGTCTGACCTTCCAATCTGAGGCATCAATATGGTGTATAAATCAGAGTTGGTTGAGTCTTGTTTCATTCTTTCCTTTTAATAGTACTCTTTTGTAAATCTTGAATCCACGAGCAGTGTAGCAGTTTCAAACCATAGAGAAAATCTTTCTTTTGAATCATGATCAACTCAGATTTATTCGTTGGTTGATATCTCAATTATATATTCTAACCATTCTCTAGTGATCTTCATGAGACATGAGTTACTATCTTGAGAGTTGACTCTACCAAGCAAATCTTTATTTACGCAATACAAGATAGTTTCCCTTGTTCCATGAGAATGTTTCTTAGGTATACTTTAGATTCATTCTGAAGTGTCTTTCTTTTCTGCACATGCATACACCTTAGACTCATTCTGATGATTGGCATTTCTGATAAAGATCCTTTCTGACTGTAGTTAAGACTGCATTCTGATGTGCACCATTCTGAACTCAGACCATGTTCAAATTCAACCATTCCGAACTATTGAAAACTTTCTGATTAAGGATTTGTCTAAGGTCTTCTTATGAAATTATCTCCAGGGTATAAGATATTCATAACTTAAACCATTATTCATAAATAATTCTGAAGTTTGATGCTTCTTAACATTAGGATTCTGATCTTTCTGAGTATTTTACTCAACATAAGATTCCTGTCTTTCTAAGATCTCACATATAAAACATCAATAACTTCAAGAACAGAAAACGTTAAGTTTGATTAAAAGGTTTGTTGCCATTAAAACCAAATCACAGAGGGTTTTGCACCAACAAATTACATGTACTTTATGCAAGGCATTTGCACAATATATATATGGATCATTTAAAAAAGAGAAGCATAATTCATATATACAACAAAATTATATACATTGTATAATAAACTTTTTCTCTATCTTTTTTCATCACATCACTCATCATATCACACATTTCTCTTTTTTCTATTCTCTCATATCATATTTTATTGTACAAGATGTTGTACAAATTTATTTTACTCTTTTCTCTTTTCAAACAAAACAAATTATAATGCTCTAAAAAAGGCAATAGAGACAATGAGGATATTACAATAATTACAGTCAAAGATAAATGTATATATAAAAATCATAATATTATTTTTTAGGTGAAAATATAACACATGAAACATATATTACCACTCCCTCAATGTACTATAGACATCACACATGCCTTTCAATCATATTTGATTGCTATAGATGCAAAACACAGAGCTCGCAAGTTGGCCGCAAAAGCCCACAAAAATGTAGGGCTCTAACTATTATTTTAGAAGCCCGAATAACTCTTGGGTTTTTTTAGTACAACTTGATAAATTTCGCTATTCGCAAAAAACACACAAAAGCCCACAAAATCCAGAAAAATTTAGAGTTTGGGTCGTTATTTTAGAAGTCCGAACAATTCCTAGGCTTTCTAGCCTGCCTTGCAAAAGTTCGCTATTTGCTTCGAGCCGTTACAGATAATCCTAATTGACAGCTCTAACAAAACAACTGACCCAAAAAACGATCATGGCCCAATTGTGACAAAAAGAAACTCACCAATAAATAATAAAAATATCATAAAAAATCTCATTCCATTGTACAAGTATAGATTCCTTCTCAATAGATTAGCTCTAATAGTTAGGTAGTTTATTTAAGTAACTTTCATTATGAAAAATATCAATGCTATGTTTGGAAATATTGGTTGATAATCTAACTGGTAGTTGATATTCTAACCGGTAGTTGATAAGCTAACTAATCGATAAATGTAAATAGACATATTTACCTAAATTTTATTAGACAAAAATAATTATTAGTATTATATATAATTTTAGATGTTTTATAAATTTTACATTCTCATTAACTTTTTATTGATAAATTATTTTATTAAAAATTAAAATAAATAGTGTAATACAAAAATAATTCCAAAAGTACTAAAAACAAAAGAAAAAAATTTAAAATTTAAAATGGAAATAAGAAGATAACATAAAGAACGTTAAGAGAGACTAAAAATAAGAGAGCGTATGGGGAAAAAAAAGAGCTAGGGTTTTACTAGTAAGACTAAAAAATATAAAATGAAATTAAGTGCAAATAGAAATGTGTATTAAATATGAGTGATAAAATGAAAATGAAAACGAAAATAATAAATGAGCTACGAGGTAGAGAGTGTGTTTGGTAAGTCATTTTAGCTATGAAATTAGTAGTTGAAACAATTTCAGTTGTGTTTGATAAAGTAACATTTTTGGATAGCTACTAGCTTTTCTTGAAAAGCTACTTGAGGTAGTTTTTTTTAAAAAAAAAACTTCCATTTTCAGCTACTAGCTGAAAATTAATTATAATTTATCCCTCAACCACCCTCATTTATCATTATTTAATAATTAATTATGTTCTTGTATGTCATTTTACCATTTTTCAGCTACTTTTACCAAATATCTTTAATAAAATCAGCTAATTTTTTAGCTTTTTAGTTAGTTTTCCCAAACATACTCAGAAACTAACTACCGTAGCTTGTAGTAGTCTATAAGCTAAAAAGCTCCTAAAATAAGTTAATTTTACCTATACCTTACCAAACAATTTTATGTTGGTCAAATTAGTTAATTATAAGCTAATTAAATAAGTTGGAAAATACACTATTGATTTTACCAAACACACTCACCGTCCTCAAGAGAAATTGATTAAACTATAATATTTTAAAGAGAGAAATTGCTTAAAAACCCATTACAATAACAATATTTTAATAAATAAATGATAAATTTAATGAATAATGAAAATTAACAGGTCCAATTCTAACTCTAGGTATAATTTTGGCTTTTCAAGTTCAATTCATAATGTAAACAATAGATAAAGCCAAATAGATTTGAAAATAAAAGTTTCGGCTTTCTCTTTCAACGTTACTAGCTAACTTTTAATTTGTAGTTTTACAATATATTTTAAAGAGAAAGTATTTATTGCATATCTTGGAAGCAAAAAATTTAATTAATTCAAACTTAAAATTGTCATATATATCCGAAATCCTCCTGACACATTGAAAAAAATGATAAAGTTTTGAAATTCTCCAAATATTAAATAACACATTTATTTTTAATTAACTTTTTTCTTATAAAGTGAATAAAGTAAATATTAAATTTATGTCTAAGGATACTTTAGCATTTAAAAAAAGCTTAAAGTATTAAATATTTCATTTAAAAGTTTGGTTTGGAGAATCCCGTAATGAAATATGATTTAAATACCATCTTGGACATTTAATAAAATGGTTTATCAATATGGTGTGAACACTTTGTGGCATGTATTATTTAAGCATCTCAAACTCAGGTTATTGGAAATGTCTCAGGTCTTCAATGGGTCAATATTGAGCTCCCTTCGCTACAAAAATTGAAAGGAGGTGATCGTAGACCACGGCTGAGAGGTCATTATACCCCATGGGAGTGAGCACAAAGGCCTTCACTATGCACTCTCTAGGGTGTGCATGAGCTCTGAGACGTGGCTATTTTGATCTTTTCTATTTTGTGGTGAAGGGTGCTCATACCAAAGTTGAGACCTTTTCGATCAATATATATGGAATATTTGTATATATAGGTTATACTTAAAGTTTTTTACCATTTTTCATTCATTTTCCTAATTAATTTATTGTATTGTAGGTTGGTTTTATACACGGCTATTGCAATATAAACAGACTTCAAAAAGTGGGGAATCTAACTATAGGAGATCATTCGTACGTGGTTACAATGGCAATCAAGGGAGTTTGATCGATGATGAAGGGCATAAATGTATGACGGATCAATAATACACAAGATGTGTTGTAAAAATGGGTTATTCATTTTTGTTTTTATTTCTCTCAAGTGACTCTATGTATAACAATTGAGCACCCGTTTTATTAATTGGAAATTGTTGAAAGACCAGGGTCAAGGTGACCATCAAACGACATTTGAGATGTGTATGGAATCGATTTTTAATATGACTTTTGAGAATATGTTGCTGATCAAAGTTCAGTGTGGTTCTTTTGGCACATGATTGTAAAACAAGAATATGAATTTCACAAAACTAACCGTTCAATAATGTAATATTAACATGATGAGAGAAAGAGAAATGATAAATTTAGGAAAAAATGGGGCTAAAAAAGCAATATTAACTCATATTTGTAAAGTTGATATAACATTTAAGATTTTCTTAAACAACATAACTTTGCAATCAATATTACAACGTTTCACCAATCCATGAGCATGATATTCTTGTTTTCGAGATCTTCTAACATATTCGGTTTGAATGGCTCAGATTTCATCGCACCCTTGTCTCCTAGCCTATATAAAGAGACTGTTTTCTAAGGGATGGACATTGCAACCTTTCTCTTTTCTCATTTCCTTCTCCCTATATATATATTTCTTCCATAACTCTCTCCTTCAATATTCTCAAACATACCATAAAGAATAAAACCCAAGTTCGAGTTCCCTTTATTCCAATTTTAAAGGATATTATGAGAATAAGCCTTTGCTGCCAGTTCATGGATACCTCTGCCTTCGAGAAAACATGCATTCGAAGGTCAAGGGTTTGTATGAATTGGGAGATGAGGTTACCTTCATCTTTTTGTATTGGTGTGAAGGGAGCTCGAACATGGTCTTTCTCAAGCCCCCATTTTTAACTACACATCCAATCCCATTTCTTGCTCTGTTTTACAATTATTTGCCTTTTATACATTTTATATGTAACTTTGTTGGGATTGTAGATGTTTTTTCCTTGAAATATATGATTGTTTGTTGTGAGGGTACGTACTTGTGTTTAAATTAAGAAATTACATATACCAATGTATGGGAAAACTCTGTTTGAATTGCAGATGTTGTTTCCTCAAACAAGATTGTCTGTTGTGAGGGTACTTGTGTTTTAATTAAAAACAAATTACATATAATCAATATCATGGTATCTTCACATTGGTATCTAAACCTTGTTTTTCTCTGTGGGCGCAGTTGGTTTTCTTTTCTGGTCAATTGGAAACCATGACCAAATTAGTGGTTCCCTTTACTACATTCATTGTGTGGTACCCTTTTTCAACCGTTATAAAACTTTTTTGTTGTTTTCGAGTGCAAATTAATTAATATAATTTTTTATTATATTTAACTTATTTCTCAACCATCTTAATTTATTCAACAGGTCAAGTTCCTATTCTGCTAATTACTGTTTCCTGCGAAAGAAGCATGTCCCTTCCATGAAGTAACGTCAGGAGAAGGGCTTTGCAAAACTGATTATTATCGAAGCTGCTGCAAAGTTGGAGTTTCAACAAATTAAAAATTAATTTAATGTTATTTATGTAGTTTTAAAAGACTTGTTGATATACATGGACACTACGTTTCCCTCTCAGATTCCTCTATTTAATATTTATTGGTTGTACTGTCTAATATATAATCCTTAATTCAAGGATATTTAGTGATTTATTTACACTATTTGTCCCTCTTCTTCATTTCTCCAAGATTAATAGTCAGTAAGCATGGTCAATATATAAAAAACAAGACAAGCTTTGAAAACTGGAAAAGACTCTGTCCACTCTCTTATTCTATGTCCATTTAATTATCATGTGAATGGATCCATTAATATAAATATTACTTATTATCAAATTCACCATATATAAGAGCTTTTATTGTGAGAAGATAAGAGAATGAACCTGAGTAATCATATTTTGTGTGACATAAACTAACTTCAATTATTTAAAGCTCATAAACCGTATGTTATATGTGTGAATTAAGCTAAACAAGTACACCATAATCCCAACAAATTAAAAAATCAACGATCTTCACAAAAATGTACAAGTAGGCTCCGACATAACTGAAAGTCCAACATTTTTATGACATTGCCAATAATGGTACCATACTTGGTTCTTCTTTTTCCTGTACTCTTCAAGATTAAGCTTATTTTTTATGGGTGACATTGGGATTCACTAATGGCATAAAGCAATACTTATGTTTGATTATGGGTAACATTCTATTTCAAAGTTCTACATAAATAGATTGAATTTACAAAAAATTATTTATACAACTTAAAATTAATACTTCTTTGAATAATTTCATCAAAATAAAGAAAATCCCAAAAACTTTCCCCTTTTGAAACCCTAATTTCCTGAAAAAGAATTCTTTTAATAAAAAAGAATTCAAGCATGGGTAGCCAAGGCCTTCAAATTAGGAGCGGAGATAAAAGAGAAAGTTAATCTACTCTCACAGCCAATTTTTCAATTTTATAGTAAAGAAATTAATATACAATTTGACTACTATATTGCTCCACCACATGGATTACCTTACGGTGAAATGGAAGAATGGTCTATATTTTATCAAATTCTCCTTAAATGTTTAACTTTCAAACTTTTAAAATTATTTCATATCATAAATTAATAATAGTAAACCTCTAAATATTTTAATAAAAAAATAGATTTGAGGGTTTTAGATAGAGAACAATTGTCAACAAGACCAAATTTTGTTCAATTTAAAAAATAAGGAAACTTGATTAGCTCAATAATGTTAAGAGATCAAAATACCCGGAGTAAAAATATAATTAAACCTATTTGATATAATTATATGGAAGGTGGGATTGGAGAAGAAAATTATTGCATTTTTTATCTACTATAAACAACTAACTTGCAAGAAAATCACAAGGATACTTTGCAGTGGAAGGTAATTGACGCATCAGGAAAATACACAGAAGTCTGTCTACACTACAAAAACAAATGTAATTTACTTGAGGTTAAATTGTCAATTTATGGCGGTTTATGACTGCCACAATGTGACGACTTAGCGACGACCTTTGATCTTTTCACTTTGTGATGAATTTCAACATAGTGACGACTTTAGCGTCGGGCAAGCAGACGCTACATACCGACCACTTTTTTTTCTCGTCGCTACAATATTAACGACGAGCATTTTAACGACGTCGTTGTGGTTGTCGCTAATTGCATTGTAGCGACGGTTTTCCCCTTGTAGCGACAGCCTTTAGCCGTCGCTAATACTCAAATTTCTTGTAGTAATAGACCAAGCAATTACTACACTTTAAAATAGATTTGAACAATTCAAATTATACAATTTTTTTTTTTTTTTAGTGTTGAGAAATTAAAGTCATTAGACAATTTTGAAAATTTTAAAAAAAATTGTCTTAACATTGAAAAATCTTTAAAACATAATGATAACTATGATATTAACGGATTCTTTTAAAATAAATTAGGATTTTACCCTAAAAGTCATAAGAGCATTAGTTAAAAAAATTGCACTTAAAACACTTATTAGCATCTTTTAATAAACTATTTTAAAAGAATGACCTAATTATCCTAGTTTCGGACAAGGGAAAATTATAACTATCTTACTTTTATATATGTGTTATAAAGATTATCATTATTATTTTATACATTTTATTTAAGAGAAATGGTAATGAGTATTATTAAGGAAACAATGTAAAAAGTAATTAATAAAAAGAAAAACAATTATTATATTGAATATGCCATAATTATTTAATATTTATTTTTAATTAATTGAATTAATTTAATAGGGTATATTAAATGCTTATATATATTAAAATGATTTTTAAAAATTAAATTAAAATTTTAAGTATTTTTTTAATTGTGGTGCTAATATCAGTCTTTTGGGTTGAGTGCAAGAAGATAAATAGGAAGTATTTAAAAAAGGTAAGTATATATTGCTATTTTATGTTTGTGGTGGGATAAATGTTTTTTTAATTCAAACAATTTATGCAATTCTTGACAAAAGATAAACGGTTTTAATAACATGTGACAAAAATTAAAATGGAAATAGTTTATTAAAATAAAAGTGTTTGCTATGCTAGATAGAAAATGTTATAATAAAAAATTAAATTATAATAAAATTCAAATTTTAAATATTAACATTTATTAATATTTAAAATTAGTATTTAAAAATTTAAATATGAAAAGATAAAATCAGGATTGAGGATTGAGGATTGGAATTTGGGAAAAGTTAAAGTACGTAACTGAGAGAAAAATACGATTACATAGTGTGTCACTTTTTCAAATGAGGTCACAATCAATCAATCAATATATTATATAAAATACAGTTACTGACAGGTCCTATTATGTGATATGTCACCCTCTCATGACGCCAGTTTCCCTCCAAAACAGTATTATATGAAAGTAAACAATGAATAAAATCTCATTTGGAACATGTACAATCCCATTTTATTATTATAAAAATTTATTTTTTAAATATTTTGTATTAATGTTTTAAATAATCAGGATATTGCCTAAAATATTTTCATAATAAATCACATTATTAAATAAAGATTCACGTTGATTAAATAAAAATAAAAATCTGATCAGTAAATTGAAATGGTTTGTTTTTTTTAAATATTAATTTATTTTAATGGTTTATTGTTTATTGTTTTCTGATGCCATTAAGATTTCTAATGCAATCAATGTTATACTTTATGAGTTTAAATTTTAAATTTGAATTTTGAAATATTTAGTGGAATTGGAAACTGTAGCCTATAATAATATTAAGAATCCATAATTCACGTTTTATTAATGAATGAATAATGATCTGTAAAGATTTAAGAATCCGATTTTATAATTTTGGAACGTGTACAATCCCATTTTATTATTATAAAAATTTTATTTTTTAAATATTTTGTATTAATGTTTTAAATAATCAGGATATTGCCTAAAATATTTTAATAATAAATCACTTTATTAAATAAAGATTCACGTTGATTATTAATAAAAATAAAATCTGATCAGTAAATTGAAATGGTTTATTTAGTTTAAATATTTAAATATTAATTTATTTTAATGGTTTATTTAGTTTTCTGATGCCATTAAGATTTCTAATGCAATCAATGTTATACTTTATGTTGTTAAATTTTAAATTTGAATTTTGAAATATTTAGTGGGATTGGAAACTGTAGCCTATAATAATATTAAGAATCCCATAATTCACGTTTTATTAATGCATGAAGAATGATCTGTAAAGATTTAAGAATCAGATTTTATAATTTTGGAACGTGTAACAATCCCTTTTATTGTTAAAAAATTTTATTTTTTAAATATTTTGTATTAATGTTTTAAATAATCAAGATATTGCCTAAATTTTAATAATAAATCACTTTATTAAATAAAGATTCACGTTGATTATTATAAAAATAAAAATCTGTATAGTAATTGAAATGGTTTATTTAGTTTAAATATTTAAATATTGATTTATTTTAATGGTTTATTTGTTTTCTGATGCCATTAAGATTTCTAATGCAATCAATGTTATACTTATGAGGTTAAATTTTAAATTTGAATTTTGAAATATTTAGTGGGATTGGAAACTGTAGCCTATGATAATATTAAGAATCCCATAATTCACGTTTTATTAATGATTGAAGATGATCTGTAAAGATTTAAGAATCAGATTTTATATTTGGAACGTGTACAATCCCATTTTATTATTATAAATTTTATTTTTTAAATATTTTGTATTAATGTTTTAAATAATCAGGATATTGCCTAAAATATTTTCATAATAAATCACTTTATTAAATAAAGATTCACGTTGATTATTAATAAAAATAAAAATCTGATCAGTAAATTGAAATTTTGTTTTTTTTTAAATATTAATTTATTTTAATGGTTTATTTAGTTTTCTGATGCCATTAAGATTTCTAATGCAATCAATGTTATACTTTATGAGTTTAAATTTTAAATTTGAATTTTGAAATATTTAGTGGGATTGGAAACTGTAGCCTATAATAATATTAAGAATCCATAATTCACGTTTTATTAATGAATGAATAATGATCTGTAAAGATTTAAGAATCAGATTTTATAATTTTGGAACGTGTACAATCCCATTTTATTATTATAAAAATTTTATTTTTTAAATATTTTGTATTAATGTTTTAAATAATCAGGATATTGCCTAAAATATTTTAATAATAAATCACTTTATTAAATAAAGATTCACGTTGATTATTAATAAAAATAAAAATCTGTATAGTAAATTGAAATGGTTTATTTAGTTTAAATATTTAAATATTGATTTATTTTAATGGTTTATTTGTTTTCTGATGCCATTAAGATTTCTAATGCAATCAATGTTATACTTTATGAGGTTAAATTTTAAATTTGAATTTTGAAATATTTAGTGGGATTGGAAACTGTAGCCTATGATAATATTAAGAATCCCATAATTCACGTTTTATTAATGATTGAAGGATGATCTGTAAAGATTTAAGAATCAGATTTTATAATTTTGGAACGTGTACAATCCCATTTTATTATTATAAAAATTTTATTTTTTAAATATTTTGTATTCATGTTTTAAATAATCATGATATTGCCTAAAATATTTTAATAATAAATCACTTTATTAAATAAAGATTCACGTTGATTATTAATAAAAATAAAAATCTGATCAGTAAATTGAAATGGTTTATTTAGTTTAAATATTTAAATATTAATTTATTTTAATGGTTTATTTAGTTTTCTGATGCCATTAAGATTTCTAATGCAATCAATGTTATACTTTATGTTGTTAAATTTTAAATTTGAATTTTGAAATATTTAGTGGGATTGGAAACTGTAGCCTATAATAATATTAAGAATCCCATAATTCACGTTTTATTAATGCATGAAGATGATCTGTAAAGATTTAAAATCAGATTTTATAATTTTGGAACGTGTACAATCCCATTTTATTATTATAAAAATTTTATTTTTTAAATATTTTGTATTAATGTTTTAAATAATCAGGATATTGCCTAAAATATTTTAATAATAAATCACTTTATTAAATAAAGATTCACGTTGATTATTAATAAAAATAAAAATCTGTATAGTAAATTGAAATGGTTTATTTAGTTTAAATATTTAAATATAAGACTAATAGATGGTTAAATATTCACGTTGTGCTTATGCTTTTTGAGTTATAAGTATCCTGTTTAGTATGGCTTCCCGTTATGATTTAATCTGTAATGTGAATGGAGGCTCTGAGCATAAGATATGGAGAATTAAAGTCAGAGTCATTAGGCTATGGAGGTCTTCATATTTTAAGGATAACAATAATAAACCAATGATTGAATTGGTTGTTTTGGACGAACAGGTTCAACAATTCCTCATCTTTGATAACAATTTTTCTTTATTTTTTTGTTATAAATTTTTTTGATAGTTTATTGCTTTACATGTTTTAGGGAGGTCGTATCCAATGCACGGTGAAGAGCATTCATGTGTATCTGTTTGAGAATAGTATCAACGAAGGTAATGTGTACATGCTAGAAAACCTCAGCGTTGCACTTAACAGTGGAAAGTACAAACCTACAATGCATGAATTTAGAATGTTCTTCAAGAGAGAGACACGAGTTACTCTGGTAGAAGATTCTTCCATTCCCCTCTATGGTTTTTCATTTGTCCCATTCGTTGAAATATTGAATGAAACTAAGGACGACAGACGTTTGGTTGGTAAGTTTTATTTACACTATGTTTAATGATTTTTTTATTTCATAATGATTTCATAGTTATTAAAATTCTAACACAATTTTTATTTTAAATATCCTACTTTGCAGATGTACTAGGTGTTGTTACTGGGAAAGGTAATCTGATTGAGTTCAAGAAAGAGGGAAAGCCATGCAACTATGTTGTCATAGAGTTGGAAAATATTGAGTAATCTTTATCTATTAATACAATGCATTATCTCTTCAAATCACACATTATTAAATGATAAACTTGAAACCTTTTTTTTATTTTTATTTCAGGGGAGGTCTTAAACTTAGGTGTACTTTATGGGAGGACTATGCTTTTATGTTTTTGAAACATTTGGAAGACCATCCATCTGAGTCCTATGTTGTTGTTCTTCAATTTGCAAAAATGAAAAATTTTAAAGGTATTAATACAAACTTATTACCAAAAGGTTATTTTAAACAATATATTTATCATTTTGGAAGACTGAGCATTTCATTATTTGCAACAGGGTCAGTAGGTGTTTCAAACACAACTTACAACTCTAAGTTGTTTATCAATGCCAATATTCCTGAAATTGAAGACTTTCAAATGAGGTTTTTGGGTTTAAACTTTGTTTTTTGTAGGGTTTTAATGTTTAATTTTTACTTAGTATGAATTGTGACAAATTGAAATTACATCTTAAATCATGCAAGGTTGAAATCTTCTGATTCTCAACAAGGTATTCAGTTTAGTCAGTTAAGTGATCATGCTTCTTTGACCCTTGAGGAAGAATTTCTTGAAAGAGGAGTGTACAAATCAATTGCTGATTTGAAAGAAGTAACACAGGTATATTAAGTATACTTGAATTTTTTCAATTTCAAATTTGCATTTTTATGATTGATTGATTTTTTTTTGAATTTTGTTTTGCATCAGAATTCTGTTTTTGTAACAATTGGGACTGTTAAGGACATTGAGTCTGAATATAACTGGTGCTATCGTGCCTGTAAGAAATGTTCTCTTGGTTTGAAGTTGGATGGGTCTATGTTCTATTGTAAAAAATGTGTCACTCATTATTCAACTTTTGTGACAAGGTATGTTCTTAATAGTTTCATTTGTTAATATTAAAGTGAAATGATAGGAGTGTACATTACTAAAATAAGACTTTCATTATGTAGATATTCTATTCAGCTTCGTGTAGTGGATGAGACAGATTCTGCATCTTTTATCTTATTTGATAAAGAAGCCTCAAATTTCCTGAAAATTCCTGCATATGAACTTCGCACTTCATATATTGCCAAGGTATTCACTTAAACTCTTGACTAATAAACATTTTAAAAATCACACGTTTGCTCTTCAATCCAATCGTATGCAATTTTTCTATTATAGGGTGGAGATAAGAATAGGCATCCCGAAGAGATTGATTCCTTTAAAGATAAGAAATTCCTTTTTAAAGTGCAAGTTAAGATTCAAGATATGGAGTCAATTGTTCCTTATGTCATTAGTATTTCAAGGCTTTGTTTTGAAGATAACATTATAGCTTCCTTTGAAAAGAAATACCAAATTGAAGAGGTATGTAATTAGCATTCTCAGTACAACATGTTTTCATTGTCTTACATATTATCTATAATATGATGTTGTTTTGTTTATTTGACATAGGTAGCATTAATTCAAGACAACTCTGAACTTTTGAGTCAGTTTACTGAGTCCTCAGATCTGTTGAAGGTATTTTTCTAATCTCATTTGTTATGGAAATTAGGTAGTTTATTATTTAAGTATTTCAGATTGCTTTCTTATTTAAATTTCAATTTTGGTTTCAGGACAATTTATCTGTGTCATGTGATAATGGAGTAGATACTCCAAGTCCCCTTTTACCGACTGGAAAAACGGCATCGAATATGGATTCAAGTGTTATAAAGGTTCTTGATGTGGATCTTGCTGAGTATTGTGGAAATGCAAGTTTTGATACTCCCTCAAAATGCAAGGGTGAGATGCATTCTGAACAGACCATAGTTCGCGTTGCTGTTCATGGTGATGAACAATCTGCTAAGAAGCTGAGGAAAGTTATCAAGGAAGAGAAGAATTAGTCTCATTTCTTTTTTATTGTTAATTATGTTCATCACAGTTTTTTAAGACTATTGTTACATGTCTTTTTTACGAGTTAGTCCTGGCTTTTTTTTTGGAAAGAACAGTTGTTAAACATTATTTGTTGGTTTTCAACAATTTGCACTTTATTATTTCCGATTATTCATCGCTTTTTTGTTTCTATTATCCGGTGTTATACATCCTGTGAAAATGATTTGGAAAGGCATTGAATAGAAGTGCCATTAATTCCAATTTTTTATTTGATTTTTAACAAAAATTTAAAGCTAAAATAAAATTTTAATACATTTCTTACCTGTTCCAAAAACCTTTTTTGTAGGTGCATAAATAATTTAGAGAGTAAGCCTGGGTTTAGTTACTTTAGTAAGTAATTAACCCATGTTCTATTTTTTTATTTAAATATTGATTTATTTTAATGGTTTATTTAGTTTTCTGATGCCATTAAGATTTCTAATGCAATCAATGTTATACTTTATGAGGTTAAATTTTAAATTTGAATTTTGAAATATTTAGTGGGATTGGAAACTGTAGCCTATGATAATATTAAGAATCCCATAATTCACGTTTTATTAATGATTGAAGGATGATCTGTAAAGATTTAAGAATCAGATTTTATAATTTTGGAACGTGTACAATCCCATTTTATTATTATAAAAATTTTATTTTTTAAATATTTTGTATTCATGTTTTAAATAATCATGATATTGCCTAAAATATTTTAATAATAAATCACTTTATTAAATAAAGATTCACGTTGATTATTAATAAAAATAAAAATCTGATCAGTAAATTGAAATGGTTTATTTAGTTTAAATATTTAAATATTTTATTTTAATGGTTTATTTAGTTTTCTGATGCCATTAAGATTTCTAATGCAATCAATGTTATACTTTATGTTGTTAAATTTTAAATTTGAATTTTGAAATATTTAGTGGGATTGGAAACTGTAGCCTATAATAATATTAAGAATCCCATAATTCACGTTTTATTAATGCATGAAGAATGATCTGTAAAGATTTAAGAATCAGATTTTATAATTTTGTAACGTGTACAATCCCATTTTATTATTATAAAATTTTATTTTTTAAATATTTTGTATTAATGTTTTAAATAATCAGGATATTGCCTAAAATATTTTAATAATAAATCACTTTATTAAATAAAGATTCACGTTGATTATTAATAAAAATAAAAATCTGATCAGTAAATTGAAATGGTTTATTTAGTTTAAATATTTAAATATAAGACTAATAGATGGTTAAATTGAAATCGTATTTCATTTAAATATTGATTTTAATGGTTTATTTAGTTTTTGATGCCATTAAGATTTCTAATGCAATCAATGTTATACTTTATGAGTTTAAATTTTAAATTTGAATTTTGAAATATTTAGTGGGATTGGAAACTGTAGCCTATAATAATATTAAGAATCCATAATTCACGTTTTATTATGAATGAATAATGATCTGTAAAGATTTAAGAATCAGATTTTATAATTTTGGAACGTGTACAATCCCATTTTATTATTATAAAAATTTTATTTTTTAAATATTTTGTATTAATGTTTTAAATAATCAGGATATTGCCTAAAATATTTTAATAATAAATCATTTATTAAATAAAGATTCACGTTGATTATTAATAAAAATAAAAATCTGTATAGTAAATTGAAATGGTTTATTTAGTTTAAATATTTAAATATTGATTTATTTTAATGGTTTATTTAGTTTTCTGATGCCATTAAGATTTCTAATGCAATCAATGTTATACTTTATGAGGTTAAATTTTAAATTTGAATTTTGAAATATTTAGTGGGATTGGAAACTGTAGCCTATGATAATATTAAGAATCCCATAATTCACGTTTTATTAATGATTGAAGGATGATCGTAAAGATTTAAGAATCAGATTTTATAATTTTGGAACATGTACAATCCCATTTTATTATTATAAAAATTTTATTTTTTAAATATTTTGTATTATGTTTTAAATAATCAGATATTGCCTAAAATATTTTAATAATAAATCACTTTATTAAATAAAGATTCACGTTGATTATTAATAAAAATAAAAATCTGATCAGTAAATTGAAATGGTTTATTTAGTTTAAATATTTAAATATAAGACTAATAGATGGTTAAATTGAAATCGTATTTCATTTAAATATGATTTATTTTAATGGTTTATTTAGTTTTGCTGATGCCATTAAGATTTCTAATGCAATCAATGTTATACTTTATGAGTTTAAATTTTAAATTTGAATTTTGAAATATTTAGTAACTGTAGCCTGTAATAATATTAAGAATCCCATAATTCACGTTTTATTAATGCATGAAGAATGATCTGTAAAGATTTAAGAATCAGATTTTATAATTTTGGAACGTGTACAATCCCATTTTATTATTATAAAAATTTTATTTTTAAATATTTTGTATTAATGTTTTAAATAATCATGATATTGCCTAAAATATTTTCATAATAAATCACTTTATTAAATAAAGATTCACGTTGATTATTAATAAATAAAAATCTGTACAGTAAATTGAAATGGTTTATTTAGTTTAAATATTTAAATATAAGACTAATAGATGGTTAAATTGAAATCGTATTTCATTTAAATTGGAGTAATAAAACATTACACAAGATACAAGTTTCTTTACTTTTCATTGAATTCTTTCTCCCTTCATTAGCCATGGAACAAGATGATGAATATCAGAAGAATTCTGAAATTCAAATACCTGAACAGATGTTAATTAAGAATTCTGAAAATGGATTGGATGATTTAATTGATTTTGTATATCCTGATATGTTATCAAACATGAACAGTCCAGGATTCTTTAAGGAAAGAAGCATATTGGCTCCAACTTTGGATGTGGTTTCCCAAGTAAACAATCATATCATGGACATAATCACAGGTAGAGAAAAGGTAATTCCCAGTGTGAATTAGAAACTTTTTCACCTGAAGTTTTAAATGGTTTGAATTGTTCAGGTCTGCCACCACATAAATTGATTTTGAAAGTTGGTGTTCCCATCATGTTGTTGAGAAATATAGACCAATCTAATGGGTTGTGCAATGGCACCAGAATGCAGATAAGAAGGTTGGGTAATCATGTTATAGAATGTGAAATTCTTACTGGAAATCGAGCTGGTGGAATTGCACTTATTCCCCGGATGAACATGATTCCAAATAATCAAACTCTTCCAGTGAAATTTCAAAAAGACAGTTTCCTATTGTTGTCTCATTTGCAATGACAATCAATAAATCTCAGGGACAAACATTGTCATGTGTTGGATTATTTCTTCCAAGACCAGTATTTACACATGGTCAGTTGTATGTTGCTTTGTCAGGAGTGAAATCTATCCATGGATTAAAGATTTTATTGAAAAATCATGATAATGTTTCTGAGAATTGCACAATTAACGTTGTCTATAGAGAAGTATTCCAGAAACTTTCATGAACATGTATTTATTTCAATACATCTGATCATTTCAAAGTATTCTGAGCAGATATTTATTCAACACTTTTTTTCTATATTTCATTCCATTATTAATTTTTTATTTACATTTATACAACATTTTATCTATTTTTAAATTAACCAACTCCCTTTATTTTTTTTGCAGGATTTCTGTAATAAGTCTCCTATTATTGAATTTTGAAGATTAGCTTTATTAATTGTTTATTTAGAAACATATTATCATTTTTTTAGTATTTTCAGTTATTATAATTACTCTTTTCAATGATTTCGTGCAACACACGGGTTCTACACTAGTTTTATAATATAGAGCATCAATAAAGTTGACTCCAACCAAGGTGGGGGTAATTCCACTAAATATATACTGACAAAAATATTTTACCTCATACTGAATATGTTGACTATATGATATAGAGATAAACCAATCAAACGGTAAAGAACCACACAATATAATCATGCTGATGAGAAGAATCCTTGAACAATGTGGAAATAAGCTACACTAAGTTGTACATGATTACACACGATATTAACTCATATTCGTAAAGTTGATATAACATTTAAGATTTTCTTAAAACAATAACTTTGCAATCAATATTACAACGTTTCACCAATCCATGAGCAAGATGTCCTTGTTTCGAGATCTTCTAACATATTCGGGTTTTTCAAATTGAATGGCTCAGATTTCATTGTACCCTTGTCTCCTAGCCTATATAAAGAGTCTGTTTTCTAAGGGATGGACATTGCAAAATGCAACCTTTCTTTCTTCTCATTTCCTTCTCCCTGTATATTTCCCCCATAACTCTCTCCTCTTCAATATTCTCAAACATACCATAAAGCATAAAATCCAAGTTCGAGTTCCCTTTATTCCAATTTTAAAGGATATTATGAGAGTAAGCCTTTGCTGCCAGTTCATGGATACCTCTGCCTTCGATAAAACATGCATTCGAAGGTCAAGGGTTTGCATGAATTGGGAGATGAGGTTGCCTTCATCTTTTTGTATTGGGGTGAAGGGAGCTCGAACAGGGCCTTTCTCAAGCCCCAATTTTTAACTACACATCCAATCCTGTTTCTTGCTCTGTTTTATAATTATTTGCCTTTTATACATTTTATATGGAAAAACTTTGTTGGGATTGTAGATGTTTTTTTCCTTGAAATATATGATTGTTTGTTGTGAGGGTACTTGTGTTTTAAATTAAGAAATTACATATAACCAATGTATGGGAAAACTCTGTTTGGATTGCATGTTGTTTCCTCAAACAAGATTGTCTGTTGTAAGGGTACTTGTGTTTTATATTAAAAACAAATTACATATAACCAATATCATGTTATCTTCACATTGGTATCTAAACCTTGTTTTCTCTGTGGGCGCAGTTGGTTTTCTTTTCTAGTAAATTGGAAATCATGACCAAATTAGTGGTTCCCTTTACTACATTCATTGTGTGGTACCCTTTTTCACCCGTTATAAAACTTTAATTTTTGTTGTTTCTAGTGCAAATTAATTAATATATTTTTTGTTATTATATTTAACTTATTTCTCAACCGTCTTTATTCAACTGGTCAAGTTTCTATTCAATTCTCTGCTAGTTACTGTTTCCTGCGAGAGAAGAGCTTTGCAAAACTGATTATTATCGAAGCTGCTGCCAAAGTTGGAGTTTCAACAAATTAAAATTAATTTAATGTTATTCATGTAGTTTTAAAAGATTGTTGATATATATGGACACTACGTTTCCCTCTCACATTCCTCTATTTAATTATTGGTTGTACTATCTAATATATAATCCTTAATTAAATGATAGTGTTTTATTTACACTATTTGTCCCTCTTCTTCATTTCTCCAAGGCTCATAGTCAGTAAGCATGGTCAATAAAAAACAAGACAAGCTTTGAAAAGTGAAAAAAAATTAAAAACTCTGTCCACTCTCTTATTCTATGTCCATTTAATTATCATGTGAACGGACCCATTAATATAAATATTACTTATTATCAAATTCACCATAAGAGCTTTTATTGTGAAAAGATAAAAGAATGAATCTGAGTAATCATATTTTGTGTGACATAAACTTTAATTATTTAAAGCTCATAAACCGTATGTTATATGTGTGAATTAAGCTAAACAGGTATACCACAATCCCAACAAATTAAAAAATCAACGATCTTCACAAAATGTACAAGTAGGCCCGACATAACTGAAAGTCCAACATTTTTATGACATTGCCAATAATGGTACCATACTTGGTTCTTCTTTTTCCTGTACTCTTCAAGATTAAGCTTATTTTTTATGGGTGACATTGGGATTCACTAATGGCATAAAACAATACTTATGTTTGATTATGGGTAACATTCTATTTCAAAGTTTTACATAAATAGATTGAATTTCCAAAAAATTATACAACTAAAAATTAATACTTCTTTGAATAATTTCACCAAAATAAAGAAAATCCCAAAAACTTTCCCCTTTTGAAACCCTAATTTCCTAAAAAGAATTCAAGCATGGGTAGCCAAGGCCTTCAAATTAGGAGAGGAGATAAAAGAAAGTTAATCTACTCTCAGCCAATTTTTCAATTTTATAGTAAGAAATATACTGCTTGATTACTATATTGCTCCACCATTACCTTACGGTGAAATGGGGGAATGGTCTATATTTTATCAAATTCTCCTTAAATGTTTAACTTTCACAATTTTAAAATTATTTCATATCCTAAATTAATAATAGTAAACCCCTAAATATTTTAATAAAAATAGATTTGAGGGTTTTAGATAGAGAAAAATTGTCAACAAAACCAAATTTTTTCAATTTAAAAAATAAGGAAACTTGATTAGCTCAATAATGTTAAGGGATCAAAATACCCAAAGCTTAAATTCAAGAAACTAAAAATATAATTAAATCTATTTTTGATATAATTATAAGGAAGGTGGGATTGGAGAAGGAAATTATTGCATTTTTATCTACTATAAACAACTAACTTGCAAGAAAATCACAAGGATAATTTGCAGTGGAAGGTAATTGACGCATCAGGAAAATACATAGAAGTCTGTCTACGCTACAAAAAAAATGTAATTTACTTGAGGTTGAATTGTCAATTTTTGGTGGTTTATGACTGCCATAAAATACAATCATACTCATCTGTCGCTACAATGTGACGACTTAGCGACGACCTTTGGTCTTTTCACTCTGCGACGAACTTCAACATAGTGACATCTTTAGCGTCGGGTAAGCAGACGCTATACGTACGTACCGACCACTATTTTTGCTCATCACTACGGTATTAACGACGAGCATTTTAAAGACGTCCTTGTGGCTGTCGCTAATTGCATTGTAGCGACGGTTTTCCCATCGTAGGTGCCTTTGGTCATCGCTAATACCCGAATTTCTTGTAGTGATAGACCAAGCAATTACTACACTTTAAAATAGATTTTTTTTTTGTTTAACCACAGGTATCCTCCATGAGAGGCAATCCTGTTCAAGCCAGGATCATCCACATCATGGTGTGGCTAATTCTCTCAGCGGGGATTTTTTCCATCCACAAGACTCGAACCCGAGCACTATGCCAAAAAAGCTATTTAAGGGCGCTTCCGTGTAGCATAAAAGGGTGCTTCCGTATGCCCTCGTAGAAACTGCTCTTGTTTCGTCGTTAAAACGAGGGCGTGCCCAGAAGCGCCCTGAAGTTAGTAAACAAGGGCGCTTCTGAAAAACACGGAAGCACCCTCTGCAATGTGTCAGGTGAGGAGGGCGCTTCAAGGAAGCGCCCTGGCTGGCCAGGACAAGGGCGCTTCCTTGAAGCGCCCTCCATATGCACAGGACGTGCATATGGAGGGCGCTTCAAGGAAGCGCCCTCGTCCTGACCAACCAGGGCGCTCCATGAAGCGCCCTCCTTCCCTTTTTTTTTTTGCTCTATTTTTTTTTTGCTCTATAGTTTAGATGAAGCTGTGAATACAGTATTTCACACCTGCAAAACTCAATACAACAGCCATAATTTCATCCTTGAAATTAATGTCAAAAGTTTTGAATTATATGCTTAATATATACAACATCCTTAACCAAGACTAAGTCTAGTTATTAACCTAGAAAAAATTTGGCAGAGTTTCCTCTGTTTTTACAAGTTTTCCCAATTTAACAAACACCTGTAAAAATCCATACCAACAGCCAGAAAGCATGTCATGAAAGTAATGTCAAAAGTGCATAGAATATGCTTAACAAACAACATCCTAAACCATGAATAAGTGTACTCATTATAAGCAAAAAAATTTGGCAGAGTTTCCTCTGTTTTTACAAGTTATCCCACTTTATCAAACACCTGTAAAACTCCATACCAGCAGCCAGAATTCATGTCATGAAACAAGTGCTTGTCATTAAAGTATATATAACATTCAAATCAAAGTATACAAAATTGAAATTGAACTTATCATTAGTTAACATCTTTGTACAACATTTTCATATTAATAGTACATGTGTAAGTACTTACCATCAACAATTACAAATCAATCACAGACAATTGGTTACAACATGTTTTGCCCATTCTTCTCTAACCTCATCAAGTTGCTCCACAGTGTAACTCGGGCATCGGTGTTGAGCAAAATACTATATAAAAACCCAAAATTTCATTTCATTAATAGAAGTTCTAAATGGGGATAAAATACTTGTTATAACAATTCCAAATTACCTCTCTTGATATAGTGAGTGCATTTTGATGGATTATCTCCTTCATGAAACGCATAACATAAAGGCCACAATCACTGTTGTTAGTTTGTCGTGGACACTACAAAAATAATTTATAATGAAATCAACTTACGTAATGATAAGTTATGAAGGAACACAAGAGTTCGCGCAACATTATTTGTATGCGGTACCAAATGGGATCAGGTATCATATTCTTTGAAGTTTGAAAACCACTTAGCGTTCGAAATTCTTTAAAAGATCTAAACCAATAAAACAAATAATATGTATGAGAACTCTAATTAAACAAATGTAGGTGTGATTGTATAATGTTACTTAACATAGAAACTTACTTATTAATCATAGACTTCATCGGTTCGTAATGGGTAGGGTCTTTGCGCAAGGAGTCCAAAAGTAAACCTTGCCAAAATCTACCAAACTCAAGGCGCAGAGAACCCAGTGTTGCCTACAATGATATTGTCAAATGGGTCAAACAGGCAATGTTTTATAATTAGTTATATTGAAATATTAAGTCACATACCCGTCATGATTGTACGGAATCAGAAAGAGCTTATCTTGCCCCCGTTTGTTGTACAAGATCCTACCCAGCACTTTGTCATGTCGGGAGGTGCGGTGGGTTTTGAGGTGACCACCGTGGAGTACTTTCCCTGATTGGAGACTTATGAATAGGTGATTCATTGGAATGATGTGTCTCCATAGGTGGTGCCGTGCAGAGGTCTGGGGAGTCTAAAATACAACATATTCAAGGATTAGTAATTGAAATTGAACTTATATTAGTAAACTTTTTACACAAATAAACTATACACATACCAATGCATCCAATCCAATATAAGTACATGGCCAAGCCACGAAACACCCTAACGCATCCTCCACAGTATTTCAATTCCCCAAAACGATCTGGGCATGGAAGGGGTGCATGTGGGTCAGTAGCGACTTGAACCATCACCTTCAATTGGTCGGAGGGAAGTGGGCAACTGTGTAACATCTGGTCCGGTAAATTGTGTGCTTGCCCCTTACCAACCACTCTCAAGACAGTGTCTCCCAAATATATATGCATTGAAAAATGCCCTAAACAATTGAGGTAAGTAAATATGTTTATGGATAAATAGTGTGGAAAAAACAAAATAGTTAACAAAAATATAAACAATAAATTACCACAGGAAAGGCGGGTCTGGGAGATGTGTTAGAACCATGCATGCTCCGTTGTCTCGTAAGTTCTTCAATCATTCTTGTATTTTGGGCAAGTTGTTCTTGTATGGTTTGATAACCATCGTGCATTTCCCGGTATTTGTCATACATTTCATCATATTTCTCTTTGGAAACAACATCTTCTCTGGGTTTAGGCGAACGCTTGAAATATTGGCCAGGATATACACCAAAACCCATACCCCGAACACGTCCCTTATATGTGTCTTTCTTAAGAACCTTGTCGAGGACTTCTCTCTCATCAGAAGGAGCAGATTCGTCGGCTTGGGATAATATTTGTTCCTGATATCCAAAATGTGAAAATCATAAACTCAATGATTCAAAAATAACCCTAAATTTAACACATAATAACACTAAATATATACTTACACATTGTGTAAAGACCTCTTCAATGACTTCATTATTGGCATTTTTTTTCTTGTTTATGCGAGCGACTCTCCACAATGCATGTCGTGACACTTCGCCAGACTCCTCACCCGCTTCTTTTATCTGTTTACATTAAGTTACTTACTATAAGTACTAACAAATAACACTGTTTTGGTATAGGGTTGTTAATGACAATACTCACAATTTGTTGTTCAAGTCGAGCATAACCCAAGCGAGAGGCTCTATATGGATATTCGGGGTTCGATGCTCTTTCCTTGTTTAACTTACTTATTTCCTGCAACGAGTTATATATACAAGTATTAAACATATACTTTAACAAACTGGAATTAAAAAACATGGAGCATATGGTTGATTACGATACCTGAAAACGTTCTTGTGTCCGTAGGGCAACGAAGTATTCCCATTGCTCTGTGATATTACATCCTCATATCTCTTAGGAGGATGTGGGATTACTTCTCCGTTCTCATCAAATACATGGTTGGTGGATAACACAGACCTGAAGGATCTTGCTCTTTTACCAGCCAACATGAGCACATACCTCTTGTGGGACTCATCAATGTCAAAACATGACTACATAGAAATCAGAACAAATTACCAATGTATTACTTTAGGTGTCCTTAATTATCTTAAGATATAAAGATGGGATGCTAGGATGTACCTTTATATCCTCCCATATCATGTTCTTAAATGGAAGAACTTCTTCATCCTTCCATTGTCTAATGGTAATTGGTACCTTTGCTCGAGCAACTGCACCAATATAACTACTGAGTGTAGTTGCTCCGGGATTAACAGGTTGACCCCTGTCATTCCATGCAACCTAAACAAAAGGACAAAGTATATAAACATAATTTGATGTTAACATAATTTGATGTGAACATAATTTGATTTTAACATACAATTGGTTACCTGTATTTTGTTTCCTTTATTCCGCTCTTTGATGACTTGGGCCATAATTGTTGCCCCACGTCTGTGTATGGAATCCATGTTATCATTATCTGATCCTGACATGATATCTGCATGAGAAACATATAGTCATTAATTTGCATAAACTGGACCAGTAAACAATAAGACAAAATAAATATGGAGCAATTTGAATAAGTAAAAAACATACGTGGCTCATCTTTTTCTTTTTGTTAGTTTGACACTAGTGGGAACATTTCTTAGACGAATTGATGGGTTAACCCAAATACCCTCATTATGGTCCGCTCTCAGGTACAACCCATCATCTGTTGTTGAGTCACCATGTAATAACTGTGATGTCGTAACAAAAGGATCATCTTCAACATCATCCCCTTGATTTTCATCCAGATTTGGGTTGTCATTGAATTTGTTACTTAACATGACTATGGAGCAATTCACATCTGCGGGATCACTAACATAGAAAACTTGCCGAGCTTGGGATGCTAGGATAAATGGCTCATCTTTGTAACCTTCCTTGCTAAAATTAACTTGCATGAAGCCAAGGTTATCGACCCGAACACCAGTATTGTTGTCAACCCACTTACAACCAAACACAGGCAACCGAAAGTGAGTATAATCCAATTCCCATATGCGATCAATCACCCCAAAATATGACATATTAGCATAAACTGGATTTCTATCTTTTGCACTTGACATGTGCAATGCTTGGGCAATTAAAGTCACACCACTGTTTTGGACTGTTGTTCTATCATCATGGGCCTTTGTGTAGAAAGTGTAGCCATTAATCAAGTAAGCCTTGTATGATATTACATTCAAACTTGGGCCATATGCTAAAAATCTTAGTCTAGTAGAGACTGAAGTAGGATTATGGTGCGCTTCATGAAAAATCCTCGACTGAAACCATGAGATAAAGCTTCGATTGTGTTCCCTTGTGATCCAATTATCTCCTCGGTTAGGATTCGAGTTCCGAAGTTCGTCCTTGTGAATTTCAACATACGGCTCTACCTCATCATCATTGTGCAACACATAAAGGTGTGCTTGAACCCATTCCTCTCTTTGAATACCTATGACTTCATTTGCCCCAATCCCTCCTGATTCCGAGCTTGTGTTGTGTCCAGAGATCGGAAGCCCTATGGAGTTCACACCACTAAGGTATTCTGTGCAAAACTCAACAGCTTCTTCAACAATGTACCTTTCAACCATACAACCCTCAGGCCTTCTGCGACTTTTAACATACCCTTTTAATATCTTCATGTATCGCTCAACCGGGTACATCCATCTCATGTAAGCTGGTCCACACAATTGAGTCTCACGAACCAGGTGAACTGTGAGATGAACCATTATATCAAAAAAAGAGGGGGGGAAATACATTTCTAGCTCGCACAGTGTTACCACTATCTGTCTTTGCAACATGGGCAACTTTACAGGGTCAATCACTTTACTGCAAATAGCTCTGAAGAAATGACACAATTTAGTTATTGTAACGCGCACTTTGTTTGGAAGAATGGAGCGTATTCCAACAGGAACCAGATGACCCATAAGAACATGACAATCATGAGACTTCACACCTTTCAACCTTTGTTCTTTCAATGATACAAGATTTCTAATGTTAGAGGAGAAACCCTCTGGGACTTTGACTCCCTGCAGGAACTTGCAAAAAACTAGTTTTTCTTTTTTGCTAAGAGTATAAGCCGCCGGAGGAAGATATGTGCGTGAACCCCTTTTTTCTGGGACCAATTCTTTCCTTATACCCATGGCAAGCAAGTCCCATCTCGCATTTATCCCATCCTTGGTCTTGCCTTTGACATTCAGTAACGTGCCGATAACACTCTCGCACACATTTTTTTCTATATGCATCACATCAAGGAAGTGTCTAACAAACAATGACTTCCAATATGGTAACTCAAAAAAGATAGACTTTTTTTTCCAACCTCCAGTAACAAGTTGCCCGGCAAAGGGTTTGCCGAAATTGTTGGTCAGGTTACCCACCTTTTCCCACAACTCATCACCCGTCAATGGAGAAGGTTGCCTCCCCTCCTCGGTCTCACCATTGAATGCTTTCTTCCATCCCCTATAACGATGGGATAAAGGCAAAAACTTACGATGACCCTGGAATACATTTTTCTTACAATGCGCTAAACGCATCCAGGAAGTATTTTCATCACACAACGGACATGCACACTGACCCTTTACACTATAGCCAGACAAATTACCATAGGCCGGAAAATCGTTAATCGTTCCAAACAACATTGCCCTCAACTGAAAAGATTCTTCTTTGTAGCCATCATAGACCTCTACTCCAGTATCCCACATAAGCTTCAAGTCTTCAATCAATGGTGCCAAGTAGACATCTATATCATTACCCGGTTGTCTGGGCCCAGATATCAACATGGACAACATCATGTATTTGCGCTTCATACAAAGCCATGGAGGTAGATTATAAATCATCAATAACACCGGCCATGTGCTGTGGGTACTAGATTGGACACCATGCGGATTCATCCCATCTGTTGATAAGGCAAGTCGAAGATTTCTTGCTTCCTCCCCAAAAGAGGGGTACTCATCATCTATCTTCCTCCACTGTGGAGAATCAGCGGGATGCCTCAACATGCCATCCTTGACTCGTTCATTTGCATGCCATGTTAAGTTCTTTGCATCGATGACACTACGGTACATCCTTCGAAACCTTGGAATTATGGGGAAATACCAAACCACCTTTGCTGGTGAAGTCTCTTTCTTATAACGAGACTCATTGCATTTAGGACACTCACTTAATGATGCATGCTCATTTCTGAACAAAATGCAATCATTGGGACAAGCATGAATCTTCTCATAAGTCATCCCAATAGAACGCAACATCTTCTTTGCCTCATAAGTTCTGTTAGGCAGCACATTGTCCTCCGGCAACATCTCCTTTAGCAATGTCAGTAAATCTGTGAAACTCTTGTCAGACCATCCATTTGATGCTTTTAAATTATACAACTTCAACACCGCGGACAACCTTGTGTACTTGGTGCACCCGTTGTACAGTGGTTTTTCTGCATCACTAACCAGGGTATCAAACATCTTTGGGCAATCTCTAAGGTCCTCTTCAACGACGTTTCGAATATCGTCAATTCTGTCACAATCATCCCATCCGGTCCCAAACTCATTATCACTAGGTTCCACATTGACATTATTCTCTCCCTCACCACTATGTTCAATTATAGTCTCACCATGGTATGTCCAACATGTGTAACTCTTATCAATTCCGAAACAGAAAAGATGGTTCCTCAACTCCGCTACACTTAGTTGCTTAGAACAAAAACACTTCGTACAAGGACACACAATTTTTCTAGGATTTGTTGCATGGTCAACGGCAAACTTAATGAACATTTCCACTCCTTCCTCATACTCACTTGTTAAACGGTTTGCAAACATCCAAGAACGATCCATATTCTATCAACAAAACACCAAATCAATTAAAAATTTACTCTAAAGACAACCATAATTTAGTTGTAATGACAAATTAATTTACTACATGCATGCATAACTAATTAATTCTAAAAATTTCAGCAGCATTTCCGTTTATTTTTTTAACATCACAAATTTATACAACACATTTCCAATGTTAATATTATCAATTACATCAATATGAATAACAACAATGTTAACACAATCAATAACCATAAGAAAAATTAAAAAGAAAAATGGTGCAACTAGTAAAAACAGTGGTGCAGCAAGTAAAACAGTTGCAGAAAAAAGGGTGTAAATAGTGAAAAAAGGGGTGCAGCCAGTAACATCAGTTGCAGAAAAAAGGGTGCAAATAGTAAACAACGGGGTGCAGCAGTAACAGCAGTTGCAGGAAAAAAAGGGTGCAAATAGTAAACAATGGGGTGCAGTCAGTAACATCAGTTGCAGCAAAAAAATGGTGCAAATAGTAAACAATGGGGTGCAGTAAGTAACATCAGTTGCAGAAAATTAAAAACCCTAACTACCTATAATAGAAGATGAGGTGGAGGTGGAGGAGCTTACCTTGCAGCGGCGGCCGAGGAGGATGGAGGAGACGGTGGAGCTCCTTCTGCAGCAACGGCGACGGAGAACTGCTCGCGGTGGAGAAGACGTCCGGCGCCCGCTCGCGGTGGTGAAGAAGAGGGCAACGGAGGAGAGGGCGGACGGAGGAGACTGCAGCAACGGGACGGAGGGAACGGCTCGGCAGCTGCAGCGCGACGGACGGAGAGAGGGCAACGAGGTAGAGAGAAGGAGGAGGAAAGGGTTTTTAGAGTGAGAGAGACAGTAATCTGAAGTGTGAGGGAAAAAAACAGATCTGAGAGTTATATTCGCAACAAACAGGGCGCTTCAGGGAAGCGCCCTAGTAATCAGGTATTAAGGGCGCTTCAGGGAAGCGCCCTGCAGATAGACTTAAAAAAAACAAAAAGGGCGCTTCAGGGAAGCGCCCTAGTAAGAGGTATTAAGGGCGCTTCAGGGAAGCGCCCTGCACATCGACTTAAAAAAAATTAAATAACGCAAAAACGTGAGGGCGCTCCATGAAGCGCCCTTAATACCTTTTTACTAGGGCGCTTCAGGGAAGCGCCCTGAACATAAAATTAAAAAAATTTGAAACAAGAGGGCGCTTCCCTGGATGTAAAATTAAAAAAAATAAAAAATTAGGCACTACAAGAGGGCGCGTCAACGAAGCGCCCTCCACCTTATACCTTAAGGGCGCTTCCGCCCAAATTTGAAGCGCCCTGAAGTTAAACCATTCGTCTTAGACACTAAAAACACGGAAGCACCCTAAAGTAAGTGCTCTTATATCCTAAATTTGGCATAGTGGAGACCTTGTTTAAGGGGAATCAAGCATGTACCACTTGAACCAACCTCCGTTGGTACTTTAAATAGACTTGAACAATTCAAATTATACAAAAACATTTTTTTTTCTTTAATGTTGAGAAATTAGAGTCATTAGACAATTTTAAAAATTTAAAAGAAAATTGTCTTAACATTGAAAAATCTTTAAAACATAATGATAACTATGATATTAACGAATTATCTTTTTAGAATTAAAAGTTCTAAAAGAAATTATATAATTAGAAAATGACATACCAATCGATATACTTAATTATTAAAAACACTTGAATTTTTTTCAAAATGTATATTATTTATAGAATAATGTTAAGAATCCATAGTAATTATGCTTTAGCGGAAAGAACGTTTTTTCAAACAAAAATTAAAATAATATATCTAATGCAACAATGTCTCAAGAAAGATTGAATAGATTGACTTTATTATCGATTGAATTTTTTTAAATAAAGGATTATAATAATTAATAATATTTTTTCATCTCAAAATTAAAGACTCGGAAGATAAAGAAATTTTAAATGAAGTTGTTGTAACATTTTAACAAATTATTTATTCATTTAAAAAGGTCTCATTATAAAATTCGCTTTAGACCGAGATAAACATTGAACATAATTTATTGTGGTGAAGGGATCTTACATATAAAGTTAGAGACCACCAATGTAGTGTCTATATAGTATATTACCTAAAGAGTAACTCATCAATTTGGTCCCTGAAAGTGTTGTTTGCTGTCAAATTAGTCCTGAATTGGTAGAAATTAAAATTAGTCCTGAAATTGTATTTCATCCGTCAAAGTAGTCTCTCTTTAACAGAAATATAATTTAGTCCCTATAAGTTGATATTGCTGTCATTTTAATCCTTCAAATTTTGGTACGTAAATTCAAATAAGTCCCTAAAACTAACAAACCACTATGAAAGTAGTCCTGAAATATTTGTTTTGTTAATAGATGGACTGTTTTGACGGACGAATACAGTTTCAGGGACTAATTTTTAGTTTTGCCAATTCAGGGACTAACTTGACAGCGAGCAACACTTTCAGGGACCAAATTGACGATTTCCTCATTACCAAAAGTTTTCCCCTACTTTTCATTCATTTCATAACGACATATTATATACTACTTTAATTAGTTGGTTTACATATTTAGATTTTTGGTTTAGCAAGCATCCCTGTGATATTAATTTGAGAAGCGCTACCAACACTTACTCTAACATTCTTCTATCGCTTCATGATACAATTTATCCATAATATTTCTATCTATTATATTTTAATTATTAAATAAATTTTTTTTAAAAGAAAGGGTCAAATTTAATTTCACCGTGTTAAAATAGAATACAAGTTTTTAGACTAATCTTATGAATTTGTTTCCATAATGTATATGAAACTTTTGATTAAAAAATACTTTTTTATAAAACAGCATTATTTAGTTAAACAATAGAATAACAAAAACAAATGATATCATCATGTCAAACATAAAACTAAATCAATTTTTTTTGTCTTTGGAAATGCAGTGTCATCTACAGTTTGAACATTAAAACTTTTACTTGTAAATTCAAGAAAAAATACTGTGATAATACACATACTAAGTGAGTTATGTATATACAATGTGAATAATTCATAAAAGAGTTGTGTAATCTATACAATAAATTTGTACAAAATTCAAGAAAACAATACTATGATAATTACACTACTAAGTGAGTTATGTATATACAATGTGAATAATTCATAAAAAGAGTTGTGTAATCTATACAATAAATTTGTACAACATTGTACGACAAATTTTTCTCTCTATCTCTTTTAAAACCATTACTCTTCATATCCTACACTTCCTCCGGTATATTATTCCTATCTCTTTTTTGTTATAAAAAACATTGTACAAATATGCTCTGAAGTTTGAATAATATAAAATATTTACCTATAAAGTCAGGAAAATGATACAACGATAATTATGAAGTTGGATGAAAGTCTCTAGGGGTTGAATAGAGGCTTGAAAATTTTGTACCTGAAAAACTCAGATTCAATATTAGGTAAATCTCAAGTCTGGAGCTTGGAACTCAGATTGAATCTTAACTTAGAATAAAGTTCAGGATTCAAAACAAATTCAATTGAAGGTTAATCTTAAGTATGGAACTTGGAGCACAGATCAAATCTTAACTCAATCAGAAAATCAAGGTTCAGAACAGATTTAGTTTAAAGTAAATCTCCATTCTGGAACTTAGAACTCAGATCGAATATTAATTCCGAGAATTATAATTCAAACAGATTCAATCTGAGGTAAGTCTTAAGTCTGAGACTTAGAATTTAGATTGAATCTCAAAAAATTGATCAACTCAAATAATCAAGTAAGAAAGACATACTCGGATCTGAGTTATACAAAATTGGTCTTTAATAAATTTTCCTTTTTAAAAACGATGCAATAACATTAATAGATAGAGAGAGATCACACTCAGATTTATACCGGTTCACCCATACCTTGGGCTACGTCCAGTCATCACAAACATTGTTAGATTTCCATTATATCTGCAGTTATATTACAAGTATTCTTAAGTTCGCCTCTTCAGGCTGCACTCTGAGTATTCTTATTTCAGTGCCTCTCCAGGCGTACACTTACCTACACCACACACTTAGGCACCTCCTAGCTTGGTTGGGATTTCAAAGGTATGGTAAGATTGATGTTTTTTTTCTAGCTTTGACCACGTACAAGGTACGAATACACAGTGAGATTTTCTAGATGATGGGTATCTCTCTAAATCTCTCAAAGAGTGTATATAACCATTACAAAGCAAGAGCAACATCTACTACATGATATTAGTTAAGATAACATATGTAGGTAATGAGAATAGAGGTAAGATTGGATTTTTCTTCTATAATCTAGTCCATCTCTTCTAACTTTTGATCTTTCGCATTAGATCCTTTATATAGGCTTAGTAAACTAGTCGTTATGATTCTAGACCTGAACATTATGGACGCAAACTAGTCGTTACTAGCCGTTGTTTTGTCTTTTTCAGCGTGTCTGCAAAAGTGGCTTCTTAAGTCCGAGTTACGCAAGTCTGAGTATGAGGTCAAAGTCTGGGCCATCTTCTGATGTATGTCCTGATGTGCAATCTGAGGTGTCAATCTGATGTACCGGTCTTAGGAGTCAGTCTGAGGTACCAATTCAAGGTACCGGTCTGATGTACCAATTTGTCTTCCCAATATGTGTCTGAGTCTGACATTTTTAATTTGAGATCTTAGTCTGACCTAGCAATCCGAGGTCTTAGTCTGATGCACTAGTCTCAGGTGCTAGTCTGAGGTACCGGTCTGTGATTTACCAGTCTGACCTTCCAATTTGAGTATGAGTTTGACATTCTAATTTGAGGTCTCAGTCTAACCTTCCAATATGAGGTATCAATCTGATGTATAAATCTGAGTTTGTTGAGTCTTGCTTCATTCTGTCCTTTTGATTGTACTCTTTTGTCAATCTTGAATCTACAAGCAGTGTAGCAGTTTCAAACCATAGAGACAATCTTTCTTTTGAATCAAAATTATTCGTTGGTTGATATCTCAATTATTCTGACCATTCTTTAGTAATCTTCATGAGCTACTATCTTGAGACTTGACTCCTTACGCAATACAAGATAGTTTCCCTTGTTCCATGAGAGTGCTTGTTAGGTATATTTTAGATTCATTCTAAAGTATGTCTTTCTTTTTTGCGCATATACCTTAGACTCATTCTGATGACTGAGATTTTTTATAAGATCCTTTGTGAGTGTAGTCAAGACTGCATTCTGATGTGCACCATTCTGAACTTTAGAATATCTTCAGATTCAACCATTCCGAAACTACTGAAAACTTTGTGATTAAGGACATATCTAAGGCCTTCTTATGAAATTATCTTTAGCATATAAGACATTCATATATAGCTTCAACCATTATCATAAATAATTATGAATTTTGATGCTTCTTAACATTAGGATTATGATCTTTCTGAGTTCTTTACTCAGCATAAGATCCTTGTCTTTCAAGATCTCACATATATAAAACATCCATAACTTCAAGAACAGAAAATGATAAGTTTGATAAAAAGTTTGTTGTCATTAAAACCAAATCACAGAGGGTTTTGCACCAACAAATTACATGTGCTTTGTACAGTATGTGCACAATATATATATATATATATATATATATGGATCATTTAAAAAAGAGTAGCATAATTCACATATACAACAAAATTATATAACATTGTGTTATAAACTTTTTCTCTATCTTTTTTCATCACATCACTCCTTATCATATCACGCATTTTTTTTCTATTCTCTCATGTCATATTTTATTGTACAAGACGTTGTACAAATTTATTTTACTATTTTCTCTCTTCAAACAAAACACAGTTATAATGCTCTAAAAAGGCAATAGAGACAATAAAGATATTCCACGAATTACAGGGAAAGATTGTATGTATAAAAATCATAATATTATTTTAGGTGAAAATATAACACGTGAAACATATATTACCCACTCCCCCAATGTACTATAGACATCACACACACCTTTCAATCATATTTGATTGTTATAGATGCAAAACACATAGCTCACAAAGCCCACAAAAATGTTAGGGCTCAAACCGTTATTTTAGAAGCCCGAAAACTCCTGAATTTTTTATTCCAACTTGATAAATTTCGATACTCGCAAAAAGCTCACACAAACATAAAAGCCCCCAAAATCCAGAAAAATTTAGAGTTTGAGTCGTTATTTTTTAGAGTCTGAATAACTCCTAGGCTTTCTAGCCCTTCTTGAAAATGTTCGCTATCTGCCTTCGAGCCGGGACAGATAGTCTTAATTAACAGCTTTAATAACAACAAACAACTGACCCGATAAACAATCATGGGCCCAATTGTGACAAAAGAAACTCACCAATAAATAATAAAAATGTCTAATAATAAATCTTATTCCATTGTACAAGTATAAATTCCTTCTCATAGATTAGCTCTGACAACTAGGTAGTTTATTTAAAGTAACTTTCATTATGAGAAAATATCAATGGCTGTTTTGGTAAAATTGGGTTGATAATTTAATTGGTAGGTGATAAGCTAACTGATAAATGTAAAATGACATAAATAGACATATTTACGTTAATTTTATTAGACAAAATAAATTATTGGGTTATTATATATAATTTTAGATGTTTTATAAATTTTACATTCTCATTAACTTTTTAGTGATGAATTATTTTATTAAAAATTAAAATAAATAGTGTAATATAAAAATAATTCCAAATGTATTAATAACAAAAGAAAAAAGATTCAAATAATTTTAAATTGTAAATAAGAAGATAACATTAAAAGAACGTTAAGAGAGGACTAGAAAATAAGAGAGCGTGTAGGAGGAAAGAAAGAGGGTTTTAGTTACTAGTAAGACTAAAAAAATATAAAATGAAATTAAGTGCAAATAGAAATGTGTATTAAAATAGGAGTGATAAAAATGAAACAAAAATAATAAATGAGTTACGAGGTAGAAGCTAATTAAAGTAGTTTGTAGTAGTTTATAATTTAATTAAAAAGCTCCTAATATAAGTTAATTTTACCTATACCTTACCAATTACCAAACATTCTTATTCTAGTTCAAATTAAACTTATAAGCTAATTAAATATATTGGAATATAGACTATTGATTTACCAAACACACTCATCATCCTCAAGAGAAGTTGATTAAACTATAATATTTTAAATGGAGAATTTTTGTTGCTTAAAAACCGTTTACAATAACAATAATTTTAATAAATAAATGGTAAATATAATGAAAATAATTAAAAGTTTCATCTTTCTCTTTTAACGTTACTAACTTTAGTACAATATGTTTTAAGAGAAGAAAACATTTATTGCAAAGCAAAAAAATTAATGAATTCAAACTTAAAGTTGTCATACATATCCGAAATCCTCGTGACACATTGAAAAAATTAAAAAGTTTTAAAATTCTCTAAATATTAAATAACACATTTATTTTTAATTAACATTTTCTTATAAAGTGGATAAAATAAATATTAAATTTATGTCTAAGGATACTTTTGCATTTAAAAAAAGCTTAAATCATTAAATATTTCATTTAAAAATTTGCTTGGAGAATCCCATAATGAAATATGATTTAAATACCATCTTGGACATTTAATAAAAAGATTTATATCAATATGGTGTGAGCAATTTGTGGCATGTATTATTTAAGCAGCTCAAACTCATGTTATTGGAAGTGTCTCAAGTCTTCAACAGGTCAATATTGAGCTCCCTTCGCTACAAAAATTGAAAGAAGGTGATCATAGACCACGGCTGAGAGGTCATATATACCCCATGGGAGTGAGCACAAAGGCCTTCACTATGCACTCTCTAGGGTGTGCATGAGCTCTGAGACGTGGCTATTTTGATCTTTTCTATTTTGTGGTGAAGGGTGCTCATACAAAAGTTGAGACCTTTTCGATCAATATATATGGAATATTTGTATATATTGGTTATACTTAAAGTTTTTCACCATTTTTAATTCATTTTCCTAATTAATTTAGTGTATTGCAGGTTGGTTTTATACACGGCTATTGCAATATAAACAAACTTCAAAGTGGGGAATCTAACTATAGGAGATCATCCGTACGTGGTTACAATGGCAATCAAGGGAGTTTGATCGATGATGAAGGGCATAAATGTATGATGGATCGATAGTACAAGATCTAATGCAAATGAGTTCTTATTTTAGTTTTTATTTCTCTCAAGTAACTCTATGTATAACAATCGAGCACCCCCTTTATTTAATTGGAAATTGTTGAAAAACCAGGGTCAAGGTGACCATCAAAACGACATTGAGATGTGTATGGAATCGATTTTTCAGTATGAAATTTTGAGAATATGTTGTTGATCAATGTTTAGTGTAGTTCTTTTGGCACATGATTGTAAGACAAGAATATTGGAAAAAAAATTAATCACTACTAATTTAATTTCTTGGATTTGTTTCTAGTTTTATTTTTTGTACTACTCGATCAATTTAATTGTATTTATCTTACTTTTTCAACCAGACAATCACAATTAAATAATATATAATAGTTATTCATATATAGAATATGGTTATTTAAATAGGAAAATTAGGGTGTTAAAAGTATTATTGTATTAACACATTGCTGATAAAAAAATATTAACACGTTAATTCCTTTGATAAGGAAAAAAAAAAGAAATTTATTAACGAAATATAAGAGGTTACCTACAACCGGTGAATAAAGAACCATGTATATAAAAAACTGACGGGTTCACCTGCGCACGACCGCATCTTAACACATCCTCCCAATCAACAACTCGAACCCCAAGCTCTCCTCTTCACTTCCACCACCGCAGCAAGGCTTGGTTCCTCCGCTGGCTCCAAGGTTTGATTTCTCGTTACTTTCTAGGGATTAGATTCCTCAATCCATTTCCTCTCTTTTTATTGCTATAATTTTCAATTTTAATTTGTGAAATCTCAATTGTTGCTCAACTCTTCCTGCTTCTGCTCCTATTCTTCCATCTCTTGTTTCCCTCACTCATCTGGTTACCTTTATCTTTAACTCCTTTTTTAATTTTTATGTTTAAAATCTGGCCAGAAACTCGAATTTTGTTAGGATAACTGATGTACCCTGGATTACACTATTCATGAATCACGATACATATTTGTACTATCCTGCATCTTCTAAAATGGGAATGGTCGTCATCAGAGCATGGATATCTTGTAGTAAGCATGACTCTGTTGTAAAATTATCATGGGAAGAAATCTTATTGCTATCTAATTGGCAGAAAATGTGTATGTGTTATTTTTATGTTATAACAATTAATCTGCCTTATTCAATTTCTATTCCATATTCTGCATTCTTTGTTTATAAGTGTGCGGGCCCTAGACATACAATTTCTCTCAAGCACCCTAGTTTCAAAAATAATTTAATAATTGACTTGACCTGCTTTTAGTACAATTTAAAAGTTTGAAACTATGATCCATATCTTGATCTTATAGATTTCTTAATTTTGACTCCAGGTGATCGAGGAGATCTGTACAATTTTTCTTGGTATTTTACTGCCTCTTTTTGCCATTTATCTTTATAAGCATTATATTGTTTTGTTGCAAATATCAGCTTTGGAATGCTTCCTCTCAGTTTGGATGCTTAACTTTGGGAAAATTCATGGTTTTATGTGGTATGTAACTTCTTGATGAACTTTTGTCTTATTTTTATTGCTTTCTGAAGAACCTATGTTGCACATGCCATTTTCATCTTTCAATATGGACAAAAGTAACTACTTATCTTTGACTATTTCTTATTCAGTTATTTTAATATTAATTTCATGGTGATTTCAATGACAAATCCTTATAATATCTTATTATAGTAAAATTAGTATTTACAGGAACTTAAGCTGAAAACCTGTGATCTATGATAGTTAAATCCCAATAATTTAGGTTTCATTTCTATTTCTAAGATGAAACCAGTGATATGTGATATTCTCTGACCTCTTCCTTTCCACTTTACTTTACTTTTAATATCCCCTTTTCCTAAAATGTTAAGCATTCATATCATTTATCATTTTTACATTGATAATCTTCTTGGTGGTCTGAAAAATATTTAGTATCCTTTATTTGTTGTCTATTGTTGAATTCAGTACAGTCAGTAAGTTAAGGTATGTTAAGCTCGGTATGACATGGAAAGGTAGCATGTCACATCATAGAGTTCAGTGGCTTCTATTTCTCTTATTTTGAGTGGGTGAATGAGCCTGTAACATGCCTAAGAAGTTCACATTAATGGTTACTCTATATAGGTATCTGCAGGTTGAACAACATAATTGTTTGTAATTTCTATTCTGATGTATCTCCCATCTATTGATTTCTGTTTTGGGGATAGATGTTCTCTTGCTATGGTTGGTGTTAAGTATTGTAGACTGTTTTTGTAAGTTGGGTTTTGGGCAGTGGGCACCCATTGTGCTCATATTAATAAAATTGCTTGCTTTTGCTGATAAAAAACATCATAGAGTTCAGTTTGGTTTAGCATATATGTTCTTTATAAATCACCGGTGATTACTTCACTGCAATGCTTCTCATTTAAGGGAGTGTAAATAGAAAGTATAGGATGTTATTAATGAGAGTGTACATGTATCTGCTAAATAATCATTAGAGGGAAGTCATTTACTTAAGTTACTTGGTTTAGTAACCCTCTTTAACATCTATAAATCAACTCTATTACTTAATTAGGTAGTTGTTTCAATTACAAAAGCTGCATGTAAGTGGTTACTAAAAATTTACAATTGCAACCCGTCTTAGAAGCATTAATGAATTTAAAATTGAAAATTATTTCACTGATATGCTTTGATTGTTTTCTTTATTCTGGGTTGTTTTAGCTTTCTAGTGTACCAAAAAAGTTGAACCGAGACTGTACAAAATTTCATTATCACAGTTGCCCAACAATTACATAACTAATATCACAGTTCTGTTAACTGCTAATATATATCTGTAGATAACAATTAGTCAACCCATAATTATATTTTGCCTCGTTCAGATAAAGAGACTGAATTTTTTTTCTTAATTTTATCATCAATTACTAAAAACAATGTGAATCAAAACTAGTACTTTTAAATTTAATGTTTAGAATGGTAGATTTATAGTATTGAAATAAAAATCTCGCACATGTATTATAGCAAGTTGTTGATTAAGAATAGATTTTAAATATTTCAAACAACTATATATTGAGTTTTCTTTTTTTAACTTTCAGGATTGATACATTATCAATATTTTAGTGCAGTGTTCCTACTTTTCAATTTTCACATATCCTTTGTATTCTTTGTTACATTTTCTAATGCATATATTTTATCATTTTTTACCTGCAATGATTATCTAAGGGACCTTCTTCAATGTTGACATAACTATTTATCTCATTGAACTGATTAATGCACAAACTTTATCTATGAAAAGATACACACGTTATTTCTTTTGTTTTTAAAATTTCCCTATTATTAGTTTTTAGATTATAATATTTTTTTCTTTTCAATTCCTAGATTAAATCAAGGGATGCTGAAACAATAAAATTTAAGGTATGTCCTTCCTTACCTCTTCTCTCACTCTTAACTCTATAGTGACTTTCCTTTTATCTACTTTTCATTTGACTTATATGTGCTTGCTATTATATTTGACTCGTGCAGAGTAAATTTGGACAAGCTCAAAACAAATGAGCAGAAAGCTAAACAAGCACAGTTGGCAAAGGCCAAAGTACGATGATGTATGTCTTTGAGGTGTGTGAAACAGAGCAGTAATCAGTGAATGGGTCAAATGGTTTTTCAAATTACATTTATTGATAAGGTTGATAACAAACAAGCGAGACTGGATCATCCATGGCATTGTGGCTGGAGTTGCAATTGCAACAATAAAACCCTTTAGAAGTTTGGGAAAAAATATGATGATGTTGTAAACATCCAGGGTGATGAGCCACTTATTGAACCTGAAATAATTGATAGTGTTGGTGAACTTTACAGGTATATTATCTCTTTCTTATTGATAATGTTGATAACAAACACTAAGCAAGACCCTTATCAACAAATTATTAAACTTCATTATTTTAATCAAACTAGTCATGCGACCTGCTGTCACAGGGTTACCAGATATGTCACCTACCCTAGATGCCCCCTAATTATTACCAGGTATGCCTTTAGTTTTCTTACTTACCTTTATTTTGGAATACTTGGTAAAGGAAGATTGAAAATAGTTGGCTTTCAGGGAGCACAAAGCACAAAGCAATAGTATATAAACGCTAGCCATGGATAGCTACAGAAAATTCTTTAGTTTACTACTACAAAACAAACAAAAAAGTTTTTTTTTTGTTACATGCAATGTAACGGGGTTTGAACTTAAGATCTTATGCTAAACTACCCAAACCCCCACCATTAGAAACAAAAAAGTATTTGAAGTGAGATTCCACGGAACTTAGAGTGCGGTTATTGAACCACACTCAAAATGCACACACTCCAATGTCATTCTTGTTGTCGTGAATTCTATCTTTATTTATTTTATTTGAAGAAAGGAAATATCACAACAAATAATTGATTCTCAATCGTATTACATAAAATGAGCTTTACTTTCTTAACGAAGAATATACAACTTTAAACCCTAACCAATAATGCGACCAATACCCACACAAATGTAGTTATATAACTTGCAAAGGGAAAACAAATGAGAAGCAATCCCTTTCACAAAAACAAATAAAGCTTGTAATAACATATAACATTCATTATCAATAGATTAGCCTTGATATGTAGTTATCCAAAGTAACCTACTATGAAAGGCTAACATCTCCAAAAAGGAGTTAATTGTACAAAAAAAATTGAAGAAAGAATAATTGTATTGCCTAAATTGTGAGATGAAATAGAGAGTTTGCTTCCATTCTAATTTCTTATTGGCCCGGACATTATATAACTTGTTAATAAAGAGCTTAAGCCCCGTTTGGGGTGGTGGTGAGTTTTTGGTTTTGGTTTTAAAAAAAAAATTCAACAAGCTTTTACAACTCAAATCAAAAACTAAAAATCACTTTTTATGGTTTCAAAATGGGCATTTTGAAAACCACAAAAAGTGGTTTATGGTCCGTTTTGTTACAGTTGAGCAGAATTGATTTTAGAAATGAATGGTTGAGATGAGTGATGCACACTTTAAGAAGCACGTTGCACGAAAGTGATTTAAAATCAATTCTGTAAACCTAGGTTTTATTTTTTTAAAACGCTCACCCAAACGGGCACTTAGTTTTCGGTTTTGAATTGTAAAAACGAAAAACTTTGTTGACATTTTTTGAAAAAAAAAAAAAACTGAAAAACTCACAACCACCCCAAACGACCTTTGTTACCCCCACTCAGGTATATCTTTCTAAAAATAAGTATTTACTACCTTTGTCAATTTGTATCTTGAATTCCCCTTTAACCAATTTATATATATTTTTAATTTAAATCATATGTAACCTCCACATAATCACGGGCCGCTCGAAACACTATAACCTTTTCAATTATGTATAAAGCTTTTAACGACAAAGAAAGGTGATTAGAAGAAGCACTTGTATGAATTGACTCATCCATTTACATTAAACTCCTATATATAGACATCAAAACTTTATTTCCAAGAGTTTTTTTATTCAATCTTCTCCATTCCATTTCCCTAATATACTAAGATTAAAAACTTCACAATTTTTAATTCTGTAACCATATGCTTACCCACATGAAAAAAAAAATGTAAGTTGACTCTAATATTTTACCTCCATTTCTATTTATTTATCTCATTATAAAAAAATATGTAGGCTAAGAAATTTTATTATAAATGTGCTATAATTTACATAAAATTTATTATATTTTTTAATATACCTATCTCTTTATTTTAATCATTAATTTTTTTACTAATTATTTTTGTTATTTAGGATAAAAATTAAAAAAGAATAATACCATCTTGAATAGGACCGATGAATAAAATAAAATAAAATATTCAAATGGGATAAATAGACATGAAAAGATAGTATAACTTTTTTTTTTGGATTTGGCTTGTCTCGGTGTTTTTCTCTTATGTGCGTCTCCTGTGCTTTTCCAAACATCGCTTCAAAGCAAGTTACTTATTTTTTCAGTAAATAGAGCAAGTTATTTTAAAGACTAAACTAGCAAATCGGTGCCTGACTCTTGGGGGACCATGCAGTTTCGTTCCCGAATTTTTTAAAATAGCACTTTAGTCTTTGATTTTATTAAAAACATGCACTTTAATCCTTACTTTATTAAAATAAACATACATTATAGTCCTTCGGTAATTGAATATATCTTTTGTTGAGTAGAATGAGGTGTGCTTGCAGCTTGATATCCTTGCCATGTAATATTCGGCAGGCTTTGAAATATTGCTGGGTTATGTGCCATGATTGAGAAGTTAAGATTTGAAGGAACATTGGTCCCATTAAAAACAATTATTTATTATTATGATTCAAAGGACATAACAGAAGTTGAATTCATAATTAAATTGTCTGATAGAATGCATATGCTTTCAATCTTGCGAGAGAATTTTTCTCTTTAAGAAATTAACTTCTGCTAATTCACCAGGAAAAATGTAAGTGAACAGACAATTACTACTACAATAACCACTTCATTATCCTTCATGAACATGATCTTCTAAGAGAGTTTGGAATTTATCTAAGCCTTCAAGAACCCGTCCAACAGAGAAAAAGACTAATTATTGATATAAATGAAAATAAACATAAATGGTAGCTAAGAGAGAGAAGCAACATGTCATGATTTCTTGCATATTGTCTAAATTTCTTAGATGTCAGTGTTAAACAGAAGCCTCAACAGGTAGTTGATAAACTATCAATGGCTATGTTTGGAAAAATTGGTTGATAATCTAACCAGTAGATGATAAGCTAACTACTCGATAAATATAAAATGAAATAAATATATTTACGTAAATTTTATTAGACAAAATAAATTAATAGGTTATTATATATAATTTTAGATGTTTTATAAATTTTACATTCTCATTAAGTTTTTTAGTGATAAATTATTTTATTAAAAAATAAATAAATTGTAATATAGAAATAATTCCAAAATACTAATAACAAAAGTAAAAAGATTCAAATAATTTTAAAATTGTAAATAGGAAGAGAACATTAAAAAGAACGTTAAGAGAAACTGGAAAATTATAAGAGAGCGTATAGGGGAAAAAGAAAAGAGCTAGGGTTTTTACTAGTAAGACTAAAAAAAATATAAAATGAAATTAAGTGCAAATAGAAATGTGTAGTAAAATATGAGTGACAAAAATGAAAACGAAAATAATAAATGAGCTACGAGGTAGAGAGTGTGTTTGGTTAGCTATTTCAGTTAGCTGAAAGTTGAAATTAGTAACTGAAACCATTTCAACTGTGTTTGGTAAGGTAGCTTTTTTGGGTAACTACTAGTTTTTCAAGCAAAGCTACTCGAGGTAACTTTTTAAAAAAGTCCAATTTTCACCTGCTAGCTGAAAATTAATTACAAGTTTATCCCTCAACCACCCTCACTTATCATTATTTAATAATTAATGATGTCCTTGTATGTCATTTTACCATTTTCAGCTAGTTTTACCAAACACACTTAGAAGCTAACTAAAGTACCTTGTAGTAGTTTATAAGCTAAAAAGCCCCTAAATAAGTTAATTTTACTTTACCAAATATTTTTTATGTTGGTCAAATTAGCTTATAAGCTATAATAAGTTAATTTTTATGTTGGTCAAATTAGCTTATAGACTATTAACGTTACCAAACATTTTTTGTTGCTTAAAAACCCATTACAATAACAATATTTTAATAAATAAATGATAAACATAATGAATAATGAAAATTAACATGTCCAATTCCAACTCTAAGGTATTGTTTGGTTGAAGGGATTTGAAGGGGAGGGGAGGAAGGAAAGGGGAGGGGAGGGGCCAAAATCCCTCCTAATAGCATTTTGCCTCCCCTCCAAAAGTGGGGGGATTTGGAGGGAGGGAAGGAGGTTTAAAATAAAACAATCAAAATTACTTAAATATTCTCCTTCTCATGTTGAATGTTATATAAGTCAAAAGGTACGAAAGTAAATTAATTTTATTTTTCCTCCCCCCTCCCCTCCCCTCACCTCCTCTCCCCTCCCCTTCATTAAAATCCCTTTCCTCCCCTCCCCTCGTTTGAACCAAACCGACCCTAAGTTTAATTTTGGCTTTTCAAGTTCAATTCATAATGTAAACAATAGATAAAGAGTGTGTTTGGTAAAACTAGCTTAAAAGCTAGCTGAAAGTTGAAAAACTCGCTGAAAACTTAAAGCTAGTTGAAAGCTGAAAAGCCATTGAATGTGTTTGGTAAAACTAGTTGAAAATGGTAAAATGACATTTAAGGACAACATTAATTATTAAATAATGATAAGTGGGGGTAGTTGAGGGTTAAACTTGTAATTAATTTTCAGCTAGTAGCTGAAATTTGGAAGTTTTTTTTAAAAAAAGCTACCTCAAGTAGCTTTTTAAGAAAAACTTGTAGCTACCAAAAAAGTTACCAAAAAGCTACATTCCCAAACACTGCTGAAATGGTTTCGGCTAGTATGTTTAACTTTCAAAATGGCAAGCCAAACACACTCAAAGCCAAATAGATTTGAAAATAAAAGTTTCAGCTTTCTCTTTCAACGTTACTAGCTAACTTTTTATAATTAGTACAATATATTTTAAAGAGAAAGTATTTATTGCATATTTGGAAGCAAAAATTTAATTAATTCAAACTAATTATAATTGTCATACATATCCAAATCCTCCTGACACATTGAAAAAAAATTAAAAAGTTTTGAAATTCTCCAAAATATTAAATAACACATTTATTTTAATTAACTTTTTCCTTATAAAGCGGATAAAGTAAATATTAAATTTATGTCTAAGGATAGTTTAGCATTTAAAAGGCTTAAAGCATTAAATATTTCATTTAAAAATTTGACTTGGAGAATCCCATAATGAAATATGACTTAAATACCATCTTGGACATTTAATAAAAAGGTTTATCAATATGGTGTGAGCACTTTGTGGCATGTATTATTTAAGCATCTCAAACTCGGGTTATTGAAAGTGTCTCAGGTCTTCAACGGGTCAATATTGAGCTCCCTTCACTACAAACATTGAAAGGAGGTGATCGTAGACCACAACTGAGAGGTCATATATACCCCATGAGAGTGAGCACAAAGGCCTTCACTATGCACTCTCTAGGGTGTGCATGAGCTCTGAGACGTGGCTATTTTGATCTTTTCTATTTTGTGGTGAAGGGCGCTCATACCAAAATTGAGACCTTTTCGATCAATACGGAATATTTGTATATATATATATTGGTTGACTTAAAGTTTTTCACCATTTTTCATTCATTTTCGTAATTAATTTATTGTATTACAGGTTGGTTTTATACACGGCTATTGCAATATAAACAGACTTCAAAATGGGGAATCTAACTATAGGAGATCATCCGTACATGGTTACAATGACAATCAAGGGAGTTTGATCGATGAGTAACATAAATGTATAATGGATCGATAGTACAAAATGTGTTACAAATGATTTCTTATTTTAGTTTTTTTTTCCTCTCAGGTGACTCTATGTATAACAATCGAGTAACCACTTTATTTAACTGGAAATTGTTGAAAGACCAGGGTCAAGGTGACCATCAAAACGACATTGATCGAGATGTGTGTGGAATCGATTTTCAGTATGACTTTTGAGAATACGGTTGCTGATCAATGTTCAATGTGGTTCTTTTGGCACATGATTGTAAGACAAGAATATTGGAAAAAATTAATCACTACTAATTTAATTTCTTGGATTTGTTTCTAGTTTTATTTTATGTACTATATCTCGATCAATTTAATTTGTATTTATCTTACTTTTTCAACCAGACAATCACAACATATATTAGTCATTCGTATATAGAATATGGTTATTTAAATAGGAAAATTTGGGTGTTAAAAGTATTAACACATTTCTGATAAAAAATATCAACACGTTAATTCCTCTTATAAGAAAAAAAAGAAATTTATTAACGAAATATAAGAGGTACTACAAACGGTGAATAAAGAACAATGTATATAAAAAACCGATGAGTTCACCTGCGCACAACCACATCTTAACACCTCCTCCCAGTCAACAACACGAACCCCCAAGCTCTCCCCCTTCGCCTCACACCACCGCAGCAAGGGATGGTTCCACCGCTGGCTCCAGAGTTTGATTTCTCGTTACTTTCTAGGGTTTAGATTCCTCAATCCATTTCCTCTGTTTTTATTGCTCTAATTTTCAATTTAATTTGTGAAATCTCAATTGTGCTCAACTCTTAATTCTGGAGGTCATACTATGGTGGTTTAGCGGGTTTGGAATACGGCTTCCTGCTTCTGCTCCTATTCTTCCATCTCTTGTTTCCTCACTCATCTGGTTGCCTTCTATCTTTTAACTCTTTTTTTTATTATTTTTATGTTTAAATCTTACAAATTTTATATCAAATAAGCTTGCTCCATTTGTCCAGAAACTCAATGTACCCGGGATTATACTCTTCATGAATCATGATACACATTTGAACTATCCTGCATTTTCTCGATGTTTCCTCCTCCTTCATCTCAGACACACAAATAGACCAACACAATTAACCTATGTGTTCGCCATAAGCTTGTTTCAATCTTGTTTCATCCTAGTTTTTATATTCTTCTTGTTTCAACTCAAGCTAAAATGGGAATGGTCGTCATCAGAGCATGGATATCTTGTAGTAAGCATGACTCTCTTGTAAAATTATTATGGGAAGAAATACTTATTGATATCTAATTGGCAGAAAATGTGTAAGTGTTATTTTTATGTTATAACACTTAATCTGCCTTATTCGATCAATTTCTATCCCATATTCTGCATTCTTTGTTTACAAGTAATTATGTGTGCCGCCTAGAGATACAATCTCTCTCAAGCACTCTAGTTTCAAAAATAATTTAATAGTTGACTTGACTTGCTTTTAGTACAATTTAAAAGTTTGAAACTATGATCCATATCTTGATCTTATAGATTTCTTAATTTGACTTCCAGGTGATCGAGGAGATCTGTACAATTTTTCTTGGTATTTTACTGCCTCTTTTGCCATTTATCTTAATAAGCATTATATTGTTTTGTTGCAAATATCAGCTTTGGATTGCTTCTCAACTTGAGATGGTTCACTTTGGGAAAATGCATGGTTTTATGCGGTATGTAACATCTTGATGAACTTTTGTCTTATTTTTATTGCTTTTAGAAGAATCTATGTTGCACATACCATTTTCATCTTTCAATCTGGACAAAGGTAAACTACTTGACTGAGTTTCCTTTAATTTGCAGCATTACCAAAACTATTGAGCAATACCAAAGGTGCTCTTTTACTCCTCAAGATGACCATGTTGCTTGTGAAACCTAGGTATGTGTTTACCAACTCACATTTTTCATGTACTACGTTCAGGGAAACATATCTTTGACTATTTCTTATTCAGTTCTTTTAATATTAATTTCATGGTTGATTTCAATGACAAATCCTGATAAGATACTTATTCAGTTCTTTTAATATTAATTTCATGGTTGATTTCAATGACAAATCCTGATAATATCATATTATAGTAAAACTAGTATTTACATGAACTTTAATTTAAGCTGAAACCTGTGATCTATGATAGTTAAATCCCAATAATTTAGGTTTCATTTCTATTTCTAAGATGAAACCAGTTATATGTGATATTCTCTGGCCTCCCCGTTCACTGTACTTTACTTTTAATATCCCCCTTTTCCCTAAAATGATTAGCATTCATATCATTTATCATTTTTATATTGATAATCTTCTTGGTGGTCTGAAAAATATTTAGTATCCTTTATTTGTTGTCTATTGTTGAATTCAGTACCAGTAAATAAGGTATGTTAAGCTCGGTATGACATGGAAAGGTAGCGTGTCACATAGAGTTCAGTGGTTTCTATTTCTCTTATTTTGAGTGGGTGAAGGAGCATGTAACATGCCTAAGAGGTTTACATTAATGGTTACTCTATATAGGTATCTGCTGGTTGAACAACATAGTTGTTTGTAATTTCAATTCTGATGTATCTCCCAATCTATTGATTTCTGTTTTGGGGATAGATATTCTGTTCTCTTTATTATGGTTGGTGTTAAGTATTGTAGACTGTTTTTGTAAGTTGGGTTTGGGGCTTTGGGCACCCCTTGTGCTCATATTAATAAAATTGCTGCTTTTGCTGATAAAAAAAAAACATCATAGAGTTCAGTTTGGTTTAGCATATATGTTCTCTATAAATCCCCGGTGATTACTTCACTGCAATGATTCTCATTTAAGAGAGTGTAAATAGAAAGTATAGGAATAGGATTTTATTAATGTATATAGCTTGTATCTGCTAAGTAATCATTAGAGGGAAGTCATTTATCATTTACTTAAGTTACTTGGTTTAGTAACCCTCTTTAACATCTATAAGTCAACACTATTACTTAATTAGGTAGCTGTTTCAATTACAACTATGCAAAGCTGCATGTAAGTGGTTACTAAAAATTTACAATTGTAACCCGTCTTAGAAGCATTAATGAATTTAAAATTGAAAATTATTTCACTGATATGTTTTGATGTTTTCTTTATTCTGAGTTGTTTTAGCTTTCTAGTGTACCAAAAAAGCTGAACTGAGACTGTACAAAATTTCATTATCATAATTGCCCAACAAATTACATAACTAAATATCATAGTTCTGTTAACTGCCAATATATATTTGTAGATAGCAATTAGTCAACCATAATTATATTTTGCCTCGTTCTGATAAAGAGACTGATTTTTTTTTTTTAATTTTATCATCAATTACTAAAAACATTGTGAATCAAAACTAGTACTTTTAAATTTAATGTTAGAATGGTAGATTTATAGTATTGAAATAAAAATCTCGCACATGTATTATAAATACTTAAATAGTCATTGATTAAGAATAGATTTTAAATATTTCAAACAACTATTGAGTTTTCTTTTTTAACTTTTAGGATTGATACATTATCAATATTTTAGTGCAGTGTTCCTACTTTTCAATTTTCACAGTATTCTTTGTTACATTTTCTAATGCATATATTTTATCATTTTTACCTGCAATGATTATCTAAGGGGCCTTCTTCGATGTTGACATAACTATTTATCTCATTGGACTAATTAATGCACAAACTTGATCTACGAAAAGATACACACGTTATTTCTTTTGTTTTTAAAATTTCCCTATTATTAGTTTTTAGATTATAATATTTTTTTTCTTTTCAATTCCTATATTAAATCAAGGGATGCTGAAACAAATAAAATTGAAGGTATGTCCTTCCTTACGTCTTCTCTCACTCTTAACTCTATACTCTATAGTGACTTTTCTTTTATCTACTTTTCATTTGACTTATATGTGCATGTTATTATTATTTGACTCGTGCCGAGTAAATTTGGACAAGCTCAAGCAAATGAGCATAAGGCTAAACAAGCACAGTTGGCAAAGGCCAAAATACGATGATGTATGTCTTTGAGCTGTGTGAAACAGAGCAGTAATCAGTGAATGGGTTTTTGACTAATTAATCATATGAATTTGTTGCCAAATAATTTATATGAAACTTTGATAAAAAAATACTTTTCATAAATACAACATTATTTGGTTAAACAATAGAATAAAAAACAAATTATATCATCATATTAAACATAAAACTTAATCAATTTTTGTCTTTGGAAATGCAATGTCATCTACAGTTTGAACAATATAAAACGTTTTACCTGTAGATTCAAGAAAACAATGCGATGATAACTACACATACTAAGTGAGTTATCTATACAATGTGAATAATATATAATTCATAAAAAGAACTGTGTAATTTATATAATAAATTTGTGAAATATTGTACAACAAACATTTTTCTTTATCACACTATTCTTCATATCCCACACTTCACTCTCGTCCATTCCTATTTCTTTTTTGTTATAAAAAACATTGTACAAATTTACTTTGAAGTTTGAATAATATAAAAAATATTTTACCTATAAAGTCAGAAAAATGATACTGCAATAATTATGAAATTGGATGAAAGTCTCTAGAGGGGTTGAATAGAGACTTAATTTTGTACCTGAAAAAGTCAGATTCAATATGAGGTAAATCTCAAGTCTGGGACTTGGAACTCAAATTAAATCTTAACTTAGAATAAAGCTAACGATTCAAAATAGATTCAATTTAAGGTTGATCTTAAGTATGGAACTTGGAGCACAGATCAAATCTTAACTCAACTAGAAAATTAAGGTTCAGAATAAATTCAGTCTAAAGTGAATCTCAAGTGTGGAACTTAGAACAAAACAGATTCAATTTGGGGTAAGTCTCAAGTCTGAGAATTAGAATTTGGATTGAATCTCAACAGATTAATCAACTCAAATAATCAAGTAAGAAAGACATACTCAGATCTGAGTTATACAGAAATAGATTCGAGTTATGCAAAATTAGTCTTTAACAAAATTTCCTTTTTAAAAACATTGTAACAAACAATGACATATAGAGAGAGAGATCACACTCAGATTTATACTGGTTCACTCACACCTTGAGCTACGTCCAGTCCGCACAACCTTGTGAGATTTCCACTATAATTGCAGTTATATTACAAGTATTCGTAAGTCCGCCTCTTCAGGCTTGCACTCTGAGTATTCTTGTTTCAGTGCCTCTCCAGGCATATACTTACCCACACCATTGCTTAGGCACCTCCTAGCTTGGTTGGGATTTCAAAGGTATCGTAAGATTGATGTTTTTTTTTCTAGATTTGATTACGTACAAGGTACAAATACACAGTGAGATTTTCTAGATGATGGGTAGCTCTCTAAATCTCTCAGAGAGTGTATATAAACCATTACAAAGCAAGAGCAAAACCTACTACATGATATTAGCTAAGATAACATAGGTAGGTAAATAGGGGTGAAAAGAGGTAAGATTAGATTTTTCTTTTATAATCCGGTTCATCTCTTCTGACCTTTGATTTTTCACATTAGATCCTTTATATAGGCTTAGTAAACTAGTCGTTATGATTCTAGAGCTAAACATTATGGACTCAAACTAGCCGTTGTTTTGTCTTTTTCAGCGTGTCAGCAAAAGTTTCTTCCTAAGTCCGAGTTACGCAAATCTGAGTATGAGGTCATAGTCTAAGCCACCTTCAGATGTATGTTCTAATGTGTAATCTGAGGTGTCAGTCTGATGTATACCAGTCTTAGGTGTCAATTTGAGGTACCGGTTTGATGTAACAGTTTGACCTTCTAATCTGAGGTCTTAGTCCGACCTTGCAATTTGAGGTCTTAGTCTGATGTACTAATCTTAGGTGTCAATCTGAGGTACCAATTTGAGGTATAGGTCTGATGTACCGATTCGACCTTCCAATTTAAGTTTGAGTCTTACATTCTAATATGAGGTCTCAGTTTGACCTTCCAATCTGAGGTATCAATCTGATGTATAAATCTGAGTTGGTTGAGTCTTGTTTCATTCTTTCCTTTTGATTGTACTCTTTTGTAAATCTTGAATCCACAAGCAATGTAGTAGTTTCAAACCATAGAGACAATCTTTCTTTTGAATCAACTTAGGTTTATTCGTTAGTTGATATCTCAAATATTCTGACCATTCTCTAGTGATCTTCATGAGCTACTATCTTGAGACTTGACTCTATCAAGCAAATCTTTTATTTCCGCAATACAAGATAGTTTCCCTTGTTCCATGAGAGTGTTTCTTAGGTATACTTCAGATTCATTCTGAAGTGTTTTTATTTTCTGCGCATACACCTTAGACTCATTCTGATACTGCCATTTATGATAAAGATCCTTTCTGACCGTAGTTAAGATTGCATTCTGATTGTGCACCATTCTTAACTCTGATTGTCTTCAGATTCAACGATTTCCGAACTACTAAAAACTTTTTGATTAAGTATTGTCTAAGGCCTTCTTATGAAATTATCTTCAGCGTATAAGACATTCATAGCTTCAACCATTATTAATAAATAATTTTGAAGTTTGATGCTTCTTAACACTAGGATTCTGATTTTTCTAAGTTCTTTACTCAACATAAGATTCTTGTCTTTCTAAGATCTCTCATAGAAAACATAAATAACTTCAAGAACAGAAAATGCTAAGTTTGATCAAAAGGTTTGTTGTCATTAAAACCAAATCACAGAGGGTTTTGCGCCTACAAATTACATGTACTTTGCAAGGTATGTGCACAATATATATGGATCATTTAAAAAAGAGTAGCATAATTCATATATACAACAAAATTTTATAACATTGTGTAATAAACTTTTTCTCTATCTTTTTTCATCACATCACTCATCATATTACACATTTCTCTTTTTTCTATTCTCTCATGTCATATTTTATTGTGCAACATGTTGTACAAATTTATTTTACTCTTTTCTCTCTTCAATCAAAACACAATATAATGCTCTAAAAAAGGCAATAGAGACAATAAGGACATTCCAAGAATTGCAGTGAAAGACAATTGTATATATAGAAAAATCATAATTAGCTTTTAGGTGAAAATATAACACATGAAACATATATTACCTACTCCCCCAATGTACTATAGACATCACACTTTCCTTTCAATCAATTTGATTGCTATAGATGCAAAACACAGAGCTCGCAAGTTGGGCCACAAAAGCCCACAAAAATATAGGGCTCAGACCGTTATTTTAGAAGATCGAATAACTCTTGGGGTTTTTAGTCCAACTTGATAAATTTCTTTATTCGCAAAAATCCCACAAAAACACACAAAAGCCCACAAAATCCAAAAGTTTGAGTCGTTATTTTAGAAGTTCGAACAACACTTAGGCTTTTCTAGCCTGCCTTGCAAAAGTTCGCTATCTGCTTCAAGCCGGGACGAATAGTCCTAATTGATAGCTCTAACAAAACAACCGACCCAATAAACGATAATGGCCCAATTCTAACAAAAAGAAACTCACCAATAAATAATAAAAATATCACAAAAAATCTTATTCCATTGTACAAGTATAGATTCCTTCTCAATAGATTAGCTCTGATAGTTAGGTAGTTTATTTAAAGTAACTTTCATTATGAGAAATATCAATGGCTAAGTTTGGTAAAATTGGGTGCTAATCTATTTGGTATATAGCTGATAAGCTAACTGATAAATGTAAAATGACATAAATAGATATGTTTATGTAAATTTTATTAGATAAAATTAATTATTAGGTTATTATATACTCCATCTGTCCCTTATTATAAGACCCTTTCAAACCGTTTCACGTTTAAGAAAAGTTAGTTAATGCACTGGTGTTTTAAACAAAATTATAACATTCCAAATGTACCCCTATTTAAAGGTCAGGGACATTAATTGTCATATGTGAAAGACCCCAAAAGTCAATTTCTATTGGTGTAGACATGTGGGTAAAACTCCATTAACTATTCACACTAATCAATATATAGGGAATTAAAAGAGTTAAACATTAATGAAGGAGAAATATGGAAAAAAAATGATTAATTTATCTAAAAATCTGCAAAGGGTCTTATATTAAAGGACACTCAATTCTTCTAGAAAGGGTTTTATAAATAGGGAGGGATGGAGTATAATTTTAGATGTTTTATAAATTTTACATTCTCATTAACTTTTTTAGTGAAATTATTTTATTAAAAATTAAAATAAATAGTGTAATATAAAAAATAATTCCAAAAGTACTAATAATAAAGAAAAAAGATTCAAATAATTTTAAATTTTTAAATAAGAAGAGAACATTAAAGAACGTTAAGAGCGACGGGAAAATAACAGAGCATGTAGGGGAAAAAGAAAAAGGGTTTTTACTGGTAAGAATAAAAAAATATAAAATGAAATTAAGTGCAAATAGAAATGTGTATTAAAATATGAGTGATAAAAATGAAAATAATAATAATAATAAATGAGCTACGAGGTAGAAGCTAATTGGCTCTTTTGAGGTGGTTGCAAGTTTTAGTTTTTTGTTATAAAAAAATTTTAATCAAGTTCTTATAACTAAAAATTGAAAACTAAAAACCACTTTTTGTGTCAAAAAGTGGTTTTTAGTTTTCAATTTTAGTTGTAAAAACTTAATTGAAATTTTTTAAAATGAAAAACTGAAAATTGATTACAACCACCCCAAACATTCCCTATTAGCTTGTAGTTTATCTAACAAGCTCCTAAAATAAGTTAATTTTACCTACCTTACCAAATATTTTTATGTTGATCAAAATAACATATAAGCTAATTAAATAAGTTAGAAAATAGACTATCCTCATGAGAAGTTGATTAAACTATAACATTTTAAAGAGAGAAATTTTTGTTGCTTAAAAACCCATTACAATAACAATAATTCTAATAAATAAATGGTAAATATAATGAGAAATGAAAATTAAAACGCCCAATTCTAACTCTAAGTTTAATTTTGCCTTTTCAAGTTCAATCCATATTGTAAACAATAGATAGAGCCAAATAGATTTGAAATTAAAAGTTTCAGCTTTCTCTTTTAACATTACTAACTTTTAATTAGTACAATATGTTTTAAAGAGAAAGCATTTATTACATATCTTGGAAGCAAAAAAAATTAATTAATTCATACTTAAAGTTTTCAAACATATCCAAAATGCTCCTGACACATTAAAAAAAATTAAAAAGTTTTGAAATTCTCTAAAATATTAAATAACACATTTATTTTTAATTAAGTTTTTTCTTATAAAGTGGATAAAGTAATTATTAAATTTATGTCTAAAGATACTTTAGCATTTAAAAAGAGCTTAAAGCATTAAATATTTCATTTAAAAATTTGGCTTGGAGAATCCCATAATGAAATATGATTTAAATACCAACTTCGACATTTAATAAAAAGGTTTATCAATATGGTGTGATCACTTTGTGGCATGTATTATTTAAGCAGCTCAAACTCATGTTATTGGAAGTGTCTCAGGTCTTCAACGGGTCAATATTGAGCTCCCTTCACTACAAACATTGAAAGGAGGTGATCGTAGACCACGACTGAGAGGTCATATATACCTCATGGGAGTGAGCACAAAGGCCTTCACTATGCACTCTCTAGGGTGTGCATGAGCTCTGAGACGTGGCTATTTTGATCTTTTCTATTTTGTGGTGAAGGGTGCTCATACGAAAGTTGAGACCTTTTCGATCAATATGGAATATTTGTATATATATTGGTTATACTTACCGTTTTCCACCCTTTTTCATTCATTTTCCTAATTGATTTATTGTATTGCAGGTTGGTTTTATACACCTCTATATATTGCAATATAAACAGGCTTTAAAGTGGGGAATCTAACTATAGGAGATCATCTGTACGTGGTTACAATGGCAATCAAGGGAGTTTGATCGATGAAGGGCATAAATGTATGATGGATCGATAATACAAGATGTGCTACAAATGATGAGTTATTATTTTAGTTTTTATTTCTCTCAAGTGACTCTATGTATAACAATCGAGCACCCCCTTTATTTAATTGGAAATTGTTGAAAGACCAGGGTCAAGGTGACCATCAAAACGACATTTAAGATGTGTATGGAATCAATTTTCAGTATAACTTTTGAGAATATGTTGTTGATTAATGTTCAGTTTGGTTCTTTTGGCACATGATTGGAAGACAATAATGATGGAAAAAAATTAATCACTACTAATTTAATTTCTTGGATTTGTTTCTAGTTTTATTTTTTGTACTATATATCTCGATGAATTTAATTTATATTTATCTTAATTTTTCAACCAAACATATACAATCATAAAAGTATTAACACATTGCTGATAAAAAATATTAACGCGCTAATTCCTTTGATAAGAAAAAAAAAAGAAATTTATTAACGAAATATAAGAGGTACTACAACTGGTGAATAAAGAACAATGTATATAAAAAACTGACGGGTTCACCTGCGCTCAACCGCATCTTAACACCTCCTCCCAATCAACAACCCGAACCCCAAGCCCTCCCCTTCATCGTCCACCACCGCACCAAGGGATGGTTCCTCCGCTGGCTCCAGAGTTTGATTTCTCGTTACATTCTAGGGTTTAGATTCCCCAATCCATTTCCTCTGTTTTTATTGCTCTAATTTTCAATTTAATTTGTGAAATCTCAATTGTGCTCAACTCTTAATTCTGGAGGTCATACTATGGTGGTTTAGCGGGTTTGGAATACGGCTTCCTGCTTCTGCTCCTCTTCTTCCATCTTTTGTTTCCTCACTCATCCGGTTACCTTCTATCTTTTAACTCATTTTCTTAATTTTTATGTTTAAAATCTTACAATTTTTATATCAAATAAGCTTTCTTGCTCCATCTGGCCAGAAACTCGAATTTTGTTAGAATAAACTGATGTACCCTGTATTATACTATTCATGAATCATGATACATATTTGTACTATCCTGCATTTTCTCCATGTTTCCTCCTCTTTTATCTCAATACAATTAACCTATGTGTTCGCCATAAGCTTATTGCAATCCTAGTTTTTACATTCTTGCTGTTTCAACTCAAGCTAAAATAGGAATGGTTGTCAGCAGAGCATGGATATCTTGTAGTAAGCATGATTCTGTTGTAAAATTATTATGGGAAGAAATCCTTATTGCTATCTAATTGGCAGAAAATGTGAATGTTTTATTTTTATGTTATAACAATTAATATGCCTTATTCAATTTCTTTTCCATATTCTGCATTCTTTGTTTACAATTAATTATGTGTGTGTCCTAATTTCTCTCAAGCACTCTAGTTTCAAAAACAATTTAATGGTTGACTTGACCTGGTTATAGTACAATTAAAAAGTTTGAAATTATTATCCATATCTTGATCTTATAGATTTCTTAATTAGACTTCCAGGTCAGGAGATCTGTACAATTTTTCTTGGTATTTTTCTCAGCTTGAGATGGGTCACTTTGGGAAAATGCATGGTTTTATGCAGTATATATGTAACTTCTTGATGAACTTTTGTCTTTTTTTATTGCTTTCAGAAGAATCTATGTTGCACATACCATTTTCATCTTTACAAAAGTAAACTACTTGACTGAGTTTCCTTTAATTTGTAGCATTATCAAAACTTTTGAGCAATACCAAAGGTGCTCTTTTACTCCTCAAGATGACATGTTGCTTGTGAAACCTAGGTATGTGCTTACCAACTCACATTTTCCATGTACTACGTTCAGGGAAACATATCTTTGACTATTTCTTATTTAGTTCTTCTAATATTAATTTCATGCTTGATTTCAATGACAAATCCTGATAATATCTTATTATAGTAAAACTAATATTTACAGGAACTTTAAGCTGAAACATGTGATCTATGATAGTTAAATCACAATAATTTAGGTTTCATTTCTATTTCTAAGCTGAAACCAGTACTGATATGTGATATTTCCTGGCCTCCCCTTTCACTTTACTTTTAATATCCCACTTTTCCCTAAAATGTTTAGCATTCATATCATTTATCATTTTTATACTGATGATCTTCTTAGTGGTCTAAAAAATCTTTAGCTTCCTTTATTTTCCGTCTGTTGTTGAATTCAGTACAGTCAATAAATAAGGTATGTTAAGCTCAGTATGACATGGAAAGGTAGCATGTCACATCACAGAGTTCAGTGACTTCTATTTCTCTTATTTTGAGTGGGTGAATGAGCATGTAACATGCCTAAGAAGTTTACATTAATGGTTACTCTATATAGGTATCTGCAGGTTGAACAACATAATTGTTTGTAATTTCTATTCTGATGTATCTCCCCATCTATTGATTTCTGTTTTGGGGATAGATATTTTGTTCTCTTTGCTATGGTTGGTGTTAAGTATTGTAGACTGTTTTTGTAAGTTGGGTTTGGGCACCCTTGTGCTCATATTAATAAAATTGTTGTTTTTGCTGATAAAAAAATCAGAGTTCAGTTTGGTTTAGCATATATGTTCTTTATAAATCACCGGTGATTACTTCATTGCAATGCTTCTCATTTAAAGGAGTGTAAATAGAAAGTATAGGATTTTTTTAATGTATATAGCCTGTTTCTGCTAAGTAATCATTAGAGGGAAGTCATTTACTTAAGTTACTTGGTTTAGTAACTCTTTTTAACATCTATAAATCAACACTATTACTTAATTAGGTAGCTGGTTCAATTACAACTATGCGAAGCTGCATGTAAGTGGTTACTAAAAATTTTCAATTGCAACCCGTCTTAGAAGCATTAATGAATTTAAAATTTAAATTTTTTTCACTGATATGCTTTGATGTTTTCTTTATTCTGAGTTGTTTTAGCTTTCTAGTGTACCAAAAATGCTGAACCGAGACTGTACAATATTTCATTATCACAGCTGCCCAACAAATTACATAACTAAATATCACAATTCTGTTAACTGCCAATATATATCTGTAGATAGCAATTAACCCATAATTATATTTTGCCTCGTTCAGATAAAGAGACCGATTTTTTTTTCATAATTAATTTTATCATCAATTACTAAAAACATTGTGAATCAAAACTAGTACTTTTAAATTTAATGTTAGAATGGTAGATTTATAGTATTGATATAAAAATCTCGCACATGTATTATAAATAGTCGTTGATTAAGAATAGATTTTAAAGATTTCAAACAACTATTGAGTTTTCTTTTTTAACTTTTAGGATTGATACATTATCAATATTTTAGTGCAGTGTTCCTACTTTTCAATTTTCACATATCCTTTGTATTCTTTGTTACATTTTCTAATGCATATATTTTATCATTTTTACCTACAATGATTATCTAAGGGGCCTTCTTCGATGTTGACATAATTATTTATCTCATTGAACTAATTAATGCACAAACTTGATCTATAAAAAGATACACACGTTATTTCTTTTGTTTTTAAAATTTTCCTACTATTAGTTTTTAGATTATAATATTTTTTCTTTTCAATTCCTAGATTAAATCAAGGGATGCTGGAACAATAAAATTGAAGGTATGTCCTTCCTTACCTCTTTTCTCACTCTTAACTCTATAGTGACTTTTCCTTTTATCTACTTTTCATTTGACTTATATGTGCATGTTATTATTATTTAATTTGACTCGTGTAGAGTAAATTTGCACAAGCTCAAGCAAATGAGCAGAAGGCTAAACAAAATCACAGTTGGCAAAGGCCAAAATATGATGATGTATGTCTTTGAGGTGTGTGAAACATAGCCATAATCAGTGAATGGGTTTTTAACTAATTAATCATATGAATTTGTTGCCAAATAATGTATATGAAACTTTGATTAAAAAATACTTTTCATAAATACAACATTATTTGGTTAAACAATAGAATAAAAAAACAAATGATATCATCATATTAAACATAAAACTGAATCAATTTTTTGTCTTCAGAAATGCAATCTCATCTACAGTTTGAACAATATAAAACGTTTTACTTGTAGATTCAAGAAAACAATACGATGATAATTACACATACTAAGTGAGTTATGTATACAATGTGAATAATATATAGTTAATAAAAAGAACTGTGTAATTTATATAATAAATTTGTGAAATATTGTACAACAAACATTTTTCTTTATCACATTATATTCTTCATATCCCACACTTCACTCTCGTTTATTTCTTTTTTGTTATAAAAAACATTGTACAAATTTACTTTAAAGTTTGAATAATATAAAAAATATTTTACCTATAAAGTCAGAAAAATGATACTACGATAATTATGAAATTGGATGAAAGTCTCTAGAGGGGTTGAATAGAGACTTAATTTTGTACCTGAAAAACTCAGATTCAATATGAGGTAAGTCTCAAGTCTGGGACTTGGAACTCAAATTAAATCTTAACTTAGAATAAAGCTAACGATTCAAAATAGATTCAATTTAAGGTTGATCTTAAGTATGGAACTTGGAGCACAAATCAAATCTTAACTCAATCAGAAAATTAAGGTTCAGAACAGATTTAGTCTAAAGTGAATCTCAAGTGTGGAACTTAGAACAAAACATATTCAATCTGGGGCAAGTCTCAAGTCTGAGAATTAGAATTTGGTTTGAATCTCAACGGATTGATCAACTCAAATAATCAAGTAAGAAAGACATACTCAGATCATATTCGAGTTGTGCAAATTTAGTCTTTAACAAAATTTCCTTTTTAAAAACATTGCAACAAACAATGACGTATAGAGAGAGAGAGATCACACTCAGATTTATACTGGTTCACCCACACCTTGGGCTACGTTCAGTCCGCACAACCTTGTGAGATTTCCACTATAATTGCAGTTATATTACAAGTATTCTTAAGTCCGCCTCTTCAGGCTTGCACTCTGAGTATTCTTGTTGCAGTGCCTCTCCAGGCATACACTTACCCACACCATTGCTTAGACACCTCCTAGCTTGGTTGGGATTTCAAAGGTATGGTAAGATTGATGTTTTTTTCTAGCTTTGACTACGTACAAGGTACAAATACACAGTGAGATTTTCTAGATGATGGTAGCTCTCTAAATCTCTCAGAGAGTGTATATAAACCATTACAAAGCAAGAGCAAAACCTACTACATGATATTAGCTAAGATAGCATAGGTAGGTAAATGGAGGTGAAAAGAGGTAAGATTAGATTTTTCTTCTATAACCTGGTTCATCTCTTCTGACCTTTGATTTTTCGCATTAGATCCTTTATATAGGCTTAGTAAACTGGCCGTTATGATTTTAGAGCTAAACATTATGGACTCAAACTAGCCGTTACTAGCCGTTGTTTTGTCTTTTTCAGCATGTCAGCAAAAGTGTCTTCTTAAGTCCGAGTTACGCAAATCTGAGTATGAGGTTATAGTCTGAGCCACCTTCAGATGTATGTTCTAATGTGTAATCTGAGGTGTCAGTCTGATGTATACCAGTCTTAGGCGTCAATCTGAGGTACCGGTTTGATGAAACAGTTTGACCTTCTAATCTGAGTCTGAGTTTGACATTCTAATCTGAGGTCTTAGTCTGACCTTGCAATTTGAGGTCTTAGTCTTATGTACTAGTCTTAGTTGTCAATCTGAGGTACCAGAGGTATAGGTTTGATGTACCAGTCCGACCTTCCAATTTGAGTTTGAGTCTGACATTCTAATATGAGGTCTCAGTTTGACCTTCCAATCTGAGGTATCAATCTGATGTATAAATCTGAGTTGGTTGAGTCTTATTTCATTCTTTCCTTTTGATTGTACTCTTTTGTAAATCTTGAATCCACAAGCAATGTAGCAGTTTCAAACCATAGAGACATTCTTTCTTTTGAATCAACTTAGATTTATTCGTTAGTTGATATCTCAAATATTCTGACCATTCTCTAGTGATCTTCATGAGCTACTATCTTGAGACATGACTCTATCAAGCAAATCTTTTATTTGCGCAATACAATATAGTTCCCCTTGTTCCATGAGAGTGTTTCTTAGGTATACTTCAGATTCATTCTGAAGTGTCTTTCTTTTCTGCGCATACACCTTAGACTCATTCTGACGACTGACATTTCTGATAAAGATCCTTTCTGACCGTAGTTAAGACTGCATTCTGATTGTGCACCATTCTGAACTCAGATTGTCTTCAGATTCAACCATTTCCGAACTACTGAAAACTTTTTGATTAAGGATTATCTGAGGCCTTCTTATGAAATTATCTTCAGCGTATAAGACATTCATAGCTTCAACCATTATTCATAAATAATTCTGAAGTTTGATGCTTCTTAACACTAGGATTCTGATTTTTCTAAGTTCTTTACTCAACATAAGATTCTTGTCTTTCTAAGATCTCTCATATAAAACATCAATAACTTCAAGAACATAAAATGTTAAGTTTGATCAAAAGATTTGTTGTCATTAAAACCAAATCACAGAGGGTTTTGCGCCAACAAATTACATGTACTTTGCAAGGTATGTGCACAATATATATGGATCATTTAAAAAAGAGTAGCATAATTCATATATACAACAAAATTTTATAACATTGTGCAATAAACTTTTTCTCTATATTTTTTCATCACATCACTCATCATATTACACATTTCTCTTTTTTCTATTCTCTCATGTCATATTTTATTGTACAACATGTTGTACAAATTTATTTTACTATTTTCTCTCTTCAACCAAAACACAATATAATGCTCTAGAAAAGGCAATAGAGACAATAAGGACATTACAAGAATTGCAGTGGAAGATAATTGTATATATAAAAAAAATCATAATATTAGTTTTTAGGTGAAAATATAACACATGAAACATATATTACCTACTCCCCCAATGTACTATAGACATCACACATTCCTTTCAATCAATTTGATTGCTATAGATGCAAAACACAGAGCTCGCAAGTTGGGCCACAAAAGCCCACAAAAATGTAAGGCTCAGACCGTTATTTTAGAAGACCGAATAACTCTTGGGTTTTTTAGTCCAACTTGATAAATTTCTTTATTCCCAAAAAGCCCACAAAACACACAAAAGCCCACAAAATCCAAAAGTTTGAGTCGTTACTTTAGAAGTTCGAACAACACTTAGGCTTTCTAGCCTGCCTTGCAAAAGTTCGCTATCTGCTTTAAGCCGGGACGAATAGTCCTAATTGATAGCCCTAACAAAACAACTGACCCAATAAACGATCATGGCCCAATTCTAACAAAAAGAAACTCACCAGTAAATAATAAAAATGTCATAAAAAATCTTATTCCATTGTACAAGTATAGATAGATTCCTTCTCAATAGATTAGCTCTGATAGCTAGGTAGTTTATTTAAAGTAACTTTCATTATGAGAAATATCAATGGCTATGTTTGGTAAAATTGGTTGATAATCTAATTGGTATATAGCTGATAAGCTAACTGGTAAATGTAAAATGACATAAATAGACATGTTTATGTAAATTTTATTACACAAAAATAATTATTAGGTTATTATATACTCTCTCTGTCTCTGTCCCTTATTATAAGACCCTTTCAAACGTTTCACACAGTTTAAAAAAAGTTGGTTAATGCATTGGTCTTTTAAACAAAATTATAACATTCCAAATGTACCCCCTATTTAAAGGTCAGGCACATTAATTGTCACATGTTGAAAGACCCCAAAAGTCAATTTCTATTGGTGTAGTTAAACATGTGGGTAAAACTCCATTAACTATTCACACTAATCAATATATAGGGAATTAAAAGAGTTAAACATTAGTGAAGGACAAATATGAAAAAAATGATTAATTTATCCAAAAATCTGCAAATGGTCTTATATTAAGGGACACTCAATTCTTCTAGAAATGGTCTTATAAATAGGGACGAAGGGAGTATAGTTTTAAATGTTTTCTAAATTTTACATTCTCATTGACTTATTTAGTGATAAATTATTTTATTAAAAATTAAAATAAATAGTGTGATATAAAAATAATTCCAAAAGTACTAATAACAAAGAAAAAAGATTCAAATAATTTTAAATTTTTAAATAAGAAGAGAACATTTAAAGAACGTTAAGAGGGACGGGAAAATAAGAGAGCGTATAGGGGAAAAAGAAAAAGGGTTTTTACTGGTAAGAATAAAAAAATATAAAATGAAATTAAGTTCAAATAAAAATGTGTATTAAAATATGAGTGATAAAAATGAAAACAATAATAATAAATGAGCTATGAGGTAGAAGCTAACTGGCTCCTTTGGGGTGGTTGCAAGTTTTTAGTTATCAAAAAATTTTAATCAAATTTTTATAACTAAAAATTGAAAACTAAAAACCACTTTTTGTTTTTAGTTTTCAATTTTTTAGTTGTAAAAATTTTGTTGAAATTTTTTAAAATGAAAAACTGATAACCACCCCAAACAATCTCTATTAGCTTGTAGTTCATCTAAAAAGCTCCTAAAATAAGTTAATTTTACCTACCTTACTAAATATTTTTATGTTCGTCAAATTAGCTTATAAGCTAATTAAATAAGTTGAAAAATAGACTACTGACTTTACCAATCACACTCGTCATGATAAAAAAGAAGTTGATTAAACTATAATGAATAATGAAATTTAAAAGGCCCAATTCTAACTCTAATTTTAATTTTGGCTTTTCAAGTTCAATCCATATTGTAAACAATAGATAAAGCCAAATAGATTTGAAAATAAAAGTTTCAGCTTTCTCTTTTAACGTTACTAAATTTTAATTAGTACAGTATGTTTTAAAGAGAAAATATTTATTGCATATCTTGGAAGCAAAAAAATTTGATTAATTCAAACTTAAAGTTGTCAAACATATCCAAAATCCTCCTGGCACATTGAAAAAAATTAAAAATTTTTGAAATTCTCTAAAATATTAAATAACACATTTATTTTTAATTAAATTTTTTCTTATAAAGTGGATAAAGTAATTATTAAATTTATCTCTAAGGAACTTTAGCATTTAAAAAAGGCTTAAAGCATTAAATATTTTATTTAAAAATTTGGCTTGGAGAATCCCATAATGAAATATGATTTAAATACCATCTACGACATTTAATAAAAAGGTTTATTAATATGGTGTGAGCACTTTCTGGCATGTATTATTTAAGCAGCTCAAACTCATGTTATTGGAAGTGTCTCAGGTCTTCAAGGGGTCAATATTGAGCTCCCTTCGCTACAAAAATTGAAAGGAGGTGATCGTAGACCACGGCTGAGAGGTCATACGTACCCCATGGGAGTGAGCACAAAGGCCTTCACTATGCACTCTCTAGGGTGTGCATGAGCTCCGAGACGTGGCTATTTTGATCTTTTCTATTTTGTGGTGAAGGGTGCTCATACGAAAGTTGAGACCTTTTCAATCAATACGGAGTATTTGTATATATATTGGTTATACTTAAAGTTTTTCACCATTTTTCATTCATTTTCCTAATTAATTTATTATATTGCAGGTTGGTTTTATACACTGCTATTGCAATATAAACAGACTTCAAAGTGGGGAATCTAACTATAAGTTATCATTCGTACGTGGTTACAATGACAATCAAGGGAGTTTGATCGATGAAGGGCATAAATGTATGATGAATCGATAGTACAGGATGTGTTGCAAATGAGTTATTATTTTAGTTTTTATTTCTCTCATGTGACTCTATGTATAACAATCGAGCACCCCCTTTATTTAATTGGAAATTGTTGAAAGACCAGAGTCAAGGTGACCATCAAAATGACATTGAGATTTGTGTGGAATCGATTTTCAGTACTAGTACAAGACAAGATAAACGAAGCCAGAGTTAGTGCCCGTTTGGTTTAAATTTTGACCCACCCAAAATCAATTATGTAGAATTGATTTTAAATCACTTCCATCCAAGGTACTTCGTAAAGTGTGCATCATCCATCTCAACCATTCATTTATAAAATCAATTCTACTCAAGTGTAAACCAAACGGACCCTTAATTGTCTTGACTCAAAGTATGACTTTTGAGAATATGTTGCTGATCAATGTTCAGTGTGGTTCTTTTAGCATATGATTGTAATTTGTAAGACAAGAATATTGTAAAAAATTAATCACTACTAATTTAATTTCTTGGATTTGTTTCTAGTTTTATTTTCTGTACTATATATCTCGGTCAATTTAATTTGTATTTATCTTAATTTTTCAACCAGACAATCATAATAATTAGTCATTCGTGTATAGAATATGGTTATTTAAATAGGAAAATAGGGTGTTAAAAGTATTAACACACCGCTGATGAAAAATATTAACACGTTAATTCCTTTAATAAGGAAAAAAAATTTATTAACGAAATATAAGAGGTACCACAACCGGTGTATAAAGAACAACTAGTGTGTGTACCCGTGCGATGCACGGGGTTATTGTTATTTAAATGAAGTAGATTGAAATTTAATAAATAATATTGATAAAGTAATATTGCAATCTAAGAAATAATACATATATTATCTAATAAGAGCAAAATATTTAGAAAGACTTAAAAACTTAGAAAGATTAATATTATCTCAAGTTCGAATGAATTCATGAAATTACTAATGTTATCAAAGACTTCTTTGTAAACAACATTTGTTGTACAGTTATTTACTTTTTTATCAGCATCTAAAATTAAGATTTTCAGCATATGTGTTCGCAAGCCATGAATGTTTTGTCAATTCTTTAAAATACGATGCCCTTGAAGGTCCAATTTGCATTGTCAAATAAAGATTAGAAAAGCATTATTACCAATAAAACATTCAATAACCAAACAAAAAATCAATATTAAATAAAATCATTTTGAAGAGATTGTTTTTCAAAAGATTGATACTGCCTATTTGAAACAGCCCATTCCCGATGGTTCATATTGGTTCCAGTGATAACTTTGGCACCAATAATATTCTTTTCTAATTCATTAACTATTATCTTTGTACCATTACATAACACGCTTATAAAAACACATGAAACGTGATATCCACGTATTACTTACTAAAAAAACATAGATATAAAGTATATAAATCAATAGTATAAAAAAATAGATTAAAATAAAACACACACATACAAAGGTATCTCATCTTATTGCCCCCCGTGGAGGATACTTGTGATTCACACAAAAAACAAAAGATTTTTCATACAACATTGTTTCTTGATATGAATCTTGCTTCTAACACTTATGTATTCAAATGGGTTATTAAAAGTTGATTATCGTTATTTTCATAAAGAATGGTCATCGTCGTGTGAAATATTTTTGCTCTTAAATTATTATATTTTCATACACACACATATTTAGATTAAAATAAAGCACACACATACAAATGTATCTCATCTTATTGCCCCCGTAGAGGATATTTGTGATTCACACAAAAAATAAAAGACTTGTCATACAACATTGTTTCTTGATATGAATCTTGCTTCTAACACCTATGTATTCAAATGAGTTATTAAAAGTTCAATATCATTATTTTCATAAAGAATGACTGTCGTCATGTGATATATTTTTACTCTTAAATTATTATATTTTAATACACACATATTTAGATTAAAATAAAACACACACATACAAATGTATCGCATCTTATTGTCCCCCGTGGAGGATACTTGTGATTCACACAAAAAATAAAAGACTTTTCATACAACATTGTTTCTTGATATGAATCTTGCTTCTAACACCTATGTATTCAAATGAGTTATTAAAAGTTCATTATCGTTATTTCATAAAGAATGGTCGTCGTCGTGTGATATATTTTTACTGTTAAATTATTATATTTTCATACACACACATATATTTAGATTAAAATAAAGCACACACATACAAAGATATCTCATCTTATTGCCCCCCGTGGAGGATATTTGTGATTCACACAAAAAACAAAACTTTTCATACAACATTGTTTCTTGATATGAATCTTGCTTCTAACACCCATGTATTCAAATGAGTTATTAAAAGTTGATTATCGTTATTTTCATAAAGAATGGTCGTCGTCGTGTGATATATTAATTTTTGCTCTTAAATTATCATAGTTTCATACGCACACATATTTAGATTAAAATAAAACACACACATACAAAGACATCTGATTTTATTGCCCCATGTGGAGGATACTTGTGATTCACACAAAAAATAAAAGGCTTTTCATACATTATTGTTTCTTGATATGAATCTTGATTCTAACACCTATGTATTCAAATGAGGTATTAAAATTGATTATCATTATTTTCATAAAGAATAGTCATCATCGTGTGATATATTTTTGCCCTTAAATTATTATATTTTAATACAGACATATTTAGATTAAAATAAAACACACACATACAAAGATATCTCATCTTATTGCCCCCGTGGAGGATACTTGTGATTCACACAAAAAAATAAAAGACTTTTCCTACAACATTATTTTATCAAAATTTCCTTAATTCTTTATAATTTTCATTTTTAATAAATATTTTTTTCAATAAATTTAATTTGTTTAGTAATTAATGATTATAGTGTTATAGTATTTGGTGAATTTTTATAGTTTAATATTTAATTATTATTTTTAGGTTGACTTGTAAATTTAGTAAATTTATTTGAGTTACTTATTAAGTTGTTTCCCAATTTATGAATAATTAAATATAATTATTTATTTCATTATTTATTGCACGGACTTTTCTTCTATTATTATTTGTGTAAGATTCTTTTTACATAACATTTATTTTTAATCTTTTTTACAAACGGTTTTTCTAATGTGTGTCCTGGGCACACTTTAACAATTATTACAATCCACTATCCAATGTCTTTTTTAGTACATTAATTATGTGAGAGAGTAAATAATAATTGCATAGCATTAACTCTAATTTTTAAAATTAATCTGATGTCATTTTTAACCATGTCCTTTCATTTGATATACATATTAAAAATCATGTGATAAAATAAATCTATATACATATTAAAAATAATATAAAATTACCAATGTAAAATAATGTGTCAATAAGATTGCTTTTGTTGAAATTTTTCTGATAAAAATTTGTTTCATTATTATTTTGATTGAGAGTAAAAAAGATAAATGAAAGGACATGGTTAAAAATGACATCAAATTAATTTTAAAAATCAGAGTTAATAATAATGTGTCAATAAGATTGCTTTTATTTTGGCAAAAATCTGGTTCATTATTGTTTTAATTGAGAGTGAAAAAAATGCAAATGAAAGGGCACGGTTAAAAATGGAATCAGATTAATTTTAAAAATCAGAGTTAATGGTACGGAATTATTATTTACTCTTTCACATAATTAATGTACTAAAAAAGGTATTGGATAGTGGATTGTAATAATTGTTAAAATCCTTTCAAAAAAATAATTGTTAAAGTGTGCCCTAGGGGCACACATTAGAAAAACCGTTTTACAAAATTATCGTACTGATTTTTTTTTATTCTTCATTTTTTTCAATTTTCTAAAAATGCTTATCACATTACTTCATTCAATATATTTCTTAAAAAATTATAGTTTTCTAAACAAAATCACTCTATTTGAAAAATATATTCAGCAATTATATATATAATTAATTAAAAGTTGATTATCTTTATTTTTATAAATAATAGTCATCCCCGTGTGATATATTTTTGCTCTTAAATTATTAGAAACTATAACCAAATTGTGAATAAACCGTTTGGTCATCCCCGTGCAATTTCTAAGTAAATCATCAGAAATTATAACCAAATATTTATAGCAATAAATCGTTTGAAATTTGAAACTAATATCATATCAATATTTTTAAATTAGTTTGAATTAGAAACATAAATTACATTTAGCAATTATTGAAATCAATCTAAATAATATATATGAATCTGGTTACGTTCATATTGATAGCAATTAATAATCTAAATCAACGTAACAATAAATTAATTATAGTATCTATAAAAAAAATAATTATAGTAACAATAATAAATTTGAATTTGAAAATATATTGTTGAATAAAAATGGGTTGGTCATAAAGCATTTAAAATCCACTATCTATTAAATTAAAACCAATAACATGACATCGAATTGGGAAAAAAAATTGGCCGGTGAAAAAAAAAGTCATAAAATCCAATATCCATGCATTTTTAAAACCCACTATTCATGCATTTAAAATCCACTAGCAATTTTTTTTATTGAATTGATTTCAATTATTATAGTTGAAAATTGCTTTCAAATGAGTTATTAACAATGGAAATAAAAATAAGAATATACTATATCTCAATTGGAAATTAAAAGAGATAACAATGATTGATGGGAATACCAAATCACTCTTTCTTAAAAAATGCATTTATCTTCGGAAAAAAAATATAGTAAATTTAAATTATATTTATTGTTATAATTAATTCAATTATTTAAAATAAATAAAAAATCAATTATAAAAATAATAAATTTATAATTTTAAGTTAATATTTTCCTATAATAATGAACTAATCAATTTATTTGGTGTTGGATTGATAAGAGAAGTTATTTTTTTAAAATCATTATGGCCATTTAAGAACCAAAAACGTTCTTTTGTTATTCATTTTTTAAAAGGTCTATTAAATTATTCCTTCAAATTTTATAACTGTTTATAAATTTTACATTATATCCTCTTTTATTCTTACTTTTGTCTTGTGAATCAATTAATAATTTTATTTGTAATATAAATGAAATTTATCAATTAATATATTTTGAAAGGAGAATCAATTAACATTTCTACCTACAAAAGAAATAGTATATATTTAATTCCATATATACGCATATTCAAATCATTGAATTGCTTTCATTTCATTTCAGTAAGATTTTAATATATATCAATTAAAAATAAAATGAGACAACAATGATTGAGAATAAACTATTATAATTAATAAAAATTAAAATGATACGAAAAACTCAATTTTAAGATAATTTCTATTTTTAACCCTTCAATAATTATATAATCAATATTTAATCACTATAAAATATCAATTCAAATATGATTGCTTGTAAATCCATATGATTGTTAATAATTACGAATCAATTAACATTTATATTTGTAATATAAGTGATATCTATAATAAAATCAATTAATATAATTTGAAATGGAATCAATCACGTGAATTGTTTCATATTGTTATGCCTTAACCTATCTTTCGTGACTTGTAAGAAATGTAAAAAAAAAAAAGTCGTAAAGTTATTTTGCTACATGAACTTATCATTTATCATACATAGTATTCAGTCAAAAAATTTAGAAATGAATACATCTCCCGTAACTGGAAGCTTTGAATCTATGTTTCTACTTCATTCTTTTTTGGATACAATGGAAAATTAAAAAAACAAAAGCAACAAAGAACAAACAAAAAACAGAAAAAGAGCTAGGTCCCTTCCAAGTCAGCAGCCAGTAAAGGCAATAATCCTTGAGGGGGGAGCTTCGAACATAAAAAACAACTACTTGCTCTGCACCAGGCTTGGCAAAAGAGCTAACTACTTGATTGGCGTCTCTTGAAATATGAATTAATTCAGCATTCCAGATTTTTGCAAGGAGATTCCTAATCTTCAAGATATGCCCAACATACAGATGGTGATGAACATTGGAGGTACGTAGCCATAACGACATCCACTAAGTGACCTCAATCAGATTCCACAACAACATCGTTATAACCATACTCCCAGGCAAGCTCCAAGTCGTGAGTTAGAGCAAGAACTGAAGAGATAACATACTGTATCAATGATTTTACAAATTCAAATGGGAAATAACAATATCAATTTGTTAGAGAAAATAACATTCAGAATCAGAGTAAAAAAATAATCAAATAAAGAAACATGTGAAAAAAAACAGAATCAGAATAAAAGAATTTAGCATCTTGTAAAAAAATCAAATGAGGAATTATGATGCAAAAAAAAAGGAATGAACAGGGGAGGAAGAACAACCCTTACACTGTAGCAGTCACTGCCGTGTAAAATCCCACGGTCATACTCGACTGCCGCACCACCAAGCCACCACCTCTCTGTAGGCTGCACCCACAACCACCTTTTCGCAAATCGTACCACACTCCTTTTAATAGAAACAAATAGACAGGGAGAGAAGGAGGACCCAGTCGCTGCACTACTACACCAACGCATCTTTGCAGGTTGCGCTCCACTATTCCATAAGTTGAAAACGAAGAAGGGTTTGCAAAGATGATGAATGAAATTGAAAAAAAAAGGAGGAAAGTATAGGAAGATCGTTCATCCACAGATCCAGCCGCCGCACCACCATGCCGCTGGTTGTGTGCAGGTCGCGGTCCACCATGGCAGAAGACAAAAAAGCTTTTCGGAAGCTCGAATGCGGCTAGAACTATAGATAACCCAGTGAGAGAAATTGGTTAAATTTATAAGCTGAGCAAATGAATTTTAAGTGGGAAATATTGAATTTGAATTTGAATAATAAAGACATGGGAAATAGAAAAAAATAAATGTGGGAAGGTTGCAATTTTCTTGGTTGAAGGAAATGCATAACTGGCCATTTAATTGAAACCAAAATGGGTTAGTCAAAAAGACCAATTAAAACCCATTTCCGAAAAATTTTTCAAACTTACAATTACAATAATTAATGTAGTGGAGACAACTACATGGGATGAATAAATTAAATATAATTATTTGAAATATATATTTTTTAAATTAAAATATTCAAATTATTTCTATAATTGGAAAGGTAGGAGAAGAGTATAGGAGAAGCTAATAAAGGAGAAGCCAACACTTGTCAAAACTTTCCTTCTAATAGGGTTCCAATTGTATATAGTTATAGATGTATCAAAAAGTGACGGGTTCATCTGCGCACTACCGCATCTGATCAACACCTCATCCCAGTCAACAACCCGAACCCCAAGCTCTCCCCTTCACCGTCCACCACCGCAGCAAGGCTTGGTTCCTCCGCTGGCTCCAGGGTTTGATTTCTCGTTACTTTCTAGGGTTTAGATTCCTCAGTCCTTTTCCTCTCTTTTTATTGCTCTAATTTTCAATTTAATTTGTGAAATATTAGTTGTGCTCAACTCTTCCTGCTTCTGCTCCTCTTCTTCCATCTCTTGTTTCCTCACTCATCTGGTTACCTCCTATCTTTTAACTCCTTTTTTAATTTTTATGTTTAAAATCTTACAATTTTTATATCAAATAAGCTTGCTAGCTCCATCTGGCCAGAAACTCGAATTTTGTTAGAATAAAATGATGTACCCTGGATTATATTATTCATGAATCATGATACATATTTGTACTATCCTGCATTTTCTCCATGTTTCCTCCTCTTTTATCTCAATACAATTAACCTATGTGTTCGCCATAAGCTTGTTGCAATTATAGTTTTTACATTCTTCCTGTTTCAACTCAAGCTAAAATGGGAATGGTCGTCATCAGAGAATGGATATCTTGTAGTGAGCATGACTCTGTTGTAAAATTATTATGGGAAGAAATCCTTATTGCTATCTTTTTGTTACTTGACCAGGTATCCACCGCCGACAGTAGTGACCAATCCCCTCGATGGGTGGAACAACTGGCCCTGGATTTTAAAGGAGCTAATGGGCAGAAAATGTGTATGTGTTATTTTTATGTTATAACACTTAATTTGCCTTATTCAAATTCTTTTCCATATTCTGCACTTTTGTTTACAAGTAATTATGTGTGCGGCCTAGACACACAATTTCTCTCAAGCACTCTAGTTTAAAAAACAATTTAATGGTTAACTAAACCTGCTTTTAGTACAATTAAAAAGATTGAAGTTATGATCCATTAGAGACGGATTGAGAGGGGTCATGCAGGCCCCCTCAATCCTTCAACCATATATATATATATATATATATATATATATATATATATATATATATATATAGTAAGAGTATAACTAAATTATTTTGTGTGTTAAATTTTATCCTTTTTATTTTACTTTAATTGACATGATAAATTGTATTAAAAAATAATTATGACATTTTTTATAAAGTATCCCTTCATTATGTTTTGCATTAATGACTTTATGATTATACATATTAATTGTTTTTATTTAGCTTGATAAATCTATTTTAGGATTTAATTGAACTACACTATCAGTGTAAATCAATTTTACACACACATCCAATGGTGTGTCGCCATATCATTTAATAAACATGACACCTCATGTGTTATTAAATTCAATAAATGACGTGGCAACACATTATTTGATGTTTGTGTAAAATTTCTTTACACTGACAGTATATATATTAAACTCTATATTTTATAGTAATATTACTTCGATTTTTTTAATATGTGCACTATTGCACAGGATAATATATCAAAAGTGGAAAGGTTTTATTGGATAAAATGTAACATTTGATATAACCAATGCATTAAATGTTGTGATAGTCGCATTTTCCAATAAAAAATTCTTTAAGTCTGTTGTTCATCAATATTTTTGGCCCCCCGTTCGATCAATTTCTGGATCCGTCCCTGTATCCACATCTTCATCTTATAAATTTCTTAATTTGACTTCCAGGTGAGGAGATCTGTACAATTTTTCTTGGTATTTTACTGCCTCTTTGGCCATTTATCTTAATAAGCATTATATTGTTTTGTTGCAAATATCATCTTTTAAATGCCTCTCAATTTGAGATGGTTCACTTTGGGAAAATGCATGGTTTTATGCGGTATGTAACTTCTTGACGAACTTTTGTCTTATTTTTATTGCGTTCTGAAGAATCTTATGTTGCACATACCATTTTCATCTTTCAATCTGGACAAGAGTAAACTAATCTAGGAAATAATAAACTACTTGACTGAGTTTCCTTTAATTTGAAGCATTACCAAAAAACTATTGAGCAATACCAAATGTGCTCTTTTACTCCTACCAACTCACATTTTCCATGTACTACATTCAGGGAAACATATATTTGACTATTTCTTATTCAGTTCTTTTAATATTAATTTCATGGTTAATTTCAATGACAAATCTTGATAATATCTTATTATAGTAAACTTAATATTAACAGGAACTTTAAGCTGAAACCTGTGATCTATGATAGTTAAATCCCAATAATTTAGATTCCATTTCTATTTCTAAGCTGAAACCAGTGATATGTGATATTCTTTGGCCTCCCCCTTTCACTTTACTTTTAATATCCCCCTTTTCCCTAAAATGTTTATCATGAAGTTGAAGTTTCAATCACAAGAAGGGGGTTGAATTGTGATTGATTAAAATTTTTCTGCAATTTCCTTTAATACTTTATCTGCTCAAGATTTACTTGGCTTAGTATTAAAAGATAAATCACCAGAAGATTGAAGTTAAGTGTAATGCAATATGCAGAAGATAGAACTCCTTCTTGGAGTTTTGATGAGTAGCACTTACTTAGGTATTAAATAGTTTTCTTAAAATAGTTTCATGCACATGCAATAATAAAGGAGATTAGGGAAGAGAAGATTGCATACAAAGATTTTATACCGGTTCACCTCTTCCAACCTGAGGCTACGTCCAGTCCCTACACCAAGTAGGATTTTCTCACTCAATAACCAAATTACAATTTTCTTGGGTACACCTTACCACTAGTATTCTTTCTCCAGCCTCTTCAGGCTTATCACAACTCCACTCACAAAAGCTCCAAGCTTATTCTTACTGCAGAACCTTCTGCAGAAGATTAAGCCAAAACAGAATACTGCAGAGTATCTTCTGCAGAACCTGTGATCAACTTAGATCAACCTAACTTTACAAACCTCTCTGAAAATACTCACCCTTTACTGTCACAAGAGACACAATCAATTTCTAGTCTCCTTATGACTTCACAAGATAAAATGGAAGAATAAGGTAAGTACAAGGATCAAAGTAAATACATATATAGCACAACAGAAGATGAGTAATGAGCCAGCTCCCCCTCAATAACTTGCAGAAGCATAAACTTATGAATCAGAGGAGAGAGAAAGTGTTCCAGAAGATGGAGATAATGATCTGAGTCTTTTTATATCTTCTGGAGAGAGGTGTGTTCTCAAATGTGAAGAGAACACCTCCTTTTATAGGAATGATGAGCAACTAGTTGTTGGGGAGGCTGCTTGCATCTCCAGCTATCATTCCATGAGCTGTCTCTTTCACACAACTGCTGCCACATGTAGGTATAATTGACTTCTTTGACTGGTTTCATCTTCTGGAGAACAATCTTTTGCAGAATGCAAATTTAGTACCTTCTGTGGCCTTTTCTTCTGTAGGCTTACTGAGAGCATTCAATGGATGATCATGGATTGTTTCAAGTGTATTTAACTCAGCTGCAGCCTTAGAAATGAATTTAGCAGGTTGTGATGAGTTCTGTAACTTCTGTAGAAAGTCTGTCATTAGATTCCTTCTACAGAATTGTCTTCTTCCTCACAAGTTTCCTATTCTTTATTTCTATTGAGTTTAATCTTTGGAAACCTTAGGAAGTCATGACCCTTTTTACAAATACTTATTTTCCTCTTTTTTAAAATGAATCTTCCTTCTAAAGTAACTTTGTCATGATTCCTTCTGTGGAAGTGTTGATTTCCATCTTCTGGAAATCTTGTTAAGTTGCGGAAGATTTCCTTTAACTGTCTCAACAACTTTTTTGCTTTCATCCACTGATTTATCATTCTTAAATAATTCAAAGCATCTTTCCAAGGTTGATATGACAATTAAAACAAGTCTCTTCCTTCTGGACCTATCTTAAATATTCTGCAGAAGGTTACCTGTATCTTCTTGACACAATCTCAAGTGAAATGATTAGTTCTTTACAAATCAGAATTATGCTAAGTGAATTTTGATGGTTTGTCATTATTAAAACCATGTTGGGAGGATTCTTGGACCTTACATAGCATTCATATCATTTATCATTTTTATATTGATGATCTTCTTAGTGGTCTGAAAAATATTTAGCTTCCTTTATTTGCCATCTATCTTACCTGTAATTAACCAGATTGATAACATACATAACCACCAACTTATATAGTATTAACCATAAATTCATACTCACTGATATCACATGTGTAGCAATCTTTATGATCAATTGAACATAAGGATCATTACATAAGTGAGAGGGTATGAATTTATGGTTAATTCTGTGTAATTTGATGGTTATTTATGCCTTCAAATTGGTTAATTACAAGTGAGGCAAAATGTGGTTAAGTGTGAGTTAGTATGTAGTTAAATGAGTTTCTTAAGTGATTAATATTGAAATCACTTCAGATAAATACAAGTGAGGCAAAAGGTGGTTAAGTGTGAGTTAGCATGTGGTTAAATGAGTTGCTTAAGTGGTTAATATTGAAATCACTTCTGATAATTACAAGTGAGGCAAAAGGTGGCTAATTGTGAGTTAGTATGTGATTAAATGAGTTGCTCAAGTGGTTAATATTGAAATCACTTTAGATAACTGTTCAAAATGACAAACCGTTAACTTTGTTTCAAATTGTGGTTAAGTGTGAGTTAGCATGTGATTAAATGAGTTGCTCAAGTGGTTAATATGAGAATCACTTTAGATAATTACAAGTGAGGCAAAATGTGGTTAATTGTGAGTTAGTATGTGGTTAAATGAGTTGCTTAAGCGGTTAATATTGAAATCACTTCAGATAACTGTTCAAAATGACAAACCGTTAACTTTGTTTCAAATGAATTTATGGTTAATACTATATAAGTTGGTGGTTATCTATGTTGTTAATCTGGTTAATTACAAGAAAATTGGAGGTGTGTGGGAGGTGGATGAATAATAAGTGTGGGAATATCGTTATTGCAGGAAAAAATAGTGTTGGAGACAAGCCAAATAGTTTTTTTTTTTGTTCGAAATAGTATAACTTAGCTTACCCACATGAGTAGTGTATTTCTAATCCTAAAGATATAGGGTCCGTTTGTTTTACAGTTGAGTAGAATTGATTCTAGAAATGAATGGTTGGGATAGATGATGCACGCTTTACGAAGTACGTTGGACGGAAATGATTTAAAATCAATTTTCAAAACTATGGTTTTGTTACACCAAAATTTAAAACAAACGAGCTAGTAGTTCTCTCACTTCTCAGATAGGGGAAAAAAAAGGTCAACTCCAACTAACTCAGTCTGCTGCTCGTGATTATATAAACAAGAAATGGTGCGCGTGACAATAAGACAACAGAATACCATGAATGAATTTGTCACTTTTTTTTAAAAAAAAAAAAAACTTTGCTGTGTCCATATGTTTTTGGTGCTTTTAAATCAGACACACTTGTTTTAAAAAAAAATTAACAGCCGTGGTATGCGGTTGCGCCCTAACCACAGTTGAATTTGTTTGACGTGGACCAAGTCTCACAAAGCATTCCCCAAATACTAGAATGAACCAAAGGGATGATCAATTCAACTTAAAACATTTGATTCTACATATTACTTAGACCAAACGAAAATCTGAATCCAAGTTTCCACTCCCAATCAAGTCAAATTATCCATTCAATATCTAATTGTATGTTCGATGCGATATTCTGTCATGACATGAAAGCAACACAGTAATCAGCAAGAAATTAACCGAGCACAATAACAGGGAAGCCAAGAAGATGTGGGTTCTTCAAACCATATTCAATTAATCAATGCAGGGCTCGAATTCAAAAGTTTAATTTGACGGACAATTATAGGGCGATTCACTAAGTTTGCTCTAGACATTACTGAAATGTGAATAAATAATTTTATTTTTATTAAATGATACTTATATGATTATTTAAATTTAATTTAAAAAAATATATAAATTTATAATATAAATTATGTTAGTTATATTGATAATCTATCAATTTAAATTTAAAGGAAAAAATTTTTACATTACACAATACTATCAATTAAAATTTTTATTCTTTTCAATTTTAATAATCGGGATTTTTTTATTTTTGATTATCAATGATCAAGATTTTAAATTAGTATATTTTTACATTTTGGAACATGTTCACCATAGTCCATTACACACCTTAATTTGGCATCTAATTTTTCTGATAATTAAGGGTCTGTTTGGTTTATGAAAACATTTCCTATTTCCATTTCCTATTTTCACTCTGTTTCCTGTTTTCTGAAATTTTACAAAGGAAAAACTGGAAATGCTGGAAACAGTAAATTTTTGTTTCCAGCATTTCCAGTTTTTCCTTTGTAAAATTTCAGGAAACAGGAAACAGAAAACGAAAATGCAAACCAAACAGGAGGGCCCGTTGGGGGTGGTTGCGAGTTTTCAGTTTTTGATTTTTAAAAATTTCCAATCATGTTTTTACAACTCAAAACCAAAAACTGAAAACCACTTTTTGATGTTTTCAAAATGTTTGTTTTAAAAACCACAAAAACAAGTTTTTAATTTTTGGTTTTGAATTGTAAAAACTTGATTAAAAATTTTTAAAAACAAAAAACTAAAAACTCGCGACCTCCCCGAACGGCCCCCAAGAGAATTTGTTATTGAAACAAACAAATCCTATGACACAAAGATTTCTCATATGTTTCTCTTTTCTCTTTTTTTTTTTTTTGCCATTTTTTTTACTTTAGCTTCCATAACACAAAAAGTCTCGATTACACGTTTCCAAAATTTGTTAGTAGAGACAAACCTTGAATTGGCTGTTGAGCTTTGCCTTTGAAGCATAGGGTTCTCTTAAGTTGTTAACATAGCACCATTTTCGTTATTGAAAATATAAGCTTCATCAGGCATTTTTTTTATATTGATTTAGAGTGTGTTTGGTAAAACTAGCTGAAAAGTTAGTTGAAAACTTTTCAGTTAGTTGAAAACTAAAAAGCTAGATCAAAGTTGAAAGTTGAAAAACTAACTGATTTGATTAAACATTTTTGGTAAAAATAACTGAAAATGGTAAAATGACGTGCAAAGACACCATTAATTATTAAATAATGATTGGTGGGGTGGTTGAAAGGTAAATTTGTAATAAATTTTCAGCTAGTAGTTGAAAATGAGAGTTTCTTTTTTAAAAAAAGCTACTCCAAGTAGTTTTTCAAGAAAAGCTAGTAGCTACCCAAAAAAGTTACCTTGCAAAACATAATTGAAATGGTTTAGAGTGTGCTTGGTAAAACTAGCTGAAAAATTAGTTGAAAGCTGAAAATGGTAAAATGACATACAATGACATCATTAATTATTAAATAACGATGAGTTGGTTGGTTGAGAATAAATTTGTAATAAATTTTCAGTTAATAGCTGAAAATGAGAGATTTTTTTTATAAAGAGTGTGTTTGGTAAAACTATTTGAAAAACTAGCTGAAAGCTGAAAAAACTAGCTGATTTGATTGAATGTGTTTGGTAAAACTAGCTGAAAATTGTAAAATGACATATAAGGACGTCATTAATTATTAAATAATGATAAGTGAGGGTGGTTGAGGGATAAATTTGTAATCAATTTCTAGCTAATAGTTAAACATGGAAGTTTTTTTTTTAAATACCTCAAGTAGCTTTTTAAAAAAAGTTAAAACTGTCCAAAAAAATTATCTTACCAAACACAGGTGGAATAGTTTCAACTACTAATTTCAGCTAGCTGAAATGACTTACTAAGCACTCAAAACCTATCTCAAATAGCTTTTGAAGAAAAACTAACTACCCAAAAAACCACCTTACCAAACACAACTGAAATGATTTCCGCTTTCAGCTGAAATGACTTATCAAACACGGTCTTATATCAGCAACAAAACATTTGGGTGATAAGGTGAGGGTAATTCATCATTATATAAAACGGTTAATGTTTTTTCCCACATGATAGAAATTGTTATCGTTTTGGAAAATAAAAATTATTGGGTCAAACATGTTTTTAATCTCTAAAGTTTTATCCGAATTTGATTTTAATCCCTAAATTTTAAAACGGTTTAATTCTGCATGTTCTGAAAATCGCGTAACTTTATATAGGGTTACTTTTTAAAAAGATCAAACTTTAAAATGAAATCTATATAAATAAATAGAATAAAGCCATGTAGACTTTATAAAATTTAACCTAATATTAACCAGTTTATTTTGACATTTGAAAATGCAAAATCATAGTTTCATATAATTGATTTTAAATTACTTCCGTCCAACATATTTCGTAAAATGTGTATCGCCCATTTTAACCTTTTATTTCTAGAATTAATTCTACTCAATTGTAAATCAAATGTATATTATATCCTATTTTGGCTCTTCGATGAGGATACTAGAAAAAAAAAGAAGGGAAAAATATGTTTTTCGTTTCTGTGGTTTCGGTCAACTTGAGTTTTCGTCCCTATACTTTAAATCCTTGGTTTTTGTCCCTGTATTTTCAAAAACCCGTAACAGTAGTCCCTGCCGTTAGTTTGGACCGTTAAACCTGTGACGTAGCATGCTGGGCGATTGACACGTGACATGCTAGGTACACGTGGCATGCTAGATAATTGACACGTGGCATGTTTAACGGACCAAAGTGACGACAGAGACTACTGTTACGAGTTTTTGAAAGTATAGGGACAAAAAAACCAAGGATTTAAAGAAATAAAAATTATTTACTAATCACATGCAAGGAATCACTGTACTAGAGTTTCCATATTATTTTCTAATCCGAAAATGCGTGGCCTCCAAATTGACCCCTCCTTAAATAATAATTTTCAAATTTTCTATTGGATCCATTCTTCTCTTAGAAATTCATTAGCCAATTAATTAATGAATTAATTAAAAAACGTGAATAGTACTCCATAAAATAATAAAAATATTATTATAAAATTGGATTAAAAAAGGCAGTTTGTTTTCGTCATTTCGGCGATGAACTTGATGAGTATATATTGGTCAGTTATGGCTTCCACCTTCTTATTCTAACGCTTGTTTGTTACACCTTTCTCTCTCACCTTTTAAACCCTCTTTTAACCTTTTCTTTAGGGTTTGTTGTTGTTCTCTGTTAAAGGAGATTTTTTGTCATGAAGGGTTCGAATTCGGATCTGTTTGACCCGGTTATGGTGATGGAGTCCGAATGGTCTCGCGCCGGTTCCGCTTCCGACGCCGATTTCGCGTTCGCTTTCAATGACAGCAATTTCTCCGACCGGGTTCTCGAGATCGAGATCATGAGCGACCCGGCTGATGCCCGACCCGATTCCGATGGTTGTACCACCATCGCCGACTGGGCTCGCCACCGCAAGAGGAGACGAGAGGATATCAAGAAGGAAAACGGTCTCTCTCTCTCTCTATCCCTCTGTTCATGTGATTTTCTGGAATTTTTTTGGTGGAGAAATTGAACTGAATTTTTGTGTTTTATTGTTGTTTCTTTTTTCTTTTTTTGCTTCTTGTTGCATATTCTAGGGTTTCTAGCTTCTTCACTGGTAAAAATAAAAATGTTTGTGGTGCTGATTCTACACGTGTAACTTTTTTTCGGGGGAAATAGATAACAAAGTGTGTTGGAAGGGGAAACACAAATTGAATTTGTTTTCCCCGAATGGAATGATACCAAATATAAACATGATTGTGAGGGAAAGGTGTAATTTGAGTGCGTTATTCCTACTTTTGAGTTTTGTGAAACATATTGCATTAGTAGAAAACTAGAAAGTGATTCTAGGAGGTCAAGGCTACAGAAAAGATTTTTTCTATACATGGTTGGATGTTTGCCTAAAATGTGCTGCTTTCTGCATGTTGGATGATATTTGTGTAGGCGCGTGTATTTTCTCATGCCATACCTTATATATGCTCTCTTGCTTGCAGTTGTGGATCTTGCTGCATTGCCCGACGAGCAAATTTTGAACGGGAATCAACCTGATATGGATGATTGTGTGGCCTGTGAAAATGAAGATGAAGAGTCTGTTGCAATGGTTGAAGAATCCCCTTCAGGTAATCAATGATGGGTTTTTTTTTTATGTATAAGAGATTCTTACTTGTTCTACCCCCTCCCTCGTTTGTCTCTTTGTTGCTGTTGAGTAGGACCATGTTTTCCTGTGGGTTTGAGAACTCTAAATTTTCTCAATGAAATGCTCCTATCTAGAAGATCAACCACTATAAATCTATTATGTAATTTAAACAAGAGTATAATGTAGTACAGAAATTAGTGTGTTGCAGAAAGTAATAACACTCTTCTCCATTTGCTTGTAACAAGGAGTCAGACATCCTTTCCTTCAGTATGAAGTCATCAGTTCTGTGCTACAAACATGTTTGATTTTTGTATTGTATGGTTAATATAGGTGATGAAGCTGCAAATAGCAATGATTCAAACTGGAGCATGGATTGCTCTGCAGCTGCAGTTGTTAAAACCAAAACACTACATATCAGTTCACCTATCTTGGCTGCTAAAAGTCCTTTCTTCTATAAGGTAGTTGAAGCTCTCTTCTCTGTGAAGTATGGAGTACATTTGTATAGTCCTCTGCCAAAACCTTAGCAGTGTTTTTTAACTTTTTGCAGCTTTTCTCAAATGGGATGAGGGAGTCTGAGCAGAGACATGTCACCCTCAGAATTAATGCCTCTGGTATAAACATATATATAAGCTTTTATATTTTTCACCAATCATTTTTCATTTTCCCCTCAAATGGTCACCTTAATGACATACCTCTTTTGCATGTTACAGAAGAAGCTGCTCTCATGGAGCTATTGAATTTTATGTATAGTAATACCTTGAACGCTACTACAGCACCCGCTTTGCTGGATGTGTTGATGGCTGCTGACAAATTTGAAGTTGCTTCCTGCATGAGATACTGTAGCCGATTATTGCGGAATATTCCCATGACACCTGACTCTGCATTGCTTTACCTGGAGCTTCCATCTAGTGTCTTAATGGGTGATGCAGTCCAACCATTGACTGATGCAGCAAAGCAGTTTCTTGCTGGTCGATACAAGGATATATCCAAGCAAGTGTTTGTTTTTTATTTAATTTCAGTCATATTATCTTAGATTCAAGAACTACAAACTCTTTTGTGATTTTTCTCTTCTATCAAATGCCTTTTATACTTCCATCTCATCCATCTATGAAGAGATTCTTTTCATTGCTCTTGTTGGAAACGGGAGAGACTGGGGGAACAAAACATGTATTCAGTGAAGTGACTTTGATGTGTGTGTGTTGCATCTAATGGTGGAACCCTTATAGATAATACTTTTGGTGGATGGGTGTGTTACTTTTGGTCAATCAACTTCATAGACTATAAATATTTTAGAGAGGCATTTTCTATAATGGCATTCCATGTTGAAAAGCCTTCCGGAAAAACATCTTTTTCTCTTCACTGGCATTATTGATTCTAATTGTGCTTTGAAAAACACCTGTTTCTTTTGTTGTCATTCTTCATTGCTTTCATCTCAATGTCGTCTGATGCTAATATAATAAATCTTGTATATGACCAGGTTCCAGGAAGAGGTTATGGCCTTGCCCCTAGCTGGAGTAGAGGCAATATTGTCTAGCGATGATCTCCAGGTTGCATCAGAAGATGCTGTATATGACTTTGTGTTGAAGTGGGCTAGACAACAGTATAGCAAACTAGAAGAAAGGCAAGAAATCCTGGGTGCACGGCTTGCCCGTTTAATTCGCTTCCCTTACATGTCCTGCCGAAAGCTTAAGAAGGTCTTAACCTGCAATGACTTTGACCATGAAGTTGCATCCAAGCTTGTACTTGAGGGCCTATTTTTCAAGGCTGAGGCTCCACATCGCCAACGGTCACTGGCAGCAGAAGAGTCTGCTTCATTGAACCGTCGTTTTGTGGAGAGGGCATACAAGTATCGCCCTGTCAAGGTGGTAGAATTTGAACTGCCCCGGCAGCAGTGTGTGGTGTACTTGGATTTGAAGCGGGAGGAGTGTGCCAATTTGTTCCCATCTGGACGGGTTTATTCTCAGGCATTCCATTTGGGTGGACAAGGGTTTTTTCTATCAGCACATTGCAACATGGACCAGCAGAGCTCTTTCCATTGCTTTGGGCTGTTTTTGGGAATGCAGGAAAAGGGCTCAGTAAGCTTTGCCGTGGACTATGAATTTGCTGCAAGGTCTAGGCCAACGGAGGAGTTTGTTAGCAAGTACAAAGGCAATTACACATTCACAGGGGGAAAGGCCGTTGGCTATAGAAACTTATTTGCGATTCCATGGACATCGTTCACAGCTGAAGATAGTCCTTACTTCATTAATGGTGTCCTCCACCTTAGAGCTGAGCTCACCATCAGACATTGACCTTCCCTAATTTCTATTTGTAAACATCTTATTCCAGTTGGTAGCCCTGACCTTTTCTTTTTTGCGCCGATTTCTCATGTTAACGTGCTATCTTCTCGATGTGCACCAGGTGGCTAGAGTTGCATGAGATCGAAAGGATAACTAGGATCGTGGTTTATTGTTTAGATGATGTTTATGTTATCTAGGTTCTCCTATGCTAGTGTTAGATTTGAGTTGACACATAATATTGCATGTATCTTTCTTGCTTGTGGGCACTATATTATATATGCCCTTACTAACGCTAGGCCTAAAGAAGGAAAAAAAAATCTAATTAGATCATTAGAAATTTGGCAGGATATTTCTTTTTTTAAAAATACCAAATACAAAAACTTCATCTTGATGGCGTTTGTTTTTAAGTCATTTCATAATATGTGAATCTAGTGGTTTACTCTAACAAAAATCTTTTATTTAATGGGAAATATTATCCTTGCCAGTCGTGTATATCTGACGAGAGAATGCGGTGAAGAATGTTTATGAATTAAGTATGCAATTTGTGATGCTATACTTTCCACATTGCAGGATAGTGAATCCTATTCTAACTTGTTAAAAGACAAGGATCAAAATTTCGAACTATGTGGTGGAGAGGATGTGGAATCCAATTCTTGATCAACGCATGATATGGATATAGGGAGCTCGCGATGTCACTTTACTATCCTCACCTTATGAGTAAATGAAAATCAATGATAATGGTTATAAAAAAAATCAATGATAATATAAAGATTAAAGAGGTTGTGTTCAATTGGCACCAAGCTTGTTTGGGAATACGAGGAAATAGGCTGGGTTTTTATTTAAATACGCTGGGCTTTTTTTTTTTGAAATGTCAGCTCTAAGTTTAACCTATTTTTTGTTTTGGGCCTTAGGTTGGCTATTAGGAATTCTAGTTGATTTTTTTTTCTTTTTTTAAGCTTTATTTTTTGTCATTTGTAATAGATTCGGATTACCACTTGTACTTTTTTAATAATATTATTTTGCTTAAAAAAAAGTTTAGCCTATTATATTATCATAGTTTTCTATTTACTCGACCCAAAAAAAAAAAGTTTTCTATTTACTTTACTTTCTTTTATTCATTTGTCCAAAACAAAGACTTTCTTTTATTCAAATATACAAGCTATATTTGTCATAAAATTTTATTAAAAAATTTAGCTTATACGAATGTCTTGGAACAGGTGACGAAACAAACTTTTTAATTTCAAAATAAGTACAATTTTTAACAAAAGTATCATATTCATATAAAATATATATTATAATAATATGCAAGTGATAAACTATACATGAATTGAGTTTTTAATTATACGTACAATAACCAAAGTCTTTTCTTTTGTTAAATGGAGCTGACTATATAAATTAAATAATATCAAAATTTTCTATCATGAATAAATTCAATGATAGATCATTTAAATTTCAATATCACTTAATAGTTCAGACTACAATTATTTGGTCTCTTGCAACCTTTAATTATTAGACCACTTTTCATCTACTCAACCCTTATTGCTAGTACTTCTAGAGATTTTCTCCACACTTGTTCAAAGACAAGACTTTTTTTTTGGTAGATTCTATGGTCAGTTCAAAAATAATGGGTTTCTACATGTAGTTTTATTATTGATACAGGTGGCAAGTTTTTTTTTACAACATTCATTTTTTTCTGAGTAAATCATCACTTTCGTCCTTACTTATTTCGAGTCGATCACTTTAGTCCCTGACTTTTGGAAACCCTCAGTTTAGTCCCTGGCCTTTGTAAAAGCCAGATACTAAACTGATGGATTTTATAAAAGTCAGGGACTAAACTGATGGATTTTTACAAAAGTCAGGGACTAAAATGAGGTTTTCCAAAAGTCGGGACTAAAGTAATCGACTCGAAATAAGTCACGGACGAGAGTGATGATTTACTCTTTTTTTCTCAAAGACACTCTCTTACTTATTAAAACTGTCTTTCTCTCTCTAACTCTAACGTGCTTTCTCTCTCTTCTGCATCTTCACAATTAAATCCCAATTTGATTAGAGATTTTTCCATTCCAAATTTCTCGCACAGTGTCTTAATTCGCATTGAGCTCAGTGTCTTAATTCGCATTTCTCCGCCTTGACACTATTATTTCCCTGTTTATCGGTCCAGATTTTTCCAGAATATGAGTTCGATTATCATGGTGGAGGTTTTGAATTTGAGCGCGGGTGAAGAGTTTAAGGTGTTGGAGTATGTCAAATCAGGGTTCGATGGATTTTTGGGTGAATGGAAGGGTTGGATATGAGAATGGTTGAGTGAGTGCAAGATTGGTTTTGAAATTTTGGAATAGTATCTCTGAGTAGTATTTTTTTCTTCTTGTTTTTGGGTGATGTCTCAGACTGATGCGATGATGATGACTTCCAAATCTAACAGAAGTGATCCTGTAGAAAGAGACATTAAGCATGTATTTTGGTTAGTTCAAGGCTATTATGTGCAAAATTTCAATAATGACAAAAGAGAAAGAACTAGGATAAATTCATATATGGGACACGTGTCAAATTTTTCTTGAAACAGGTTGAAACTGGACCGGTACCTATTATTTATTGACTGGACTGGAACATTCACCTTTTTTTTTACCGTGAGAGCTACTCCAATTTTATCTCTAATAATTAGATTCATAATCAGTGGCGACTAAGGTGAAACAGCGTGCGGGTGGTTTATGATTAAGGTAAATCTTTAAACCGTTAGATTTATTAATAAAATAATTAATGGTGAAGATTTTTAACCGGTTACCTAAAGCATTTAAAATGAAAAATATTATGAAATTGTCATGTTTAAATGAATAAATTACAAAACCTCCCCATTTAAAGTCAGTATATTAGTTTTATATTAGTACTTAAGTTAGCATTTTGTCTATCTTTTGCTAAACTTACTTTCACTTAAGCGAAAGTTAGGTTCTTTTAAGGTTCGTCTCCATATCTCTAACCAGTTATTATTTATTTTCTATATTCTTCAAGATTATATTGTTAATACAAAACACTCAATAGCTTGATTTTAATTGCAACAAGCTTTTTTTTACCAAACTTATATGGATCATAATGATGATTTTAAAAGGACTAAACTTTAGAATGATTCATGAAGAAAGCTCATAAAGGTCCAAGAACTTAAATGTTTCTCATGCTAAAAGGTGAAATCCCAAAAGATTTAGAAAAATGACGTAAAAAGATGAATAATTGCTTTGATTAATTGACTTAGAGGTCCAAACAAATGTGTATGATCATGCAATTAATTGCACAGCCAGGCTCAATACTTTTTTTCCAACTTTTCAAGAGTAGCATAGTTGCACTCACGACTACGCTCATCCTAAATCACAGTGTACTCAAATCATAACATTGCAACTTTGGTTGTTGCAGCACAGTAACAATATAAGTTAATTTTTTTTACCATTTTATCTAAACTTCTATTAAAATATAATTTGAACTTGCTATAATTTATAAAACATAAGTTAAAGTAAAAGCAAGCCAATTGATGAGGATGAACCTATATTGAGAAAGATTATTCCTTAACTCTACCAAGTTTCAATGTGAGAACTTGATTTGAACTCTCTATACCTCATTTTTTATGTTTTTCTTACATTATTTTTTTCAGATTTGATAAGGATGTAATTTATGACCTTTAAAGCACAAAATCATTACATATTAATTAATATACAATTAATTAAGTTCATAACCTCATGGAAGTCACAACAGAGATTAAACAGAGATTCGACCGTGAATTTATCCCATATCCCCTGTGAAGCTAATGCCTCTGGTGGCGCACTTGCACACTTAGGGCTTGTTTGGTTTACATTTTCATTTCCTGTTTTCATTTTTTGTTTTTATTCCGTTTCCTGTTTTCTGAAATTTTACAAAGGAAAAATTGGAAATGCTGGAAACAGCAAAATTTTGTTTCCAGCATTTCCAATTTTTCCTTTGTAAAATTACAGAAAACAGAAAATGGAAACAAGAAATGAAAATACAAACCAAACATGTCCTTAGCCTCTATCAACACTCGGACTTGGCATACATGGATTACCCCCCTGATGTTGTGCTTAACTTTCTAACTCGTGATCTTTATTTAGTTTTTCTTGATTTGTTTTTTATTTTGCTTGTTGTTTGTTTATTTGTTTTTCCCCATTACAAAAAAAAGTTCCAAAATCTCAAATCCGTAACAATGACAAGAAAATGGGGATACTTTGCTTGTTAGATTGGTTGGCTTTCTATAAGTTTTTATAAAACTAATGATTTCAAATTGAAATTATCATTTAATGAAGGAAAGTACTTATTAAGTATATTGGTTTAACCACAATCACATAATTGTCAAATTGTTAATAATCATATACATACACACAAACGCACTAAATAATAAAATCAACCAAAGTTATTAAATTTGACGTGATGATCAACTTGGTCAAGATACTAAATCAATGGTCATTAGTTTAACTAGTGAGTCATTGATTAAACCATAAAACTTAAAATAAGTTTTTGTGTAAGTAATTTTTTACATAAAATTTATTATAATATAAATAATTGAGTTTAGGTAAAAACTAAATAGCAAGTTACACTTTTAATTAATTCATTACTGGCCTAAAAAGTATTCTTTATGTTATGTTATATAAAGTCACCGAGTAATGTGTATACAAGTTTACAATTTTGTAATGTCGTAAATAAATATCATTTCTGGAACTTTATAGTTAACTATCAATTATCTATAATTTGGTTATCTAAATACACCCAAATCAATTCAATTTAAAAGAAAACATTTGATTTCTTTTTTTTCAATTTAAATTTAAATTCTTATTATTATCATATAGTAATATATATTCCTCAACTAATTTCTATAACATCGAATGATCTAATTTAAAAATTTAAATAATATACAATTGATTAATATCTCAAAATTTAATCCTTCTATATAAAAGATTATGATAAATTTAAAATTATATAAAATACAACTCGTTAAATAATATGATTAAAATAATTATTTTTTGTGAATTAATAATTCAAATTCGAAACAACTGTTTTTAAATATGAAGAGTTCTATTAAATCCCTAATACAAACAAATTATACTGTAATATTTATTTAGATATCAAATTTATATTATCATTTTAAATCCAATATATAATTATATACTTCATATTTTAATACATTTATTTTTAAATAAATATATATTTTTTTGGTGAAGAAATAAATATATATTTCAAAATATATATTTAAATATATTAATTATATAATAATAAATATATTTTATATAGTTTGCGCTAGATAAAATATTAGTATATTTCAACCTTTACCCTCTTTTTGGTGACCGGATCGGTCGGTTCGGTAACCGGTCCATTAACCCCTAAAAATCGGTGTTCTTCAGAATTGGTTAAAAATCGGTTGAACTGGTGAAAACTGGTCAAAAATTGGTACTAGAGATCCAGTTGAACCGGTTTTTTTCCAATTTTTTTTAAAATTTTTGTATTTAATCTAAAATATTTTAAAATAAATAAAGATATATGTTTAAGGATTACACATAGATGTATATTATTTTACCAATTATTATTAATTTTCTTGTCCTATAAAACTTATAATAAAGCTATTTATACTAATGTACAACTTTATATATCTTAATTTTTTTTTATAATTTTATGTTATTTTATTCTTTAAAATTTTATATAATATTTAAAATATATATTTAATTTTTACCGGTTCGACCACGGTTCAAGTACAGTTGAACCATTGAACCGTGAACCAGAGACTTCACCGGTTCAATCACCGGTCCGATTTTTAAAACATTCCTGAAATGAAAGATAAATGGGTAAGCGGAGAGAAATGGAAGAAAAATAGCAAATTTTCTGGTTTGGTATTGCATAGAAATAGTAGAGAAATGCAAAAAAACTAGTGGGATCCACATGAAATGCATTTCTCTCCTGCTTTGTAGAGAAATAAAGGAGAAATGGTTATCTCATTATTATTTATCTTCTATTTCACACTAATTTCTCTCACACCAAATAACCTATAAGTCATATTTCTCTTCCATTTCACACTTATTTCTCTTACACCAAACAACTTACTAATCTTTATTTTATTTTTACTTGTCTCTTCTTTATTTCTGTTGGATCTATTTCTTTTCAATAATCGAACAAAGGCTTAGGTAGCATTTGATAGTGGAACAGGTCGGAACGAAACATAACGGAATGGAACAGAACAATAATGTATTTATAACTATGTTTGGTAACAACAAAACAGAACAGAACCATGTGTTCTATTTTGCGTTTGGTGCTTACTGAACAAAACAGAACACCATGTTTAATTACATATATATCTCTATCATGTTTAATGTTTGGTTGAGTATAAAAAACTAAATAGAACATTTTTTACACTTGCTATTTTATGACTATTATTATATAATATTCTTAAAAGTTATTAATTTGTTAATATTTATATTTTACAAAATATTTTATAATTATTTTTTAAATACGTAATTATTTCCTCCTCACAAAAAAAAATACGTAAATATGAAATATTTAATAAAATATAATTTATAAAATATAATTAACTTAAATATATTGTTATTACTATATAAAAAATTTTCAAATAAAAAAATAATATTAAAAATTCCACTTGTAAAATTTTAAATAAATGCATTCATCATACCAATAATGTGAAAAAATAACATATAAGACATTTTGGACATACCTCCTATTTAGAAAAAATGGCAACTTGCTCCTCAATCAATACTTTTCCATCATCTGCCAAACCTCCTTGGCTTTTATAGCTCACTAAATTTTGTTGATATATATATATATATATCAACGTTGATTTGAATAATCCAACATCCTCTTTATTTGAATGTGGAAAAGAACAATAATTCAAATGATGCAAATAGCAAAGCAAAAGAGAAAAAACATGTTTTGTCCTTGTATGCAGCGGGAGCAAAGATCAGTGTAGGTAGGGACAGGGAATAAGGAACAACGAACAGGGCGAAAAAGGATTTAGGCAAGGGTTTTGTTTTTTAGTTGGGTGTGCAGTGAATTTTATCATTAAAAAATAGGGTTTAGTAAACCCTAAACACATGATTAAGGAGTGGTAATTTTATCATAAAAAATGTTTAATAAAATGTCATCTTCCGTTTCAGTTGGTTCCACCTTTTATAGGGAACAAAAGTGTTCCACTATTTTAATCATGTGTCATGTTCTGTTCTCCCTTTTAATTTCATCACACGGGAACAGAACTCATATGTCCGTTCTGAAGTGTCTACCAAAAGTTACCTTAATATTATTGTTTTGTTCATATTTTCCTTTAGGACATTAGTGGCATTTCTGCAACAGAGTAGGGTTATTATCGTCCATTCAAAACACCCACTCAATTCTATTACCACACGCTTACCCTAGCTCTTGCACACATTCACAAGATAGAGAAGAAAAAAAAAGAATAAAGATAGATTAGAGTCAGAGAGACTCAGAAATTCGCAATCAAAATTAGGGTTTCAGAGGGAGAAAGCTTGAGCTTGAGAATCGAAAGGTAAAAGGTAAAGGCTTATCGATCAGCATGCCGAAGAACAAGGGAAAGGGAGGAAAGAACCGAAAGAGGGGAAAGAACGAAGCTGACGACGAGAAGAGAGAGCTTGTGTTCAAGGAGGACGGTCAAGAATACGCTCAGGTCCTCCGCATGCTCGGAAACGGCCGTTGCGAGGCCATGTGCATCGACGGCACCAAGCGTCTCTGCCACATCCGTGGCAAGATGCACAAGAAGGTCTGGATCGCCGCCGGCGATATCATCCTCGTCGGACTCCGTGATTACCAGGACGACAAAGCTGACGTCATCCTCAAGTACATGCCTGATGAGGCGAGACTTCTCAAGGCCTATGGAGAGCTTCCAGAGAGCACTCGCCTCAACGAGGGTATTGGTGGTGGCTTGGATGAGGAGGATGATGCTACCGCCAATGATTACATCGAGTTCGAAGATGAGGATATTGATAAAATCTAAACTCTTAGGGTTTCCGTTCATCACTCTACCCCTGCCCCTTTTTATTCTCTTCTTTTTTTATTATTTTTAAATATATTATTATATGATGATGAATGACATGTAATATTTCAAAACTTTATTGAGGTGTGGTGAGTTTTATGTATTGTGGCATATGGATTATGGCGGAGTTGAGTCCAATAATAATAGCTTGTCATCTTAGTTTATTGGATGATCTGTTTGGAGTTTGTTGAATGTTGCTGCATCCTTGCTGCTGCTCCTGCAGCTCCTGTTATTATTGAGAAAGGTAGTGTTGACACAGTGATTGGAGTATTTTGGTTGTGGTGTTCTGTTTGTTTTATTATGTTGTATTTTTGCTGTTCTGATTGTTGATTTGATGATGAGTGGATTCTGCGCCATTTGTGTTAGTCCTTGACAGTGATGTGGTTGTCACTTGGATAGTAGACTTGGTTGTACCTGATTGTGGCTTTTGCTCTTGGGGTGTTGAAGTGAGAATGAAAGCAACTCATTTAGTTTGATTTGTTGATTGATTTTTAATGAACTGAAAAAGGTGTTTGGATATTGTCTTTGTTTACATTGTGTGAAGTAGTATATAAGGTCGTCAGCAAGATTGGGTTGAATATAACTGTTGTGGTGGTTTTTGGAGGAGCTATGTCTGTGTTGGTGGTAATAGCTTGATATGTGAAATCATACTAATGTTCTGCGAGGTGATGAGTCCTTCAGTCTTGCAGTCTTTCATAATTGCTGGTGTATAATTCTCCATCTTTGAAGCAAAGCTCGTTTAATGGCTAGTGAGTTGTCAGTTCAAAATATATTTGCAGAGGATCTGTCTGTTTGATGAACTTGGCAATGTTCATTTAGGATGTTGTGCTCTATAGATAGAGTTATGTGTGTACGGATGGCTTGTTTAAGAAGATGATTTGTATTTCATGTGTGGTTTGTCACTAGCTTATAAGCATAATCATAAGCATAATTTTGTATTTCATGTGTGGTTTGTCACTAGCTTATAAGCATAATTTTGTATTTCATGTGTGGTTTGTCACTAGATTATAAGCATAATGGGAATATACAATGGTTGTATTTTGTGATTTCCAGTGTGTTAGATATATCATCATTGAATTTTATTTCCCAGACAGTTCTTTCATTGTTTGAGTGGTTGATCTTTGTCAGGGTCTGCATTTGTTGTTTGATTTGTTTTCATGGATTTGCTTCATAAATGTGGATGCGGGTGTGAATTGTGTAATGTAGATCTATATGGTTGTCAATAGCTTCCTCCTCCATTTAAGCATCATCTTTCTGTTTTGAATGTACATGGTGATAATAAATCATGAGTAGAGAATCTTCCTCCTCCCTGTAAGCATCTTGTTTTTAATACATGGTGATGATAGATCATGAGTGAATAATAGGGATCCTAGGTTGTATATTAGAATAAGTAGATAATTTGGTCCTTCAAGGTGGCACTTGTGTAGCTTTGATTTTTGAATGTATTGACATTTACAAAACAGTCTCTGAATGGGTCATCTCCACAGTTCTATTATTCCATAAATGATTATTATTAATCAAGTGTAATGGAATTGTAACAAAATGGTATAATTGTAATTTTTATGCAATTTTAACATCACATTGTGAATGTTGTTGTATTCTTATATTTGCATATATAATTGATTTCCACATGCTCGAGAAGTCCTTGTATACTGTAGATCCAGCCTGATTATGAACATAGAAATACTTGAATTCTCCTCCATCACACAGAATCATGAACATTACACCTAACCTAATTATGAACTGGTAGTTGCCATCCCACTGTTACCTAATGTTATCAGGCTTGGAGCATATTTAATTTGTTATTGTTGAGTTCTATGAGAAACTTCTTATGTCTTGAATTTAACACTTACTATCAACAAAAATTGTATTTTGAACATCAATTTCATTAATTTCTTAGTTTATTCATTTTTCTAATAACATTCTTATGTTTCTCTATTGTAGCTTTCTGTTTCTCAAATTTTGGATTCTAAAACACTTGGAGTTCACTTATGTAGTCTAAACCCTCTACATAAAGTAGGCAATGTTTGTGGCATTTTAAGATATATGTTAAAATTCCATTGCACTTAATTAGTTGGTGAAGGAATAGTAATATAAAAAAGTTAACATATTTAGTGACTAATTTATATAAACCAATACTTTTGACCAAAATTACAAGTGCTACTTTCAACAATCAAATTATCTATTTACTCTTATGCATAAACATTCTTAAGGAGCAAGGATTTCATGCAATAACACATCAGAAGGTTAATTACTAGGAACTGCAGTACTAGGAACTGCAGTACGGGTCCGTTTAGTTTACAGTTGGATAGAATTGATTCTACAAATAAATGGTTGGTTGAGATGGATAATGCACGTTTTATGAAGTACGTTGGACGGACGTGATTTAAAATCAATTCTGTAAAATCATGATTTTGTTGGTTCAGAATTTAAAACAAAGAGGCTAGTAAATAACGGTTAATTGGTATGTTTTTAATTTATTCAACCACATGATTAAAGTAAATAATTGACTGAGTGAACAATGAGAAGTTAGCCACAGAAGATTTTAGTTTTCTCTCTAATACTGAATAACATGTTTTCTAATATTGTCCAGGTCATTGGTAAATAGAAAAAGGGAGGCTTTTACTTTGAGCCTTGAATAAAAACTATCTTCATATGTTACGATTATGCATCATTCTGAAGAAATTTGGGGTGAAGGCATTTTGCCTGATACCCTTGCACTCTTGAAATTGAAACCATTCATAGTGTTAGAGTCGGCTATACAGCTGCAATTGCATAATCCAACAACACAGCTGAAAACAGAAGACAGTACTAAGGCCACTTCCATTAAAGTAAATTGGAAATCTAGAAGCCATTATTTTCAATTTAAGACTAGCAATATAGTTCAAGTTTGTCCACACAATTGCATAATTCAAAAAGAAAGAATAAAAATGCCCTTTGAAGAATCAGTTGTATTTTGCGTTGCCAAGGCGACAAAACACATTTTGTAAAATATCAAGGCTCAAGATACATGCAAAATTGATCATGCACTTCAAAAATATACAAATGATGACCATGAAAGATCACGCCATTCGTGTTTATTATATAAGAAAAAGGAGAAGTGTGATCTAGTCATTCACATCATTACTATCAAAAGGAAAATAAAAGAATTGACGTTCATGGACTATTCCTTTGAATTATGATTTTGCAGAACGATTTTTACTCTTCAGAAAGGTCCATATATCATATTCTGCCACAATATACTGAAATCCAAGGTCCAAATCTCGCTGCCCGAGTTAAAGAAACCTCAGCCACTTGAAGTTGAACCTACAATTCAAAGAAATTATTTGATAGAGCTATGATCAAGCTTACCTCATTTGTATTAAAGAGTTAACAGACCATTGAAGCTATCACAATAAGAGGCAAGAGAAAGAGAACAATACAGTTCCATCTTAACAAAACAATTGCCAATGGCCTAACATTCTTTAAAAAATGAATTTGCGGCAGCTCCAAAACTTAAAATAGAGACATTATATCCAAAACTTAAAATAGAGACATTATAGAAGGCATCTAACGCCAATTATTGGTAGATGGAATATTGATAATCTCACACTTATCACACAAATGCTTTAAAGCAGCATGTAATAATATAATATAATAATATACATAAAGCAGGAACCGCATCTAGGATATAGGAACAGTAGTACAGGTGACTATGGTATGAATCAACCCCAAAATGAGTCAAGCATGCAAACATGAAATATTTAAAATGGTAGAAAGCTAAAACAAACCCCAAGCCTTTTGTGAATCTTTTTTCCAGACTTGATACGGTGCTTTCAGTTGATTTTATACAGGATCACTCTTCCACTCAACATTTATCATCACTGAAGTTAGTACTTGACTGTTGAATCAGTAATATAAGTCACTAATTTGATATTCCGTTTGATTTCTTTTTTATAACAGGAAAAAAGACCATAAATAACACTCTCTTCGACGAACGACGAATTAGATTTGAAGTTGTTGTCCCAAACATAAAATATCAGTGCTAATACTAGTCATTTGATATGTTCACTCCAAACAAGAAAACTACAAAGAGCAACTCTGCACGTTCCAAACGAGAAAATAAAAGTTTCTTTGAGTGTAATATCCTGCATGATAATCATCAATTGTAAACATAATCTTCATTGAGCATTATTTAATTTTTTCAGATTAGCTCATTTCAGAGAAAGAGACCTTGAACACAACACAACACATAACATCACACAATGAGGTTACTTTATTTATTCACTTAAAAAGTCCCATCTTTGATTTATCTTGGGTTTAAATATCTAACGATATGTGAAACGAGGATGAAATCAAGTATGATGAAATCAAATGAAATAAATTTATCATACCATGATATTTAATGATGAAATAAAGCACAGTCTCCATTCCACTACTTAGATAGTTTCATCCCAATCCCCAAAACTAGGAGGAAGAAAAATGAAAACATCATATGAAACAAGTTTTATTTCATCCCTCACAGGATCCAATTCCAAACAGTGATAACCAATATAATTCCATTTGTTCCTATCCTATGCATTCCATCCTTTTTCATGATACAACAATGATAATTCTGAAACAAAACCTCTACTGACCTGACCTGTGATCATCTATCTATCCATCTATCTAATCTTTTCCATTCCACTGATCTTGTTAGCTGCTTCTCTGACCTTCTCAATGTAACCCGGAATGGGAGGAGTGAGAGTGGCCATAAAACGGTTGACAGGAAAAGGTGTCAAGTCAGGTACCAAAGCAGCCTCTCTCAAATGTTCAGGCAATGCCTCAATCGCCTCTTTCTTCATCCTCAAGAGCGTGGACTCTGCAGCCTGTCTCGCCCTATGCTTCTTCATCAACACCCTGCTATACTCCTTCGCCAACCTCCTCCCATCCTCCACTGTCAACTCATACTTTGGCAACTTCTCCACATCCACCAACCCCAATGTCACCAAGTCCAACCCAGGTGTCCCAATAATCGTGGGTGTCTCCGAAACCTTAAAGTAACATTTGGTAAAACAGATTAAAACAGCACAAAGTATATAATTTTTGTTATATGTTTAATTGAACAAAGCGAGACATTAAAAAAGTGATGCATTTTAGTGGTTACTAATAAGAAGCATGAAACAAACAGAGCAGAATTGAACTGAAGAGCCAAATGCTACCTTATACTTGTTGTGTTTTCTTTTCATCATATCAATTTCTCGTTGTCGATCCTTGCTGATGAGACCCATTTTCTCGCGCTCAGCTTCTCGCTCGCGCTCGTTCGGGGTTAGGTAGCGAACTGGGGTTGGGGCGTTGAGGCACTGTTCGTAGAGGAGCTCACGCTCTTGCCTCTCGCGGGACCCACCCGGGGCACCGATTTTGGTTTCGGATCCGGGTTTCTTCGTCGTGATTCGGGAACGTTTCAGCGTTTGGCCCGCTTTGATCTTCGCCTTTCCTTTCGCTGTGCCACTCACCCAGCACCGTTGGATGAGCTGCTGCCCAGAAGATGAATGTAACAAAGGCTTCAGCTTTGGAAGGCGCAGCATGTTCGAAGTGATGGGTCGGTGTCGTTTTGTTATCTTTTGATCAAAGATTGAGTGAGGTGATTCTGGTTTCAGTGCTCTGCAATTGCAAAAGGAGGTAGGGCAAGAGCAGAGTGATGATGGGAAATGGGCCGACTCAGACTGGGCTAGAGGAACAATTCAATGGGCCGGCCCAGAAATTGGCCCAAAGTTGAAGTAGAAGTTGTGTTGTGGTGTCATGATGTCATAGATACACTCACAAATCAGAAATGGGATGTGGATTTTGAAGATAGGGAAGTAGCCAATGAGAAAGCAAGGTTGATCCAGGTGTCAAGTGGTTGGAATCATTGTTGTACTTCTCTTATTTTCATTTTTCTCTAAAAAATAATAAATGAATGAAGTGAGACCAACCAAAGTGCTAAATTTTTGGTTTGGGGAAGGATAGGGTCATAGGCATCACAGTCTTCAAATTTCTCAAGAGATAATAGTAATAATGGCAGCAGCAGCGTCCACGGTGCTTCTCCCTCCAAGGATTCCGACCACCATCAACGTTACCCGCTGCTCTGCTTTGCCTTCTCTCCCTCCTCGCTTCTCCACCACCACCCCTTTGTTCTCACCTTCCCTCAAACATATTTCAGGTATTTTTTCTTTTTTGTGTGGTGGGGTTTGGGATGGGGCTGGTTCAAACTGTTAAATTAGTAGGAATTGAAGTTACAAAATTGGTGACTCAAAAACAATGGGGTGTAAAATTTTCAATTAGCTTTGGTTTGAGTACGATAAAATAAAGAATGATGCTTTATTGTTGGACCAGAAATATATTAACTACAGAGCATAGTATGGTTATTTTTTGCATTGTTGTACTTTAAATTTGAAATCTGTGACCACTAAGCTGCTGACTGCTGTCTAACTTTTCACTGATGGAGTAATGTGTGTCTCTCTCTCGCCCTTCATTTCCTTGTTTATGTATTATTCATCGTTATTATTCAGAATTCCTGCTTTAGATTTCTAAAGTGGGTGATAGGCCTAAATGGGAGATGGTATTGTGTAGTACCCTATTGAACTTATTCCATGTTTTGGTCATCTCTGCTGGTCTGAGGTGATGTTTGTTTCTTATGCATTAGCTGAGAAACTAAAGCAAAATTGAAATTGTGAGTGGTAAACATCATTAGGAGTGGATACACTTGGTGGTCAAATCAAGATTCTAATCCAGAAAATTTAGCTAGTTTCTGCATTTTGAATCGTGCAAGGGAATAGTAATGCTCACCACGAGTTCATACTTGTCCAAGAGTTTTATGCACTTGATTAGCAACAATTACATGACTAAAACCAGTGAACATGCTTTGCCTAAATCAAGCCTTGTGTATCTGTATTTTTAGCATGAGTCCCTCCCTACCCTTAGGAGTACTAATTCTACTTTTGTTGTGTTTTCAATATTCTAATACTTCTGATCATTAAACTCTCTCATTTTTTTTAATTTGTTTCTTTTTGTTTTTCATTTAATAAATTATTTTCCTATTTCCTCCCTTTCAGATTCACGAAAATCTTCTCTGATTCAGACAAGAGCTTCTTCAGAGGAAACATCTTCAGTAGATGCTAATGAGTTGCTCACAGATTTGAAGCAAAAGGCAAGAAGTTTACCAATTGGCATAATCTTGAACTTCCTTTTTGCAATTCCACAATCTTGCGATTCCAATATTCTCTTTAGTGAGTTTTCTTTTATGTTTTAAACGACTGGAAATAATATCCTCCATTTGTCATAATCAGTGGGATGCTGTTGAAAACAAGTCCACAGTACTTCTTTATGGTGGTGGAGCTATAGTTGCTGTTTGGCTATCTTCAATTCTTGTGGGTGCCATCAACTCAGTTCCCTTGGTAAGCCATCACTCTTGTTGAACATAATTTACTTTTCTATAATGTGTCATCACCTCTGGTGATAGATCATAGAGCCATTGGCTAGCATGCATGTGTGCTTAAGTTTTTGTACTACGAAAAGCTTGGTGAACCAATCTAAAAGAATTTTATATTTGTTTCAGCTTCCAAAGATTATGGAGTTGGTAGGACTAGGATATACTGGATGGTTTGTCTATCGATATCTTCTGTTTAAGGTACGTAAAATACACTATGGATACCTTGCTAACTTAGTATGGTGTTTTGTTTTTTTGGTAAATGAGCTATTTAATAGATTCAAAATTGATGATATTATCAAATATGCTTTACATCAGACCATACCAAAATGTCCATTTGAACTTTTTTTTATCTACTTATTCTATTTTACTGCTGCGATCAGATTCTAACTTTTGTTGGCTAATCATGTGTGCATTCAACAGTATATCTCTTGTGAGTAATGTAAGTTTATTTCTATACAGTCTAGCAGGAAGGAGCTAGCAACAGATATTGAGACACTGAAGAAGAAAATTGCTGGAACTGAATAGAAGGTACCAAGTCAAGTTGATCTTCCTTGAACATCATTTGTTTTGTATCACTATATCGCCTGTATAAGAGTCTCATGTATCCCTTGATGTAGAGTAGAATTCCTCTCAAGTCTCAACCTTTATTTTCCTTGTGTCAATCCCATTTTATGTATATGGCTCTGAATGGAAACCATTATCTTTTCACTTCCTCCTTATGTAAGAAGTTTGAGAAGTTATATATGATTTATCGAACACCTAAATGCTAACTGTATCGTGGTTCAAACCAATTGCATCCCTATCTTGGCCATGATAGTTTGGAAGGTCTCCTTCCCAGTTTCTAAGTTGATATACAACTCTCAATGGGTAAAACAATCACAGTAAGAAGTGAAGGGATTGAATCATCTCCTTTTTTTTCACTGTTTCTCCAACGAAGAAATGGCACCTAAAAAAAATAAAATGTGATTTGATGCTAACAGTTAGCTACTGGAAATCTCAAATATGCCTATACTGTTTTTGTTAAATGTTAATAAGATTTAATAGGTCCAGGTCCAAATGTGCTAAACAAGTCTAATATATAGATATAACTATTGATCATTACTCGTTTTTAATATAATTTAATAAAGGGTTAAATATGTTTTCAGTCCCTAAAGTTTGACTCGAATTTGGTTTTAGTCCCTAAACTTTAAAACTGTTGGTTTGGGTCTCATGTTCTGAAATCACGTAACTTTAGTCCTTCATGTTCTGAAATCACGTAACTTTAGTCTCTCATGTTCTGAAATCACGCAACTTTAGTCCCTCCCCTTAACATCGTTAATTAACTTTTAACGGTGACGTTGGAAATAAATTTATATGTCAGTTTGTCTAGTCAGATTCTATGACCATGATGTGACAATTGAATTACACCTTAATTCATCCAGTCGGTTTTATTGGTCTTCCCTGTATATGAAAAATGTGAGGTTAAATTTAATAAAACCCTATATAAAATCTAACGGGATGAGATGAGGTGTAATTCAATTGCCACATCATGGTCATTAAAAGTGAATGGACAAACTGACACAGAAATTTGTTTGTCATGTCAGCATTAAAGTTAACTGTGTTAAAGGGAGAGACTAAAGTTACATGATTTTAAAACATGAGGGACCCAAACCAATGGTTTTAAAGTTTAGGGACTAAAACCGAATTCAAGTCAAACTTGAGGGACTAAAAATATATTTAACCCTTTAATAAATTATGCTTTCTCTTTGGATCCGGATTAATAGGAATGGTGGATGTTGCCCATTTAGCATAAGTTTAAAATGAGGCCGCCCTTACTTTTCCCACCCGCACAATTTTTTCTTCTTGGGCTACCCCATCTCCCTTTCCCACCTCCCCCATCCCCCACTGTTTCCCCCTCCCCTTTCCCCACCCCCTCCCCATTTCCCCCCTTCCCCCATCGCCCGTGAGCTATTTTGGGAAGAAAAAAATTTCTGAACAAGGTTGTTCGGGAATCAAATCACGAACAACCTTGTCCGTAAGCTATTTTTTAAAAAAAATGGTTTACAGATATTGTTGCAAGGGAACTAATCCCGGACATCTTTGTCAGTAAATGGCTTACAGATTGTCCGAGATTTGTTACGGACATGGTTGTTCGGGAACTATTCCCGAACAGCCTTGTCTGTAAACCAATTAACTGAAGGGCAATTTTGGATTTTGTAATTGTACAAAAAAATATGGGGGCTGGGAATAGCAAAAAAAACCGGTGGGAAAATCAATGGCCTTAAAATGAACTTCGATTAGTACTAAAAACAAGGTCCGTCTGAGGTAGGTAGAGCACAAGGCTCTTAACCTTCTGGTCATGGGTTTGAGCCCCACGGTGAGCGTTTTTTCCCCCTTGTACCACCAATTTAGTAAAAAAAAAATGAACATTACAAGTGTCTTCATATATTTTCAAGTCATTAGAATAATTCATCATTCAATTCATGTTCTTAAATAAAAAAAAACACAAACCTTTGTTAGAAAAAAAATTGAATAGAACAAAAAAGAAGAAGAAACAAAACCAACCATGACTTCAAGAACTTTTCCATATCTCTCGAACAAAGAGCGAATATGTACCGCGAATTATGTAAAAATGTAAAAAATTTGAATGTTGTAAGTGTCTATATTTTTTATGTCATTAGAATTATTCATCATTCAAATCTTGACTCTAGCACATGTTGAAACAATGGATGATGAGTTTATTTTAACAAAAATTGCCCCTTGCAGCAAAGCTTTCCTGCTTTGTCAAATTTGGCACATGCTACTTTTAACAAAGCTTGATTTATATACTGACATAGTCTCCCTTAAATCAAGTTTGCACCTTTCCAAGCATTTTCTTCAACTTGTAAAATAACTCAGCTTTTAACGGCTTTGTACAAAAAATCTGCAACTTGTTCTTCAGTTGGACAATATTTTATCACCAATTCTTTCTCAGCTGCCAACTCTCAAATTTTGTGAAACTGAATATCTATGTGCTTGGACCACCCATGAAAAGCTGGATTTTTGCAAAATGCAAATGCAGACTTATTATCACAAAATATCATTGTAGGAGTATCTTGCTTTTGATGCATCACTTCAAGCATTATTCTCATCCATACTGCTTGTGTAGCACAATTTGTTACATCTATTTATTCTACCTCTGTTGTTGATAGTGCAATTGTTGATTGATTTTTTTCGAGGACCATGATACTTCTCTTGTGCCTAGATGAAATGTGTACCCTGAAGTGTTTCTTCTTGTCTCTATCTCCTACTCGATCACTATATGTGTATCCAACATAATTCACATAATTATCATTAGCATACAAAATTCCTTCAATAAGAGTATCTTTGGTGTATCTAAGAATTCTCTTTGCTCCTTGCAAGTGACAAACTCATGGCTCTTCCATGAATCTGCTGAGCAATCCAACTCCAAAAACAGTGTCTGGTCTAGTGGCAGTTAAATATACGAGACTTGAGACTTCCAATCAAGCTCTTGTAGAAGGTTGAATAAATTATTATGTCATTATTATCTCTTGCCAGCTTCAACTTCAATAGGCGTGGAGATTGGCTTTAATTTCTTCATCTTGAATTTCTTCAAAATATTTGTTGCATACTTTTTTTGAGAGATGAAAAATTCATCATTCTGCCGATCTCCTTCAATGCTAAGAAAATGGGTTCAATGCTAAGAAAATGGGACATTAGGCCCAAATCTGTCATCTCAAAGCACTAATCATAACCTCCCAGAATTCTTCAATCATCTTTGGATTATTGCTAGTGAAGACTATACCATCGACATATAGGCACATAATAAGAATATCATCAGGACAAACTATTTTAATATATAAAATTATGCTCAAATGGACATCTCTAAAATCAATGTTGCACAAAATAAGAATCAATCTTCTTGTATAATGCTTTTGGTGCCTGCTTCAAGTCATAAAAAGTTTTCTTCAATCTGTAAACTTTATCTTCTTTGCCTTTGATCATATACCTTGCAGGCTGCTCAATATACACTTCTTCCAAAATTTCATTTAAAAGGGAAGATTTAACATCCATTTGGTATATTTTCCAATTATTTTGAGATACGATAGATAAAATCATACAAATTGTATTTAATCTCGCAACAGGAGCAAATACCTCAAAATAATCAATACCTGGCTTCTGCTTGTATCCTTTTGCCACCAACCTTGCTTTAAAACGAACCATTGCGTTTGTACTTTGTTTTGTGCACTCATTTCACTCCAATCGGCTTCTTATATACTGGCAAATTTGTCAGCTCTGACATTTCATTCTTCTCGTTCATATGAATCTCAGCATCCATGGCTTTTCTCCAATATTGATCATTTGTAACTTCTTTAAAAGTCACTAGCTCACAATCTGGAAATAAATCAAAGTTCATAATTTCTTCATCAGATGGGTCATTATCATTACCCACAACATAATCATTCAATCTGACTAGTAGTCTATGTTGCTTTTGTGGTCTACTTGATGTTTTTGGCTTATCAGGCGCTGGTTTGTTTGTCCATTCTACTCAATATAGCTATTTGAATTCACCATTGATTGCTTTTGGTTTTTTGGGTACCAGTCCCACGTTTCTTCTCCATCAAACGTCACATCTCGGTTAATAAGCATATTCTTTGTCTTCGAATTGTAGAGTCTGTATACCTTTGAATTTGTGTAGTTGTCAATGACTACACACATTTTTCTACTTTGTCATCGAGCTTCTTCCTTAGCTATTGGATATATAAGCATATGTTATACACCCAAAAATTCTAAAGTGTCGAATAGAGGGCCTTCTTCTGCTCTAGTCTTCTTCACGTGTTTTGCAATGAATGCTCATTGTTGGACACCTATTCAAGATATGCACAACAGTAACAAAAGTTTCCACCTAAAATTCTTTAGGAATTTGTTTTGCCTTTATCATACATCTAACCATATTCATGAGTGTTTTGTTCTTCCTTTCAACAATTTCATTATGTTGGGGATTATATCTGGTTGTTAGTTGATGATGGATTCCATGTTGCTTAAAGAAATATACACAAACGAGGTATTCTTGACCTCTATTAATGCTCCCAATGCTTTAATCTTGCAGCCACTTTGTTTCTCTACAAATGACTCAAAGGCGTCACAAACTTCTAATTTATGCTTCAAAAAATACACCATGTTGAAATCACCAATAAAGGTAATTAAGTACTCCATACCACCATGTGTTGCGATTTCAACTGAGCATAAGTCTAGGTGAATAATCTTCAGTGGCTTTCTTGCTCTCAGTGACTTTCTTGTAGGAAATTATTCTCTATGCTTATTTCCTAAATAGCAAGTCTCACATACACTATTGAGGACATTTTCAACAGGAAAACCAGAAACATATTCTTTCTTTGACAGATAATTTAATCCAGAAAAAATGAAAGTGTTCAAAACGCATATGCCACAACCAATCATCATTTAGTATGATAGAACTCAAGCAAGGATATTTTCCACGTTGAATTTTCAAAAAGAATATACGATTTAGAGTCATTTTTACCTTGGCAATAAATCTATCTAAATACCAGGTGTTCTCATCTTACAAGAAAATATTGCTTGTCAGAAATAAACTTCATAGGTTATTACAATTCTCACCAATATCTTGGTACTGGTTTTCTACAACATTTTCTTGCTGTCGGAATCTACAATCTAAAGCTCTGTGGCCAAACCATCCACAGTGAAAGGAATTGAAATTACTTTTTTCTTGATAATATCCACCTCTACCTCTTGCACGATTAGTAGGACAAGAGTTATTTCCACACTTTCCTTAACTAGGTGGTTTGAAATTATTGTCTCCTTTTTGGTTGAATTTGTCACGTCCTCTTCCTCTGAAATTACCATGACCTGTACCTCTGAAGCTACCTCTTCCTCTATTATTGAAATCATCACGACCTCTACCTTCTCTACTTTGGCTGGATTAAGCTACGTTGTTGAAATTCACTAGACTCTTTAAGGATTCTTCCCTGCAACTCCGCTATTATTATTGTGTATATGTCGTGGGACTAAATTATTGTTGTCACCACATGATCATAATTGATTGGCAAGGTACATAGAATTTTTTCCACCACCTTGTTGTCGGAAATTTGTTCTCCATACACCCTCATCTTATTGATGAATATTGCTCAATATTTTCTGACATGAACATCTCACATCTTTCATATTATCTCAGTAGGGATTGCAACTTAGATTTTTGCATCCTCTCTACTCCTTTGTATGGCAGCTTCAAAGTATCCCACGCATCTTTTGCAATTTTGCCGAAAATTGAATAATCTACTCCTTATTGAATTTGTGACAGCGCCAACCAGTCCTTCCTTTGATTTTTTACATCATCTTTTTCCGGTTAACCCGGGTCAACAAAGCTCACAAAATTGCGAGTTTTCAAATTGGTGGTCATTAATAATTCCCAAGAATTGTAATCAAACTTCTCATCTAGTTTGGGTCGTGACCATACAATATTGTAATTGGTTTCTATCTCTCACTCTCAAATGAAATTGACTTTAAAATATATTTTTTTAATCATGAGAACTCTCTTCTTCCTCACTCTATTTTTTCTCTCTCTAAATTTTTCAATATTGACGCTCTCACAAACTCATAAAACCAAAGTTGGATCTAACCATCTCTAATACCATTTTGATATCAGTGGACCATTTCTAATTCAATTTGTACATTGTTGTGTATTTAACTCCTAACAAAAAAATGGAAGCATAAAACAAAGGAAGATGGTTTCTCACTTAATTTAATTTATCAGTACATATATAACTCAGTACAATGCAAGCCCTTTTATAGGCAAATGATACAACAAACAAAATAATAAAATACTAGATATTATCTTCGGTCCTATTTATAAGAAACATGAGACTAAATCATCAAGATAAAGGAAATTCCTTTAAACTAGTTAATTGTAATTAATAATGTCATAATTTTAAATTTATTCCATAAATATATTTAATATTAAATAATTAAAAAGATTGGTAAAATTGCTCCTAATTAAAGTCATTATTAAAGTGATAACTCATACTCCAATAGTTGGTAACTGAAAATAGCGTAGTGCATCCACTATCATGGAAATAAGTGAGTAGTGGACAATAAAATAAGGATACAAAAGGAACTTCATAATTAATATAATTTAAAATAGTACTATTTTTTATATTTAAGACCAAGGAAAAAACACATTTTTTATCTCTTATAAATAGAATAGGAGGTAGTACCTAACAAAAGCAACTAACAAATCTTGACTCCAGCACATGTTGAAACGATGAATGTTGATTTTATTTCTGTCTCTTACAACAAGTTTTCCTCCTTTGTCAAATTTAGTGCAAGTTCTTAGAAAGTATAGGTGAATCTGGGAGGGAAGTTAACGCTTTTTTGATTGAGAGAGAAAAAAGTGCATGTGTGAACGGGTGGTGTGTGAGAGATAAGTCTCTAAAATTTAGAAGGGTGGTATAAAAAAATATAGGATTGGAAAAACTAAAATAAATATAGGGTGAGAAGTAATTCCATTAAATTTGTCTTTCAACATAAGAGCACAATCCATGGGAGAACACGAGAGCACAATTCATTAAGAATGGCCAGAAATTGAGTAGGCTAAATATATAAGCTCTTTTCTTTATTTGATTAGATTATGATAATATGTTTATTTAAGAAAAACAAATGCCCGTCTAGCTCAGTTGGTAGAGCGCAAGGCTCTTAACCTTGTGGTCGTGGGTTCGAGCCCCACGGTGGGCGTTTTACTTTTCCATTTTCTTTTTTAATTCATGGATCTTAAACGAAGGGAAACCCCAAAATACCTTTTTGTTTGTCTTCAGCCAGCCCAAAATACATGTTACATCTGTCCATGATTATAAGAGCCTTTGTCCAAAAATTTTAAAAAAAAATAATAAGAGCATAGCCCATTGAAAAAGGATATAGCGCTTGCCTATGGCTGTGCTCTTATTTCATTTTACAGATATGAAAACTAACTTTCGTTTTTGTTTCTATTAAGTGTTGGGCCTTGGGCCTCTTTTCTTTGCTCTTCTGACCAAAAAAGAAAAGTGAATATGTAATGAGTATATTATATAAACAAACAATTATATTCACACACTGTGTGAATATAATTATATTAACTTTATTATGCCCCTCATATGAGGAGTAAGACTAATAAGTTGCTTCGTCTGACTTATAAGTTGCTTTAAAAGTAAAGTTAAAAATAAAAGCTTTTAAAAATAAAGTAAAAGTTGTTTGATGGTTTTTATTTTTTCAACTTACAAAATACTTTTATATTAAAAATTGTTTAGTAAAATATTTTTATAAAAAAAATATTTTACTTTGTTTAGAGTTAACACAAAGAGTATATAATTTAAAATTTTAAATAATTTTAATTAATAAATTATTTTAAAAATCTAACAGTAAAGAAATATATTTTAGACTTTTTTCATTGTATAAATAAAAATTCACAAATAACCATATTATAAAAGTTACTGTAAAATATTTGTAAAACTATAATTTTAATTAAAATATCATGAAATGGTACGTAACTATGATTTTAGTAACTAATGAAATTTTTAAAAAATAAAAGAAAAATGTTTAAAATAAATTTTAACAATATATCATAAATTATATTAATATTATATATTTTTTCATGTTAAAAGTAGCTATATTATATTAAATAAATAACTTATGAAAATCTAATACCAATCAATTCCACCTTTTTTCCCCTCTGTATTGTGAAAACGGAAATCTCCTCTTGGGACTTCATGTTTTTTTCTTTCACAGTTGTATACAAAATAATGACCAAGGAGACGTGTGACTGTAGAAAAATGTTTTGGGTGATTGAGGTTAATGCAAGTGTAGAACTAGTCTATTGTCACCTAGCAAGCTAGCATATTGTACTTCTTTATCGATGGGAGGATCAGAAAATGTAAAAAACCCGATAAAAAATAAAGATATAAATGTTGAATTGTATGTAATATGAGAATCAAGGCGATGGATTTTAATATAAGCTCCGCACAAGCTATAGAAATTGGGTCATTATAGGGTGGACCCTTTGAGTTTGGCTACACCATAAACCACTAACATTTTTTACTATAAAAAGTAATTTTAATTTTATAATATATATTAATAATTTTTTTAATATTAAATTTATACTATTTATAGTAAAAGTCTACCATGGACCCAAACTTAAAGGGTCCACCGTACTAGCTTTTTAAAAAGTTGTGTTTTCTCTTATAAAAAAAAGCTGCTTTTTATATTTTAGAGCTTTTAAAAATTTCTGTTTGGCCTAACTTCTCCTTTTAATGGGAAGTAAAACTCAAAATAAGCTACCTCAAACGCTCACCAAGTGTCTGTTTGGTTTAAAGTTGAGTAGTATTAATTCTAGAAACCAATAGTTGAGATGAGTGATGCACATTTTATGAAATACATTAAACGGAAGGGATTTAAAATTAATTATGCGAAACCATGATTTTACACCATAGCAACGGTAAAACAAAAAGGTTATACTTTAAACAGTTTAAATTAAAACATGTTCCAATAAAGTTAATCTGTTGTTCAATATCTTACAAATAGTATGAAAAATGTTGAAGAAAGGCATAGTATCTTTAACCCAAAAAAACCCTGCCCGCCCTGCTCCTAAGTTTAAATTATTTTTCTTTACTCCTATCTAAAAGAATTTCTATATTATTTTTCTTATAAATTTTAAATTTATTTTTTAATTAATTATGCAAATCACGTGTACAATTTCAATTGTTTTTTCTTATAAATACTTTGAGTAAACTAGCAAATTGGTCCCTGACTTTTTTAGGGTCATACGGTTTAGTCCTTAAGAAATAAAAAAAAAAACTCAATATAGTCCCTGACTTATTGTTTTTTCTTTCACTATAGTCCAACTGTGTGTTTCTTGTTAAATTTTTTATGATGTGTCACGTTTCGTGACACTGTATCACATTGTTTGTCATCGGGGCACAAAAATAACGTCATTGGAATTGAGACATTCCAATGAAAAAGGGGGAGAAGAGAGAAAAATGGAAAATAGGGAAGCACACAACGGTTGGAGTTGAAGCCTTTCAAGCTATAAATTTGACAAAACCACATCATTTTTGTGCCATAGTGGACACTATAGTGACAAACAGTGAGACAGAGTTTCACTAAATGTGACACGTCGTAAAAAATTAACGGGAAACACATAGTTGGACTATAGTGAAATAAAAAACAAGAAGTCAAAAACTATATTGGGATTTTCTATTTCTTAGGGAATAAACTGCATGACCCTAAAAAAGTCGGGGACCAATTTGTTAGTTTACTTTTCTAAATTACATTTTTTAAACTTTTTAAGAATTTAAAAATACTCGTTTATATTAATATAAATGCAATGAACCCTTGCTAATATGACAATAATGCATGCTAATCATTTAAAAGTCGCCACCTAATTTGCCGCCCTAGCAAATCATATGCCTAAAATAAGCATATGATACTTGGAGGTGCATGGCTTTCGCCCCTTCCTTTGGGAACTGCTTTCTAGCTAAAGTCCTTGTTGGCACAGGTGATGACCAACTCATTCTTTCCCTTTTATCTCTTGACCAACAACCAAACAATAACCAAAAATATATACCTAAATAAATACAAGAATCCAAATACTTAATAATGACAACGAGTCATTAACAAATCAATTAATACCCCATCAGCTAATTTGAAATGTTCCATACTTCATTTGATGACCAATGTCATTTTATTTAACTAATATTTCATTACCTCATCATTTCCCCTCACCCACAAAAACCTTTCTAATTTCTAGGCACAAGAGTTGAAGGATTCAGACCTGTGATCTGATCTCATTCCTTTTGGAACCTAATCATTTGTATAAGGTGCTATAGGTTTACCTTCTCAACCAAACCCATTAAGTTACATTACATTACATCACATCAAAGACTTGTTCTTGAAATCTGATATAATAGTTAAGTTTTCATCATTGTGGGCTATAAGAGACTCATGTAGCAAGAGGGAAGAGAAAGAAGGACAAGTATTGTTCTAAGGAGATTCTGTTCTGCCTTCTCATTTTGCTGCCAATACTTGGTTGGGGAAGGAATCTGATCATTGTGAGTTTCCTTAAATACTTGTCTCTCTATAAAATCAAATCAGAAAGTCAAAGTTTGTGGTGAGAAAATTTGCTCTTCCACTGATGACTACAGAAACTAGTGCATCATGAAAGCTTCAATGGGTTTGGTTCATGGATGGGTTTCATTGAAAGCCATTCAAGAGTTCAGCATTAGAGACAGAAGAAGGGTTCTGGGGTGACACTCATGGGGCTCCACAAATGGTGGCAAGTTACATGCTTGATGATTGTCTCTTTGTTTTTATCATATTTGGTTGAAGGATCACATGCTTATGGAAATGAATCATTGGAAGCCTTTCTTTCCAAGCAAGTCAACAAAGGCATAAAAAGGCCTAGAACAGGTGTTTTCTACAACATTTCCCTTCCTGCTAACTACACAGGCATGCAAGTTTCAGTTGTTAGATTGCGCAGTGATTCTCTCTGGTTAAGAGGAGTGAATCATAGTTTCCTCAATCTTCCACCAAGGGTTGTGCCACAGCCTAATAGGAAGAGAATAGCTATATTGTATGAGAATTTGGGTAATTGGTCTTCTCATTACTACAATGTGCCTAACTACACAATTATGGGTCCAGTTTTTGGTTTTACAGTTTATAGTTCTTCAAACACAACATTGATAGACAGTTATGAGAAGATGAACCTTGTCATTGAAGGGAACCCCATCACAATTCAATTTCCTCATGTTGTGTCACATGAGAAAAATAACACACCAATTTGTGTTAAGTTTAGTGCTGGTGGGTCTGTGAAATTCAACAACATGACTAAGCCTTATGTGTGTAAAGCACAGGGCCCAGGGCACTATGCTCTTGTAGTTCCATCTCCAAAAGAAGCTCATACAAAGAGTCAGACCAAGAAGAAATTTCCCACATGGTGGGTAGTAGGATTTGTGATAGGTTTTGTGGGGTTGGTCATATTTGCTTTGGTCTTGCTAGCTATAGTTAAGGAAGCCAAGAGGAGAAGAATAAGAAAATTGGAGAAAAATTCAGAAGGAGGTGAGCCTTTTGATACATTTTGGATTGGAGAAACTAAGTTGCCAATAGCCTCAATGATTAGAACCCAACCAGTTCTTGAGAATGATGATGTTCCTTGTTAGTTGGTGGTTCTATAAATTTCCTCCTTCTCTCTTTGTAGTATTAACTTCATGCAAATGAATCAGTAAAAAAATGTTGTTTGTTTTGAACTTGATCCTTTTCAACAAAACAAAACCATTCAGTACAGCAAGAAAACAAATTGTACTTACATAAATAGCAATATGCTTATCATCTTGGGTCTGATGACACTTTGATGTCATGTTTTGTTTTCATTTTAATTTCTTTATTAGGAATATATGAACAGATAACAAACTTCATTTGTATATTCCCCTGGTCCCTCCATCTCCCTTTAATCCTTCTCTCTTGTCCATTTCTGTGTGCTAGCTGTGAAGGTTGGTTAATATAAACAATTACAGTGGTTGTTGTATCATATAGGACAGCAAATTTGGCTCTTCTGAGCATTGCATCTGTTTAATAATAATTAATAAAATCAAGTGGGGCTCTCTTCTTGGCTGCGCTTGACAGCTTCAAACCCTTTAGTATAATACATATACTTTGAGAAGAATCTCCTAGGAATTATGAATTTTGAAAAATTAAACAAAAACAATTTGTGCAGCTTGGTCATTATCTTATACCCTTGAGTAAGTATATACCTCTTTTTGATATTAAGGAATCTTTATTTGAAACTTTGAATCTCAAATCAAAACATTAGAACATACTCATGATACAATATTTCTAAGAAGAGTGCTTTGAACAGTGCTCTCTACTAGGCCAACTCTTAAAGCCAGCAGTTTCAGAAAATTATCATATACCATACATAGATAAAGTTTGAATAATGGTACCAAGAGGTAGCATGTTTTTATGAGAACCATATTATACAAGCATAAAAGTGACACCCCCAAAAGATTTATTTAACATCCTAATAGCTGAGCACTTGGAAATAGTTTAATTCTTAAATAAGATAAACCCCTGTAGGCAGTGGATCAATCAATAGGTTGGAGATCACAGCGTTTGTGAAGAGGGAAAGGGGGATAAAAAAGAGAGCCATTGAGAATAGCCTTGGCAATGAGCTTGTTGGCAGCTTCTGTGAAATGAATGCCATCCCAGCTCACATAATTTTGGGGATCATCACAGGCACTTGCAAGCATATTGCCACACAAAGCTTTAGGGTCAAAGTTGTAGTCTCCACCTCCATAGCCACAGCATGTTTTGGTACTATGCTCCAGTCCTGTTCCAACAAAACAAATTGAAACCAAAACACTTGTGGAGTTTATAAATATTAATTTCGCTTAAATTTTGGACCTGACCTAACTCAACCCCAAAAGCTAGCTTGTAGGGTGAGGTTTGCCAAAAGTTTATATACTATCATTTGGCATTATCTCTAATAATTTCATAATTATAGTACTCACTAGAAGCACATGGTACTTGGTGAAACAGTTGATTTTATGCATAACATAATCATGATCATGTTTCACAGTGCTAATATTTGTTGATTTATAATGGCTAAAAAGGGTATTGCATAATTTATTATGATCATTATTAAACTTAACAAGGCAAGGGAAAGGTTCTTGCACCATAGATTGTGGGATGGTGGAAGAGCTCCAATAGAGCAGAGTGGATGTCCACGTGAATGAGGGAAGCATCTGATAAACTAACTCTGGTTTGAGTCAATGCCTCCCTTAACATTTTGTTGTAATCATTTACAGCATTGTTGTAAGAAACCATGCATCCAAATTCATCAAAGTCAGAGCTAGCATGAGGAAGCTCCACCAAGTATCCAGGATAGCATCCCACCGGACCAAGATTGAATACCATAAATGTACGCCCACCTTGTGCATATAGCTCCTAGAAAACTCAGTGAGCAAAAAGTTCACACTAACTAACAGTGTATGTTTGAACCAAAAAAATAAAGTAAAGTAAAGTAAAATAGTAGTGTGATATGAGATAATTTTGAAAGTTCAAAAGTAATAAGTTTAATGCAAGTTTGATAAATTTTGAAGGAATTTGTAGGTCCTAGATATAAATGAATGATTTAATTTTATCTCAAAGAGTGTGTTTGTTTTTTGATTAGTGGAAAGTCACATTTGACCAGAAGCAATAATTTGTTACTTCTTACCTAACATGGCATTGAAATTTGTAGCAACCATGGTAAATAGGGATGTAAATGATGAGTTGAAGTTGAACTACTCATAAATTATTTGAGTTTCTCATTAAATTATTGATTAAGCTCGTTTATTTAATGAGTTTAATTAGTATACACGGGCAGGGTAAAAAAATTACATTGTCATCCAATAATGCGTTGACACGTCATTTAATGAGTATAATACATCATGTGTTATTAAACTCATTAAATAATGTGGTAACACATTATTGGATGACAGTGTAAAATTAAACAAACAAACAAGCTCAAGTTTAAAGTCAGACTCAATTATTTAAATGAGTCATGTCCAAGTTTTAAAGTTTGACATTAAATGTTTATGAATAGCTCATTTATTTTATATATATGTATATAAAATTAGTAAAAATTAAAAAAGAAAATGTAAAGTTATAAGTTTATTTTTAAAATAAATAATAAAAGAATTATTCTAGAATTATAAAAATATTTTTTGAAATATTTTTTATATTAATTAAGATGTTAGGTAGGAGTTTCAAAAATATAATATTTTAGAATTTTTTAATTACATATATCATATTTTTATTTTTAGATTATCATTAAATATTAAAATATTTATTAAAAATTAAATTGATAAACTTAAAAATAATTTAAGAAAAAAATTCATAAAAAACAAAAACAATTAAGTTATAAATGAGGTAAATAAGTTAAATTAAAATTTTTTATTTAACAAACCAAATTCAAAATTTAAGTTTAGTTCCTCTAAATAAAATTAATAAATGAGTTAAATTTGAGTGACCAATTTCTTTTACAAACCAAATGTGAGCTTCAGCCTTCAAATGCTTAACTCCACCTAGCTCATTTATACCCCTAATTATAAATTAATTTCCAAACATGCCTTAAAGACACAAACCCTCTTAAAAGTGTAAGGTTTCAAATAAACGTAAAAAAACCTTGATGGCAGAGGCAATTTGGAAGATGATTTGAGGAAAGCTGTCCCTCACTCCATGAATACCACCATCGGCTGCTACTTTGGAAGTGAAGTCATTTTGGCCAATATAGAACGTGTAAATGGACTTTTTGAAGATATCTGGTGAAGGAATGTTCGTCCTTCCTGAGGAACAACCAGATGACATCCTTCTGCCTGTGTTGTGCATTCAAACAAAAACAAAAACTAGTGAGCATACATAGGGTCCGTTTGATTTACAGTTGAGTGGACTTGATTCTAGAAATGAATGGTTGAGATCGATGATGCACGCTTTATATGAGGTACGTTGAACGGAAGTGATTTAAAATCAATTCTGCAGAATTGATTCTGGGTGATTAAAAATTTAAACCAAACAAACACATAGTCTCAGCAATTGCAACTTAATCATTTTTTGTGTACCTCTTTGATGAAATTCATCAAAAACTCTGGCTTTGAATTGCCCCATTTGCCTTACTTGTATGCCAAGGGAAAAAGGGCTGAGCCCACTGACAAACACAGAAGTAGTGGGCAGAAGCACAGTGGAGGCTGCAGTTGCAAAGTTGGCCCCATATGAGAAATCTGATCCAACTGACTGCAGATATGGGCTCAAAAATGGCAATCCAATACCTTGGGCTGCAAGTCCAACATCAAACATCATATCAAATTTTAGTAACAATGGCTGGAACATTTCTAGATTGGATTTGGACCTCATATTGCAAATAACTAATCTTTTTTTATAATTATTGCAATTCCTTCCTACCTAAACTACACATAATCTAACCCTAAGGGCTTGTGTAATGTAGTAAGATAGGGTCTCGTAAGTGCTCTTTAAGTCCGGGATTTCCTATCTTAAATTGAAACACCATTCTCACACCCTAAAATTTTATTTACCAAATAAAAACTACACATAATCCACGTTTCTTTCAATTTCAAAACCTTTCTTTCTCCTTTTTTTTCCCTTTCACTTTCATCAATACTAAGCACAACTAAAGTCCAAGGAGGAAAAAAAAAGAAAAGCACTAAAGAGCACTCTCCAATTCCAGGAAGATAGTACATAACCTTTTACATCTTGACGAAATAATTGTTTAAAAAAATGATTGGATGATTAGGAAAAGTAATTTAGGTGCTGACAAAACCATTTAAGATTTCAGACAGTGCCATACTTGCTTTGTCAGCAAAACATATTTACAAAAGGTATAAAAAGATATAATAAATTTTTTAATGTGAATCACATGTATTGTATTCTCCGTTATAATAAACCCGAGATATTGTTTAAAGAAAATAGGTAACAGTTTGAATTAACTACCAAAACATATTATAGAAAGAAAAATGTTAAAGATGGACATAAAGAAAAGATAAATAATTAATACAAAAGATTATCAAGATAAATTGGTCCATTACCCAGAAAATCCACAATGAGCCTCCCATCAGAACGCCTTCCCACTGGTTTTTTGAAGTAAGTCATTCCATAAGGACCAGGCTGCGCAGGAAATGCTGCATCATATGCACCTGTATCCGAATTTGAATCCCCAAAATTGAAGATTGCCTTAAAATCACACACTGAATAACTTGAACATATCATCATGCAAATTACTAACAACTTCGGAAATATGTATAAATTATCAAACATCTTAAGGGTACTCATTTTTTTTTTCTTTTCTTTTGCACTCTCTCAAGTGCTTACAGAAGCTAATGCTGTTAACCGTAGCAATGGGAGACTGACATTATATGAACTGCATGCATCATTCTTAAGATTAAGCCATGCATTGAATCAATTATGTCAATGTTGACTAATTAACAAACGGATGGCAGATGAACCACCTACAATGCTTATAAACGGTTAAAACCTTCCAACATATAAATTCATGATTCAAGAAATTAGTCCTTTTTTTTGTCTTGTTACTCAAAACTATAAAGTTCTTATAAAATCTAAGTCTGTCAAAAGGAGCTCAAAGAGAATGACATTATATAAAAATATAGGGTTGTCTCATATTTGAAGCTAATTAATTAAGTCATTCAATTAAGTGCAATAATGCTGACTAATTAACAAAACACTACTATATGGGTTTGATTGTGTCACTTTTGGGCATATAACTGCCTACAAATATTTTCACTTGTGAACATCACAAGGATGGATTGTTCAACACTTCAACCTTCTTGTCTTTTGGGGAAGTTGATTCAACATTATGACACCATGAGACTGATCGTTTTAGCTAGCATATATATATACAAATTAAGACTGGCTATATTGTAGCTTTCGTCTCTTCTTGTTCTTTCTATGGATATTCTGGAATTAATATATGCTTAATTAGCTAAACCATAGGTAAATCCCTAGTCTTCGTAACTTATTATAGCGTATTATTAGAGAGCTTAACTCACTTCCTAGCTTAAATTATTCCGATTTTACCTTTTTTTTGTATGATCTTCGATTTATGCAAATTACTCCTAATCCAGTTGCTTGATAGAAAATTTTGAGGAGGCAAATATGATGTAACTGTCATAGGATTTGGGCAGAGTAATAAATACTTAGATTAGATGAAAGGAAAAAAAAAGTGTAATTAGAAAGCTAGTTAATTGACAATGGTTAGTATATAGTTAGCACCTTGTATACTCTGTTCTGAATTAGCTTCATTTCAGTTAGCACCTTTGACCTTTCATTTAACTTAAAAGAGAGATGAAAGAAAACATTTTAACCCCTATTCATACGCTTGGTTGAAGTACTTTAATTTTTTTTTTCGTTCTCTGAAAAATATCTACATTATTTTGACCTACTTTGATTTGGATCTGAATTCTGGAGTGATTATAATGTGCTTGTTTGGTAAAACATGACAAAATATACTAGTCTCATCTATTGAGATTTGAGAGCGACATTTTTTTGGGCTCTGGCTCCATGAATTTCCGCCACTGTCCAGGAGGGTATGTTTGGTTTGCATTTTCATTTACTGTTTTCATTTCCTGTTTTCTATTTTCTGAAATTTTATAAAGGAAAAACTGGAAATGCTGAAAACAAAAAATCGCTATTTTCAGCATTTCCAATTTTTCCTTTGTAAAATTTCAGAAAATAGAAAACAGGAAATGGAAACAAGAAATGAAAATGTAAACCAAACATGCCCATCATATAGTATTTTAATTTATTATTATAAAAAGTCATTTTAATTTTATAATATATTGATAATTTTTTTTAATTAGACCATTTTTTCTATACTATATTTCCCCTATAAACTTGTCGATTACATTCATATGCTATTAGATGTAAATAACGTTACCAAATAATGGAAGTAATAAAAAAGGTAAAGTAAAATTAGTAAAAAAAAATGTAAAGCTATAATTTTTTTTAAAATAAATAATAAAGTAAATAAAGTATTATATATGTGTGTGAAGATAAACATGGAAATATTTTTTATATTAGTCAATAACTTCCTAATTGCATTTTAAAAATATAATATTTTAGAATTTTTTAACTACACATATTATATATTAAGAATATATTTCGATTTTAAGATTAGCACTTAATATTAAAATATTTATTAAATATTTAATTCATAAACATTAAAAATAATTCAAAGTTTTTTTCATAAAATAAAAAATAATGAAGTTAATAAATGAGCTAAATAAATCAAGCTCAAGTTTTATTTTTTTTAATAAACTCAAATTTTAAGTTTAATTGATTTAAATAAATGAGTTAAATTTGGGTTTTTTTTTTTTCACAATTCAAGCGTGAGTTTGAGATGTTCGACTAAGCTCATCGTTGACCCATACACTTCACCCATCATTATTCAATTACAATCTCACTAAACACGGCGAATGAATGTCACCAGAAAAATTGCAATTAGACAAGGTTTTCATTTCAAAATCGGGTTATATATTTGAGGAGTGCTAGCAACACACTCTTTTGAACACTCTCTCAAACACACTTCATGTGATTGGTTAAAATTCACATGGGTCCCACCAAATTCGTGGGTCCCACTCCCAAATGGTAGGACCCATGTGAATTTTAACCAATCATATGGAGTATGTTAGAGAGAGTGTTCAAAAGAGTGTGTTCCTAACATTTCTTTAAATATTTTTACAAGCTATAATTTATTCACACGCTATATATCATTATTTTTACTTTTTCCTTTCTTTTTATTGTACATAATTAATGATTTATATTTTCTTATATAAATTATACGTTCTGCATAATTAACTATTTTATTTTTTGTTTATTACATATTGCTAACATCCATCTCCATTTGGATTTAGCAATTAATGAATATCATTTTCAACATATCAACAACTATTTGCATTTTTAGTTCATTCTAAATCATGTGGACTATCATACGTAATAATAGCAGTTGAAAAATAATGTTTGGTTTTTTTTTTTACTAAAACGTCATTTTTGTCAACGGAAGATTAGAGATAGGTCAATTTATTCTCTAAAAGAAATAAATTAATAAATTAATTACCAAAAGATAGTGATATCGATTAAGTTAATCCTCTCGTATCACCGAACATGTGGATAAGCAGTTAAGGGTTGTTTCAGATTAACCAGTGGTTTCGGGTTGAGTCTGGTATGCAGTTGTGTTAAATATAATACTCGAAATGAGATAATTTTGTCACTTATGGAGATTCTACCCAAATCGAACAGGATTGCCTCTCGTGGAGAATTCTTGTGATCTTGCATCCAAAAAACTAATTAAAATAATTTTTTAAGGACTAACTTGAGGGTTTGTCTAATATGCATCAGTAAAAAACTAATATAACCTTACACCCGTTTTCTTTACTGATTATAGGGAGTCATTTAACCAAATAGCTCATATTTTAGGGTCATGAGTTCATGTAAGTAAGAAATCTTCTTTTTTGCAAGTCAATTTTTATCCACCTAGTCAAAATTTTCACCTTTAGGACTTTGTTCAACCTATATTTATCGGGAAAAAATAGCTCATTATAAAGACAAAAAAAGTTATATATCTATACATAAAAAATAATAACAAATAATCTGGAGCAACTACAAAACAATAACAAATAATTACCCATTATTTTATTAATTAGTCCCCTTAAAAAACACATTGGCTTGAGGGGGGCAGTTGAGTTGCGATGTTGACTACAACTAGGGGTGGGAATAGGCCACGCCCCCGACAGGGGCCTATGGCCTGGCCTAATTAAAGCCTAGTCTGGCATAGCCTATTTAATAAAAAAGTCAGGTTCATGCATTTTAAAAAAGCCTATTTAAATAAAGAGGCTAGGCTTAGGCCAACTCACAAGCCTACAAAGCCCGATAGGCCAGCCTATTTATATTTAAAAATTAGTAAATATATTAAAATTATATAAATATCAATTACTTATAACTTATAAGTTATAACGAATTTGAATACACTTAATATTATTATATTAGTATATATCTATAATTTGTAAATTGCTTTTATATTTTATTTGTTTGTATTGGTTTGGGTTAAGGATTTTGCAGGCCCAATATTGTAACATCCTAAATTTTATTAATTAAAATATTAATTAAATTAAATAAATGAGTAGAAAGAATATTAATTAAATAGATGAATAAATAATAGGATTAATATTATTATTAGTTTTATCCGTTTAAATTTAAAAAGAACATAAGGGGGTTGAGAGTGGGCCCAAGCCCAATCAGGCATTCTAGTAAGGAGGGGTTATCAGTTCACCCTAATCCTTATTCGTATAATCATCAAAGAGCGAAACGCTAAGGAGGGAAGAAACCGAGTCTCAAGAGGGGATTGCTGCAAAGTGAGCATCAAGAACCAAGAAAGGGACTTCCTTGCTGTTAATCGATCTTCGCTTAAGGTACGGTGGGGGAGAGGGTGCTGCTTGTATATGCATGTAGGGGTGCTTTGGTAGTAATTTAAGGATGAAATTGTAATGATATATGTTATAACTGAGAATGATTGTTGAAAAACTGTGATATACGATTGATTGAATGATTTTTGATGAATCTTGAGTGAATTGAATGAGAATAATGAGAATAGTGAAAAGGGGTTAATCCGGGCTTGATGATTTGGGGTTTTTGATGAATAATTGGGAAATTGTTGTAAAGATTGTGTCTTTGGTGATTTTATGCGGTATAATCGAGTAATATAGATGTATTGATGATGAGAAATGATTAGAGGATGAATAAAAGGGGTTAAAGGGATGGAAAACGTATGAACAGTCGCGTCTGCGACACTTGCGCTTCAGTAAGCGCTGAGCGCAGGCTGAAGCGTATGACCTTCGAACCTGCGCTTCACTTGTGCTGAGCGGGAGTGGAGCGCAGCTCGCTGGAATGCGCATTGCAGGTGCGCTAAGCGTAGGCTAAGCGCAACTCGCAGATTAACGTATTTTAAAAGGTGAAATTGTGTTGGATGCTTAATGATGATTGATGTCGTGTGATGATGTATGGTGCTAATAATATGATGATATTAATGATGTTTTAGTGTGCATAATATGCAATGAGATTGATGATGATATTGAATATTGATGATGTTTTGGTGTGCATAATATGCAACGTGATTAATGATGCTATTGGATATGGATGATGTTTTGGTGTGCATAATATGCAATGTGATTTATGATGATATTGAATATTGATGATGTTTTGGTGTGCATAATATGCAATGTAATTTATGATGATGGTGTAATGATGATAAGTGTGTATCACTTTATGATAATTGTGTTTAATGATGAGTATGATAATGTATGATGATGATGAGTTATGATAATGGTGTATATCACCTATTGATGATGATGTTACCTAAGTTGTGCAGGCCCATAGAGGGGGTACAACTTAGGAGAGATGCCTTGAGCATATGTGATGAGACCTGGATTGTGCGGGCCCATAGAGGGGGTACAACTCAGGGGATCAAGATAGGGCGTTCGATGCACGGGCCCATGGAGGGGGTGCAACCTAGGGTCGAATGTCGTTGTACGGGCCCATAGAGGGGGTACAACCTATCGGATTGTGTGTGGTGACACTGGTAGACTATCTTGGTACTAACTAGAGTGATTGACGAGGTGCACCCATTGTGCGAAGCTCCAAGTCATTATCTTTGGGTAGGTGAGGTGAGGAGTTTTGGTGCATATGATAATGTGTTATACTCGATGATGGTATTGAGTTATATAATATTGTTGATGAGTTTTTGTGCATGTGATGATGATTTATACTTAATGATGAATTGAGTTATAAGATGATGATGATGAATTTTGGTGTATACATGATGGATGTATATATGTGGTATATTTGATGATGAAACTAAGTAAATAATGATGTTATGATTATGATGATTGAGTAATATGTGTGAAAATAGAGTATGTGATTCCTTTAGTGAATGATGGTATGAGAATTATATGATGATATAAATGAATGGTGATATGCTGATTATAGATGATTATTATCTGATGAATTATGTGATGTTTGGGTATGTGGTGGGTGAATGATGATGTTGTTTATATGTGGGTGAGGATAGGGTAGTCTCCTATGTGTATGTATGAGTAATATTCTTTTCCTCACCGTTATACTGTGGATATTTTTACAGGTGTTGTTGATGACACGACTGGTGTCGAGTTTTGAGTAAAGGGAGTGTGTTCTGATACATGTGACATTAGGGCATAATATTAGGGTTGTTTCTTTATATTTCTAGTTAGGAAGGTTTTTATGTAAACTGTTTTGGATCCCTTGCACGACAAGTAGGAGGTTTAGTTGTTTTATTTCTTTGGAGATTCCGCTACATGAGTATTTGAATACATTTGAGTTTTATTTTATTTTAATTAAGATGTTTTCGAACTATTGAGGTTTTTAATAAGAAGGTTATGTGAACCTTTTACCCATTGTGGGACGTTATTTTTTTTATACTTCAATTCATTAAACGTATAAGAGTTTGGGGTAGAAGGGTGTCACAAATATCATGTATTTTAGTATTGAGTATTGACTAAGATGTTAGATAAGAAAAATCAGGATACATGCAGTTTTTGGGCTTAGAAATCGATTTATTGTCTCTTTTCATATAAAGACCTTTAAATAGGCTAACAGGCCGGGCCAGGTTTTTAAAAAGGTCAGGTCAGGCCTAAAAAAAGCCTATCATAGGTAATAGGCTAGGCTTATGCCTTGAATTTATAAAATAGGCCAGATCTATTTAATCAAAGCCTAGTCTGACCTAGCCTATTCCCACCCCTAACTACAACATAGAGAACTGAACATGAGTTCCTCGTATCTCTGCTCCAATTATTTGTTATTATTTTGTAGTTGCTCTGGATTATTTATTAAATTTTTTTTATGTATAGAAAACTTTTTTCTCTCTTTATAACAATCTATTTTTTTTCTGACAAGTATAGGTTGAACAAAACCTTAAAGGTGAAAAATTTGGATTAGGCGAGTAAAAATTGACTTGCAAAATAGAAGACATCTTGTTTACATATGAAATGTTAATCCTAATATATGAGCTATTTGGTTAAGTGACTTCCTACAACCAGTAAAAAAATGGTGTAAGGTTAAACCCGTTTTTTACAGGTGCATATTAGACAAATCCCTAACTTTATAGTTATGATTATTTTGCGGGACTAAGTTGACATTAGACTATAACAACAAAAAGCATATAATGTCAATTTTTTCCTTGAAATACTATCATAACTATCAGATTAGTACTTAAATAATTATTTTAATTAGTTCTTAATTAACAGAAGGAGTAATTTGATTGACATCATTATTTTTCAGGGACTAATTTGTTAATTTCTTCTTACAAGGATTAAGTATACTGACCCCTAATCTCTTAGGAACCAAAATAACATTTTAGTCCATCCATTTTCTAAAACTACATCATTTCACAGAAATAAAAAATTTAACATATGAAAAACAAACAGAAATTAATCATAACAAAATAATAATACTCCTTCTGATCCTAATTATAAAAACCTTTTGGAGAGTTTGTTTCGGTCCTTGAATAGGAACTTTTTCAAATTGTCTCATGCATTTTTGAAAAAAAAAAATACTCCCATTAGTTGAGACACGTGCGTAATTAATTAGTAGAGAGACTGGGAGAATGAGAGAATGAAGCAATTACTATTTTCGTTCCAAAACTCTTGTTGTTTAAGTTTATACGCACAGACCAATGAAAATTTTAATATGTATTTATTTAATAGGATCTTTACTAAAATACCCCATTAATTTTTCATCTATTTCATTTAACTGCCACTAAGCCACATTAATAATACTTTGAAAATATAAATAGAGTGTTTATATAATAAAGACGGAATGTAGTTAGAAGAGAGAGGGGGAGTAGTTGTTAGTTGAAGTAAGTATTAAATAAGGGTTTAGTTGAAAAAAAAATAATTAATTCTTCTTGGATATCTAAAACAACAGAGTTTTGAAATATAAATAATATGCTAGAACAACAAAGTTTTGGAAAAGTTTTGGAACAGAGGTAGTAGATGGGAAGAGGAGGATAATGGATCTCCGATAAATTCAAGGATAATTATAGAAAGATGATACACATTCTTGATAATTCTATTATCACTAACTAAGTTAACTAACTTTGTTCATACTTGTAAATAAGTGGATAAAATATTCTTATAATTAGAACCAGATGGAGTAATAATTTTATTATATTATGTTAATAATCATATTAAGCACATTTTTGGATGCACATTGATAATACCCAAAATCATGTGTAAAGATGTAAATATGATTTGAAATTCATGTCAACATATTTGAGTGCTCTGAATCAAAATTATTTTTTAGTGTGTTTGACAAAACTAGCATATAAACTAGTTGAAGACTGGAATATGAAATTGAAAGCTTATAATTAAGCTATTTTATTGAATTAAATGTGTTTGGTAAAATTATCTAATAATTACAAAATGATAGATAATGTCATTATTAATTATTGGAGTAGAAATTGAAATTTGGTGATTATGAAAAAAATTAAGAATAAAAATATAAAAAGAAATTTTAGGTGGTTGCTGGAAATTTTGAATGTGTGTTTGGCAAAACTATCAGATATGCTGGCTGAAAGCTAAAAAATTAACTAAAACCTACAAAGTAAAAGATGAAAGTTGAAAGCTTATAACTTAGTTAATTTAACTTAAAGTGTTTGGTTTGATGACTCTAAAATAACATATAACATCGTCATTAATTATTTGACCACATTTTGAAATTTGGTAATGGTGAAAAAAGTTAAGAATAAAAATGTAAAAGGACATGTAAGCTATATGCTTAAATTTGGAAATGCTACTCGAAATAACATTTAAAAAAAGTTAATAGCTAAAAAAACTATTTTGCCAAATAAAGTTAAAATGTTTTAACAAGCTTTTTAACTTCTAATTTCAATTCTCATCCAACTAAAATACCAACATAAATAACTATAAACTTACTTTAAAAACTTTCTCAACATAAATCACATAAATTCAAACTCATTTTTAAATACTCTATTCGTTACTTTTTATATGTCTATTTTAATAGTTTAAGACAACATTTATTATTTGTTTTATGAATTATACCCTTTATACTTAGTGACTTGTTTCCATCAATTATATAAAATTAAATTCATTCAAAATTAGGTTTGTAAGTGATCACCCTATTAGACATCAACGCTAGGTTTAGTAGCATCGAGATTATGGATGACAATAGATAGGGTTTGGATAATATACTATAGTACAAGTCTCATATTCGTGTGTTAAAAAAATATCCGCCATACAAATTTTTCGTTCTTTAAAATTGGTCAAAAAAAGACTACTACTAAATACTAATATTTGTTTACAGAGGGGTGGTATCATCAATGGATGCGTAACACTAAACACTTACGCTCATTTTGGTGCTCGTGATATAGTAAAGAAGAAAAATGGCACCAGTGAAATAGCAGAGAAATGCACTTTCTCCCTTGTTTGGTGCTGTCGTGAAATAGCAATGAAATAGCAAAAAGGTGTGGGACCATTCTAAATTTATTTCTGCGCTGTTTAGGTGAGAAAGGGGAGAAATGATTCGTCTCTTCTCTTATAATTGATTATATTTACTACATAATCAATTTATAGGCAGCAAGTATAACAATTCAAGGGAATTTGATGCATACAATCAATTTACTTTGCCTGAAAATCGATTATGTAGTAAAGAAAATCGATTTCCTTTACAAAAAATAATTAAAAAAAAATTTATTTCTCTTATATTTCTTCTGTTAAACCAAACAACTCACTTTCACATCTCTCTTCTATTTCTCACCTATTACACTCACATAATCAATTATTAAATTATCTCTATATATTTTCTATTTATCTCCTTTCCACTTTTCTCATTCTCTTTTTCCCTCTCTTTATTTTCCTAATCACGTCAAACATAACATTGACACTAAATAGTGAGTGATGCAATGCTACATTGGCAAATGTGAACATAGGGAAAAATAGCCATACCGCTCCACCTCAACTCATAGACAGGCATAGCGGCGGGTAGGGGCAAGTTGGTCCATGAAGAAAAAAGTCAAATGGGTCCCACCATTTGTCGCGTAGTAGTAAAGGGCATGTGATTGCGGGGACACGTCATCTTGTCGGTAGCTAGCTAGGATCGGAAGAAAAAAATTACACCACGTCAGAGAGAGTAGACTCACATGCTAAATCCACCGCGAAATTCGCATCATCGCCAGCTAATCAACGGTCATAGTTTGTCTCTGACGTGTCCTCTCTCACGCTGGCGTCACATCCCACTAGGCCCACTCACATGCCATCGACCTTTTTCTTCCATTTATTTCTTTATTATCTATAATATATGTTTAGACGTAATATTTATATTTACTACTTTTTAAATTAAAGTATTTACTGATAAAATAACGGGTATACAGGGTAACTTAAGAATTACATTTTTTCTAATGTAAATGATGTGTAAAAATATTAAGCAAAAATCAAACAAATAAACCATGATGGGTGCAGCTTAATTATAAAAAAAATAAAGTTCTTTAAGTAAAATGAAAAAGAATATACATTATCTAAAATAAAATATGTGTTTAGATAGCTTATTCTGAAATAAAATAGTTTTTAACACGTCCGTATTAATTAACTGCCAAGTCCAGCCTTGTTATTGGATTGTTTCTCTAATGATGTGTACCACAGAGAAAAGCCAAACCACACTCCAAATTTCATGGCTCTAGGCTGAGTGTTTCCTCCATGGCAATCTACTCATCATAATTTTTTAAAATTTTTTCCCTCCCTTCTTTGTCTTAATTTCTTATCTATCGAAAAAGAATGATTTGAAACTTAAGAGAAAAGAGAGAAATCCGTGTTTAAATTATTTTGTAGTTCAATTATATTTATATTATCATTTTTCAAGCAGATTAATAGCTTGTTGATTTATCTTTTAAAATTTCATTATGTGAATTATAACGTTTGTTTTGTGATAAGCTAGTAATTATATGTTATTTTTTTGTTCAACGTACATTTGAACTAACTAGACGGAAAACCAAATAAGTACTAAGATGGATTTATTTATTTTTCTCTAAGCGTGTGTTTGGTGGGATGAAAAAGAAATAGGGTGGAGAGAAATAGAGAAGAGAGAAATAGGTGAGAAATAGTGAAGAAATGATGTTGTTTGATAGGAGAGAAATATGAGTGGAGAGAAATAGAGGTATAATTGATAAAGACTAAACTACCCCGAAACAAATATTCTTTTAAGTAAAATTTATAAAAATTTAAAATAGTTAAAATTTATAATTAATATATATAATTTATATAAAATCTTAAATTGTATATAAATAATTATAAATAACTAATATTAAAATATATAATTAATTATTATATATGAATATATATATAACTAATATTAAAATATTAAAATATTTTACTAGTGTGTACACTGTGTAGGGAAAAAAAGAAAAGACCTTATGAAGCATAGAGCAAATCAGTCTCCTCTATTTCATCTTCATTTCTCTTCTTCTCACTTTTCTTTTATTCATTTCTTTTCTCTCCATTTCTCTACTCCCACCAAACAAAGCCTAAGCCCCTGTTTGTTTGAGTAGAAATGGGGGAGAAGAGAAGTGAGATGGGTGGAAGTGGAGGGAAATAGACATATTTCCCTTGTTTGATGGCACAGTGGAAATGAGGAGAAATGCACTTTTTCGGTGGGTCCCACGCCTTTTGTATTTCTCTCCAAATTTGTAGAGAAATGAGGAGAAATGCACTTATGGTGGGTCCCACACCAATCCCTTTCACATTTCTCTTCTATTTCTCACTTATTTCACTCACACCAAACAACCTACTTTCACATTTCTCTTCTATTTCTCACCCATTTCACTCACACCAAACAACTTTTATTTCTCCTCTATTTCACCTCCATTTCTCTTCTTCTCACTTCTCTTCTATTCATTTCTTTTCTCTCCATTTCTCTACTCCCACCAAACAAAGCCTAAATGTATATATGTTTGCAAATTAAGCTGAGCAAAACCAGTGCCATGTGTCAGAAGAAAAATAAGAGCGAAGCTGCTATTTAAAACAATCATTCTCTCTCTTCGTATTTCTACGCAGTTTTGCGGAGAAATAATATGACCTAGGACCCACGCTCTGCAACTTTTCATCTCTTTCAATTTCTACTCAACCAAACTCAATTTATATTTCCATTCCCCCTATTTTTCTTCTCTCCTCCCAATTTTCTATTCAACCAAACAATGCGTAAGTGAGAACCGATTTTTCGATTCTTTGCACCATTTTTTGGTATAAACCATAGGTATCCCCTATTAGATTCTTTGCACCATGCCACCATAGGAATATAATTCAAGTAAAAAAATAGCAAACATGCATAAAAAGTGATACAAAGTATTAAAAAAAAAGAAAGAAAATACTTCAAGTGAATTAAAAATACTTATGTGCCTTTTCTGTAGCATATATATTGATTAATGTGAAATTTCAAATTAATCATTATGTTATGACTGAAATAATATATTTCACGTTTTTTAAAAATAATCTCAAACACGTACATTATGTTATTTTATATTTATATATTTTTTTTATTTACTAATGTTTAAAAAAATCTCAAACACGTACATTACTAATATGCATGAATTATGTTTCTTTAAAGTAAGCTATGTGTTTAAAAATAAGAAAGAAATTGTAGTTGCTAATTAAAAAGAAAATATAAATAATTTTATAATTTTTGTGAAAATTTTTAGGATAAGGAAATAGTATTATAGTCCAAAATAAGGAAACATTTCCAAGTTAAAAAAATTCATGGATAGTTTTGGTTGGGTCGGGTTTGGGGTATTTTGGACCTGACCCAAACCAACCGAATTATGTTCATGTTGGGTAATTGAGTATACATAAAAAATAAAAGAAAGGAAGATAAATAGAACAAATAAAAAGGAACATAAAAATAACATGTAGTTGGATCGGGTCTAATGGAAGATATTTTAATATATTTTTATATATTTTAATATATTTATATCATTTTTATTAATTTTTTATATTTATGGTCGAGCTGGATTGGGTAGTTTGGGTTGAAAATGCGAAAATTTAACACCTAGTCCAAATTAATCGGGTTCCACATCATCTGACTCGATTTGACCCGATGGCCCGACCGTCATTTTTATCTTGGATTGGGTTGATTGAATCTACTCAAATCATATAGAGCTAGAGGTGGGAATAGGCCGAGCCGAGCTAGGCTTTCTAAGGCCCGAGTCTGGCCTGCACCTTAAATTCATGGCATGAGCGTGGCCTGTTTACTTGACATAGACTTTATTAGTTTATTTTATGGTATGAGCCTGACCTATTTAAAGCCTGACAATGCCTGAAAACCTGTTTTATAGTAAGGTATTTGAATATATCATAAGCATATATTTGAATAGACTTATATGCTCAAGTTTTTAACATACTTAATTGTTTATACAAGCTAATAAGTATATAATTATAAGGAAAAATAAAAAAAATTATAATAATAATAGCAATTTAAAAAAATACTAGTATTTTATTTATATTTAGTTAAATAATCTGGTCTGATAGGCTCAAAAGGCTTTTTCGATGACCTAAAGTCAGACCATGTTTTGCTATATAGGCTTTTGAAAAACCTTTGGTCTGATCTATTTAATAGATTGGTCTGGTCTGACTGGCCTGGACCTGATGTAGACCAGGTTATAGGTCCCTAATAAACGACCTGACATATTCCACCCTTGTATAAAGCCCTAAAACATATATAGAACTTTCATTAAGTTATGTGAAGAAGGCAAGTGAAATTTGAATTTAATGTTGAAAGTTGGAATTTTACAAATAAGTGAGTTGAAAAATTATAAATTGAATTTATTACTTTTTCTACGTTAAATTAAACTTTTATTTACTTCACTTAATCAATCCCTTGAATTGAACTTTATAATTTATATATAGTAGTATATGATTATAATTTCAATTGTTTTTTAATTAATCTAACTTTATAATTTATATTTAATTTTTTTTTATTAAAGAGTTGTGTCTCAATTGGTAACACAGACTGAGATTGTGGGAAAAACCTTAACTGTGATCCAGCCTCGAATATGATTGCCCCTGATAATAGGGAATGCTTATGATTTACACCAAAATATTTAACTTTTTTTATCAACAACAAGGCACAAGGGTTTATTTTCTTGTTTCATTCACGTGATGACACTTCCTATGTACAAATGAAGGCGTGGGGTTGAGTGGGTTACTCAACCTCTATCTGATGCTGGTGGGTCTCACAATCATTCACACGGCACTTACATGGGACACGTCACTGCCTGGACCACTCTCACCGACATCACCATCCGTATACGTGCCTGAACGTGCTTCCCAACATTATTTTAATATTTAGATTAGATACTCAATTCACCGAATATTATTTAGTTTTTCTAACCTTGCACAGATAATAAATTATAATAAATTATAAGTGGAAATGTTTTATTGGAAATTGTAACTTTTAATATTACCAATATATTGAATATTGTGGCAGTTGTAATTTTCAATAAAACATTTCCTCTTTTGATTTATTATCATGTACAAGGGTTACACAGGTTAAAAAAATCCATATTATTTTAACGATTTAGGGTAATGTTCCATCACAACACCCAATGCATTGGTAACGTTCCTGGTTGTAATTCCCAATAATAATTTTCAATTTTTATTTTATTAACGGGTTAAAAAAATCGTTATTTTAATAATGCAAGTCTCACCAATGACAATACTTGAATTGATTTTTTTTTCATACTTAAATATGTTATGTTTTTTTACATATCATTTTTTCTATCTATTTCCTTGTCTCACATCATATTAATTATCTATTTTTTCAATTTCTTTCTTTTTTTAGCTTTTTTTCTTCCCTACACTACGCTACATTATATTTCAAAATTAGGGTGCATATGAATCTTTTCCCTCAAAGTATGTTTGGGAGTTTGTAAAGAGAAAAAAGAAAAGATATATAAGAGAGGGATGACGAAGGAAAGAAAGCTTTATATCCTCACTACATTCACAAATATGATGGGGAAGAATTTCATACTAATATTGTGTTATCCTTCATTCCTTTTTGTTTTTTAACTTGTAAAAGGAAAATCATCAGTGTACATATAAGGTGGATACACCAGAACTGAGAAAGTGAGATAATCAACGTGATAAAAAATATAAGAGATATAGAGAAAACAGTGAGATGAAAATGAAATGGTAGAAAAATGAATATATTTTAATTACTCTTGAATTAAGTTGTGATAATTATTTAAATACGTTACTAATAATTATATACTAAAAATTTATATTATTATTTTATATAATTTAATAAATAATTTTTTTTTGTTTTTTATTAAATTTAATAAATAATATGTTAACACATTTTTAAATAATATAATAATTTTTTACACATATAGGTATTAAATTCTTTATATATTTAAGGGGATTAAATTTTTTTCCTAAAATATAGTCAATATTAATTGATTTCAATCCCGTAATTTAAAATTGGTGGTTTTAGTCTTTTAAAAATTGAAAATGGAAATTTAAAACTTATTGTATAATTATACTACAGATTTTACTATGAATTAACTACGAATTTTATTATTAAAGACTAAAAATTGGGTATTTTATTTTTTAAGGGTCAAATCCGGTAATTCTGAATTACAAAAATTAAATTCAAATCTCAATTATATTTCAGAACTAAGAAAATATTTAATCAAATATGTTTAAGTAACTTATTTCTTCAGTAACCAAGTTCAAGTGGCATAAAACCAATTTAAATTAATCTTAAATGATACGGGAGTTAAGATGATAGATTGATAGTCTTATTAATTCTATCCAAATCTCTTTTAATAGGTTGAGAGCATTTTTTTTTTGTTTGAAATGCTCCAAATATATTTTTGGTCAAAGGAGCTTCCCCTCCAAACAGAAAACCAAATTCTGAGTCCATTATCAAATAGTGTTAATATTATAAAGAACTATGATGAGTGTTATTTGATTATTTGATTTATTGACGATCCTCACTCTACGGCCTTGATGGTATTGATCTACGGCCCTCTTCTCAACACGTGTTCTAATCTTTGTGGTCTGACGTATCCATGAGTTTGGTACTTAGATGGAGCTTTGACATCGATCTGGAATATCACAGGACAGGACACGTAGCCCTCCAAATTGTAAGACGCCCCCTCTCTTCTCTTCTGTTCTGCTTCGTTGCCGTAATTGCCACTTGCCTCTCTCTTTTTAAGCCTCGCTGGCAGCAGATCAGACACGTTGTTGCATCGCGGATGGTTTCATTGTTTGATTCCTGACCGTTCGATGAGAACAACAGAAAGGATGATATTCTATGAGTATGAAATTCATTATTTAAAATATATAGTAGGTTGTGGATAGATATAGATATTTTCAACAAAAATATTACTAATAAATAAATCTCTCTCTCTCTCTATATTTTTATCATGTAAAAAAATTAATTTAATTGATATACACTGTCAGTATAAAGAAAGACATTTAATGGCGTGTCATCACGTCATTTAATGAATATAACACCCCATATGTTATTAAATTCAATAAATGATGTGGCTTAACATCATTAAATGTCTGTGTAAAACTTATTTACACTAACCGTGTATATATATTAAACTCTAAAAAAATTTACATTATCATTTAATAATGTGCTTCTATATTATTTAATAAGTTTAATAATACATGATATATAATATTTATTAAATAATGTGATAATACATTATTGGATGACACTATCCGTAGACATTTTAATATTGGAAAAAGCTCATTTAAAATGAGGTTATGTATAAAATGAGCAAGTATGAGATTATTCACGGTTAGATTTTTATGAGTTGAGATTATGATATTTTTTAAATCAAATAAATAATAAATATACCTTTATTTATTCACTTTACACATAGAGTGTGTTTGGTAAACGATTTCAGCTAGTTGAAAGCTGAAATTAGTAGTTGAAATCATTTCAATTGTGTTTGATAGGGTAATTTTGTTTGGGTAGCTACTAGCTTTTCTTGAAAATATACTTGGGGTAGTTTTTTTAAAAAAGCTCCAATTTTAAGTTACTAACTGAAAATTAATTACAAGTTTAATCTTCAATCACCTCCACTTATCATTATTTAATAATTAATGTTGTCTTTTTATATGTCATTTTATCATTTTCAACTAATTTTACCAAACACATTCAATAACTTTTCAGCTTTCAATTAACTTTAAACTTTCAACGAAATTTTTAATTTTTAATTAACTTTAAATTTTCAGCTAATTTTCCAATCATACTCGTATAATCTCACTTCATGGGAACATAATTCTTTAATGTTGTGGGAGTACTATTTTTATTATATTTAATAATTTAATAATCTAGTCTTTTTTATTGGAAGTGGGATGCAGAACACGTGTAGAGATAATGGAAGTGACTTTGAAAATGGAAGGTAAAGATTGGTGAATCAAATGTTAAAGAATGCGTGAGACATGGGTTATTGGAATGCTCTCCGCGTCGGAAAGTGAGAGGTGCCGGCCACTGCACTCTTTTTTTTTTCTTCTTTTTCGTAAAATATTTACACGTATATATAGATATGTAGAATTAAATTAAAATTAACCTTCAAGTCAAAGCGATGATTAAGTAAAATCCTTTTTAATAGTGACAGTTTCAGTGTTTAAACTTTAAGTGAAATTTGTTTATTCTATCCTAGTTAACTATAGTTTTCTCTTTATATTTATTTATTCTGGAAAAAAAAATGTTATACGTGCTCGATTTCGGATCGGAGTAAAACGCTTATGGATGGATCTTGCAGCTCTGCACTGCATTGTCTAGTTCGTAGTTGAAGGGACCTTTCCGTACAAGATAGTGGTGTCTGCTGCTGAGCACGGTAGAACAGGTGTTGTATATGAAAAAGCATGTTAAGTGAAAATAAGTGGTAGTAGTCGTAGCAAGAAAATATACTATTATATCGTATCAAGCATGTAATTATAAGCAAAGATCAAAGTGGCCGTCTAGAGTAAGGATGACAAAGTCAAAAATATCCTACCCATTTACATAAGTTAGCAATTCTAGCTATCCGGGACTTAAAAAAAAAAAAAAATTCTAGCTATCCGGTCCTATACGGATAATAACTTCTATTGGGTTTGACTAAAAAAATCTGGAAATTATTTTAGTTTTTAAAATAGGTGTTTCAGCTCTGTATTTTTACAGTTTTTTGTGCGTAGTCCAATTTTTTTGTCGATTTTTATCCACAACCCGTCCTTTTTGCGAGTAGTGACCAGCTTTTATCGGAATGAGTTTCGAGAGTTATTCGAGTTTATAAAATAAATATCCAAATTTTACATTTTTTTAAACTTTTATAGGCCGGCTCGACCGAAGTAGCTCATTTTACCATGGATATCCGCCCGCCACGCGCGCGCACACATATATATATGTGTGTGAGATAAATAAATACCCCCATATTTATAATAGTGAAAATAAATATTATATTATTTGTCCTATAAATATTTATATACCGATTAAATTATATTTTTTTTATGAAATATATTAAATATTAAATATTTTTATTTTTATAATGATAAAAAATTATTTTATATTTTGTCATAATATTTTAAATATATTAACTTATAATGATATTATATAAAAAAATTATATTATATAATATTATAGTATGTCATACATATTAATATATTAATGAGCTTGAATATAAATAGTATACTACTCGTCTGATCTCACCACGCTCAGTTGATGTCCCTAGCTAGTGTAGACTTTGGAGTGCATATGGTCTTATACATGGGCCGAAATTATAGCATAGTGAAGGTCGTGTGTGAAAGTCTTATGTATATTTGTCCTGAGTCATTCAACTAAGCAGGCGTTTACTTATTATTGAATTTGGGTTTAGACCTATTACTATTACTATTAGTATTTAGGTGAGTTCGTGATTTCCGGATAATCAGACCACAATAATTTGAAATACACACGCAACCAAACACGAGGCATATGCGCAGACATTGAAGGGTGTCACAAGAGAACACTAAGAAATAGCATACTTTATTCCCAGACATTTCAGGCCTGAGTGCCTATCAAAAATTCTGAACATTTTTATTATTTGAATAAATAAAGCTAAGAGGATTTTGATGTATGTATATCAAATATCAAACCAATGCATGATGCATACAGCACAAAAGAAAAATATCAATATATATCATGACATGCAAGATGTCTAATGTTTAGCTCGTTGTTTATTTGTTGTGACAAGCATTTCAACATAACGCTTGTTATGTGCAAGCCCGATTCAATATTCATGTTGATCTAAAGCGAGTTATAAAATTAAAAAAAAAAATTATTACAATTTCATTTAAATTAGATTTTAAAGCTTTTTAAAATAGAAATTACATATTAATTTATTCTAATAATTTTTGTTTAATATTTCATTTAATAATAAAATTAATGTCCATCTAATATTTATTAATTATAATTTATTAAAAACTAATTAACATTTATGATAATTTATATTTTAGTGACTTTAATATATTTCAAAATTTATAAAATTAAATAATAATTAGTATTTCAACCACTCTTACAATGCATAAGGTAGCAATCATTTTTTTATTAATATTTTTAGAATAACTAAATATCAAGTATAAAACATCATATATTTTAAAATTTGAATAAAAATATAATCCAAATGATGAGGAGTTTATCATATTGAAATTATCAATGTACTTTTTAATCAAATGTACTTTAATATTTAAATAAAAAACTAAAGGATCAATAGAATTTTTTTTAATAATAATAAAAACATAATTTATAAGAGAAAAATGATTGTGCACTGTCAATGTAAAAAGTTTTACATAGATGGTTAATCATAACCATTGATTTATGGTAAGTTTGTTGACTTTACTAATTAATATTTTAAAAGTCATATAAATGAAGAATCATGATTGAACGTCAGTGTAAAACTCTTTTACACTGTCAGTGCATACTAATTAAACTCAATTTATAATTGATTGCTCTATTAATTATAATTGATTACTTTTGTAACAATCTAATAGGTGATTGATTCAAGTAGTACATGTTTTATTCCTCTTAAAAATTTTCTCATGTTTGAGTCATGTGTATGACAGAAGCCCTCGTTGGGAGAGCTAGCCTCATCGTGCATGATGTAAAATGAATCAAACTTATCTCATAAAAAAAGTTGAAATTGGTTATTTATAAAGAAGTTAAATGAGATTACTTTTAAAAAGGGTTATTGTAAATACTAATTTCAAATTATGGCAGAAATTGAGTTTATTATACCTTCTTGATTCAATCTATCTTTTCTCTCGTAGGTTCTTTTGGGGAAGTTTACACAAAACTGACCTGAAATCTTGCAAAATTTTATTACAATAATAATAAAAAAGTCTATCTTTGAACACATAATCTTGATCATCATAATCTTGACAAAGCTATCTTGGCATCTTCTATTATAATCTTTTTTTAACACATAATAAGGGACTTCTCATGATTAACTCTCAAGCTCGAGCAGTCACAAAACTTTTGCAAAGTATCTGATACAAACATTGCTTATCTATTAGCCCCATAAGATAAGACATGATCAAGAAAAGAAAAACAAATGTGATATTGGAGGCCATCCTCTATCCACTTGAATAGGTCTCTAAAGTTTGTTATCCTTTTTTTATATTGAATATCAATAGAAATCTTCTCCATTCAACTAATGAATGAGTATGAAGACATGAGGTCAACAAAACGAAGACCCCTCCCCAAACTGAAACTCCTAAGACAAAATCATTCCATATAATAGAAAGCTAGGCCAGTACCACCTAAACATAAGTTCCATGGTAATATTAGGAAACCCAAAATCCTGATGAGTGTTCTCTAAGGATCTCTAGTTGACCTTTATCATAAGTTTTTTCAAGATCAATCTTGAAATCCACGGTGTCATTCTTCACATTTGACTAAGGTATAAAATGAACAATCTCCTGGACCAAAAAAACTTATCCGAAAATGCCTTAACATATTATAAGGACCCTTGTGGTAATTTTATAGACAATATTACAAAGCCTAATTAACCTAATTAAACTTCTTAAGATGCTTCAATTGATCCACTTTAGCAATCAAAACAAGAACAATCTCCACAATTTTTGGATCAAAACAGCCAATATAAAAAAGCATCCATATCAAGTATCGATATATCATCTCCAACAATCCTCCATTTTTTCTTAAAGAAAGCAGGTTGAAAACCATTCGATCCTAGAGCTTTGTAAGACTTTATACTTAAATGAGGTGTTTGTACCTCCTCTTTAACATCGAGGCCGTCAAGGTGAAAGGTGAAAGGCACAAAATCATTAGAACTTAGATCGTCAAAATGATTCTAAAAATACTCATGAATCCCATCCTTTAAGACGTACAACTTTACATTTTTAGTATCATGAAACCTTTTCTTACTTGAAAGTTTCTAAATATTCTTTTCAAGAACAACCTTTGACCTTAATAAGTCAAAAGTATCAAACTCCTTCACAAACCGTTAAACTCTTCTCAGTCAAGCTTTAATCCTTTTTTTCCTGTTGAATATATTGCCAAAACTTTATTTTTCAAATTCAAGGGCATTCTTCTACAGCTTCCAGTGACTAAGAACCACATTAATATTCCATCTCTTCTAAAACTTTGAAACTATAACATCGAAATCATTATGAAGAATCTATGTAGCCAGACGTCTAAATGGATCATCTTCTTTGATTATAACTCAAAAAGAACATTACAACGATATCAAACAATGATAAGAATGCACATACCCGAAATTTTCTAAATATGCTTAGGGAAAATTATTTCTCCACTTAACACAAGATAAAAGACGATAAGTGTCTTGGTAATATTGTGAGAACCAAACTACACGTATAGCATATCCTAACCGCACACGGGTCCAAGAGACACGAGCATTCACAATGTTAGAAAACTTATGAGCCTTGTTGAGCGATAAAAAAGAGTCCACCTTTAATGGGTGCACTTCACTATACTCACATAACTGAAGCCATGGGTAACAAATGCTACAATGTAGGTCACTATGATGTGTCCAAAGAAGATCTCTACCAATAGTAGAGTGGCTTCCATATATATGTATATCGCACCACAAGTCTAAACTTCATCAACAATCCTTAAGTAACGGTGTTGGCTTAAGAGAAGCCAATAATGGCTAAAATATTACAAATGCCACACTTATCAACTAGAACCCATTCAAATACCACCTGAATGCCCAACAACCTCATCCATTCAAAGAGCTTTATAACCCATACTTATCCAAAATCTCTCCACCTTCGCAAATAGACAGCGGGTCTCTATAAGAATACATTTGGTAGGCTTATGATTTTGAAAAAAGATCCTTCAAACACCCTTGGCCATTTTTACTAATGGTTCCACGTACACTCTAAGAAAGAATTCTCACATCCTTGAATTCAATAACCACAGGAAAAAACTAAAATGTAAGGAAAAAATGCACGAGACATGGAGGACGGTGGACGGTCGACGACACAAGGGTTCCCCAGAGCATGATTGAGAATTGTGATTAAAGAGAGTTAAGGTCAGGACATACCGGGAGAGGTACATGAGAGGTGTGAACTTAAAAAAAAAAAGAAAAACACCGATCAAAACAGTATCACAATAAATATTATATAACTAAGGAAATATCACGGTTCAAAATAGGAACTGCAGTAATTTAGTGTTGATTTTTTTTTTGAAAAAAAGATAATTAGGAAAAATTATATAAAATTAACGCGGTTTCGATACGGAACCGCGATAATCTTCTTATTGCTCTTCTTTTAACACAGATTTTACACATAACCGATATTAATTCATAACGATAAAATCCAATATTTGGTATAACCTACTGTTAGTTTATTACAAAAGTTTTATGAGAATCAAATCTCCATCAAAGTAAAATAAAGTAATATATAATAAACACCCACCTTGTAATAAATATTAATATTAATTAATAACATGAAAGTAATCTATTTGAGGGGCATGCCACATGAGAGTGAGCTGTCAAAATGAGCCAACCCGTCTCACTCCACGCTAGGTTAAAAGTGAGCCGAGCCGGATTGACTCACTTTTCTGGTGAGCTGAAAAAATACCAACCCGATTCGACTCACCGTGGATTGGTGGGTTAAGCGAGCTGACTCACCTAACTCAAAAAATTATAAAAAAGGTAAAAAAATAGAAAAAAATTATAAAAATGATTTAAAAAATATAAAAATTAAAAAGTGAGCCAACTCACCTCAATCCGAATCGAACCCACCTTGACTCGTGAGTTAAGTGGGTTGACCCGCGGAAATGTGAGTCTATATTTTAACAACTCAACCCACCGGTGAACTGAGTTGGGTCGGGTTGGCTCACTGAGCTCAACCCAAATTGACAACTCTAGACAACTCTCACTTAATAGAAGTCATTTGTCAAACTGGGAAAGGAGTGATATATAATTTTTTGAAGAGATTTTGTGTATAATATTTATCAAAGAAATTAAACTCTCCTAAATAAAGCATAAATAATAAGATAATATGTAAGGATTTAGCCCCTCTAAAATAGGGAGACATTTTAAAAGATAAATAAATAATTATAATCATTAATTTAAAAACCAATAATTAAATTTTAAAAATTTTAATAATTTATCATGTGCGTCTATATATATATATGTATGTATGAACACAATTTTAACTATTAATTTTCAAATTAATAATCATATATAATTTCTTACTATATCGAAAGTATGATATTATATATCACCAAGTACACATATTAGCTGATACGAAATTGTTCTAACTTAACCATTGATCACGAGTTCGAGCCTTGAGATATTCAGAGTGATAACTTTACTGCCCTTTGAAGGCATACTCGACTTGAACATGATTGTCTCCCGTGGAAGATACATGTGACTGGTTGCCCTACACCAAAAAAGTGTTATATTACATAATCAAAATGTAAAAAAAAATACTAATTCCAACACGCGGTCCTGCAATGCTTTATTTAATAAGGAATGAAGTATTTGAAAATAAATTATTTAACTATATAAGTAAAAATATTTTATTTTAATTTAAAAAATAAATCCACTTTATTCCAACTTTCTCCGATTATTAAAAAATCCACAGCATATAAGAATTTTTTTTATTAATCTCGTCATCTCTTAGCCTTTCGTCAAATCTTTATCTTTTAAGAAATATTTAAAATTTTCCATAGCATAATCATAGGTCGGAGCTAAACCTTACAAAAAAAGGAAAAAGAAAATCTTATTTACTCATAATTTATTATAGTATCGCGCATCCAAAAGGAAAAAGAAAAAAAAGAACTCACAAACAGTCCCACGAAGATGTTTTTAAGCATCTAAATTGAAAGTAATTTTCAATTTTTTTAATTAAATATGTACAACCATATTTATAATTTATTAAGAACGATAATTAAAACATTTTCTTAATCTTTAAAAAACATAAGAATTCTCAACACGGCGCATCAGAAAATTGAAAGGCCAAACAGGTTGCTATTCGTGGATTTCAAAGGACTTATTAAATTTAGTTTAATTTAATTTTCATCAAGCATACATCACCTTATACCTATAAATTTTTTATAATATAATTATATTTGACTCATTTTAATATTTACAAATCTACTATATTCTAATTTAGTAATTTCATTACATAAAAAGGATGTAGGAGGAAGATGATACGTGTAATGTGTATATTTTTTTAATAAAAGATTATACATTTAAGTTTTATATTTATTGACTTTTAATGGTATTTAATACCCTTCCAATATTTTAATTAATCATCAATTAAAAAATTTAAAATCTGAAAGACCACCCCACATGACGGGTGGGCTAGGTTGGACCCCCTAACTAATCAACACGTGTACGGCTGTGATGATTTGGAATAAATAAAATTGCCAGCTCAACAATAACCACACTCGTCCACCCAAACCGTATATACGGTGTACACATACGCGGGCTCCTACATACGACACGTGTACGGTGACGTGGAAATCGCCTTCACTCTCTCTCTCTCCTCCTCCTCCTTCCTTTTTCTGTCACCACCCCTTCCTTCTCTCTCTCTCATAGCTAAGCTCTTCCATCGTTTTTTAGAGAGAGAAAGTAGAGAGAGAAGTTGCATAATTGGTTTTCCAAACCTTAATTTGAGGATAGTTCGAAGCTACGAGGATTGGTTTATTGTTGTTCCTTTTTTTTCTTTCTTTTGAAGAGGATTTTGATTTTTGTTTTTTTGGTGACGAGAAGAGTTGTTGGGGTATCTGTCAGGTACGTGGAATTTCGGTGCTTTGTTGGTTTAATTCAGAAAGTTTGATTTTGGCTTTGGATTTATGGAACTTCAAAGTTATATTATTAAGGGGAGAAACCTATGCACACAGAGGAAGAAGTTTTCTGGTTCAGTTTGAATTTTTGGATTGTGGAAACACAGAAAACCGAAACATAGCGTAAATTTTCTGTTGTAGTTTCTTTTTTCTCTTCTTCTCTGGGCAGCTCTATCTTTGTAGCTAACCGAGAAAAGGGATTAGAGTTGGGAGTGCCACGGATCTCGTGTTGTATGTGCTAAAGCATTTGAATTTGTGTGCTTTCTGTGTCTTGATTCCATTTTTTGGATGCTTATTTGCTATTTTTTTTGTAAATTTAGTTTGCCATACCAAGTAGCTGAAAAATAATAAAGGAAGAGACGGGGGCTTATTTTGGATCAAAATTAAAACTTGTAAATTATAAACTGTGGAGGTCCAGGTAGTAAATTCAGGTGTTTCAGTAGTCCTCTCTCACCATTTGAAAGTAAAAAATGTGTTTTTTAATTGATTTGAAGGGCTTTTTTGTCATTAAGTTGGCCTATTTCCCTGTTAAGTTTGTTTGATTATGCTATGCTCTATTAGTTTGTTTCCATCGTTTTCTATTCATCTTGTGGGGTAGCAAAAAGACATCATTGACTCCTCTACCATTCTGTCATTGACTGACTATTAGTATTTGATTTAGCTTTGTTTGTGGTTCTCAGCAAGAAAACTGTAATGTTTGTAAGTTTTTACAGGGTCATGGAGTCAAACAGTAGAATTTATTTACTAATATATGTTGTCTGTTGCTAAGTAGTCGTTAACAGAATTTGCTGGAAGCCTAGAACCTCCCTCACCCCTTTGATGTAATTCTGTATTTCATTCCTGCATCTGAGTTTAATGTTTTCTTTGTGAAGCACTACTTTTAAATTTTCCTTTTTGCTGTTCTTTTTTTTTTTTTTCTATGGCCTTGATAAGTTATAACCTGTTTACAATTTTAGAGTAAAAGATTAAGATTATGTTGTGCTAGGGAATGGATCCTCTCATGTAAAATTATCACATAATTTTATGATGTGAAAATTTTGTGTCTATCTCTGTCTAGATAGTTTTTCACAAATTTTGATAAGGCCTCATATAGGAACCATTCCTGTCATACTGGTAACTATCTAGCAATGATGTGAAGGTTTTCAAGTGCAAAACCCTGGTTAATGAATTTTGCATTGTCTTCCTTGCAACATTTTCTCGTTGATAACATCTGATGTGGCTCTTTTTAATGCAGTTGAATAAATTGTTGGGAGGTGTTTGATTCCGTGCTTTCCTTTTGGTGCTTACCTCATGGGAAACAGTGAGGATGGGAAATCTGTTAAGACTGAAAAGCCTGCTTCACCTGTAACAACTGTAAGCTGAGAACAGTATATGCTTGTGTATGGAAACATTTTATAAAGCCTATGCCTAAATACTATTATTCTTACCTTGTTAACAGGATCAGACCAATCAGGCCAACCAGCCTAACATTCATGTCTATCCTGATTGGGCTGCCATGCAGGTTACAAACCTTTTGCCTTCATTTTCTTTGTACCTTAATGACTGAAGTTTTTATTGTAGCTATCTGTTTATCCAACTTCACTTTGATGTAAATATAACTGCTCTCAAACCTTAGTAATTTAAGTTTATATCAAGAAAAAAAAACTAGTAGTAGTTTAAGCGGTGCTATTCTCACTTAGTCAATCAATCACTGATTTCTAGGTTTAATCTATCTGTTAAAAGTAGCCAGCTTTATTGAATTCCCTGCTAGCTACTTTAGTCTTTTGAAGACTTTTATCATCTACATCTTGATATTTACAAATCAGAGCATATTGTCCCCATCATCTATATTTATTCTATGCTTCAGAGTCAGTAATCTGCTTCTAGATATTCCTATGAAGATATCAACTACCTTTTCTTTGAAAAATATTGTCCACGTATTTCTTTCCATTTTTACCTATTCTTAAACCAATGATCTAATGAAAGCTGTTTATTTTGTTCCCTCTTGCAAATTATCAACCATTTTTGTAGTATAGTGTATAGAATATTAAGTATAGACATATAGTGCCATTCCTATTTTGTGAGTTGCTATCAAATATCCATGTTTCATGGCATATTAGACCAGGGAACTGGTCACAAACCGGTGTCAAACCTGGCCGGTCCGGTTTCATGCTTGCAGGTGTGAGGCGCCAACGTGTGTTACTGTAGTGTTGATGATAAAAAATTTCAATTTTATCAACCACAACATTCGAACATGGCATATTAGACCAGGGAACCGGTCACAAACCGGTGTCAAACCTGGCCGGTCCAGTTTCATGCTTGCAGGTGTGAGGCGCCAACGTGTGTTACTGTAGTGTTGATGATAAAAAAATTTCAATTTTATCAACCACAACATTCGAACCTTGGACGCGGACGACCGTGGGCAAGCGGCTTTGCCACTAGGCTGCATGCTTCTTTGTTATTATATGTGTGAATTTTAGTATATAACGTCTACGAGTTGACTTTTGTAATAAATTTCCTTACTTTTTTTTTGGTCAATTTCTTCCTTTTATTAACATAAGGTTTGAAAGATATAAAATGCAACAAAAACTTAATGCCTAAATCACTGTACCATTTTTTTTACTTATATTTGTCAAAGATTTTCAATTATCATGTATTTTAATACAATTAACACCTCATTTATTATTTGAATCTTGATATTAACTGGTTTAACCGGTTCAACCATTGACTCACTGGTCGGACCAGTGACCCAATGACCCACTACCTCGACTGAGTCGATGACCGGTCTGAGTTTTATAACATTGTATCCATGTATATTGACGAATTAATATAATGTTGAAATTATGCATCATGTTGCTGCTGGTTTTGATGATCAGATGGACTATGAATATCTATGTTGGGATTTATTTTGACCCTGGATTGCGTTCTCTTTTGAAAACATTTGCCCATTGCCCACTAAAAGCTGCTTATGATGATTTAAAATGGTTGTTATATCTTCAGGCATATTATGGGCCAAGAGTCAATGTTCCACCATATTTCAACTCAGCTGTCGCTTCCGGTCACGCTCCTCATCCATACATGTGGGGGCCACCACAGGTAGTACCCCAAAGATTCATTTACTTTATTTTACCATTAATATTTCTGTTTTTTTGGATGTACGTGGTGGGAATGAATAATATGCCAACTTATTGTCTCTTCCAGCCTATGATGCCACCATATGGGCCGCCTTATGCAGCATTTTATTCACATGGAGGGGTTTATACTCACCCTGCAGTTGCTATCGTAAGTCTACATTCTTGTAATTTTGGTTTACGGTTCATACACACTCACACACTTGTCATTTATATTTATTATTATGTTTTTTTACCATGAATTAGTTTATTCTAAATGCACTTTAATTTATGAATATGGAGCATAAAAGTTTAGTAGTATATAGAGATGTGATTCCATTTTTCCTGTTGGTCCTATGTATTTTTTAAGTTATTTTTCCATGGGTGCATTTTTGCTGTTATTAACCTCTCCATTCTTTGATCTCTTTAATGTAGCAAACGTTTGTGATTGAAAATTTTATCTACTAATGAATTATATTGGTAAAATATAGGGGCCAAATTCACATGGTCAAGGAATTCCATCTTCACCTGCTGTAAGTTTTCTTTGCTTTTTTCCCCTTGAGATCACTTCCAAGTTCCTAATTCTTTGGTTCCCTGAATGCTGTCAATTATGATGAGTTTGACTTGGGGAATTGATGCAGGCTGGGACTCCTTCAAGTGTAGAGACACCAACCAAATTATCTGGAAATACTGATCAGGGTTTAATGAAGAAATTGAAAGGATTTGATGGGCTTGCAATGTCAATAGGCAATTGCAATGCTGAGAATGCTGAGCGTGGAGCTGAAAATAGGCTGTCAAAGAGGTTTGTTGATCCATTTTCTTTCTATATGATGATTACCAGAACTAACTCTACTTCCTCTCTTTCCTTGGTCCATTGGTTGGTTATGCTATTACGTTACATGTGGATAACTGAATAATTTTATTATGATATCAACAGTATGGATACTGAGGGTTCCAGTGATGGAAGTGATGGCAACACTGCAGGGGTGAGTTATTCGCAATTTTTTTCTTGATCATGTGCAATAATAGTCTCTTTTATTTAAAATGACCTGACAAAATTGGAGTGTTAAATTATGTTTGCCAATTTTTTGGTCAGACCAATCAAACAAGGAAACGAAGCCGTGAAGGAACGCCGACCACTGGTATGACTGTTATCCAGTGTCTATACTTTTGGTGTCATCACTGTACACATGGTGTCAACCAGTTCATTGAGTATGGTCTTGAAAAATTGATACTTCCTAATTATTTATGCACGTTAAGGTGAAATTATCCACGTTTTCTGATTAGTTTGACAAATGTGATACCAAGATGGGCTTTTACCTGTTTCAGACTTAATACCGTCAAGCTTTTGGTGTCCTATGAATGCAATTATGAATAAAATGTCATACTAAAATCCAGAATGTGATATTGTCTTACAAGTATTTTATTGTCAATGTATGTGTGTTGATAATTTATAAATTACCTGAGCAGATGGAGAAGGGAAAACTGAGACACAAGACAGTCCAGTTTCCAAAGAGACTGCAGCTTCCCAACAGATGGTGTCAGTTACCCCAGTCAGTGTTGCAGGAAAATTAGTTGGACCTGTAGTTTCTTCAGGTATGACTACAGCACTAGAGCTGAGGAACCCTTCGACTGTTCATTCTAAGACATGTTCTACTGGTGCCCCACAACCTTGTGCAGTTTTGCCTTCTGAAGCTTGGATGCAGGTATGATCAGAATGTAGCCCTCCATCCAAATGGTTAAGTTCATATATCTAGTGCATCAGAGATGCTTGTGAAACACAATAATAATGCAGCATCCTCATCTTTTGCTGACACTAAATTATTTCCTGTGGGTGTATGCCTTATTTCCTTAGAATGAACGTGAGCTGAAACGTGAGAGAAGGAAACAATCAAACCGCGAATCTGCTAGAAGGTCTAGGCTGAGGAAGCAGGTATAAATTGTTGCAAATTTTGTTTCCTAGACTTGTAAACCTTCTGTTTCTTTTTTCGTCTGATACAAGGCATAAATTGATTTGTTTACATGTTTCTCATTTGTTGCATGCGCTGTATGTACATGTACCCCTCACAATATAAAATGAAAAAAAAACTAAAAATATAAAAAAATAAGTTTGTTCTGACAAAAGGAAAGCTCATGGCTAATGCTAATATTTCCTTTATTCAGGCTGAGACTGAAGAATTGGCACGAAAAGTTGATGGTTTGACTGCTGAGAATATGACACTGAAATCAGAAATAAATCAATTGACTGAAAATTCTGAGAAGCTGAGGATGGAAAATGCTGCATTAAGGGTAATGTTCACATAATATCCCTTTATACCTTACCATTTCATAGGTGTTTCTGTGATACTGAGTAAATCAATTGAATTGACTCAGGAAAAACTGAAAAATACTCAACTGGGTCAACCGGAAGAGATAATTTTGAACAACATTGAGAGCAAGAGGACTGCACCTGTAAGTACAGAAAACTTACTATCAAGAGTGAATAATTCCAGTTCTAATGATAGAACTGGAGAGGAAGAGAATGATTTCTGTGAGAACAAACCAAATTCTGGTGCAAAGCTGCATCAACTACTGGATACAAATCCTAGAGCTGATGCTGTAGCAGCTGGTTGAAACCAGTATTTGCACTGGTTGATTATGTAATTTTGGCATATTACGAGCCCAAAATTACTGCTAACAGTTTTCAGAGGGATGGATCATCTGAATTTTAGGATCTAAATCCATCAAGACCAAGACCAGAACTAATTCGTTGCTTTTCAGTTTCTTAGGACATAAAGCTCTGTATTCCTATTAGATTCGACAGAAATGGATGACAACTTTAAAAAGTTTGTAAATTGAAGAGAATTAGGAGAGATTTAGTTTAGACTTTAGAAAAGGGTTGTCGAACCGTTATATAATTGGTTGTGTATTAACGATTGGTGTGAACCTTCTAATGGTATCTGAGTAAAGTATTCTGACATTTTGTTACTCTGATTCTGATGTGTATGCTTTTTCAAGCAATTCCTGATGTTGTTGTCTTATGATTATGATTTCACGTTTAGATGATGGTTTAGATGATGGTTGACTGACTGTCACATAAATATTATTACGTGTGAATTTTATTGATATTGATGTCTTTGAATGATCGGGAAAAGTTTTCGTGGAACGTTCTAGATTTCTAATTTTTTCTTGTTTGGTGGCCCTCTATTGGGCTTTGTTTATTTCCTTTTTAAACATACATATATATATATATATTGAGTCAGGATCCGTTGACACCAGGTGTCAGACTTGTAGAGTTACACCTCTTAGTAACTTTTTGTAGAATGTGAATTTGATCAATCCAACCGTTGAATCATATTATATTACCTTCATGATCATGTATATCAAATTTTAGATAATTGGACATTCATAGGTATACATTACCTTTATGATCATGTATATCAAATTTTAGATAATTTGGACGTTCATAGGTATGTTATCTAATAATGGACTTTTACTTATATTTTAAAAACATATTATACGTTAAAATAAATTAGTTTGATGAAGTTTTAATTGGTTTTTGATTTTTATGAAATTTTATAAGTTTGATCTACTTTATAAGAACTTTCAATTCAATGATTGGATTGGTCAAATTTACATTCTACAGAAAGTTATTAAGAGGTGTAACTCTACAAGTTTGACATCTGGTGTCAATGGATCCTGACTCATATATATTATAATAAATTTTTAGTTAATAACCTAAAAATGAAGTTAATTTTATATAGTTTTTTAAGAAAAAAGACTAGTAAAAAGTTAGTAGTTACTTACAAAATTACCCGATGAAATTTCAGTTATTAATTTTAATTTTCTTTAATTGAAATGTTATATTAAATACATTCTATGTCATGAGAACTTAAGGAATTCAATGAGAAACCAGCTTAAGTGAGTACCTAGACGGACAAAATAAGGCAATATTCTCTCATGTCTACCTTTGAATTTTCAGCAAGCTGAATAGTGTTTCCGGTGATTCCACCGGAGAAACCACCGGATTCATCTCAACCAAAGACATCTTTCCGTGACAAAGTGTTGGGTGATAAAGTTCCTCCAAAGTCCAATGCAACATTCTAAACTTGATTTGTTGGCTCAGAATTTGGTTGAAAATAACTCTAGAAGATGGTAACCGCCTTCTTCCTATTGTCAATATGGATGAAAAAGTTTTTTTAGATTTATGTCAACCATGGTACGACGCTTTGATTATAAAGCTTTTGGGTAAATTTGTGGGGTATAATACAATGTGTGGAAGGCTTTCAAAATTATGGAAGCTTTCAGGTGGGATGGAAATTATGGATATTGATAATGGATTCTTTACGGTCAAGTTTGATCGTTAAGAAGATTGTGACAAGGTTGTTGATGGAGGACCTTGGATGCTTTTCGATTATTACCTGGCTGTTTCTGCTAGGACTCCTGAATTTGTCTCATGTGAAGCCAAAATTCAAAGAACCATGGTATGGGTGCGTATACCATCTCTCAACTTGGCATGGTATGATGAAAGCTTTCTATTAACTATGGCTGTTGCCACAGGTCACCTGATTAGAGTGGATACTAATACTCTACAAGTCAATCGTGGAAGGTTCTCTCGTGTGTGGGTGTGGAGATTGACCTCAATCAACCAGTTGTTGGCAACATTAAAATTCATTATCACTTGTACAAATTAGAATATGAAGGTTTACATATTATTTGTTCCATTTGTGGGTGTTATGACCATCTTTCAAGAGAATGTAGTAAGAGAAAAATCCATCTTGCTGGTGGTGATCATGGTGGAACGGCTAGCTCCCAGCAACGTCAGCCATCTGCAGCTGAATAGGATGGTCCGGCAAGCTCCCAACAGCCGCTTCAATTCAACGGTAACATTTTAATTAATAATAATTATGTTAATATTGATTATGTAATTAATGCAAGAGATGCTTGTCATGGTGAGTAGCTAGATATTACCAGAAAGAAACGAGAAAGAAACGACAAAACAATAACTGCAAAAAGAATATGGCAAATAATCTCATTTAGAAACGAGAAAATAATTTAAAAAACTCCTTTAAGGTGTTGGCTGATTTTTCGGAGAAGCATGATCTTGTTACTACAATCAAGGCTGATCAACGCATTAAATCTCAGGGGAATAATTTCATTCTAAATCAATCCAAACATCAAGTGTTTAGAAAAAAAAACATCCACATGTGGCACCTCCTACAGTAGATATTGCTAAATTAGTTGAAAATGCAACTAAAGGCAAGGCTAAATTAAATGGGTCCATCAAGTCTATTCAAGCACCAACCAAGTCTCAAGATACATCTAACAATTACAAAGCTCGCAGTCAAGACCCTGGTGTTCCCGGAACCTTAACTCATAAGGAGAACAGTAAGAATATTCCCCTCCAGAATGATGCTAATCTCAACCTGCAAGGATCTCGGCTAGAAATTCTTAACTTGAATAAACCTGCCCAAGACTTAGTTACTAATGTAGAAGAAGAAAAACCACTAGACGACTCAGTTTTACAATCTGATGAAAATGGTGAAGTTGACATGGATAAGAGCTCAGATGCAGAGCAAGATGAATGAGATGATGAAGTGGTACTAGAAACTAATCCCATGCATGAACACTAAGTGTTTTCTGTACCTTTTGGACTTATTTTATATAATTGTTATAATGATGTCCGAATTCAAAGATTTTAAATTGCTAGCCTGGAATATTAGAGGAGCTGGCAATACAACTAGTCAACGTCATTTAAAAGATATTTTGTGCAAATATCGTCATGATATTATCTTCTGCATGGAAACACATATTCATTTTGCTAAGACTAATCTTTTCTGGAATAAGTGCAGATATCAGCCTATTCATGTCATTGAAGCCAATGGTCATTCGGGGGGTTATAGGCACTTGCTAAAGTTGGTACCCAGTATAATATCTCTGTTATTGGTTCTAGCCCTCATTGTATAACTCTATGTATTTCTAAGGGTAATCAAGACTGGGTGTCTACTGGCATATATGCTAGTCCTATACCTACTGTTAGAAATGATATATGGCAATACATTAAGAATTTTAGAAACATTATTTTCTAACCTTGGCTCATTATAGGAGATTTTAATGAAATTCTTCCCTCAGATCAACAGGGGGAATTTCAACCAATCTCAGGCTGACTTGTTTGCAGATATGCTAGATTTCTGTAATTTAATTGATGTCCACACCATTGGCAACAAATACACTTGGCAAAGAAGATGCCAAGGTAACAAATTGATATCCAGGAAGCTTGATCGTGGGGTTGGTGACTTAGATTGGCACTTGGCCTTCCAAAATGCTTCTATTGATAATCTTTGTAGGCTTCACTCGGATCACAACCATATTCTTCTAAGATGCAGTGGTTTCCATCGCATCAGAGGCATTAAATCTTTTCGTTTTGAGGTAGCTTGGATTTCTCACCAAGATTACATGAATGTCGTTGAGCAAGCCTAGACTAGAGTTGATAACTTCATGCAATCTTTAGTTGAGGTACAAAATGATTCTATTAATTTTAACACTAATGTGTTTGGACATTTTAAACACAGGAAAATTAAGTTAGAGAAAAGAATTCAAGGTATCCAAAGGAAATTGGAAATTGTGGATATTACAGCCCTATTTTACCTTAAGGATGATCTTATCAAGGAGTATAATAAACTTCTAGACAAGAGGAAATCCATTAGTGGCAGAAAGCTAGAGAAGATCATGTCAAGTTCGGGGATAAAAATACTAAGTACTTCCATACCAAACTCTTATAAGAAGGAGTAGAAACAAAATTCAGGTTCTTACTCTTCCTAATGGTGTGAGATGTGATGACTCGGATCTTCTACAAGCTGAAGCTATTAGATTTTTCAAGAATCTTTTTGGTGCTAGGAATATCCAGGTTCCCCAACCTCTCTTAAATAGTAATTATCCTACCATCTCTAATAATAGTTTGGATAATCTTATGTTGCCCGTGTCTAAAATGAAATCTTTTCTGCTTTAAATTCTATGCAACCCCTCAAAGCCCTTGGGGTTGATGGGTTTCAGGCCCTTTTCTACAAGTAGTATTGGCATATATTGGTGATGATCTTTTTAAACTAATTTATGACGCGTTTCAAAATGCTTATTTTGATTCTAAAATTGTTGAGACTCTTATTGTCCTGATTCCTAAAATTGACAATCCAAACTTTTTTAAGGACTTTATGAAGGGAATCAAGCATATGGTCAGGGTGCAACGGAATAAATGGATTCACTCCCTTGTTATGATCGTTATGCGAAAACACGAATTAAGGCATAAAAGCTATGAAATGAAATATCGTACCTTTTAAGGATTGCGAACGAGGCAATATTAGCCACGTCTCTAGTGGTGTCCACGCCAACAGCCGAACTAGGAAACCCTCCTCAACTCTGCTAGTAGTGTTTAGAGAGTAAGAGCGGTTACTCGTGTGTATAGGGTAATGCATCTCATGCTCTATTTATAGAGTGGTGGCTAGGGTTTTACCCCCTCACTCACTTATCCCTAACATATATGGGCTTGACCCATTAGGATATAATTCTAATCGAATTATAATTATTATCTTTTCCTAGCGGCTTGTTGTATACATGTGACCCAATAGGATTTTAATATTTGGTTATGATATTAAAATAAAACCCTTTTATATTTAATATCATAAATAGTGAGCGGTATCTAGCAATACATCACTACTACTCAAATATTGAGATTATCAACAACTTTGACGAATCCTATTTTATGATAATAATTTATATAACATGTCCCTTTGTCCAAATATCTAATTGAACACAAGGGCATGGAATGTGTCAACCTTGTATAGTTCAATTTATATTTTCTTGATCCCCAAGTAGACTGTACAGATAATAAACATCTCACGTTTATCCTCCTGAGCATGGCCATGCATTTTGCAGTCTCACTTTATCAAGAGGCCTACAGATATAACTCATGTTACATAGGAGGGACAAATCCCATCTAGGTCACTCACATTCCACCACATAATTCATCATATGTCCAAAAACCAACTTGATGATTACCCTGTTACAGGCAACGTTTGATGATAATTAAAACATATAATTCCTTGTGTAGAAATTATAGTGATTTCAGGTCAAAGGACTTCATATAGTATTTATCAACATAAGAGAAACGTTCATGGAACTTATGTAACAAACCATGCAACGTTCTTATGGTGGGTCAGTCCACTACATCATTACTCTTAATATGTACCTATGTGAGCACATGATATCTCATATCCATGATCCGTGAGATGTGATCACCAACGAACTCACATACTAGTCTAAATGCATCTTTGTCCTGAGATGATACTTAACTAGGGACTATTTTAAGAATAGTTCTTCATAAGATCCCACGATCAAGTCATCTACTTGATTTCTTATGAAGTTTAAACTTACTATTCTAAGGACAATAATTACATTCTAAAAGAATTAATAAAATGAATTGCATTTATAAAATAATAATATGATACAAGTGATGGATGTTCAAAACATATAGGTCTCTAGTGCATATACCTAACACTTTAGACCTATTAGTCTTTGCAATGTCAGTTATGAAATCTTAACTAAGGTTATTGTTCACAGAATTCGTCCCTTTATTTCTGAGACTACATGACCTCTTCAAAGTGCTTTTATTCCAGGTAGGGGTACCTCTGAGAATGCTATTATCCTCCAAGATATTCTTCATTACATGCATAAATCTAAAAAGAAAAAAGAGGATCTTGTTTTTAAATTGGATTGGAAAGGTGTATGATATGGTTGACTGGGATTTTCTTAAAGAAACTCTTTTACTTTTTGGATTTCCTATTTCTTTAGTCAATCTCATTATGTATTGTGTCACTTTCTCTACTCTTTCTCTTCTCTGGAATGGTAATAAGCTCCCTGCTTTTTCTCCTACTAGAGGGCTTAGGCAAAGGGATCTGCTGTCGCCTTACTTATTTGTGATGGTCTTAGAGAGATTAGCTTTATTTATAATGAGGCTGTGGATAATGGTACTTGGTTACCTATCAAAATTTCAAAGAACGATCCTAGAATATCCCATTTATTTTTCGCTGATGACACCCTTTTGTTTATCAAGGGGAAGGCCTCTTAAGTCAGAACCATGCACCAAATCCTTTCTAATTTCTGTGAGGCTTCGGGCTTAAGAATTAATCTTGAGAAATCTAGAGCTTTCACTTCTAATAGAGTGCCTAATATCAAGAAAGACAAGTTTACCTCTATTTCCATTATTCGTTATACCACTAATCTAAATGATTATTTAGGTTTTGTTGTTAAGGCAGGTAAGAGAACTAATGTTGATTATAACCATATCATTGACAAAATCACCAAAAGCTTAGTTCTTGGAAGAAGAGTATGCTTAATAAGGCTCGTAAATTAACCCTTGTTAAATCTGTCCTCACTACCATACCTCTGTATTCTATGCAAATTCAGTGGTTACCGGAATCTGCTTGTAACAAAATTGATAGTATAGCTATAAAGTTTCTTTGGAGTCACAATAATGAGGGTCGAGGCTTACACCTAGTCAGTTGGAATAAGGTTATTCGTACTAAGCAGCAGGGGGGCCTAGCTATTAGGGCTGCGAGGAATCAAAACATCTCTCTCTTGGGTAAACTGATTTGGGATATGAATAACAATAAACACAAGCTTTAAGTTAAACTTCTTTATGACAAATATAATATCCAATCTTCCTATTTGCACAATTCTAATTCTGCAGGATCTCATGTCCGACAATCAATGTCTAAAGCTAAAGAGAAATTGCTTGTTGGTTATGAATTTTGGATTGGTAATGGTCACACTTCCTTTTTCTATGATCCTTGGTTTTAAGGGGGAAAACTTTGTAACCTTGTGGATTTTGTTAACATTCAGGATATTAATTTTCAAATTAAAGATGTTTTGCAGGAGGGAGTTTGGAATTTTAACTCTTTATCAACAATCTTACCAGATAATATTAAACATGGCATTGTGAACATTCATTCTCAAATTTATAATAATTTCAGTGATGCATTTATTTGGCAATCATCTACTAATGGGAAATACTCAGCAACTACAGGTTATAAGTGGCTTACTAGCCCAAACTGGGACATTCAACAGAACACTCATTAGTCTTGGATTTGGAATCTGAAATTACCTGAGAAATTGAAGTTTTTCTCGTGGCAATTATGGCACCAAACCCTACTTGTGAATGAAATCCGCTCTGCAAGAGGAGTGACTCAGTCTCCAATTTGTACTTGCTGCAATGAGAGTTCAAAGTCTCTAGTCCACTGCTTCAGAGATTGCAGATTCGTTAAGGAGTTCTAGCAAACACTTGGTGTGCGCCCTGTTCCAGACCTTTCCCCTCAAGATTTTAGCTCTTGGATTCGCACAAATTCCACCAACAATCCTTTACATTTTCCAGCTATACTTTGGTTTATCTGGCTAACTCGAAATCAACAGGTTTTAGGTTATGGGATTCACCCAACTAACCTCCAAATCTTCAACAGAATTCGCAGAATGGGGCTGGATATTTTAGCCATCTCTTCTCCAAACTCGCATGATCCCCTTCTGCCCAGATTGGTCTCGTGGATCCCTCCTCCAGAAAGTTTCATTTCCCTTAACACAGACGGAAGCTCCTTCGGGAATCCGGGTCGTGCTGGTTTCGGAGGCATCTTCTGCATGCCTTATGGGTCTTGGATTTTGGGTTTCTCAGGCAGCTTAGGGATTTCGAATAGCACCCACGCAGAGCTTCAAGGATTATATCAAGGTCTCAAACTTGCCTGGGCATCTAATTTTCGTAAGCTAGTGTGCTTCACAGATTCAACTAATGTGATCTATCTAGTGGAGGAAGAAGATGTTACATACCATAAGCACGCTACCACTATCCTTTCGGTCAGAGAAATTTTGAGCAAAGATTGGGAGGTCTAGCTTCACCATATCCTCAGAGAAGGCAACTCCTGCGCAGATCTACTTGCGAAAAAAGGGGCTCATGAAGATCACAATTTTAGGGTCCTTGATGCTCCCCCTCCTCAGTTGAGCAGTATCTTATTAGTTGATGCCTTAGGGGTGAAATATACCCGAGGCTAGTTTTTTCCCGTTTCTTTTTTTTTTCTTTTGTTTTGGCTTTTCCTTTTTTTCCTCTTTGTACAAAAAAAAAAAGAATTCAATGAGAATTATGAGAATTTAGAGGGAGCTGATGTACTTATTTTTTGTACAAGTACAAGTTGTTTCATAAGCTATTTTAAAGTGTTTATTAAAATAAAAAAAATAACTCTTGAACAACTTATTATTAAATAAAAAAATAACTTATGAACAATTCATAAGCTCTTTTTATAAGTTTATTTAAATATTTATATAAGTATTTATGTTATAAGATAACTGTAGTAAACATCTGAGAAAGGGTGGTGAAATCAGTGGCGGAACTTGAGCAAAAAGCTGGGGGAGCCAACATAATATTTAATGTATAAATTAAATATATAATACTCCCCCGTTCCAATTTACTTGTTTTTTTAGAGAAAAAATTTGTTCCATTTTACTTGTCATTGTACGATTTCAATGAAAATTAATTTTCTTTTACCAAATATAGTCTCTACAATTATTGTTTGAGTGACTTGGAAAAAGGTGCTAATCATTATACATTGCAGTGGAATAACTTCATTAATGAGTGATAAATGGTATAATAGGAAATCAAATAAAAAATTTATGAAAATAAAAGAATTAATTATATTTCTCAATTCCTATGTAAAAACCTTAAAAACAAATAAAGGGGGCAGTGGGAGTATTATATTAAATTAATTAGTCCTCTATTTTTTTAAAACAATATATTTTTATTTACGCTATTAACCACGCTCTATTAAAAAAATTAAGAGGGATAAAATGGAATTGCATTGAAATAAAGGATAAAAAAAAATAATAAGTTATAAGTTCAAACGTTATTTTAAGTAGTGTTTGAAAAAAAAATGTTATAAACTACTAAAATAAACTCATTTATTAAACTACAACCTACTCAAATGAGGATATAAGCTAATCAAATACATTAATTATAAGTTAGTGTATTTGTATGGCAAAATACACACAAAAAAATATAATTAGTTTATTACTATTTAAATTTCACGGGCATAGTTGGAGGCTTGTGATTCTTTTTAGGCAATAGCGGGGGTGTGGAGTGGGTTTGCTTCATGACTTGGTTACAATTTGTTTAGTGATTATTTGGAAAGACACTCGATAACCATTTGATGCTAAGAGTAGAATAAAAATAAATAGAATAAAGTAGAATAGTATATGAGTTTGATAATCTTTTATCTTATTCAACATTTCATGGATATTAGATATTCAAAGGATAGTATTATGTTCTCGTATCCTGTGTTTAAAACAATCAACATTATGATACAATATAAAATATATGCAAATGACAAAATTAACTTTTTATTAAAATTATATGTAATTTTTTAAATTAAAATTTAATATTTTTTTAGTTTTTTCTATACAATCTTTTAAATTATTTAAAATGGTGAAGGAGCCTAATGGCTATGGAGATGGAGAAGGGTGCCTAGTGAGTCAATGACGAGGTGGTGAAGACTGCTTAGGCAATATTGGTGGAGTGAAGGGCATTGGGTGGTAATGACACTAGAGGATGTTAGGTGACAAAGGCAGTGGAGGCTCTCGGATAACAGTGACAGTGATGGAAGGTGTCGAGCAACAGTTGTGGTTATGACGAAGGGTGTTAAGTAGAAGTAACAATGGTGGAAGATGTTGAGCGACGACGGTGGAGGGTGCCGGGTAACATGGATGGTGCTAAAGTTGTGGCAGTGATGGAGATATTGAGCCATAATAGCAGTGAATGATGTTAACTGATGGATTAATGGTGGAGGGTATTAGACGATGGTGGGGTGGAAGGTGTTAGGTGATTGCAATGGCAGTGGAGGATGCCAAGTCAAGGTAACAACGGTGCTTATTGTGTGATGGGATTGGAAGAGCTCTTCCCACAAAACTAACTCTTTGATTGATGTGCAATTAGAAACATATTTGGGATTTATATCGGCGCATTATTGTCCTGACCAGTGCATTATTGTCACATTGGTCGACACCTTCATGTCTCAAGTAATCTTCATGAGCATCAATTAAGTGTTGGCCTAACTAGCAATATTTATAAACGATATACAACAATAGTCTTGGACTAAATCACTAAGATTAGATTAGTGGTGGAAAACTTGAGTAATTTAGATAAGATTATAAATTTAAATCTCATTGCCACCATCATATATTAGAAAAGATAATCTTGCACTGGAGAATGCAGGTATCTCTACAATCTAGGGTGCACGAAACTCTTGAGCATCTAATACAATACAGAGGGCAAGTAGCATGTCAGGGTATTGTCCAAGTTGATAGGCCAATATTGGTTTAGGTAACTTTTTAGTGATTAAATTTTCTCTATTTGCACAAGTTTCAAAAGGGAAGCTATCTCATTCTAATGCCTCGGGGCAGAACGTCTCACTAAAGGCTTGCAATGGTAAATAAAGATGGCTTACAAAGGGGGTTGCCGACATTGATTGTTAACATTTCTTTAACCACTTTTTTGCGGCGGGGAGGGAGGGTTGGACTTTTAGGTTTCAAATTCATTGACACAACACTAAATTATCATAAAATAACCATAACAATAAAAGGTGAAGAAAAATAAGATAAAAGAAAAACTGTTTTGAGGTTACATGATAAAAGTTGTGAAAAACTAAACAAATAAGTTAGAATGGATCTAGAAAAGCTCCGTTTATGTAGATCCTACTTGTACAGATAATTTCTTTTACTTTTTATACAACTCTTACAATTTAAATAATTCTACAAAAACTCTCAAATGGACCCGATAAGCTACCTCACCTTTATTATTTTAAATTTAAGTTCAACTTAAAATACTATTGTATTTTCTAATTTAAAAACAAGAAATGCATATAAAAATATAATATAAATTTATCTTTTTATTTTTAGAAAATTAAATTAAAAGAATATAAAAATAATTTTTTATCATTTAATATTTTTTTAAAATACAACACAGCTGAAAATAATTTTCCACTTTATTTCAAACAGTAAAAAGATATTTTATTTAATTTTATTATTTATTTGTTTCTCCTTTATTTTATTTTTTTTTCCATTTTTTCCATTTATTTATTTTTTCCAATTTTCCCCATTTTTAATTTATAAGAACCAAGATGCAGGAAATGCTTGTATAAGCTTATGGTTCTTAAATATAAGCCATCTATCTTCCATGTCATTTTCCTCTCATGGTTACTGGGTTGTTTCATAGGTTTCTTATTTTTAAGAATTGCATAATAACTTATCGTTGGAGATGCTCCTAGTGCTTACATTGTTTTGGACGATTCACAATAATACAAAGTAGCATAGTACGCTCACTGACCTTTCCTCAACTAAACAGAGAACAACAATGGATGGAAGATCAAAATTGCTTAACCAGAATGTCAAATCTCGTTAAGCAAGTTCTACAGTTGACATCTTGCTTCCAAGGCTCCAAATAGAATTTCATCGCATATTACCCTCTCGCAAGACATCAATCATATTGTATACTCTTTTGGGATCCTTTGCTTCAATCTGCACACATCAAATAAGTTAAGAACCAAAGATTGTGTACAGTGAATGGTTTAAGTAATATATTTCATGATAAACAACTACACAACATGGTAGAATGCCATCTACTTATAATGTCATAATTATCATAAATTTATAAAGCTTTCCTACACTGAAACAATAGTGTTGTGGTATGGCATATTTTCTCTGGGCTAGAACTGTCGTATGATCTTAGTAATGCATTACTTGTTGGAACTATTTCAACACTAAGATTGAACAATGAGACATCCAGTTCTGTGTGATGAACAGTGCCCAAGTAGTTATATTTTTTAAAAAAGACCACTCCTAATCATAGAGTAAGATGGATAATCTGATGACAGAGGTAATTAAATGGGAGTATAAGCACCTTCTTAGCAAGAAAAATTACAGCATCAACAGTGCCCTCAGCATATATTGATCTACCACAAACATTATGTTGAAATTCAAATGAAACTCTGCAACAGTTTATTAAAAGAGACAGAAAAAAAAGAAAGATAAATAGTTAGTGCCATGAAGAAATATGTCAAAACATATAAAAGAAAATGAGAACTAAATGAAAATGTTATTTCTTACGTTTGATCTGGTGAAGTCAAATGATACATATGAAACGCATGACCTGCCAAATGCTCCTCTGGGACTCCCACCATTTCAAGTTGTTGCTGGGGATCCCTGACCAATTGTATCTAACAAAATTCATTTGAAAGAAGGGAAGAAAAAATAATCCAGTAAGAATCTGTAGCTCTTCCAATATAAAGACCACGATAGTGCCATTGCTATCTGAACAAAGACCGTAAATTTTTTTCACTGCAAATTTTAAGCCAGCCAATGTGAAGTCAAGCACATTATTACTTTAATCCTAATATCATAGTCTAACAAAATTAAGAGGCACTGAATAGGACAACCTAAAATAAAAATGTACTGATAACTGGCATGTGATTAGAAACCAGAAAGACCTGCATGTAAACTACAACCAATATTAAGACACAAGTTTGTCTAGAAAATTCAGACCATGCACACAGGAGGTTCAGCAAGAGAGAAGTTTAGCAAGGATCAAGAGAATATTGTGTGGTGCCATAATGAACCATGCAATGTGATCTAACACACCTCATCCATATCGAAAGACACCCCTAGTTTGTTGAAGCAAGAAATTACAGCCTTCGCAGTTCCAGATGCATCAGCTTTGCTTGCTTGATGAGACTCCAATACCTACGATCTTGGAAGAATGCATCAGATTTTAATATTACATCAAACAAAAGCTTAATTAAAATAAGAGGACCACTAAAATTAATAGTTTATTAAGCCTAACATTATTTTTACCTTAGGTACATGAAACCTAATGTTTTTATTAATCATTTATATAAGCAAGATTTCCTCTCAAAAACAGGATCCCTTAAGAATATCACAGTCACAAACTTGTAGCAACATGGGGTATGGTATACTATCTTGTGTTCAGAGATAAATCTTTTGCCATACTTTTGGCTTGGCAATAAGGACGGTAGTAATTTTAGCATAACTGCAACTTCTCTTCCCAATTACAAGCAGCAGGACAATACTCTCCAAAACAAGCATTGCCATTACCATTATAGTAATAAATAATTTAAGCTACTAATTTACTTGTACTACTATCAGTTCAAGTAATTTAAATAGCATTTCATTTTTAAAATCTGTCTACTTGAGTAAACTCCCTGTTGGTTATTTTAGTGAGTTTTAGATTCAGTAGGAATAGAATAGAAAGAAAGAGAGACATGGGGGAAAAAGATGACCCAGTCCCCCCCACCCTGTCAACTTTTACATTAGACCAAGCAATAGGATTTACTAACAAAATCCTCCCCAAGCCCCAAAATGTCAATGCAGCAAAAGAGTTACCTGTAAGGAATACCCAGAAAAGGCTCCAGGAAATTGCTCTGCCATAATTTCCATAGCTGCAAGAAAAGCAACAACCTAAAGGAAAAAATCGCAGCAGCATAAGGATGACAAAATATAGCAGTGTAAAAGACATGAAAATTTAAATTGATCACGGTTATATACCTGCTTTCCCATTTGTGGGGATATCACAGCATAATTCTTAGAGTCTTGAACAGTCTTATACAACAAGTCCCTATCTCCACCAGTGGTCCCCATCACAAAGGGCACCCCAACCTTAGAATATAACTCTGCATTGCCTGCATATGAGAATGAATTCATAAATAGCACCAACATTATTTGAGTCTTCATAAAATACTCCTAATCATAGATCATAAAATCAAAAGTCCAATTATATTTCTATCATGAAAGTAAAGAGCATGTCTTGAATTGCAGTCATGATGCACACTGGTCAATGTACAGCCCACACATTCCATGTGGTCAAATATAATATCATCAATTCCTAAACTTAAAATGTGAAGAGTTATGTACTGAAAGAATGTAAAGAGTTTCATTTTGAGAATCACTACTAGCATGCTTGGATTCACATTGAATTGCTCTAAATTCGCGTTTGTTTTTGTCCAACGTGATTTCAACAATTTTTTTTATGTTTGGGTGTTCTATACTAAATTTGATTTTGCCTCTAAACTCACATTTAAGTAAGCTTAATAAATTGTAATTTTTGCATTGAGTTGAAAAACATACATTGAATTTTACTACATACTTTTAAGATAAAAATTTCAAACATAAAACACATCACTTCAAACAAACTCACTTTTAAGCAAGATCAATTCTACAAACACACTATTATCAAGAATCAGGGTATGGAAAGTTTTGGCTTCTCTCCAATGATGAGAAAATATGCTTCAAGATACATACCATTGACTGCAGTTGGTACTGTGTAGTCCACAACAATCAAATTTGGATATTTATCAAGAACAGATGCAAGAACACTCTCTCTATCAGAAGGACCATGCACAAGAAACTCCTTTCCACAGATCTCAAAAGTCTGCCCAGACTCCTCTTCACACCCAAATGACACAGGAACAACATGCAGTCCAGCAGCTTCTGCTGCATTAATGACAGCCTTTCCCATCTTACCAGTGCATGCATTAACCTGAATAAAACAAAGTTAAATGAATATATGTGTTCTACAGCTAGTGTTTACTTCAAAGTTCAAACATTTTATGACTAATCACCATTACTGGAAGGCCAGTGTTCTGGGTCGAAGGCGCAGACTTTTCAAGAAAAGTCTGAACCGGTGTGGCTGCCATTGACACTATGGGGAACGAACGCGATCTCCTCTTCTGAGAAATAGGGACATTGCTTCTTGGACTGGCGCCACTGGAGAAGAATGCAAGGTGATTGTGGTGTCTGTGGAGCACATTGATTCCGGTTTTAAGCAGGAATGTTGCCATCAAAGACTGACACTGATCTCAAATTTGGGGTTTAGGGTTTTAGGATTTTGCCGCGCTTTGCGGATAGTTTCAAGTTAGGATTACAGTTACAGTTACACTTCGCCATTGGTGAGGACGTGAGGTGAGGGAAATGATGGTGACTGGTGGCTGAACATTTGGGCCTGCAATCCCGGGCTCAGCCCAATAATCTTGAAACTTTATCCTGTCCACTGCTATTCTCACCCTCTATTTTTTTTAACTTACTAAAACCCAAAATTATGAGTAAAATGTTTTGTTTGGAAATCAATAAACCTATAAATATTTTTTAAAAACTTAAATTAAACATGAGAAAATCACAATCCAAAGTTTACTTTCCCAAAAATATTTTTATATACTTAAAGCAAAACACACTGAATGTTTGCAAAGATTATAAAACTTCCTGTCCTATTTAGCTTTTCGTAAAAGAAAAAAAAAATTAATCTAGGCAAGACTTTATCTCATAGCTTGGATCCCTTGATCAATTTCACTAGACTTGTTGACAACACGACTTTTCTTTATTAAAAAAACTCTTCATGCTTATTTTATTTTGTTGAGTGTATTAATAATATCCTGCTAATTTAACATGGTGCCACATATGTTAGTTTGGTTTTAAAATTTATTTATAAGTCCTTTTAAAATTTAGTCCATTTGATCATTTCACGAAAATCCTTCATTTATCTATTATACCGAAGTTTTTCCAAATTAATCAAAAAAATTTCTCCCTCTTTTTTCTTTTATTCATTTTTATTAACCTCATTCCCCCAAATTAAAACATAAAATAAAACACTACTCCCACCATTTATTCTTCCTCACCCATTATTTGATCAACTCCATTAACCCTGATCTCAATCTTATACGCATCCCTTGCTGTCACATAAACCATTGAAGCGCTTCATTCCCTGAACCGAAATGGTGGAAAGAAGTTTGGAATGTTGCATCAGTTTGGAATGTTACAGTTCGGAGACAGAGGGAATGAACGCACTACTACACAAAATACTTTTAACGACTATTATTCAGTGGCAATCAACTAATTGTCGGAATTTCATTTTAATTCAAAGTTTTAGTGGCTAATAAAAATTTGCCTGCTAATATTTCATTCGTCATTTTGTAACAAGGTTTTCTCAAAATTTATATCTCCCTTTGATTTTTCATATGGTTCAGAAATTCCAAACTAGTTTTTTCCACTTCTCCCAACTATTCACACTTCACTTTTCTCTCTGTATTCTTTCTCTCAATGAACCCTAAATCCCAATTTTCTCAAAAATAATCATTAATTGCATTAATTACATGTCCAGAATCTTTACGGATCATATTCATCAATAGATTAATCTTTATAAGAATCAAATCCACAATCCATTTTAATTGAGAGGAAAATTATTAAATGAATATATCACATTGATGAGAAAATTTATTAATCAAGATTTGATCCCTTTTGTATTCTTGATAAAAATATGCTCTTTTCAAAGGATCCTGACATTAATGTAATATCTTCCATCATCTTCTCCTCTTTTTTTAAAAAAAATTGTATTTATTATTTGATATACTTTTTTTATTACAATTTATATTTTTTATCATTTAATTTTCTTAATTTTATTCCCTACAAATAAATAATTTTTTTTACACGTTTATTAAAGAAAAATAAGAAAAAAATACTTAGGGACCGAGGAAAAATTTGTAAAATTCACGTTAGCTTCGTTTTTGCAATGGGAAAAAAGAATTTGCATGCATGACGAGTCTCATGCACCTAGTAGGATTTGGACATTGTGTAGTTGTCACGTGGCCAATACTAAGGGTTTATGGTTCATAACCTAACTTGTGTTCTTTCATGGGTTTCTATGGTGTGTTATACCACAGATGACTAAAATGAAAAAATGACTTCAACAACATGTTGGGGAGATAGTGAGGGGTCCACTATTAAATTTGTCGATTTTTCCGAGTTAAAATGTATTTACGATGAATTATTTACCCGTTTAATAAAGAAAAATAAGAAAAAAATACCTATGGACCGAGAAAAAATTTGGAAAATTCACGTTAGCTTCGTTTTTGCATGGGGAAAGCATAATTTTCATGCATGACGGGTCTCATGCACTTGGTAGGATTTGGACATTGTGTAGTTGTCAAGTGGCCAATACCAAGGGTTTAGGGTTCATAACCTAACTTGTGTTATTTCATGGGTTTCTATGGTGTGTTATACCCCAGATGACTAAAATGGAAAAATGACTTCAACAACATGTTGGGGAACAGTGAGGGGTCCGCTATTAAATTTGACAATTTTTTCGAGTTAAAATGTATTTAAGGTGAATTATTTATCCGTTTAATAAAGAAAAATAAGAAAAAAATACCTATGGACCGAGAAAAAAATTGGAAAATCCACATTAGTTTCTTTTTTGCATGGGGAAAGAAGAATTTGCATGCATGACGGGTCTCATATCCACCTGGTAGTATTTTGACATTGTGTACTTGTCACGTGGCCAATATTAAGGGTTTGTGGTTCATAACCTAACTTGTGTTCTTTCATGGGTTCATATGGTGTGTTATACCCCATATAACTAAAATGGAAAAATGACTTCAACAACATGTTGGGGAGACAGTGAGAGGTCCACTATTAAATTTGTCGATTTTTTCGAGTTAAAATGTATTTTCGGTGAATTATTTACCCGTTTAATAAAGAAAAATAAGGAAAAAGAACCTAGGGACCGAGAAAAAATTTGAAAAATTCACGTTAGTTTAATCCAATATAATGTTAGTAGTTGTAGGTAGTGTATTAATTAGCAAAAGAGATGGAAATAATGTTGTTATATCAAATTGTTAAATGCAGAATACTCATGGCGGTGGTTCTTGGAATGACTTGCTTCAACAAGTCATTAATAACGGAATAGGATTAGGTATGTTTACTAACGTGAATTTTCCAAAATTTTCCTAGATCACTAGGTTTTTTTCTTCTTATTTTTCTTTATTAAACGGGTAAATAATTCATCGTAATTCAATGTTTTAAAAACCGAACCGGTAATTGAACCGGTGAAGGCACTGGTTCACGGTTCAATGGTTCAACCGTGGTTGAACCGGTATTAATTAAATATATATTTTAAATATTATATAATATTTTAATTAATAAAATAACACAAAATTATAAGAAATTAAGATATGTGAAGTTATAAACTTATTTAAACAACCTTATTATAAGGTTTATAAAACAAAAAAATAAAAATAATTGATAAAATAATAAATATCTATGTGTAATTCTCAAACATATGTTTTTATTTATTTTAAAAATATTTTAAATTAAATAAAAAATAAAAAGTAGAATTTTTTTAGGAAAGAGCGGTTCAACTGGTTTTTGACCGGTTTACCGGTTTTTTGTAGAACGGTTCACTAGTTTATTTGGAACGGACACAGGACCGGTTCACCGGTTTACCGGTCGAACTGGCCGGTCCGATCCGGTTTTCAAAACTATGCCGTAAATCCATTTTAACTCGGAAAAATCGACAATTTTAATGGTGGACACCCCACTGTCTCCCCAGCATGTTGGTAAAGTCAATTTTCCATTTTAGTCATCTGGGTTATAACACAACATAGGAACCCATGAAAGAACACAAGTTAGGTTATGAACCCTAAACCCCTAGTATCGGTCACGTGATAACTACACAATGTCCAAATCCTACCAGGTGCATGAGACCCGTCATGCATGCAAATTATGTTTTTTGCATGCAAAAACAAAGCTAACGTGAATTTTCCAAATTTTTCCTCGATCTCTAGGTATTTTTTTCTTATTTTTCTTTATTAAACGGGTAAATAATTCATCGTAAATACATTTTAACTCGAAAAAATAAAAATAAAAAATTTAATAGTGGGCCCCTCACTGTCTCCCCAGCATGTTGTTGAAGTCATTTTTCCATTTTAGTCACCTGGGGTATAACACACCATAGGAACCCATGAAAAAACACAAGTTAGGCTATGAACCCTAAACCCCTAGTATTGGCCACGTGACAACTACACAATGTCCAAATCTTACCAGGTGCATGAGACCCGTCATGCATGCAAATTCTGTTTTCTACATGCAAAAACGAAGTTAACGTGAATTTTCCAAATTTTTCCTTGGTCCCTAGGTATTTTGTTTCTTATTTTTCTTTATTAAATGGGTAAAAAATTTATTTATCTGTAGGTAATAAAATTAAAAAAATTAAATAATAAAAAATATAAATTTTAATAAATGATATATATATGTCAAATAATAAATACAATTTTTTTTTCTTAAAAAAAAGGGAGGAAAAGATGATGGAAGATATTACATTAATGTCAGGATTCTTTGAAAAGAGCATATTTTTATCAAGAATACAAAAGGGATCAAATCTTGATTAATAAATTTTCTCATCATTGTGATATATTCATTTAATAATTTCCCTCTCAATTAAAATTGATTGTGGATTTTATTTTTATAAAGATTAATCTATTGATGAATATAATCCGTAAAGATCATGATCATGTAATTAATGCGATTAATGATTATTTTTGATAAAATTAAGGGTTTTAATGAAATGATCAAGGAACTAAATTGCAAAAGGACCTAAAAATAAATTTTAAAATCAAGCTAACCTATGTGGCACACATTTATTGGTCCACCTATAGAGGGTACCGTTACCCCGCCAACCAGAGAGGGTACCGAGGAAATTGTCATTTAACATTGACCTTTTGCTTTATTAAAAAAAATGAAGTGCTTAATTTAATTACAATGCTTTCATAGTTAGACTAATTATCGTTGACAATAAATAAATTATGGCTACTTGTTAAATTTAGAAAAATTTATTAATTGATACCATTCGATTAATAATGCCTTGAATTTGTCATCAAGAAATGACATGTAAGACACCAATCGGCATGCAACAATGGACTATTTTTTTCTTTCCCTAATGGACAGATATGTTAACGATGTGCCACCTTATTCATTGAATTATGGAGTGAATAGATAGAATATTCTTTTAGTGCATGAAAACTGTTAAACTACACGTGAATGTTTCACTAAATAGGTTTATATTTTTTTAGTCTCGAGAAATATAGTTAAAATTTGTTTTTTATCCTTATAATTTAAAATTGGTAGATTCGGTATTTGATTCTTTAAAATTTAAAAATACACTAATTTTATTTTGATTGCACGATTTTTCTATAGATTTTTTATGGTAAAGACTAGGGTGAATCTCCTTCATGGGTGATTCACGGATGATTACACCTTTTAGACTTGTATTAACCGGTTTTGTTATTTGTTACTAAAAAGTATATAATTTGCTATTTTGTCCCCAAAGTTTATGGAATTTCTATCTTCCCCTCCCCTTCTCCTTCATTTTCCTCCCCAATCTCTTTCCCATCTCTGACTCACCCTCTTTGTCTCTTTCCATCTCCTTCATCTCACCTCTCAATCTCATCCATTGACGAGGGAGCCACAACAACCATTCCTAGCGTGATGAGGCCAATAACAGGGAATGATGCGAGCGAACGACGCATGAACAACGTGATAAGGATGGCACAACGTTGCATTGATCTTTCTTTTCCTTCTCCAGCGAACGATGACACGAAAAGGAAACAAACGGTGGTCACGCGGAAACCCATTTAGGCGCACAAAGATATTGACTCTGTCATGAGCAGATGTGGCCATGACTTCCTCGCCAGCAATCATGGTAGATTTTCTCATAGAAATACAACCCAAAATCGCACTCGAACCCTTCTTTTCCTAAATCGATTTTGGAGGTCTCACGGCCGAGGGGGCTATGGAGTTCTTGCGGTGGCCGGACGAAGGCGCCATATTTTGGCGCGAGGAGTTGCGGCGTAGCAAATAGAGGAGTGGCCTCATGTGATGGTATACCCCTCCTCATTTTCATTTCTAAATTTTTCTGATTCTGATTTGGTTCAATTCCTATTCTTTTTCACTCCTTTTCACATGCTCTTTGTTTCTATTTCTTCTTTCCGATTCTCTCCCTCATTTTCTCAGTCTCACTCGCTTACTCTCTATACGAGGATGGAGATGGCGTTATGGTGCTAGAGGTCGTGACTAAGGAGAGCGGCGCCATCTATTTAGGAAAATCAAAGTAAAGAATTTAGTAAGGGTCGCAATCATGTACCCTCTCTTATGAGAGGGTTTTGGTACCTTCTTATTTATCTTTTTATTAAATAAAGACATAAAGGTCAAAGTTACATAGGAACAAGTCATGTACTCCCTGTTAAATCGTTTTGAAGACATAAAATAGATTTTGAACGAGAAACACGTGTATTACAAATGAGAATGTGAAAAAATGAGAGAACATCATAAAAAATACAGAATAATTGTTATAGGGGTCAGAAAGACTTTTCAAAAATTAAAAATACAAATTCGAATAGTTAAAACATGTCTACAACTATAAAAATACTAAGATCATTTAAGAAAGTTAAGAGAAATTAATTGAATGGTAAAACAAGGTACCAAAACCCTCTCTCACTAGAGGGTGCCTTAGAATTTCCCATTTAGTAAAACCATGAGTTTGCAAAGCCACACAGCCATCCAATCCATCTACAACCGTTACCCAAAGCATTAAAGCATTCCTCGACTACGGCAAACAAAAACATCGAAGGACTAATTTGAAGAACCCTTGCTGACTCTAAGTAATAAATAGATGCATATAACTTACCGGTAGCTTGTGATAAAACTCAACCATTGACTTTTTTTTTTATAAATCTGACGGTCAGAAAAAAGGTGATTCAACCCTTGGATCACCCATGTGGAGATGCACCTTAGCCTTGGTCTTTTTTTATTGTTATAGAGGTAAATTTTTCATATAAATTTTGCTACGGATTTTTTGTGAAATTTTATAAAAATGGGTATTTTCACTTTTTAAGAGACCAATTTTAGTGATTTTGAATTACAAGGACTAAAATTAAATCTCGACTATATTTCAATAAACATATTTAATATGTCTAGGTTATTTTAGTAAATTTAATATAATAAATTGCTCGATGAAAAATATTACAAAAAGTGTTAGTTTATGTCTCTAGCAATTCCATAAGTAAAAAATATTATAGGGAAAAGTGAAATACTAATTTACTTTTATTGTAAAAAAGATAATATTCTCTCTTATCTCTCTCCATCTATTGAAAAAATGATATTGTGAAATCTAATCATTTAAGATTATAATCATTAACCTATTTTTTATATTCCTAGTCTTTTTTAATTCTAATTCAAATTTTTCATTATCATTCAATAATATATAATTATTAATTGATAATCATAACAATAAATAATTAAATAAACTATGTAATAGGACATTTTCTAATGAAATATTATTGGTTGAATTATATGGTTAGAATAAATTTTTTTATAAATAAATAATTTAAATTTAAAAAACAAATATCTTTTAATACACACAAATATATATATTCAACTAAAATTCATAATTTAAACTAAATATTTATTAATACTTATATATTAAATTTAAATTATATTCATAATTTAAATTAATTATCCTATAAATTTACATATTAAATTCAAATTATTATTTTAAACTCCACATATACTTTATAGTTTAATATATTTATTTATTTTTAAATATATGTATATATTTTAAGACATGGGTGTTAAAAATATACTATTTGGTTCCAAAACACTTGTTGTTTTAGCATATTACTATGTTTCAAACCTTTTATCGTCTTGGGTATTCAAGAAGAATTAATTATTTTTTCAACTATATCCCTATTTAATACTTACTTCAACTAACGACTAGTCTCATTTTCTCTCTTAACTACATTCACTCTCCTTTATTAATGTCGGTTAGTGATAGTTAAATGAAATGAGAGGAAATTAAATGATGGTATTTTAGCAAGTATCCTATTAAATTATGACACATCAATATTTTCATTGATATGTGCATAGTGTATAACCTTAAAAGAATAATAATTTTGAAATGGAGGTAATATTTTCTAGGGCTGTTCATATCCAATGCAAAACGCAAAAACCGAATCGAAAAACTGAAAACCGAATCAAACCGAAATCCAAAAAACCGCAAACCGCAAAAAACCAATTTTTTTTATTGGATTGGATTGGATTGGTTTTCGGATCATATGTTGAAAACTAATCCAATCCAATCCAAACCAACTTATATATACCTATATATTTATAAAAAAACTTATACTATATATTTTTTATGATTTTATTATCTAATATCATGTTAATATTTTTATAAATATACCAATATAAAACTAGTTTTAAATTAGTTTTCATGTCTCATGTCATTCTTTTTATATAATTTTATATTAATTTTAATGAATATAAGTTCGAATAAAAAATGTTTACTATTACTTCATTATTTTATCAAATATTTATTATTGCTTTTAAAAAACCAAAATTCGATCTAATCCAATCCAATTTAAATTGGATCGGATTGGATTGGATTTTAAAAAATATCAAAACCGATCGGATGATGAAATGATAAAACTGCAATGATCGGATCAGATGATTTTTTGCCTCAAAACCGATTTAAATTGAACTGCGAACACCCCTAATATTTCCTCCTATCATTTTTATATCACACTTTTACTACTTTTATTTTGGTCCTTTTTATAAGATTTTTTATAAAGTTTTAGAAACATTTATTATTTATTTTTCATCTTTTACCCTTTATAGTTAATGAACCTTTGTAGTTGTCAAAAACTAGTTAATGTGGAGAATTGAATTGAGTTTAGTTTTGAATAGGTATAAAATTGATAGGTAGAGGGTATTCTTAAAAATTAAGGCATGGTTTAGGGTTGTCGCGAGTTTTTAGCTTTTAAAAAAATTCAATTAAATTTTTATAATTCAAAACTCAAATTTCTATGTAAAACTTGATTAAAATTTCTTAAAAACTAATAATTGAAAGCTCGTAACCACACCAATATAAAACATGTTTTTTAATATGGATGTGAAGATAGAATGTGGTTTCATAGCACCGAAGAGTATGAAGTAACTTAAGTGAGTAGGGGTGTTCACATTCAATCAAATGTGAACCGCATAAACCGAACTGAAAAAGTAAAAACCGCAAAAATCAAACTTTTTTTGGATTCAATTGATTTTCGTATGGTATATTGAGAACCGATCTAATCCAATCCAAACCGAACTTATATATACATATATTATTATAAAATAATCATATATTTGTACCTGTATACGTATATATTTATAAAATTACTTATACTAATATACTTTTTATGATTTTATTATCTAATATCATGTTAATATTTCTATAAACATATCAATTTAAAACTAATTTTAAATTAGTTTTCATGTTTCATGTCTTTTTTATATAACTTTAAATTTATTTTAATAAATATAAATTTCAATAAAAAAGTTTTCTATTATTTTATAATACTACTATTTTTATCTAATACTTATTATCTCTTTCAAAAAAATTGAAAATCAATTCAATTCAATTTAAGTTGGATTGAATTGAGTCGAATTTGAAAAAATATCAAAACGGATAGATAATGAAATGATAAAATCACAATTATGAGATTAGATATTTTTTTTATCTAAAAAGCGATAACAGTAAAGTCAATGCCGTGAAAATACCACCAACTGTTTTTTATTGGTTTTGAATTTGGCCTTTCGGGGATTGTTTCATTTTATTTTATAATCTTAAAAACCGACCATATTTAATAAATTAAACTAAATTTGAGTAGAAAAGGTGGAGTTAGGAGCGAAGCAAAGAAAAGAAGCTACAGTGAGAGACAAAAAAACAGCACAATAAGGTACAAGAGAAGAGAAGAGAAGCAATCTCGTAAATTTCACAATCTCTTTCCATTCCCGCAAATCAGAGAGAGAATGGAGGAACATGGCAATTGCGATGCCTCTTGCTGATCATCGTCCCAATCAAGAGGATGTCACAAGCTGACGTCTCTTACTGGTAATTCTCCCTTCTTTCTTGTTTCCCACTTGTAATTCATTGCTATGTATGCTCTTTTATGCTATGGTGGTTTCGTTAATTTGTATTCTTTTCTTTTTCTGGGTTTTGGTTTTTGCTACCTATTTTGTTGCACCTTGTTGCCGGATTGTATAATTTTGTATGTTTTCGTTGTTCTGAATGTTTGTACACGTGTGTTGGCATTAAAGTTTCAAAATTTTCTACTTGATCAGTGTAGTTCCAGTATTAGATTTTCTGATCCTGTTGTCGACTCAGATGGGTGTTTATCTGAATGCTGTCTTGACTTGGTCCCTGATGCAAGCCATTACTTGGAAAACACTAGAAACACACCTTCTGAAACACTTTTTGTTTTTTCTTCAAAACACTGTTTATTACTGAGTGAAATTCACCAAAGTCTCTCCAAATCATATGGGTCTCATTCCCTATTTAGTGGGACCCAATCTCTGATTATTGGGACTCACGTGAATTTCTAATTCACCCAATAAAAAGATAATGTTGAAAAAGATTGTGTTGCTAACATTCCTCACCATTATTGGGCATGCTGCGTGTTGTTGGTTTGTCAATAGCTGCATATGCTTATGTGTCTCTTCTTCGGTTTGTTTATTAGTGATTGAGCTGATTGGTGCCACACTACCACCATTTGATCTTCTTCCAACATGGTGCTGAGCTGACTTCTTTTGATGTGCTTTCTAATTGCCTGGTGTCTGGTGATATAGAAGTGCATATTGTGTTCTGTATTATGGTTAGTTGGTTACTGCTTTGGTCATATTTGTCCGTATCTTTGGAACATGAGGCTTTTTTGTTTTATCTTTTCTTTTCTGTTTTTTGGCTTTTGTGTGCCTGTTTACTTTCCTAGTCCCCTTTTCATGTTATGGATTTTAAGATTTGGCATTCAAAATATTGCAATTTATGGATCGAAGAATTGATTTTTGGTTTGAAAAGATAATGGTTAAGAATGTAATCTTGGTAAAAGGAGTGTGTTGCTACATGAGGAAGAAATGAAAAATTATGAGTGATGAGACAAACCTGATAATTATGAATGGAAACCTAGGACTAGGACTACCAATAATGAATTTAAAAGTATTCAATAGAGATTTTGAGTTCCTTCTTTTTACAATAATGTGTGCTGATAGTTTGACCTTCAAACACTGTAATCTATGTCTTATCTTTCATAAATGCATGGCATTTTTTGATGTTTTATTCTATATTTTTTATCATTTGTGTTTTTTTTTATGTTCACTGTAGTTGTGGCTCTTGTGGATACCCTCTGAACTTGACATCATCAAATCGAATCACATCTAACATTGCATCTGAATATCAGAAGTCTGTTAAGAAAGGATCAATCTCTTTTGCTTCAGTTGATCTCAGCCGATTTACACAGGTTGATGAAATAAATTGTTTTCCTGTCTCATGGTTTTATCCTTCAAAGACTAAACTGCTTTGCCGTAAGTGTGGGGTTCATATTGGTTATGGTTATGTTGGAGAATCACCTGCCTTTTGTGGAATTGAGCCTCCCATTTCATCTAGCCCTCAGAGAAAATTCACCATAAAGATTCGATCTTTACAGCCTTCATCAGAAGAGTCTTGAAGAGGTTGACATGGGAGATCTTTCTAGAAATAATGCTACCTCCATCATGCACCTCCCGGATGATTGCCTTACTATTATTTTCCATGCTTTAGATAGTCGCATTGATCGTGAATCATTTGGCCTGACTTGCCATCGATGGCTCCATGTTCAAGATTTCAACCGTCGGTCACTGCAATTTGAGTGTTCATTCACTGTACTAAGCCTTGCCTTACACAGGAAGAGTCTTGATGTTCACACATTGCATCTTCATAGGTTGCTGAGGCGCTTTCAACATTTAGAATCTTTATCCCTATGTGGTTGTAGAGAGCTGAATGATTCAGGATTGACCCGTTTGCTAAGCTATGGATCAAATTTACGAAAACTTAATCTAGATTGTTGTTTGCAAATCACTGACTATGGACTATCCCTGGTTGCTTCTGGTTGTCCCTCATTGATGACAGTTAGTCTCTATCGTTGCCTCAATGTTACTGATAAAGGGTTAGAGACTTTAGCCAGTGCTTGCTTATCTATGAAAAGTGTGAATCTTTCCTACTGCCCAGAGATATCTGACAAAGGGTTAAAAGCTCTCACACAGTGCTGTCACCAGCTTCAGGCAATTAACATATCAAATTGTGAGGGTATAAGTGGTGTTGGCTTTGAAGGGTGTTCAAAAACTCTAGCATATGTAGTGGCTGAGTCTTGTAAGCTTAAGCCAGAAGGGGTCATGGGAATTGTTAGTGGTGGTGGAATAGAGTATCTAGATGTTTCTTGTTTAAGTTGGTCTGTTTTGGGAGATCCCTTGCCTGGAATAGGATTTGCCTCACGCCTCAAAATCCTTAACTTTAGAATGTGCAGAACTGTTTCTGACTCTTCTATTGTAGCAATTGCCAAAGGGTGTCCACTACTTGAAGAATGGAACTTAGCATTATGTCATGAGGTGATGATATCTGGATGGCAGGCAATTGGGATACACTGCCATAATTTGAAGAGACTGCATGTTAATCGTTTGCCGCAATCTTGGTGATGGTGGCTTGCAGGCTTTAAGGGATGGTTGCAAAAGTCTCTCCATTTTGTACTTGAATGGTTGTTCTCGCTTGACACCTATTGCATTAGAGTTATTCAAGTCTCAGAGACATGATGTTTGCATAAAGGAAATAGAGGTAATGGTTATGAAACCTTGCTGGGAATTCTGGTGATACTGGCTGATACATACAGATGTATTAACTATCTAGACATTATAGGTTTCTCTTTCTTGAGAAGGGTCTGCATACAACTGAGCTTTAATCGGTTGTTTGGAAAGATATTTATTTATATAAATATTTTAAAATTTGTGTTGCCTCGAGTTATACATTATTTGGATGCTAAGGATGACTTATGTCACATATATATTTATAATGCATTTAATTCTCGCATTGGAATTTGATGGATGTTACTTGCACCTTTGTCTTAATCCGGTGATTCCGGTCAATTTAAATTTTTATTTATTCAATGTTTGGTGGGTATCAAAAGTAGAATAGAAGAGCACAATAAGATATAAGAGGGCACAATTTAATTCCACGTGTTAAAAACATTTCAATTGTGGAGGGTGAGAAGTGTAAGGAAGGGGTGAGAAGTATGGTGTTCAAGAACAATATGTGATTTTGACATTTTTCAACCGTCCTATTCTTTCGAGACCTCAACTTGGAGTGAGACACTCACTCACTCTATTCTCTCTTCAATGATTTTTTATAGAGTAAACCCATAAATTGCCCCTGACTTTTTTTTTGCGTCGGGTAGTTTAGTCCCTGACTTTTAAAAATGACCACATTAGTCTCTGACATTCTTCAACGTCCAACAGTTTAGTCCAACGTTACATTTTCCGTTAACGGAGAACTGAGTTATCACGTTAAGTGACATATAAGATTCAAAAAAACCTGGAAATTAATCCCTAATTTTTTTAAAATCAGGCAGTTTAGTCCTTGATATTTAAAAAAGACTTTATTAGGGATTAAATGTTGTAGAAACGCATGACTCTCCTCTGAACTCTACAAAACCTCTCAAAATACATTTATTTCCATTAAAAAAGTGACCAATTATTCTCTATAGTATCAATTATGTTCATATTGAATCTCTTTCTTTTAACTTCTAGTTGCATTATTCTCTTCCTTGTTTTGATTTATGTTTTTATTTCAATTAGCATATTTATTAAAAGAAATGAAGTCTCTTAAGAGTTAGATTCTATCATCAGATTGTTCATTAAAATCTTATTTGCATTATAAATTCATATGAATAAAGCCAAGAAAGCAATCCCACAGGGACAATAGATAATTAGACACTATCAATTTAAAAAAACCCTCTTAAAGGAAATGAACCCTCTTAAAGATTAAGTTTCTTATTCTTATATTCTTCTTCCCTTGTCTTTGTGTTAATTATTTTCACATGGAGACACACAAGTGCAAGCTTTACTTCATTTTCCAATGAAAGAGTTTTTGACAAAGAACCCTCTTAAAGATTAAGTTTCTTATTCTTATGTTCTTCTTCCCTTGTTTTTGTGTTAATCATTTTTTATATGGAGAAGCACAAGTGTAAGCTTTACTTCATAAGTTTTTCCCATGAAAGAGATTTGGGGTACTCTTATGAGGAAAGTCGACCAAGTGGAATTTTGTTCAATGAATTTATAATGCAAATAAGATTCCAATGAACAATATGATGATAGAATTTAATTCTTAAGAGGGTTCATTTCCTTTAATAAATATGTTAATTGAAATAAAACATAAATCAAAACAAGAAAGAGAAGAACACAACCAGAAGTTAAAAGAAAAAAGATTTAATATGAATATATTTGATCCTTGAGATTATAATTGATCACTTTTTGAATGGAAATGAATATATTTTGAGAGATTTTAGAGTTCAGAAGAGAGTTACGCGTTCTACAACATTTAATCCCTAATAAAGTCATTTTTAAGGGGGAGTTTCTTTCGAGTTATAAAAACATATTCCCTTGAAAGTGAACTTGGGAATGCTACTTTCTCACGTTTGGCATAAGTTTTAAAAATCATATTCCCGGGTATTATTGATTTCCAGGAAAGTTATTTATTCATGTTCTAGTTACATTTTATTCACATGGGAATGTTCCACTCTCATCTCATTCTACTGTATTTTTTCTATTTTTAATTTTTAAAATATTCTCGGGAATATTAAATATCTACAAACATGTTTAGAAATTTTACTCGGGAACGTTATTCCCAGGAATATGATATAAATCTTGAAACAAACTCCCCCTAAAAGTCAAGGACTAAGCTGCCTGATGTTAAAAAAAGTTAGGGACTAATTTGCAGGTTTTTTGGATCCTATGTGTCACTTAACGTGACAACTCAGCTCTTCGTTAACGGAAAATGTGACGTTGAACTAAATTGATGTACGATGAAGAATGTCAGGACTAATGTAGTCATTTTTAAAAGTTAAGGATTAAACTGCCCGATGCAGAAAAAGGTGAGAGACCGATTTGTGAGTTTACTCTATAAAAAATAATTGAGAAAGAGAGAGTAGGGTGAGTGAGCATTTCACTATCAAGTTAAGGTCTTGAAATTATAAGATTGAGAGTTGATTTCATGGCTTTGAGAGTTGTTTTTTTAATGACACAAAATTGATTACAAATCACCCCACATCTTGCTTTACTTTTCAAAATAAATCAAATTTTAACAATCGTCTAATTTCGTAAACTTTTGTGTGCTTTTTATAGTATTTATTATCATTTTTCTACTCGAAATACGATATTTCTTTTAAAATCACGTTTTTCTCCCACACCACTCGTCCTCTTTTAATTCCCAAATTACTTTTATCCAAAGTACAATTTTTAATTGTATTTAGTCTTTCAGCGGAACAATTTTTTAAGTCAATTTCGAAGATAAATTTTTGGTAGTTATTTTTTTTTCCTACTTCCACAAATTGGTTTTCGAAATTAATCTAAACACATGTTTGAAAAATAATTTTTGGTAGCAGAAAAAATATAGCTACTAAAATTTATTTCCGAAATTGACCTAAAAAAGTGTGGTCCGGAACTAGTTATATTTTTTCTGCTATTAGGAATTACTTTCTAGAGTCTGGACACCATTTAGATGAGGATATTAAGGTAAGTGACCTTAAAAAAAGGAAAGGACAGTGTGAGAGAAATTTTGGATGGTTTGAAAGAAAATTCCTTGGAATCGTAGTAGTTACTTACTACTTTCTTGTTTTTTTTGGATTTTACACCATTTTTGGTCAAGTGGGTCTTACAACTCTTTTTTGGTCTTTTTTTTTTTATAAAAAACGTTATTTTGGTCAAAAGTGGGTATTACAATTTGGAAGTGTTTTTTTTTTTTTGTCGAATTTGGAAGTGTTTGTTTGTCCTTGACAGATATTAAATGGGTTTTGACAAAAAAAAGGTATTAAATGGGTTATAAAGCCCAATAGAACCGGTACCCGGTAGGTTCAAGCCCAATAAGAGACGCCAATTCAATCACAACCGTCGATCGTATTCTCAAGATCTCTTTACACTTGCGATTTGTTTCCCTAAACCCTCACTCTCAGGCTCAGCAGCTGCTGTATCCATCCGAGGGATCGAGCTTCAGCAATGGTGCGTTTCTCTCTCCACACTCTCTCTCTGTTTTTTATGGGAAATTATAGACTAGAGCATTTGATTATATCGTGCCTGTTTTGTATGGATACTTTTCATGGAAAATTCTTAGATTGCTGTTTGTGCGCGTTAAGGTTTTGGGTAATCTTGGGGGATTGTAAAGTTTCGATTTTTGGTAGGGTCTTGTTTGTTTCTGTCACTTCTATGATTGCCCATTTTTTTTCCTACCCATTTCTGATCTGTATATGCCTGTTGTTGTGTTCTGAGCTTTTATGTATTTGGTAGCTTGTAATGGATGCGTTTTAAACTGAACTCTGCATGACATATGTCAATTCATATGCATTTTAGACGATATGTGTGTTTAACAATTTTTTTTTCTGGTGCATATTACAGGCGTATGTTAAGGCTCAGAAATCAAAGGCGTACTTTAAGAGATATCAAGTGAAGTTTAAGAGAAGAAGGGGTATTTTATTTGTTTGCCTTGTTTCATTGTGTGTTTATGTATCTTGCCTACCTTTTTGGTGACTTTATTTACTGAAAAATCTGCAGAGGGAAAGACTGATTACCGAGCCAGGATTCGGTTGATTAATCAGGACAAGAACAAGTACAACACCCCAAAATACCGATTTGTGGTTCGATTTGTATCCTATTGTTAGTATGCAGGCTTGCCTAGGTCTCACTTTATTTTCTTTTCATGAAGACATGGTTTTATGTGCTTAAAATGTGTTTTATCATTTTTATGTATGTAATAATAGTCATTAATACTTAAGCATAGCATATGAATTCTTGAAGTTATTGTATATAAACCTTAACCTCGATAATAGACGAACAAGGATATCATTGCACAAATAATATCTGCTAGCATTGCTGGTGATATTGTTCTTGCTGCAGCATATGCCCATGAACTGCCACACTATGGTCTTGAAGTAGGCCTTACAAACTATGCGGCAGGTACTTTGTTTATGAGAAAGTCCTTATTTCTCTCCCATCCTTCTCACTTAACGTTCTTTTTTGTCTCTATCTTTTTCACTCCTTTTCTCTCATGTTTGATTATCTTTAAATTTGATCAGCTTACTGCACTGGACTTCTCTTGGCTCGTCGTGTCCTTAAAAAGCTTGAAATGGATGAGGAGTATGAGGGGAATGTGGAGGTATCTATGAATTTTTTATACTCTATCATCTATATCTTTCTCTCATTCTTTGTAAATTAATTGGTTGTATCCTTTTTATCAGGCTACTGGAGAGGATTTTTCAGTGGAGCCTGCTGATACCAGGAGACCATTCCGTGCTCTTCTTGATGTTGGTCTTATTAGGACCACAACTGGAAATCGTGTCTTTGGTGCACTTAAGGTACTCAATAATTGTAGTGAAATATCATATCGGTATGTTCTTGTTTTAACATCGATCAAAATGAATAACTGTGATGGTTTTACAGGGAGCTCTCGATGGGGGCTTGGATATTCCTCACAGTGACAAAAGGTTTGCTGGTTTTGATAAGGAGAAGAAGGATCTGATGCTGAGGTTCACCGCAAATACATCTTTGGTGGACATGTTGCTACCTATATGAAGGCATGGGCAAAGACTTTATTTAGTACCTTATTGTTGTAGGTTTTTAGGGCAATATTAGAAGTTTTCTGATATTTGTGAGATAACATATTTAATATTTACTATAGACTTTGATGGAAGATGAACCAGAGAAATACCAGTCACACTTTAGTGAATATATCAAGCGAGGAATAGAGCCTGATGGACTTGAGGAGCTGTACAAGAAGGTTCATGCTGCCATTCGTGCAGATCCAACTGCAAGAAATCAGAGAAGCAGCCACCAAAGGAACACAAGAGGTAAATCATCATGATATTTGAGAATCAAACTAGATCCTAGAAATAGTATCTATTCATGTGCTATTTATCTAGAATGTGCTGATATATTTTGTTTGACATTTAGAAATTTGGTTTGATACATTAGCCCAGCTATTACTGATTGGAGCAAGTTCCTGAGAGTATTTTTTTGCATCTTTCTGCAGGTACAACCTGAAGAAGCTTACCTATGAGGAGAGGAAGGCTAAGTTGATTGCACGCCTGCAGGCTCTCACCTCTGCTGCTGAAGGTCCTGATGATGATGATGATGAGTGAAAGTTCATTGTCAATGCAGTGCCATTGGTGCATAAGTAGAAGCTCTCTTAATTTGCGTTTAGAGAATCATTTTCATGAAACTTTATCTGCTCGTATGTTCATTTTCTAGGTCACAAATTTTGGATACTTTTGGATTTGATGAGCCTTATACTTGGTCAATTTCTGTTAGCCTGGATTGATGTGTTTTACCTTACTTTTATGGTTCACCACAAGATAAATTCATTACCGTAAAATCAGCCTGTGTTAATGTGCTATACTAAGTTGTGATTATGTCTGATACATGCATTTGGTTCAATCATTGTGCGGTTAGAAATTTTTAAAGTTCATGCATTATATTTTAAACCAACATGTAAGAAATGATTAAAGTTCATGCATTATTCTTTAAGCCAACATGTAAGCTTGTGTTTTACCTTACTTTTAGCGCTAAGGTTGCATTGATCTTAATTGAACGTCCTATCTATCACCACCAGACTCTTGTTTCACCGAGCAAAACTACTACAAAATTTCTTAGTGTACTGAAATTGATATTCCCATTAGTTTTGAGAGACGCTGACCAGTACAAAGTTATTATTTTCCATGGCTCCCCTGCAATCACCGAAGGCCAAACCATAATTAATCCTGAGCTTCTGTTGAACTTAATGAGAATGGCTACATTCTGTAAAGCAGATTCTCTACCAATAAAAATTATAATGTGGTCTCGTAAGCTTTCACTTGGGATGATATTATATGCCTACTCCCCAACTCATTGAGTTTCTTCTCTTTGATAGCTGATAAAACTAAGGATGACAATGGGCACATGTTCGGCACTGTATTATAGTGCTAGTTTTCATATCTACGTTTTTAAAAAATAGTGTGTATATTCTTAATACTCATCTCCTTATCCATAAGGCACATTGTTGACACTTTAATTTGACTAGTTGAAAAAGTAATTAGCCAAATAGCTAAGCTAGCCGTTAGTTGGGTTGCTGGTTAGCTGAACTACAAATTAGCCGATGGAAGTGGAGGCTAAATGAGCCGTAGCCAAGTCTTCCAGTTAGCCGTTTCAATTAGCCAAGGTGAGGGTTAGCCACGGAAGGATTTAACCGTTGGACATGGAACTCAACCGTCAGCCGAATGGGGTATCTTTTCATTGAAAAAAAAAATCAAATATACCATTTGGTAACCGTTGGAATGATAAGACTGTTCATAAAATGTGATAGACTGGGTAAAAGATAATGGAGGTTCTCTCATAACTGTTTCCTAACTTTTAGGGATGTGGATAAGAAATTGTTTCATTTGTTCCCTAACAAATCAACTGGTAAAAACAAGGTATATGCATCAAGGGTGGCTGATATGGCGTCCAAATGGATCATACGACCAAGATTACATCAATATTGGATGATTAGCTGGAGAGGAAGTACAGATTACCCATGCTATTGTTGTCTGCCAACACTCCTCATCATTCAGAACATGAGAAATAATGGGTTTAGAATGTGATGGATAGATTTAGTGGGGATAATCTCTTGTATTTTCTTATAAAAGGCAATTGTATAGAATGAAAATGACAACACCTAACTCATCGATACCAATTTTATACTTTTTCAGCTATTTTATTGGCTTTACAACTTCTCTTTATAGTTCAGTCGTTTACAACAAGTCTTTACATCTTTTCTTATTCATTCAACCATTGCCTTTCTTTATGCAATTTCCCTAGGAGTAGTGCTAGCATAGTTACCACTTTTCTACGGCTCCAGAAAGCTATTTGGAGTGTGGACTGAGAACCCAACAGAGGAAACCTAACCTCTTCATCAAGTGAAACGCATGTTTGGGAATCACTAAAGTTGATGTATTAGTTGTTCACATGACTGATTTTGTCAATTAATCGTTATCCATTTATGACTATTTCATTTTTGAGCCAACACACCTCTATGCTTATGCATCCCTCATTACCTGCACTTTATTTAATGTACAATTAATAAATAATAAGAAGAATATTAATTAAAAAATATAACTCATTTGAAAAATTACTCAAAATTCCAAATATGCTTAGACAAAATAACAACAAACTTTTGTTGGCCAAACATACGTTTGGAACTCTCCAACTGTAAAACAACAGGCTTTACATTTATTTTACGTAATCCTTTCCTCCACTGGCCCCATCATTTAGCATCACATATCTGTTCACTTTTGCAGATTTGGTTTGGGATAATGCTAATAGGTTTATCTGTTTAATTTATAATTAATTGATCAAGAATTAATCACTGAACACAATGAAAAATTTTCAGTAATTTTCCTTGTTACTGCTGAAGATCATAACCAGTTAAGCGATCAAACAAGAACTATCAAGGAAGCTTCTTTTACTGAAACCTTTTTTAGAGGTAGGGAAAAGATGGGAAAAAAGTGATATGGAACTTAACATCAACATCCATGATGAGAGATCTCTTCTTGCTTTGGCAGGTCATTTTATCACACACTTGAGGATGATTGTGACTTTCTTGAGCTAACTTCAATAGTGACCTAATTTTACTAGTCAGCCATGGATGGGTCATGGGTAAGCATTAGAAAGTACTTTCAACAAGCCATTTTGCTCAAGCAGAGTAGATAATGACATGTTAAGCATGAATAAAATAATGCTTCATCTTGAGGAGTGCTAGTTAATTATAATTTGTTGAAAATAAGTTATGGGTTTAGCTTACTCAGTTACACTACAGCAAATTATTAGTATAACAACACAAGAAGCCTAACAGTCATCACAGAAAAAGTCTTTATGTCATCAGCAATAGAGGATAGGATTATATGATCAAATCCTATCCTCTATTATCAGTTTTGGCCGACACCCCAGAATAAAGATGAATACCGGAAAAGGCTTCATAAAACAACCCATCCATCTTGGCAACCTATTCAAACCACTTACAGATCTAAAACATTAATGTCAGCGAACAGAGGGTAACACCATCCACTGCAACATGTTGAACTAAACCCATTCGCATATATAATTTCATGTTATGATGAAGGTTACAAAAATTTACAAGGTCATTCATTCAAATAGATCCATAGTAATTACCTATGCTCAAAAAGCTAATTCATAGATAGATGGTTCACATCACACTGTTGTTGTCCATACGGCGGTTCAATCAATTCAGAAGTTATTCTGTCAAGATGAATGATCAAGAGCTTTCAAGTCTCATGGACAGCGGAAAAATCAAGTCTCCCCAACCCCAAGCTTCTGGCTTCTTGAATGCCTACAAACAGAGTTCACTTTTAGCATAGCACCTTATGTCTTAACACCAAACATAATAGATCAGAAAGAGAAGTGATCTGATCCTTAGACTAGGTGAGGTTCATTCTTCATTGGCAATCTGAATATTTTATTATCACCAGGCTTACACAACTACTTACACAACTTTACTACACAAACTGCAGATGTAGCTTTATCCAAGTTTAACAGAGAAAAAAATGTGTTTTCATGGGGTTACTTATTTAGACACAGTCATGTCAGTAGTTTGTGCACGACTTATGATTATTCACTGGGATACCAGTCATGTGAACTAAAGAAGGATTTTCTGATTGTCTCATTTTTTGGCACGGAAAGAAAATATGATAAAAATAGTATTACCTCATTTGCAGCAGCTGCTACAGGCATTGGTACAGCATTTTCATCTCCAAGGGCAAGAGCTAATCTCATGTCCTTCTGCTGATGTTTCAGTGGAAAAGCTGGGGAGTAAATGTTTTTCAGCATTGTGGGTCCTTTCAATTTAAACATGGCGTTACTTATGGCAGCAAGATCCTGCAAAAAGATACCCCAATTATTCTTAGAATGATAATAAAAACTACCAACAAGAATCCTCCTCATCACAATAACCTACCAGCACATCAAGAAGAGTTCCAGGGTTCAAGCCACTTCTTTCAGCCAGTGTGAGTCCCTCAGAGAAAGCATTCATCATACTGTAACAGAAATAGCAGAGAATAACTAATATACATAACAAGACAGAAAATAAGGACATTCTAGGTTTAGAGAAAAGGATATTTTTATTGTATGTAATTACTGAAAATTACAAAAGGAATTTATAGCCAGAATTGGTTACAAAATAATAACCATTCTGCTACAAATCAAGAGAAAATAAATCTGCTACAAATCAGGAGAAAATAAATCTGCTACAAATCAGGAAAAAATAAAAAAAGGACTATCTAGCAGAATCTGAAATTAATTCAGATTTTATTCTATTTAAAAGATCCCTAAAAATCCTCTACCAAATAATTCCTTACTAACTTCAACACCCCCCCTCAAGTTGGTGCATAGATATCTATCATGCCCAACTTGCTTACAAGAAGTTCAAAGTTAGGTCGAAATAGCCCTTTGGTGAGGATATCTGCCACTTGTTGTGCAGTTGGAACAAATGGCATACAAATAGCTCCATCATCAATCTTCTCTTTAATAAAGTGCCTGTCAATTTCCACATGTTTAGTTCGATCATGCTGCACTGGATTTTGGGCAATGCTTATTGCTGCCTTGTTGTCACAGTATAGCTTCATTGGTAAGCTGATAGGCACACCCAATTCTTCTAGAACTCTTTTCAGCCACAACATCTCACAGACTCCTTGTGCCATAGCTCTATATTCAGCTTCAGCACTACTCCTTGCAACTACGTTCTGTTTTTTACTTCTCCATGTCACTAGATTACCCCATACAAAAGTGCAATAGCCTGATGTAGATCTCCTGTCAGTTATAGATCCTGCCCAGTCAGCATCTGTGTAGGCCTCAATTGTCTGCTGTGCTGTTTTTTTGAAAAACAGACCCTTGCCAGGTGCACTCTTTAAGTATCTCAGGATTCTGTACACTGCCTGAAGGTGCTCTTCATAGGGAGAATGCATGAACTGACTCACTAAGCTTACTGCAAACGCAATATCAGGTCTTGTATGTGATAGATAAATCAGCTTACCAACTAACCTTTGGTAACGAGAAGTGTCCACAACTTCACCCTTTTTGTCATCCCCAAGCTTTTGATTAGGATCAATAGGGGTATCCGCTGGTCTGCAACCAATCATTCCAGTCTCCTTAAGTAGATCAAGAACATACTTTCTTTGAGAGAGGACAATTCCTTTCTTTGACCTTGCAATTTCCATGCCTAGGAAGTATCTTAAGGACCCCAAGTCCTTAATTTCAAATTCTGCAGAGAGAGATTTTTTTAACCTGTTCATTTCTAACAAGTCATCACCGGTAATAATTATATCATCTACATATACAATCAATACAGCAACCTTCCCTTCAACTGAACGTCTTACGAACAAAGTATGATCTGCCTGTCCCTGTGTATAACCTTGGCCTTTGATAAATTGTGTAAATTTTTCAAACCAAGCTCTAGGTGACTGCTTTAATCCATATAGAGATTTCTTCAACTTGCATACTTTTGGATAACACATCTGCTCAAAGCCAGGAGGAGCATCCATGTATACTTCTTCCTCCAAGTCTCCATTGAGGAAAGCATTCTTCACATCCAACTGTTGTAGAGGCCAATCAAGGTTTGTAGCAAGAGACAAGAGGACTCTAACAGTGTTTAGCTTTGCAACAGGTGCAAAAGTCTCTGAGTAGTCTATGCCATAGGTCTGAGTGAAACCTTTGGCAACTAATCGGGCTTTGTACCTTTCAAGAGAGCCATCTGACCTATATTTTATTGTAAACACCCATTTGCATCCCACTGTTGTCTTTCCTCTTGGCAGCTCCACCATATCCCAAGTTTGATTCTTTTCAAGAGCTTTCATCTCTTCCAACACAGCCTCTTTCCACTCGGGAACCTTTAGAGCATCCTGTATATTATTTGGAATCTCCCTACATGACAGCTGTGAGGTAAAGGCACGAAAAGAAGGTGAAAGATTTTCATATGATACAAAATTGGACAGTGGATGTTTAGTACAAGACCTTACGCCCTTTCGAATAGCAATAGGGAGATCAGAATCATTTTTTAGGACTCCTGGACTCAAAGACAGAATCTGAACCAGAGTGAATTGATTGTGTAGTTTCAGGAACATCATTACTTGGGTCCTTGGACTCATGGTGGTGCTCGGGATCATTAGGCTCATTCCTTTGAGTAGTTTGCTTTCTTGAGTAGACAATGTCAACGCGTTTTGTGTTTTTGATTGGTACCTGTCTCAATTCCATTTGTTACAATAGGATTGTTATGGCCAGGCATCAAGTTTTCATCATTTGAGGAAGTTGATTCACTGTTTTCATTATTTAAAGGGAAAAAATTTGGTGAATCAGCAACATCAAGTTGAAAGTACTGAACTGAATCTTCAAATGTGCTCCCCCCCTGAAGATGAGGAGTAAAAAAAGGTTTTGATTCAAAGAAAGTGACATCCATAGTGACAAAAGTTTTTCTGGAAATTGGATCAAAACACTTGTATCCCTTTTGAGTGGGAGAATACCCAATAAACACATTTTTTGGCTCGAGGGTCAAATTTACTTTGGTTTTTGTCATGTATATGGACAAAAACAGTGCACCCAAATATCTTTAGGGGTAGGGAAGATGACAACCTATTAGTTGGGAAAAAACACAAAAACATATCCAGAGGAGTTTTAAAATTTAAAGTTTTACTAGGCATCCTATTAATTAAATAGGCTGCTGTCAAAACAGCTTCCCCCCAAAGGTAATTAGGAACCATATTTTGATAAGCAATGCTCGAGCCACTTCTAACAGGTGTTTATTTTTCCGTTCAGCCACCCCGTTTTGTTGGGGGGTATCAACACAAGAACTTTGATGTACAATTCCTTTTTCTATGAAAAACTGATTAAGATGTTTATTAAAGAATTCTCTGCCATTATCACTTCGAAAGATCTGAATTGTTTTCTGAAATTGTGTTTTAACCATTTCAAAAAAAAATTTGAAAACTGTTTGCACTTCAGATTTTTCCTTCAATAAATACACCCAAGTCAACCTAGAATGATCATCAATAAATGTGACAAACCAACGTTTACCCAAAGGTGTGGGATCACGACTAGGTCCCCAAACATCACTATGGATGATGGTAAAAGGGCTAGACGGTTTGTAAGGTTGAGATGGAAAAGAAGTGCGATGATGCTTAGCTAATTAACAAATTTCACATGTAAAGGAAGAAGTAGTTTTATTCTTGAAAAAATCAGGAAACAAGTATTTCAAATAATTGAAACTTGGATGGCCCAACCTATAATGCCATAACATTATTTCACTGTCCTTAGAAATAAGATTAGAATTCAGACAAGTACTCTGAGTTTGTCTACTCAAGTCACATCCATCTTCAAAGATATAGAGTCCGTCAATCTCCCTAGCACTGCCAATCATCCTCCCCGAATTCAATTCCTGAAATTTACAACATGAGGAGTCAAATATAGCATGACAATTCAGATCATGGGTAATTTTGCTAATGGACAGTAAGTTGCATGATAGATTGGGAACATGAAGAACATTTTGCAGAGTCAATGAGGGGATATAGGAACAGATCCAGTTCCGGCTATTGCAGAGAAAGACCCATCTGCAATTCTGATTTTTTTATTTCCTGCACAAGGACTATAGGAAGAAAACAATTTTGAGCAATCTGTCATATGAACAGTTGCTCCAGAATCAATAACCCAAGGAATTCTTGAATTTTTATTAATACTAAGGAGAGCAGTGGGAAGATGAGTACCTTTTTGGGCTAAAGAACTAGATGGGTTTACTGTCATTTTTGGAGAAAAAATTTTGTACAAGTGCTCTAGCTGTTCCCGTGTAAACAGAGTTGTTTCGGAAGTGGATGGTGGCTCGTTACTGTCATTAGAGAGAGTCTGAAAAGCACGACCTTCTCCATTGGATTTCTTTTTCCAGTTTGCTGGTTTTCCATGGATTTTCCAGCAAGTCTCCTTTGTATGCCATGGTTTTCTACAATGGTCACACCATGGTTTCTTTCGCTTATCTCCATCTTGATCAAATCCTTTAGTCACAAGGGCTGAACCCTCAGTATCCTGAATTGTGGGAAGTTCAGGAGTGCACAACATAATTCTTCTTCTAGATTCCTCTCGTCTAATTTCAGAGAAGACTTCACGAATGGAGGGTAATGGTTTTCTGCCCAGAATTCGTCCCGTACCCGTACCTCGTCCAAATTTCGATTAAGACCAGCAAGAAACATGTAACACGGTCATTCTCCTCCCTTTTCTTGAAACGAGCTGCATCCTTGGGATTTTCCCAATCATCCTCGTAACATTGATCAAGTTCTTGCCAAAGGGTCACCATCAGATTGTAATATGTGGCAACATCTTGGTCACCTTGTTTGAATTGCCAAATTCGCGTCTTTAAGTCAAATATTTGTGAAGAGTTTTCGAGGTCTGAATAACAGTCACGAACAGCTTCCCAAACATCCTTGGCTGTTGGTAGAAACAGATACGGTTTTCCAATAGTTGGCTCCATAGAATTAATCAGCCAAGCAATTATAAGGGAGTTTTCAGACTTCCACTTTGTCAAGGAAGGGTCAGTTTCTGCAGGTTGACTTGCTTCTCCATTTAGGTAACCTAGCTTACCCCTGCCTTCCATCACTAGCTTCACAGACTGTGCCCATTCAAGGTAGTTTTTCCCATTAAGCTTATGTACTGTGAGTTGCAAGTTCTGGTTTTGGGAAAGAGCCTCAACAGCGCCTGCTTGATTAGGTTGCTCATCTCTAGATGAGCCTGTCGAAGCTGTTGAAGGCCTCGGAGTGGCACCAGTCATCGCCGTTTTCACCATGGGAGGAAGAGGTACAGAGCACGAAGCTTTGATACCATCTAGGTTTAGAGAAAAGGATATTTTTATTGTATGTAATTACTGAAAATTACAAAAGGAATTTATAGCCAGAATTGGTTACAAAATAATAACCATTCTGCTACAAATCAAGAGAAAATAAATCTGCTACAAATCAGGAGAAAATAAATCTGCTACAAATCAGGAAAAAATAAAAAAAGGACTATCTAGCAGAATCTGAAATTAATTCAGATTTTATTCTATTTAAAAGATCCCTAAAAATCCTCTACCAAATAATTCCTTACTAACTTCAACAGACATGCAATCCATTCGACTAGCAACCAAATAAGAAATACTAATGTGCAATCTGGATGAGTCTTTCTTGTTTGCTGATTCATATAATGCTATAAACAGAAGTTGCGGGCAAATCCCCTTTCCCGTTCCAAATAAAAAAGGAATAGAAGGAAAAAAAAGGAGGAGGAAAAGATTACCTGCCCATTATCATATTAACGACAAGTTTCATTTTTGCACCATTTCCAACCTCACCCAGAAAGAAAGACTTCTTCCCGAGTATATCAAATGCTGGAAGTGCTTCCACATACAATGCCTACATATCAATCAAATCAACCACTGAAATTCAATATACAGGAAGACATGATGCATGCTTATACCTTATAGTTTTACATTTTCCTCAAAACGGATTAGTTCATAACTACGAATCTGCATGAGAGCACGTATTCATGTGATTGTATCAACGAATCTAACTTCATAACTATGTACCCAAACCCAATTTCAATAGATAACTGATCACCATGTAGTTGTTGAAAGTATATAAATAATGTCTAGATCCATTGTATAAGCTAAACAAATCATGTAATTACAATAATTAGTGTTAACTTAGAGAGAGTGAAAAATGTGGGAATGAATATTTACTTACTATAAAAATAATAGTTACAGAGTATATATACAAAACCACACATGGGCTTATGAGCCTAATATACTAATATACATCAACACTCCCCCTCAAGCTGGAGCATATAGATTATATGCACCAAGCTTGTTACAGATAAACTCAATTCGGGGTCTCTAAGAGACTTAGTAAAAATTTCAGCTAGTTGTTCATTAGAACTAGTGTAACTAGTGACAATACATCCAAAGAGAACCTTTTCTCTAATAAAATGACAATCCACTTCAATGTGTTTAGTCCTTTCATGAAACACCGGATTGGAAGCAATATGAAGAGCAGCCTGATTATCACGAAGCAACTTCATCTGTGAGACTTCTGTAAATTTCAATTCATGGATTAGTTGCTTGATCCAGATAAGTTCAGAAGTGACTAAGGCCATGGCACGATACTCAGCCTCAGCACTAGATCTAGCTACCACTTCTTGCTTTTTATTCTTCCAAGAAACAAGATTACCTCCCACAAGAACACAATCCTGAGGTAGAACGCCTATCAGAAGGGGATCCAGCCCAATCAGCATCTGTGTAGCCAATCACCTGGGAGTGGCCTTTATTCTCATACAATAATCCTTGACTTGAGATCCTTTGACATACCTCAAAATACGAATAGCTGCATCCCAATGACTATCACAGGGAGATTGAAGAAATTGACTCACCACTGAAACAGGAAAGGAAATATCTGGACGGGTGATAGTGAGATAATTTAGTTTGCCAACTAGTCTTCGATACCTGCTTGGATCAGTCAATGGCTCCCCCTGATTAGGAAGAAGTTTAATATTGGGATCCATAGAAGTGTCAATCGGTTTGCAATTTGACGTACCAGTCTCCTCAAGAATGTCCAACACATACTTTCGTTGAGAAACAACACTACCACAGTTAGATTGAGCCACTTCAATGCCTAAAAAGTATTTAAGCAAGCCCAAGTCCTTGGTTTGAAAGTGATGGAATAAGTGTTGTTTCAGCTTTTCAATGTCACCTTGATCATCTCTAGTTATGACAATCATCAACATAGACAACCAAATAAATACATTTTTCCTGAGGATTATGTCTATAAAAGACTGTATGATCAGAATCACATCGAGACATACCAAAATCCTGAATGACAGTGCTAAATCTTCCCAACCAAGCACGAGGAGATTGCTTTAAATCATAAAGAAAGTGACAAAGTTTACAAACTAGATTAGACTCCCCATGAGCAACAAAGCCAGGCGGTTGCTCCATATAAATCTCCTCATGAAGCTCTCACCATGAAGGAATGCATTCTTGATATCAAGCTGAAACAAGGGCCAAGAGCGCATGGCAGCCATGGCCAAGAATAAACGTACAGCTGACATCTTAGCAACAGGAGAGAAGGTATCTGTGTCATCTTGGCCATAAACCTGAGTGTATCCTTTAGCAACAAGACGGGCCTTAAGTCAATCAACCTGACCATCAGGACCAACTTTAACAATATAAATCCAACACAAGCAACGGGAGTTTTACTAGAGGGACCAACTCCCAAGTACCATTAGTATTAAGTGCAATCATCTCATTTCCTGACGCCATCTTGGATGTGAGAGCGCTTCTGTGGTGGAGTTAGGAATAGAGACAACAAAAAGAAGAGAGGAAAGCACAATACGGAATAGACAAGCGATCGTAACGAAGAAATTATAAAAAGGGTGAGGATTCCGAGTGGAACAAGTACCTTTTCTAATGGCAATAGGGAGATGATCACTAGACGATTGGTCCGCAATAGGAATAGATGTTGGAGCAGGAAGTGAGTCTCGAGGGACTGCATGATGAGCACCACCTGTTGTGCGATCCCTGCGATGATAAACCGTAAGGGTCTAAAAGGAGTAGAAGACGTGAGTTCAACAGGTGTGGCAGAGTCAGATGACAAGAGAGGAGTAAAGTGAGGAAGTGGCAAAACTTCTGCTATGGATTGAGACAGTAGGGGAGGATGTGATGATGAAGGATAAAATGGGGAAGACTCAAAGAAGGTAACATCAGCAGAGAGATAATACCTGTGAGTATCTGGAGAGTAACATTTATAACCTTTTTGAACACGGGAATATCCAAGAAAGATACATTTGATTGACTTGGCTGACAATTTGTCTAATCCAGAAGTCATGTTATGAACAAAACAAACACACCCAAAAATGTGTGGGTAAGAGCATATAACTACTGCTTAGGAAACAATATGGAGTAAGGAATTTCATGGTGTAGAACAGATGAGGGCATACGATTAATTAGTAACAAGCAGTAACAACAGCATCCCCCAAAAACGAGTGGGAACATTATGAAGTAAAAGGGTTCGAGTTGTCTCAATCAGATGCCGATTCTCTCGTTCAGCAACCCCATTTTGTTGAGGGGTATAAGCACATGAAGACTGGTGTATAATGCCCTGAGAAGACATAAATTGAGTGAAAGCTGTGGAAAAATACTCATGTGCATTATCACTTCGTAGTACTTGAATATGTGTATGAAATTGATTTTTAATTTCAACACAGAAGTTCTGAAAAATGGATAAAACTTTGGATCGACTTTTCATTAGATATAACCAAGTACAATGAGAATAGTCATCAATAAAGGTTACAAAATACTTAAACCCCAACATGGAGACAACACGACTAGGACCCCAAACATGAGAATGAACTAAAGCAAAAGGGGACGCGGCCCGATCTGTGACACGCTTAGGAAAAGACTCCTAGACTGTTTACCCAGTTGACATGACTCACAATTAAGACCAGACAAAGTGGAAAAATTAGGAACCATCTTTTGCAGTTTAGATAAACTTGGATGACCCAAACGGTTGTGAAGAAGCTCGGGAGATGAAGCAGTGGTGCATGCAACAGATGGTGCCAAAATGATACAGACCCTGCGACTCACGTCCTGTGCCAATCACCTGTCCCTTACTGCGATCCTGAATAACAACAGAATTATGAGAAAAAGTGATAGAGCAATTTAAGGTACGAGTCACGACTCAACAGAATGAGATCTAAATGGGCCACTTCGGAATATAAACACAGTATCCAAAGAACAAAAGGTAAAGGATTGGCACTACCTACTGCAATAGAATCTGTTTAGAGCCATTAGCTTAAGGTGACTGAAGGCAGAGAGTTGGGATAAGTAACATGAGAAAGTAAAAAAGGAATTACCAGAGATGTGATCAGAGGCGCCAGAATCAAGGACCAAGGGCCCAAAGAAGACTGGGACACACACAAATGAATTACCAGGATGAGTAACAGGTGCACTGGATGAGGATGACTGTGTGATGCACGGTACCTCAAATAGTCGTCATAATCAGTCCCAATAAGAGTGACAGACTGCTGCACTGGAAGGTCCCTTGGCGGCTCAGGTAAGGTGTCATCAATATGAGCAAGATTAGCCCAAGGAGGACGACTGTAACTTGAAGCACTTTTCCTTAGTGTGTCCCCATTTATGACAATAAGTACATTTAGGCCGAGATGTCTTTACTACCTCTCGATATGGGCCACCTTGTTCTTCCCCACGGCCATGCTGAGCATTGTTCGAAATTAAGGCTGAAGTGTCAGGTGCAGGACCAGAAGGAGGGATAGAGGCTACACGAAGAAGCCGGAGAAGACCTCATCCAATGTGGGAATACTCGAGCTAGCAAGAATTTGATCCCTCACAGATGCAAGATCAGCGTTCAGTATGGCCAAAGTACACACATAAAGAACTTATCTCGTTGAGCGAGGTCCTCAGCAACAGTTTTTCCAGCAAGTAAGAGAGCATTGTACTCAGCCTTGATGGATGATGTGGCCAACAATTTCAGAAACAGTCATACTCTGTTGGCGAGAATTGATTAACTTCTCAACAACAGAGTATAAACACAGAATGTCATTGGTGTAAAGAGATTTGGCTTGAGTCCATAAATCATAGCAGGTGTCAAAGTTGGTGTAGATGTTGTGAAGAAGGGATCAATAGACTGCCATAGTAGAGTGCATAGTAAAGCATCGGTCTTCTCCCAATTTTCCTTATCTTCATTCACATTTTCAAGCTTAGTGTAAAGATGTTTCTTCAACCCTTGTCCAATACACCATTTCCCACTGCCTTGGACCATGAAAGATAATTAGAGGAGCCCAATAATTTTTCTGTTGCAATGGCTGGTGTGGATGTGAAGACACCCGAAAAGGTCCGGAATTGGTGGAAGACTTTGAGGTGAAGAAGGAAAAAAAATTAAAAAAGGAAATTCATTTATTAGCTTTATTAACAATGAATAATAATGAAAAGACTTTGTTTCTTCGCAAGAATACATATCCATATCAAATTAATCGAAATGTCAAAAGCGTAACACGTCTTTTTATTGACATTCCTTATTTTGGTACTAAAAAGGTTTCTTGTTTTTATCCTCATGAATCGGATAATACTATGCTATTTTCTATGCTTGTATTAGGACTATTTACTTTATTCGTTGGGGCTATAGGAATTTCTTTCAGTCAAGAAGGAATGGATTTGGATATATTATCAAAATTGTTAGTTCCATCCATAGAACTTTTACATCAAAATTCAAATAATTCCGCGGATTGGTATGAATTTTTGACAAATGCACTGTTCTAGGGTTTTTAGGGCTCTAGATACCATGTTAACTTAGAGAGAGTGAAAAATGTGGGAATGAATATTTACTTACTATCAAAAATAATAGTTACAGAGTATATATACAAAAACCACAAATGGGCTTATGGGCCTAATACATCAACAATTAGGATACTTGCGATCTTTTAGCTCCATTATGTAATTTAGACTGATGGATTTCATCATTTTTTTTGTCTTAACATGGTATCCAGAGCCTAATGAGAGACAACCCTCATTCATGCACACTGCAACCCCTATGGACCTATTGCAACCTATTAAAAATTGTTTTGGAAAATTGTGTTTGGCACCAATCTTTGTACTTTAGCAAGGCTAGGACCCCTAAATGTTAAGATTTGTTGAGCATAAAAGGCACGAGCATTGTCCATGCATCAAGCCCAAAGTACTCTTGCATGAGGGGGCATATTAGAAATGTAATAAAAACACCATTCATGAGTTTCAACTTTTAATCTGATAGTTTAAGCTTTTGAGATGGTCTATAATAGTTCTCTTTACAATGATGCGTTTTAAAATGGACTGGCAGAACTCTCACGATATTTTCGAGCTTTTTGATAGAACTTGTGGCTACTGTCGATAGCTATTTGGATAATAATAAGTTAATAACCAACTGATGTTTCCAAAATTTAAAGATATTAACTCCACATCATCTGATTGCATTTTACAACTCTAAATACTGCTCAATATCTTCAATGGACTCCAGTGTATTAAGTTTTGGGAACTCAACATAATACTTTAGAAGGTGATATAACAAACATATATTCATTGAAAGGTTTGAAGATGTTGATGATATGCTAAAGCACCTTATACATGCTATACTCCGAAAGTTTTAAGACATGCAATCATGTCATAAATGGAGAGGAAAGATGCCACAATAATTCAACTCACTCAAATAGTTAAAAGTGCAGCAGAACAGGATGCAAGCACGATGACTAAACATTTTCCATTTGTTACATTTAAAAATACCTCATCCCCAGCAGCAAGTATTACTAGTTGACCATCTTCTGCAGGCTTCTTGCTACCCGAAACAGGAGCTTCAATGAAGTTACCACCTTTTGCTTTGATTGCCTGTAGAAATCAGGTCTTTCAATGGCAATTTATCTTTAAGGTCTTCTTTCCATTTCCATTTGAAAAGTTGATTATATAAAATGCAAACAACCAGCTTATGCTTATAGCATGGACAAGCAAATATATGATACTACAGTGAACCTTTGATTCATATACACACCATATAGCTAAAGAGTAGTCGATACCCAACTTCTTTTTTGGGTAAAACACTTAACAGCATATTATTCAAACATTCCACAGCAATAATCTAAGAATGTAGAGCATAGTCTTTCCATTCCTGTTTATGAGATTAGTAAAGCTTAACTTCATACTCAAGTATTCTTCATCCAAACAGAAATCCTCAGTACTGTAGACTTCCAAACTGATAGGACTGGTATAGCAGAACAGCAGAACTAGTTAAAAGAGGATGAACAGAGAAGTGGATGATCTTATTGAAGATAATAATTCCAAATGCCTGGATAAGCCAAAGAATACAATTTCTCAGGGTATTCGAAAGACCCTGATCTCTCCTCAATCTACTTGTAGACTCACCAAAAAGACTCCTTACCCTGTGTTGCTGCTTCCCTATATAGCTGCAACTTTGACTAACTCTTAACTGACTAGTAACATATTTACATTTAAGTTATATTGAGTAGGGTCCTATCCCCTGCTGCTCCCCTCTTTTGCTTCCTCACATGGACCCTCCTAACCACAGGTCTACTATCACCAACAATACTAAACTTCTTTAGAGAAACATTCAATGGCCACATTCTTAACAATGACCACAATAACATAATTATAATTAGATAAAAATTTGTGATCCTTAATAAACATCCTCATCACGAAAAAGTATTACAAACTAGTTTCCTTTATTCATATTTCAATCTAGGGAAAAAAGAGAAGACAGGGGATTTTGGCAATATTTCTTGGCTATGAAATACATAAATCAAAGATGTTTAAGGGTTGAGGATGACATGAAATACAAAACAGAAATAATATAAATTTTCACAAGAAATACCTCAAACAATATGAGAAATGAAGTCCGGCAACATTAGCAGATTCAATTTCTTTTTCATTTACAATTTTCTCTTTAACAACATCGAGCAATAGAAAATTTTAGAAAAGTAGCTTCAGACATGACCAAATTTTACATAAATCAAAAGCAAAATAATTCTCAAACACTAAACTGAGGAAAGAACTTTAAATGAATTTTAATTTTTAAACGAAGGGGAAATACATTTTAAGCATCACAGGGTATACCAACCTCAGATATCTTGATAGATGTATCAGAATCAACTGTTGACATGTCAATATAACCTTTTCCATTAATTTGCTCAAGAACACCATCTTTATCAAATACAACCTATGAAATCACAACAAAATAATTCAAGTAAGACCAAATAAAGAAGTTCCATGTCAAAAGTAATATTCACAGCCACTGACCGATAAAGCAGCTGAAGGATCAGATAACATTGCAATTGTATACTTGCATTTCTTGACTACAGCTGCAGGGGTTTCTCCAACTGAAGCACCATGTTCCACGAGTTCATCACACTACAATTAGAGGAAGCAAAAGACAAGCATTAGGATTATTATCAGAGTTCAGGGCACTAGACCACTGCAGAGTATACAATCAAAAGTTGGTATGGCTCCAATTGAGAGCTTAAATGCAAGGAAAGAATAGAAATGTTATAAAATTGAGATTCGAGACTACAAGCTATATTTTCTCTCTATTAAGGTTTTCAACAGAATGCACAAATTTCCATCCATCCCATCTGATATTATCATGTAAATCTAGAATGGTTGCTAAGTTGCTTTAAAAATGCTTAGAATAATGGCTCAGCATATAACTTTATAGATATCTTCCTTGAAGTATGATGATGGCACAAGAGAACAAAACTATTCTATAGAACCCAAAAACAAAAATGCACAAAATAGTAGGAAAAAAAACGATTTTTTTCACACCACATCCCTTTACACCTTACAACCCTATCTGTATGATTAAAAGGGGAGAGGGAAACCTGAAACCATGATAAGCAACCAACATTATTGAAAGAAATCATCAACACAAGCTGAGAACCAAGAATAGGGTCGTTCCATCCCATGATAGTGAAAACTAAGAGGGTGAAAAACAACTAGGATAATCAATAGGGAAGGCAGGGGTACCTTGGAGCGTGTCCTGTTCCAAACAGTGACCTTGTAGCCATGGCGTAGCAGGTTCATTGCCATAGCCTTACCCATTATCCCCAGACCCAAGAACCCCACCTCCATATCTCTCTCTCTGCAATTCACTTTTGATCTCTCACAGTCTCACTACTATCTTCTTCCTCTCAATTTCTCAAGCCCCTTCCTTTATACGGACAATAATAATTATCAATATCAATAAATAAATCATATATTTTGAAGTGATCCTTTCTTTCAGTAAGAAAATGGCAAAAATAATCACGCATCATTTTAAATAAGTATTTGATTTAATTTAATTTAATAGCTGCTTGCTTATACTCCCTCCCGTCTTAAATATAAGCAAAAAAAAACTAACTCACGCTAATTAAGAAATGTTAGTTAACTTCATTAAATTTTATTGATGTCATCTAAAAACGAATCGTATTCTCTAAATTACCCTTCATAGGAGACTCCAATTTATTGAAACTTGTTCCAAGTGGAAACACTCTACGTGGTTCATTAAATAAGGTCATTGGATAGAACAAATTGAATTTAAGTAAATGATATTTTAATCCGGGGTCATTAAATAAGGTAAAGTTAGTTAAAATTTACCTATATTTTAGACCAATACAAGTGAATTTTTTGTTGGTTATATTTGAGCTCAGGAGTAATTCAGTTCAATTAGAATGTTATAGAAATCGAAGTGTGTTTTTATTTTTGAGGAAAAAATGTGTATAGAAAATAACTACACGTCACTATCACCAAATTATCATTCTGAATTAATTAATGTCGATGATAACAATCTTGAAAATAAATTAAGTTGAAATTTGTATTGAGAATTTCAGCTAACAATACAGGGAGAGGACAGTTTTATATCATTTCCATCTAATTTTATCAAATTATACATCAAACGGATCCTTAATATTTCACAAAAAAAAAGATAAGTATAAATAAAATATAATGCAGGGACTGCATGAGATGGGTAGCGTTATCATTTTATTTATTTATTTATTTTGCTAATTGCGCTTGTTATTTATTTATTTATTTATTTTATATTATATTATGCTTTTTTTTAACATATTTTTTTTAGTGTTATGTCATTTTGTTTGTTTTATTTGGCCAAAACAGATAGGGGAATTTTGATTGGTAGGAAGCAAAGGAAAGGAGCGCTTCCACATGACTCTCCGCCATTGATTCTGTCCTTCCGCCGATATGGGGTACCTTGTTTCATATCAGATCAGTTTGATTTTTCTTTGGTAACAAAATATTTAGGGGAAGGAATAGTGCACCAATCTAATGTACTCATAAAATTATATTATCAGTTTTCATAAAATCAGTCTAACTTTTAAAAATGATTTTATTATTAAAATAAAAATTATTAATTGCATCAAGCCATCAAACCACCATAGTGGTGTTTAGGTAAAACTTTTAAAAAGTGAGGACTCTATAAATCCAACATTTGAACTTATAGGTAAAATGGTAAAGGTTATTTCATCAAAACTTTTATATATTATTTTTCCAATATTTTTTATAATATTCATTTTCATATTCATCATCATATAATTTTATTTAATGCTTCTTTTTCTTTTCCTTTTATCTCTTGTTATTATAAAAAGAGAAACTTCTAATGTCAAACATTACGGGTGTTGTATCATGGCTCAGTTTTGTAGCATTAGCTATATTATTAAAATATTTAAGAGTCCAGATTGAATATTTGATGTTTGTTGAACTCATCATTTAAAAATTTCCATAGGTCTTTTCGTGTTTTTAAAAATTTAAGTGATATTGCTATATAACACTTCTTATTTTTTGACTTCTTATTTTTTGAAGTATTTGAAATCATACAATTTTTTTGGTCGAATTTGCTTCTCTGATCGAACTGATGCAATTTATATTATGCCACTAATACATGGATTATTTGGACCGTCAATGATTGGGACTTGGGTGTCGTGCATCGACCAATTTGAACCTATATTTAATTTTTTTAATTTTTTATTAATTTTTTATTTAATAATGATAGGTTTGAGTTATGTAAGGGCAAATGACTACAATTTATTAAATTGTAATGTGTAACATCCCGCAAAATTAGAAGTTTTAATAACCCTTTAGGCTAAAAATAAGATAATTGTGTATTGGTAATTAAAGGTTGAAAGTGAATTATAGAAACTAAGTTAAAATTCCATTCAGGTTAAAATGTAGAGTTTTTGGTTGCTGGTAATCGATTACAGAGGATCTGTAATCGATTACCCGAGAGCTAGTTTTTAGGTAATCGATTACTCACAGGGTTGTAATCGATTACCTGAGGGATGAGTTTTTGGTAATCGATTACCAAGGGTTGTAATCGATTATCAGATTCCCAGAAACGCTTTTTAGTGTATTTTTTACCTCTGGTAATCGATTACAGCATTACTGTAATCGATTACCAGCTGTCCAGTATCGAGGCATGCAAAAAACCAGATTTTCTAAGTTCTCTTTCCCCTTTCACGAACCCTAGAGAGAGAGAGTAAGTTAGAGAGAGAAACGCTAAATTGAAAGCTTTGGAAGGTATTTGAAGCTAGAATTCATCAAAAGGACATTCAATTCATCAATTCCTCTTGAGAATTTCAAGAAATTGGTGAGTATAACTCACACTCACGCTCACATCTTTCTCTTACTTTGATTTCTCCCCATTGTATGAACCCTACTCTTTTGATTCCGTTTCTATATGTATATTGTAGTTGGATTGATGATGGTTGGGTAAGATTGATTAGTTTGATCGGTGATTTTCGTTGAAAACCTTAGGATAACGAGATTACGAGATTTGCAAAATGCTCAATGTATGAATCCTACCCCTTGATTCCCTTTCTACATGATTAAATTGAATGGAATTATGATGATTGCAATGGGATTGAGTATATTATGCTTGGAATCGATTGTAAAACTATTGAATTTCGAAGTTACGAAACTTACGAAAGTCTCGAAACACTCGAAATGTTCGAAAATCTAGTTTTGACTATCGATTCATGTATACCGGTTTCGACCGTGAGTTAATTCAAGCCGGCCTTTGCGCTGTGAGTTAAGAAAACTAAGTAATTATATGAAAATTTGACTTCGGTCCAGTAATGGGTGGGATACGTCCCCGGGAAAGACGTTTCCCGTAGTCTGAGCTCAGTTCTAACTCCAATTTAAGTGAAAACATCATGCCTGCTAAGTTTAGCACTGAGTTGCATTTTTATTCCTTTAATTGATTTAGATATTATGTTAAATGTTGCAACATCTTCTTTATTGATGAGTGTTGAATTGAGGTATATTGATTTGGTGTTGATCTTTTTGTACATTGCATATGCATGGTTATATTTCACTGAGACATTAGTCTCACCACGCGTTTTGTGGATATAATCTAGGTGTGCAGGTACCCCTGGTGGAAATAAGTGAGTTTAGAGTCAGAGTTGATGTTTTTAGACTGCTTTCTCTTTTGGATTGTATCTATAAAGTAGTACCTTAGATTTTGTGAAGTTGTTAAGTTGTAGCCTTCGGGCCTGATGTATATATGTTTATACCTATCTTATGAAGCTTGTAGATTTGTATTATGGACTTTTATTATGTAAATAAAGTTTAAGTTATTCACATTTTGTATAAGTTTGTTTGACACTTATGTAAATGTGAGGTTTGATATTCAGAATTGTATGTTGTAATTTCGAATTTTCAGAATTTAGTTTCCAACGGACTAAGTTTTGGATTTAGAAATTAGGGCGTTACACAATGCAATGTAGTTTATGCATGATTTTAAAAATATGCACATTTTAGTCAATTTTGGACCAAAAAATAATTTTAATTATTCTTTAGTAAAAATGTTGTTACATTAAATGAAAATCACATTTGAACGAAAAAATATGAAGAAACCATCTTTGGCTCTCCTAATGTGTGAGAATGGTGTGAGATTCCCAAAATTTAAGTTTAGTGCATTTTTTTGATGAAAAACTATTGCTAATTCAATTAAAATCATCTTTATACTAAAAAAATGCCAAAATACTATTTTGGTCTTATAATAGGTGGGTAATGACGTGGGATGCCCATAATTTTAATTTGATAAAATTTGGACAAAAATGATTTTTAATGGAATTTATTAATGAAAAATGTTGTTAATTCAATTAAAAATCACTTTTGTACGAGAAAATTTATAAAAAACAGTTTTGGGTCCTATATTACGTGGGAACTGTGTTTGATGTCCAAAATTTAAATTTGGTGAATTTTAAACAAAAAATGTTAATTTTGGTGATCTTTTTAATGAAAAAATTTGTTAATTAATTAAAATCACCTTTACATTGGAAAAATTTGCAAAAATTACTTTTGGGTCCCTCTGGCGTGTGCCTTACATTGGATATGAATGTTGAGTCATGAGTGGATTGGTGAACATGAATGCTTGACATGTTTAAGGTAGAGAGTGGCTTTTGGTTTAGGCAATAGTAATGCTGGAAAACCTAACCCTAATATTGGTCACCTTGGGAAACAGTTGATTCTTGGGTGTTTGGGGGCCTGTGAGGATGGTGTGTGGGATGCTCAAAATTTTAATTTGGTTAATTTTGGACAAAAATGTAATTTTAGTGATTTTTTTAATAAAAAATATTGTTAATTCAATTAAAAATAACTTTTACACATGAAAAATTTGCAAAAAAACATTTTTGGGTCCTATAATACGTAAGGAATTGTGTTGAGATGACCAAAATTTTAAATCTTGTTTAACTGTGGAAAAAATGTATTTTTTAGTGATTGTTTTTAATGGAAAATGTTGTTGATTCAATTGAAATTAACATTTGTATTAGAAAAATTTGTAAAGACTATTGTTGGGTCCTATAATATGTGGGGAATTGTGTGAGATGCCCAAATTTCAAATTTATAAAGACGGTTGTTTGAGTCTATAATATGTGATGAATTTTGGATAAAAAACTTATTTTTAATGGATTTTGTAATAGAAAATATTGTTAATTCAATTAAAATCATTTGTGCTACCAAAAAAAATTCAAATTTGGGTCCTATAATACATGGAGATCATTTGGGATGCTAAGAATTTAAACTCATGAATTTGAGATAAAAATATATTTTAGTGAACATTTTAATAAAAATGTTTTTAATTATTAATGGGAACCTTTTTTTATCTATTGAGGCCCTTAATTGCAATTATACTAAACTTTAATTTTCTGCATCAAGCGGTAAATTAATTAATTGTACCAGGTAAAAAAGTTGACATATCGATGTACCACCAATGCACTACTTCGAACGGTAAATTATAGACTTTTATAGTATAAATACAATTTCTCATTCTAAAAAATTATTATTATTTTTGTTAAGATATTTTTTGGTATCTATAACTATTTTGGTTTGGTTTTTTTTTTTCACATATAAAACTTCGGTTTTTCTAACTTGTTTGCACAAGATAATAATTAAAAGTGGAAATGTTTTATTGAAAAATGTAACATTTCATATTATTAGTGCATTGAATATTGTGATAGTTGTAATTTCCAATAAAATATTTTCACTTTTGATTTATTAACATGTGTAATGAGTATTTGTATTTTGATTTATTTAGAAAATCGATAAAACCTAACTAAACTATGAATAATTATGTATTTTTTATAATTTATATATAATGAGTATTTGTATTTTTTTAATTTTTTTTATGGTTATATTTTGCTGATTTGAGTTCCAGACTACTGTCAGGGTTATTTGAGTGCTGATTTTATTATGGACTTTATGACTTGTAACATGTTTGTGTGTCCGTTTGCACTCACTCAAATCCATATTTTCTTTGGGCATGCAGCTCATTTAAAATTCAGGGCCAGCTGTCCCACTCCCACCCATCGAGGTGCCTACAAACCAGCGAGGGGATTAGTCACTGCTGTCGACGGTGGATACCCTGGTCAAGTACCAAAAAAAAAATCCATATTTTCTCAACCCAACAAAGAGTTGGATTTGTCTCGAGGAACCACAAATCTTAGTCTGAAACGACTCTCCAAACATACACTTGGTGTGTTCTATATTTAATTGATTTTATAGTTGATTTGGATTTTATGTTCGGGTTGTATACTACTCTCTCCGGTCTCAAATATAAGCAAAAAAAAACATTAACTCACACTAATTAAGAAATGTTAGTTAACTTCATTAAATTCTCTTGATGTCATCTAAAAATGAATTGTATTCTCTAAATTGCCCTTCATAAGAGACTCCAATTTTATTGAAACTTGTTCCAAGTGGAAACACTATCTCTACATGGTTCATTAAATAGGGTCATTGGTTAGAACAATTTGAATTTAAGTAAAGGATATTTTAGTCCGAGGTCATTAAATAAGGCAAAGTTAGTTGAAATTTGCTTATATTTTAGACCAACACAAGTGAATTTTTTTTACTTATATTTGAGATTGGAGGGAGTATGATAAAACTTTGTCGTGGGATGAAGTACTCTTATCTTTTTTTAAATCATTTTTTTTTGTTTATCAAAAAAGTATATACAAATGAGTAACAATCAACTTATATTTGCGTTTTTACTAAAAAAATTGTATTAATTTGACATTATAAATTATTATTCCTTTTTCACAACATAAACATTTGGGGGATTTTAGGGTATAACTTTATAAATAGACAATTTTTTTTTTCTTGCTTATCTTAAAATTCCGCTATAAATTTTGCTAATACGCATCATTTCAAATTTAGAGGTGGAGGCAACACTGCCATTTTCGTACCTTTTTTTCTTAGCAATCTCAGTACAATGGCATGAGTTGAGTAGTAGCCGTTTATATTTATGTTCTTGTGTTTGCAACAAACGCCATCACCATTAACACTGCTTTCAAACATGTCGGAGAAGAAGAAGAAGAAGAGCGCAGGGAGGAATGGTCTTAGGGTCAGCGAAAAGCCACGGCCTTCTGTGGAAGTAGAAGACATAGAGGACGCAGTGTCCTTCACCAACGACGAGACCCACAAACTGAGGGTCGCTCTCTTGGATTGGTACGACCACAACCGCAGGGACCCTCCCTTGGAGAACAACCACCATCAACAATAACCATGAAGAACAAGAAGAAGAAGTAGAAAAGAGAGCTTATGGCGTGTGGGTCTCTGAGGTTATGCTGCAGCAAACAAGGGTTCCGACTGTTATTGCCTATTACAACCGTTGGATGCAAAAATGGCCCACCATTCACCATCTCGCACAGGCTTCTCTTGAGGTTTCTACTCTCTCTTTCCTTTTTTTTGTTTATAAAAATTGTTGTTTTAAAATATATTGTTTGTTATCCATTGCAATTTTGGGGGGTAGTTGAGAAAGTTGTAAACTTTGATGCAAATGTTCTGTTAATCTGTTAGGGGGTCTTGTATTTTTTGGTGTCATGTAAATTGACAAAATATTATACTTGGATGCTATGAGGTTGACAAGTTGTGAACTAGGTGCTGATGAGTTGATGCTATGGTTTCACATTCCAGTTTATAGTGTGTGAATTTTTGATTAATACTTTTTAACAAAGATAAGTCTGCAAAATAAGCAGGTAGTGGTGGAGATACCAATGCTTCCAGATGGTTGATCCTTGCTTCAATTATTGTTGCACCGTTTTTTTAATATTGGAGCCAAGATTTGACCTAAAATCTATCTTCTCATACAATAGGAATTTATGGATTACAGTTGAGCAAGAAAGACTTAGGAGGAGGTTTTTGAAAGCAGAGTGGCTAAACTTAAGGATAGAGCTTGCAGAATTTTCCAAAACATATAGGAACCTCTCTACCCCTGTCATTTTTTAGAACATGTAGGAGTTTATGTATATAGATTTGGACTATATAGATAGCAATAACAAATTATTTCTTCTCTGTATCGTTTGTTTTCTTTGAGTGTCCATATTTAAAAGCATTAGTTGTAATTTGTAGACTTTGTATACTTACCTTACCATGCAATTGTTGTCATCTTTGTGCAGGAAGTAAATGAAATGTGGGCAGGTTTGGGATACTATCGAAGAGCTCGTTTTCTTTTAGAGGTGCTTTCTCATTACATTGTTTTTTGTCACTCTACATTTATTTTCTTATTTTCTCTGTAAGATTTATCTAATGTATGGAAAGAAAGGCATATTTTTTGCTACACCCTATAAGTCTCCCAAATAATACATTACAAACTGTTTGAATTTCTAGTGGCTAATATGGGTGTTAAACCTTCATCGCTTTATATTTTCTGCCTTCTTAGTAAAGTAAAAATGGCTAAAAAGGGCTTATAATGCATACATCAAAGTCTCACATAGTGGTTATTTCCAAACATAGCCTTCATAGAGTATCAGAAGTTTTGTTAGGTCATGATCTTCTTAAGTTTCTTATTGAATAACTTTTACTTCTGCTTTTGATCTATGCTAATATATCCTCAATCTCATGTTATAAATAATGAGAAGGTAAGTCCTACTTAAAGAAAATAAAGACATAGATCAATAAGAGTGAAGTAAGCTGGACATATACCAATACATGCTGCAAGGTTTGACAAGATTCTTTCCATTTCTGCTGTTAGGGGGCAAAGAAAATAGTTGCAGAAGGAGGCAGAATTCCTAAAATGGCTTCTATGCTACGAAAGATTCCTGGAATTGGAGACTATACATCTGGAGCAATTGCCTCTATAGCATTCAAAGAGGTGGGCAGTTTCTGCAATTTTGGTTCCTAAAATGTAACTATTAGCTATTGCTCATGCATTCAGTTATCAGGCGGTACCAGTTGTTGATGGAAATGTGGTAAGGGTGATCGCAAGACTAAGGGCCATTTCTGCAAATCCAAAAGACTCAGTAATTGTTAAGAGATTTTGGTGAGTTTTCGTAACTTGTAGAACAAATTATTCACCATTTTTATCTAATTGGAGAATCTTATCTGTGTTTTAGCTTGGATAGAAAAACATGTTTCTTTTAACCCGATTAAGAAACAACAGGAATAAAGAAGCTTTTTTTGCATTAAATTCACACATCTTTATTTATATTTGCAAAGAAAGCAACAGAAGATACCATTATGAGCTCATCATATTAGTTAGAAAAGCATTTCTGAAGTCTGATTCTTTCTTGCCTTAGGCACAACTAATAAGGAGACACATACATGAATGAATCATTCAAAGAGTGGGGTCTTTGAGTTTCTTATCTGGCATGATCTGCCTCTAAATAAGGTGTCTTCTATTTATTGGTTGTGCCTAAGGTACACATGAAAGGTACACATGATAGGTGGTGAGTATAGCATAAATTTTACTGCTTTCTTGTTGGCAGAATCTAATTATTTCATAATCATGGCTTGCATTTCTCTTCCTTTACTTATTCGTTTCTTAATTGATTTGGGTTGGATGGAGATTAAGGAAATTAGCAGCTCAGTTGGTTGATCCTCTTCGTCCTGGGGATTTCAATCAGGCTCTCATGGAACTTGGGGCAACTGTATGTACCCCTTTGAACCCAAGCTGTTCCTCATGTCCAGTATCAGAATTTTGTCATGCGCTATCAACTGCTAAACAAGATAGTACGGCAGCAGTTACAGATTATCCTGTTAAGGTTGTGAAAGTCAAAAAAAGATCTGATTTTTGTGCTGTATGTGTTGTTGAATTACTCGGAGCTGAAACATTATTGGATGAAAACCAGTCTAGCAGCAAATTCATTCTTGTAAAAAGACCTGATGAAGGATTGCTTGCTGGTCTCTGGGAGTTTCCATCTGTCTTACTGGATGGAGAAACTGTTCCATTGGCTAGAAGAGAAGCAACAAATTCCTTCTTGAAAAAAATCTCAAAATTGATATCAGAAAGACTTGCAATATAGTTCTGAGGGAAGATGTTGGGGAATTTGTTCATATTTTCACTCACATTCGCCTCAAGTTATATGTTGAATTGCTAGTGTTACAGTTGAAAGGTTTGGACCTCTTTGATATAGCATTACAACTTACAAGTTGAATTTAGTCATTTTGTTTCTCCATATCACGTTTTCTTTACTTAAATAGGTTATTCTAGATATTTATTATATGTCATCATTATTAAATATTTAGGAACTAAATTTCATTACCCACTCATTGAAAGTAATGAAACCTTGAATTTCACTATAGAATCATGAGCATCAAATGGTTTAGCCAAAAGTTCCTTACTTTCTTGCATCTCAATGAATTGCATCGGACATGCTACTTTTACATCTTTCTCTCTTCAACTTCCTAATCATAACTTTGTTTTGTCATAATACAGTTCATACTTCATAGTCAGATTGACACAAGTTACTGCATTTGAAAATTGATTGAGCTGGCACTGTAATTACCTTTTGCCTGGAAACTATTTTTTTATTTTCATATCCTGTACTCATCTAGTATCTGAGATTCTGTGGTTTAAAGCAGACTCTAAAAACTGTTCAACATTCTGGGCTATAGCCTATAGATGTTCATGAAAATGAATGCAATGATCACACTATACTGTATACATCAAAGCTACTATTTTGTACTAATATTAATTTTTTCTTCTGGCAGGGGCAGTAGATGATTTATTCAAAAGCCAGGATGATGAAACTACCACTTGGAAATGTGTTGATAGCAATGCCCTTTCAAGTATGGGACTAACGACCAGTGTAAGAAAGGTAGCATGCTGAGTTGCTGACACCACACTTAAACATAATCCTTTTCAATAGTAAGCTGCTAGGAATAGATACATATTTTATAAATGCATAGGTAAGAGTGTGTGGCTTTTATAAAGCTCTTGTGTTGAGAATTGTTTAACACTTTCTCATTTTTAATGGACAAGACCTTAATGACTATATACTTTTAGCATATGGTCTCATGTTTGTATTTGTGAGCAAGTGGACAGAGAGACCTAAATCACTGTCCTCATTTTGGAACATTGCAAATACCCTCAATATGGCAAATTTCAAGCCATTTTTTTAAAATAAAGAATTAATACAGCAAATTCTTATTTTAGTATTTTAATATTCCAAATCCACCATTAGCTAGAAAAAAACACTGATCCTTCTGTATGTTTTGTGCTGTTTGTAAGAGAATTTATTATGCTAAAAATTTAGCTTTTGTAGATCAAGGATTAAATTTGTTGTTTCTTATTCTTCTTGCTTTATATCTTGATACCGTATTTTTGTATCTTAAATCTGTTATGCTTCTGCAGGTGTACAACATGGTTCAAAAATTTAAGCAGAAAAACCTTCCTTCTAACCACGTGCCAACCAAAAAGAGAAATAGAACAACCAAGAGAAACCAGCTTAGTTGAATCAGATTTGCTGTGTTGTGCATATGAATTCGCCGTACTTAAACCGAAAATCAGTGTAATACTTTCCTTGCATTTTTTTGTGAATGGACTGCATTGTTAATTTTGTATGGTACTTTTCTCCAAATGATACCCTTTGGTGTATGCAGCAATTTGTGATATGTATGGTTTTGGATATCTTTGATATATATACTGTTATTCTTAATTTTGAGGTACCAATATCTCTCAATTTTGGATTGGAGAGAGTTGTCAGCAACAAACTAAGAGGACCAATCTACACGGCATTGTTCATTTTGTGTATAGCGAAAATTTCCTCTCTATATGTCTGGTTAATTTATCATACGTTTATCATTCATCAATCTACTTCTATAGAACCAATGGGGGGTTAGTTCAAGTGGTACATGTCCCTTTAGCAAGGTCTCGGGTTCGAGTCTTGTGGATGGAAAAAATCTCGGGTTCTATAGAATTTATATCATTTTACTAGAAATAAAAGAATTTATAATAGTATATTTTTTGCAAGACTATATCACATCCTCTTAATTATATTTTTAATGTAACTCAATTTTTAGTTTGAGTAAATAATATTTCATTTTGCTGAGGATTGTCAACATTATTGCGAATGTCAAATTTGACTAATAATTACACTTTGTTTTTTTATTACTAATTAATTTTTGACTTAATACAGTTAAGTATTTAAAAATAGAAGATCATTGGTCATTAATTGTTTAGTGCTTTATATATATATATATATATTTATATTTATTATGATAAAATACTTTATAAGATATATAACCAGATGATTTTTTCTTTTTACAAATTCAAGTTAGCTTTTAATAATAAAATTGAAAAAAATATAACTTAAAAAATATATTTCTTTCTACCTTATAAATGAAATATATTATGTATATTTATTTTTAAAATGTAAATTATTATCTTTTTGTTTCATTTATCGATTGTTTTATTTTAACAACTTAAAGGTGGTGACTGAAAAGATTTTTCTCAATTTATTTTTTCTAGCATTAAAAGATAATCTGGCTTAAAACAATTCAAAATGATAAAAAATAATGAGTGTATCTTCCAAAGACTAAGATATAAAATTTTATATATAAAAGTTACATGTGTATAGTATAAATTGAGTTTAAATAGTATACACTGAGAGTATAAAAGAGTTTTACACACTCATCCAATAATGTGATGCCACATTATTTAATGAGCGTGGCCGTGATACCTCATGTGTTATTATATTTATTAAATGATGTGACAATACATCATTGGATGACTGTGTAAAAAAAAGTTACACCATCAGTGTATATACATTAAATCTTTAAATTTTATATTTTTGATTAATAAGTATTTGTGAAAAGGAAGGTTTTTATAAACTCGAAGGGTTTGATTGAGTGAAGGTTTTATATCTAACAAGTCGCAGGTTCGACCCTCAATCATTTTCTTGGGATGAAATTTATATAAATGCGTCTCAGGTTCGACCTTCAGTCGTCTTCTTGAGATGAGATTTATATAAATACACATGTAGCACCATCATTCTCATCCTAAAATTTTCAATATATAAAAAAGGAGATTTTCTTACCCAACCTAAGGATATGGGAAATCTCTTTAAATACTGACATAAGGATGAAACCATTAGCACCGATATTTAATTATTTATATATTCACATTTAACAGTCCTTTTGTTGGCATATTTCTTAAACTAGTCAACTTTTCTGCAACTCATGAAAGTAAGTGTAACTTATGTACCCCAAAGAGTTTTTTCTATAACTCATGTTTTTTTTCACTCATTTTACTTTCGCAAAAATTCAATAGAAAACGAGAAACGGGTGAGGAATTTATTGGAGAAGCATTCAGGGATATTTTCGTAAGACAATAAGCTGAAGTTGTTTTTGATTTAGTCTTTGGCAAATTTATTATATACGGTTGAAACTCAATCACACACCAGTGACACCACTACTAGTTTTGTTTTCTAGTGTTCCGGGCTTGTATATTTGTTTAATTTTTCTTAAATAGATAGATAGAAGAAAAGGGCAGAAAAACCAGTGGTACACATTGCCTGAAGCACCATGTGGATCAGAGGATTCTTTCATTTTGTTTCTCCCACGCATGCTTCTGACTAAAACCATCAACAAACCAGTGACAGAAAAAAAAATGGTTGGCGATTAAATAAATAGAAAAGAAAAATAATAAGAAAATAACACAGGAGAATCATTAGGAGTGGAAGAATGCAAATGGCAATTTCGCTAAGAGGAGGAGCACTGGGAGATTCTAGCTTTCGTTTATGTTCATTAGCTTCATCTTCTTCTTCTTTGCATGTCTCCCAGAATGTTGTCGTGCCCACCTCATCATCATCACCAATACTACCTTTGGTATGTCTCTCTTCATTATGCAGCTCCAATCCAACTAAAATAATTTATGAATATTAATTAATCAAATATGAAAAACTTATTACTTTATCTATCTATGTATATAGTGTGTGTTTAGTTTGACATCAATACCCGTCAAACTCAAATCTAAATCTAGATTCTCCAACACAACTATTTCTAGCGTTAAAAACTTGACATGTTTTAACTATGCTCATAATTATTCCTTTCATTCAATAGCTAACTGTTGTTACAGGCTTACAGCTTTAAGGGTCCTTGTTAATCCAATTTCAATTAACACAACTGAAATATTAGGATATTTCAAATTTTTTTGTTGAGTTAACCAAATGATGGTACGTTCCTATGTATGTTTTTTCTTGTGTTATAGATTGCAAGTAAATTTAAAACTGGAAGCAGAAACAAGATCACTTGCTCTGCTGTTCAGGAATCATCTACTAGTACAGCAGGTGTGTTTGATTTTTTTTCTTTCTTTTATTTGTCTATAAGTTTGCATTCCGCTAAACATGATTGGTTAGTCTAATTGAAACTGTAATCTCAATTTATGCTTGTAGCTACTGCTGAAACAAAGGAGGAGGTAAAGGCAGCTCCAAAAGCTGCACCAGAAAAGAAGCCTCCTGCTAAAGCACCAGTTAAGCCTCTACCTCAAATGATGGAGGAGGATGTGATCCCTTCTTTGAAAGCAATACTTGAAGCCCAAGAAGATCTCTCTGATATTGAGCTGGTCTTTCAGGACAATAAGGTCAGTCATTAAAGTTTATGTTTACCTATCCAATATTACTCTCCCCCCTCTTAGCCAGTTTTGAGCAGCAAAACCCAAATTGGAAAACTAAATGAATAACATGTTTATTTTAGTGTTGAAACGTTAAACATTAGAGATAGTCGCGTTGGGGAATCCAAGCTTAACTTGGCTAGTTTCAACACTAAATCAAATATAGACGAAGTGTCTTTTCATAAGCTTGTTCACATATTAAAAAGCTTTACATTATTGAACAAGTTAACTTAGAACATTTGATTGGCTTATGATTGGCAGTTGGAAGGTTCCTTTTTGAAAAAGGGCAATCCCTATTCTTTTTGGGCATTCTTTCCCACGGGAAATGTTACTGGTATGTACATTTTATTCTGCTATTGAGAAATTTGTTCCACAGTAACATTGAGTTAAATGCCAACATCATTCTGTGCTTTTTTTTTTTTGGTAAATAACATCATTCTGTGCTTGAACAGGTCCAAAGGGGTTTTCTCTGTCATCGTATAACTCAGGAGCAAGCACTGTGGAACCATTTCTTGTTGATGAAAAGAAAATTACTGCAAAACACGTTGTCTTCTGGGTTGAAAAACGTTTGGCAGCACAGGGGATCATTCCTGTATGGAAGGAATGATATACTAAAAAAGAAATATCATTTTGGTTGCAAATGATGTAGCATACAATTCAATATCCTCTTATCCTTTGGTTTAATGACTATGGTATATATAGTGTTGCATTGATCAATGTGCAATTAATTGTATATGTCTTTATGAGCATTTTGTTGATCAATGAACAAGTTTTATGATCACTTGGTATTAAAACATTTTTTAAAATCTCAATTTAGAATTTCCATGGCCTAATAGGACACATCTAATCTAAGACAACGCATTCCCAAATAATATCTATAAGCTGATATAGAAATTTCCTTGAAAATATTTCAAAATGTCGTGGAGCTTAGGATTTTGAGCTTTGAGAATAATAAATAATGTTGTGGAGCTTAGGATTTTGAGCTTTGAGAACAATAAATAGAGTGCGTTTAGTAAGTCATTTCAGCTTTTAGCTAAAATTAGTAGCTGAAATTATTTCAGGTGTATTTGATAAGGTAGTTTATTCGATAGTTTCTAGCTTTTCTTGAAAAGTAAATTTTTAAAAATATGAATATTTAAATATAAATATAAATAATTTATTGAATCCTACATTGAACCAATTTTACTTAACATTACTCGACAGGAAAAGTTAAAAATTTCCATTTCCCTCCATCAATTCTACTACTCATCATAAAATTGGTAGCTTGGTTCGTTTTTTTTTCTTCCTCACTGTTGGCTAATCACCAGGGGAACAAAAAACATGTAAGAATTTTAAGGTTGCCTCAACAGTCTGTTTTATTATGGTCATTTCCTCTACAAACATTTTGAGGCAAGCATAAACGACCTTAAAACCTTGAAGAAAGCATTTCACTGGAGCTGAAAAAGATATCTACCCTTCAACCTGCCAAAGAGAATCAAGGCTTTTATCAATACAACAATTTCAAGCAAATCTGAGCTATCAAGAATACAATAATATAATAATTAAAATAATTGCAACTGAAATCTCTCTCTCCTAATTTCTCTGTCCATCTCTAATTACCAGCAGAAAAATTATTATCGGTTGATTCTAGATGGAAAGAACAAATATCAAGTTAGTATGTGTATCCCTCTATCCCTCTAGCATAGAACATTGTTCTGGCTTCTTTAGTGTGTTATACATTAGACTCTAGATTAGCAAGGTCAAAAGTTCATGTATTCACTGTGCTAACGAAAAAGTAAAGGTTTGTGGGATTGAAAAGAATGTAAGCCAAAGCTAAAGTACTAGATGTGTTCTATGAAACAAAGATTACACTACTCTTTCACCAGATGCATGAAAAAATCGTACAGAATTTCATAGAGTAGATAAAAGTTGCAACCGTAAATGTAACCAGTCTAGTCACACTCACAGGTACATAGTTCAGAAGCTAAAAATGATCTTGGTACCCAGATCATAATTTATTGGATGGAAGTGATTTCTTTTATGGCAGTAGTCTAGCACTTAAAGTTCAATTTAATCTACAACAACAAAAAACCAAGCCTTACGCCCTTATCCCACCAGGTGGGATCAGTTACATGGATTAATCAATCAACACATTGGGCTCTATCAAAAACCAAATTTTCAGCAAAAATTTTGAGCAATGCCTTTTTTAATAATTTCTCCCATGTTTTTTAGGTCTTCCTCTACCTCTCTTGATCAGATCATCAGAGCATCATACTATATTCCAATTGATCCACTTTTCTCAACAGAGCCAACCCACAAAGATATGCAAGTTAAATTCAATTGATAGAGAAGATATGGTAGAAATCCAACTTATGGAAAAGTTAAATGCATTTGACCTCTTTGATTCATTCTTTTTTTTTTACCTAGAAGTACTTCTGCAGAAGTTTTATCCAAACTGACCCATATTCATTAACCACTCAGCCACGTTTTATTCCTAATGAGCATCATTATATGCTGCAGTAAACTGTTGGTAGTACTAGCAATATCAGATATTTGAGACCTTTTGGTGAAAGGATGCTTTAAATCTCCTAAATCTTATTCACTCAAGTGTAAGATGCAAATTGTTTCCACCATGAATATGCAAGTATCAGAATACCAATATCCATGTCAACAATCACAGAACTAGCCATAAATAAAGTATGAATCCCAAAGTCCTTTTAAAAATACTATGGATGCTTCGTCGGTCATTGCTTCAAGAAGTTAACACATGAAAAAAACATGTTTCTAACCTATACAGAAGATAATTGCATCTCCGTCAGAGTCAAAATTCACTCTACCAAGTACCTGTTTGTTTCCTCATTCACAGACATATCTAAATCTAATAATACACTACTTTCCATTTTGGACCCCAATTATGTCATATAGATATATGGTGCTGCAGATCCTAAAATGTCAAATTTTGAAAAAATAAGAATCATTGTAAGAACACGACCCTAGGGCGTGTTGTGTCTGCAATTTTATTTCACAAATTGCAAAATTGTTGGTGTAATGGAGGGAATCAATTCATGGATGGAAAATTGTGTTGCTAGAAAGGAAGGGGAAATACCTGATCGTGATCGGAAACAAGGGGAGTGTGATTTGGTAAAGAGGATTGTTCAAGGTTAGAGATACGAGCTTGAAGAGCATCAAAATTGTGGGTCATGTGAGAGGCAAGAGCGTGACGCTCAACCCACAGGTCCTTCCAAACGAAATGGGAAACCACAGCAGCTGAGGTCGTAAACCCTAAGCTAAACCACAACAATCGAGTTCGCATCATCTTCTCTTCTTCTTTTTCTTCTCAAACCACGCAGTCACCACCGCATAGCCACCACCGTATGATGGAGAAGGACCAAGATAATCCCGCACAGCCAACGACGTCGTACCAGGCCGTCCAAAAAACTACTCCCCTCTCAGGTACTTTTTATAAGGCACTATTAACCGAATTACGTATACCAATGAAAGTGATTAAAGTTGGTTAATTTTATTGGAGTTTTAAAAAATACTTCAACTTTTTAGTTTTACCCTTATTTAATATCATTGACTAATTCCACTACTATTTGATAATTGCAAAGACATTAAAGTTACTAATAGGGATGGCAATTGGACCCATACCCAGTGGGTACCCGCAAAAATTACCCACAATGAGTAGGGTAATTACCCATCAAATGGGCATGGGTGCGGGTATGGGCAATTACCCGCACTTTTTAATGGGTACGGGTGCGGGTATGGGTACTATGGTACCCTACCCTACCCATACCCGCACTTATATAGTATATATAATTAATATAATTTATATACACATAATTAATTATATATATATGTTTATATTATTAATTAGTATTTTTCAAAAAATAATTAATGTTAATATATATTATAGTCACCAAAAAACATTAATATATATTACTAATTTAATTAATTTAAATGTTATAATTTTTTCTACACACTAAAAATAGAAAAACATGAACTAATTTCCATTTCCCCTCCCATTATTTTAATCTCTCATCTACTTTCACATATGATAGTTGTTTTATAGGTTAAACTTGGATGATCTTTGGATCATTTTTCATTTACTTTTTAATTATTTTTTATTTTCTAATCAATTTATTTTCTTATAGTTAACAAAAGTGCAGGTAATAGGTACGGGTACGGTACTTGAGTACCCAACGGGTAAGGGTACGGGTACTAGAATCATTACCCACGCGGATATAAGTCCGGGTACGGGTATTTTTTTAAAACGTGAGTATGGGGACGGGTACTATAGTACCCTACCCAAACCCTACCCATTGCCATCCCTAGTTACTAAGGGCAAATCAGGAAAATGATAATAAATGCTTTCTTGAAATTGTAAAGTGCATTATAAAAAGGACCACAAAAACTTGTAAGAAGTGTCTTATAAAAAGGACCGGTCATCTCCATTCTTTTTTAAGTAAATTTTAGAAAATTCTATCTTTTCTTTATCTATTATTATTTTAAAAAATTAAAACAACATTAATCTTTCTTTTATTAATTATATTATTATCTTTACTTAATTACAAATTAATAAGAAAGATTTATATATCCTTAAAAAAAGAAAATTTTATATATAATTATAAATAACTTATTAAAGTGATAAGAAGTGTGTTACAAAATTACACAACAATTTTAATAAAAATTAAAATATTAATTATTTTTCTTAATTGTGTGTGACGAGTGTCACTAACTTAAATGACACTTAAAGGAAATTCAAGTTGTAGTTGTTTTGCCTTAACTTTTCTTTTTCAGTCCGGATTTATTTTCCTTTAAATTGAATGAGTCATATAGGGTTTTGAGAAAATAGTTTAATCAAACTCTTATTCAATAAATATTTATTATATGAGAGCTTATGTTATAAGTGTTTAAGGAGGTGGATGAGAATTGAAAATGATAATAAGTAATGCTTAAACTTCACATAAGTTACTTCATAATCTATTTTAGGGAACATATCAAATTTCGTAATGAGCAATAAAAAAGAGGAGGTATATATAAGTCATTAGCTATTTTTATAAGTTTATCCAAACACCCATATCGATGCTTTTTTTTCCTTGCAAACACTCTGAACCATTAATAATTGTGAAAGAGATTTTCCATTTATTATGATACAAATGTTATGAATATGTGAGAAGATAAAAATATACATGAGAAAAGAGAGAAAGACAAAAATAATGGGAGGAGAGAGAAGTGGAATAGATAAAAAATGAAAAAAAAAATCACATCTACATTTTTCAAACAAAGAGTACAAATTGCTTTTCGAAATTGTTATTATTTCCTATTATAAAATCAATTATTGAGATTTAAACATTTTCATAATATTAACTTATATAGAATCGGTCACAAGAAGTGTGTTGAAAAAAGTGTGTCAATGAGTGTATTGCTAGCACTTTTTCAACAACAATATAACACATACAGAGAAGAAAAGTTTGCAAAAAAAGAAAAAAGAAAGTAGGTAATGAGAATATTGTTTAGAATAAAATATTAATAACTATTATTTATAAGAAGGGAGAGAGTCATAAAAAAATATCCGGATTCTCTCAAGCCCTCCAGCCCTCTCCGGCCAAGTTTAGCCATGAAATAACTACAGAATAACTAGGAAATCAAAATTCATAGTTATTCCGTAGCTAAACTTGGCTGGAGATGGTGGAAGGCTGAAAGGCTGGAGAGGATCCTTTCACATAAAAAAACGGGAGCATTTTTTCAAGAAGAAATATAATTTTTTACTGTTAATAATCTAATATTATTTACTAGATAATTATTTTTTTTAGAATATTAATAGTAAAAAAAATTTTGGAGAAAAATATGGATATTTTTTTTGCCCTAAAAGATGGCCTTCCTGGCCTGACCTGGGGTTGGGCACGGTCAATTCCAAGCCCTTACTTTTCCCACCTCCCATTTTTGCTATTCCCATCCCATAATTTTTTCTTCCTTAACTACCCCTCCCCCTCCCCTTCCTCGCTCCCTTTACCCCTTCCTCACCCCCATTGTTCCCCTTTCCCCCCTCCCTCTCTTTTTGCCCCTTCCTCACCCCCATTGTTCCCCTTCCTTGCCCCCTTCTCCCCTTCCCCTCCCCCCCTTCCCCTTGCTCCCCTTCGGGAACCAATCACGGACAACCTTGTCCCTAACAAATTTTTTCTTAGAAAAATGGTTTATAAACACAGTTGTCCGGTCCGGGAATCAATCCCAGACAACTGTGTCCGTAAGCCATTTTTTTAAAATGGCTTTGTGGACAAAGTTGTCTAGGAGTTCCCAGATAGCATTGTCTGTAAGCCCTTTTTTTTTTATAAAAAAAGGCTTACGTATTGTCCGGGATTTGTTACAGACAAGGCTTTCCGGGAACTATTTCTGGATAGCCTTGTCCGTAAGCCAATTAAATGAAGGGTAGTTTTGAGTTTTATAAATTTTTAAAAAATATATATGGGGGTAGGAATAGCAAAAAATCGATGAGAAAAGCAATGGCCTTAATTCCGAGTACAATGATAAGTACAATAATGGCCCAAAATGTGCAATTGGAGGGAATGGGCTTTTTGTGGTACTGGATTTCTCTCACCTTTCCCATGGGGTTGGTTTTAGCACCCACATTTTGCTATTCCCATCCTTAACCCCTTTCCCAAACTACCCCTCTCCGGAATACACTTCCGGAAGTGTACAAAGTAGGGATGGGAATAGGTCGAGCCGAGCTACACTTTTCAAGGTATGAGTCTAGCCTGCACCTTAAATCCATGACCTGAGTCTGGTTTGTTTACCTGATATAAGCTTTATTTTATGGTATGAGACTGACCTATTCAAAGCCTAGCATGGCCTGAAAGCCTACTTAAAAGCCTGTTTTATAGTAAGGTACTTGAATATATCACAAGCATGTATTTGAATAGACAGATAAGCCTAAGTTTTTTAGGTAAGACAACATACTTATATATTTACACGGACTAATAAGTATGTAATTATAAGACAATATAATAAAAATCTTTATAATTTATACTATTATATAAAGGGGATACCCCTATTTTGGTTTTCACATTTCGCTGGACGATTTTACCCTCATATTAAATTTTAAATATTTAATAACTACTTTTACAAAAATAACTATCTATAGTTACTTTTTTATTTTATTTTTATTTAAAATATATAGATGCACGAAGTGCCTCTCTCCCCCTAGTAATAATAATAACAACATAAAAAATACTAGTATTTTATTTATATTTAGTTAAATAGGCTGACCTGAAAGACTCAAAAGAGTTTTTCAATGGCCTGACCTGTTTTACTATATAGGCTTTTAAAAAACCTTGACCCGATATATTTAATAAATTGGCCTGGATTGACATGTTCCCACCCCTATGTACAAGTGCGAATAGTAAAAACCTTATCCTCTCAAAAAGAAATCCAATCCTAAAAAAGAGATATTTATCCCCATTTGGAATATATAGGGGTGGGCATAAAGTTTCGACCCGCCCGAATCCGAACAATTTGAAGTGATTAAATGGTGTGTGGGCGGGTTCGGGCGGGTACACGGGTTCAAACGGTGTGAAAAATTGGGTTTTATCGGATGAGGTTGGGCGGGTTTGGATTGCCAAAAAAAATTTCATCGGTATCCGAACCAACCGACACATGGTCAAATCTGATTGGTTAATAGGAGAGCACATGGACTGTGCTTTTATTGAACGGCTATGATGACTCTGAGTTATTGATCTAACGGTTGGAACGTTCTTGATATCCCTTCCCTTTTTTCTGATATTCATTTCAAACAAGACTTTTCAATTTCTCATTCTTCACTCTCATCTCAAATCTGAGACTCTGAGTATCGTTGCTCTGCTACCTCTCTTCACTTTCTTTTTTTCTCTCTTTTCCATGGTTGTAGCCTCCTCTTTCCCTCCCCAATGGCTGCTTCACTCCACCACGGCCGCTTCCTCCCACCCTTCCCACTGTCAAACCCAACTCACAACCTGTAATCACCCGCACAACCAACCCCTCTTCGCGGCCAGAACACCACCTCCAGCCTCCCATCGTTCGAATCGCATCTCCAATCCTGCCACCCTCAGATCTGTCCGTCACACAGCCACCTGGAGCATCTGTCACCGGCGCGTTGTGCCATCTTAGCCTACTCCTTTGTCCTCGTCGTCCTCTGCCCGTCTCCAGCTCAATAACCCAGTCGCGAGCTTTTCATCTCCGGTCAGCCGCCGCACGTTCCTACTCAGTCTTCAACCACACCGATGTAGCATCCCACCGCAGCCGCCCCACCACCATTGCTCGCGGCCGTGGACCGTCGTCCATCTGGGGTTTGATTTTGGGGTTTATTTTGACAAAAGTTTAAAAGTTTCTACCTTTTTGGGGTTTGATTTTTGGTTTTTTCTGTTGATTGTGTATTCTGCAAAAAAAACAAGGAGTTGGTGGTTGTTGATTGTGGGTTTTTCCTGTTGATTTTGGGTTTTCTGTTTAAAAGTCATTATCTCATTCTCTCTTGGTCTCTATCCCTTCCTCTGTTTTACTCTTCATTTTTTTTCTCTTGATTTTTCTGGTTTGATTTTTTGAAGCTGAAGATGGTAGCTTATGTAGATGATGGTTTGTAGGTTTTGATGATGCCAAATGAGAATGAAAGAAAAGAGGAAGATTAACAAGTTCAAAGTATAGAACAAATTCAGGTCAAGTCAAGAAGAACAAATTCAAGTCAAGGTCAAGTCAAGTTAAGCAATCAAGGTTATTAGTTTAAAGCTTAATTGATTAGACAAATATCAAAAGAGTTCTTAACAATTGCAAGTAACTTGGCACTGAAAAAGAAATTAAAGAAAATATTTTTATAAAGTAAAAATCAGTTCAAAGATCAAAAATTTTGAACTGGTAATCGATTACCAACATGTGTAATCGATTACCACATGTTCCAGATCGTAAATTTCAAAAATTTTGATCTGTGTAATCGATTACCAGAACCTGTAATCGATTACCAGAGTGCAGGAAATTCAAATTTGATATTTCAGGCACAACGGTTCGCAAAACTGAACTGTGTAATCGATTACCAAAACCTGTAATCGATTACCAGTGTTCTGTTTTTTAAATTCTTGAAGAGACATGACTTTTAATCAAGGATTACAATGTTTCATCTTCATCCTTATATATATTTGTCTCAATTTCGAAATTCAAGCAGATTTCCTCATGTGAATTAACTATATTTTGAAATCACTTTGATTCATCTTGTGCCAAATACTTGCAAATCATTAAGATCTCTTATAGGTTCTTCAAATTGTAATTTCTACTCTAAAATGAGAGTTAACTTGTACCAATTCAATTCTGTTACTGTGTGATTGAAGAGAGGGTGCCTCTCTTGTATGTGGGTGATTCTCAACACAAGGAAGGGTTCCAAGGTGTTGGAGGATTCATCACTTTGTAAAAGGATTTTACAAATAGTGGAAAACTCAAGTGTGTACTTGGGGACTGGACGTAGGCAAGTGGATTGGCCGAACCAGTATAAATCGTGTTTGCAATCTCTCTTCCCTTAACTCTACCTTACTTATTGCATTTACAATTTCATTATATTAAGCATTAACATTCATTCTTCATCTTTGAAAAGAACTTTTTAAGTATAATTAGGGAAAGATAATTCATTAATCGAAAAGATTAGATAGTCTCGAATAACTTAATTCACCCCCCCTCTTAAGTTAGTGAGACCACTTGTCCAACAAGTGGTATCAGAGCTTGCATCTTGTATAAGGATTAGAAGCCTCAAGATTAAGTATGGCCTCATCCAACTCTCTTTTCGGTGAAGGAAACTCTTTCAATAGACCCTCTGTTTTTAATGGAGAAGGATTTCATTATTGGAAATCTAGGATGCAAATCTTTATAGAATCTATTGATCTAAACATTTGGGATGCTATAGAAAATGGACCTTTTGTTCCTTCAATGCAACTAGGAGATGAAATTAAGATAACACCTAGGGATCAATGGAGTGAGGAGGATAAAAGAAAAGTACAATATAACTTAAAGGCCAAAAACATAATCACATCTGCATTAGGCATAAACGAATATTTTAGAGTCTCAAATTGCAAGAGTGCCAAAGAGATGTGGGATGCTTTGGAAGTGACTCATGAGGGAACTAGTGATGTAAAAAGATCTAGAATAAACACTCTCACACATGAATATGAACTATTTAGAATGAATCAAAATGAAAGTATTCAAGAAATGCAAAAGAGATTCACTCATATTGTTAATCATCTTGCATCATTAGGAAAAAGTTTTCCAAATGAAGATTTAATTAACAAAGTTCTAAGATGTTTGAATAGGCAATGACAACCAAAGGTGACCGCGATTGCAGAATCTAAAGATCTTACAACTATGTCTCTTCATTCACTCTTTGGGAAACTTCAAGAACATGAATTGGAGTTGACAAGACTAAATCAAAATGAAGAAAATGATAGAAGTAAGAAAAGCATCGCCCTCAAAGCTTCATCATCATCTATCCATGAAGAAGAAGAAATCATAGAAGATGAAGATTTGGATGATGACGAAGAATTCAGCCTCTTTGTCAAAAGATTCAACAAGTTTCTAAGAAACAGAAACAATAGAAGAAGACCTATATCTAACACAAAGAAGAAAGGAGAAGATACTCAATCAATACAAAAATGCTTTGAATGCAACCAACCAGGACATCTAAGAATGGATTGCTCTATATACAAGAAGAGAATGGAGAAATTAAACAAGAAAACCTTCAAAGACAAGAAAGGAAAGAAAGCCTACATTACATGGGATGACAATGATCTAAGTTCCAGTGACTCAGAAAATGAAACAGTCAACCTAGGACTTATGGCCAAAGATTGCGAAAGTGAAGAAGAGGTAACATCTTCTAACAATGAAGCATTTAATGACTTACATAAAGAATCATTTAAGTTAGCAAAACTAGTTTCATCATATAAGAAAACTACTACAAAACTTGAAAAAGAAATTTCTAAATTAAATGAAGATTTGGAAAATCTTAAAAATGAACTTAAAGTAGTGAATTCTGAAAATGAAAATTTATGTTTCATTATTGATTTAGAAAAGATTAAGCAAACTCATCCATGCACATCATGTCTAAAACATCAAGAGGAAATTAAAAAGTTAAATACTATTCTTTCAAAATTCACTTATGGCAAAAATAATTTGGATGTCATCTTAGGAAATCAAAGATGTATGTTTGACAAAGCAGGATTAGGATACAATCCTCAAACTCAACAAAAGAGTTATAAAAATTTCTTTATCTCGACCCAACCTTCCAGTTCTCCATTCTTAACATGCTTTTATTGTGGAAAGAAGGGTCATAGTGCATCAAACTGTTATTTTAGAAAGAATGCTGCAAATCTTAAAAATATGGTTTGGATCCCTAAAGGATCTTTTGTAAAAACTAACATCAAGGACCCAAAGAAAGTTTGGGTACCTAAATTAAATAATGTTGTGACTTGTAGGATTCCATGAAGCATACTTGGTACATTGACAGTGGATGCTCCAAGCACATGACCGGGGATAGTTCAAAGCTTATGGACATCACACCAAAGAATAGTGGACATGTTACATATGGAGATAACAACAAAGGCAAAATCTTGGGAATTGGAAAAATAGGTACACATACCTCAACCTCCATAGAAAATGTCTTACTCGTTGATGGTCTTAAGCATAATTTACTTAGTGTTAGTCAATTATGTGATAAAGGATTCTTAGTATCATTTGATTCACAAAGTTGTCTTATAGAATCCAAACTTGACAAAAACATTAAGTATATGGGATATAGAATAAACAATGTTTATAAGATAAAAATAGATAATACTACAAATCATAACCAGTGCCTTATTAGTAAAAATGATGAATCTTGGCTATGGCATAAAAGAATTGCTCACATAAATATGGATCATTTAAATAATTTGGTTTCAAAAGATTTAGTTGTTGGTTTACCTAAAATAAAATTTGAAAAGGATAAACTTTGTGATGCTTGTCAAAAAGGTAAACAAGTAAGAGTCTCTTTTAAGTCCAAGAATATAGTGACAACTACTAGACCTTTACAACTTTTACATATGGATCTCTTTGGTCCATCTAGAACCATGAGTTTTGGTGGTAGTTATTATGCTCTTGTAATTGTAGATGATTTTTCTAGATTTACATGGACATTATTTCTTGCTAATAAAAGTGATGCATTTCATACCTTTAGAAAATTTGCAAAAATGATTCAAAATAAGAAAAATACTAACATAGCATCTATTAGGAGTGATCATGGTGGGGAATTTGAAAATAAAAACTTTGATTTATTTTGTGATGAAAATGGTATAGAACATAATTTCTCAGCCCCTAGAACTCCACAACAAAATGAAGTAGTAGAAAGGAAAAATGGATCACTAGAAGAACTAGCAAGAACAATGCTTAATGATTCTAATGTTCCAAAATATTTTTGGGCAGAAGCAGTAAGTACTGCTTGTTATACTATGAATAGAGCTCTAATTAGGCCAATTCTTAAGAAAACTCCATATGAACTATTCAATGGTAGAAAACCAAATATCTCTCATCTTCATATCTTTGGATGCAAATGTTTTATTCTAAATAATGGAAAAGATGATTTAGGAAAATTTGATGCTAAATCAGATGAAGGGATATTTCTTGGATACTCATTAAATAGTAAAACATATAGAGTATATAACAAGAGAACTATGACAATAGAACAATCAATTCATGTAGCTTTTGATGAAACTAGCATATCTTGTCCAAGAAAAGAAGCAATTGATGATATTGTAGATAATTTAGAAAATACTCACATTAATGTAGAAGTTCAAAAAGATAAAATCAATGAACCCATAATAGAAGAAAACCAAACTAACATGGATCTTCCTAGAGAATGGAGAACACTAAAAGATCATCCTATAGATAACATCATAGGTGATATATCAAAAGGGGTAACAACTAGACATTCTCTTAAAGACATGTGCAATAATATGGCTTTTGTTTCTAAAATTGAAATTAAAAACATTGATGAAGCCTTAAAAGATGAACATTGGATTATTGCTATGCAAGAGGAATTAAATCAATTTGAAAGGAACCAAGTTTAGGATCTAGTCGAAAGGCCAAGTAATCATCCTATTATAGGAACAAAATGGGTTTTTTGAAACAAGTTAGATGAACATGGTATTGTTGTAAGAAACAAAGCTAGGTTAGTAGCCAAAGGATATAATCAAGAAGAAGGAATAGATTATGAAGAAACCTATGCACCTGTAGCAAGATTAGAAGCTATAAGAATGTTGCTTGCATATGCTTCCATAATGGATTTCAAATTGTATCAAATGGATGTAAAAAGTGCATTTCTCAATGGTTTTATTAAAGAAGAAGTGTATGTAGAACAACCTCCTGGTTTTGAAAATGACAAATTGCCTAATCATATTTTTAAATTAAAAAAGGCCCTATATGGTTTGAAACAAGCACCTAGGGCTTGGTATGAAAGATTAAGCAAATTTCTTTTAGAAAAAGAATTTTCAAGAGGGAAGGTTGATACAACACTTTTTATTAAAAGAAAAATGCATGATATTCTATTAGTTCAAATATATGTTGATGATATAATTTTTGGTGCTACTAATGAAAATTTGTGCAAGGATTTTTCCAATGACATGTAAAGTGAGTTTGAAATGTCTATGATGGGAGAATTAAATTTCTTCCTTGGATTACAAATTAAGCAAACCAAAAATGGTACCTTCATCAACCAAAGTAAGTATTGCAAAGAACTTCTCAAGAAATTTGGAATGGAAAACGCTAAACATATGGCTACACCTATGAGTACTGCTTGCTACTTGGATAAAGACGAAGATGGGAAGTCAGTAGATATAAAGCAATATCGAGGTATGATTGGATCCCTTCTTTATTTATCTGCAAGTAGACCTGATATAATGTTTAGTGTATGCTTGTGTGCTAGATATCAATCTAACCCTAAAGAATCCCATTTGAGTGTTGTAAAAATAATTATGAGATATCTGTTAGGAACTGTTAACTTAGGTTTATGGTATCCTAAACATATGCCTTTTAGTCTAGTAGGATATTCTGACTCGGATTTTGCGGGATGCAAAACTGATAGAAAAAGTATTAGTGGTACTTGTCATTTTATAGGATCTGCATTAGTATCATGGCATAGTAAAGAGCAAAACAGTGTTGCATTATCCACTGCGGAAGCAGAGTATATTGTTGCTGGTAGTTGTTGTGCTCAAATTCTTTGGATGAAACAACAATTATCAGACTATGGGTTAACTATAGATCATATCCCAATTCGTTGTGATAATACAAGTGCTATCAATTTATCCAAGAACCCTGTACTACACTCTAGAACCAAGCATATTGAGATTAGACATCATTTCCTTAGAGATCATGTTCAAAAAGGAGACTGTGTTCTAGAATTTATAGAGTCTAAACAACAACTTGCAGATATTTTTACCAAGCCATTACCTAAGGATAATTTCTTTACAATTAGGAGAGAATTAGGTATTATAGATGTTTCCAACATAGATTTGTAGAAAATTTCTAGAAATAACAAGGGTTTAAAAATTCAAAATGTGAAATCTGGCCACTGTGTAATCGATTACAATATACCCGTAATCGATTACCAGAGAGTTTTTATCCGTGTAATCGATTACCACTTAGGAGTAATCGATTACCAGAGAGGTTTTTATTTGTAATCGATTACAATATACCCGTAATCGATTACCTAGGCAATTTCTCTCTTCCTGAAAATGTGGTAATCGATTACCACTAACGGTAATCGATTACCAGACGGAGATTACTATAAAAACTCACGTTTCTTTTCTCTCTCTTCACGGCCTCCGTTCTCTCTCTCTACTGTGCGAACCCTAACCCTCTCTTCTTCAAACCCCCATATCTCTCTCGTTTCTTCACGTAATTACATTCCGTTTGTTACAAATTACTCCCCTCATCATTCTCTACACTTTGCACCGATCAATTTCGTGAAATGGCAGAATCCTCAAAATGCCCAAGACGCTCCGCTACTACCACGCCGCGCCGGAACACCACCAACGAAGCTCCGACAGCCGTCAATCCCTCTCCTCAACTTGCTATGTTTACTACAAACAGGCAAAGGCTTAGGTATCTCCAATCATTCTCATCTCGTAGAATCATAGACCCTAAGTATCTTCATAGGGAATTCTTTGATGATGAACAATTTGACTGTTATGAGAGATTTAGGAATTGTGGTCTGTTGGATTTCATGTCCTTAAAAGCTCTTATTTACCCAGATTTAGTTAAAATGTTCTATAGCAATTTGGAAATTAGGGATGGAGTCATTTACAGTGAAGTGAAACGAATTCCTATAGTCGTTGATCAATCTTTGTTTCGTTCCTTAACCCACCTTAGTAGTGATGGTGCTAATTTTGAAGGTTCTATGATAGAAGAATGGGAATTAGATTATAGTACTGAGATTGCCCGTAGGATGATAGGGCATGAACAAGCTGATTTAGAACAACTTCGTTTTCTTGCTGGCTCCTTTAAATTTGATAGTCGCATCATGCACTACATTATAGTTCGCATTTTGCTTCCTCGTGCTACCAATCTAGCTCAGGCCACAGAGGAAGACCTTATTCTTATGTGGGCACTGCTGACTGGACGACCAATTAACTGGGCTAATCTGATTCGTCACCGAATGACCAAAGCCTTGGTTGCTGATGCTCATCTTCCTTATGCTCACTTGGTCACTCTGATTTTGACTCATTTCCATGTTCCATTCACAAATGAGAACATGCTTCCCATCAAGAGATCCAACGCTATTGGCGCTAATGCCATTCACTCTTTTGGCTATCAAAAGACTCTTGACGGTGAATGGGTCAAAAAACGGGATGCCATACATGCTGATGATCGTACTCCCTCTCCACCACCTCGGGATGCTTCTTCTACTATTCTCTCTGATGTTCTGGATGAGATTCGCAACTTCAGGCTGCATGTTGACGAGCGTTTTGACGCTTTGGAGTCTCGCCTTACCAGACTAGAGGGTGGTTCCGGTGGTGATGCTGCACCATAGATTTCGTTCTTATCTTGTTTGACCTGCCGTGTATTTCGACACTGACTTTTTACTTCTTATGTTTGGTCTTTCGCCACTTTGGTTTGGCTACTTTCGTTCCCTTTAGTTGCATTGGATATTTTTAGTTTGCTACTATGTTATATACTCTGGTTAGTACATGTTGATAGTTCTTTAGCCTTTTATTCCTCACTATTCTTGGATGCCTAATATTATTTTGATGATGCCAAAGGGGGAGAGATTTGGGAAAAATATGACATTTTAGAAATTTTTAAAATTCTTTCTTTAACAATTAAATGCAATACAATTGTTCAATTTCTTCCCAAGAAATTCAAGAACTCTAAAAAGACAAACATAAAGGGGGAGAATAAGGGGGAGTGATCGCTACTATCTTGCAAAAATTCTTGTTTTTCATTCTTCCCTTAAATGATGGTTGTCATCATCAAAAAGGGGGAGATTGTAGATGATGGTTTGTAGGTTTTGATGATGCCAAATGAGAATGAAAGAAAAGAGGAAGATTAACAAGTTCAAAGCATAGAACAAATTCAGGTCAAGTCAAGAAGAACAAATTCAAGTCAAGGTCAAGTCAAGTTAAGCAATCAAGGTTATTAGTTTAAAGCTTAATTGATTAGACAAATGTCAAAAGAGTTCTTAACAATTGCAAGTAACTTGGCACTGAAAAAGAAATTAAAGAAAATATTTTTATAAAGTAAAAATCAGTTCAAAGATTAAAAATTTTGAACTGGTAATCGATTACCAACATGTGTAATCGATTACCACATGTTCCAGATCGTAAATTTCAAAAATTTTGATCTGTGCAATCGATTACCAAAACCTGTAATCGATTACCAGAGTGCAGGAAATTCAAATTTGATATTTCAGGCACAACGGTTCGCAAAACTGAACTGTGTAATCGATTACCAAAACCTGTAATCGATTACCAGTGTTCTGTTTTTGAAATTCTTGAAGAGACATGACTTTTAATCAAGGATTACAATGTTTCATCTTCATCCTTATATATATTTGTCTCAATTTCGAAATTCAAGCAGATTTCCTCATGTGAATTAACTATATTTTGAAATCACTTTGATTCATCTTGTGCCAAATACTTGCAAATCATTAAGATCTCTTGTAGGTTCTTCAAATTGTAATTTCTACTCTAAAAAGAGAGTTAACTTGTACCAATTCAATTCTGTTACTGTGTGATTGAAGAGAGGGTGCCTCTCTTGTATGTGGGTGATTCTCAACACAAGGAAGGGTTCCAAGGTGTTGGAGGATTCATCACTTTGTAAAAGGATTTTACAAATAGTGGAAAACTCAAGTGTGTACTTGGGGACTGGACGTAGGCAAGTGGATTGGCCGAACCAGTATAAATCGTGTTTGCAATCTCTCTTCCCTTAACTCTACCTTACTTATTGCATTTACAATTTCATTATATTAAGCATTAACATTCATTCTTCATCTTTGAAAAGAACTTTTTAAGTATAATTAGGGAAAGATAATTCATTAATCGAAAAGATTAGATAGTCTCGAATAACTTAATTCACCCCCCCTCTTAAGTTAGTGAGGCCACTTGTCCAACAGCTTATTATCACAAGGAGATGGGGGCTGAAAGGGGAAGGGAAAGGGATTCACGGGATAGCTGCAGTTTTTTTTTTAAATTTGAATTGTAATCTGTATTAAATTTTTTTATTCACATTTATGTATTTTTTTCTGATGTAGTTTACATAATGTAATTTTAATTGCAATTTTTATAATTGATTTGTAATTGTATTGTAATCTTTATTCATTTTTACATTAAATTTTCAAATGGGCCAATATGTGTTAAAGCCTTAAAGGCCCATTCACTTAAAAAAATTGACAAAAATGTAAAGAACTCTAAATTTTGATCACAAGTAAAAAAAACATAAATGGGTTATATTTTGACCTAGGCCCTAAGTAGGCTCAAATCCGTATGAAACTGCCTGAATCCACACGTAACCCAAATTACCCGTAACCCGAATAATCCGAAGGACCTACGGACGGGATTGGGCCGCATTTTCTAAATGATGGTTTTGGTCAAATTGGACTTAGATAGCCCGAATCCGAGCGTCCCCAACCATTGCCCAGGCCTAACCGAATATGCCTGTGAAAATGCTAACAAACTTGCTTTGATATTTTTAACATTTTTATTATTAATTTATTTTTTTTCAAAATGACTAAAAGCGTTGAAAATAACAAAACATGCCACAAGAATTGCGTATTGCGTGCGAACCTCGAGATCGGTTCAATTAATTTCGAAATGCATTAACGTAACCACCCAATCCAATCCAAGTCCAACAGCTCGTCCTTCCCATAAATAAAGAAGCCAGCCATTCCCATTATTGCATTTGTAGAGAGACAAGCGCCTCACGCAATTTCCAACGATGTTGACTCAAGCTCCTCTTCCATGGCTTTTGCTGGCTCTCGCCGTCGTTGTGCTGGCGGGAACAGCTCCAGCACATGCCACGGTGGAGTTGGAGCGAGTAGGAGGAGGGCGTCAGAGAGAGTTTGACTATTTCGCGCTGGCGTTGCAATGGCCTGGAACTTATTGCCGACGCTCCAAAAGTTGCTGTCCTTCTAATGCTTGCTGCAGAGGGTAACCGTCACGCCATTCTTCCTTTACTCTCTTTTCATTCGCATTTTAATATTGATATTAGATGGATTGTTCAACATTTTCAATTCAATCACACCATACCCTAAGTTAAAGTGGATTAATTAAGTATTCAGTTTGTTCCTAATTGGCCTATTTCATCAAATTTGGAGTCTGATTTTTGTTGTTGAATGTTGATAATTATTATTATATGAAATAAAGGAAATAATAATAATTCATAGATTTTGACTGCTTTATACTTATGGATTCCTTTTTTTTTTTAATTTCTCTTATTTGCTTTCTTCTTAGTTCTTACTTCTTACTAAGAAATGGAATGGATTTTTATTATGCCTCTTACATAAAACACTTGATAAGTAACTGGCATATTTGTATTCCTAATTTCTTTTTCTCTCTCCTTTTCAGCAACGATGCTCCGACAGTATTCACGATACGTGAGTATGAGGTTTCAAATGTATTATTGTTGTTATATTGCAAATTTTGGTTTTGTGGAATAGTTCTTTCTTGTTTGTCTTGGGTTTCAGAAGTTGTATTGACTGTGTTCTGAGTCAATTTCATACTTCTGAGGTGTGGACTGCTTGCTCCGTCTTGAAAACTGTAAAAGGGGATGTCAAGTGCATGAGGTTCCCACCATTGTGATGGTGGAGTCTAGAAAAATTCTTAAAATTCTTCTGATGTTTTAAGCTCATTGAGAAATTCACCATAAGTGTGCCTTTTCCCCCCTTAATCTATCCTTTCCTCCCATTGCTTCCCCATCTCACAATTTGATTTTAGGTTCTTTTGTTTGAGAAATTCACCTTTGTGCATATTCTGAGTATGGAGATTTCTACAACAACTATCTTAACAGATCATTATATCTACTTGTATAATAGATGGACTCTGGCCTGACTATAATGATGGAACATGGCCAGCCTGTTGCTCTAAATCTCAGTTCGATCCAAACGAGGTACAATTCCACAAATCACATGTATTGATTTTCATGCTTTGACAGATACAATTTTTAGAAGGAATAAAATTGAATTACCTTTCATAGTTATACCAGGAAGTTCTAGTAATTCCTTTTAGTTTTATTGGATAGTTAATAATGAAATAACTATTGATTGATGAAAGGCAAGGCACTTCTTTTGTCGTTGTAACTGCAATATTTTAAACATTTTCACTGGTTTAACAATTATATTTTGGTTGTATAATTGTTACATTTATATACCATTAGAACTTGGAGTCCTATTAAATATGTTGCATTAGCTCTCCTTTTCAACTTTTCTACATTTTATCGTGTCATTTTCTGTGTAGATATCGACATTGACTGATGCTCTAGAGCAATATTGGCCATCACTGAGCTGTAGCAAACCAAAAACATGCCGTGGTGGAAAAGGTTCATTTTGGGCTCATGAGGTGGTCATTGAAAATTACTTATTTTTTTACTTATCCTTAAATTATCATGGAATCTAATTTTGTTTGGTATAATATGTGTTTCTCGGGCTACCACATCGACGTTGGTGCACATTGGCAGTGGGGTAATAATCTTTTACAGCTTTTACTTGCTTACATGATTTAACAAGTTTATTCAAAGTTCTACCTGAGAATAATATATAGGCTGTTTTCCTAAAATTTGGTCCATTTGGACAGAGATGATTATATACAGTACTAAATTGGTACAGAACAGAACAAAGTGTTCAAATTTTCAGATATATTTTCTAGTCACAAAATTTTCTTTTCTGTTATTTTGTTAGAGAAAAATCTCATGGCTTTCTTGTACTAGTATTCCAATTTTCTGATGTTGCAATTTCACTTGCAGAGAAGCATGGCACATGTGCATATCCTGTGATTCGAAATGAATATGATTATTTCCTGATAACGCTGAATGTCTATTTCAAATATAATGTCACAGTAAGTTTGTGGAGCATAATTTTCTTTTGTTATCCAGAAATTTCTGTATTGTTTCTTCTGGCAATGAGCTCATATGAAATAATACTCAAAATACAATGATAAGTTAATAATTGATTGTATTTCTATTTTTGGTTGTAGCTTATTCTCATTTTTTCCTACCAAATAAAATATCAGACTTGTTTTAGTGAATATAAGTACTTAGAAAATTAAAAGTAATTCAACTCATTCCATGAAGCTGTTATTTTTTTTTTACTTTTATCTTACCCCTTTCCACCACCCAAAAAAACTAATAAAATTTTTCTACTGATTAATGAATTAGTTAGCCAGTAATTACTAATTCCCCCTCCAATTGATTAGATCTGTATGTTGATTAATGAATCAGTTATCCTCCCTCCAGTTGATAAATTTGTCTGTTGATTAATAAATTAGTCAATTAGTGGTCCCTTTGGCCTTGATGGATATATGGATATGCTTGGCAGTGGAGTTTTATAATGATTCAGGGTTGGCCTGTTGCTGTTGTATGGTCCAAATATATGCTTGAAGGTTTAAATTATTAAAAAAAATTGTTGGAAACTTGACACACCATTTACCTATTGAGGACTTAAAAATCTCTGTGATTTGGTGTTATGTGGATTACTTGCTGCTGCTCTTATGCAGGTTATTGAATAATCAAGTGACAAGTTCTCAATCATTGAAATATGATGATTTGGTTTGGAATTGGAGCTTATTCTGTTTTTTGGATTGACTGCCAATTGCATTTGCAAAACCTTTGATTGTAAAGAGCGAATATCTTCTTGCATATTGCATCAAGGCGTACTCTGAGTACTGTGTTTTTCAATGTTTTCCAGAGAGTTCTAAATGAGGCTGGATATGTTCCATCAAATACAGAAAAGTATCCCCTTGGAGGCATCATCTCTGCCATTGAGAATGCTTTCCATGCATCTCCTTTAATAGTTTGCTCAAAAGATGCTGTGGAGGAACTTCGGCTATGCTTCTATAAGGACTTCAAGGTTGGAAATCTTCTCTACTCTGTAATATATTCAGCATATAACAAACTAAAAAATGTTGTACAAATAGTTTTCTTTATTCACTTTTAATTTAAGAGATTGAGAATATTTAGAAACCAATTGATGTAGTAAGAGATAAATAGTTCTGTCTACGGTAGCCAGTATTTTCAACTTTTGATATCACTATTGTACTTCCCAGTTAGATTTAAAGTAATACTGCATAAGACCTATATGTAATAGTTGTGAGATCACTGTGATCTAGACAGTGCCATTTGACTTGAATTTTATGAATTCTGTGGAAATTTGGTATATTTTCAGAAAATGAAGGAAAGCCCACAGTACTGCTTAAGCAAAATTTCTTGGGCACTATGAGAGAATCCCCGTGATCTTGCACTTATGGTTTATTAATTCTCTGATTGCAAGATATCCTATTCAAACACAATAATCTGGCCAGCATAATTATTTCAGAATATTGTGCATTTTTTTGCAGCCACGTGATTGTGCTGTTGGACCAGATCTTACTTCAAAAGGATCATGTCCCAAATATGTTAGCTTGCCAGAACTTGTATCATTAAGTAAGTTCATTACTGTTTCTTCTTTATACCAGTATAACTATGGCTGTTTCAGATTTTTGGTTGCTCTTTGACTTAAAATATCTAACTATTTTGCTAAAATTTAAATATAAGTAGACGGATGGATTAAGGATGAAGGAAGGAACTGATCCATAGTCCATTCCAGTTAATCTGTAATGAATAATATGTTTGGAAACTGGTCAAAAATCCCTTGAACTTTGTGGGTAAATCTGAAACTGGTTGACCTGAGGCCACTTAGAGATACTGGGCTGGTCTGGTTATTTCGATACTAATTGAATCATTGAGTCATTGGCACTAGTTCAACAGCAAGTGGCTGGGGATTGGTTTATTTTATGTGACATCGTTTCAGCTTGATTTATTTAATTGTCAGTGAAGACATTGTTAGAGATATAGTATGAAATCCGTTCATTCATGTGTATTCACCTAAAAGCCTAAGCTTAAGTTGATTAGGATTTGATTTATACATATGGCTCCTTGTCATTTTGGGACATCTGAACAAGAAACTTGATAATACTATTTCACAAGCACTCTAGATATCTGTTGTGCTGAAAAGAGTACAATTTCATTTTTGTTTTCTTTTCCTCTGACAGAAGAAGACATTTCATTAAAGAGAAAAAAAGGTACAACTAGGGATATGATAAGAAATCTTCCAAATAAAACTTAATACTAAGAAATCCCAGAAAGTGGTTGTGGGGTGAACTAAGTCTGAAGCAAGGCTTCCCAATTTTTGCAAATCCAAGGTAACAGCACCCTTGAAGCAGTCCTGTGCATAAAACCACAAAGAACAAACAACAAAGTACAAACTGTCTTGGGGCAAAGAAATCCTCTTAAAGATAAGTAATATTCTTCTCTAACCACACCAAGATCCTTACCCTCTCTCCTGGACCACCTGGGTCAAAATAACTAAATAGAATGAGAAAGTTTTTTTGTTAGTACAATGTCATTACAGAGGTTTGAGCCTATAACCCCCATAAACTTCACAAATCCCTCACCATTAGGCCCACTCCCAGTGTCTTTGAATGGGAATCTTGGCTGCTGAGGGAGATGCCTATGTTTGGTAAATGGGTATAAGATTACTGATTACCACAGCATCACATCCTCCTTACTTGTGTCTCAAATGCATTATGTTTGAAGGCATCATGTGATACTCATAACATGTGGAAGGGTAAATCTAGAAATTTGAAGTTGGATATTTTAAAATTTTTAAATGCACCTAAACAGGGACCTAATACATCCCCAGAAGTTTAACTATTGATATATCAAACAGGAGACTCCTAAATATCCTTGCATCTTGTAAATGTCTGGGATTCTAAGATGGTGTTAACTCAGTTGCTGCATGAATTCACCTTAAATTGAAAATCAGATTGTGGAAATAGATAAAATTAAAAGTGTGGGGGATTGGAGGGGCTCTGTCCTTTAAAGCAAGGGTCTGCTTTTGACTCAACTAATCAACTTCAGTCCAGGTAGTCAATAATTGGTAATCTGCTGCTATTTTATGGCTGTCTACTTTATCACTGTCTGTTTTTGAAATTTTACTTGGTTGCTAAACTTCTTTTGTTGGAGTATGGACATAACTTTTAATGTAATAAATTTTTTATCTGGTGAATTCAGCCCAGCATTGTGTAAAACAATAATCATTATGTATTGCGTTTGATCAATTTTACAATCATCTCTACCTCTGTAGGGCGTGATGGGCTTCAAAGTTGGGTGTCTGATGACGCAGCTCTTTAAGGTTATGGTAGAGTGCCTCTATTCTGTAAATTTCTGTACCTTGCGAATAAACAAAGCCACATGCATAAATTTGTCTGGAAGTTGTACCATTTATCAATTTGGAGACAAATGGATAAAGTGAAGAAATGGACATCAGGAAAAATGAAGAGATGGCTTAAACTATTATTTGGGATTTATCTCAAGCCTGCTCCCGTGTATTTGGTGGCTGGGTTTCATCTGTTTCATTATCATTGAAACAATTTACAAGTATACTTGTATAATGAAATATGTTGTATCATGAGGAGTTGTGAAATATATATATTTTTTCTTTAATATCATCACATACTTTTGTCATACATCTCCGTTTCTTTATATACATTTGCTTTACGTATGAGTTCAAGCACAAGCAGAGTTCGTGTTTAAATAGATACGTGATCCACTACGAGAACAACATCAGGTCATCAACAAAATCTTGGCATGCACATGCTATACAATTTACCGACTTATATTCTCTGTATGTACTTCAGACATAGTGTTAATATGTGGTCATAATTGAGAATGCCCCGCATCATGTTAGTTACAACATGACAATCATTACATCGTTTATTTTTATTTCCCCCTTTTTCAGCTTCAATAAGAACAGTGAGACCAGCTTCCATCAGAATCGAATAGTAAGACTTCTAGACATCTCCTAATAAATTTAACTCTTGCTTATCACAATTTTTCAAACAGACGCACACACACACCAATAACAATAGAGAGACACAGATGAAGGCAGCTCTACGACTCCTCTTCATAATTATTTTTGTTGGTTCATTCTTCCTTGCAAGGCCAGAAGCTGACTCGTGTACCAGCAATCTAAACCTCAGAGTTCCCATCCTTTTTGACACAACTAACCTTCACTGCCTTTCTGTTTGGGATGCTCAAGGTTTCATCCTCAGAGTAGGTGCCCCATTGTTTAGTTTCATCACATATATATCCTCATTCCAATAGCACCACATATACTGATTATTATGTGTAATAATATTTTGCAGTATGTTCAGACTTCTGCAAATGTTTGGAGCTTCATTCTCTCAACCCCAGACACAAATTCTTACATAGCTATGGGGTTCTCGGCCAACGGTGGCATGGTGGGTTCAAGTGCCATTGTGGGGTGGGTGGCATCCAGAGGAGCCAGTGGAGGGATAAAGCAGTATTATCTAGGGGGGCTTACACCAAATCAAGTGGTGCCTGATAAAGGCAACCTACAAGTTATTGCCAATTCAACCTTCATCACTTTACAGTCCTCACGTCTGTACATGGTGTTTCAGTTAGAAACTACCGAACCTTTGTCCTGGCTGATACTTGCCACTGGATCCACCGGTATATTCCCTGCAGCACCAAGTTATGAACTAACAAAACACCTAGACAAGGTTTCCACAAGAATAGACTACTCAAAAGGTTAGTAAAAATTTAGTATTTCAGCTCTGGTTTCATGAATTCTACTGCTTCGAAATATTCACAAATGATTGCTATTTTTCTAAAATAAATTACACAATAAATTGGATGATTAATTGACTATGAAGCTTAAAGAAATAACCATTTTCATTACAACTATGTAAATTATATATAGGTTTGGTTTTTTGTATGCTAAAAATCAAGAGCAATGAAATTTACTGTACAGATATAGTAATATAGGTTCTTCCTTTCTTGCTTTCCATAAGTATAATTAGTGGCTTATAGTCAAGTACACATCATTATAGGTCATTATGTCTGTGGTTGAATATTGACAGATTACAGTTGAGGTTTCATTCCCCTAGAGAAATTTTAGATTGGGCATGTACAAAGTGGGTGAGGTGTTTTATCAAAATCAAGAAAAGCCAAAACAGCAAAGCAGAGAAGAATATAAAATGAAAGAACTTGCAGTTCGCTAAGGATCCTTGTAGAGTTTGCACCCAAAAGGCACACATTACTTGGACTCCACTTACTTAACGGTTAATAACCTAATATACTTACAGAGAACAAGTTAAAACAGAACTAACACAGTTCCATTTATTTAAATTTGAGTTGGTTTGAGATAGTGAGAGAGAGGAAAAAACAGCCAACAACCAGTTTAGGTAAGAATGCTTAGTCTTTACTCAAATAGATTCCTAGTGTACTATTTGTGATATACTCTGACTTAAGATTTGTTTGTTTAAAATTGTGCTGTAATTGATTTTGAAAGAAATGATGATAAAAAGAATTGATTTTGAAAAAAAAAATGAGATTAAGAAATAAATTTGTTTATAATCGAATTCCGAAATAATAATAATAATAATAATAATAATAATAATAATAATAATAATAATAATAATAATAATAATAATAATAATAATAATAATAATAATAATCCAACAAAAAAAATTGTTTGAAAATAATAATTTATAATCGAATTCCGAAAAGTTGATTTTATTTTTTGACGACAAAGTAGAATAATTATTAAAGTCTAAATATAGATATGTTTTATGGGTTCCACGCCTAAATTAATTCTTATAAATAAAAAACAAAAAAAAATTATTTTTCTCAAAATAAATTTTACAGACATTAAATTTTCACCCAAACACAACCAAATCTAGCCTTTGCCCGTGTTCATGAATCAATCCAAGACCCAATGAAAACTGAAAAAGTCAAATTGAAAAGTCAAGAACTAAATAAAATGAAAAATGTGTGTGTGAATCAAATGACCTAATATTGTCTTATCATTAATTAAGTTCAATTAAATCTAAATCTCTCTTAATAATTTGACTAGTAGTTTTTCTTGATCTTCCTTTACCTCTAATTATGGGAATATGGTCTATTAAAAAATCACTCTTGTTATTGTTATCATCTTTGACCACTTTTGTTGCAGAGAGAATGAAATAAGGTTTATTTGGTTGCTTCTGTGTATCTTTTGTTAAGAGCATGACGCATATTCATATATGCAAGACGCAGTGTGTGTATAAATTTAATTAAAGATCGTTCTCGAAACAAAACTCTTGAATAATTTGTAACAAGAAACTTTAAACTTTTGGTTACACTAAAGACATACTCACCCAAGAGGAAAGGAAAAATAAAAAAATAGAAAGAACTTGAACATTATTGTACCAGAACAATATCAATTTATTGCCATGTCATTATTGTACCAGAACAATATCAATTTATTAAATGGTATTGATCTCAGCTTAAACTTTCAATGGGAGAATGTACTCTAAATTCTTTTTAATCATCCGTGTACAAAGGGTATCCCGTTTTTAATAACAAAAAAAAAAGGGAATCAAATTCCACTTCCTCCACCTACTCTATAGTATGCATTCTAAATTTAAAATCTTAAATTAAATGATCTAATACGTGAACATTCAATGTATTTTTTGGTAAATGGTGACTATTAATTATGAAATTATTTTCTTAAATGAATTAAAACTGAATTTATTTATTTATTTGATATATACTACAGCGTACAGATCACTGCATGAAATGGGTATTTTTTGCAATTCAAAAATAGAAGTTAATGTACTTTCCAAAAAAAATAAAGATAGAAAAGCGAACATAACTAAAGAAAATCTCGGTAGCTAGAGATTACTCTTATTCATTGAAAAAGATTTCCTGTATGTCAAAACTGATACCACTGAACTAAGTCTGACTAAAAAACAGAAGAGAAACACCAGAAAATATCTCGTGGGAACCTAAATTAATTGCACTTTGATGTCTTTAAGGCCTGATAAAGTTTGAACTATCATATTTTTAGAACTATAATAACTTTCATCACAATTAAATAAATCTTATATCATGAATGAAAGGTTGACTAAATTAATGGTTTAAGTTAGCCTTCAACCTAATCTACTTAATCAAAAAAGGTCGTAATTATTGAAACACTGCAACCAAATACCATTGTAACAATTATTCCCTTCTATTAATCAAATAGAAATTCAGTTTTAACAAATCTCACTAATACATTTACAAGAACACAAAGCATAAACAGAGAGAAAGACAGAGAAATGAAGGCATATGTAGCATTCCTCATCTTCACAATTTGTTTCCTTGCTTCAGCTAACCTTGGAAGTTCACAAGTCAATGGAAGTTCTCCACAAGTAGATGGAAGTAGTTCACAAGCAGACTCCTGTGACTCCAACCTAAACCTCACTGTTCCTCTCCTCTTTGACACAACCAAGCTCAATTGCCTCCCTGTTTGGAATGCTCAAGGTTACATCCTTAGAGTAAGTGCATATTATTTAACTGGTTAATTTATTAAAATTTTGATTACTTACACTTGCAATATCAATCATATATTGATTGTAACAAAAACAATCATATAAATTACAATATTGTTATTCTAATTAATTGTAACAAAAGTTTATGACCATCCTCATTACCACATGCACATATAAACTATGCAGTATTCTCAAACTTCTCCAAACATATGGAGCTTCATTCTCTCAGCCCCAAATCCAAATTCTTATATAGCAATGGGGTTCTCTCCAAATGGAGGGATGGTGGGTTCAAGTGCCATTGTGGGGTGGATCTCATCCAATGGAGCAAGTGGAGGCTTGAAGCAGTATTATCTAGCAGGGGTTGCACCAAACCAGGTGGTGCCAGATAGAGGCAACTTAAACATTCTCCCCAACTCAACCTTTATTACATCACAGTCCTCACGTTTGTACATGGCCTTCCAGTTAGAAACCAATCACCCTCTGTCCCGGTTGGTTTATGCTATTGGACCCAATGGTATCTTCCCTTCAGCACCAAGTTTTGCACTAACGCTGCATCAAGACAAAATTTCTGTTACGTTGAATTATGCAACAGGTAATTAGTCAAAAGAAGCCAATGCATGTGTTTTTTACTTTTTCATGAATTAATTCAGTAACTAGTTAGAAGACAAAAAAAGTAAATGGGAAGAAGATAATGTGTACTAGTACTTTTTTTCAGTAGTTGGTGGTCAATCATGCTTCTAGTAGGAATTTTGTGCAAAAATGAATGCAATGAAGGAATGATTCGTTGGACGTAGTGTAGTAGGTGATTGCTTTATGATTTTATCTGCATAATAACAAGGAGACAGAGAAAAGAAGGGAAGTGAAAGAGTGTTATAATTCAATGAGGATTATTCTAGTGTTGACCTTTTGTTTAGGCACGTGATCATGGGATCAACATTGATGGCCCATTCTCACTGTCAAAACTAGACTTGGGCCTGTGATTTGTGGTTGTTGAGAGCAAATTCTATTCTCATCTTGTTGCCAAAGGAATAATTAAGTTGAAACGTAAGATCTGAATCGACCCCCTACCAAACCAAACCCATATGTTCTAGTCCTCTTTCTTGGTAGAACCAATGGTATTTGTATGTTACATGTGAATGATACTAATTAACTGTTAGTCAACTTATGTACATTATCAATCACAAAAAGAAAAAATTGACAGTGATTAGTGATCACTATATATTAGTTACACTAATCATACCATAATGGTCATTTTCTAAATTAATTGATGATTTAACATATGCTACATAAATTATCTCTATATTCAATAATTTTTTTTTTCTTCTAAAAATCATGGAATGTCTGCCACAGTTTTGGTTGTTTCCAAGCTTTGCCTAGTGAGTAGCACATTTTATTCGGCTTGTGGATATTCATGTAAATTGAACTAGGAAAAATTTTATAATCAGGGATGTCATTAATTAATAAGGTTTGTTTATCATTAATTTTATTTGAAACAGGTTCAAGTGCATCGGAAAACCCATATACGAACCTGAAAAGAAGTCATGGATTGTTGAATATATTGGGATGGGGCATCCTAATCATAATGGGAGCAATAGTTGCTCGCCACTTCAAGCAATGGGATCCATTTTGGTTTTATTTTCATGCTTCAGTTCAATCATTGGGTTTTCTTCTTGGAGTAATCGGTGTAATTAGTGGGCTTGTCCTCAGTAATCAACTCCATATTGACCTTAATCTTCACAAGGCTCTTGGAATAATTATTCTTGTACTCGGTTGCCTCCAGGTATTTATTTATCTATTGTCTAATTTTAATTTAAGAGAAATGCTTATGAGTACCTTTATTATGTTAATTGGTAGAATTGAACCAATTCTCCTATATAATAATTTTGAAAATTATTTTCTTGAGATTGACATAGTTTATTGATATACTATTATCCCTATTTAAATGACATATATTACTACTTTAAATTTGTCTCTAAGAAAGAGTTAGAATACTCATATAAATTTGGTGTTTTGTTTTCGTAGATAATGGCTTTCCTTGCTCGACCAAAGAAGAATTCAAAAGGGAGAAAGTATTGGAATTTATACCATCATAACATAGGAAGAATATTGATTATAGTAGCCATAGCTAATATTTTCTACGGAATCCGTTTAGGAAAGGAAGGAAGTGGATGGACGGTAGGTTATGGAATTGTTCTTGCTGTATTACTCTCTATTGCAGTCTTTTTTGAGATTGGACTGTGGAATAGAGACTAAAATTTTCCCTCTATAAGTATAGAAATAGTTTCACCATTGGTTTTCTTTTAGAAGCTCTTCAATTCCATTTGTTATGTTATTATTGTATGAGGATGATTAGAAATGAATTAATTTTATATCAAACATATTGGAAATTCAAGTGTGAGTGATCAATGAAGTCATACATTGGTTAAAATTGTGTCAAGTGAGTGTAAAGTCTAAAGACCAATCCTAACAACAAAACTGCGCTGTGTGTGTAATTTTTCTATTTGTAATCTTAATATACGATGATTATTAGAAATCAATTTATTTCTTATTAAGAGAGAATAGAATGAAACTGAATTCTCATTACAAATTCACACTTTATAGCCTGCTACAAGACAACAAGTAAACCTTCTTTAACTCACAACGTTAATCTCCTTTTGATTAATTTACTAGCAAGGAAATATCGTACGCAGTTTGATTGATCTTACTGTATATTTGAATGCAACCATAACTTTATCTGTATGTCCTGTTCCAGCCGGCACTGCCAAATGCAATTGCCAAGTAGCTCGTTAACCCCAAGGATAATATTCTTATCTTTCACTATAAAATAAACTGAACATAATTAATGCTACATTCCATTATGTTTGATTCTTTCCACACAACAATGAAGCTTACATACCTTTGCCTAATCTTGCTCATAATCCTCTGTAGTTCATCAACCTTCGTGACTTGTCAAGATTCATGTGGCTCTAAATTGGTGCAACTCCAACAACCTATTCCTTTTGATACAAGTTCACTTTTGTGCAGTCCTGTTTGGGGCGATCACAAATTCATCCTTAGAGTATGTATTGGTGCATGTGTGTGTATCTTGTGTCTTAATGGATTAATTAATTGCACTTTTCAAATAGTGTATATTGAAAAAGAAAAAAAAATAAATTTATTTGTATTTAGCTCCTCTAATAAACTTTTTTGAATAAAGATTTCAAAAAGTATTGATTTTCTATCCACAAGACCACAACTTTTATTTTGTGAAGTACATGCAATTAACCTGAATATAGATGAAATAGCTAATTGTTTGTGATAATATATATTATGTGAATACTGAACAGTATGCTAAGGCTTCATCAGATGTGTGGAGTTTCATATTCTCATTCCCTTCAAACATAAATGCTTATGCGGCTATAGGGTTCTCCAAAGATGGCACCATGGTGGGTTCTACAGCAATTGTGGGGTGGATGCCATCTCCAGGTGCAGGGGGAATGAAAATGTACTATTTGGGTGGAAAATCACCAGACCAAGTGACTCATGACAAAGGAGACCTCTATTTCATGAATGCATCCTTAGTCCCTGCTGATACTTCTCTGGTGTACATGATCTTCCAATTGAAAACCACCCAACCTAGCACAAATCTCTTATTTGCCATTGGACCCAATGGTGTATTCCCTGATTATCCACAATATGCATTGGCCAAACATAGTGATGAGATATCCATAGTCATAGATTATTCAAAAGGTCAGTGAAATTTGTGTTCATCATAAGTTATTCACTATGTTGAAATGCATGTCTTCATAGTTAATTTGTTTTTGGTTAAAGTAATCTACATGTCTAATGTCTTTATATATTTACAAAAAATTTTAAGTAGCCATTTTTTTATAATTTAAAAACTATAGATGGATTTTATATGTACAATGATTCAATTAAAGGGACTGTTCCAGTTTAACCAGGTCTCGAGTTTCTATCATGCTCGAATAGGATTGTCTCTCATGGAGAATACATGTTGCCTAAAACAAATATGAATGTTGTAACTTTGGGTCTCTTGCAACAGGTACAACTAGTGAAGTTTCTAATCTAAATCTTCGAAGAAGCCATGGTATTCTCAACATTGCAGGATGGAGCATTCTAATGATAATAGGATCAATAATTGCCCGCTACTTGAAGAAATGGGATCCCATTTGGTTTTATTTGCATGCTTCTATTCAAACATTTGGCTTTGTAGCCGGCATAGTTGGAATTTTTTGTGGACTTGCCTTATCTAAGAAACTCGATGATGATGTGACTCATCACAAAAACATTGCAATCGTCATTGTTATCCTTGGAGTTCTCCAGGTTAATTTAAGCCCAATTTTGCAAATATGGTACCCACTTTAGTATTGCATATTAATCAAATTTTATTTTGTTTATGATTTGAATTCATAGGTGTTGGCCATTGTATTACGACCAGGAGTGGAATCAAAGATAAGGAAGTATTGGAATTGGTACCATCATAACGTGGGGAGAATTTTGATTTTTTTTGGAGTGGCTAATACCTTTTATGGACTCCATTTAGGAGGGGAAGGGTCTAAGTGGTTTCTTGCGTACGGTGTTACTATTGCCATCTTAGTTATTATCGTTGTCATTTTGGAGATAAGAAAATGGATTATTGCAAGAAAAGAGACACAGTCGAGAAAGACTCCATCGTTACCCCAACCCAATACGGAGTTAGCTTACTATTAACAACATCATTTGTCATTTATAATGTAATCCATTGTGCTATATAATTAAAGTCACTTTTCATGAGCTTTCAAAACCTCTTTACCTTGTCAGTTTTGTGTTCCTTACTTTTCTAATAGAAGGATCTCCCTAACCAACCGTGCCTTTATAGGACTCAATCTTTATTAAGTTCTATCACCATTCACCAACATGTCAACCACATATAACAATAAAATGATTAAATCATTATCACCAAACCTTTTGTAGTACATACAATGGTCTAAACTCAATCTATTACGTATCTAACGCTAGTAGTGAATGAAAGAATAATGTCATTAAAGATTAATGTGATATATACATTTGAAATATGTAATAAAAACAACCATTTGATTATTAAGTTATCAGTGTTCAAATTTTATGAAATTTAACACAAATAAGCAAGATGATGAATAAATATAATTCAACGGTTAGATTACTAAAAATCACTTTTGATCTAAAATTATCCACGGTGTAAGAAATGGTGTAACTTATACCAGTGTAATTTGGTCCCTCCTTTACATATTATATAATTATTAAAAATATTTGTATTCTTTTTTTACGGAAAAAATATTTGTATTCTTAGTTATTAATAATGAAATTCCTCATAATATCTCAAGTATTTTTTTTTAGTTTGAGATAATTTTAACTATTTACACATTATTTTAACTAGTGGAAAGACAGGCACGACAATGCCTGTCTATCCGCATTTTGGGGGGGGGAAGACGTAAAATTTATATATTTATATTTTTAAGTACCTCATATAATTAATTTATATGAATAAATTAAAATTATATTTAACATTCTAAATTAATCACAATGTAAAATGTAAATGCAGTTTGTATACATTTAAAGGTAAATAAATACAATTTATATTCAATAGTTAAATAAATATAAAGAATTAAACTAAAAAAATAAATGATATCTGCATTTAAGATCATCTAAAATAGTATTGTTTATTTACAATTCTTATTTCTTTGTCAACTTCGTCCCTTCCTTAATTGGGAGACCAAACAGTGAATGAATTCCAGGAACATTTTTTCCTCCATGCATTTTACATGAAAAACTTATTATGTCAATATTGATAGTTAAACCATTTAAAATATTTCATTAAATTTAAATAGCAAATGAAATAGAATAATCATTTACCTTGATATGATTCTTGTTAATTCCTCATACATAACATTATCAATAAGCTCTTGGCGTTTCAAGAACTACAAAATATCCCACCATATGTTATGTGCAAATGTTAGATATTTAATAACTTACAAATGTATTTTGCTCATCTAAGAATAGATCAAAACCTACAATATGCATATGTTTTGTTTTGAATGAAATTTGCTATTCTAATAGCTATATGGTGACGTTGCAATTTCACCATCCCTGATGATAATTCTAGAGTTAGTATTCAATTGAGGTGAAAAAATAGTACAACTTATTGTATGGTACACAAAATATTTGTTTTATTATAAAAAAATTGAACCTAATTTTTTATTAAATAACACCTAATAGAAAAAACATCTTAATATAATCCGATTGAGTTACCTATTCATGCGTTGAGCTAATAGTTCTATTTTTACCATCTTCCAAAGTTGAGTCTTATCTGTTATTACGGTGCACCCCCACCCAATAGAATAAACTTTTAGACGATGAACCTGAAATAAATAAATTTTATATATTAGAAAAAAAACTCGTAAATAAACAATATGAAAATGTTACTGTAGTATTTTTTGTCTAACCTTGTTATCGATTGTGGAAATTGATGCGAGTGATTGCTCATCTTTCCATATATTCCATAGCTTTTGGAATTCATCCTCCTGCAAAAATTATGTTAATTTGTTAAAGATATAGTAAAGTACAAATATTAAGGATTAAATTGTTAAATTATAACTTACTTGTTTGTCGAAGTAAATGTCCAAATGTTTAGTTCTCATATCTTGACATAACTGGAAGATGTCCTTGAATTTTCATTTACCTGAACAAAGATAAAATATAGAATTTGTAATTTAGTTGCTTATTTTATTAATTTAATGTATATCATAAAAGTTAGTCTATATTTGTTTATGTGAAGAATACACGTGTATATATCTAACGTAAATGTAAAATAACATTACCCGAGATTGTGATAACAAAATCTCTTTGAAAACAATAAATTTTGTGAAGTTCCCATCTTCTCCTTCAAGTTTTCCATCCTTAATAAGTAATTTTGTAGTTGCTTGAGAAACACCTCTTGACAAAGCTACATATAACTGACCATGGCTAAAGACATGTCGTGGAAGATAAATGCCAACATTATGAATGGTCTGTCCGTGTGCTTTATTTATGGTAATTGCAAAACTCAGTCTCACAGGAAACTGCTTCCTAATAAGCACAAAAAGAAGTCCCGCATTCTCAGTTGTCTTATGTTTAATTCTTGGCAAGAAAGCTCTTCTTCCAGCATTATTGCCTGTTAGGATTTCCACATCAAGCATGTTTCTAAAACGACCACGAAATAATAACCTTGTTCCATTGCAAAGGCCAGATTTGGGGTCAAGATTTCGCAATAACATCAAGGGTGCACCTTTTTTCACCTTTAGAATGTGTGGGGGCAATCCACTGGGAGAAATGAAGTGTAAGTATTCCTGTTGATATAGGTTGTGTGTGTCTCCTTCAACCTCATCAAAGGACAACAAATTATGTTCTTCTCCTGGGAACTTATTGATAATTATATCATTCAATTTCTGGACATCCTCATTTTTCGGTGTCAGTATGGCTCTTTCTACCATATAAGATGCATCCCATCCGTGAGATTCTAACTGTGGAAATATTTGTTGTATAAGATTGTGTATTGAACATTCCCCTTCCCACGGTATTGCAATCTGGCGAGGCACCTTTACCATTTCATATGGTTTGGTAGGTTCAACACCATCACCAATGCGCATAAGGAAATCAACAAAATCATGATCTTGCAATGAGCGCATATTTTGGTGCAAATGAAGGATTTTTGTGTTATTCCATAAATGTGACTTCACAATACATGCAGATAACATTTGCGCCTTAGTACCTTTTTTAATAACAGGAAGTACTTGACGAAAATCTCCTCCCATTATCATCAATTTTCCCCCAAATGGAGCATCACAATCAAGAATATCCTTTAATGTTCGGTCCACTGATTCCAGAGCATATTTATTAATCATGGGTGCTTCATCCCAAATGATTGTTGTTGCTTCTTTTATCAACCTTGCAAGATCAGATTGTTTACTTATTAAGCAGAAAGACCCTGACTCTACATTGATAGGTATCTTAAATCTTGAATGCGCAGTTCTACCACCAGGTAATAGGGTCGCAACTATACCAGATGAGGCCGTTGCTAAGACAATTTTTCCTTTACTTCTTAAACTTGCGAGTAAAGTGCGATAAAGGAATGTTTTTCCTGTTCCTCCAAGCCCATCAGCGAAAAAAACTTGACTCTGATTATGCTCGACTGCACTCATGATGGTGTTGGAAGCAAATAATTGGTTATTATTTAATTTTTCTACAAATCCCACATCTTCATAAGGTATATTGACCAACAACTCTTCTTGTATAACTCTTGGCATGAGATTATCGTGACCTGTATCCACTGTTAACTTTGGCAGATCATAATCTTTGATTTGTTTTCTATGTTGATTCAAAAGGTCATTCAAATCCCTCAAAAGCATGTTAGTCGAGTTATCTCCCACACCAATGCTTGTCGAAGGATAATCTTCTACCATGTAGTCGTGAAACTCATCCCAAAGGCGTCTAACATCAGTGGGTTCACAAAAAATCAATATAATAGTAAATAACCTTCTTAAAGCACATGGCATCCGCCGTTCTGATGCTTCAACTAAGCATTCGCGAATATTATTGTCACTCTCTAAAAAGCCCCATTGCTCAGCTGCTTTTTTGAATGTGGGGAAACATGTTCCATTTACTGTAAGAAGGCTTTCCCAGCTGGTTGGACCTCCTAAATGAGATAACAAAACACGTAGGTAGAATTTCTCTCCTTCTGTGGGAGATACTGTGTAGATACGACCTATAACTTTATTATTTGACCTTCTTGGGGACCATTCCTTATCCCTTCTGCGCCAACAATAGTGCTCTGGAATCTCTCTGTACAAATACCTTGTAGCTTGTGGATCTCTCTGATTTAGGGCAAAGAATTGTGTGAGCATTGTTTTAGAGTTAAGGTCATCATGTAGTATATCGTTAATTCTCCGATGCTTATAAAATCGCAACTGGTGGCGATTTGGTAAGTGGATTTGCAACCTTTCAACAGATGGATATAATCGGTAAAGTGTAAATCTAAAAATTTTTCACATGGCTTCTGGAGCACAAATCCATCTTGCATCAATATATTGTTGAACCTCATCTACATGAGATGCTCTATGAACTTCCATTTCAACTCGATCTGGACCTTTATAGACATACTTGTATAAGTATTTAATACTCTTGATGCTACTACACACTTCAACATTAATGTGACAGTCATACTTCAACAACAACCATGGGTTATAAGGAACCACCCATCTATTATCAATAGTGATATTTCTATTCAGAGTTACTGGTTCGCAAGACCGTTTTCTATACAGTGGATATGAGTCATTACCTTGACGTGTTTCTTCTATGAACTCTTTTGGAAACATTTTTTTGCACTGACCATTCTTCATACAGGGGGATCTTGTATTAAGTGCACCGCATGGTCCATGGATCATGTGCTTCAATACTGCATCATATAACTGTGGTTCCTTTTCGAATCTTGAAATTTCTGCCCTAACCACGCTATCATATTCTTCTGGGTTACGTAATTTATCATTGCTTTCCAAAATTAGTAACATATGAACATGTGATAGTCCTCGTTTTTTAAATTATGTTACATACATGTAACTTTTAACCTTTCCTAGGACTCCTTTATTAATGACATCATCCTTTAATTGCTCAAATTTGGCTTTAAAGATTCTTGTCAGCAAGTCTGGGCGATCTTGCGGAGTTTCAAAAATGCCAGGTTTAGAAGATATTTCACTCCAGCAAGGATTACATGTCATTGTATGGAAAATATCGGGTTTTCCATCACTAAGGACAATAGCCATACCGTCTTCATAACGTTGTGTCATGTCTCGACGACTACCAATAAATGATGATAGTAATATTGTTCTCCGACTGATATTTTGTACAATTATAAGTTATGAGTGTTAGAGTTGTTAAATGCAATTGATATATATTTTATTAACAATTTTTATTATACTTTTAGTACCTGTAGTAATTTCTCCTACATGCAAAGCATCTTGCAAGCCTTGATACACCTCCGCGCGGATATCATTTTGGTGAGTTCGAATCCATCTTAACCTCCCAGATTCAATCTTGACATAGTTGTCTACAACATATTGTTGTAACAATCGTCCAACTTTTAACAATGTGGATTGATCATTTGGACGAATCTACAATAAATGAAATAAAAACTTAACATTGCATATTATTGGTTTCAAAAATATTTGCTTGAAAATTGTATATTAGTATAGATGATATTTACCTGAAGCACGTAACTATAATATTCTCGACATGAGACATTTCTCCCTCTATTATTTTTTGTGTGAATATCCCAACCATATGTCCCAAAAGGGAATAATAGAGGATACTGTAAGGGATCATAGTAGCCCTTTGTTTCTTGAATACTCGTAATATCTCCATCATGGTCTACCACTTTGATATCTCTTCCACGTGCTATTGATTCCATGTCCCCACCGACAATAATTGCTGCAACTTGTGAAGCAGTTGGCATGTTATATTGTGGCTGATTAGCAGGACGCTCTTTAATGATGAGACTACATTCATGAATATCTGGACGTAGTGCAAGTTGCCTAAATAGATGTACAAAAGGATTGTATTGATGGAGTATCTGTTGCAACTTATACACTATTGTTTGGTGAAGTTGTGGGTTTTCCAGCATCCTATTCTGTAATTCATGCTCAGTATCGTAGATGTATAATTGCAGGTAACGTGGCCTGGAACCAACATCTGGATAGCATCCTCCTATTCTGTGATAGATTGCACCTTGAGCGCGAAAGGTGTATAAACCACGTCCAGTCGCGGCTACATTTTCATCAATGTGAACACCCATGGAAGTGAATGAAAACACATGATTATAGCTTCTAATATTTTGTCGAAAATGTCTCCCTTCAGATGTACTATCTGAAAATATTTCTAGCAATTGTTGAGGAGCATTCAGTGGTGGAAACGACACTTTCCCACCAATGCAACAAATGTCACGCGATTCATGGTAAAACAATCTAGCATTGCATAATCTACACGTACTTGGAGCAGGCAATTGGGATCTGATCATTCTTGTATTATTGACAAAATTCCGAGCACTATTATGTTTTGCTTGGAAATTATTTTGCAATTCTGTGTTAACAGAAATAAGTTAACTATACATAAGCGTCAACAAAATTAAAGGTATTTTTATTTCCAATATATAAATTTAAAGATTTTTTTTATTGTGAAAAATACACAATAATATATATTTGGTTGAAAATTGGAACTATATGAGAGAAAAGTAAAAGATCTATATAACCTATGATCATACTCAATAGAAATACAAATAATTGATAGACTGCGATAATAGTATAGACACACACACTATACAAAAAAGTGTGCCAATTGTGTTTGAAAGTAGTCACATATGTGTATTTCAGCATCGGTAGAATCTGTATTATTTTGAAAAAATGTTATGTGTTTGAAAGATAATACTTTATTAGAATTATGACATAATTCATGTAAAAATGTGATTTAATGATAGGTTGTGGTAAATTTATCTGACTTACCGTCTGCTATTTCATTAATATGCCTAGCACTTGGTCCTGCTTCGCTGTCATGGGTTCCTTGAAACCGTCTTGATGCAAAATTATTATCTGCCATTTGATTCGTATTTCTTCGTTGACGCATTCTAGATAATTGTTGTATTTCAGCATCAGTAGAATCTGTATTATTTTAAAAAAATGTTATATGTGTTTGAAAGATAATACTTTATTAGAATTATGACATAATTCATGTAAATATGTGATTTAATGATAGGTTGTGGTAAATTTATCTGACTTACCGTGCGCTATTTCATTAATATGCCTAGTACTTGGTCCTGCTTCGCTGTTATGGGTTCCTTGAAACCGTCTTTATGCAAAATTATTATCTTCCATTTGATTCATATTTCTTCGTTGACGCATTCTAGATAATTGTTGTTGTCTTTGCTCGATGCTCATTCTTTGCCTTCTATTTCTAGCATTTTGTCTCCATCTTTCTCGTTGTTGATCTTGTGATTGTCCCCTATTGTTATTTTCCATTTTTCTATATTAAAAAAAGATAGATTAATATTATTGTTGTTATACATACAACACATATATATATATTTATAAACCACGAAAATAATTAAATAAATAAATAAATAAGAACTCTAAACATGAATACATATATATAACAAAGTTCAAGCAGTTAAATTATTATTAACTATAAAATAGTAATTCACACATAAATGGATTCATTTTATTCCACTGTAATTTGTAATAATATATTAACTCCTCATCTATATCAATCACCAAAAAGTTGGATATATATATATATATAGTTTGTAATAACTATAAGAGGTAAGCATATATATTAACTTAAAAAAATTTAAAATATTAAAAAAAATATAAATATCAAGTACACATTAGAGGTAATTTTTTAACAAGTCATTTTTTCCTTAAGTTTTCGTTTGTAATATTTTACATTTCTTTAGATTGTATAGATTAAATATCAACTTAATATTGATTCTTTAGAAAGTAATATAAGTTGTGTTGTTTATACTAAATATCAAATTGAAATAATATATTAAGTATATATATACATATATCTTCTATACATATAAATGTTTTTTTAATATTTCATTTAATCTGTTGTTAATATTTTAGTATATTAAGAAGTTTAAGTTAAAATTTCTCCACTCACAGTAAATGTGATAGTTTTGGGTCACTTTATTCATTTTGATTAAATATTAATTAATTGATGATTGATGAAACCACATAAAAATAAATTATTATTAATATACTAATTTCTTTAAAATTAAATTTTTGAAAATAGAACTTAACTACATAATATATTGTGATGCTTAACTATTTGCGCCAGGTGTTGTGAAGCATAGATGCTTTCATTTCAGGGTATTGAAAAGTCCATTAAGTATTGTGAAACGTAGTTCCATTCTTTTAAGGGCATTGAGAAGCTATTGTCAAGACTAATTCATTTCATTTAAAATTAGGTATGAGAGACGCAAACTAAAAAAAGAAAACATCAACTAGAAGGTTACGCTATTGAACAGTTAATAAAACGTCAGAATGAACAGTCAAAAAATCATATACAAAACCAGAAAGTGGTCAAGATTAAATATAAGAAACATGCACAATTAAATAGAACCTGAAGAGTAAATCGTTTCTGCATTTCAAATTTATGTGTTGGACCCTCTATGTGAACCGTCTTTTTGATTGATATTTTCCCCGCCTTTGATTGATCTTTCTTGTTTCTCCTTGAATTCACCCTCCAATAAAAATGTGGATTTTCAATTGCAACCTACTATATTTATACTATGAAAAAATATCATTTAAACTAAAAAAAATTATTTGAATTTTATTTGGATAATGATTAAGCGATTCAGTCCAATCTGATAACAATTATCTAATTATCTCTTTGAAAGTTGAGTTGGTGAAACTGTTTTATTCAAAATTCAAAATCAAATATCTAGAAAGAAAACAAATATAATTAATTTATAATAGGGAGCCATATAACCGTTTTATTCAAAAATTTAAATGCCGATTGATCTTATCTTTGGCATTAAGAGCCATATTTGAAGCCTTATCTGAAGCCGTGTACATTTTTTGCTTAGCACCCTCATAAGTTTCTCCCATTTTGACTTTTGCATCTGTTGGCATTCTAATGATCTCATCAACTCCTTGAGATGTTTTTTTCCTTCCAAATGTCATGGCTCTTGAAACTGCTTCCTTAGAACCCTTTATAATTTGAGAAGCATATTCTGAAGCTCCTACATAAACAAACATCAAAGGAGCCATCATGAAGGAGGTAACAACAGATATAGTCCAGTGATGTTTGCCTCATATTTCAAGCAATCATAGCTCCAAATTCAAGGAATTCAAATTATCATAATCAATATGCAACAACACCAGGTCCAAACGAACCCTTGCACCCGTTCCAACACTATATATAAGAGTATAAGATAAACTAAAAAATAAAGAATATAATTAATCAACCAACACATGGGTATACCAGAGGAAGAAGAGTGATGATATAGAAACTAAAGTAAAAGATTGAGGTCACTCAAAGCTTGGATCTTTCTCCAAAAACAAAAGTTATCAAATCACTTTTACAAGATAAATATTAAATGAAGGAGGTACAACAAATAAATTTAACAAAAGGGAATAATACCATTTCCTGAATGGGAATGGGCGAAATTGTGAGACGTGGAAGCAATTATTTTGAGAAATGCATTCATCTTCTAAATAATAAAGAAATCGAGTAATAACAGACCACCAAGAGACATTACTTCAGGCAAAATTAAAGACAGGTTCCATAATTCACAGGACAAAATATAGTTACCCCTCCATTTTCAGGCACAGAGAAAGACAAAGATGATTGCCTCCCAGTGACTAAACTTCATTCAACATGAGATGCTTTCCATGGTTTCACATTGAACAACTTCACTTGAGGTATAAATTCATTACTGCCATACCCCTTTGCAGGAAAAATATGCCCCTTGGTCCAAACAGGTTGATTTAAAGAACCCTTTGACAGCATCATTGCAACTCTTCAACACCCTTAAGCATCAGAGCCCGAGCCTCCACCCAAAATCTAATGCCTTTGGCTGCATAGTTTCTGCTCAAACCCCACCTACTTCCAATATATAGTATGCAACAAAGAAATCAGAGATGAAATAGATAATATTGATCTACCCTTACTTAGAACAGTTGTAATGAAATGTTTTAAGCATTTAGAATTAGCAATGAGAATTACTATATCTCTAGATCAAACTATAAACAGTTACAAAATCAAACCCTCTATTTTTTATATCCAAATCTGCAGAAACACAAACACATACTGGTATGAGTGAAAAATACTTAAAAAGGTACTCAAATTTACCAGGAAGCTAATATTCATTCAACTGATATATAAATATTAATGTATGTACCATTCTTGCTATAGCTAGAAGGATTTTTGGCTTATAAACATCTGAAAGTGTTGTACTCAAATCTTCAGGAGCATGCCTTTTAATGTTCTATAACACACTTGTTCCTTCTATCACGAATTGCCCAAGCAATGTCCCTCTATTAGAGAGATAATCTCTTCATCTACCTTTTCCATAATGCCTAGGGGGAAGCAATCCAAATTCAGAGGCTATAAGAATTGCATTAAAGAAAAAACTTTGTAAATGAAAGAAACCTTTGCTAGGATACTACATATATGCAAGAAAATACTGATCACCATCTTCTTACAACTACAAAGAGAGGACCAATGTTCTTTTAGAACAAAAACTTAGGTTGCATTTTAATAGAACATGATATGAAGAGGAAGTCCTGAGGCCTTGAAGGGTCAAAGAATGTCATTTTACCTTAAGTTCTGTCATATGTAGCAACCTGCGAATGAATGAAAATCATCGCCACATATATCAATGATGCCAAAGTAAAGAATATTGGGTGGCATGGAAAGGGACAGTGGAAGGTAGTGAAGACTCATGTGAATATATACTGTTGCTACTTGCTAGCATTCTGGTTGCATGTGTATTATGAAGGATAGACATGCAAATATCGTTTATTTCCTTACTTTTCCAAAATGAACCTAAAACCATGGTAATACACACGTAATTCCTTGACTTCTATCTTTTTTTTATAACATAATAAAGCATAAAAGTCAAAAATGTAAATTATTTATCCGCAAATTGAAAATTTCGTATCAGCAAACTAACTTAGCATGAGAATCAAAGGAAAAATTATCTGGAAAATGAATATCATAGCATGAGAATGAAAGGTAAAATTACCTGAAAGCTAGTTACCTACTCCCAAAAAGTTTATTTTTATGCTTAAGTCTTATCCCTTCTTCACATGCCTTGCCTGCATCTGAAATATAAGGGTCCAATCAAAGCAATGAAATTATTAGTGATGATACTCTTACATATGTAATTTGCAATGAAATGAATCCAATACCAATACTTATAAGACACTGCTACATTTGTATTTTTGGCATATCTTTGTGTTGTTGGTCACCCATTTCCCTATTAGTATTGCAATTTGGAAAATCTGAGATACGGATTTAAGTGGTGTTTACACAAATTATCTTTTTCAAAGCATATCCTTTGCCTTAGATATCTGAGACTCTCAAGTTTTCATAACCACGGATAATCAGAGGTAGATTGTTACATATAAATAAAAATATCTTATTTAAGTTACACCAGCAAAGGAATAAATCTCAAACTACAGAGAAATCAACATTCAAAAGTGGTGGCAGAGTATAAGCATTGAAAGAAATGAATGAAATCTTGGCATCCATTCAAACCCATAACAAAACCCAAAAAACTCACAATTTTCATCAAAAAATAACCTTAGAAGCAAGAAAAGCTAGAAATCCCATAAAACTACATAAATCCACAGATCTAGCAAAAAAAAAACCCTCATTTTCACTTGAGAGTCAGAAAGAGAAAGCAAAGCATACCCATTTTTATTATTAATCCCCCAACCTACCACAAAGTTGAATTGAATATATATATAGAAAAATATATACATTGAATATTATATAGTCTTCTAAATTTAAGTGACACCAGCAAAGGAATAAATCTCAAACTACAGAGAAATCAAGATTCAAAAGTGGAGGCAGAGTATAAGCATTGAAAGAAAGGAATGAAATCTTGGCATCCATTCAAACCCAGAACAAAACCCAAAAAAAATCACAATTTTCATCAAATAATAACCTTAGAAGCAAGAAAAGCTAGAAATCCCATAAAACTACATGAATCCACAGATGTAGCAAAAAAAACCCTCATTTTCATTTGAGAGTCAGAAAGAGAAAGCAAAGCATATCCATTTTTATTATTAATCCCCTATCCTACCACAAAGTTGAATTGAATATATATATAGAAAAATATGTACATTGAATATTATATAGTCTTCTAAGCACTTCAAGCTTTAAAATTAAATCACAAATTAACAAATATCTATATTAATGGGCAGGGAAAAATTAAAAAATTAACTGCATCAAACGCATGTCAAAACGCCCAAAGAATAACCGATATCAGGAGGTCACAAGCTCCCCTTTAATAAATCAGCAATATGTACTTAAGAAACAGAATATTTTATACATACCCATAGTGCCAAGGAACCATGTCTAAGAAGTCAGGCTTCATCAGCTTCTTCAATTTTTCATATTCTTTATTAACAGATAATGGGTGATTACGAGCCGTCGACAGACATGGGTAGCCGTCGTAGGGTCGGTTCTCGTCCCCTTTGCGCCCTCGCAGTCACTGTTCTCCAACATGAAGGCAGAGAGAGATCTAGGGATTATTGAAACACAGAAAAGTTAAAGAAGAAAAAAGAAAGGAAAAAGATTGAGGGATGGTGTCGCCGCAAACCCGCATCTTCCCGAAAGCGGTAGAGCCTCTGCAAATCCCTCTGTCTTCCTCGTCCAGCGCCGCGACGTTGTGCTCGATCCACCACCGTTGCAGCGGCGCGATTTCCTTCCACGCTATTTCCTTTTGCACGCCCCACATTTCCCGAAAGCGGTAGAGCCTCCGCATATCCCTCTGCCTTCCTCGTCCAGCGCCGCGACGTTGTCCTCGAGCCACCACCGTTGCAGCGGCGCCATTTCCTTCCACGCCATTTCCTTACGCCTCACATTTGTCAACAGATTGGTAAAAGAAAATAGAAATTGAGGAGGGAAGTTGAGTGAAGAAAAGAGCAATTATAGAGGAAGAGAGAAGTTTTTTTTATTTTGAAGGAAAAAAAGGAAAAAGGTGTGAAGAGCTCACTTTTTCCCCGGATCACTTCTTTTGTTCTCTGCAACAGTTTTTGAGTGTGGGGTAACTTCTCTGAGTGGGGGGTAACTTGAGGGGTTTTGGTTTTTTTTTCCTCCGTAACTGTTGTCTTATTTGTGTCTTTTTTATAAAAGTTAGGGGCATAATTGGAAACTGAAATGTGGACATCATTTCAAGTCATCCCCTTTATTAATAGTATAGATTAATAGTATAGATATAGATATAGATAATCTATTTTTTGTTAATATTACACTATAGGGCTTAATTGCAATTTTGATCACTCTAGTATGGATTATGCGTAATTTAGATCTCTTAAGATTTTTTAGTAAATTAAATCTCTCTATTTTCAAAAATAAGTAAATTTGGTCCCTTACCAACCCGTAAATTATCACTTTCTATTTAACATTTCAACAAAATAAATTGATTATATCATTTTAAATCTTATTAAGTTAAAAAATCATTTATTGAAATATCAAATTTCACCTAAAATTGAATAAAAAAAAATCAATTTCCCCTTCTCTAAACCCTACTTTCACCTCCTACAAAATTCTTTAAATTTTATTAAATTCCCACTAAAAATTAAACTTGTGAACTTTTAAAATTATTTCATGTCTCAAATATATTATAAACTACTAAATATTTAGACTCTGATAATGAGAATTTGAAAGTTTTAGATACAAGACAAATGATGGGGGCCAAGTTTGTCTAATTTTAAAAATTGAGGGACTTAATTTGGTAAAAAAAGAAAACTTGAATGACCAAAATGACACGTAATCTAAACTAGGAAAATGTTTCCGTACTCCCACCACTATAATTTTAACACCTATTTATACATAGTTAGTTTTTCCTATTTTAAAATTATTCTAAATTAAAATAAAAATTACTAACCATAAGTTGATGTAGTTATAAGAGAGGAGTAGGTACTAGAAGAGTGTCAAAATTTTGCAATTAAGCCTATACCACTATACATTTATTTATGCATTAAGGTCTTATTTCAACTCCCCAAATTTTTCATCCAAGTTCCGCCGCGGTCAAACACTATTAAGATTATTTTAACTACCAATTTCAACTTTCATTTAACTATAATATTTTATCACACATTCATTATCTATTTTTCAAAACATGTCCGTACTTTTCATTTCCATGACCACTCTTGGGTAGAGTTGGCAATTCGAGCCAACCAACCCAACCCAACCCAACCCGATGCGGGTGGCAAACCTTTGCGAACAAAATTAAAATTTTTGAGAATTATTCGGATTTCTAAAATAAAAACCCGAATCCTACATTTTTCATTTAACCCGATCTTTTTATGGGTTTGATAGATCACCCCGCCTTACAAATTTTGCTGATAAACAGACTTTATTAAATTGAGTCGGAATTATTCGAACTTTAAAAATAAATACCAAATCCTACACTTTTGTGTACATTGGACAAAATCCATTTTAGGGACTCGACTCCCCAGCATCTCTACATATGAAATGCACAAATTATGGACTCCACCTAATAACTTGGGTTTTGTCTAATGTCGTTTCTATTGGTATTTCATAATTCAATGCAGGTGGGGCACAATCAAAACGACTTTTAGAGCATTTTTGTGTCGGCAGATTTATTTTTTTTTGGTATCATATTTTTTTCGTACAAGTGGGAAAAGGAAGAAAAGGAAGAAAAGAAAAAACTAACTACTTTCCTCCTAAATTGGACTTCAGCAATGAGAAGCATCTGCATGTATATGTATTTAAAGCAACTGTGACCAAGACAACCGTCGAAATTAAAATGCTAGACATACAACATGACACGTGTATGTGTACGCTTGTATTGCATGTGTATTTATTATTTATCAACTTTTTATATAATTTTGATACACCTCGTGTTGGAGAGAGGATCAAAGACATTCATTCACTTTATTTTTTCTACAAAATTTTTTATTTATTTTTTTTTCTCTTATTGGATGATAAATTTCACATATTTTTTCTATTTTAATTCTTATTTTTAATATAAATCTTTATTTTTAATTTTATTATTTTAATTGTTTAATTATATTTTATTATTAAATTATAATATAAATTAAATTTCAATAATAAAATATAATATAATATTAAAATTTAAAATTGAAAAATTGTTTAAAATTATTCTAATTTTTAAATTATAAAAATATTGATTTATTGTAAGTTTATTTTTAATTAAATAAAATATATATTTATTTGTGTATTACGTGAATTAATATATTAGTCTACATTATATTCATATAAACTCTAAAAAATAATTATAATTTTAAATTAATTTAGACATTGAGTAATGACATATCCAGATACACATGAAAATAGGTCAAACCACTCGCAGATCTATGACCCAGTCTATTTAAGGCTTAACTTGTCTTGATTTATTTAATAAAAATGTCAGGTCTAGACTTTTGAAAAGGTCTCTTCAGTTAAATAAGTCAGACTTAGACTTTTTAAAAAACCTACTAGTCTTGGTGGGTCGGCTTATTTATAAATAAATTTAATTTTTAAATAATTTAAATATAATATATATATAATAAATAGTATAATGATATATACTTTTTTAATTTTCTCGTTGGCCTATTTAGAGATAGGTTTATCGGCTTATTTAAAGGCCCATGTCAATGACATTTACATTATTAAAAAGTAAACTTATAGGTCCGCAAACATACTAATCTATTATCTATTTAGAGATAGACCTATTGGCCTATATTTAAATGTCATAATATGAAATGGGCTTAAACAAACTAATAGGTCAGGCCAAACTTTCAAACATGTTAGACCAGACCGAGAAAATGGCTTATAGTGTTAACAAGTCAGGTTTGAGCCATGAAAATAAAAAAACATGCCGAGCTTGGGCCCTGCAAAGCCTATCTTGGCTCAGCCTATTTCTACTACTAAGTATATAGACTGAGATTATGGGAAGAGCTATCAGGTTTAATTTCTACTAAACACACTCTTAAGGAGGGTGGTGAGTCTTAATTGTGACCAAGTTTTGAGTAAGATTGCCCCTATAATAGGGAATGAATGTGGTTAACACAAGAAGAATAATTTATTCTCATAATTAAACTTTCGCATATTGATATGTACTAGTAAATTATCATAAGGAGTTGAGAATTTAATTGATATGCACGATGACAATCAGTATAAAAAGTTTTGTACTCACGTCATCACATGTTAGATTTAATAATACATGAAGTGTTATATATTTATTGAATGACAGTGTAATTTCTTTTACATTAACAATATATATTAATTAAATGCATGATGTAATGATCCGAATGTATTGGTAAAAGATATGAAGATATATAAATTAAAGATCCATACAAATATTATTTGGGTCTTGTTGTCCTCTTAATGAAACCATAAATACAACATTTTTATTGAAATTCTCAACATTCATATACTTATAATATCACTCTTTAATATAAACTTTATATTTTCCATTCCTTAACCAATGTTATTAATTAGAATTTTCCTATTATTTTAAGCATTTGCCTATATAATTTTTTGTTTTTAGATTTTTTTGAACATATGGACGTGACTAATGGGACAAATTCCCTTAAATATATGGGAATAAGTTTATAAACGGATGGTTAATGATTTAAGTGGTTCATATTTGATTTTTTAAAATTAATAAATTATTTCGAGTCCATGTACATAGAAAAACCTCCATTAAAAGAGTTAGTTCTATCATAATATAGATATTATTGACAGAATTGTCTCTTGTGGAGTGAGACACTCACTTTCTCTGCTCTTTTATTTAGAAAACCACATATTATTTTCAATATTTCTTACCATTTTTCTTTTGAGTGTGTGTCTTTCACACACCTCAATTACAAATTTTTTTTATACTCAAGTATTTCTCAATTTCCTGAAAGTCTTATATTTCAAAATGTAATTATTTATGATTTCAGTTTTTAACCTAGTTTTTCCTATTTTGAATCTTTTTATTAAGTTAAATTCTAATTTTTTTATACCATCGAGCACGTGGATCTGTGTTAAGGGGTTGTTCTACATTAATCATGGTCTCGAGTTCGAGTCTTGAGTATGCAGCTGTGTTAAATACTCGGAGGGGGAGCTTTGTCGTCCATAGAGGTCCTACCTGGTTTGAACAGGATTGTCCCCGGCCGATGGAGGATACATGTGATCTTGCACCCAAAAAAATTATAGTTTTTATCATTACCATTTAATAACATATAATCCTCAATTAATAATTTTAATAATAAATAATTGATTTTATAAATTCAAATTATATAAAAAGGATATGATAATTTTAAAATTATATGAAATATTATTAATTGAATAATATGGTTGAAATAATTAATTTTTATGAATTTAATAATTCAAATTCAAAATAATTATCCTTTAATATATATTCAAATTAAATTCCTAATTTAAATTAATTAATAATTACCTCTTAATATTTATATATTAAATTTAAATTATATATATAATATAAATTAATTCTACTATAATATTTACATATTAAATTTATATAATTTTATTTTAAATTTAACATATACTTCATATTTTTCATATATTTATTTAGTATTAAAAATAAAGGTATACTTAAAAATATTAATTATATATATTTTCTGTGATTTACACGAAATAATTACATAGCATGCTTAATTTCAAAAGAAACATTATTGCTGATCTGCTGAGTAAGTAACATGATTTTTGTTTACTAAACTATAAAAAATTGAATTTAATGAATATATATATATATATATATATATATATATTGTCATCCAATTATATATTGTCACATTATTTATAAGGTTTAATAATACGTGAGATCAGGGACGGATGCAAGGGGGTAAGCATTGGCCTTGGCCCCCCTCCCTCACTATATTATATATACACTACATACAAAAAAAAATAAAATATTATTAATATATATGTAATAATTAAAAATAAATTAAATAAAATGAGTGTAATACATTTAATTTTTATAATATAGATTTTATTTAATATTTATTATTAAAATTTAATCTCTTTAAGTGATTTCTATCAAAAAAATTATTTGATACAAATGTTATTATTCATAAATTTTATAACATGAATGTACTATATGTATAACTTAAATAAAAATATGATGAATTGATTACTATTTAATATTTATTATTAAAAAAAGTTCAGCCCCTTCCTATGAATTATGGATCCGTCCCTGCGTGAGATGTCATATTTATTAAATAACGTGGTAACACATCATTAAATACAATAAAAAATTATTTTATATCAATAGTATATACTAATTCAACTATATATATATATATATAGAGAGAGAGAGAGAGTCATGATTCGTTGACACCATGTGTCAAACTTGTAAAGTTACACCTCTTAATATCTTTTTGTAAAATGTGAATTTGACCAATCCAACCATTGAATTGAAAGTTCTTATAGAGGAGATCAAGCTTATAAAATATCATAAAAATCGAAAACTAATTGATACTTCATCAAACTAATTTATTTTAACGTATAATATGTTTTTAAAATATAAGTAAAAGTCCACTATTAGATAATATATCTACAAATGTCCAAATGACCTGAAATTTGATACACATGATAATGAAGGTAATACAATGTGATTCAATGGTTGGATTGGTCAAATTCACATTTTATAGAAAGATATTAAGAGGTGTAACTTTACAAGTTTGACACCTGGTGTCAACGGATCCTGACTCATATATATATATATATATATATATATAGATATATGAGTTTGTTACCCACGGAATTATTGTTCGAGTAATGGTTTTTATTTTTATTTTATTAAAATACAGGTATAAATACAGATAGTCTTATACTCTCATACTGTCATCCAGAGGCGGACCCTGATTAGGTCACCCCAAAAGCAAATAAATAAATGTATGATTATTTTATGTCCTCTTCATTATTTATAAAATATCACTTAATAAAAAAGAAACTAATAAATATTAATATTTTTAGTATAGAATTTAATTATTGATAAATTTGATTTTATGAAGCGTTATTAAATATAAAATGCATGAAATATCCATTAGTTTTAATTTCAATTTTTATATTTAGCCCCCAAATCAATATGGCCAATTGATTTGCCTGCTTGCTCTCGTTGACACAAACGCAAGGATGAATGGTTACCTTACAATTTTCTTTTCTTTAATTATAGTTATTGACATTTTTAATTAATTTCTTAATTTTCAAGTACAACATTAACAAACTTGAAAAGAACAAACAACTACTTAAATGCGTGATTTGATCATATGGTATTTTCTTCTTCTTTTTTTTTGAAAGTGTTATTTGAGTTAACATAAAGAACAAACAACTACCATTAGAAATGGACTACAAATAAAAAATTTATATAATTTATATGAAGTCATATATGATATATCCATATTTCATTGTCACCATTATTTATATATATATATATATATATTAATAATAACATAATACATTAAAAATATTATTTTATTTTTTTAATATGTCCTCAACTTCTTTAATATATTATAGCTCTCAAGCGATATCTATAATCACAAAGTTAGTTTAACTTAAAGTTGAGTATAATTGATTGTGATAGATTTAGTGTTCGTTTATTTTATAATTGGATTGAATTGATTTTAATATATTTCTAGAATCAATTAACTATTTATAAAAACATATTAAATAGAAGTGATTTAAAATTAATTTCAATAAAATTGGTTCTTATTGTTACTAATTACAAACCAAATGAGAACTTATAAATTCACTAATTGTAAACGGATGATGCACGTCGCACGATTTATATGAAGAAATTGATTTAAAATTTGAAAATTATGATTCTCGCTATTGTATACCGGTAAGCAAGGAGAGACAGAGTTTCAAATCCTGATGTTGAGAGATTGGATTTCTAACTAATTCTTATTAAGAGTTAAGACCCTTGCCAGATAATCATCCTAGAGCACCTTTTTTAGCAAAGTTTTGTCAAAAGACATAGATCTTGCCGTGGCATTGTTCTGGCCTCTTCTAGCTCTCGTTTCTTGCTTTTTTTTTTTAAAAAAAAATCTCCATAGCTATCTACAACTAGTACTCAAATAAAGAAGGTCAAAGAAGGCTCATATATGATTAAGTCTTCACTGAATGTACATTTAATCTTATATAACATGTTTGGTTTCCACTATATATATTTACATTACATGCCAATACTATTGAGTGTAGCTTTTGAAGTTGAAATTCCAATCACAAGAAGGATGTTGAATTGTGATCTTTTAAAATTTTCTGCAAATTTATTTTAATACTTAATCTGTTCAAGTTAGACTTGGCTTAGTATTAAAAGATTACACACCAGAAGATAAGGTTATAGACTATGCAATATGCAGAAGATATGGTTCCTATATGGAACTTTGGTGTGTAACACTTACTTAGGTATTAATTACTTTTTTCAAAATAGTTTTATGTACATGTAATCAATCATAAAATAAAGAGAGTAGGGATTAGAAGATTGCACACACAAATTTTATATTGGTTCACCTCTTCCAACCTGAGGCTACATCCAGTCCCTACACCAAGTAATTTTCTTACTCAATTTTCAGATTACACTTGCTTTGGGTACTCCTTACCCCAAGTATTCTTCTGCAGCCTCTTCAGGCTCCTAGAAATCTATCTCAACAATCACTTGAGGCTTTATACTTACTGCAGCTTCTTCTGCAGAAGTTTCGGCCACTGTAACCACTGTAGAATACCTTATGCAGGTTCTCTGTTCAGTTTAAATCACTTTATCTTCAACTAACCTCTCAGATAACAATCACACCTCACTGTCACAAGAGGCACTAACAATCTCAAGCCTTCTTGTGAGTTTACAAAGGATATAAGAAAAATAATAAATACAAGGCTCAAAATAACTACATTTAAAGCACAGAAAAAGCTAATTGATGAGTCAACTCTCCCTCAATAACTTTTAGAACCAGAAACTCAAAGATCTTAGGAGAGAGAAAGTGTTCCAGAAGATATGGATTGTGATTCTGAATATTTAGGTTTCTTCTGGAGAGAGGTGTGTTGAAACATGAAGGGAGCTCCTCTTTTTATAGAAGATTGGAGGAAATAGCTGTTGGAGGACTCCTTGGACCTCCAGCTATGTTCCTTGACCTGTCCCTGTCATGTAGCGGCTGCTTTCTGCATATACAGCTGTCAAGTTTGATTGAGTGCACCTTTTGAGGACCTATCTACTGCAAATAGGAAACCTTGTGAATTCTGCGACCATTTCTTCTGGGAGCACACCATAGGCCATAATTTACTCAGCATAAATTATTCTAAATGTATTTGACCCATCTGCATCTCTAAAAATGACAAAAACATAATTTAATGAATTTTGCTTCTTATGTCGTATGTCTGGCAGCAGATTTCTTCTGCAGAATACTTTTCTTTCTTCTGTTAGAGAATTATCATTGGTATATGACAATTATTGAGGTCTCCAAAGAATAATTTTAGTTGACTTTATCTTTGGAAAGCTTAGTAAGTCATGAATCTGAAGCATAGTGATGCTTCTTCACTTTTGATAAAAGTGAATCTTCCTTCTAATTTGATTTAAGTCTGGGAATCTGACTTTAAGGACATAATTAAGTTTAGTCCAATCATTTAATGTCCAGACTTTCCTTTTTTGTTTTTAGAAAAGCTTCCAAAATTTTCAATCATGTTTCTTCCATAGAAATGTGTCTTCTGTATCTTTTGCAGACCTTGTTCCTATTGAATCTCATTACAGAAGAAATTTTTCTTTATTTTCTCAATAACTTTCTTGCTTTCGTTCATCATATTGTCATTTCAAATATGTTGAAGACATCTTTTATAGCTTGATGTAGTGTGAGAGTGTTGATTTCTTTCTTATGGTCCTTAGTTCTATCTTCTGAAGATTTCTGCCTGTATCTTCTTATCATACACTCAAGTGAAATGATTAGTTTCTCTAAAATCAGAATTATGACAAGTGAATTTTGATAAGTTGTCTTCATTAAAACCACTTAGGAGGATTCTTAGACCTTACAGTTTTGACTTGATTACACGTTTATAGGGTAATTATAAGGTGGTCCCTTTGAGTTTAGGTCCAACATAGACCATTAACTTTTTTTACTATAAAAAGTCATTTTAATGTTATAATATATAGTGATAACTTTTTTAATGTTACAATAAGAATGGTTTGGTAAGCTATTTCAGCTAGCTGAAAGAGATTAGTAGCTGAAACCATTTCAGCTGTGTTTGGTAATGTAGTTTTTTCAGGTAGCTACTAGTTTTTCTTGAAAAGGTACATGAGGTAGATTTTTTTTAAAAAAAAAGCTTCAATTTTCAGCTACTAGCTGAAAATTAATTACAAGTTTATCTCTTAATCACCCTTTGTTATCATTATTTAATAATAATTAATGATGTCCTTATATGTCATTTTATCATTTTCAGCTAGTTTTACCGAACACATTCAATCAAATCAGCTAGCTTTTCAGCTTTCAACTAGCTTTAAGCTTTCAGCTAGTTTTTCAGCTAGTTTTACCAAACACACTCTAAATTTCCATTCAAACTATCAACAATCAAGATCATCCCTCTACACAAAATACACAAAAAAAGTAAGAACCCACTTTTAAAACACAACTTAAACAGAGAAATAGTTTATCTCAAAGAAATGACACCTCAAGAATCATTTTCTTTTATTCTTTCCATTCTTGCATCACACCACTTTCATCACCATATACACTTCCACTTGTTACCCGATTCATCGCAGTTCTCATTGTCTCTTTGCGTTTGTTTGATTTAGAATTTGTGAGATAAGATTAGAGAGAACAATAGAGATTAGGGTTATAAAATTGGGGATAAAAGAATGGAGAGAAGAATAGAGATCAATTAAGGTCATAAATTTAGGGAAATGAGTAAAAATCTTTCCAACATTAAAGACTAAACAGTTGAGCTTCCATGTAGACATCATTTAATAGTCGCATTTAACGGTCTAGATCAGCAACTCTGTTTCACTTATGTAACAGAGGTTAACAGAGGGACTAATAAGTAAGTACTTTTAGACTTTCGGGGACTAATTTGTACACGGATAAACTTTCAAGGACTAAAAGTAAATAACGTGACACTTTCAAGCACTAAATTATATATTAACTCTTCATGAAACTAACATAGTTTAACAGAGGGATTAATAAATAAGCAATTTTAAATTTTTGGGGACTAATTTGTACACGAATGAAGTTTCAGGGACTAAAAGTAAATAACATAACACTTTCATTGTATTAACTCTTAGTTGTATCAATGTATCGTACGACGTGTCAAACTATAACCCTTACTTATGTTGCCGTGTATGTATTGTTATCTTGCATGCATTTATTTCCAGAAGTAAGAGCACAGCTATATATACACATGTGCTGTGAACCATATTGCTTTGACATATCCAAATAGAAATGTTGAATCTCAACAATCAAAATGATTCAACAAGTATCATGAAGCCTCTTGACCCTGAAGAATTCAAGAGGCAAGGCTACATGATGATTGATTTCCTTGCTGATTATTATAGGAATGTTGGTAACTATCCTGTTCTAAGCAATGTGGAACCTGGTTATCTTCGAAAAAGATTGCCATCTTCTGCCCCATCTTGTCCTGAATCCATTGAATCCATACTTGATGATGTGCAACAACATATCATCCCTGGCATCACACATTGGATGAGTCCTAACTATTATGCCTACTTCCCCAGTAGTGGTAGCATAGCAGGGTTTATGGGTGAGATGTTAAGCACTGGATTCAGTGTTGTTGGATTCAATTGGTTGTCATCACCAGCTGCAACTGAGCTTGAAACTATAGTCATGGATTGGCTTGGACAAGTGCTAAATCTCCCAAAATCCTTCCTTTTCTCTGGGAATGGTGGTGGGGTGTTGTTAGGGACCACTTGTGAGGCCATTTTGTGCACACTGGTGGCTGCAAGAGACAAAACTCTTTCAAAAGTTGGAAGGGAAAATATAGGAAAGCTTGTTGTGTATGGCTCTGATCAAACACATAGTTCACTTCAGAAAGCAGCTCAAATTGCTGGGATCCATCCAAAAAATTTCAGAGCCATCAAAACCAAAAGGTCAAATTCATTTGCTTTGTCCCCTGACTCTTTGCTCTCTACCATTCTTTTGGATGTGGAAAATGGGTTGATTCCTTGTTTTCTATGTGCAACTGTGGGCACAACTGCTGTAGGAGCCATTGATCCTGTAGGATCATTGTGTAATGTGGCAGAGAACTATGGCATATGGGTCCATGTTGATGCTGCTTATGCAGGTGCTGCTTGTATATGCCCTGAGTTTCAATATTGCATTGATGGAGTTGAAAAGGCAAGCTCATTTAGCTTCAATGCTCATAAATGGTTTTTGACTAATTTAACATGTTGCTGCCTTTGGGTAAAAGATCACACTGCACTCACCAAGTCACTGTCAACAAATCCTGAGTTTTTGAAGAACACTGCTTCTGAATCAAAGCAAGTGATTGACTACAAAGATTGGCAGATAACCTTGAGTAGGAAGTTTAATTCTCTCAAACTATGGCTTGTTCTTAGAAGCTATGGTGTTGATAATCTTAGGAACTTCTTGAGAAATCATATACAAATGGCTAAAACCTTTGAAGCACTGGTGAGGACTGATAAAAGGTTTGAAATTGTTGTGCCCCCAAAATTCTCTTTGGTTTGCTTTAGGATTTCACCATCAGCAATTGCAATTGCTAATGGGCTGTCCATAGGATCTGAAGCTTACTATAATGGGAAATTGATGAATGATGAATATTGGGTGAATGAAATCAATCGTAAATTGCTGGATTCAATTAATAGTTCTGGCTATGCATACATGACTCATGGAGAGGTTGATGGAGCTTTTGTGATTAGATGTGCTATTGGTGCAACCTTAACAGAGGAACAACATGTGATTATGGCATGGAAATTGGTGCAGGAACATGCAAATTCTCTATTAGGTACATTCTGAAACAAAATAATTATGCTTTCCATATAGCAGCTATCTATCTCGTATTATAAATTTGTAAGTTATTGCCCCCGCCACAGTCAACACATATTGTTGTTCTTTGACCATACAGAGTTGTATACAAGAAAGTTTATGCAGGAAATTATACTTGTTATTTTTTTATTTCTTTTAGACTCTATTAAACTAAAATGAATATATGGAAAACTAAGGCTATATTTGTTTTTGACATCACATTGACCCCATATGAACTCTATAGTTCCTTTCATGCTTATTGCACAACGTCAAAACAAACATACACTAATTCCCCTAATTGCATTAGGTTAACAGAACGATATGCCCTTCACTCAGAATTATATCTGAAAATACACTGAAAAAATGGTATACATCATTGAGATAAATAAATAATAACTCATAACAAAGGTGAAAAATGAGAGGATAACAGTTTACTAGCAAAATTAAAACCGTGTTGCAGTGCATGGCATAACTGTTCTAAGGTTATCACTAGTACAACTAGAGAGAGATCATCAACAACACTGCTAAATGATTCTAGTTAACTACATATTACATCCTAAACTGTTTCAACTCACAATCAAGTAGTTTATTCTAATTTATGTACAAAAGAATCTCTCATAGAGCTTAACAAGAAAGATGTAGGCATATAATGATAATTTGGCCGGTAATGATGATACCCTCATCTTGTGCATGAAGGGTAAGTTCTCTGTTGCAAATGAAAATGGTAAGGTAAAGTATAGTTTCTTTCAACTATATGGTCTTGCATTCTTTTTCCAAGTTCAGAGACGATTCTGTTGAAACATCCATGCTTCCTTTTGGAAGATGGTATCAACGATCCTCTTGCAAATTTGGCAACTTCGAACTTTGCAGCAACATAATTCAGTCTTTTCTTTCTATTCCCCAAAAATGATGTGGATTTGCTAGCTTAGTTTCCAGCAAGAGTAAAGCCTTTTGAATTAGGGGACCTCACCAGAATAGAAGGAATGGCACCACTATGTTTAACAAGATATGCAATGAATGCAATCCATGCTGAAGCGCCAAGGCAGACTAAAAAACCAAACAATAGTCCCTTCACTTCAGAGAGGAAGAAACCTAATAACATATATCCATAAACCAATATTACCAGCACAGCCACAGTCCAAGCCACCCTCTGCATCACAAATTTGACTAAGTTAGAGATAATTGAAATGAATTTTATTATTAGGAATTCAGGTTTACTCTAAGGTGATAGAATGGCTTGCTTATAAACTTAAGTCAAATTCTTGGTATTTGGAACTTATAGTCATTCATGGATTATTTCATTAATAAAATTAGTATTAAAATTATGGATAAAAAATAACTAGAAGGTTAGATAGATAGCTTACCTCTACTATTGGTCCTATTCTGAAGGACCCCATGACCTCCTCTTTGGACACCAAAGTAAGAAGAGGGATAAGTGCAAAAGGAATCTGTATTGCTTGGAGCACATTAAGCCATTCATTCAAGGTATCCAATGAACCTTCTGATGTATTAAAAACAATGGCCACAATCATAGTTGGAACAATTGCACAACTTCTAGTGATCAATGCCCTCAACCACTTCTTTATATTGAGCTTCAGAAAACCCTCAGTTATAAACTGCCCTGCATATGTACCAGTGATGGTGCTACTTTGTCCAGCTGCTAATAAACCAATACCCCATATATAGAGAATTGGAAACAACCCTCCTCCATACCGCTCCTCAAGATATTGCCCTGCATTTACCAATCCTATGCCATTGGCCTGTTCTGTACCATAGAACACCCTAGCGAAAACAGTTATTACAAATAGATTGATCACCAAGGTGACTAAAAGTGCAATTGATGACTCAATTGTGTAGTAATTGATAGCCTCTTGAACCTGGCCTTTGTTACGGATATCAATGTCTCTTGATTGTACCAATGCAGAATGGAGGAATACATTGTGTGGGGTTATAACACAACCCACAATTTCCACAGCCTGGCGAAGTGTTTTTGAGCTAACTCTTGGGATCAAAAGACCTGCAAGAAGCACCAAAATCTGTCAAATAAAAACAAACACTAGCATATCTTTTCATCATACAATCAAATGTCATGAGATAAATCTTTACCCATCATAAGTTCTTCTTCACTTGGATTTGTGTCAAAGAACATCCACGCAAAAGAAAAGGCCATAGTTCCAATGAAAATTGCAAAAACACCTTCCAACTTCCTCACTCCATAATTCTCAAGAAACAGAAAGAAGAAACTGTTCAACAAGAGACAAAAGGCAAACAAAATTAAAAATCTTTCATTTATTTAAAAACAGAATAAAACAGAACAAAATGTTCCATTCCATCAAATATGGTTTGGTAAGTGAGCATAGCTTACCAATCAAAGGCTGTGATTACCACACCAGCCCAAATGGGGAGAATCCCATGGCTAAGAATCTTAATAGCAATAGCACTACCAATAACCTCTTGAATATCAGCAGCAATCAAAGCCAACTCAGCCAAGAACCAAAGCACTAGCCTTGCCCAATTGGAATACTCCTCCCTGCACAATTCTGCCAGGTGGCGCCCCGTGGCAACACCAAGCCTCGCTGACAGAAGCTGTATGAGAAGCCCCATTATGGTTGACCACATCAATAGCCAAAGCAGAGAGTACCCTGCAATGGCACCAGCTTGAAGGTCACCTTCCAAGTTCCCTGGGTCCAAAAACGCCACGCTCATAAGCAACCCTGGCCCTGTGAACAGCCACAGCTTCTTCCATGAAAACGGTGGCACCGCCGTGGACCCGGTGGCGCTGACGGACTCCACGTCGAATATTTGGACCTTGTCCTTTGCTGCATAAATGAAATCCTCTGCGTTTCCATCATCAAGTGTTAATGGTGATGAGTGGGGTGAGGATAATGGTATTGTCTCACAATCGCTTTGTAGCAACCGGTTTTCTTCTTCTTCCTTGAATTCTCGTTTTTTGTATTGGCCTTGTTGTTGTTGCTGCTGCGACTGAGTGTTCATGTTTTGATTGTTTTCATGCAACTGGAATGTCGTTGAACATGGTAATGTATATTGTCTTGTCTTTTATGTTGTTTGGGTTATGTGGGAGAATATGATGGAGAAAATTTAGTGCAATTGTTATGGCTGCGCATGGAAGCAAGGGAATGGTATAAAGGATTGAGGGGTGTTACTGTTAAGCAAGGGAACGATGCATGCAGACCGCATGCTATATTTGTAGCATTGATTTTCTTTTAGGGGTGGGTGCTATATTTGACCCAAAAATGCTATATTTTTGGATGGAGTAAATTCAGCCAATTTGATATTTTGATAAGATATATTTTTTAGGCGGGTATTCCGCTCCCTGCCTAGCAAAATGAAATAGCAAATAGTAATAGGATGCTGAGAAATTGTTAGGTAGTTAGAACACAATTAAGCAATAACTTATCCCCATTGTGAGTATAGTATTCTTGTTCTTCATATTTGGTAACAAGATTGATTACCCTTTTCAAATTTCAACCATGTTCACTCTGAATTCAGTTTCCAGACATTAAACCCATAAAATTTTTAATTGGAAACTTCTAGTATTGTTTTAAGTGATTATACTTTATTATCTAATCAAAACAATTTTTTATAATAGACTCTTAACATATCATTTTCAAATATAAAGTATTTATTTTAACATAAATTCATTTAAACTCAACAACAATAATATTTCTACACTTACACCTACTCGCTTTACATATATCTTCTTTTTTTTTCTTTTTGGAGAAAAAATAAAATCAATCCAATCTCACTTTCCTCCTCTTTCTTTCATTATCACAAAATGGTAAGTGTAGAGAGTGTGAGATTTTAAGAGTAGATGAAACATTTTCTTACAATTAAATTATTTATAACATTAAAATTCTTTTCAAATCAACTAAACTAAAATCTGATACTCCGATTGAATACCAACCGGTAAAATCAATAAAATTAAAACCAGCTTCTTTATTTGGCACCATATCTTATTACGTTGCATGATGCTAAAATTTCCAATCATAGTCATAATGCAGAGTATAGTAAATAGTAACCAAAATTTTTATATCAGTAATCAACATAGCCTTATTATTAGACTTACTTATATTACAGGCTCACTTCTTAGCACGAGTTTAGTCACTACAAAATCTCAATATAAAGGTAAAATTACAAAATCAGTATAGTCATTACTAAAGCCATGCAACTCCAACATCAAGTGTCTGATTTGAAGCATTCACCTTGGAATGGAAATTCAAATGATATAATCTGACCACTCAGATATGAAGGAAGTGTGATCCATGGACTCCCCAGGAATATCCTCAAGCTTAGATGGCTTCTCCTTGCCACCAATCAACCTCGCCGGGTTCCCAACGGCAGTGGTCCGTGGCGGCACATCAATCAAAACAACCGACCCAGCACCGATCTTTGCACCATCCCCAATCTTAATATTCCCCAGAATAGTAGCACCAGCACCAATAAGCACCCCATCCCCAATCTTGGGATGGCGGTCCCCACCAACCTTCCCAGTCCCACCCAACGTCACATGGTGCAGGATTGACACGTTGTTCCCTATCACCGCCGTCTCTCCCACCACCACCCCCGTCGCGTGGTCGAACAGAATCCCCTTCCCTATCCTCGCCGCTGGGTGAATATCCACCGCAAAAACATCAGCAATGCGAGAATGCAGCGCCAGCGCCAACGGCCGCCGCGACTGCCGCCAAAGCAGGTGTGCTACACGGTGCGCCTGCAACAATCACATGCACCCGATCACAAGCAATTCGAGCAAACGCAAGCACAATGTGCGAATGGAAAAATTAGGGTTGGAAAAACAGAAAAAAATCCTGCAATTGAATAATTGTGGTTGAAAATACAGAAAACCCTAAAATTAAAGAATTAGAGTTGAAAAATGAAAACAACAGAAAATTGAAGAAATTAGGGTTGAAAAAAAAAAACAGAGAACCCTAGAATTGAGGAATTGGGGGAACCTGGCAGGCGAGGAATCCCTTGTAATTGAGGAGGCAGTGAGAGTATGAGACGCATGCAGGATCACGCTCGCGGGCGGCACGGAGGTCAGCGACGGCGGCGGAGCGGAGGGAAGAGTCGGAGGAGAAAGCATTGAGAAAGAGATCATAGAGAAGCGTGGAGAGGAGAGTGGAGGAACAGAGCTTGTTGCCAAGGTGAAACGACAGTGACCGTTCCAGAGACGAGTGTGAGAGAATCGTGGAGTAAAGGTAACTCGCCAACGCCGGTTCCGACTCGGCGTCGCGGCGTGCCTCCGCCTTGATCTGTGACCACACCCAGCCGTCCTCCTCATAGCCAACGGAGGAGTTCGCCGTGGCCTTCGGCGGCGATGTGTATCGGAGTTCACCGGTCGGCATTGATCGATAAATGAGAGGATTGGAATTCAAAACACGAGATGGCAGAGTGAGACAGTTACTGAGACAGCAAGTGTTAAATGAAGTAAACATGTTAACGAATTTATACTAATAATGTAAAGTGGTAAGATAGTGAGACTTTGGTTTTTTCATTGATAATTTTGATTTGATTGTGTCACCATGCTTGTTTCTATGTCTCACTTTCTTAATCTAAACCACACAAATACAATCATGCACCTTTATCAACTCTTTGCCTTCTTCACCCTTCCTACTGTTTTATGTATAAATAAATAAAATAAAGGCTTCTCTGTACAGTGTCAAAGAACACGTCTCCATACATTCAAAACAAACACGCTGATCGTTTTTGTTTAGTTGTTTTTAAATCAACTGTGTTATATATTTAAGATCATAATGATAAAGTTGGAGCTTACAATGTAGTGTAAATTATTCAAATTCATTGTTATTATTTTGACTTTGAGCACCACAACTAACAAATAATAAGTGATTTTTTAATATTTATTTTGTATTTTTGAGTAGAGGCTTCAATCGTGTCCACGTTGGCTCAAAAGTATTGTGCTTGCTTGTATTAAAAGACAATATACGATATTCTGCATTTCAATCAATGTTGCTGTATGTATGCTCCACTAGGCATGATCTGATGCGATATCACTGGAATAAATTTTCAGCGTCCACAAGCTTTTTCAGTTTCTGTTGGCAGTTCTGAAGTTGATGATGGGAAAGGGAAAAAAAAAAAAAGATTGTCTACCAAATTCAAGAAAAATGGAACCAGATAATTAAAATTGTCATTATTTGAATGGTGGAATGAGAGATGAAAAGGAATGACAATGAATAAAAATTCTGTACCCAATTATCCTCTCAATTTTATTTTATTTGCAGGAAATAAAATTAATTAAAAAATAATTATGAATTTTACAGTAATATTAAAATTCAATGTGTTTTGAAACAAAGATTTTTTTACGTGAAATTTTAGGAGAAATGAATGATATCCGTTTAAAATGGATGTGAAAATGTTTTTTTTTTTTTGCTAAAATATGTTTTTGATCCCCAAAATATCCCGATTTTCTCATTTGGTCCCCCCAAAATTTTTTCCCAAGTTGTCCCCCCAAAATTATAAAACATTCTCATTTGATCCCTCCGTTTGTGCACCGTTTATTTACTCTGTTAAATGCTTACGTGGCAGCTTATGTGGACCAAATAAGCCACATGACCTGCTTATGTGTCATATTATCTATCCTAAACCACCTTATATCACTACCCTTCATGGAAATCCACTATTATTTTCCTCAGAACCCTAACCGTCCTTGCATATCTACATTTCCCCCTCTCTACTGTTTTCCTCCTATGTGTACGCCATTTCCTCAGTCTCCCAAATCGAGTTCGGTTCAAGAATAGGAATACAATGTCAAGCGAGAGTTATGCATCAAGCTCGAGCTGTTGTTTAAGTCTCAGATTTTGCAACTGTGGATTAAGGGCTGTGAAGTTGACCTCTAAAACATAGCACAATCCATGAAGAAGATTCTGGAGATGCCCTAATTGGAAGGTAATGGGGATTTATGAGGAGACCCTTGTTTTTTGTTGATTGAGGTTGTGAAAGATTAATCCAATGCATTTCTTGATTTTGTTTTGTTGCGGAACAATGAGCAGTGTGATTATTTTGAGTGGGTCCGTGAGGAAGAAGATTTGCAACCTGTTTCTGAAGTTTTGAAAGCCCAATACAGGAGAAACATGTTCACTCTTGTACCCATTTGCATTAATGTTAATCAGACGAAATTTCGGTCTTACATTTGTGTATTTGGATTGGAAATTAGGAAATACTGAATGAAATACTTGCTAAACAAAGAAATGTTGGACATATTGCTCTATGAATGTTCAGTTTCTGCAATGGGGCTGCATTAGGGTTTTGAGAATGTTCAACAGGAAAACAAAAGAGAGGGGAAAATGTAGACGCGAGGATGGTTAGGGTTCTGAGAAAATTTATAGTGGATTTCCATGAAGGGTAGTGATATAAAGTGGTTTAGGACAAATAATGTGACACATAGGCAGGCCAAGTGGCTTATTTGGTCCACATAAGTGTTGTGCCCAAAGTGTGTGGGTATCCTCCAAAGTCCCACATCGGGTAGTTTGAAGAAGGGAAGTGGTAGACTACTACTATAAATAAGGGGTGATAGTTTGGGTATATTCACCACAACAACACTAGTCTTTGGGTGTATTGGGGACTTGGGTAGTTGTGTGTCAAGAGAGGGTTTGCAATTTTCTCCTTGTATAAATTGCAAGTGGAGTAATAAAATTTTGTGTGTGTGTTTGTGGATGTAGGCAAGAGGTGCTGAACCACGTTAATTTCTGAGTTTGTTCCACTATTTTTGTTTCTCTCGTGTGTGTGCTTCCGCAGGTGAAGATTTCTATTCCCCTCTGGTACCCAACAAATGGTATCAGAGCTATTGGTGTGGTGGGGCTCTGTGGGATTCTTAATTCTTAGTATGCTCTGTGGTTGTAGCATTGTCTGATCATCCACATCAGAAAAGAATTGAGGTTCTGACCAAGGGAGGAAGAGGAGTAGTGGGTCAGGGAGGAAGAGAGGCAGTACGTCGGCCAGAGCAGTGCGGTGCTATGACTACGATGAAGTTAGATGTTCCTTTGTTTGATGGGAGGATAGACTTCTCCTTATGGCAATGCACAATCCAGGACTATTTAGTCCAACAGGGTCTTGATTGTGCCTTAGAAGAAGAAAAGCCAAGTGAGATGAAAGATTCAGAATGTAGTACAATCCAGAAAAAGGCAGTGAACACAATTCGATTGGCACTAGCTCCACAAATCAAAGTGACTGTGTTGAAAGAAACTTCTCCAAGGAAGTTGTGGGATTTGTTGGAAAGTAAATTTGCATCAACGACGTTGACCAATCGATTGATGATGAAAATGGATCTGTACTCGCTGAAGATGGAAGATGAAGGTAATGTGTTTGATCATATTAATAAGTTTAATGAGTTGGTATCCAGACTGATGAATGTAGGGGAAACTATCAAAGATGAAGAGCAGGCATTACTGTTGTTGGCTTCTCTACCCAAATCTTATAAATCACTAGTGCAATCATTGCTAGCTGGGAAGAGTACATTGCGACTAGATGAGATGATAAGGACGTTGAAGGAGAGTCAACAAATGATGGGTGGTGATAAATCCTCAGAAGACAGTCAGATACTGCTAGCTAAAAGCGAGCGAGGAAGGAAAAAGTATGGTGACCAACATGGTAGAAGATTCCAGCCAAGAGATATGGGTACTGTTCAGTGCCATTACTGTGGAGAGTTTGGTCACATACAAGTCAAATGTCCAGAATTCAGGGAGGACTTGAAATGCATGAAGGAAAAGAAGAAGAGTATTCCTTCTGTAAATGTGGCCTGTCATGATGATGAATTAATGTGAGACTTTGGATGAAGGGAGGATATGTTGTGCCCACCAAAGTGTGTGGGTATCCTCCAAAGTCCCACATCGGGTAGTTTGAAGAAGGGAAGTGGTAGACTACTACTATAAATAAGGGGTGATAGTTTGGGTATATTCACCACAGCAACACTAGTCTTTGGGTGTATTGGGGACTTGGGTAGTTGTGTGTCAAGAGAGGGTTTGCAATTTTTCCGTGCAAAAATTGTGTGATAGGGTTTGCAATTTTCTCCTTGTAAAAATTGCAGGTGGAGTAATAAAATTGTGTGTGTGTGTGTTGTGGATGTAGGCAAGAGGTGTCGAACCACGTTAATTTCTGAGTTTGTTCCACTATTTTTGTTTCTCCCGTGTGTGTGCGCTTCCGCAGTGAAGATTTCTCTTCCACTCTGGTACCCAACAATAAGCTCTTCCCCTTTGGTACCCAACAATAAGCTGCCACGTAAGCATTTAACAGAGCAAATAAACGATGCACTAACGGAGGGACCAAATGGGAATGTTTTATAATTTTCGGGGGACCACTTGGGAAAAAAAAATATGTGGGACCAAATGGAAAAATCGGGATATTTTGGGCAACCAAAAACATATTTTAGCCATCTTTTTTTTTACTCCATTTAACTAACTCCGTGGAGTTATAATAAAGATAATTTGATATTAATAAATTTATAAAATAATTAATTCTTCTCATTCCATTAACTTCCACTGAAAATTCTAAATGAGAGTTTTTTTTCTCTGTTTTACCAATAAACGCTTAAATAACAGCAATTGATTTTTATCTTTTTTCATTATTTTTTTCATTATTTTTTTATAAAAGAATGAGAAGAATTAATAAATATTACTTATATAACTATAGGCAATTTATACTAATTTTTCTAGTCAAGTACAAGTAGCAAGTTAGTGAGACATTTACAAAATAATTTTCGTTGTGTTACCATGGTTGTTTCTATGTCTCACTCTGTTACATTACATTTCTAAACCACACAATCATGCACGTTTATCAACTCTTTGCCTCACCCTCCATATTGTTTGCATCATTATGTAAATAAATAAATAAATAAAGGATCAAAGGCTTCTCTGTACAATGGCAAACAACACGTCTTAATACACACTGTAGTGCAAAGCAAGTTATTCAAAGCAGACACACTAATCGTTTTTGTTTAGTTATTTTTTAATCAACTGTGTTATTTAAAATCATAATAATGAAGTTTGAAATAATAATATCAATGTGTATAATTAAATAAAATATTCAAACTCGTCGTGATTATTTGCTTATGCTCCACTAGGCACGATCTGATTCTGATATGAATACCAGTGGATTAAATTTTCAGCGGGCGCAAGCTTTTTCAATTTCAGTTGGCAGGCAGTTCTGAAGTTGATGATGGTAAAGAACAAAAAAAAAAAAGAAGAAGAAGAAGGAAATGGAACAAGAAAATTATAAATGACATTATTTGAATGGTTGAAAAAGAATGGAAGGGAAGAAACTATGTACCCAGTTATCCTCTCAATTTTTTTCCTCGTCTTCTACATTTGAGACCCCAGTAGAAGAGGAAGCCTAAAGTTTCAGTGCACCCCCTTTGAGCCGATCCTGGACTATTAACTTCCACAAAACAATCTAAATGAAAGAAATTTTATTATTATTTATTTCATTATAGTATATAAAATATATATTTGTATAAAAAAGATAGAGGAATAAATATTAACTATATAATTATATTTATATATGAAAGGTTAAAATTAAAAGTTACTTAATAATCACATCACATGATTTTAGGTCTCAATCTTTATCATTTGTAATAAGATTTAATAGTTAATAATATAATACTTACTCATCTCAATCTCCTATAAAAATAGTCCTTTCACAGTTTTTAACACACCACCTAATAACGTTTTGTAGAGTTTAAAATTAAGCAATCTAATCACTGCATTATGTTGTATTATACGTGCTACTGATTATGTATTCCAAATTATAGATAATTTAAATATTCATAGAAATGTAATACAATAACGAATATTTACCTATAATTTTACATAGCATATTATATTTTAAAATAAAGTAATGTGATAGGTCAACATCCATTGACATCAAATGTAAATTTTGATATACTTACATTATATGGTAACTTTTTATAGATGATAAATCTTTTTAATCGAATAGTTAAATTGAAAATTTTCATAAAGTATATCAAACCTACAAAATTTCATACAAGTACAAAAGGACTAACTGTTATTTCATCATACCACTTTATCTTAACATGTAGTATGTTATTTATCATATAAGTAAGTATATCCACTATTAAATCACATATTTACAAATATATTAAAATTTGAAATACATGATTATGAAAATAATATCATGTGATTCAATGGTTGAATTGGTTAATTCCATACCCTACAAGAATTACCTAGTGCCCATCTAAACTTTTTTTTTACCAAAGAGTTGTGGCTCAGTTGGCAACGCATACTGAGATTGTGGGAAGAGTTTCCGCGTTCGATCCCTACTAAACACATTCTTCGGGAGAAGTGAGGAGCCTTAACTGTGATTAAGCCCCGAACATAATAGCCCTGGTAATAGGGGATACCCGTGGTTTACACAAAAAAAATCTAAACTATTTTTTTTTTTGGTAAGATGAGAAACAAAGGAAAAAAAATAACAAAACAAATTTGACATAGAGTCTTCTAGCAGCAACAATTGGCGCATAGAAGGTAAAGAAATAGAGCTTTATAGTTTGGATTCCACCTTGTTGGTCGCTCCACACTTTAGCATAAAGTTTGGGCATATATTTACATCCGATCAAGATACTCTCGTGTTGATAACCAACAAGATGAGATTCTATAAGAGAAAGGAGAGACAAATAAAAATAGTGGGACCCACATCTTAAAATATATGAAAAAGTTTTATCCTTCTCTTGTCTGTAACACCTCTCCTGTAAGAGAGCACCCATTCCCATTTGGATCAAGAATGACAAGGATGGCATGGCCAAGGCACACCTAGCACATTGCACAAGCACCATGTTATCATGAACCAAGTCTCTATGGAGTTGTTGAAGGCATGATACTAATAGTTAAAAGTTACACAACCAAAGAGAATCAATCTCACAAATGACTTTGTGAGAGACTACATTCAAAGACACCTCTAAACCTGTTTTCATTACTAGCATTGTGTCTCCATTTTTCAGCAAACCTAGAGGCTCTATGAAGCTAATCTCCTGATCTTGATCTAACCATTCAACCAAAGCCAATCTGTTGAGAAGAGAGAACTCTTTATATAAGTTGTGTTGAAGTTAAATATGAAACTCTTAACTAGAGTGATGGACATTGCAGAGTACCAAGGTAATATCCTATTTGGTCTCATCCATAACAATCCTATTTCAAACACGGAAGCTTGAGACTTTGCATGGACATTAATCTGCACTTTCACATGTATTAGAAAGAACGTGTAGAGACCATCTCACTATCTCAGGTTAATCTTATTATTAAGTGAAAATTTTATATTTGTTCTCAAAATTTAATAAAAACCCACCAATTTAATGTTTATAAAAAAGTAAACACAAAATGTCATAAAAATAGTTTTGGTCATTCAAAACTCAAAAGTTACATATTGCATTACCTAAAGGAAAACAGATATAAGAGGCTGCAAAATCTTAAAACAAGTTACAAAATACTTTTGAACTACACTGAATTATGCTCCTTTGGATTAAAAGAAACTAACAAAATCTCCCCCTTACTCAGAATCAGGATCTCCATCCACAATTTCAGGAAAACCATCTTCATCAAGCACTAAATTGTCATAATCAAATTTAAATGCAAATTCCTGAATCATATTAGAGTCTGATGTTCTTTGCAATGAACTATTACTCTGGGAAGCTAATTCAAAGTTTTTATTAACCGAGCTTCCTTGGCCTGGCTCCATATGAGGCATAGCGCTTTCTGTAACAATCCTCTCAGACCCTATCTCAGTAGCTACAGCATCGCAAGCGTTAGTGTCAGGGATGCTTGCGGTGCAAGAGATGGGTTCTTGAAATTGCACCACAGATTCTCCAGGTTGATCTGACTTGAAAATGGTTTCATCCTCGACGGTTCTCATTTCAACATCTGCACAGGTGGCAGCCCCAGATAGCATCTCACTCTTCTCTTGGATGTTGGTGTCTGAAGACAGGTTCACAGAAAGCACTTTGGGGTCATTATCTCTACAAGCTTCAGAAGGCTCTGTAGTTTTTTTAGCCAATGACACAACAGCTTCACTGCCATTTTCCAGCCATCTAGTACATAAATCATCATCATAGTCATGAGGCACTGCCTGTGGTAAACCAAACGGGGTGCTGTTGTTCCGGATAACATATTCATCTTGGAAATTGAACTGAGCTTCCCCAAAAGAATTGTTATTGGCACCATAATCTAATACCGGAAGTGCCCTAGGATGTATAAGCACTTCCAAGGTTAACAGAGCATGGGCACAGAACTCAGCAAGTTTTGTTCCAGTTTGTTGCTTTCCTGCATAAAAAGATTTCATGTTGTGCATGCAAACAGGGAGAAAGATTAAAATAAAATTTCATGAAATTGTAGGTACAAGGAAAGTTTAAATGGTTATCAATCAGTCACATCAGGAACCTAAAATGCTATTTTTTATTTGATAATTCTATATTCAATAATAAAACTAAAAACTGGAAAGTAGAAATTTATATCTTGAGGAATTTATATTATTTAAAACACACATACTCAAATATTAAGACAATACCTTAGCTATCAAGTACTAGGCCCCACCCTATTACAAAATCCTTTCAGGTATAGATATCAATGAAAATCCAATGGTATGTTAGTCAAAATGTGGTCATTGTTTCAAGTTGCACAAGTTACTAGCCTTCCAGTCCCAAACAGACCTTGCTGCAGTGTAACCATCCCTAAACTTTTCATTATGAAACACTACCTCAATCTACCACAAACTAGCCATTTTCCCAAACCACAAAATCAGATCTGACACCATTCCTATTCTGACAGCAGTCCAGTTTAATATAGACTTTATTTCCCAAACCCAATGTTTTAAAAAATCAAACTAGTCATGAAGGTCGTGGTGAGACCAACTCGTAAAAGGCAATTGTAACCAAACTTCATGAAATTGTATTTTTGTTGGGAGAAACTTGGAATCATGAAAAAGTAAGAAGCAAAATGTGGTTACTAGATCTAGTGCAGGGGCAGAATATCAAGCTATGACAATGGTCACCAGTGAACTTATATGGCCAAAACAGTTACATCATAAATTAAAGTTTGCGAATGTTGATCATACCAAGCTATATTGTGATAATCAAGCAATTTTACATATTGCCTCAAATGTAGTCTTCCATAAGAGAGCAGCATATAGAAATTTATTTTCACTTTGTCCAAGAAAGAGTTCTTTTCAAAAAAATTATTATTGAGTTTGTTAATTATAGTTATCAGCTCGCATACCTAACAAAGTCTCTTCGAGGTCCACATAGCCACGTTATCAGTACAAGTTCAGTACATATGATTTGTATGCTTTAGCTTACGAGGGGTGTTGGAAAGTATCTCTTAATTAAGTGTTGTATATTTCCTGTTAATAATTAGGATGCGATTTGTATATAATTATTTCCCTGTTTTCCTAGCTTCTTGAAATTAAAGATTGTAAATCATGTTATGTGTGTGTGTGTGTGTGTATTCTCAACCATGCTGAGGATTTCCTCAAGAAATGCAAAAATCTTTTCCGCCTTCTAAAATATAGAAAAACGGGAAAATAAAAAAAATAAAAACCAATAAAACCCTAATTATTGACAGCAGATATACAACCCCTAAACAGGAGATGCTTTTCCAACGATCGCAGAACCCATGCTGCAAGTTATAAAACCCTAAGCATCTAATAATAATAATTACCATATTTCACATAATAGAAAACTACCAATACTCAATAATAACTATCATTATAATAGCTTACTTACACACATGAAACCCAATATTTTACCACTGCTAAAGGACCAATTGAGATAGCAATATCAATTAGAACAAAACAAGGTCATATTGATTAATGAAAGTACCTCTATGAAAAAGTTCAAGACCCCGGGCTAAATATGGGGGGCGCAACCGAGCAAACGAAAGGAAAGATGCCAAAAGAGCATGCAATGCAGCAAGCTGCAAATCTGTGGTGGTTGCAGCAGGTTCCTTTTGCTGAAATGCACTTATTTCTTCGCTAGATGGTCTTTCTTTGAAAGAATCCATTGCTACGACTATCAAAAGACTATCAACTTTTGATCTCCACTGTTCAGATTTTAAAGCACCAGCCTGTGAAAAATTATTAGACTTTCAAGCAGTTCCCTCAAAATTGAGATGAAAATTTTAGGTATGTCTTTTATGAGAACATTTCATCCCCAAACTTTTCAGGTAAATATTAAGGGGGATACAAAATTTACTCCACGGGTAAAAAAACAAGGGACTACTGTAAGCACTACAATATTTACCCCATTTAAAACATAACAACTTTTCCTCACTTCGTTTAACACATGTAAACTAGACAATGTGTGGCCTTAGAATTACATCACAGTATAATATAGTGAATCATCCTAGTTAACATAAGTTCAAGAATATTAAACATATGAATTTACTTGTTGAGGGATAGAGTACGCTTTTAGCTTCTCTTTGATGTTATGCTTATGGTCGCTTCAAGGGAATAGCCGTCTTGGATGTGCAGATTATAGTTCAGGCTCAATACATGTTTTTTCAACTCTTTTCTGTATACAGTTTTTTGTTTGGAGGGTATCTTGTCCTTCTCCAACTTCTAGTTCCCTTATGTTCTCTTCAATCAAATTTCTTTTATATTTGTTTTTATTTAAATTTTTTTAAAAACTAAAGATCTGACTGTTTGGACTAAAAAAAATGTGTATCACGTCATAGAAACAATGTTCCAAAACTGTCCTCACCAAGATAGCAGTGTCTCAACATATCCTCCCCCACAAACAATATGATGAGTTGGTGACATTATTAATTGAGCAGAGATTAAGACGAGACTCACATCACAGAAAATCAATTTGGTTTTATGCGGAGGAGATTGACAATGAAAGCTATGTACTTGCTTCGGAGACTAGTGGAGAGATATCGGAGGAATAAAAAAGACCTACAAATGGTTCTATTGATTTGGAAAAAGTGCATGATAGAGTACTTAGAGAAGTGTTATGGAAGGCTTTAGAAAAGAAAGGAGTTCAAATTGCTTATACTTGAGCATTCAAAGATATGTGTGAAAGAGCCATGATAAGTGTGAGAACACAGAGACTTTCCTATAACTATAGGTGCACTAATGATCAACTTTGAGCCCTTATAACGGTTAGCTGTAGTTGTTGTTCTTGTTGATGACATTATTAATTTATTATGCAGTTGAGTTCTGTGACACTTTGCATAAGAACAGATGCAGGCACTTGCATGTACCAACAATTGTACCGTTAGAATATCAGGATTACCATTGTATTAGGATTCTTATAATGTTTGGAGTTATTGTGCTGGGCTTACACTATTTATTTCAATTGTATTTTACCTAAATTATCAATATAAATAGAGTAACAGGCTGATGTTTGTATCATGATTATTCAGTCCCGTCACTTAAACAAATTATCTTTTCCCTTTCCATCCAACCCTATAATTACAACACAAACTATGAACAAGAATAGCCATTGAAGGTAGGCAATAGTTGATGAAGAAAACACAATCAGTTATTTCACATAAAAGATACATACCACCGTAATAACAGCCTCTAATGCCTCAAGTGCAGCTATTCTCAGAGAAATTGGAGTCAATGGATGCTTCTTGGGAACTTCCACTCCTAAACCACCACCTTCGTCATACTCTTGAAGAGAACCAGCTGTGCTGCTATGCTTCCTTTTTCTCTGACCTGGTGGTACAGGTGCTCCAGTAGAGAAATCTGAATTTAAACCATTCAATGTGCCACCATTCTTATTCTCAATGGTACTCAAATCAGCAATGGCATTATTGATAACTTCCTGTGCCAGGCATAAAGCCATTCCTGTTCAAGATGATTAAATAGTAAAAACCATTATGTATGGTCAAAATAAATATAGCTTAATCAAACAGATAGGAAGGGGAAACAAATGAAATTGGAGCATAAAGAAAGTCAAGCTGAAAAGGGAAAGAACCTCGAATGGAGTCTATAAATAAAGTTGTTGAAACAATCTATGGAGTAAAACCAGTAAAAATAGACAGTATTACATGAAATCAGATGGAGCATGAATGAGAACAGAGATGATACATGGAATTAAATTAAATACACTTAAACTCATGCATTTATCTTTCCTCCCTTTCCCTGTTCCCTCTCCTTTTTTCTACATGTAATTTTTTTCTATCTGATAGAAAATATAAGGGAAGATTGCACAAAGAAATTCTAGGTAAAAACATTTCCACTTCAGGAGAAATTAACTGCTCAACAAGTTCACAATGTTTAATGAGTAATCAACCGATGAGAAACGTGGGAAAGTACAATTTGAGGGAGAGTAAAATATATCCTTCAAAATAATTAAAAACAAATCAGCAAAGTACATGAAACAAGTAATAAACAGAATGACTTTCCAATCCTCAAACGTTTTTGCAACAAGATAATACCACTGTAAGAAGAAAGAAAAGTTAATTGAGAAATTTTATATACCAACACCCATGGATATGAGCAGAGTCTTTGTGACTGAATAGACCTTAATCCTTAATTCTGGCAGTGCACATGTCCTGAAGTACTTCGTAATGACACGCACAATAGAGGCAGCATGTGGTAATAATTGACTGAAATACAAATACAGGGAATAAGTAAAATCCTGCATTCTTTCAAGAAATAAATACATAATAGATATATCATTGGGAACAGCAATGAGACACCACAACAGTGCAAGTAAGCTCTTAAATGATAGAAGACACATTATGACAGTAATGAGTTATAGTGGCATTAAAATAAAAGACCAAACACACTATTCATAATGTCAAGGTTCCATGAATTTTACATTTAATTAAAAGCCCCCTTTGTCATTTCTTTTTTTCCCTGTTTAGTCCATTTTTCTTTTGACAGGATAGGGTAAGGATATCATGCAGTCATACCTGCCTGTGGCCTTTATGATTGCCATAAGCAATTCCAGGCTACATGAGTGCAAAACTGGAAGTTCTGAACAAATATTCTCTTGCTGCTTGGCAGTCATGAATGGCAATGACATTTGTGGTAAAGAGCCATTTACCAATAAAATTCTCTCAACAAGGGCCAATAACAGGCGAAAAGGTACATTTACCTAACAATTAATATCACATTGCTTTTCATCATTCTTCTCAGAAATTAAGAACACAAAGGACTGACAATTATAGGAACATAAATTGGATTAAGTAAACAGTACCTTAACAGGATATGAATTTGTAAGCATCTTGCAACAGCCAAACATAAGTATAGAGACATTAGACATTAGTGACTGTTCAGACCTCTTTATTGCTTTGTTACTAGCTTCTTCACCTGATACATGGCCTCCTAAAGGTGGCAGAGGTTGTTTTCCTGGCAGAACCAACAATCTAATAACCTCCTTACGCATGGTTTCTGCAACACATGGAAAAAGATGGTCACCTACAATTAAGAGTGGCTTTTATGAAACAGTTAATACCAACATCTACCTTCTTCTAGACCTTGAAATGCCAAATTTAATTGATCATTTATTAAAACCAAAATTTTCTGCATCATCACGGACCAGCTTTCTTCATCTCCTTTTGATTTTGGGAGTAATGCAAGGCAATGTGCAAGTTTCTGGATGTACAATACCAACCAGATGACAGAACATGTCAGAATAAGATGATGTGCATATTTATTTCTAATTACCAGAGAAAATTTCCATGCAGAACTTAGAATTCAATGTTAAGGATGAGGCATACTTCTAAGCTAGAAAAGAAAAATAGAAGAAAAAAATTCATCAATGAGTGCTCCCGGGGTATTGGATATCGACCAAGGGAACCCACTAAAAACAAGAAAGCCAGAAGACTACTGCCCAGTGCCCAATAATTGATGAATGTGCGATGATGCCTTTAGAAGTTCTCATCACTATTATTTTTCTCCCCATGGTTCATGCACAAGGTTAGGGTAGGTCTGCAGGTTAGGAGTACCCCTTTGTCCAATGCTTATTAGTTATTCTATGTAAGCCACATTGCTTTTCTCTATATCAGTAGGTTTTGTCACTATCTCTCTTGGAGTTTACTTTAGATTCTTTCTGTTTTTGTTAGGAAAAACATCACAGAACAAATAGAAATTAGGAACACAAATTTAGTATGGAATATATTACAGATCAAATTAATACATGAATAGGGGTGGCAAATGGATGGATTGGATGGATTTGGATCAGGATTATAATGGATGGATTAAAACAATCCATTAATCCATTTATGATCCGTTAAAAAATATATTATAAAAATCCAATCCATCCATGACCTATTGAATAAAAACCATCCAATCCATCCATTAACAACTATTTTATGGATGGATATCCAATCCATCAAAACTTTTTTTAAATTTTTTTTAAAGTATTTTCTCTCTCACATGGCACTCAACTTTTTTTTCAAGTTCACAAAATAATTCTCTCTCTATAAGTTTTTCCCTTCTCTCTCCCTCCCTCCCTATCACTCCCTTTCTCTTTCTCTCTCCTCTCTTCCTCCTATCGCTCACTCTGAAATGGACTAAAAAAAGCTAAAATATTTTATCTAGCAACAAAAATATTTTATACATGATATTCATAAAAAAAATTAAAAATTAAGACGGAAATTAAAATAAGAATATCATTGTCTATTATAATTTTCACGATTAAGTATAAGTTTTTAAAATTTTTAAAATGCATTAAAAATTAAAAAAAATTTAAAATCGAAGAAATAATGTGGTGCAGTGATTATTGTATATTGTTAATTACTTATTACCTGTTACTTATATATATAAAAGTTAGGAATAGGATAATGAGTAAAACATTTAGCTTGGTGGCATAAGTCTATTCTCAGCTGTATTAATGGGCCAATCATCTTTTCAAACCTTTAAAATTTTGTATAAAGTAGTGGTAACTAACAGGGAAGCCGTGCGTTGCTTCCGTTTCGTGTTCGCCCAACGTCAGAATCCAATGGATCAAGCATTGCTCCCATTATGTAGTTCCAGTAAGAGTTAGAATCCAATGGATCGTGTGATGTAAATAGGATGGATCATTATCCATCCATTAATTAAAATAATCCAATCCATCCTATCCATTTATTTTCTTTTTTTTATTGGATGGACTGGATTGAATTTGTGTGTGGATGGATAGGTTGGATGATGGATAATTGGATTAATTTGCCACCCCTATACATGAATCATTTCCAACTCTTTATTCTAATAAATCATTGTCTGGATCCTGCCAAATATCCTTTTTGTCCCTCTTTTGAAGAACTAAGTCATTCTATTAGTTCACAAATTAATTTGGCCAGTGGTGAATAATTGGATCACAATTAGTTTTTGTTTCAAATTCAGAGATGCTGGTAAAGAATCATTATTAGTTTATTACCTTACATGTGCATAATATGTTTCAGTAGTTCGGACAGTGCTGGCTATTTATTTTCACACAGCTAATTAAGACAAGTGCTATGATAACTATGGAAGTTTAGTGCAAAATGAAATGGAGTTGTTTAATAAACGAATCAAATGAAAGGGATACTGGCAGAATGGGATGGAATCGTCTTTTCCTTGATTGGAATTTGTGTAAAAAATCCATCCCACTCTGTCCCTCTCCCTTTGCTCTTCCAATTTCACTCCAAATGATAGAATGCATACCCTCCCATGAAGAGAGGCTCTTTGAAATTTGATAATCACATTACCTTCAACATATCAAGACTGCATCCTCCAGACAAAAATTTTGAAGCAATAACAGATTCAACCTGCATAAATTCAAAATACTCATCAAATCTGACAAATCATCAATACAGCAGCAAGGAAACTCTTATACTTTCCTACAATTGTTTCCTCATAAAAGCAACAAACAAAACCAGTACTAGCCACATGCAAATTAGCCATGCCCATTGTTTTTTAATCATGCAGTGCATAAACACACACCAAAGAGTTTTGGTCTAGAATAAGAAAATCAGTATCAATACATGTGCGTTTGCAGATACAGACTGCAAAAGCACCAATGTCTCAAAATTATGCAGATCTAACCATATATATACATCCCTTGTGTGTTTTTATTATGTGCTTATTTTATGTCCTGGTGTTCTCCTTGAAAAATTGATGTATGTGTAATATAAATTATTAAACATATATCTAAAATTTCAGTATAGTGGATATCCCACTATAACGGTTTTGGGGTTAGCTGCTATCCAAGATTGATAACTAATTAACTATGATGGTATTTAGCTCAGATTTGGAGAGGACATTTGGGTAGTCAGTGTTATTTCCTTAGAGGCTCTTCCTCACCTTTATAGTATATCTTATTTGGATGATTCACCCATTGAATTTTTATTAAATTTAGAGTCTTCATTCCAATTGGCTTGTTCACATTCATAAAAAATTGAGTTTTGGAGAGCTAGCGAAAATACAATCCCTCTTAATTCTGTCCAAATCTACTTCTACTCATTATCTACCAATTCAGACAGTAGTTTGGACATCAGACTCTTTTGGCCTGTAACAAAGGCTCTGCCTTGAAAAAATATTTGGAATTCTAGAGTTCCCTCCAAGTTCAAACAATGATACTGGAAAGGATTTATACAAATAAATTGTCACAGATCTGGCAGCCTTTATATGCTCTTTTTACAGAAATATGTTTTATGAGCAGTTCAAATTCAGAAATAGTAGCACATTTATTTTTGCATTGTAAAGAAATTACTTTTCCTTAGAGAAATCATTTTGGATTCTTGGTAAGCATTGTGTGTATCCTTCTATCAGTTTTTTATGCTTCGCTACATAGGTTTCAATTTTAAAAAAAAAGTGTGCTAAAATTTTAGTTGAGTTAATGTGATAAATTGTAATTTTTGTGTTGAGTTGAAAATTTTATATTGAATTTTACTATAAACTTACTTTTAAGGGAAATTTTTTCAAACATAAATCACATCACTTCAAAGTTCAAACTCACTTTTAAGCAAAATTAATTCTACAAATGCAAGTTCATTCAAACTCAAGTTTGCAAACCCTAATTACAGGCGTAATCTCTGGTTCTGGTAGAATAAGTATTAAAGGAATTAGTATAAGAAGAAGCTTACAAGAAATAAGCATGTTATAAGTGTTGCAACAACCAACAAGGGAAGGAGAAGCTTACACTATCATAATGACGATGAATAGAAAACGGAAATGTTGTTATTATGGTACATAACAAATGAACCGCAGCTCCCTGCATTCCCCACAATTTGAATTATGAATAAAACTCATAAGCAAATAAAGAAGATAATTATGTCCAAAGAAATACTGGGTATATTACAAATGACAAGAAAAGTAGGGTCTGTTGTCATGAGCATGCAAAGAATATAAAACATCATATATTCAAAGATTTGTCTGCATTCAGCAGGTATGGGACAAATAATAAACTTTTTATCTTTCACACGTGCTAAGTTTAACACAAGAGTCAAGACATTTTCATCTCTTAGCATATATGCATGAGTCTGAGAGAGTAACGGAAATGGTGCTTCTACTCAATTATTTTACTTTCAGCAATAAAGATACTTCCCCTGAGAAAACGGTTGTATACTTACAATAGTTTATACACCCTTTCTGTTTACAATGTTTATTTATTACGACTTGAACCAAATGATTCCATCTATCAACATAAATTGTACGTGTATAATGCTTTAGATATATCGATATTTAAATGCAATTCACAATTGTACAACCCAAACTCAAAACAAGAATTTCTCACTCAACAATTATCACAGGAATCTATAGATGTCCCCCTTCATTTTTTACCTAAAAAAATTGTGTAAACTAAAATATACATATACACCTCTATCCATTGCACGATGAAAGCTTTTTCATTGTCTAAGATGAATAGAGGCTAAAAATTCAATAATCTTCAAATTAAGCACTTACGCATATTGTCTCTGAGTTGTCATCTTGTAACATCCTCAAAACAGGCTGAACGACTTTCAGTGCACAGGAAGACCCATCTCTCTTGAACTTGGGAAATCCACTTAACCTATTTTATAAAAGAGGGTTAATACTTAATGCAGGTAGCTACCAGCTATTTTGATGAAGACAGAGTTTATCAGGGATGGGATTTAGAAATGGCTGAGAGGTTGTACAAATTTGATTGATAACACCATCAAGTGACAGAAAATATTCCACAAAATAAACATAGTATTCATTAAGACTGAATGTATGGCTACAGTAATTTTGTTTCAAAAGAGAACCTACGACCTATATATAATTAAGAAATTCAGCTTGCAATTAAGTAGATGGAATGTCAAATTTATGCAATTTGATAGGAGTCATAGGACCATCTTTTGTAGAAGTTAATAAAATATTACAGATCTTCATTTCAAAATTCAATGTTATCAAATATTCTTTTACTAATGCCCTCGTCTTAGTGCGCATAATGTATACATGGGATACATGGCCGCCCGAGGGTAAGGTTGGTATATAAATGCTATATAAATGCAGTTCGAATATAAGATTGGTAAAATCTTTACTTTAAATGAGTCTAAAAATATTGTTAATTGCTAATATTCTCTCTATTAAAATTAAAAGTTATTAATTAATTAATAGGTAATAGTTAAGAGTAAATAATTTCTTCTTTAAAATTAGAGTCCTCGTATTACTGTGAATTCGTCTCTCAAAAGATAGGCCCCTCATACCCTATTACCCTTAAAAAATAGGCCTTTCATCTCCTGACTATATATTTCATCTTATAATTAGCTTTAGGCCTAAATATTTGTTGGGCTGGATGTATAAATAATTAATGGAAATGTATATTATTTCACTCGGTGCATAGCATGTAGCAACCACACATGAGCTTGCATACAAGCAGAGAGAAAGAGAGGGATTTCTAGCAAGGGATGCAATTAAGCAGCATCAAACATTAGTATTCTACGCTGCATATCAATAATTGTAGCAATCAACCAGAATTTCTTTTAGTATGGAAAGAGATATCTAACCTTGCAAGTAGATCAGATATTGAGGCGCAAGAAGCCACCCTCACTAAATGAGAATCTGCCGGTGACTGTTTTAAATAAAGATTGTAGAACAAATCACAATTGTGTTTGAGTAAAAAAAATTATTTCAGAAATGTGAACATTGATCATCAAAGATCCATGGAAACAAGGGATATCTATGTTTGAGTGCACGTGCACTCTCAAAGATTCAAACGAGCAGTCCAACCACATAAATACAACACATATTATCCATTAGACAAAGAGATATTAAGAGTTAAGGACATTGTGTCACATAAATCATTTTTAACATTATTTAGTAATATAGCATGCAGGAAAAAAAACATTGTCATTCTCCACTACAGGAAAGGATACTTCATGAATTGTAGAATGGCTTACATAAAGAATAAGCACATATAGTAATTCCAAATACAAAGATAGAATGCTATATTATTTAAGAACAGATGGGGCTGCCTTAAATCTGTAAAATTGAATATATGGATTTTCATAAACAAAAAATTGAGTAGTATCATTAAGTTTGAGATACTATCAATAATAGCGTTCTTCCTAGAGTATCAGATTTGGCTTGTGTGTTGAAGACAAGCTGAATAACATATGAAATATAATAGCTAGAAAATGTATCCAGTTTAGAGCACCAAGGTGATATTACTCAGGAATAAGTTAATCTACAGCCCATAACAACAGCAAATCTGCAGTAAACAGCATTTGATAATCCCAAAAGGGAAAATTTTGCAAGAAGGCAAGAGTCTGCACACATGGAAAAACAAGTTGTTACCTGTAGAAAAGACAGTGATTTCTGGAACCACTCAGAGTAAGATTCTAGGAAACGATCAGAGCTGCACTCCTCACAAGTAACCCCCAGCAAAGTTATTCCTGCCCAACATTTATCTGGCTAGAAAAGCGAAATGTAACCGTGTCAATTAAATTAACTCAGTGAACCTAAAGGGAAGAAAAAACACAAAAACTTCAATCTACTAGTGTAAAGTGTAAACTAATCTTTACCAAGAAGCTGCAACCAGTATGAAAATAACCAATAAAATGAAAATAAACCCAGTAAAATAAGCATGCAGTTTTTCCTTTGTTCTTTTTTTGTTTAATTCTGTTGAATACACAGAGAAAATGCAGGTGGAAAGTAATGAAATTTACCATAGTGCTAGAAAGGAGGGTGAGAATGCGGTGGACCCAATGTGTAACAGCGGATTTCCAGGCTTCAACTAGCTTGGAGTCCATTGATTCTGTGACGGACTCAGAGAGAAGAGAGTGTGTTTTGATCAAAGAGACGACCCTGGAGAGGTCAGAGGGATTGGAAAAAGGGTGCTTCTCATCAGGAAGGTGGTCTCTGATGAGGGTGGTAAGCAAGCGGGGTTTTGAATGCAACATCGTACATGTCTCCGAAGTGGTCGAAAGCTGCCATTGGAGCCTCCCACCTTGCTATGCCAGAAGAAGAAGAAGAAGAAGAGAAAGGGTGCGGCAGCAAGAAGAGGTAGGAGGCTCTCCTTGTGCCGTCGTGAGTTTTGGGCTTTTGACTATAACTTTACAACGAGGAAAGTTCCCACTGTTCAATTTTGGGCTGCGTTGGGATCTTTATAAGGGGATTTCTTTTCACACAATTTTTTTTCTCCCACACAACTCTTTCCCTTTTTTATTTATTGGGATCTTTATAAGGGTTTTTTTTTTCTCCCACACAACACTTTTCCTTTTTTATTTTTTTAAAATACCCTCATCCCCAATTTAAATACTCAGAGTCCTGGGTATGCAGTTGCGTTAAATACTCGGAGGGAAAACTTTGATGTTCATAAAGGTCATACCTGACTCAAACAAAATTGTCTTCCACGGAAGATACATGTAGCCTTGCTAAAAAAAAGCCTAAACTCATCTCTCTCTCTCTCACCATTCTTCCTCACTCCCTCCTACCATTTACTGGAAAGTTTCAGAACATGAATATTCCCATTATAGGTTCACTTGTGCGTGTGATATGTGCAAGATTGAAACAAATTAGCCTAATTACCAATGCCAATGAGAGAACAGTGATGTGTCATACATGTGTTTCCTTTCTAAGCATGTTTGTGATCAGAATTCACCGACCATTGTATTTAGCTAATGTGGTATTCTCTAATTGACAGTTGTGTTTGGTCACTTGGTAATCAAGTAACTATACAAAAAATGTAGTTAAACAAATTCTCATACGCTTTTACGTCCACACTGATATCTTCTTTTCTCATCCAATTTTTATTCTCTTTCACCCATTTTTTATATTTTTCTTTCTTTTGTTCCATGTTCTTTTTTATACTTCTAAATAAAATGGTTGTTTATATAAATTAAGGGCTTATACTATCATTTGAATGAGAAGTTGGTATACTTGAGTATTATTGGTAATTTGAAAAATAGAGGAATAAAGTTGAATTGAGTTGGTTTAATTAACGTGTCATGAAATATGTAATATATGGCTCATGGGCACTTCAATAACGTTCCCATGCATTTCTTTTCATAAGACTATTCCAACCCCAAGCACAAGTATTAAGAAAATGTATTTTAATGAATTGTTTTTAAAAAATAGTACAATAGTCTTTACTTATCCCTATTTAAAGTCACACATTAGTTGAGTTTAGCATTACTTAAGATTTCAAAGGTTATAAGCTACATATATTTGATTGGACAAACGTGAAATAACATATTAATTGATTCCATTAATTAAAACCCGGAAATTATAAATTTTTCACAGTCATCAAGGGAATACATGAAAAAAATAATAAATATTTTAAAACTTTATAAAAGATCCTATATTAAGAAAACACCAATTTTTTTAAAGAGATATTATAACTAAGAATGGATGGCATATTGTGTTTTCCTCTTTATACATAATATCCCACATAAAAATGTACCTCAATCTGTCTCAATTCATATTAAAGGTATACACTCTTTTTACTTCTTTAATTATTGTTACCTTTTTTTCATTTGAAAATAATTATTTATAATAGCAATTGTATAGTTTGTTGTGATAGATTTCATTTTATTGGAACAAGGTGGGCATTTTACTAAAGCAATTACCCTCACTACTATGATGAGATAGTAGAGGAAGAAGCATTGGATGGAGATATAGAAAAAAAATTGTTTCTTAGTATGCTACTTATTTTAGTACAAATATTAATAATTCGTACCCATACTTCATTTCTCTGTTATTACTTACTTTCTTTTATCCTCGATTTGTACTCATACTTCATTTTCCTATTGATGATTGCCATATAATGTTACAAACAAATTGTCTCAATCGTATAATGGGGAAATGTTGGCATGTTTCATATTTCATGATGCTTTTTAATCATGCCAAAAAAATGTGAGATTAGGTATATGTGTATGCGTACAAAGAAAATCACTGCTGCAAAATTTGGAAAAATTCATATATTTAGGGGGAGTTGTCATCGAAGACTTCTAAAAGATCTATCCAATGCTTTCAATATATTTTTTTATCACTTTCTTGTAACAGTGTTTGTCATCTCATTAAAAAGAAGAAAATAATAAGAAATAACAAGGAAAATATCCCAGCAAAAAAAAAGGTTTTTGATGAAAACAACCACGATAAACAAAGAAAAGTTATTTTTATTAGAGATATTGTGGATAGCATGAATCTATTTGCACATATTTGAAGAAAGCTCTCAGATCGCTTAAAATGAATTTCAAAACTAGAGACTAACTTAGAACTAAGTGGAAAACTTCTAAGGAAGTTAGTCATCAAAGAAAAAACATAAGAATAATAAAGAATTAGAAAAGTTTAAAATTTATTATATATTTAAAAATATTAATTATATGAAAATAGATGTATTTCCTACTAATTGAATGAAATCAAATACTAGTTGAATAATTAAATTTAATAATTGTAATCTATTATAATCCACATCACCACGAGGAAAATTCTCCATTCTTAACGCCCTAAGAGGGACAATCCCCGCGGAGGTTCATATACAATAAAAATTTGTCATTCATATACGATATTCCATATAGCATTGACATAAACACCGCTCACCATGTAAAATGCCAATCAAACATATTTTATATAAACTAAGATTTTTGGAGCCGGGTCTCATGTTACATGACACATCCTTTTTTTTTCTCAAAATCATTTTTTTTATAAATTGCTTCTTTCATATTTCTCAGCATTTAATTTTTTAAATCAATTAAGTTAATTTATTTAAAGATGTTTTAAATGTTTTAATTGAGAAATAAATAAATAAATAAACTAATCAATCATTTTGTAATTAATTAATATACTAACCGTTTAGGGTTTAGTCATTTAAAAAAATTAGTTTGACTCAATTTAAAAATTTTGAAAATAAACACCCTTTTAGTTTGATTGATTACTCATTTAATCCCCTCATCTTACCTTCAACCAAGTAAAAAGGAGAGGTATCTCATGCATTGTATGGACATTCTAAATATAGATCAAATATAAAATGAAAAATTGAGGGTTTTTTTTGAAAAGAAATTATTTAATTGCTTTTTACGATAACGACTATCACCCTTCTTTCTAACCCCCTTATTAGAAAGGATTGACGAGTATTGATCTCATAAAAAAAACTTAAAATAACTAAAACCAAGTAATAAAAGTGCATTAGGCAAGTCAAAATGTTAGGAGAAGACAATTAAGTTATGGTTCCTCCAAAGCATCAAAGTAGTGACCTCGAATATATTAGACCGATTTATATTTATTGTCACATGCTCTTCTTGGACAAGTTAGCAAGAACCAATACCTCCAGACCTACGTTGAAGAATATGCTCCAATTGTCAGGACCAATGAGCTTAGACTAGAGCTCTAATAGAACCTCATGGCATTTAAAGGCGTGCATGTTGCATGCAACGAGGACATTGTGCATCATGACTCATGCCCTTCTGACATCACTCCTCGTTACTGGATAGTTTAGAAAGAGAAACCTTCAAAAGAAAAGTCTATTGTGTCAAGCATTTGGACATCCCTTTAAGCTTTTGAAAAGGAAAACTAGTACTTCATTATAGGACTTGGACTTCATGCAAAAACAAATACTACCTTCCATAAAAAACATGTCACAAACTGGGAAATTCTCCAAAGATTACTTAGATGGTTTAATGGAAGCACTGTGATAATAGACATTTCCAAGAAGAGATCAATAAAGGATATCCTAAGACCAACCCTCTTGAGTGGCACAAAATGAAACAAAAGATGATCAACCTTGTAGGATCAACGGGGAAACAGAATGCAACAAAAGACCATGAATAAAAACCCAAAATCTAGCTAACAACAAATGTAATGACCGCTTCGAACTACATATACCAAACCTTAACGTAGAAACTACTATTCATGATCGATACCCTTCTAAACATGGGATACACAAGACCTAACATTAACTTGAGGGATCATTTTCTCATGATCCCCATACTTAGAACAAAAAGCATATGACCACAGAGAACTAAGATTAACAATGAAAGATCACCTCAACTTCATTATATAGGCTAAGTTGAAGGTTCATGAGTCTTTAAAACCTAAACCTTCAGCATCACCGGATGCACACATTTTCTCATACACCACGAAATGGTGCATTTTATAATTAGTTGAAGAGTCTCAAATGAAGTTTTGACAAAACCTAGGATTGTCATCAGAGTGGATTGTGTTAAGGTGACTTTTTCCGCAAAAGATAATGACTTCACTTTCCACCTAGAATGTCTTTTACAAACCCTACCCATGATAAAATTAAATAAGCCTCTTGAAACTCTTGCATGGAACATAGGGACCTCAAGGTATTTCCTTGTGCCTTGGGTGATGTTGATCCCCAACATTCTACTTAGCCTCAACACCACATCTCACAAGAAACATTAGTGGATAAAACTACTCCTCGACTTCTTAAGATGAACATTTTAGCTCGAGTGTAAGCAAAATCTCCCTAAGATATCACTGATCACCGATCAAGTTTTTTCTCTGAGACATTATGAACCCCTTCCTTTATTATAAATTTTCCCAACCATGAATTATCTATAACAATATATGGTTATATTGCCAACATCATAGGAGCAATATTAGTTTGGATTATTAAATATAAAGTTAGTTTTGTAAAATAAACGCTCAAATTTAATTTTGATTCTCAAAATTGCATCTTTTTTTTTGTCTTTAACCAGGAATCTCCCACAAACATGACTATTGATTTAACCCTTGGGCCGAGGATGTTGGTTATGTAAAACCCTCCCAACAGTGGCGAATCAAAGATTCGAGTCCCACAAGCATCCATTTTTAAACTCAAATATGATGACACAAACTTTAAAGTAAAGAATAAGCTAAATGTTAACTTTATGAACGTTCTTGATATACTAGTTTTAAAAAAGTAAGTACATTAAACATTTGTTTTTTTTAATTTTCAAAAGTAATTAATATTTAATTTTGAAGTAAATATAATTCTTTAATAAAACATGTAAAATGAGTTTTAATTGATAAATTCAATTAAGATACTTATTAAGACAAGTAAAAAAAAATACTAAAATTAAAGTTGTTCATTAGTTTACATTAACACGATGAATTAAAAAAAGAACTAATTAAGTTGATTTGTATAATTAGGACCACAATCTTCATTATTCTAAGTCTTATATTCCTTGATTTGGAATCTAGTAATTGATTAATTGACCTTTTTTTTTACTTAGATGCTCAAAATAATGTCATTTTTATGGTTGGATAAAAAGGTTTAGGTCATTTTGTTCCCTTTTTAAATCGTGAGCCCAATACACAACATCCTATATCAAAAAGTCCTCTCCATCTTTATTTATACCCATCCAATTTCATCTAAGACATTAAAAGTGAAGTTATTGGTTCGACTCTTGGTTCCATCTTTATTTTATCTCGTGATGAATGTTAAAATATCTTTGTGGTCTTATTCACTTTCCATCTTTATTTGTTTCGTTCTTGTCCCACCTGTCGTACACACTATTGGTTTATCTAATCATTTTGTAGCACCAAGATTTCTCACAACGATAGATGGCGAAGGAAAAAAAAAAGATTTCATCACTATCAACAAGCAATGTTGAGATCTATTTCAGGTAATTTGATGGATGATTTTTTTACAATGATAATAAGTAGTGGTGGTAAAACCTAGGTTTATACATTGTTGATCTTATAAGTAAGATTTACAAATTAATAGATGTAATGACTTAAACTTAGCCAGTCGTGTATTGATTGAGTTGATTTGATAAAAAAATTTGTAAAATCAAATCAATAAATTTTGATTAATTTAATTTGTAAAATTAAACTCCGAATATGATTGTCTTTGATGATATGAGATACTTGGGATTACCATTAAAAAAATTGTGTGGAATTCAATTCAAGATTAATTTTTTTCTTCCTTAAAAGTAATTTTTTTCAACAAAATCAAGTTTGTATGAAGCAAAATTCATAAAAAGAAAAAAAGATTCGCAAAATTTAATGAAAATTCACTTAAAATTGCCTACTTGTATATTTGACTACTTCTTGTCACGATTCTATCTTGTTTGGTCATGTGCCTTGTCTTAAATGGTCACTACTTTTTAACAAGATGGCCTGTTTGTTGTACTTAACTTCATTCAGATTTGGGTGGTGAATGCCCCAAAATTTTTTTTTCCGTCTTCTCTCAAAATAAAAAAACAGAAGCAATCCACTATTTTCTGAAATAGTCCACCGTTGGCCATAGGCGTAAATTGACACTTGATCCAATAGCATTAGAAAGGGGTAAAACAGAAAATTTGGCAAGGTTAGAGCTAAATATAAATGCGAGGTGGCAACTGGCATCGGGGGAAAACTTGGGAACACAGGGAATTTTGGGTTTTTGCTCATTGTTAAGACTGAAAGAAAGAAGAGAAAACAGAGAAACATCAACACAAACACGAGTGAGCGAGCGAAGAGAGAAGACAATAGTTCCTTCGAGAACTGAACCCCGCACCCCCAAAGATCTTCCCTTTATATGCATCTGTGAGAACCCCAATTTTCTTCTTCTCCTTCCAGTGTTTGGATCTGCACTTTTGCAGGTTTCGTTCTCGTACACGAACTCTGTCACCGGTCAATACCAATTTCCCCGTTGCTACCGAAAAAGCTTCCTTTTTTCTTCAGAATCTTGAGTACCCTTTTGCGGATTTTGGCTTTTCTTGCTGAAAAGATTTTTATTTTGCGCAGCTTTTGCGGAAATATTTGTTGGGGTGGTCGAAAGGTCGAGAAGTTTCTCGATTGGGGCTACTTTGGGTTCATGCGAGTTTGAAGGAGATTTATCAGTTCGCTTGGAAACCCAGAATTTTGCACGCTCCAGGTGGGTTTTCTTCACTGTTTCGATTCTTGCAGGAGTTGAAATTTTTTAGGGCGTAAGCACATTCCATTCATGGAGTTATTCACGTAAAGAGGTTTGTGGATTTCGGTGTGTGTATTTTGGAGACTTCTAGTGTTTTGCTCCGAGACACTTTTTGAAAAGTTTTTTTTTTGAACGTTACGTTTGAATATTTGATAATCTCAGCGCTGAAAACTGAGACACAGCAGAATCAGGAAACAATTGTTAGCTTCCTGAAACCATGGGAATTTTCGGAAACAGTTTGAAAAATTAGCATTCCAAAACTCATGGGTGTGTGTAAATTGTACTGTTTTCTTGCTTGGCTTTCCCCCTTTCTTTTAAAAGTGGAAAATTCTATCTTTTCAAAGCTGAACCAATCAAGTTCTTCTCATCCCTATTGAAATTAAGAGGGGAAAACATGAATTTTACAACGAAATAATCTAACTCTTGTTTTTTCTTCCTTTCGGAATTGAATTATATAAAGTCAACTACATGACCCATAGTATATGTATTAATGCTGGTCATGTAAATTTTGTTTTTTTTTAGTCCATCTAGGCTTACACTAGCTATTGATGATTTCATGTGCAATCTGGGATTCTCTAGAATGATTTTATGACCTCTTATTTTAGGGTTTGTAAATTGTGAATGATGATATTTTGTTGGAACTCTAGGGCTTCTTAAAGATCTTACTAGCCTCCTTAAAAATTTTTAGCCGCATACTAATGGTTCTGGGATAGAATAATCCTTACTGTCAGACCTGTACTAGGAACACTTTTTGTTAGCTAATCTTGTTTAAGTTTTAGGGTTTGTAACACAAGTAAAATAATGTTTTGTTGGGATGCTATGGTTTCTTAAATGTCTCAGAAGCCTCCTTCACAGTAGTTTAAGTGCATAAAAGAGTGATTTATATAAATTTGATTGGTTTTCATAGGATGAATGATGGCTGGTGAGATAAGTAGAGATATGGTATTATCTGCTTCTTTGTGTGTCCCTAATGAGTTTTTGAAGGTTCTTATACTTTATGAGAAGTGGCAGTCTTCATTATGTTTTAGAGTGCTGTGGTGGTAAGTGGTAACTAGCAAGATTCAGGGATGTTCACCTCTACAGGTGGTACATAATGTGGATTTCGTTTTCTTTAAAAAAGGGAAAACATGTTCTACAAGAGGTGTGATTATTTTGGGACTGCATGGAGTGACAAATGGACAGATTAGGTCATTTTTGGCTATGAAGACTAACTTTGAATATGTTATAAGAAAGAAGAATGAGTCTCCAATAACTGACAACTTTTAACAGGAGCTGTGGATCTTATAATTTATTTCAAATTATAACCTCACTGTTACAAACGCAAAATTACAGAGTGCACCTGGTTTGCAGAGAGAGATGGGGAAGCTTTGTTGCATTCTTTTTTTTTTTTGTTTTTCTTAAATGCTTTTGTGGATAACTTTTCTTCATTCTCATTGTAGTTTCTTTCATTTTCTTCAATTAATTTATTCTTATAAAAAATATTTCTGCCCTTGTATGCAAAACTGACTATTGACCTCAGATGAAAACAGAACTATAAACCTCTGCCCTTGTATGCATAACCTACATTAATATTGATATCTTGCAATTGAAACCTCATTTGACATTGATGAATGAAATGCATTATTTGTCATATTATATTATAAATTGCAGTTGATAATGGTTCAAGAACTCATGAAAGATTGACTCATGGATTCTGAAGGCAAAAAGTTTGGAGGAGGTAAAAGTTTGTTACATTAGTGCTCTATGTTGTGTATGTCATTTTATACAAATCTTTGTTTGTTGTCTAACTATTGTATTGTTATATATGGCAGTCCTGATTTCCTATCTGCATGGCATTGACTATGTCTATACCTGTTATCTATTAGACAATACTCGGTTAAATTTTCTATCTGTTAGTATTCTAGACCTGAATAGCATCTTCATTTGCTCTTTTAGTGGATTTTAAACTTTTTCAATACCTGTTGAATTTTTTTGGAATTGAATTGAATCAGTAAGAGAGAATATATTTAAGTAATGAGACTCAGCAATAATTTCTATCTTATGATATAAAATACTAACCTTATACTCCTATTACACTAATAACCTGGGTTGATGAGATGATGGATTTGTTGGTCAGCTGAAGGACACAGCAAGATGAATGATTTTCAGCTTTAATTTTTGTGACATTGACATTGGTGTTTCCTTTTCTTTGTTTGTGTTATACTATTTGGCATGGATGGATTGGTGTCATTAGTCCGTGACTGTCTTTTGACTTAAGAATTGATGTCGCGTTGATTATGTATTTTTGCACAAGGCCAATCTCAAACTCTGTGTTTTACTCATTTTCAAATTTGGTATGTAACAGCTTTATGTGTGAACCCACATGGCAAAACATGTTATGTTACAGGATCTCATAATTTGCTTTGAATTTTTTTACAAGTGCTTAAAATATGATTCTTTCCTGGTAGATGGTTGAATTTATTGGATGAAAAGAAATTGGAAACTGAAGATATGAAATGATCTAAGCATCTGTTCAAGATTTTGAGTCACTCATAAAAAATTACCCTGCAATCATCCCTTATTAAATTTTTACATTAAGATTAAGTTTTCCTGTGTTTATTTTATTTTTAATTAATACTTTCTCATTGATGACATACTGTGTTATTTTAATCATTAGGACCAAGGGAATTAACAAGTGCTGTGGATCTTATAAGTCATTTCAAATTACTACCTCACTATGAGTTTTTCTGCAAGAGGCCGCTTCCTGTGTCAATTGCAGACACACACTATCTTCATAATGTAGTATTAGAAGACCCAGAAATAAGAAAAGGAGATGGGATGCAACTGGACCAACTTATTCAGAATACATCTTCCTTCAGAGATACAAGTGCTCGTATACAGCCTTTTGACTTAGATATTCTCAATGAGGCTTTTCAAATAAGGGACACAACTCGCGTTTATTTGCCTGCTGTAAGAATTTTTCTATGATTTTGGTCATACTTACTATTCTGGCAGAGATCAATTGACACACTCTTAGCAAAATCGGTTTAATGACACTTTTTGGACTTATATATGTGCTTGTTTATCTTTTTCTGGCTAATAGGCGGAGAAAGGGATTCCAACTATTCCAGGCAAATCGAAAAGTGAGCATAAAGACAAGGAGAAGAAGCATAAAAAGCATAAAGACAGGGACAAGGATAAGGACAAGGAGCATAAGAAGCACAAGCATCGTCATAAAGACCGAAGCAAGGACAAGGACAAGGACAAAAAGAAAGATAAAAGTGGGCATCGTGATTCCAGTGGTGATCACTCGAAGAAACACCATGAAAAGGTTGACAAAGTTTACTTTGCTGCATATGCATTGTTCACATTGAGAGAAAAAAATTGTTCTAGAAGTCCTGTCATGCCATAAGATTGCAAATTACATCAAAAATTGGTTTTATGAAATTTTAATGTGTTGTGCTGAACCACTGATAATGCTGTTAACTCTCAATTGCTTGTGATTTATGACTCAATAAGGAACATCTGTTTCATTTGATATCAACGTTTTAAAGGGGCTTTGCTTCATATACCTATTTGGACATGTCGCAGATATTTAATTCTATTTATTAACTTTTTATTTTTACACTATATTTTAGAAAAGGAAGCATGACGGAGATGATGACATCAATGATATGCACAAACACAAAAAGAGCAAGGTAATGAAGGAAGAAGTTTTGTCTTGGGATGAATTTTCAACCAGTTTTTCTTTGTTTTTCTTCTCTATACATTTCTGGTGTCTATCACTTTGTGGTTGACCATGTCTATCTTTAATGAACTTCTCTGTTCAATTTCTTAATTTCATTGCAGCATAAGAGCTCAAAAATTGATGAATTGGGGGCAATAAAGGTTGCAGGATAAAATGGTTACCTACTTTAGTTCACTTCTTTTCCTCAATTGGTTGTTGTCATTTGTTAAAGTTTGGAGGGGTCTTTCACTTGACATTATCAGATTTCTTGAGGTACTTCATTTGATATATTTGCCACAATATTTAATTTTCCTCTGCTGTCTAAGTGCTTCGTTCTTTATTGGATTTTTCTTTTATTTTTCACATGATTAATGGTGCACATTAATTAATCACTTGACATTATCATATAATTCATATTGATAGCTTAGTATATATGATGTCTTCCTTTTTCTTTGCAGGGTAGCTAGTGACCTGACTAAAGATTAATCATGATGGTGAATTCACCTGATGAAGGAAAATGATGCAGGTAAAATTTGCTGAAGATAAACTTTCCTTTGTATAATAACAATTATCTTTTATAATTGCCAGTAATTTGCAAAACTTTGGTCTTCCTTTTCCCAGTTTTTTGGCGCACTGGATATCTCGACATGTATGATTATTTTGATTTTTTTAAAAAGTATTTTTGTAGTTTATAAATTAATTAATTAGTTTAAACTAGAGCTAGCAGCTTCATGTTTAGGATAACTGAATTTTAACTATGGGGGGGTTGTGTATATCGATAACTTCCCCCATATCCTGTATCTAAGAATAGAATAATGCACCTCGTTTTGAATGTATGACTTAACCTCAACCTCAACTAAACCCCAATATTGTATATGTTGATCAGTATAGTTACTCTTGACAATCACTCTTCAAGGGTCACCACCACCTTTGGATGAGATAGATGGCCAGTTTTAACTCACTTCTTTCACATTAGATTTTTTTTATCAATTTTTTTTTATTTACTATTCATTGGGGGCTTTATTGTTTTTGTTGGGTCAAAGCCTATTGTGGCTCATTGACTTTTTTATATTGGGCTTTTTAATCGGGATATACATGTTGGACCGATTTATATACGTTGTAGGTAATGACTTTATAAATTACATGTACCCTTTACAGGAGACAGTCCTATTAAGATGTACCCTTTACATGTACCCATTTATATTTTTTTAAAAAAATTTTATTATCTTTTTTGTAAAATTATTTTTTTATGAACCACATTTATCCTTCACGGGAGACCGTCTTTCTCTTATCGTTTTCTTTTTTTCTTTTTTTTTTATTTTCACAATTTATTTTTTTTATTTTAATTATATTAAAACATTTTTTCTCATTATTTGCTCATTATTTTGTTTCGTTATAAAAGTGATATTTTTATAAACCATGAGTATTCTCCACGTGAAGCGGTTTTGATACCACATTTATTTTTTTTCATACTTTAATTTTATTTCTTATTATTATATTAAAATAATTTCTCTGATTATTCATTCATGTTTATTTGTTTTGTTTCATAAAAGCTCACATTGAGGAATACAATATATGTGTATTTACATTACTTTTAACATGATATTTCAATATATCATTTATCTTTCTATTTTTATTCATTAATGTTTTCATTATTATTTCACTCATCTATTCTATTTATCTATTTAATCTATATTAAAATTCCTGTTTATATCACTTTTAATTTTATGCTTTTTGTTATTATATTAATATATTTTCCCTCATTATTTGTTACATTAAAAAAGCGATTTTTTTTTATAAACCGCGAGTATCGTTTAAGGGAGACAATCCTACTCATACTGTTTTCTTTTTTCTTTTTTATCACACTTTAATTTTTTTATTATTATATTAAAATAGTTTCTCTCATTATTCATTCATGTTTATTCTCATTTCAGTAAAGTAATTTTTTTATGATCCACAGGAAGCAGTCCGACTCCTGTCTTTTTTCCTCTTTTCTTTTTTCATCACACTTTAATTTTTATTTTTTATAATTATTATATTGAAACATGTTTTCTCATTATCCATTTATGTTTATCTATTTCATTATATAAAAAGTCACATAAAGAAATATGATAAGTTTATTTACATCAATTTTATTGTATTTTTTTCAAAATGTTATTTATCTCTCTATTTTATTAATTAATGTTTCACTTATTATCTCTCTTATTTATTTTATCTATCAATTTACTTACATTTACTCTATATTTATCTATCTATACTATTACAAGGGAGAAGTTACATGGGGTACTGTTCATTCACATTTTTCTTCTTTTTTTAATACTTTGGAAAAGTTATATAGGCTAATGTTTATTCACCCACTTTTTATTTTTATTTTGTTTGTTTTCACAATTTGATTTATTATTATTATATTAAAATATTTTCTCTCATTATTCGTTCATATTATTTTTTTTCCATTTGAAATTCCAAAGAGTTCCACGGGGTGAATCTTCACCACAGTAAGCTTCGATCTCCGGGTGTTGATGTTGTGGACGGCGGTGCAGGGGTACCTGCAAGGGACTCCGATGCTAATCGTAAGAAAGTGTCTGAGATGGAATATAGTAAAATCAGAATTGAGTTAGATCAGTGTACCTTTGAGTTTCTCAGAGTCCGTATTTATAGAGTAATTTAGGCGGGAAAGACGGTTATATGCGTAACCGTTTTCGTAAATCCCGGGTTCACGCGCTGCGAGTAAACATATAATCACGCGCCTAGGTGAGCCTCGGAGTCGAGACAGTTTGTCATGGTGAATGTCGCTTAGAGCTATCCACATCCTTTCTCAAGGTTTCTCATCCTTTATGTCGAGTATCATCTCGACGTTATCTCTATTCGGAGAATTGAAATGCCTCGAATCTGGAGCGCAGTCGAGGTGCTTTGTCGCAGTCGATTACTGCTCCCGAACAAATGTATTTTTTTTCAATATATTATTTATCTCTCTATTTTATTCATTAATGTTTCACTTATTAGCTCTCTTATTTATTCTATCTTTTACTTTACTTTCATTCACTCTATATTAAAATTATTCCCACAGTACACGTGTTTTTTTTTTCATCTGTATTTTCTCAAGTTTTTTATTCTATTTTCTGTAAAGTGATATTTTTATGAACCACATTTATCCTGCACGGCAGACAGTTTTGATCGTGTTTTTTTCTTTTTCCTTTTTTCACAGATTAATTTTTTTATTGTTATTATTAACACATTTCCTCTCATTATCTATTCATATTAATTTGTTTTATCATAAATGTGATATTTTGATAAACCATGGGTATCCACTATCGTCTATGTGAAGCAGTTTTCCTCCTACATTTTTCCTTTTTTTACCACACTTTAATTTTCTTTATTATTATCTCTATATTGTTGCAATTGGCTAGATTTTTTGTCACTATTCATTGGAGGTTAATTTTTTTAAAATTTCTATAAGTAGTAAGTTAAGAGTTCTAAATCAAGCATAACCTATAAGATACATAAATAGTAGGTAGATAAATATGGAAAGTTTAGGAAGGAAAAAAATAGAAAGAAAAAATAATAAAGAGAAAGAATGTGAAAATTTTGATATGAAATGAAGAGAAAAATGAAAAGAAAATTAAGGTGTTAAAGGAAGTGTAAAACAAAAAAATGTGAAAAAATTATTATTATTTTAAAAAGTATTAAAACTTTGATAATTAACTTTTGGGAGTTGAAAGTAGAAAAAAGAAAGAGATAAAAATAAATAAATCAAGAGAGAGTGTGAAAAACATGACAATATATATTGATGTGATAGGAAAGAAAGAGAGATAAAAAAATTAGGCTTGAAAAAATCTTATACATTTTAAAATTAAACTATTAAATACATAAATACATTACATGTTGCAATCGAAAATATATATAAATAATAGGAATTTAAGTAAATACAAATGACAAGACAATACTAAATATTTTGATATGAATACAATAGGAATTGAAATAACCTAAATACATACTCCCTCAATTTCTTTTTATAAGACATCTTTTAAAATTTTTTGTGTTCCTTTTTATAAGTCACTTTACAATTTGAAGAAAACATTTATTATAATTTTCCTTATTTGCCCTTATTAACTTTAATGTCTTTCCAACTATTAAATGACAGTGGAGTTAGTTAATAATATTAAATAAGGGCAACACTAGAAGTTAAACTATTTTTTAATACTCAAATAAAATAATTAACTAGCTTTAATTACTTTTATTGGTCTTTGTGATTCAATATAATGTGCCTTATAAAAAGGAACGGATGGAGTATTTATATTTGTTTGTATTTAAATGTATATAAACTATATTTTTATTTTTTACAAAAAAAAAAAAGAAATGTGGAACATATTTGGGGGACACCTCGAATGAATTTAATTTTATTTGATCATCTCACTTCATTAAAGTTTCAACGAAGATAGTTTTCATTTTTCTTTGTTTAATAAAAGTCAAAGATAGACATTGTCACACGGTTGGTGTGTATTTACCAAAAATCATTTTCTTTCATGGTCAATTATACGTTGCTATATCTAGGGTGAAGTCTCGATAAGGACTTAGGATTCTTATATGTGATTATATTTTTAAATGTTATAATTTGACGAAAAATATAGTATATAAAGGAATATTTTAAAAAATATAAATGATATGATATGGTATATTTTACATTTATAATTATTAATGTTCAAAATTTGTTGATTCAAATAAATTTTTCTATGTTTTAATTAATTTGTTTTAATTCTTTTTATATAAACATGTATAAATTTTAATATGAAAAAATCACTAATCATTATCATTTTCTAAAGTTTACATATTTATATTAATTAAATTAAATATATTATAGTATTCATTATAAATAATCCATTTGAATAATAATATCCATGCATCGCGTGGATCGGACACTAGTTATTTCCGTTCAACGTGTTTCGTAAAATATGCATAACTCATTTCAACCATTGATTTTTAGAATCAATTTTACTCAACTGGAAATTAAATGAACACTTAATTATAATGTCCGAATCCAAGATTTTACTTAAAAGGAGAATACTTTTTTCCCTCACTTGAATCAACCGCTAGAGTTTAAGGCAAGTACTACACATTAATCTCACATTCTTCAAGCCTTTTTTTCTTGGTCAATACTTTCTTCAAGCCTATGTGAACATTTCATCACCAGTGGGCTTATACTCACAATGGCCCACGAAATGATACAAATAGCTGAGAATCTATGGCCCTCTAAAATTATGAGGCTCCCATAATGTTGATCCTACTAAAGACAAAGGTCTTGCCTAAGTTATATATGAGAGTCTGTGTTGTATTGGTGTAAAATTATAACTGCGAACTGTTCTTATAACTTGATTGCTTTAAAATCTATTATCTATTGTTTACCAAAAAAAATCTATTATTATTTTTATAAATATCATGTTAATCAAAAGTTTATATGCGCTGTTACTGTAGTCCTTTTGCTTGCATGTAACATTTATCAGTGCTACTTAATAAACTTGAAATTTAAAATACGAGATTTCATGCGGTGTTTTGTCAAAATGATTTGACTTGTTGGTGCCCAAAACATACTTTATTGGTTTTAAAAAATGTGAAGGTCACAATGGGAGGATTGCCTTTGAAATGTTATTACATTTTGTTAGCAAAGTCCAAAAGGCGTGATTGCGATTGGGAAGTCTTAAAGCTACAAAAACATAGCTCGTGATCATATTAGTACTAGGCATCATGATTTTTTGGGGGTTACATTAGACATCATTATGTCAAAGGTTAGGAATTAATGTTAACCGTAATTTAAATGATTTCAGTAGTGAATTGCTCAGCAAGTAACGGGGGAAAGATTTTGCACCATATGTAAAAGAATTGGTAGTTGTGAACTTATAATGAGTTTGAATACATTTTTATATCATTTATGTTGGTCCATTCTTGAGTTCTTTTATTTTTGTTTTGGTGAGTTCCATACTTTAATTGACGAGTTTAATACTTAATGAGTATGAAAAGTGGTTGTGATTTTATACAAATCTAGACGTAACTTTAAAAAAAATTGTTGTGATACTTAAACTGAGTAAGAATACTTAAATTAGAATGGAAAGTGGTTGTGATTTTATTGTGAATATTTAATTATAAATGTATTATTACTCAAATTTATATACAAATTATATCGATACCCTTTTGTCACCAACTTGTACTCTTACAAATTCTCTCCAGGCTTATATTGTAAAGCTGCCCTTTTGAGTACTGTTGGCAAGTGCCTTTGCATGTGGTCACTAGATGATTTTGAGCTATAGAATATTCGGTTGATTATGTGCTTCTTGATGCTTGAGTTGAGGCCTCTGCACTTCTACCTTTGCTTTTCTTCTCCTTCCCCAAAAAAAAAAATGTGATAACGTTGAATAAATTTTTTGAATTCTACCACATTTCTTTAACCGTGATCACGGCGATTTCCAGCGACTTATGTAGTTTCAATTTTAGTCCCAGTTGCTACAGTTGGTGAGACCCATGTGAATTTTAACCAATCACATGGAATGTGTTAAAGAGAGTGTTCAAAAGAGTGTGTTGCTAGCACTCCTCGTATTGTTAATGGTAAAAAATTGTACATAAATAATATATTATATTTGATTTTTTTAATTGTATCTGAAATTCAAAGTTGGCGAATTCTTCACATGATAATTGGTGCATTAACATTGGTGGAATATAACATTCAAACTAAATTAGTTTGACCATTTAGATGTATAGGCACTTTGTTCCTAAATTTCCTTTATAGTACTTCATTTAAGATATAGGAAACAGCCATGGACTCTAAATCAGTAAATCTTATATGCACGTAATGACAAAATAATGTGTATTGAATCCTTGGAAAGAATTGTCTTTTTGCTGCGTAATGCAAAATAATAAAGACTTGGCCTTTTCCTTTCCATGTGACACTTCCATCAAAGAAGAGCGGTGCTCTACTGGGTATGGAAGTATAAGACAATTTATAGTTATAAGGGCCAGCTGTTAAGAAAAGTGCTAATTCTCTTTTCTTTCTTTTATTTTTGCAAAGATCAAATATTATATCAATAAAGAAATAAAAGAAATTTTGGAAGTGAAGAGACCATTGTCTCATTGCGCACTGAGAAGTCACCCGTGGCTCCACAGGGCTATAAAAAAGAAGAATGACTGCTTTGTTGGTTGATATATAATGGAATGGTGGGCAATTGATTAATTGTTTAAATTAAAAATTGATACAGATAATAATACTCTTTTTTTGGTGTGGGATTCAGTTGCAAGTAACATTAATTTTACAAAAAGTAACACTCACGTAAAAAACCATCCTATAATAATCCTAATGGTACTGTGGAATCATGAAATTGCTTGGAATTTAAATTCACTTATCGGAAAAGTATAGTGTGGATAAAAAAACAGTTCATGATAAAATTTTGTTATAAATATATAGTTTAAATTTACTATTAAAAAATTAAGTTTACTTTATATGTTAACAAAATTGAGTGTTTATTGTGGACTAAAACTCAAGGGTTCTCCCTATAATCACCTGACATATTTGTTCAACTCATAGTTTGCATTACACAGTTCATATGTATCATTTTTTTGGTCAATTCATATGTATCATCTAAACCAAAAGATTTGCGGTAAGGAGGGATAGACAGTATGGGACGAGTTTCCAAAAATTTAATTTATGAGGACAAAACACATACAATTTTTTTATGGGGACAATTAACATAAATAATATATAATATTAAGAGAAAATTAAACATTTTGTGGGGCAGTTGCCACTAAAACCTGCAATGTAGGGTCTGTCCTTGGTTAGGACGTGTTATGCTTGTTTTTAACTTCAACTTAAAATTTTGACCGAATCAATTTTTTTTAGATCTGTACTCTTACCTATAGTCATGATATTTTTATGTAGTGGTGTTATTGAGTTGGGTTTATGGGTATTTGAGACTAGACCTTATTAAAGGAGTTGGGGGTGGGTCGATTTTCTTTGTTTTTAATCAAAACCTGACGCGACACAATCCGATAATGTTTGGGTTGAGTTTGTTTAGGTAGTCGAGTTCACATAAAAATTAAAAAATGAAAATAAATAGGATAAATAGAAAGAAACACATAAATAACATATGTAGTTGGATCAGGTCCAGTTGGGAAAATTTTAGACCATTTTTATTAATTCTCTATTTTTTATATTTATGGTCGGGTTAGGTTGGGTTATTCGGGTATAAAATGCGGAAATTTGGGTACCCAAATCAATCGGGTTTCACTTCATCGAACCCGATTTACCCCAATGAAATGACTCGACCCGTCATTTTTACCTTGGGTTGGGTTGATAAGGTCTACTGAACCAATGTGCAACCCTAAATTTTTATGGGTTAAATTAAGACTGAACCTATATAAGATGAGATTGAGTTGGCCCAAAATATAATTTAAAAAATTATCACGAAGTGGACTGTGGTCATCAGTAGACTTTACTAGTAAAGTCAAACGTTCAAATCCTGTAATTACCACTCTTGGTAGAACCTTACCTAACCACCACCTCAACCCAAGAGTTAAACTTATAGCTATGCTTGTGAGCAATTCTCGTTCAAAGACCAAAAAATTATAGGTAGAAGTTAAAACTAAAAAAAATAAAAATATTTTTAGTATTTTACTGTATATCTTAGAGGAGTGCTACCGACACACTCTTCTCAACACACTTCATGTGATTGGTTAAAATTCACATGTGTCCCACCAAATTATGTGGGTCCCACTACCAATATGGTGGGGCCCAAGTGACTTTCAACCAATCACAGGGGGTGTGTTGAAAAGAGTGTGTCAAAGAGTATGTTGCTAGCATTTTTCTATATCTTAACCCAAGAATGTATCTAGAGCTGTCAAAACGGGCTACCCGACCCGGATCAGGTAGCGAGCTATTGCGGGTCGGGTTAAAATACTCGACAAAAATTCGATCCTATGAAATTAGAGCCCGAGTCCGACCCTATGCGAGTAGAGAGCTTATGCGGGCCGGTCCAATTAAAACCTAATTTATTAAAAAATATTGCTCATTAAAAATTGTAAATAATCACACTTCTACAAAGTATTAATTTTCCAAGCAATGGACAACTACTGATAGACTCGAATGCCTATAATAGGGCAACTACGAGAATATGAACAAATGCTATTTGATTATGTTGATGAGAAACTAAACATGAACTTTCAACAAGTTTCAGCTTGTTACAATATAAACACAATAATGATATTGTGTGTGTATAAGTGTGTTCTTAATTATATATTATTTGGTTCAAACCTGAAGCTCCATACAGTTAAGCAAGCCATATATATTGTGTAGCCTGCACCAAGTCAAACTAAACTACAAAGGAAAATTTGAACAAAAGGGGCAACATGTATTCCTTCTAGCAGTTACCATACCCCTGTTTTTTTATTTTTTAAATTAATTCGGATTGCCTGTTAGCCTGCCCGGGCCGTCCGATTCGAACCTGTATTAAGTCCGGCCTTAAAAGCCCGCAAAAAATATGGGCCTCTAATTTAAGAGCTCAGGTCCTATAATTTTGCGGGTTCAACCTAACCGGTCCGATTGGGCTGACCTATTTTACTGGCTCTAAATGTATCCTATAATAGCAATTTCTCATATAACCACGAACAAAACTAATATGAATTCCTTTTAAAAAAACTAATATGAACTCCAATAAAGTAAACAACATTAATATACTTTGTCAAAGAAAATAAATATCATTGGTTTGGTGGACACAATATGAAATATGAAACCACAACATTCAAAGAATACTGATAAGTGTCCTAAAAACGCTAGTTAAGTAACTAATATATGGAAAGCTTTTATTGGATTGTTAGGACACTTTTAGCAGGGTCTAAAAAGAAATATGTTCATAGGATGGATTAGTATTATCTTCAACACAATCCTAAATTTATTCGGCTAAATTCTTTAGATTTGGAGTGTGTTTGACAAGGCCAATAAGCTAGCTACTAGCTTATTTGACTAGCTTATAAGATAGTTTGACCAACACAAAAGTGTTTGGTATAAGGCACCTCAAAATAGCTTATTTTAGGAGCTTCTAGCTTATAAGCTACAAGCTACTTCACCTAGCTTATAGCTTGTAGCTTATTTAGTTTTCTTCCATCATTATTTTTTTTCGTTAAGCAAAGAGAATTAAATTAAAAGGAGTACAAGGGGTACTCCAACCCATATACATTACAAAAAATTTATAGGAAACAAAAAACTGGGAATAATAATGCAAAGAATTAGTCCTAACAAAAACAAATAAGGCATCCTAACCAAAATTCAAACATACAACAGGTTCAGTCAACCAAGAGTGAAAAGGGTAGGAGAAGCTGTCATTCTTTGCAGAAAGCCATTTCCAAGACCAAATTTGAATCAGCTCCAGCAAAACCTCAGGAGAAATCACATTATTTTCAAATATTGCATTATTCCTAGCCAACCATAAACTCCATAGAGTAGTTAACCAAATGAGAGCCCAACTTTTACGCGATTTTGAGGTACAAATTGGTAGCCCCAAAAAGTGCTCAAAATGACAGCAATTATTATGTTGGACAAATGAAAAACCAAACCAGTCCAAGCACGACATCCAAGTCTGATGTGCATATATGCACTCAAATAAGATATGAGTAGTTGTTTCCAAACACTGACCACACCAAACACATAACACATCAGTGTGCATGATTATATTCCTTTTAGCCAAATTATGCTTTGATGGAATTCTATCTAGGATAGCCCTCCAAGCAAAGCAAGACACCTTTGAGGGAGCAAAATTACACCAGGGGAATTTATGTAATGAAAAATCTGCAAAAATAGCACCATTAACTATAATATGGTAAGCTGATTTAATCGAATAAAGGCCACCAGCATCCGCTGACCAACGCCAAGAATCACCACACCTATCAAGCACTTTGAACACACTTAGTTCCAATACCAACGAAGACAACATGTTTAATTCCCACTGGAATAAATTTCTTCACCACCACCATTTCCACTCAAGAAAGCCTTCTTTTATCACAATCATATTAGCAACAGAAACCTCCTTATTTTGTGCAATTGTGAATAAACGACTATAACGATCACACAGAGGAGTTGTATCACACCAACAATCTTTCCAAAAGGAAGTTTACTTCCCATCCCCCAACACCTTAACATAAGCACTAGAAAACCAATTTGAAACAATGTTATCCCTTATATTTTAATTTAATACATTTCTCTTATTATCCTTAGTTTCTTTTTATCTATTATTACCTATTTTCAATTTTAGTGACAAAAATCTTTAAAAGTTTTTACCTATTATTACCTATATAATAATATAATAAGTACTTTAAAAAACTAAGAATTAATTAAATTGTTATTTTCTTTCACTATTTTATGAAATTGTTTTATATTATACTATTTATTTTATTAATTTCACTATTTGTTTTAATTTTTAATTAAATATTTTATCACTAAAAGGTTTAATAAGAATTTAACTATTTTTAAAAAATCTAAAATTATAATTACATAATAATATATTTTGTCTAGAAAACACAAATGAATTTATATAATAAAATTTATGTAGTTATATCATTTTACATTTACCAATTAGCTTATCAACTAGTTTTATCAAATATACTTCTAATTTAATAAGCTAACTTATCAGTTCGGATCTTATAAGTTTGGAGTTTATCAGCTAGAAACTAACTTATCATCTAGAATCTAGCTTCCTTAAACTTCTCTAAGATCATAACCCAATGATCGATTTAGGGTTGAATTGTGTTAAATCGGGTTACCGGTCGACTCTGAGTCTTTATAAGGATTAAGGACTGATAATTACTTTCAACCATTTTTGGTTTTTTTTTGTCGAATTTAATTTTTTTGTCGAACCCTTTTCTCTTTCTTTCTTGGGTTTCTTTCCCTTTTTCAACCTGTGGGGCATCCTAGAAAGCTTGTTCTTTCAGGAGCCAAAAAGAAATAGATTCCCTATTTCTATGCCCCAAAGTAAAGCATCTGCATGGCCTAAATTTGGGTCCATATACTACCAATAAGATATGTTTCATTTTTGTTTACTTTTCATTGATTCTGTTATATATTTGTAATTACTATTATATATAATCTTAAAATAAAAAAATATACATATCATTTGACTGGATTATAATTTGTTGAGGCATTCATATTGACAATCATAAATGTTTAAGTGATCATCACTATATTATTATAAATCTATTGTTGGTGCCAATCAAGAGAATTAGTGTAACATAGACGTGCCCCAACTAGAGGTATTTTAACGTGACTTAAGTGAAAGGATAGCAAGGATAGTGATATCTCGAATGGGAATTTAGCATATCCCATTTATTACGTTCTGTCTCAAAAAGTTGTGTCCGAGAGTCACGTCAGTTTAGGAATAAATACTATATAGTTGATACATACTAATAAATATATTTTTATTGTTGAGTAAATTATATATTAATTTTATTAAAAAAAGGCAGTCTAGTTTTTTTAATAAAACTTGTATATATCAAATTTATTATATAATAAAAAATATATTAAACTAAAAAAGGATGTTATTAAAGTTGCTTGTATTAACAATATATAACATACACCAAATTAAACATTATATATTTTTTATTCGAGGTACCCAATGAGGCCATGACGCAAAATTCAAAGGTAAAGAAAGACGCTGACCCAAAATATACAATCTGCGCATGAAGAAAAGATATATAGCTTACCTCATACACTTGTATGATTGGAAAAAATCAAACTCTATATTATTTCAACAGATACCAATAATTAGTCAATGTATTACTTTAATGGTGGATCATGAGCATTTAATGTTCCGTTTGGTTTACAGTTGAGTATTTAATGTTCCGTTTGGTTTACAGTTGAGTAGAATTGATTCTAGAAATGAATAGTTGAGATGAATTATGCACGCTTTACGAAATACGTTAGACGGAAGTGATTTAAAATCACTTTTCAAAACCATGATTTTGCTCTACCATAATTTAAAACAAACAAACACTTAGAAGTGTGAGTAGACATACAATCACATTTTGAATTCTATCTATAACAATTATCAAAGACCAAATTATAATAAATATATTTTTAAGGTTCTTGGTGCCAAAGTAAATGAAATTATATAATCTTTCTTCTTATCCTTTCTACGAGACAATTCTTACAAATTTTTGTGGTCCTTTTTACAAGGTATTTTACAATTTTAAGAAAATATTTTTTATCATTTTCCTTATTTACTCTTATTATCTTTCCAACCATCAAATGATAATAGAAATAGTTAATGATATTAAATAAGGGTAAAACTAGAAAGTTAAACTATTTTTTAAAACTCCAACAAATTAAAGGCTTAAATATGTTTTTGGTCCCTCTAAAATACACGCGTTTTCATTTTGGTCCCCCTAATTTTTTTATCTTTTAGTCCCCCTAAAATATTTTCTTTTCAAAATAGCCCTTGCCATTAGTTAAGTTAACATAGTGTTGACATGTCCATTAACCCCTATGCTGACCTGTCCTTCTCACTCATATAGTCATATGTGGTATCCACTGTGTAAATTAATTAGTTTTATAATTAATATTATTAATTAAAAATGTTTGAAAAATAAATTCAAAATAACAAAAATTAGAAAATCACATTGGATGACTCTCTCTCCCAAAGAAATCAACCTTCTTTCTTATTCATCCTTCTCCACCATTGTTGTCGCTTCTGGAGCTTCAGTCCTCCATTGTTGGCTTCCTCAGGAGCTTCATTCCCGTAGTAGGTATTTCTTCTTCATTCCCGAAAGTGGTTGAACGAAACGTAGTGGAGCCATCTTGTGCGTTATTATTACCAGTAACAATAGTGGAACCCATACCATCTCCAATGATCATCAAGTTCTTCATTGACCTCTTAATGTCAACACTCTCTTTATAAACACCTGCTTTGACGTGAATAATAGCTCCCCCTTTTCCACTAAGCTTAACAGTTGCAACCATACCTTTAATATGGTCTTATAATTCCCAGTGCCATCTTGAGCCACCACAATATCAGCTTTTGGTGTTGTTTGAAGAAGCTTTCTATCTGAAGAAGATAGCCAATCGGGGAAGCCATCTGAAAGAAGCAACCTTCGACCACCAACTTGTTTAGTTGTTGTTGATGATGAAGCCAAAGCCATAGTCTTGCTGAGAGACAAGGAATTGCTAAGCAATTTGGAGAAACTGGTTAAGATGGATGGGAAGTAGTTTAAGTGAGAGGAAAGGTTGAAATCAATGAAACCATTGTGACAAGTTTGATGGTTGGAAATGGATGCACTTTGCCAAGTTAGCTTGTCATTTAGATTGTTTGAGCTGATTGAGGAAGTTGGTTATGTAATGAAGAAGAAATACCTGCTATGGGAATGAAGCTCCTGAGGAAGCTAACAATGGCAGACTGAAGCTCTAGAAGCGACAACAATGGCGGAGAAGGATGAATAAGAATGAAGATCGATTTTCTTTGGGAGAGAGAGGCATCCAAATATGATTTTCTAATTTTAGTTATTTTAAATTTATTTTTCAAACGTTTTTAATTAATAAAATTAATTATAAAACTAATTAATTTACACTGTGGCTGCCACACATGAGTGAGAAGGACGGGTCAGCATAGGGGGTTAACGGACATGTTAACACTCTGTTAACTTATATAATGGCGATGACTATTTTGTAAAGAAAAAATTTTAGGGGGATCAAAATGAAAAACGCGTGTATTTTAAAGGGATCAAAAATATATTTAAGCCTAAATTAAATTAACTAACTTTACCCACCTTTATTGAGTTAAACTCTACTGAAAATTAACGATCTACAAGTTTGTTTATTAAACATTTTCTCAAGTTCTCCAAACTTTTTGTTATGATGAATTGGATTGATATTGACAATAAAATACTTCATCCGGTCTTATTTATAAGACAATTAAGATCAAAACACACACATTAAAAAAAGTATAATGCATTGATTTTCAAAAAATTACTCTACATAATTACAAGTTTATCCCTATTTAAAATTAAACTCTACTATCATGATAATTGTGTCATTCTAAGACGGGTCAACAAGGACAAACATAAGAAAAAATATTAAATACTTCTAAATTTATGGATTTTGTCTTATATATATGACAAAAAAAATATCTCAAATATTATCTTATAAATAGAATTGGAGGGAGTAAGAATTTAACATGGTTCCACATCCATTTTAACTCGTCTAACAAGTAACAGCTACATTTGAAATTTGGCAAATATATCAATAATATGAAAAATCATTTCACATTCAAAACTTTAACAGAATTATGTTCGACCGAATAAGACCCAAAAGCAAACCAAAACTACCATGACGACAAAATTTCAACTAACTGGAGATAAATAAAATTAAAAAATTAAAAGATAAACCATAAATGTTGGGTAAAATTACATACACCCAGAATTAAAAAAAATGAACACACACAAAACTTAAACCACATTTAGTACTTGTTTGTGTTTGTGTTGAGAGTATCAAAGACTCTCTTAGCACATATATGATATCTCAAAGCATTGGTGGGTTGTGGGTAGCCATTTTTTTATTTAACTAATAAAATAACTAATATTTATTTAAAATGAAATTAAAACCCTATTTCCCCAAATTTAAATCATTCTCGTCATTCATTACTCGTCATTCCCTCGTTATTTAACTTGCAAAAAGATAAGTGAAATAAACCTGAAGAAGATAGCCCTAAATCCCGAATTGGTAACAACAAAACATTTTACGTTTTTTTTACTAATTTTACTTTATTTTCATATTATTTATATTAATTAATTATTATATATACAATAAGGGAGCTATTCACAAACCCTTAATGTCAAACTTGTAAAATTTGGGCTTCATTCATTTAAATAATCGAACCCAATTTTAAACTTAAACTTGTTTATTTAATTAAATAAATGAGCTTATTATAATTAATAGTTCACGAATAGTTAAACTTATTTATTATCCCTAGTTTTTTTCAATGATATTGAAGACTAGATTGTTAAAATAAATAAATATGTGAATGACCAAATTCTAAATACGTAACTAATTAATCAATTCTCTGCAACTTTTCCTTTCCCTTGTATTTATACATGTCAATTTCTCATATGGTTTACCAGCAGTAATAACTAACTAATTAAATTGAATTACAAAATAAAATGCAATCGATGCTTGATCTACCTTGCCATTAAGTTTGTAGTTTCCTTATATATTCCGAATCCTAAGTACCAGTACAGTATTTCTTTATTTGAGAATTGTCTCCTTTATAGGAAGCATAACACGTACTCCAATTCTTACCATTCAAACATTGGCAAAGATTTGTACATAATATATTGCAAATTAATGGAAACAGTTGTTTTTCTTTTCATAATGCAAAATGAGGCCTAGCTGGTCTCTTTTCTCCTCACGTGGAAAAAGCCATTTCATAACGTTCATACAAACGGTAAAAAAAAAGTTGATCATATATATACAGTCCAAACTACAAATTAATATTGAGGAAACTTATCCTTATAGCATTGATGTCTGATCAAATCATGAAGTTGCTTTGGTTTAAATTCACTTTCCTTACCGCAATCATGGTGGTAACCTTAGGAGCCGTTTCGGATAACGATGAGTTTTCAGTTTTTTATTTTTACATAATTTCTATGAAGTTTTTATAACTTGAAAAATAAAAAACTACTTTTCGTCCATTTTAAAAATCATAAAAAATAATTTTTGATTTTTGATTTTAATTTATAAAAATTTAGTTAAAAATTTTTGAAAATAAAAAATTAAAAACTCACCGCAGCCCAAACGACACCTTAAATTTTGGGAATATATATATAGAAGAATTACTTGTCGGGCGAAAATTAAGCTTGAGATGGACGAAGCTAAACCAAAAAATCTAACAAAAAAAAGGACTTAAAACAAGACGCTTTCTATTAAAACCTGATCACAGAAACTTTTTAAGTGATATAAAAGGATCAAAATCAACATAAAAAATTAAATCCAAAATTAAAATATGAAAATAAACTATATATCATTTCGAATTTTCGATAATGACACAATATAAAGACAGTTAACATTCACCCTAATATAAAAGTAGTGTACGTTAAGAGGTCACTTATACATAAATTATAAATATAAAATTAATATAGAATCATTAGCGCACAGAAGTGCACACCTGAAAAAGCAACTTTTGGGCCTCTGATTTATGTTTATTATTTTAGTACTCATGATTCACATAACAATGATATGATGTTCCAACTGCCTGTTCACCTCCACAATTAAATCTTAAATTACAGCTTACTATTATTCAATATGGCATCATAATGAAGATGAAAGATCGACGTCCTTGTAATCATTTTCAATAATTAGACTATATTGTGCACAATTTCTCAATAATAGATCTTATCATTTTTACTTCGTGGATACTCGTTCTATCATTTTACTTTTGGTTTTTATATAATGAGAATATCATCATAGTTCATACTGTTATCATTAACATACGCGCGTCTTGTATATTTACCTGTTGGAAATATTTCGATAGTTCTTAATTTTACATTATTAAAAATAAAAATGATATTTATATATTACTTTTCAGTAAAATAATTTTTTAATCATTCACTTAAAAATATCGTTGTCATCGTAATTTCTTTTAAATTTTCTTATTAATAAATTATTATTTATAAAATTATAAAATAATCACATTCATTTTTATAAGACTATAACCTATTGGGGATCATATTTTCTCGGAGCTAGTTTTAAATAATTAAAATGAAATCATTTTTATTAAACATATATATATCATAATTTATACATAATTTTTTTAATTATTAATTCTAAAATTAATTTTATTTAACTATAAATGAAACGGATACTAAAATGATGATATACAAAAATTAGTAGCTACTTTATACTTTTAAAAGATTAATTTTCCTCTTTAATTTGATAAGTGATCATTCAATTACATATTCACGTAAAATAATGTAAGTGTTTTATTAATAGTTTCTGAATCAAGATTTTTGGATTAATTTCATTTTTGTTTCTTTTAGTTCGGATTTTTAATAATTTTGGTCCCTTAAGTTTCTTTTAGTACGTAAATTAAGTTTCTTTATTTTTAAAATTAAGTAAATTTCATCTCAAATTTTCATTTTCAATCAAAATATTTGGGAGTTTTTGATAGATTTTTAAATGTTTAAAAATAAAAAATTAAATATAAATTTGATAAAATTTGAAGAATTTTGTAGGATCTGAAATTAGGGTTTAAAAAATTGAGATTTTTTTTATATTAGATTGAATTTAATATTTTGATAGATGAGGTTTCAGATTAAGAAAATTTAAAATAATTTCATTAATTTAATTTATAAAAATAATGAATAGAAAGTAAAAATTTAAATGTTTTAAATAGAAGACAATTGAGGAAGAAATAAATTTGTTTAATTTTAAAAATATGAAAACTTGAGTTACTAAAAAAATTTGAGAAACTAAAGTTACTACAAAATTCAAAGTCCATATTAAAAGGACTAAAAGTGTAATTTTTTTAATCTTAAACTGAGACACAATTTTGTTACCTTAAATTCTATTTGTACAAAAAAATAATTAATAGGTGTGCGCTTCTCTTATTTTGTATCTTTATAGACACGTATAGATTTTATTTATTTTTTTTCAGAATTCTTTTTCAATATGTGTAGGTCAGGTGATGGGACTTGTAATCCTCATGCACCAAACAAAACAGTGAACAGCGACTGTTTGAGACTTTAAGCCGTATATGGTGGAATTTGACCCTCTGATCTGATCTGAATTGCGATAGCTAGCTTGATACTCATTATTGACACGTTGGGACCGTGTGTTGTGTGTACCAACAGAATGTATATACAATAGGAAAATAACAATTGATCAATTTTCAAAATGAATTTGTTCCATTTTAATTCAAAGTCACATTTCTATCATATTTTTTATGATTGAATAGTTACATTCTTATAATTAAGTGGTTTTAATCTTAAGAAGAGCCAATGTGGATCATTTAGCTTAGCTTTTCTCAATTCAATTAGCTGCGAAGCTGACTTGGCGATGAAATGGAAATGTACTTCACTACTTTGGATGAGTAATATCTAGATCTATATAGGGAGTAGGGACTAAGATTCGCCTCTCATGAGGTGTTACATCCTGTATATATGTATTATTGTACGTACGTAATTAAGCTTTTCCGTTTGGACTTTCTTTGTCAAATTTATGGAGCCCATTTCATTTCATTATCATATAAACCGAGCTTTCCATAGCCGAATGAATCTTTTGTTTCATAATCTTGAATATAGGATTATCCAAAATAAAATTTGGGTAACATATATGATGAAGATAAAAGTAACATGACATTTATTAAGTAACATTTTTGTACATTAAACTTACCTATATCTAAGAGGAAAAAAGTTTTGAACTAGGTTTACGAGAAGATACTGTATCGAATTAAATATGTTTTTAGTTTCTGAAATATGTTTTATTACGGTTTAGCTATGAATTTTTATTAATAAGAACTAAATTATATATTTTAAATTTTTGAAGGACTAAAACCACCAGCTTTAAAGGGACTAAAACCAAATATCATGCTTTTGAAAATCGGATCGGACTGGCCGGTTCAACCAGACTGACTAGGAACCGGCCTGGTAACCGGTCCATTAGCCCCTGGAAACTGGTGCTCTTTAGAACCGGTAGGAACCGGTCGAACCGGTCCTCTTTTAAAATTTACAATGTTTTTAATTTTTTAAAATTTTTATTCAATCTAAAATATTTTAAAATAAATAAAGACATATGTTTAAAGATTACACATAGATATCTATTATTTTACCAACTATTATTAATTTTTTGTCCTATAAGACTTATAATAAGTTTATTTATACTAATTTACAACTTTATATATCTTAATTTCTTATAATTTTATGTTATTTTATTATTTAAAAATTTATATAATATATAAAATATATAGTTAATTTTTACCGGTTCAACCACGGTTGAACCATTGAACCGTGAACCGGTATCTTCACTGGTTCAATCACCAGTCCAGTTTTTAAAACATTGCCAAATATCGACTATATTTCATAAACTAAAAACACATTAAACCCTACTGTATCATACTAAGATTGTTCAACTTATGGCTAGGACTAAGATGAGTTTGGATCCTCCCTATTAAAATTTTCTATCCATCTCTCTCCAACAAAATGATCATCATCATTCATTTATTAATCTCATTGAAAACTTTGACCAATTTAAACCATCAAACATAAATGAATGGTGACGATTTTACTTGAGAGAGATAGAGAAAAAAAATTTGTTGGAGAGAAATCAAAGTGGACTAGGATGATACTCTATAGGTCGACATACCAACCACCTCGAGATGAGTGTATCAAACGCATTTAAAACTCGATCGTAATCCTGGTAATCAAGGTGAACCTACTTGATAGTGACACGACTTCACAAGGTTGCGCACTACCAAATGGGGTCACTCACATCAAACACACTTCCCATCCCTAAATTTTTGGATTCAAACATTATTACAAAGTAATTCAACTACATTATATAAAGGGTGTAAGTCTTGCGGAAAAAAACGATGGACGAACTCTCCAAGCAAGAAAAAGATTTGGTAATCTGCAGCACCAAGAAAGCCAAGATTGGGCCTGAGAATGAGAATTCTCAATGGGAGCTTAATAGGGATAGCTCCCAGGTAAGGCCCACAAGGACCAAGTCCTACATCAGGTTGGCCTTCATAATACACCACTGTTTGATGTTGATGATGTGGTGGTTCTGGCGAAGGAATCTAGCGATGAAGAAAGATCCATGTATGACATGAATATGTATTATGGCCAGCAGCAAAATCCTCTCAGACCAAAGGTTCCAGTTACAAAGGAAGAATATATTAATTTGTGTGTACCTTGGAAACAAGCTTTGGTAGTCAAAGTGTTGGGAAAGAGACTAACAATGCAGTTCTTGGAGACAAGATTGAGACGTCAATGGGCCTGCAAAAACCCAATAACATTTATTGACATGCCAGAGGATTACTATCTTGTGTATTTCACTGAGAAGGAGGATTACTTACATGTTCTTTTTTATGGTCCATGGATGATAACAGATCATTACCTTATAGTCCAACGATGGAGGCCACTGTTCCTAGAAGAAGCAAGGAAAACAAAGAAGGTAGCTGTTTGGATCAGAATTCCAAGATTGCCTATTGAATTATATCATGACAACATATTAACCAAGATAGGTAACATTTTGGGAACAATGCTCAAAACTGATAGCCTAACTTCTTTGCATTCAAGAGGAATGTTTGCACGTATATGCGTAGAAATAGATTTATCTAAGCCATTAATCCCTGAGATAGAGATTCTGAACTTGGTTCTTCAAGTAGAATATGAAGGTCTACATCTAATCTGTTTCAGTTGTGGTAAGTATGGCCATAGAGCTGATGCATGTACAGAAAATTTATCTCCACATTATAGTAATCAAGAAGCTAATCCTAGTGAGGATGGGTCTAAATCGGGTAATCAAGAAGAAAATGCCACTACAGAAAGTTCAAGCCTAACTCTTGTCAAACATCAAGCGACTCAGGACCAGAATATGGCCAATGCAAATAATGAGATCAATATAGGGCAGAATCAACTTAAGGAAGGGTCATTTGGTCCTTGGATGATTGTCAATAAACCCCAGAGGAGAAGAACTGAAAATCAGAACTTGAGTAATAAATTCCCTGCTCAAAATAACAGAGTACAAGAAGACCAGGAACCAAACCAGGGATCAAGATTTGCATTGTTTCAATCTGAGGAGGTGGAAGGCAAGACTGAGGAAGTCATTCCTGAACAAACAAAAAGAGTGCAGAATCAAAGGATCAGAAACCCTGCCGCAGGAAAAAATCCTCAGAATGTGCAGAACAAAAAGCAGAATGGAAGAAAGCCAGTTCAAGCTCCAGTGAAAAATAAGAACACATAATCTAATCCAATTGCAAAACATGGGTCAAATATGATTCATGCTCAGTATCCTCACAAGATATTAGATGTGCATAAATCCAATCGTTCTGAGGAGGAGAAACAACCTAAAGAGGACAAATTTAACATGGAACAAGATCACCTGCTTATGATGAAAATTATGGAACAAATGACTGGGGGAAGAGATAAATTTATTCAGCTTCACGAAGACTATATTGCTGCCAGTTTAGGTGTCCAAAAGGAACCCAAGCCACCAGATATATCCAATCAGAATTTTATCAAAGCAGGTAATCTAATCTCAGATTTGGTCATGCAAGATTGTGCTGATGCACCAAGTATTTTCGGTCCTAAGTACCCCCTCTACTTTGAATAAGTTTAAATGAATTTTATTACATGGAATTGTAGAGGAATCCTTGCAAAAGGATTTAGCAGTCTAATTAAAGATATAAAAGCTTTATATAAGGTAAATATGATGATTTTGCTGGAAATCCATGCTAGTGGTATTAAGGCTGAGAAAGCTGTTAAGAAATTAGGCTTTGACTCTTATAAAATCTTTGATTCTGTTGGGCATGCTGGTGGATTTGTTATTATGTGGGATAGTGTTAATTGGTCTATTAATGTTTTATCTCATTCTAGGCAGTTTGTTCATATGGAGATCCTGAAGGCAATCAAGCATGTGATTAGGGTGCAGCAGAAATAAATGAATTTCCTCCTTTGTTATAGTCGTTTTGCGAAAACACAATTCAAGGCATAAAAGGTATTGAAACGACAGGTCGTACCTTATTAGGATTATAAACGAGGCAAGTGTAGCCGCGTCTCTATTGGTATCCACGCCAACAGCTGAACTAGGACACCCTCCTCAGCTCTGCTAGTAGCCTTAGAAAGTAAAAAGCGATTGCTCATATATATGGGGTAGTGCATCCCATGCTCTATTTATAGAGTGGTGGCTAAGGTTTTATCCCCTCACTCACTTAACCCCTATACTTATGGGTCTGGCCCATTATGTTATAATAATTCTAATTAAATTAAATTAGAATTATTATCCTTTTCCTAGTGGCTTGTTGTATGCGTGTGACCCAATAAGATTTTAATATTTGGTTATGATATTAAAATAAAACCCTTTTATATTTAATATCATAAATAGTGAGCGGTATCTAGCAACACATCACTATCCAAATATTGAGATTATCAATAACTTTGATAAATCCTATTTTATGATAATAATTTATATGATCTGTCCATTTGTCCAAATATCTAATTGAACACAAGGGCATGGATTGTGTCAACCTTGTATAGTTCAATTTATATTTTCTTAATCCCCAAGTAGACTGTACAGAAAATAAATATCTCATATTTATCCTCCTGAGCATGGCCATGCATTTTGCAGTCTCACTTTATCAAGAGGCCTGCAGATATAACTCCTGTTACATAGGAGGGACAAATCCCATGTAGGGCACTCACATTCCACCACATAATTTATTATATGTCCAAAAACCAACTTTATGATTACCATGTTACAGGTAGCGTTTGATGATAATTAAAACATATAATTCCTTATGTAGGAATCGTAGTGATTTCAGGCCGAAGGACTTCATATAACATTTATCAATTTAAGAAACGTTCATGACACATATGTAACAATCCATGCAACGTTCTTAAAGTGGGTCTGTCCAGTACACCATTACTCTTAATGTGTACCTATGTTAGCACATGATATCTCATATCCATGATCCGTGAGATGTGATCATCAATAAACTCACATACTAGTCTAAATGCATCTTTGTCCTAAGATGATACTTGACTAGGGACTATTTAAGAATAATTCTTCATAAGATCTCACGATCAAGTCATCTACTTGATTTCTTATGAAATTAGAGCTTACTATTCTAAGGACATTAATTATATATTCTAAAATAATAAGTTGCCTTTATAAAATAACATGATACAAGTGATGGATGTTCATAAACATATAAGTCTCTAGTGCATATTCCTAACAATCTCCCACTTGCACTAGAGAGATCATTTAGACATAACTCTTATGCCTAATGATCTAGTGTGCCCTTCATGCTTCTGCTACACAAGGGGTTTAATGGGTTTGTAACGACTGTTTCTTGCTTCGAACTTTTCTAGCTCACAGCGCCACCAAAACACATAACCTGATTGTGATCTTCAATCATCTTTGTTGGTTTGGAATCTAGCATCAATGTAACCCTTTACAAGTAGCTCTTCCTCACCTCCATATATCAAGAATGAATCTTTAGTTCTTCTTGAGTACTTAAGGATGTTCTTGACTGTTTTCTAATGACCTTCACCAAGATCAGACTGGTATTTGTTAGTCATGCATGCTTAAAGCATATGATATTTCTGGTCGAGTATATAACATGACAGACATGATAGATCCTATAGCAGATGCATAAGGAATCTCACTTATGCAACCTCTCTCTTCTTTATTGGAAGGAGATTGAGCCTTAGATATTTCTTTAACAAATTAAGTGGAATATTTAAGTTTGACTCGTTTAAATAAATGAGTAAAACTAGCTTGAATCACACATTTTTTCCCAAGTGAAGTCTGGCTCATTCCATTTACAGTCCTACACGTACTTTCCTTATCATATTTATATAGAATTAAATAATATGAGGGAAGTTTTTATAATTTTTCTTTTTAAATAATATATAAAATAACTTCACTTGGTCCCTTTTGTTTTGCTATGCATTTTTCATCTGTTAAATTTTCTTCAAGTCTAAACAATGACACATGTTTTAGGCTTTAATTTTTAGAAAAATGCAGTTTTTCTTTTTTTTTTCGGTCAATTAAAAAAATCAAAAGACTTGTCGTGCCAGGAATTTATGCATTTTTTTTAGAATGCTGGAATGTAGTAGCCTTTCCTCGCTACGTACGGGCCTGCAGTATTTCTAAATCTGGGCATTGAGATGCTCATTGAGCTTACACTCAATTCAATTCACGTGTTTATTTCTCTTAAAAAAAAGATGAAATTAGGTTACTGAAGATATTCTGGCAAATGGCAATGGACCATATATATACACGTAACACGCAGATAAGAAACTTTGTGTGGTGATGGATTTTCAGATTATGTATATTTTAGCATTACGCAAGGCAAGCTAGCTAGCTGCATTGAATTGAATAGTGTACTGTGTCTGTACCCATTCAGTGTGGACAGCGTCAAAAGGTTATTATCATTACATTAACATAACGCCCTATATCTGCTATTGCTCACGGCTCACGCACACAGCGTTATTCAATGCACAACATGTGTGTTTACACGGGGACATATATAATAGATAAAAAAACTTAATATTGACTATACAAATAAAATATTTAATGATACTTAAATTATTTTATTTACGTATAATTTTGATTATCTATTATAATTATATTATTAATATTGATTTCTCTTATTAAAATATAATAAATAAATGACTACAATTAAATTTATACGTTGAAAATTCACTTATCTCACTTTTCAAACTTTCACTTAACACATTATATAAGTACTGAGAGTTTTAGTTTTATATGTAAGTGAAATGAATAATTAATATAGTAAGTTTGAATAAACTTCTTTAAAAATAAGAATTCCTCTCATAAACTGAAATTAGTTTTTGCACGTAACTCAATTTTCTTAAAAGCTCTCTCATTTAATTTCTTCATAAATAACTAATTTGATTTATATTGGAAATAAATATTACTAGTAAGATCCTCGACCTTAGTGTTTAACAATATAACAGGAGATTAATATATGTGGTCTATCTAGCTAATGGGAAGATAGTCTATGGTAAAAAAACCGCTTATACTTCATTGGGATGTTAACAACAAAATAAGAGGAGAGGAAATGATGAAAAAAAAATGAGTATGTTATTTCAAAGTTAATTTTTTTAGGAGAATAATTTTTTCAAAATTATTTTATATATATAACAGATTTTTTTAAAAAAAAATACACAATCAAACATGTCCATTAATTAACGTCTTTATTTTTATTAAAATTATTATTTAATCTCATAATATGGCATTTATCTCTTGAATAAGTGACTTATATACGACTTTTTTCTTATTAATTAATGCTAAATATTAACCAATACTAGTGAAAATTTTGTATAGCAAAAAAGTAATATTAACATTGCCAAAATATGGAATATCGTGATTTCTAATTACATTTATTAATTGTTTTAATCAGTTTCTTCAAATGCTTGTCAAAAGTACCTCTAACGAATTAAATGGAGATAACGGTATATATGATAAAATAGTAATTCTTTTAAATATCTAAAATGATAAATAAATAAAAATATTTTTTTCTTAAAAATGATACTAACTATATGCTTGGTTAGAGTGAAATGGAGGAGAGGACACACAAACGTAATTTGCTCGTCGTTAATACAGTAACGACGAGCAAAAATAATTGCCGCTACGTAGTGTTTGCTGACCCGACGCTAAAATCGTCGCTAAGTCGTCATGTAGGTCGGGGCGTCAGGCCATGGTTGTCACTAATAATTTAATTATTATTTTTCATTTTTTAAACCAGCGATGACCATGGTCGTCGCTAATAATTTAAATTTTTTATTTTTATAAATTAAATTTACGATTTTATATTTAATTTACGGATTTACAGTTTAATGATTATAGAAATTTAAATTTTTATTTATTTTAAATTTTTTTATCATATTTGTTAACCATCTAAGATATAAAGAAAAATAATAGCTAATATATAAAAAATCCATATTGAAAAAAAAAATATAACATATAAAATCTGTACACAACGTAAAGACATAAAAATCATTACTGATGGCGACGGCGCTGCTGAGGTGGTGAGCCATGATCATCATCCAGGGGTCGTCGTAGTGCGAGTGCATCTGACTGACACTGGTAGAAGCCCCTGCGATGCAGCCATCCAACACCGTCTAAAGTTGTTGTCCGAGTCGTGCGAAGTCCTCCTCCAAAGCGTGCATACATTGACTGACATTGATCAGCCATATCTCATTTAATTAGCTTGGCTGACTTGCAGTTTTGCTTCGATGGCCTCATGCCTCGATGCCCCCTCAGACGAATGCTGAGACCCGTTACTACCGCTGGTGTGGGCCCAAGACTCCTGAGTGAGGCTAGCCACACCAGGTCGAATGTTACTTGACAAATCCCCGGTGCCATAAATTATATAAATTATATTATTAAAACATAATTCAGATATAACTACTTAAATAATTAAAACATATAAATAGAAATTATATAAATAATTAAATTATAATTATTATAGTAACTAATCATATAAATGATATAACTAATTAAGTTATCTAACTAATTAAATTATATTATTAAAACATAATTCAAATATAACTAGTATATAATTAAAACATATAAAATAAAAATTATATAACTAATTATATAGACTATAGATAAATATTTTAAATAGAAATAAAAAAATTAATTAAAACTTACCTGGATGGTGGGTGGCGGACGATGGTCGACCGGAGCTGTACGTCGGTGACAGGGAGAAGGACGGTGGGGAAAGGGTTGTTTGAGAATTTTATCGGTGGAGAAGTTAGATGACTACAGGGGAGAGGGTTTGGGACGATGGGGAAGGGAAGTTGAGGCGACAAGAGGGAGAGGGACGTCATAAATGCCTTGCCGAAGGAGAGACAATAAGAGGAAGAGAGGGGGAAAAGGTTTTGTAACGTGTAAGTTTTTAGCGACGACCATGGTCATCGCTGCAACCGTCGCAAAGTTTAAAATAAAGGTAGCGACGGTTGTGACACAGAGCCGCAAAATTTTAAATATTTAATTAAAACGCAGCGACAGACAGTGTTTTAAAAATCGGACCGATAATTGAACCGGTAAAGGCACTGGTTCACGGTTCAATGGTTCAACCGTGGTTGAACCATGGTCGGACCGGTATTAATTAAATATATATTTCTAATATTATATAATATTTTAATTAATAAAATAACACGAAATTATAAGAAATTAAGATATATAAAGTTGTAAATTTATATAAATAATCATATTATAAGGTTTATATGACAAAAAAATTAATAATAATTGATAAAATAAAAGATATCTATGTATAATTCTCAAATATATGTCTTTATTTATCTTAAAAATATTTTAAATTAAATAAAAATAAAAAAAGAAAAAATGATTTTTTTTATAGACCGGTTCAACCAGTTTTTAGACACCGGTTTTTACCGGTTCGACTGGTTCTTGATCGATTTTTTGGGTTGCACGGATCGGTTACCAGATCGGTTTCCAGTCGGACCGGTCAGTCCGGTCCGATTTTTAAATCTATGGCGACAGATGTTTAATTAGCGCCATTTTTGAATTTTCAATGAAATAAAATTGACATTTTCAATGTAGAGACAACTTGACCGTCGTTACAATATAAGACACCGTGACGGTTTGGACGTCACAACGTATTAATGACACAATTATGCATTGAACTTCACATTTAATGATGTAGCAACAGGTGATGATCATAGCTAAATTTTCGCGTCTAAAAACTCACATTCTTGTAGTGATTTCCTTGTCGGGATAAATAATTAAATAAGGGAGAAAAGAAAAGGTAAATATTATCTGGGGAGATTTACCTTCCCTTTAAAAGTGATGAGATTTAGAGGGGAGACCCATTTCATTAAAATCCCTCTCTTTTCTCATCTTTTCCATTAAAATATGTCTTCATTCTTTTTTAAAAACAGACACTTATTGGAGAAGAAAATAATTGCTTCCCCTGAATGAAAATATAAGTAAAAAAGTCTTATATGTGATGGTTCAAAATGTAAACAAATATTAACTAATTTCACCATATTTATTATCCCAAAAAACTCTTTATTAAATTCAGATTTTTTTCAATTACCCTATTTAATTAACGACATGTCTTTCAAAATGGAGAGAAAAATCTCATTTGAAATAAGTTTCAACAAGTAAAATCTTCAATAAAGAGTGGTATAGGAAATGAAATTATTTTTTAGATAACATTAAAAACTTAAATGAGATTAACTAACATTCTTATTCAGCATAAATTATTGTTTTTTTCTTATATTTCAGTCCATAATGAATATCACTTATTTAGATTATAACTAAGAAAGAGTTGTCTAACTTACCCGTAGGGCAAACAACCCCATCAAAGATGGACAAATTAAAATTTATCTATAGAAACTTAAGTAAATGAGTGGATTAATTTTTAATACAAGGTTTTAATTTCATTTATTCACCTGGGATAGACAAAAATAATATTTAAATAAAAATAATATCATCAATTGTTTTTTAATTCTCACATTTGAATAAAACTGTGATGGGTAAAAAGAGAAGGATGAAATATCAATTAATTTGTTCATTATTATTTTATTTATTTTAAAATAAATATACTAATATAATTAAAAATAATTAATATCATTTAAATTTTAAAAATAACAAACAACAATATAAAGAAATAAAAATGTTGTCAAGATTTAGAGTGTGTTTGGTAAGCCATTTCAACTAGCTAAAAGCTGAAATTAGTAGTTGAAATCATTTCAGCTGTGTTTGGTTGGTAAGGTACTTTTTTGGGTAGCTACTAGTTTTTCTTGAAAAGGTACTTGAAGCGTTTTTTAAAAAAACTCTAATTTTCAGCAACTAATTGAAAATTAACTACAAGTTTATCTCTCAACCACCCGTACTTATTATTATTTAATAATTAATAATGTCATTATATATTATTTTACTCCCTCTGGTCCTATTTATAAGAACCTTTTTGGAGGTGGGCTTGGTCCTTTTTATAAGAACTTTTTCAGATTTTCCTATGCATTAATTATTATTTGACAAAAATACCTCATTAGTGGAGGTAGGTGAGTAATTAGTTAGTAGAGAGAGTATGACACAATTGAGTAGTTAAATAGAAAGAGAAAGATAATGAGTCTCAATAAATTCAAGGATAGTTTAGTAAATGTGATACACCTTCATGACAAATTTATTGTAATCAACTAAATTAACTAACTTCCTTAATTTGTGTGAAGTGGTTAAAAGGTTCTTATAAATAGGACCAGAGGGAGTACCATTTTCAATTAATTTTACCAAACACATTAAATCAAATCAGCTAATTTTTCAGCTTTAAATTAACTTTTGAGCTAATTTTTCCGAAGAAAATCTTAGATTATCTCGGGATGGGAGAGAAAGGAGTTCACCCTCGTAGCTAGAGTGCTAGACAGAGTAATTAACAAATAATTATGGCATTAATAAAGAGACGTAGATATCAATACAAGGGAAGGGGTGTGCAATACTAGCATGACCAGCAAAGTAAAGCACTAATCTCGTAAGACTAACATAACATAACATGACTAGGACTAGGATGGTGGTAAAGGCTTAGAAGACGGTGTATTGGGGAGAGTGCAAGGGTTGGTGGTGAGAATGGCACACCGTTTTCGGTGACCGACATACTACGCATATAAGGGTCCTCTCCTCTCCTCTCCTCAGATACCAAACAGGATCCTTCTCAACCATGACTTCAAACCTCACCTTTTGCTACTTCCACTCTTCATTTTCCCCATCCATCCACTTCCACATTTTCCATTTCCTAGCCATTTGTTGAAAAGTTTGAATAATTATATAATAATTTAGGATAAAACCATAAAATATGAAACTCACCTTTTTTTTTCTTTTTCCATCTCATCTTTGTTCTTTATGGTTAATTTACTTTGTTGAATCTTTCCCCCAACTTTAGGCATTAAAATGTTTTTTTTTCATTTTTATTTTTCCTGTCAATTGTCACACTCAAAGGTGCTCCTTTTATTAGTTATTGCATTTAATTGTAACGGATATGTTATGTGGTAGTAAAACCTAACTGTATTTCAAGTAAAGTAAAAGTTCCCTCAATATGGAAATCTTTGTGGTTTACTCCTACAGTCTTGATTAGTGTTCATTTATTCTCAGTCGCGTAAAGTAATAATTAATTTTGTTGAAATTAATTTTAAGTTTTAAGTTAGATATTTATTACAATTTCTGTTTCTATTTAAGTGTCCATCTTAGAGAAAAAAAATATTTTTATTTAACTATGTATTTATAAATCCAATACAATTCTTTATTTTATTCTTATATTAATAAATGATTTACGGTTGAAGATCAATGAAGAGAGATAAAGGCTAAAATAAAAAATTTAAATTTTATTTCCATGAAAAGAAGAGTAATAATTACTCCCCCTGTCCTACTTTATTTGTCTTTTTTGAGAAAAAAATTGTCCAATTTTACTTGTCATTCTACAATTTAAAAGAATATTTAATTTTTTTATTTACCAAATATATCCTCTACGATTATTGTTTGAGTGACTTGGAATGAGGTGCCAATCATTTAATATAGTATAGTGAAATAATTTAATTAATGAGTGATAAGGGGTATGATAGAAAATCAATTAAAAATTTTATGAAAATAAAAGAATTAATTGCATATCTTAATTCCTATGCAAAACCTTAAAAAGACGAATAAAGTGGGACAGATGGAGTACACTCCTTAATATGTGTGTTTTTTTGTCCAAATAGACAGTTAAATAAGAATGAAGGTAATAATGTTTTTTTTAGAATTAGTTGAAACCATTCTTATCAATTCTAGTGCTTTAAGTGATATATATGTTCATATAGGAGATGGAATTATATAATTTCATCTCCCAGAAAGTAACAATTTAAATATTGAAGCAACTTAAAAATAATAAAACTTGCTCTAGTTCTTTTTCTTTTAGTGTAATTTCTCAAATGTGACTGTTTTTCAAATTTTTCAGATCAGATGTTAATCGAGTTCATCAAGTAATGTATTCTCTTAAGCTACTTTGGATATGCCTACAAACTAATTATTTGTAAGTAAATAATAATGTTGTTACTTACAACCTTCAATAGATTTAGCTGAACATGCCCCTAAATCCTCTACAACATGTATTACTTCTAATTAAAATTGAATGATTAGCATGTATTGTCATACATTTCTATGTTCATATTTAATCATAAAGAAGAGAATATGACAATGATATTTTAAGTTGTTCTGTATGAAAGATCATTGAAAAAAATGATTACTTATGAGGAGGATGGTCACAGATTAACTGAACCCTACCCAACAGAAATATAAGGTGGATACAATTAACAGTAACAAAACTTTCTATTCTCTATAATGTTACTAAGAATTTGTCTCCCATAATCAAGACCATCTTGACAACTAATGTGAATGATTTTTTAATGTTACAATGACTAATTTGAATCCATCATAACTATGTTAACATCACCTACCTTTTTCGACTAAAGTGAATGACAAAGATAAATATCAGGAATTAATATACATGTTTTAAAATTTCAAGGACTAAAATAAAGAGCGCTAACAAAATCAAAGACTAATATGGGGGTTTACTCTATTTACACTCTATAGATGTAAAAAATAAAATGGTTGGGAATAATTGAACAAAAGAGTGACAACTACTTAGATTTTTGGACAAATTTATTATTGCTACACACTACAAATGAAAATATCTATAGCACTAATTATAAATATTTAAAAACTATTAATTTGGCAAAATAATTTCTATGAGCTAAAAGACTTTAGACAAATACAAGTACTCTCCGGTCCTATATATAAGAAATAAAAATGATTTTTTTGTTCTATATATAATAAACATAACACTATTTTTAGTTTCATTAATTGCTAGATACCTTATATGCCCTTAATTTATTATGAGTAGTTAAAGAGGTACCCACTCATTTACTCATTTAATGCTAAAGGTATTCATGGCACTATTAATTACCACTAACAAATTTCAATACATTTCCTTAGTCTTGATGATTTTAGTACAATATTTCTTATATATAGGATCAGAAATAGTATTGCGCAATTTACCACACTTTTCATTAAACATTACTAATACCTCGAGCAATAATGAGACTAATTATTTGAGTAAACTAACAAATCGGTCCGTGACTCTGCGGGGACCATGCAGTTTTGTTCCTGACTTTGCTAAAATAGCACTTTAGTCCGTACTTTGTTAAAAACACATGCACTTTAGTCCTTCACTTTATTAAAAAATATGCACTTTAGGGACTAAAGTGCACGTGTTTTTTACAATGACGGACTAAAGTGCTATTTTAGCAAAGTCAGGGATGAAACTGCATGGTCCCCACAAAGTCAGAGACCGATTTGCTAGTTTACTCCTAATTATTTGGACAACTCTGTCTTTCACTTCCTTCTCTTTTTTAACTTCGATTCACTCGACGATTATTTGGTTTGAGCGTTAGGATATATTTTTTTTAATACCACGTGGAAAAATGAAAAATAATTTTATTTGAATCGATTAGGACCTTTTTAGGCGATAAAATTCTTCTCCGAATATTTAACACAACCATATACTTAAAACCATTACTAAGTTAAAAAAGTCCCTTATCAATTGATTTTTATGTTCAATGGTATTTATGGTAGGATTTAAGAAGGCTATTTGTAGCTCATACTTTTCAACTTTTTTTATTACTTTCTATGCTTATTTTTTCAATTTTGTATTGATTTTTGTTGGATAAATAAATTTAACATAAATAAATAGATGCATGTCAAGATTTTTGTCTGCGCATTTATTAAAACTTATAAAAGTTTTTCCAAACTTGGAAAAATTAATACACTTCAATCAAAAAGGTTAATTTTTTTATCCTTTCAAATATCTCCCGCACAAAAATAAGAAAATAAAAATATCAGGTAATGGGTTTTTTATTCATATTTTTAAAAGATAAGAAATTCAAATGCTTATAAAAACTAAAGTAAAACACCAATTTTGGTTATTAAATAAACATCACTTTTTAAATACAAATTAGGTTTGAAGCTACAATTTTATATGAAGTATGCAAATCACTTACCATAAACATCATTTTGAAATATGAAAGACAATTTTAGTCCTTTAAAAATGAAAAGGTAACGTTAGAATCAATTTTTTTGTGCATGAACCGGAAAGATTGAAGGATTAAATTAATGTTATTTTCAATATTAAGGGAGCAATAATTGGGAGGAGTGCATAAGGTGAGTAGAGGGGTGGATGTAGCAAAACACAATGAAAAGCAGAATCTTAGCTGGATCCACCACTACCCAAATTTTACTCTTTCTTTTTTTCCCCACATCTGATTCAGCCTTTTCACACTCTCCTTTTTTCCACTCTCCTCTTTCCCTTCTCACTCCAACAGAACAGAACACCCTTCTTCCTTCACTGCTCCCATACCCTCTTCTCTCTCTCTCAACCCTCACACTTTCATTTCCACTTTTAGAAAGAGAGAGAGTAAGCCATTTTCCACACACAGAACAACACAACACAATGTGCTGCACCTTCACCTTCTTCTTCTTCCTCCTCCTACTTGCAGCAGCACCTCTGCACTTAACCTCATCTGAACCCATCATCAACAGAAGGATCCTCCACCAACCCTTTCAACCCCAAAACACACTCCCTCCTTCTCAGCCTCCAAACTCACCTCCACCTTCTCCTCCTCCTTCACCTTCACCTCCAAACCCAAAGTACCCATTTTCCACAACCACCACTCCCAATGCTTCCACACCCTTCTTCCCCACATACCCATCTTCACCACCTCCTCCTGCTCCCTCTGCCTTCGCTTCCTTCCCTGCTAACATCTCCTCCCTTATCCTTCCCCAAACCCCCAAATCCAAATCTTCCTCCGGTAAGCTTCTCGGCGTCGCCATTGCCGCTGTCGTCTGTGCTCTCGCCGTCGTTGCTATCTCCGCCTTCGTCTACTGCCGCCGTCGCCGGAAAAGCTACTCTGCCGATGAGAAGACCCTCAGATCCGACAGCAGTATCCGTCTCTTCCCCCGTGAAGCTCCCGGCGGGAACCGGAAAACGAGGAACGTCTCTTCCACGAGCTCAGAGTTTCTCTACCTTGGCACCATTGTCAACTCTCGCGGCGATGAACTACCTGATCCTCGAGCAACCGGAGGTAACGGTGGCGCTGCTCTGAATCCACGGAAAATGGACTCGCCGGAGCTTCAGCCACTCCCGCCGCTGGCGCGGCAAGCTTCGAGGCTTCGCGATGAAGTGCCGGTGGCGACGGGGGAAGACGATGAAGAGGAGTTCTACTCGCCGAGAGGGTCTCTGGGTGGCCGTGAAAGCTCCAATGGAACCGGATCGGGTTCTCGGAGAGTGTTCAACGCCATTGCAGCTGAGAATTTCGTGGGTCGAAGCAGCACTGAATCCACTTCCTCTTCTTACTCTTCTTCATCTTCTGCTTCCCCTGATCGTTCTCACTCCATTAGTCTCTCGCCACCGGTGAGCATAAGCCCGAGAAGATCACAACCTAAGTCGCCGGAAACCATACTAACCCACCATTCCTCTCCTCCTCCTCCGCCGGCGGCGGCTGCACCACAATCACTCCCCGCCGGCGACGGCAGAAGCTCATTCTCCTCATCCACACTCTCCTCCCCGCGAGCTTCCTCAAACCAGCACGTGCAGTCTTCTTCTTCAATGTCTTCAACGCCGGAGCGAGGAGTATTCGTCGGAGAGTGTCAGTCACCGTCGCTGTCACCGCTCTCTCTGTCGCCGAAGAAAAACCCAGATGGGTTGAGTGTTCCACTCGAAAAGACTCAATCTTGTCGTTCATCCCCGAAAAACAACAACGAAGGTTCTTCTCCAAGGTTATCCAATGCTTCTTCAAGTGGCAAGTCCGTGTCTTCCTCTTCGGCGTTTTCTCTGCCGTCGCCGGATAAAATGTCGGCGATGCATCAGCATCATGGGTTGGATCAGTCTCCGACTATATCAGATGTATCAGATCGGTATAGGCATTCTCCTCTTTCATCACTGCCTTTATCACCGACATTGCTTTCATCGCCGGAGAGAGAGTCAAACCCTCAATCAGCACATTCACGGAAGCATTGGCAGATTCCAGACCTCTTAACTGGTGAATCACCAACTATTCAACCCGTTTCGCTTCAACCTGTGGTGTCTCAAAGGAAACACTGGGAAATTCCGGTTCTTTCAACACCCATTGCTCCTTCAGTTAACGTTTCAACTGCTGCTGCTCCTCCTCCACCGCCGCCTCCACCACCACCACCGCCGGTTCCACGACAGAGGAAGCAGTGGGAAGTGCCTTCTCCTTCAACGCCTGTCGGTCAACCCATTTCTAGACCGCCGGAACTGACACCTCCTTCAAGGCCTTTTGTGTTGCAAACCCCAACAACCAAGGTTTCTCCTGTTGAGTTGCCACCTAGTTCTCAGAATTTGGGGGTGATTGAGGAGAATTCTGAGGAGACAGCTAAACCTAAGTTGAAGCCTTTGCATTGGGACAAAGTGAGGGCCAGCTCTGATCGTGAAATGGTGTGGGATCAGTTGAGGTCCAGCTCTTTCAAGTAAGACCTTCTTTCAATTCATATCACCATGCTACTTGTTCTGTTGTTGTAGTTTTTTTGATAGATAACTGTGATGGTTAGTGTTTAGGAAATGGAAGTTTAGTAGTTAGGATGATTCATGTGTGTATATTGCAATTAGTGTTCTTGACTAAGTGCTTTTATTTGAGTTGGCTGCAGGTTGAATGAGGAGATGATCGAAACGTTATTTGTGGTTAACACACCAACCCCAAAACCCAAGGATACTACTCCACGCTCAGTTCTTGCCCCACAAAATCAGGAGGATAGGGTACTGGATCCTAAGAAGTCCCAAAATATTGCTATCTTGCTGAGGGCGCTTAACGTGACTATAGAAGAAGTGTGTGAAGCACTGTTAGAAGGTATTTTCCCCTTAGATTTTGCAAGTTTTGTGATGATTATATACTGGACATGTCATTGAATAACTTCTCTTTTAGGAGTCGTGACACCATGTAATTGATAGTTATATGTGCAATTGAGAGTTGCGTATTTTAATTAAACAGTTGCTGGATTATACTATGGGAAAATTTTAAAGGAAAGAGAACTGAGATTTGTGGACACTAATTTGGCAACATCTTTTGCTTTGGTTTAGTTGTAGAAGTTAGGTGCAGGTATTCACCAAGAGGAAGATACATTGCCTAGATATGGGTATATCTAAAAATGTTAAATGATTAGTTCTAGTTATTACATGCTTCTACTTGAATGAAGCTAGTGGGCACTTTTGTTCTGATGTAATTTTCTTTATTTGAGGAGAATTTCTGAGTGTTATTTCTGTCCTCTGGTTGTTGAAAACATAAATTTGCACCTTTTGTAACTAAATCTATTCACCAACACCTTCCATTTTTTATTACTTACATACTGATTATGTAACTAAATCAACTTAACTTTTGACAGGTATTACTGATACACTTGGAACTGAACTACTTGAAAGCTTGTTAAAAATGGCGCCTAGCAAGGAAGAAGAACGTAAACTGAAGGAACATAAAGATGACTCTCCAACCAAGCTTGGGCCTGCTGAGAAATTTCTGAAGGCAGTGCTTGATGTACCTTTTGCATTTAAAAGGGTGGAAGCAATGCTTTACATAGCCAATTTTGAGTCTGAAATGGAGTATCTTAGGAAATCCTTTCACACACTGGAGGTAATCTGTCATTCTTCCCCACATATATATATTTTTCCCCTCCCAGTATTTCTGTCTCTATTTACCCTTTTTCTCTTGTACATGTCATGAGCTCTAGTTTCTTGTATTTTCTGATTGATGCATTCACAGGCTGCATGTGAAGAGCTACGAAACAGTAGAATGTTCTTGAAGCTTCTGGAGGCTGTGCTTAAAACTGGGAACCGCATGAATGTGGGGACAAACCGAGGTGATGCACATGCATTCAAGCTTGATACACTTCTCAAGCTGGTTGATGTCAAAGGAGCAGATGGGAAAACCACTCTACTGCACTTTGTTGTACAAGAAATTATTAGAACTGAAGGCGCACGTCTCTCAGGTACCACGAATCAAACACCAAGCACAAATTTGAATGAAGATGCCAAGTGTAGGAAGCTTGGCCTACAAGTAGTATCTAGTCTAAGTTCAGAGCTAGCAAATGTAAAGAAGGCTGCTGCTATGGATTCTGAAGTTCTGAGCAGTGAAGTCTCTAAACTTTCCAAAGGAATTGCACAAATTGCAGAAGTTGTGCAATTAAATGAAAGGGCAGGGTCAGATGAAAGTATTCAGAAATTTACAGAATCAATGAACAAGTTCATGAAAATGGCTGAGGAGGAGATTCTAAAAATTCAAGCCCAAGAGAGTGTTGCATTATCCCTTGTGAAGGAGATCACAGAATATTTCCATGGGAACTTGTCAAAGGAAGAGGCTCATCCATTTAGAATCTTCATGGTAGTAAGAGACTTCTTGACAGTTCTTGACAGGGTATGCAAAGAAGTTGGGATGATAAATGAGAAAACAATGGTTAGTTCTGCATATAGATTCCCAGTTCCAGTGAACCCAATGCTTCCACAACCACTTCCAGGACTACATGGAAAGCGACAGTACAGCTCTTCTGATGATGATAGTCCATCACCTTAGCTGTATATCATGTTAGTGTCATTGTGACATCTTGGCTGCATCTTCTGTTAGAAACAAACCTGGAACCAGGTGATTTTGATGGGCCATGGGGTGCGTTTATGGTCTGGCCCAAATGAGGTTTTTTTTCCTTGTTAAATTGTAAAAATCCATGTAAAAGATTTCACTTATATAATAGATTATAGAGAGTAGAAGATTTTCTTTTGGAAAAATAAGCTTTGCCTTATATGAGTAGGATGTGTATCATAAGGTTGTTATGTACAAAGCTATTCAATTGGAGACAGCACTTGATTGCAAATCCTCTATAGAGGACAGCTAATTTCTGATTCTGTCCCTGATCTCAATCTTCTCCAATCCATAAAAAGGTTGAGTAGAACATTTTGTAGGTGATGCATATCACACATTTTCTTCTTTTTTTAATTCCTAAATTTGCATACTAAACTAAGCCGGAAACAATCACTTAAATGAAAACTTGAAATGATTTTACATATCAGCCTCCACATCTTAACTTGTTTAGAATAAACTTATAAGGATATTTTTGTAACTTATGAACTAACTAAATTGGCCTAAGTAAAACCTATTAATTTAAATGAGTTTAATATATATACACTATTAAATTCAATAAATGACATGATGACACACCATTGGATGTCTGTGTAAAATTACACTGACAGTGTACATATATTAAACTCTTTTTATAATTAAAAATAAAAATAAGAAATTAAAGCAAAAAATTTTGAAATGAAAGAGACCCTTTATATTTTTATCTATAAAATCAGGGAGTGTAAAAGCATCTACTATCATACATTTGTACTTGTATTATTTGTTACATAAAATAAAAATTATTACAGTTTTAGAAAAGGATTTTATGAAATAAGTTTGTTAACAAATGACCATATAATTAGTTTTATAGAGTGGCAGTAGATTAAATAGTATTATTCTAATGCAAGTGTGTTTGTTTTATTTTATAATGTACGCAAGAGAAATGAAGTATACTTAGTAACATTATGAATCTATGATATGAGACCGACCAAATAAATATGATAGTATGAAAAGGGAAGGGAATTTGTAATGTAGTGGCAGTATTTGTTTACTTGTTCAATTGAAGGCATGTTCCATGTTATGTACACAATTGCCAGCATGTGATGCCTTGGCCCCTCCCCTCCCCTGGGCTGAGTGAGAAGGGAAGAAGTAAACGGCAAATAGAAATAGAAATAGAAATAGAAATAGATCTTCTCTTTCTCTCTCTCTTAATAACATAACATGAGCATCTGGCTAGCTACAGAAATCATGTGAATAACACCAAAGCAAAACACGGAGGTAGATAAAATTCAAGGCAGCAGCAGACATCGGTCTTCGTTGTTTGTTTATGACCTCAGCTGGTGCTTGCCTATTGGAAATCAGATTCATGTACTACAAAGTTACTCCACAACTTGTGCCTAACTATGCGTTGGAACTTGGAAATATATAGTACTACTAATTAATTAATTAACCAAAAATAAAAAGACTAACGGTAGAAAATTCAAGTTTTGAAGTCAACCAAGTAGAAACTGAATAAATAAATAAATGCACAGCCATAAAAAAACTGAAAATTTATTTATCTAAAAATCATTGAAAAATTAAAACCCTAAAAAATTTAGAGCATGTTGGTCTGAAAATAGTCAAAATACGATTTTTCTTATCCTATTTTCTATTTTTATTAATAATTATAAAAATATTACGTATATTTTTCATTGTTTTTTGTTTTCAAATTTTTATGCAAGGAAAAAATTATGTTTATATATTGTAATTATTAATAAAAGACTATAAATTAAAATAAAAAATTTCTAAAAACAAATAAGTCCTTAAATAGACATTATTACACCAAGTAAGTGTATTTTGTTTTTTACATAAATAAATGAAGGAAAATCTTTAAATTTAGGCCCGTTCACGGTTATGTTTATTTTGAAAACTACACAAAAGGTTTTCAATTTTTAATTTTGACTTATAAAATTTGATTTAATTTTTTTGTCAAAATTAAAATTTTGATTTAAAATAAAACCTCATGAAACCATCCCGAACGGACCCTTATATTTTAAAAAGGATAATGTTGATGAATGCCTTAATAACGCTTATTAAGGAATTGAAAATAAAAAGTCTTAGGGTGTGTTTGGTAAAACTAGCTGATAAGCTAGCCGGTAGCTCATAAGCTAGCTGCTAGCTGATAAGCTCCTAGCTTATAAGTTAACTTATTGAATTAGAAGTGTTTGGTAAAACTAGCTGATAAGCTAGTTGATAAATGTAAAATGACATAAAAGAGCATAACTATATACATTTTATTATATAAATTCTATTTGTGTTTTCTAGAAAAGAAAATATTATTATGTAATTATAATTTCATATTTTTTAAAAATTAATTAAATTCTTATTAAACTTTTAGTGATAAAATATTTAATTAAAAATTAAAATAAATAATGATTTTGATAAAATAAATAGTATAATGTAAAAATAATTTCTTAAAATAGTGAAAAGAAAATAAAAATTCAATTAATTCATAATTTTTTAAATTACTTATTACATAAGCAATAATAATAAAAAAGAAATTGAAAGATTTTTGTCATGAAAATTGAAATTATATCATAATAGGTAAAAAAATTAAGAATAATAAGGGAAATGTAATAAAATATAAGGGATAGTGATGAAAGAAAATTAAATAAGCTACAAGCTAGAAGTTAGGTGAAGTAGCTTGTAGCTTATAAGCTAGAAACTCCTAAAATAAGCTACTTTGAGGTGTCTTACCAAACACTTTTGTGTTGGTCAAACTAGCTTATAAACTAGTCAAATAAGCTAGTAACTAGCTTATTGGCCTTGCCAAACACACTCTTAATTGAAACATGTAGCATTCAATGTTATGTAAACAATCAATGTTGTGATTTCTTTCTAATAAAGATTTTCTATATATGTGAGATTCTTAACCAATGCTCTTAGAACTCGTTAGCAGACCCATTTTAAAAAAAACTTACTATTTAGTTCACCCAAAAAGAAGAGTGGAGATTGAAACACGTGATGACCTATTCAGTTTTTAGTTACTTGACTAAGTGTCTGTGCCTGTTTGGTTTTCAATGGGGAACAATCGGAATCAATTATATGAAATTAATCTTAAATCACTTTCGTTTAACGTGATTCGTAAATCGTGCAACAGTCATTTACTACTATTAATTCTATAAATTTATCAAACCCAATCGACTAAAACGTCAAATTGGTCCCTGAAAGATGGGATCGATTTCAAGTTAGTCCTTCAAAGAAGGAAATCTCAAAAATAGTCCCTGAAAGTGTGCTCCGTCTTTCAAGTTAGTCCCTCCGTTAGTTTCCGTGACTTAACCATAACGGAGATGCTTAGTTGACACATTAACTGTAACGTAGCATGCTGATGTGGAGATCTACGTGGCATAGATTAAAACTGCTAGAAAAAACTCTTCATTTTCGTCCCTCAAATCTTAAAACAATATTCATTTTCGTCCATCACATTAGAAAATAAATTTCATTTTAGTCCCTCAAGTTAGAAAATAAATTTCATTTTCGTCCCTCACATGCATTATGCAATTGAATGGAGTTTTTTTTATTCTAGCTTAGGCTTCTGGGTAGGGATGACAATGGGTACGCTATGGGTAGTGTACCATAGTGCTCGTTCTCATACCCGCGTTTAAAAAAAAAAAAGTCCGTACCCGCCCGGGCAGTAACTTTAATGCATGTTCCCGTACTGCTGGGCACCTATATGTTCATACCCGCGTTTGTTACCCGCAATTTAGTTAAGTGAAAAATTAATACTTCATTAAAAAAATATTGATTAAGGAAAATTATAACTCAGTTGTAAAATTTCTCCAAAATCATTCAAAGATAATTATTAAATATAAGTTACATAACAATTTAATTAAATCTAAATACATTAAGTTAGTGTTCTAAAACACAACACATATTCTAATGTAATATTTTTATTCTGTAATATATGATATGGCTAACAAAGTGCCACATTACTGCTTTGCGGGTTTTTACTCTGCCAATTGCAGGTAATGTGGCACTCTGTTAGCCCACAAAAATTACATGTAATGGGCAAAGTAAAAACCGGCAAAGTGGTATGAGCGCGGTTACAGGTAATAGCCCTGCATTTTTTTCATGGGGACGGACGTGAATACGAGCACTATAATGCCCAACCCGCCACATATCCGCACTCATATATATAAATATAATTATTTAATAAATAATACTATATATAATTATACGTAGAGATATATTAATTTTATTAAAATATATAATATATTTATAAATATTTTTAAAATTGATATATATCATATATTATAGAATAAAAATATTACATTAGAATATGTGTTATGTTTTTTAACATTAACTTAATGTGTTTAGATTTAATTAAATTGTTATATAACTAATATTTAATAATTATCTTTGAATGATTTTAGAGTAATTTTGCAACTGAGTTATAATTTTCCTTAATCAATATTTTTTAATGAATTATTAATTTTTCACTTAACTAAATTGCGGGTAACGAACGCGGGTATGAACATATAGGTGCCCAGCGGTACGGGAACATGCATTAAAGTTACTGCCCAGGCGGGTACGGACTTTTTTTTTAAAACGCGGGTATGAGGACGAGCACTATGGTACACTACCCATAGCGTACCCATTGTCATCCCTACCCAGAAGCCAATAAAAAAAATCTTCATTCAATTGCATAAGCTTCTTTATCAATGCATGTGATGGATGAAAATGAAATTTATTTTCTAACTTGAGGGACTAAAATGAAATTTATTTTCTAATGTGAGGGACGAAAATGAATATTGTTTTAAGATGTGAGGGACGAAAATGAAGAGTTTTTTGTAGCAGTTTTAATCTATGCCATGTAGATCTCCACATCAGCATGCCATGTTACAGTTAACGTGCCAACTAAGCATCTCTGTTATGGTTAAGTCACAGAAACTAACGGAGGGACTAACTTGAAAGACGGAGCACACTTTCAGGGACTATTTTTGAGATTTCCTTCTTTGGAGTACTAACTTGAAATCGACCCCATCTTTCAGGGACGAATTTGACTATTTAGTCAATCCAATCCTACCTAATTGTAAATTAAACTGACCCTAACCTCAAATAGATTTTTGATACTACAATCCTACAACATAATGAAAAAAGTTTGTAAAAAGCAAGTAAAGATATCTTTGAATTTTAACGAGTTAAGATGATAATATATACTTTAAATTAACTAAAAATAAATATATTTTTACTTATTTTAAAGGTAAACCAACCTTACTTTAAATAAGATTTATTGTCTATTTGCCCAATTCACCTTGCTTCTAATTTGTAGCTTAATTAATTTTCTTCCATCAATATCCCTTATAACTTAATACATTTCCCTTGTTTTTCTTAATTTCTTTTTACCTATTATTACCCATTTTCAATTTTAGTAACAAAAACCTTTCAATTTCTTTTTACCTATTATTACCTATATAATAAGTAATTTAAAAAATTATGAATTAATTAAATTTTTATTTTTTCACTACTTTATGAAATTGTTTTTATATTATACTATTTATTTTAATTTTTAATTAAATATTTTATTACTAAAAGATTTAATAAGAATTTAATTATTTTTTTAAAAAATCTAAAATTATAATTACATAATAGTATATTTCTGTTTAGAAAACACAAATAGAATTTATATAATAAAACTTATCTAGTTATGTCCTTTTATGTTATTTTACATTTACCAAATAGCTTTTCATCTAGTTCTATCAATTACTTCTAATTCAATAAGCCATCTTATCAATTAGAAGCTAATTTATTAGCTACCAACTAGCTTATATCAGTTAATTTTGCCAAACACACCATTAAACTTCTCCCAGACCCAATGAGATATCAATTCAAATTACCCAATCCGACTCACATGCGGATAACAGATTTTTACAGATTGAGTGGAATTATTCAAGTTTTTAAAATAAAGTTATGAACATTATATTATTTTTGTAGACTTTATACATGTAGCCCAATTTATTTATTTATTTTTCCAAATTTTACGGATTTTTAACAAATTTTATCAAATCGGATATTATCAGCATCCAAGCTCTCTAATATATATATATATATATATGCTGGGTGCTTTTTCCTCTGCTGGTGGCACAACATTCCTATCCCAATTAAGTTCAATAATTTGACTACATACTGTCACAGGACGTATTGTGAAGATGAGATAAAAAGCATCTGATACATGTATCACATACACAGAAAATTAAAGCATATTATTATATTCTTGCAATTACTTGGAAGTTGTTAGCGTAAAAGAGCAATTATGACTAGAAGACAACTCAGACCTTGTTACAATTATTGATCATTAGTAGTACACTACTAATGTCTGATATGCATATGATATTGTGATGAAGTTGATCATTCACTGTACAAAACACAGGATGTGAAACCCACGTCAACCCAATAATGATTCCTTTTCTTTGATATATCATATGTGACAGTATACAATTGTTTGATAATTTCATTAATTTCATCATTTAAGAACCAAAAAATAAATATAGGTAGTAAATTAAAACAAGTGCATAAATCCCAACTCGACCATCAAAAGTGACAGAGGGTGGTCCACAAAACTCTATACTATGCGCTAAGAGGCAGAAGCAGGTGTAAAATTCATTGCTTGCAGAGAGTGACACCTTCAATATTCCTGAGAAGAGATAAAAGAGAAAAGGAAAAAAAATGCTATATATATGTGTTAAGGTCTCATGCTTCCTTTGTGAGACTCTGGGACACTCTGAAGCATGCATGCACTCCTTTATATAGAAAAGATTGTGGCCTTTCTCCTTTGGATTTTGCAAAGCAAAGATTGTGGCCTTTCTAGTGAATCTTCCTCGGATGCCATGCAAGATTGCTATGGAGATTAATTATGGCCTCTGAAGTAAACTGTGCCTACTTCTGGTAAAGGAAAATTCTACATTTTCAGATTTTTTGCTACATAAACAGACTGAAGTCCAATAATTGAAGAGAAAGGGAGATTTAAATAAATTATAAGCTAAATTATTAAAAAAGGTTCATGTGAAAATAATTTGTTTTTAAATATATAAGTTTTGATAATATATTATATACTCCCTCCCGTTCTATATATAAGAACCTTTTTGGAGGTTGGTCTTGATCCTTTTTATAAGAACTTTTTCAAATTGTCCCATGCATTAATTATTATTTGACAAAAATACCCCCTTAGTGGAGGTAGGTGAGTAATTAATTAGTAGAGAGAGTATGACACAATTGAGTAATTAAATAGAAAGAGAAAGATAATGAGTCTCAATAAATTCAAGGGTAGTTTAAGAAATATGATACACATTCATGACAAATTTATTGTAATCAACTAAATTAACCAACTTCCTTAATTCGTGTGAAGTAGTTAAAAAGTTCTTATAAATAGGATCGGAGGGAGTATATAACATTGCTTGATTTATAAAGCCTCCACTTTATGAAAAAAAAAACTTTTGCTACCCTCGTGTATCAGAATTTTTGCTACAATAAGATAACATTATTATTCATTCTTCAAGGGAGAAATGATCTCTATCAATTTGACTAATCTAAGAACCACCTTAAAATTGATAAATTTTTCTTCAATTCTATCAAACCGTTTTTTAAATATTGTAGCATTGTTCCAAAAGAGTCATTTTGGATAAATTTCTCTAAAAAGACTTGTGAGAAAAAAAAATAGGACCAGTTTAGATAAATTTCTCTAGAAAATTTTCTAGGAAAAGAAAATATAATAAACTAAGAAGGTTTTAGACCAATAATTTTCCCTATAAATTTTGTTCCATCATCCTCAGTTACCAATAGTTTTCAAAACATTTTGGTTTTAGACCACCAAATGCATAGCATGGTTAAGATGCATGCATATAGAGTGAATTGTGATTAGGATGTTGGCATGACAAGAAGTAGTAGCTGGGGGATATTGGAGGTTTGGTACATGTAACAAAAGAATTGGTCATTTCAACCAAACCAAACCAGACAGACCCATAAAACTCGCGGGAATGTTGTCCCCCCCACAGAACCGTTCACAATGAATGTTTGGTTGGTCACATTTCCAAAAAATACTCTAATCTTGAATCAAAACTCATGCACAACTTCCCGGAAATTTTGTTGTTGGCTTTTGCTAATATTACAAAGTACAAAATTTTACCAAAGGCCCATTTTTTTGTTTAATTTCTTTTGTTCTTCTTATTTTTCTTCTGATTCCTTACATTTTTCATTCCTATGCCATCCAATATTATTTGATTCTCTTGAAAAAAATTGGTGGCATCACATCTAGTAGCATAGAAAACCAAGAACTCATTTTTCCCCCTCTCTTTTTTTTGTTTCCTATTCATTTGGATCACCTGAAGGATGGAATTTTCTACCACATTGAAAGTGGTTTAATCTGCATCAGTTTTACACAAGAAGGAGTTTGATCTCAATCTCCTTCTTTGTCTTCATTTTTTAATAGGCCACCACCATTCTTATCTGGTTAGCACCTAAACTCAATTGATGAATTAAATTGGTTTTCCTTTGTGAATGAAAATTCAGCCTCCCTCTCTCCCAATTCTTTGTTTACAGGGATTGTTTTAGATCAAAACCAGAGTTATGGAACAATTTAGACAGATTGGGGAGGCACTTGGGAGTTTGAAGGCTGTGATGGTATTCAGGGAGAACATTCAAATCAATCAGAGGCAATGTTGTTTGTTGATGGATGTCTTCAGTTTTGCATATGAATCTATTGCAGATGAGATTATACAGAACCTGAAATTTGAAGAGAAGAATGGGAAGTGGAGGGTTCTTGAACAGCCCTTGAGAGAGATCCATAGGATATTCAGAGAAGGAGAAGTTTACATTAGGCATTGTTTGGAAGCAAAGGACTGGTGGGCTAAAGCTATTACCTTGTGCCACAACACAGACTCTGTTGAGTTTTACATTCACAACTTGCTTAGTTGCATGCCAATTGTAATTGAAGCTATTGAATCTGCTGCAGAAACATCAGGGTGGGATCAGGATGAGATGCAAAGGAAGAAGCTTATCAACTCCAACAAGTACAGGAAAGAATATAGAGACATGAAACTTTTCCAGTGGAAATTTGGGAAGCAGTACCTCATTACTCAGGACTTTTGCAACCGTTTTGATACAGTTTGGAAGGAAGACAGATGGTTTCTTTCCTACAAAATCCATGAGAAGAAAGTGGCAGGTGCAACAAAGTTTGAGAAGAGATTAATAGATCTCCTTTTGAGGAATTTAGAAAGACCAGACTCACTGGAAAGGAAGCTCCTACCAAGCTCAATATTGGTTGGATCTAAGGACTACCAAGTGAGGAGAAGAATGGGGAATGGAAGTCAGTACAAGGAGATTCAATGGTTAGGTGAAAGCTTTGTTGTAAGACATTTTTCTGGGGACATTGATGCTTTGGAACCTGAGATCAATGAACTTTTATCTCTTTCCCACCCAAATATCATGGACTGCCTTTGTGGATTTACTGATGAGGAGAGGAGAGAGTGCTTTTTGTTAATGGAATTGATGAGCAAGACTCTTACCACCAACATCAATGAGATTCATGGCCCAAGGAAGCGATTACCATTCTTGCTTCATGTGGCAGTTGATGTGATGCTTCAGATTGCCAGAGGAATGGAATATCTGCATTCAAAGAAAGTATATCATGGAGAACTAAACCCTTCAAACATTCTTGTTAAGCAGAGAGGTACATCCCCAGAAGGTTACTTGCATGCCAAGGTATCAGGGTTTGGCCTATCTTCTGTTAAGGACTTGAACCAGAAAGGGAATAATACAAATCATAATGGAATTCTCCCATTCATCTGGTATTCTCCTGAAGTACTGGAAGAGCAAGAACAATTTGGGGGTGCAACAATCTCCAAGTACACAGAGAAATCTGATGTGTACAGTTTTGGAATGGTGTGCTTTGAGCTTCTAACTGGTAAAGTCCCTTTTGAAGACAGTCATCTTCAAGGGGAGAAAATGAGCAGAAACATAAGGGCAGGAGAAAGGCCACTTTTTCCTCTCAATTCACCAAAATATGTTATCAACTTGACAAAGAGATGTTGGCATGTTGACCCAAATCAACGTCCAAGCTTCTCCTCCATATGTAGAGTTCTTCGTTATATAAAAAGATTTCTTGTATTGAATCCTGGTTACAATAGCCAGCCAGAACCACCAGTGCCACCTGTGGATTACTGTGATGTAGAGTCAGCACTTCTGAGGAAGTTTCCTTCTTGGGGAAGTTCTGAATCTTTACTAGTATCACATGTTCCATTTCAAATGTTTGCTTATCGAGTTATTGAGCAAGAAAAAGCAAGTACATGCTCTAAGGATAACTCTGAATCTGGAAGTGATGCATCAGCCTGTGGTGATGAACTTGTTACTTCTGGGGATGAACCATATCTATCAACAACTGAAAAGAAATCTTTACTTGGACCTGACAGTATAAACAGAAAGCTTGCACTGACCAGGAAATCTCTAGATTTGAGGATCAAACAACCAGGTTACCTACTAACTTTTTGGATCTTGTTAGTATCCATGAAATTCTTCAATACAACAATGCATGATTCTTTAAGAAGCTCATGTTTGAATTATGAAATTCATTTAGTTTTAATTGATATTTTTCCTAACAAAATGTTTCCTACCACTATAGTTACAAAATCCATCATGCTAATGATGCAAAAATGCCTGCTAGGAAGAACATGATAAGTATTTTAACTATCGAAATTTGCATTCCATGCTGACATCAATCATGGATAACTAAATCATGGATAACTAAATCATGCAGAATGCATTTGAGTGCTAGAGGCAAAGATTTCTAAATGAATGCTATTTTTTTCTTGACATATTCATCTGTTTCTCAATGCAGGTACACCGAGAGGAAGATCAGCTAGACCTCCACAAATGTCCCCTCGCGTGCGAAGTCTGAGGATTAATTCAGATAAACACCTGATATCAAGTCCAAGAATGATAAGAAGATCATCTTCTGGTCATGTCTCAGACTCTGAGCTTTCTTAGATCACAGCATACCATCATCAGGTTTTCAACATAAAATCTGGCTTTATAGTCTGACTTCAGACATCCAGAAGATAGCATGACCAATTATAAACTCAAGACTCATTTGCAAGGAAGGATTCACATAATTAACTTAAGTAGCTTATATTAAGGCATTTTTGACATGAGTAGTTTGTGAATAAGGATAGGAACAGAAAAACATACTGTGACTGACTCCTTGTATTCATGCCACAGCAAGAGTCTCTTCAATGCATAAAAAGTTTTCTTGCACCATTTTCTTATCCTTACTGACTGGGTGGAATAGAACCTTAGAATTCAACACTATGGTACTGTGATAACAGAAAACTAAAAAAAATAAAATAGAAAAGGTTTCAGCAGTACTACTTAAGATCACATTCATTACCAATCTTCAACAAGATATTCCTTTTGAGGTGAGTGATAACAAAGTTGTGTGATAAAAAAAAAAGATGACAAAAGGGAGCCATAATTCTGAGTGTCAAAGGGATATAGTTGGCAGCCAATAAGAATAAACATGAAACTTTTGCATAATTATAAATGATGGTGTACAATTGATATTTTAACCATTATATCAACTACAGTCAGCTTTTTGCATATGAATGTAAAGTATGGATGATATCTTGTACTTTGTTGATAAATTACATGTGATTAGTATATCTCTGGACTGCATCCAGATCTGCTTTAGTAATATGTCCCTCACTTCCTTAACAGAGTGCAGTCTCAGCCTCATGGATGAATAGGAGCAAGGAGCTATGCTGTAAAACAACAAATTTGACCTAGTTTCAAGTTCAATCAAACTTTCAGGTCTGTCTGGTGCCCCTAGCTCATTCATTTGTGGTACATCCCATAGATGAGGAGTTTTTGAAGGGAAAACTTCTGCATTGCACTTTGGAGGTTGTGCTATATTCAGAATCAGTAATGGATCAGAGGAAACCACTAGTCACTTGTGTTATTTTAAAGAGACTAGCATGCTCCACCTTCACCACCAGTGCTTCAGTTCAAAAGCCTACTATATTTGTACATGCTTCATACATTTCTTGCTCAGCTTATTTTGGTTCAGGTTTTAAGAAAAGTTCTCCTCATGTCATGTTATAGAAAGCAGCCTCCTGACAGGATTACTCTGAACTAATGCCAACTCCATACCCCATTTAAGCTTTATTCCCCATTGATCATTGAAGCCTGAATAAAGCACTGGTCTGAGTGGTCATCCCAAACAAAAAGTGTATGTCCAGTTTTATGACTGGCTTACTAAATCAAAATATCATTAATTCAGGAACTGATGAACAGTTATTCAGGTTTCAGTGTTAGCCAAATATTTTCTCTTTCTTGTCAGACCATCTGCAGTAGTTTCACAATTCCAACTGAGTTGGCAGCAACAAGCATGTTAGTCTTCTTTCTCCAACAGACACTAGACACAAACTGTCCATTATTATCACCACTATTTGAATGACCAGAAATGGGATCGATTGACTCAAACTTGTGAGAAGCCATTGGCACTGGCAGAGACTTGTAATAACAGTATACCTGAAAGGCAAAATGAATTAGATTTTGTATCTTATAATCCCACATTTGATGGAAAATTCAATTAAGAGAAGCAATCTCCCATCAATATCATTGGTATGATTTAAATATGAATCACCCTTCTATCTGTCTTTTCATTTATATCCTCAGATTGTATGCATTAAGGTTCTGGAACATATAAAAATTATAGCTGCTACATGAATTATTCATACCCTTGGCTTGATGTTAAACTTATCAACTAATTACTGAACATAAAATTTTAATGCGTATCTGCAAAGAAATTTCATTAGGACTGCAACAACAAAGCTTGATGTTAAGTGAGATTAGTGAATGTCATTTATTGATGAACTAAGAACTTCTATTCATGAATGATTAAAGCAGTAACAATGTTACATGAGATTAATCTATATGTAAATCCAGTGTATGATCAGGCTCCTAAAAAAACCATAAAGAAACCTAAAAGAGAAAATTCCGCAAAAATTAAGAGAAACTAATTTCTTTGCCTGCAAGTAGTGTAAAATGTGGAATATTTTGCTGGCCTCAGCCCTCATTACACAATCTACACTCCAGGGACCCAAATATACCACATTAAAAACAAAGTCAAGGTTATGATAAAATGAAACTATACCTCATTAGATTCTGAGCCACATGCAATGAATCCATCCAATACGGATAAACCCACGAAATTCTGAAGAATAGGAAGAAGATGATGATGATGATGAGCAATGGAATAGTAGAACAAACAAAAGCAGACAAAAGCTAGATAATATGTAGAGAAACCAACCTTTTCATTAATATGACCTTTAAAGGTTAAGTCACAAGCATCAGATGACAACCCAGAAGAGCTGGTTTTCTTGAGGTTCCAGAGCTTCAAAGAGTTGTCAGTGGAAGCAGAGACCACTGTTTCAGCATCTAGAAGTTTTACATAGCTAACAGCTTTGCTATGACCACCTAATGTGCACCAAGGGATTCTAGTGTGACGAAGATCATAACCATACACCTTGTAATCAGCTGATCCAAAAAATAAAAGATGCGCTGAGTAAGCAGAGAACTGAACACAACATACATTGGCAGGGTTCCAGATGGTTCCTAGAGAATTTCTCTGCAAAAAGCAACAGCATGTGAGATGATTCTTGTGTGCTGTGAAGCAAAAAGAACTTGAAAAAGATTATACTATAAAACTTCAAATAGTATAAATACCAATATATTGTTAAAAGTAATGGTTTGGTATTAAAATGCATATAAGGAAACATGCCTCACTGATATTCCAGAGTTTGACAGAGCAGTCATCACTTCCACTAGCAAACATTTTTGGGTCAGACAGAGAAAAGTGAACAGACCAAGCTCTCTTTTGGTGCTCCATGTATTGAGACAATGGCTGACCAGTGCTTGCATCCCACATCTGAATCCATCCATGTTATATTATTAATGTCAATGAAAACTAAGAAACAATCAACAACAAAAATCAATGATATCTTGGTTGGTATGAATGAAAGGACAAGTTTTCATCAAATATAGTATGGCTTAGTTCATTTTCAAATTCTCACTTTCTATTAAACATCTTCACAAATTGAATTGATTAAATTGTTATAAACCTTCTCAAACTAAAAACACGTCAATCAAAATATCAAATTTCACCTAAAACCGAAGAATCCCAAATTTTTACCCTCTTAAACCCTAACCCCACATCCTGCAAAATCCTCCAAATATTATCAAACTTCTATTAATTTTTTTACCTTTGAACCTTTGAAATTATTTCATATCTGAAATCTATCCTGAACTTCTAAATTTCTGGATAGAAAATGAAGATTTTATGTAGAAGATAATTGATAAAGGGACCTTAATTTTGAAAATTAAAGGACTTGATTTTTTCAATAAAGAACCTGAGGGACTGAAATTATATTGACCCAAAGAGACCAAAAGTGTAATTAAGCCAACACTAATGTTGCAAAGATTACACACCTGAACCACACCATCATAGTCAGTAGATGCCAGATGATTTTTTATATAACTGTTCCAGCACACACAGCTAAGCTTTGATTTATTTGACATCTCAACAACTGGATACTGGATGTCAATAGAATCACTGGAAATAGCATTCAGGTCAAAAATCTTTATTTTCTTTGAAACTCCACCTGCTGCAATGTAATCCTCATCACGGTCAAAACTTAAAGCACATATTACATTGGCTGAACTAAGCAGATCTCTATTCCTTAATGTTCCACGTTCCTCAAACTTTCTGTGTCTAGCAAACTTGCATAAACCTTCAAAGAAGGGTCCTAGACAACCAACATAACTCTGAATTCTTCCTGGCTCTTTATTACCATTCTCTACATGAGTCAATCTCCATCTATTTTCTATCACATTTTTATCATTGCTTTCAACAGCTGAAGCCTCTTTGAGCAGGACTTGGGATCTCTTGGAAAAGTAAGACTTCTCTAGCTCACTTATATTACTCATAAATCTTGCATCATCAACAAATGACCCTGGAATAGATCTACTATCTGAACTGGAAGGACCTTGAAAATGTAAACTGTTTCCTCCCAATTCAGGATAGTTCATTTGTGCCAAAGGTGTTCCATATGAATAACTTCTTTCTACCTCCTTAATATCTTCATCCAGGCAATTAAGCTCTTCTGCCAATTTGGCTTCCTGTTTTTTCTTTACTTCTTTAAGAGAAATTAAAAAATGTAGTAATTGCTCTGTTTCAGCCTCATCTTCTTCAGATACTACAATATCTTCTCCAGAATTTGATTCCTCTGATTCACATATAAATTCAGATTCTAAAATAACCCTGTTATACATAAAAGGAGAATTACAAAATTATAAATGAAACATGATGTCCCCTTGACATCAATATCAATATTTTTTCAGCCATATGATTATTTAAACATATTAGAATGAAAGGAAAAAAATCGATTTTGCTTTTTCTGAACACTTGTCTTCATTTACAAAGAGCCAAGAAGTACCAAGGTGCTAATGACCAAATGTAATTAGCACAAGGTGCTAAAATGAAGTTTGGAAAATAGAGAAATGCCAAAATCCAAAAAATGATTAGCACCTCACCTCAGTAGCATGTCCTCAATAAAGGCAACTAATAACAACGCATTGAGTTGACACTTGTTTCCTAGTCATATTTATACAAATGGATACTTGACCCATAGCCATTCTAGAAAAACTCCTTTTTATCCTTTTCTCCCTGTTTAGTTCTCTGGTTATTCAAGCATTATGAACAATAACAATAAATGTTTGGCTATCATATTAAGGACCAGTTTGGATAAACTTCTCTAGAAGAACTTATAGGAAAAAAAAAGAAAATAAATCAAAACTGTAAAATATATCCAACTTCTTTCATAAGTTGAAATTAGTCTTTGCAACTCCACTTTTGCATAAGTTAAATGGGAGAGCTTATGAAAAAGTTGAGTTGCAAAGACTAATTTCAACTTATTAAAGAAGTTTGATTCATTTTACCTTCTTAGTTCATTTTATTTTATTCTCCTATAAGTTCTTCTAGAGAAGTTAATCCAAGCCGAGCCTAAGTTAAGAATGGACTTCTTTTTACTGTCTGTAAGCTGCAGTTGTACAATAAGAACATCAAGCAATGTTATCATGAAGCCAGGGTTATGTAAATAAAAATTGATGAGTTTCACATAACCAATGATGAAAATTAAAAACTGGAGCTGTAAATAATTGATGTAAGCAAATGGAATAATGCTAATTACACGAGTATTACAATCACAACTTTTCACTACTGCATATATTGCTCCTCAGGCTTAGATAGAGAGAGACATGTACAGTTCAGTAGGTAGTAGCACAATTCACTCAATCATATATGTGGCCGGTCAAAAGCATTGTAGAAACTTTAATTTTTCCACATGTTATCCTAAATTCCCCTCAATATCAACACTATTAACATCCATCATAATGCCATTATTAAAGATGACACAATCAGAATGGTCCTTCTGAGTATAAAAAGTTATAGATTCAAACGAGAGAGAAAAATAGCACCAAACATTAACTGGAAGCATACTATGTTACCTGGTATTGGGGCGGGCAGAAGGTTCAGGATGCAGAAGCCAAAGACAAAAACCAGCTTCCTTTGGATTTTCTGATAGAAATTTTGGTGGTAAGATTCTATGTCGTAGATCCAACATCACAGTTGAGTGTGCTTCCAATGACTCAATATTGCACAATAACTGTGAGAAACATCCACTTAAAATGTTAACAATTATAACATGAATAGCCTCTAGGGTGAAGATCTAAATAGTTGAAGAGTAACAAAATTTGGTAGGCAAAAAACCATTCAATATGAGTGAGAAGAAACTTAAATAGTTAAAAATATCAACATGTTCAACTACTCTAATCCAGGAAGTTTGAATAAAACTCCATAATGACAATAATGTTTCTATGTCACTTCAAAAGGTTAGCTATGGTATTTCAAACAGTTGTCTTGCTTGGAAGTAATTTGGCTACCAAGAGGAAATGCCACATGATAAAGCTTTGTGAAAAGTAAAAATGGGTGAGACAAAATATTTGCTTACCTCAAAAAGAAGAACTCCAAGGCTATAAATATTTGATGAAAATGTGCAAAGTCCACCATTGAGCACTTCTGGACTACAATACCACTTCTCTTCTAACTGAATGGTTGCAGACATAACCTGTTTTTCTTCTGTAGAAGTATGTTGACAACTGGAGCCATCTTGGTGCAGACTTTCTTTACTCCTTGATCCCATGGTCCAGTTTATGTCAGAATCAGTTTGATTCACTGTTGTAGTCCTGCAGCCATGAACACAGGTGAAGTGATGCTGCTGCCTAAGAGAACTTGTCTCCTCACAGAGCTTTTGCTGCTTTGTACTCAAACTTTGGCAATCACAGATATCCTGTTCCAAAGGCCTTTTACTTGTCACATTACATGTCATGGATTTATTATCTAACTCTTGTTGACAGGATGAACCAATGTATTTAATTTTACTTGAAGGCAATAAGGTGAAACAAGATGGTCTTAAGTCTTGCAAGACAACTCCTTGGGAGTGTGCAACATCAACCAATTCTAATATCTGTTTAAATATATGTATCCTTTCTGATTTCTTCATTTTATGACCTTCAAACTTCAGCCACTCTCTTAAGTTGAGTCCATCCTTCAAAGATTCTGTGCCAGACATGACATTTCCTTGCAAGGAAGGCATATTATCATTAACATTTGATCTCAGCAGTGTATCAGATTGAAACTTAGTTGAAGAAGAAGGTTTCTCATCCTCCTGTCTCATTAGTGCTCCTCCAAGACTGAAGCTTTTGTCCAAATCTTTGAAAATCTTTCCCTTTACTGTTTGCTCTACAATCAACTGAGGAAAATTATATGTAGATGAAGTACTCTTTGTAATACTGCTGATAAGATGTGCATTGCTTGGGGTGATGGTCTTGTCTATATTGCTTATATTTGCATAGACTTTCTGTGGATCATGATTTACATTCTTTCTAGACACAGACTTCAGGCCCCAAAATTCAGATTCAATTCCCTTAAGTCCTTTGCTTAATCTGAGTGGTATCTGTTCTTCAACCTTCGGTGCAATTTCTCTACTCAAGCTACTTTGCTTAGACTCAATAGCTAATTGATTCCTCTGAGACTGTCTGGAATTATATGGGTGGCTAACTAAAGCTATGTCCGGGTTCTTATAATTCTTAACATGCAAATCTTCAACAAAGTGTTCAGAACCAGTGGTGGAACAAAAGCTAGTACTAGGAGGTCCAGATCCAGCTAAGGAAGTAATATATCTACTCAAACTGTTATCCCCATTTACAATCACATTGTCATTTGGAAAATCCTCTGGCCAGTCCTTCCTAAATCTAGGTGACCTTGGCATATTTTGGTGTCCCCCAGGCTTGAGAAAAGGATCATTAGTTTTCCTCTTGTGCTCCTCAGTCCCTGCCCCACCATTTGCAGTCATGTCTTAACAGTAGTCAATTCATGCAATCCAAATGCAGCTCCTTCAATCAAATTTAGATCAATAAGTTTACAATAAAGAGAAAATCCTTAACATAAAATGATAGATTATGATATGACTGAAAATCTACAACCTATTGTTAGGATAAAAGAGAAATATATAAACCTTTCAACTGGCATATTTTGGACAACATAACACTGGATTCCATTATTGTCAGACTATAAAAAAACGGGGTACAAAATATGAAAATATCCCTTATTTTCTTTCCTCCTGAAACATTCAAAGGCTGACAAAAGCATAGATAAAAGCTCTTATCTTTATAACAATCAGAGTGGGCATGTTGGATGAGAAAAGATGAAATCAATCAACCATTTTGTTCAGTTCACATGGATGGACTATCTAGAATGTGAAGCAACAACAGATATTACTACTATTAGCAATGAACAATGAGAGAGAGGTAGTAAAAATGGCACATCAAACCAGAGATCATAGAACAGGAAGAATAAAATAAACTGATAAAGAAAAGGGTTACCTGAGGAGCTAACTAGAGTTCCTTGGAGGGGAAAATATCTTGGCCACACCACAACACTGACAAGCAATATATCAGGAAACCAATAAATAGTTGAATTCAGAGTAAAGCAAAACTTGGGGTTGGGTTGTTTGTCTTAGTAGATATTTATTATAATTATTATGGACACAATTTAACAAAATTTCTATTTTTCAATATTTAGATCGCTGTCCACGTCTGAGGCAAAAAGTGCAGCCACGATAGCACTTTGTTCCATGGCCGCCGCCAGCTACACACAATATTTTTGTGAATCGAAATCATTTTTTTCTGTTCAAGTAAAAAATTTAACCTTTCTTTCTTGAAAATTTGATTTGTACTATATGTTTTATATATGCCATTAGACGTTGGTTAGTCCTTTCAATAGGCTAGTTGCTTAGAAGCTCATCCTATATGTCATGTTAATGACGTGAAAGATGGGTAAATTGAATACATTATTCAAAATTTACATTTCTAATTTTTTTCACACTCTTATATCTTTTACAATTCCTTCCTTTTTTTATCCCTATTTCTCTTTATATACATTTTCTTTCTATCTATCACTTATTTTTCACACCTCCACACACTCTATTATAAAGTGTCAAAAGGATATTTTTCTTTAACTTTAATGCTACTAGGTGAACTTAACAAATTTTGATAGTAGTGTAAAAAGTTTAGATTTGCACTTTTGTAACTATTTCAGTTTTTTTTTTTTTTACAAGATCATTCATAAATATCCTTCACAAGACAATTTTGCAAGAATTGAATATTTTAATCTTACTTTATGGATTGGGGGTTTTCAATTAAATTATAGTAGGTCAAAGTCAAATGCTTATATGGACTGTAGAGGTGACTCAGCAATGTTGTACAGGTGACTCAACATAAACTTAACAGAAACTTAACAGCAGGGACCAAACTGATTGACAGAAAATTTTATAGGGACTAAAAACCAAAAAAAAAATTGTAGGGACTAAATGCAAAACGACCCATATTTATAGGGACTTAAAACTTATTTAAACCTAAAAAATATATATATTTATACGAAGGTACACAAAACTTAGGTGCAAGTTTCATAACCACAAGTTTTTTTCAACAAAACAAACAATGTGATTGGCTGATAACTGTTGATGCATTGTTTTGTTATAAAAAATTTCGTAAGATGTAGCATTACTATTGGTTTATTCTTATCATTACCAACATTTATGAATTATGATAAGAATTGAATGAAACGCTTTTATGACAAAAATTATTCTTTAAAAAGTTATTATTGGATTTTTTTAAAGAAAGTTAGTTCAATAATGACCATGTGTTAATCAAGAAAGCAAAAAAAAAGTTGTTTTGAGTTTCGATATGTTAGGGTCTGATCTTCTTTCACATGCATGTATTACCACTTACCACCCTAGGCTAATACTACATGTCATGCCATATTTTTGTCTGCATATATTTGCCTCAGTGACAAAGTAGCCACTATCTTTCCTTTACTTTTTTTTTTCTAACTTTTTTCCAAGTGTTATGAACCAAACAAAGAATCAAGAGTTGATTAACAACCTCATATTTTGAAAAAAAGATAATTAAATTCGAAACATGTAATTGTGGAGAAAATGTATCCATGCATTTCAAGTTCAAAAGTAAGCAGACTCTAATTCTTTTGTAATTTCATGACAATTTTTTTAAATAGGGAATATATATGTGTGTGTACTGTGTGTGATAGAACGTACGGGAATGAAAGAGAAAATAATTAAGAGCATATTTGGTTTAACATTGAAACGTGATAAATTTACGTTTTTAACATTAGAAATAATTGTATTAATGAATTCAAATATTAGTTTAGTAAGTTTTAAAATTAAACACCAAATAGAAGAACACTAAATAGTAGAGGAGAAAGAGTAGGGAGAGAAAAAAGAGAATGGTGGATCTGTCCCTCACAGCTGTCAAACACATCTCTGGCCGAGCTAAACATGTTGCTTGTTTTGCTTTCCTTATTTTCCTTCTTTATTGATGACTGCATGGAATATGAGGAGAGGGAGCATGACATGCATGAACCCAAGCTTGAGATGAGGGTCATCATCAAGATTTCAAACTACCATAAGAGACTCCAGGTAATTAAACACTCACACTTCATTTCCAAAATATGATACAAATTAAATATAGACCCTAAGATTGCATTTTGGGGAGGCTTTGAGAAAATAAATAAATAAGAAAATATTCATCCTTAAATTAATTTATTGAAGTCAAAGGGGATAAAAGTTTGGTATATGAATGACCAATGGATATATATCTAAGTCTAAAGCAATTGTAAGATGAGATTTTTTAAACTAATTAAAATAAATTATTAAAAATATGATAATTTTATTTAAAGCTTATTTTTTAAACTTTAAGATATAAAATTACTTATTAAATTGATGTTTATAGTATTCAGTATTTTGGTGGTAGAAGTAGGAATAAAACTTGTTAGAGGTTAATTTATGACCTAGTCTAGATCTACTTAATAAATAAATTAAATTTTTTAAAATCATATTTAACTTAAAATTTAGATTTTTTTATCATTTACAAAGCTTTTTAGGTTTCACAGGTCAATCTAAATAAATAAATATAAACAATAAAATTATTATTATTACTATCACTACATCTTGAAATTATATTTTTGTTGACCTATTTAAAAGATAGGCTCATTATCCTACATAATGACTTAGGCCTATATTATTTAGAGATAGGTTTATCATTTATTTAAAGGCTTTATCATAAAATATACTTTTTAAATTGATTTTCATACTAAGCCAAACTTAAAAAAAAATGTTAAGACAAAAACTCTTAACAGAGGCCTATAACAATTGAAGAGACTAGACTTCTGTGAAATAAGTCAGACGTATATTGTTAGCTTTAATCTATTCCAAAATTTAAAATATTAAATTATAGAAGATGTGTATTTTAATTAAGGTAATAGCATATAGAAAAAGTAACTAATGGAATAAATAAGGTAAAATGAGTTACCTATAACCTATTTTTAACCTAGCTTTCTTTCTTTGCCTCTTTGCTGGTTTTCTGTGAGTAGAATATTATCAGTTTAGTAGTAACTTGAGGGAATAAAGCAAGAGGCTTTAGTGGCCTTATCACTGGGCCAGGCCTGGTGTGGCACTTAAAACCCTACCGCTAATTTTTATGTACTGAACATGTGGAAGTGAACAGTGGTGAAGGGATAAAGCATTCCATCCAAATATATTCAATTCCCTCAAATACAATTGTGACATTGAGTCATTACTCATTGACATATAAGATTAAGTGTTGTTCTTATTTGCTCAGGCATGGAAGAAAAATGTAATATCTTCTTGCTATGGATTACATAAAACAAAGAAGTTAAAGAGACTACAAATTGTCCCCATCTTTTTTTTTTTTCAAATGTTAGCCTATATAAAGTTATGCCAATACCATCAAAAGCTGTTGATCATCGGAGTGAAGAAGATGACAAAGCGCCAGCACCTGATAGACTTTTGGACCCACGGGTGTTATCTGTCACTGTGCATTTCAGTTGCCATTCATCATGCAATCAATATACCCAATCCTAGGAATTGAAGCATTATCTCATCAATTACATTGCAGTAATACTAAAAGGTAAAAACGTCCTAGTTTCTCATAGCAAAACCTACAAACAACATCGTGGTTAAAAAGCATAAAGTAAAATGACTTGATTATTCATTGTTGTTAAGCTGTCTGTTTAGAAACATGCCATCGCTAATGTAGTAACACAATCATCCAAAACGCATAATTTTCTAGGATAGAGGTTGGGTAGGGAGAGAGGCATGCAGATATCGGTCACTGCAAATTCCACTATGAAAAATGCTTTCTTAACCAGTGCAGAAAGCTAGGCAGGTATGTCCTTACATTGTTTTTTCCACAAAACTTATTGACATAGAAGATGAATAAGAAGCTGAAAACTACAGGGCGTTCACAAGAAAAACAAATAGGAACAAGGGAATAAATTTATGAACACTAACTCTAGAGTTTCTAAACTCATCCTTGGAGAGATGAAAAACAAGAAAATAACTGTAAGTTGCCATCTCTGCATCCCCTTGCCTAAAAAAAAACAAAAAACAAATAAAAAACCACACCAGGTGAACAGATATCATGTGGATATCAAACATTAGTCTGATATTCTGATCTCAACTCCTAAAATGTCCTTCACCACCTCATATGTCACAAATGCAATTGCTATGGAAGGGACCACCTGCAGAACATCAAGTGAGTTCAAGAATGTTACAAAACTTACAATTAAAGAAGGAGTAAGGCCATTAAATGCTAATTTTCAGGTGGAAATATTTTAAAAAAAATAAAAAACCAGAGTTTATTTCAGAAGAGAATAGTTTCTCTCCTGTTGAAATTCGACATAACCTTATCATGTGAAAATTGTGTCTATCTATCTCTCTTCATAAACATTATGAATTTTGATTGAGATAGACATAAATTTATAAACAATGGAGATAGACACAAATTTTTCACATGATCTTCTCATGTGAAAATCTCACATGAGAGGATGCATTCCCATTTTACTCTGCATGACTACAGAAAAAGAAAATTGAAAACATTTCTGAACATCAAGATTGAAAAGGCCATCCAGTAGTGTCATTAAACAAATGGAACTATCAAAATAACATCTTGAGTCAACCCATAAAGCCATAACGTCAAAGATTCATAAAGAATCCTGAGTTCAATTCAGTGTGCATATGTCTGTAGTCATCTTTATTAATAAGTTGTCTGGAACAGAGTATCAAGCAGTAAATAATTCTAAGTCAACATGTCAATATTTGGATCAAGTCACGGGTAAGCAGTGTTGCAATGTTGGCTTTTGGCTAATCAGGTAGGCTTATTATGCTTACAGTTCTTATCAGAGGTAATGTCAACTGAGTAAGATTGAGGGAATCCCAAACAGGAATCATCCATGTGACAATGTAAGTGTCCCGCAAATTTTTCCAGTGATAAATAAAAAAAGTAGTATCTTTCTAAAGAGATGAGAGGAAATGAAATCCTTCCTTTTCAGACAAGAAAAAGTCTACAATATAATTTTGGCAGAATAGATCATGACTCATGAGCATTGGATGAAGACTGACCTTTACAGAATTGGGCACCAGACCTTTGTATAATGCCCCAAATCCCTCATGCCGAACAGTTTTCCTAAATGCATCAACCATTCCAGTGTATTCAAGCGGGACTTTGCCTCTTCCATCACCAGTTAGAACAGAAGCAGCATGGTTCCAACCGACCATCTGCATTCTTCGACGAATGACATCAAGAGGGTAAGCAACAGTTTGTCCAATGGTTCCAGCAACAGCCCCACAAGCCAGGCGTGTTGTCACACTCAACTCAGAATCTTGAACTAGACCAAATGGTCTGGATTTAATTAACCAATCTTTTAGAGACTCATAGACAGCAAAGTTGAGACCTACATAAGGAATCTGGGGAAGCGAGAGAGAGGGAGAAAGAAAATATCAATTCTAACAAAACTGTCCAAAAATATAGCTTGCTTCTATGCGAAATTATAATATAATATAATACAATTATGAAGCATGCAGAGAACATTGCAGGAAAACAACCTTTCCTATGATAATATCTCTATAAATTTAATTGTGCTAACATCAGGTGTGACCTGACTGGTAGATTTTATTCCAATTTTTGTTCCAAACTATTTGCTACTTTTAAAAGTAATGCAACAATAGATAGAAAAATAAAAATCTACCTACATCTACTAAAAAATGGGATCAGCAACAATTATCAGAATTCATTATGAAGCATGTTGAGAAAACTGTAAAATACTAACCCTTCATGAAGAGAAAATTAGTTTGCCATTTTTGGACCTTTAGTGAATCATGCAATATACCTTCCCTTGTATGAATCTATGAGGCACTATCTAATTGAATACCTTAATGTTGCTCCTAACCATCTTTCTGCCCAATGGTAATGCATGACTAAATGAATAGATATATCTACCAACAGATCCTATCATAAACGATCATGACTAAAAGCAGAAAACCTAGTTGCACACTCTCCTTAATCCTACACCCATAAGCAATGCAAAAAAGGACTGACTTTAAATAGCAAAGAGCCAAATATTGTTAGAAGTTTAAGCAATACAGTTTTAAAAATAATTTAATAAGTTGGAAAAGGGCTCAACCCACTTAAGCCATTTATTAATAGTTTATTTAACAGTTATTTTTTTAAAAAAATAAACAAGTTCAAGCATGTAATTAAAGAAGGAATATAAGATGCATAGAACTATACTTCCAAGCAATCTTAGCAGTTCAGTTTTTTATTTCAGATTTTTTTCTCATACTCAGGGATCAAGTTCTCTCCCTCCTCAACTGCAGGTTCTATGTTGCTTTTAAATGCGGTAAGAACTTCCCATGAAGATTGTAATTGAAGCATATTCACAATTGTTATAGTACAGATCAGTCTTTAAGATCATGATCAGAATTATCATCTTCATGAAGAGATGAGATATTCTGGAAATTTTACTTACAACTCCGATTACAGATGGAAGCCAACCCTTATATAAAGCACGTGGACCTTCTTCCCTAAGAACAGTAGACAAAGCATGGAACATTCCTCTGTACTGATAAGGGGATTTCTCGGTCTGCAAATACAAGGTGAAGAATTTTCTGTCAAACATTAAGACCACAAAAAACATGGACACAATTGACATAATTTTTTCTTCAATTAATTTTAAATCTACCATTCTAACCCACAACAAGCAAAGCAAGCATTTGGCAAAAATAAAAAATGAAAGAAAAAGTACCTGTACAGTTATCCTGCCTCGAACCATATCCATCGGGTATGTTGCAGACATAGCAATTATTCCAGCACATGCTCCAGCTCCAAGACGTAAAAGAGGAGTCAGCTGAGCATCCTCTGCAGAAAGCAGAAAAGAACATACTTATACAACCAGAAGGGTTTTAATACTAACAAAGATTTTGATAATTCAAAAAGGTGATGCAGTTCATTTCAGCCAGTGTTGCCATGAGTGGCTGAGTTATTAAAAGAGATAATTTTTCAGTTGATGAAAAGTTAAGCACTGAATTGTAGTGTTTGAAAAGATTTTCATTCAAGTGCTGAATGTGGTATTAAAGGAGACTATTGGCATTTAATAAAATAATTGTGGTTATACTAAAGCAAACTAATGTTAAAGGTTAATGACATGTATTGAAGAAACACCACTAAATCATTTTTGTTTAAAAATATTCACTTTCAGCACTGAATTGAGTATTCAAGCAGGCCCTTAGACTCCAAACAGCTGGAGCATTTACAATGCATGAGTAATTAAATGGTTGCCATACCCATGCTGGGTACATATCTGGTACTGGTTGGCTACATACCCAATACTTTTTTTTCCCTTTTCAAATTTTGCTATCAAATACGGGTACATCTTGGTCAAGCATTGTATTAAGTTGCTACCATTCAAATACGAACCGAGCTTGTACAACACCATGTTTTCCTACAAAGTTGTTTTGTTTGCCAATAAATGAAACAAACTACTATTTCATCCATTCAAATCCTGTGGAGACTTGAGCCCTCTTTAGGTATTTTTACTTATTTGATATATTGTATGAATTTTTGCTTAACACTTGAGTTAGAAAACTATGAACATTGTATTTATCGTATGATTTAATTACTTTATTGTTTATGTTTTTAGTTTTCTATGATATATCTTCTTATACCAGTATCTTTACAGGTATTAGTACTTGTACCCCTATCCATGCAACCTTGGGTGGCATAAATTAAGACCTAGAAAATCTAAATTGTTAGAAGGGATTCATAATCCTAATCATATGCTGCCTCACTAATCACACCTTCTGGGTGTGATTTATGAGGAGACAAAGCCTTAACTCTTAACCCAATTACATAATTTACTAGTCCATATGTTAGAGGAGGAATCTCATAATATATGGCTGGAATAGAAGTACAGGAATAATAAACCAAAGATGAAGAAATTTCCCAAAAGCAGAGCTTCCTGGTCCAATTCATCAATTGTCAATCTAATCTAAACTTGCCCTTGCTCTACTCAAAAAAATTATCCAAGCTAACACATTATCCACAAGAAAAAAATGGTAACCATGAACATACCATTTCCAGTTTGCTGCTGATACAGATACAGTATACCCCTGCCAAAATAGAGAATGGTCAGAAAAAACAGGAGAGACAGTTAAAAACAATGCACTGAAGTAATCGAAAAAGGTTAGCCACCAGAGCAAAAGTATTTAAATAAAACTGTGCTGTAAAAGAAAAATGTTAAAAGAGGATTGCAGAAGACAAGTTGTCATCACTATAAGCTGATTAGTATAATATTGCATAATCCTAAAGAGAAAAGCAACCATTGCGTTGTTTTATATCTAAAGCAAAACTTACTTTGAAGCTTGCTCATAACTGAAGAACTTCACAGCAGAATTAGGGACAATTCGAGCACAATTCGTACCATTCCCTTTAAACAGTCCACGGAAACCTTCAGTTCTCCATATATATTTTAGGCCTTGTATTGTTCCATTGTATTTTATGTTATGGGGATTCTGGACCTGGTATGGCAAGATCCAGAGATCATGTCATATGTAGAAATCAGGATACATCCACACAAGCATGCAGTAGATTTTATGTCACAGCATACACAAGCAAGAAGAAACAGTAACTAAATGTAGACCTAAACAACTAAACAAACTAACCTGTAGCAAAATTTTCAACCGTTCCAGTGGAGCAACTGCTGTTCGTGATCTGCATAGATACAAAATATTTTGGTTTGGTTAGAATTCAACATGACACGAAAAAACAGATTTCAGAATTATCAGTAAGAAATAGTTTCCATTAAAATTGGATTATAGGATGTTGTATTTGTAATTATCTCTCAGCTAACTGAGACCAAAATGAAATTCAAAGTATATTCTTTTATCAGCAGGAAATGCAACATTAGGAAGGCAATTTACCATCAAGATATTAAATGGAGATTTTCTAGTGACTTTTACAATAACTGACAATCTAGCTCCAGAGCCCAAAATTCGGTGTGGTTCTTCACAAGTGATCCAATCCAAGTAAAGGGGATAGTATAAAAAAGACCAGACAGACCAAGCAGCTTCCTAAATTAATAGCAGCATTTATATTTAACAGATCATGTACAGATGTACTCACACAGTCGCACTACTACATCAAATACAAAAGCCAGATTAATCATTTCCCACATTAACCAGTCTATGAAATTAACTCCCCCGAAACAAGTTTTTATAAAGGCCAGATGCTGAAATCTTTATAGTTCCCTGACAATGAAAACATTCAAGTTCCAACACTTCCATTATCCATAAAAAATTAACACTTTGCCTCGTGAACCAGTGGAACATCAAAATCAAACCACAAATAATTCCAATCAATCATTTACATTACATATGAACTTTTTTATCAATAGGTTCAGAATTAAAAATTAAAAATTTAATTGTAAAAGAGAAATAAATAGGAAATGAGAAACGGAACTGACACTCCTCCGGCGACTCCACCAGCAACGAGGGACTTGCAGATGCTGGCGAGGGCATAGTTGGGAGCTTTGACGACGCCTTCTCTGGCGAGCTTCGCTTCCTCTGCCAAATTGACGATCTTCGTGACAGCGGATTCGCCGGTCTTCACATCCTCCGAAGCCATATATATAAAGCTATAAACCCTGACCTAACCTAACCTGACCTGACCTTTCTCGAAGAAAAAAGAGTGTTATATAGGTCGTCGGAGATTGAGAGATCTCGAACTCTCCGGCAAAGTAACGGCGAATTCCTCCGGCGATTAGGGCAGCGAAGCGATCATTTCTCTCTCACTCACTATGAAAGCGGCAAAGTGGTGGCTGCGGAAGCTTATAGAGAGAGTGAGCTCAAGCTCAAGGAAACAACGACTAACTACTACGAGCGCAGAGTGACGCCGTTTGGCTATTGCATGCCTCTAAAAAAACATTTTAAAAATTTAATTTTTTTATGTGAATTATATATTTAGAAATCAAAGCTAATAATTGAATTAAGGATAAAATTTAAGTAAAATTCATTATATTATTGTGATGTTTTTAATAAGATTATAATATCTTTAATATTTTTATATTTTATTTATGATCTATTATAAAATAATATCACAACCACTTATGTTTTAGACGTGGAAAGAAAGTGGGAGAAAAAATTAGATAAAAATATGAAGAAAAGATTAAAAAAATATAATAATTTCTTCGTTTATTTTATTGGATGAAAAAGTCAGAAAATGAATAATTAATAAAAAATGAAAAAATTATTTAAATTCCATATTAGATGAGAAAGATATAATAAGTGAATAAATTAAAAATAGTGAAATTATCTTCTAAAAATTCAAATTTTCTCCCTACTTAATAAATAATTTTGATAAGTTTCGCACCAATATTTTTTTCTAAATATTTTTTCTCTACAATTAAATGAAAGATTTTTTTTTCATTTTTTCTCCACTCAACTTTCAGAAACTATCAATTCCCCCTTAAATTAATTACTTGTTAAGCAATCGTTTACATTTTACCTACTTCTATTAAAATTAAAACGTCTATATCCCTTTCAAGTACAACTTACAAAAAAATTGACTGATTTTGTTTTCATTAGCGTGGCATCAATGAATTATTGCTGCTAAATTATAAGGAATTACTGTTAAAATAAGAATGCTTGCATATAAAAAAATAGAAAAATGGTTTATTCATAAAGTATATAATTAAGAATAAGATAATTAAAATATTTAAACTAGTTAGTTTTTTTCAGTTTGGCTTGTGACACTTTATTAATCAAGCACACATATAGTGCAGGACACTATCAACTATACCAAGAGGTCCAAGAATGGTAAGGTGTCAGTGGATGATTGATTAGTGCAGCATCGCACGGTCCACAAATTGAAAGAACGAAGAGCAGAGAATCAGAGAAAGATGGTACTATTCTTTTGCCAATTCTTCTGTTGCCAATGCCACCCAAGCCTCGATCTGCACGATGGAAACCTAGAAAGATTTGACGGCGTTATGTTGTGGTGGCTCGTAGGTGTACGACCCATGTTGGCTAAAAAAACTACCAAAAATTGCGCATGACTCATCACTCGTACCACTCAATCATATTAATTCCTCACTAGGATTTTTATTTATATTATAAGAACTTTTTAACTACTCCACAAATTAAGAAAGTTGGTTAATTTAGTTTATTGTAATAAATTTGTCATGAATGTGTATCATATTTACTAAACTATCATTGAATTTATTGAGACCCATTATCTTTCTCTTTCTATTTAATTACTCAATTGTGTCATACTCTCTCTACTAATTAATTACTCACCTACCTCCACTAATGGGTATTTTTATCAAATAATAATTAATATATGAGAAAATCTGAAAAAAGTTCTTATAAAAAGGACCAAGGCCAACCTTCAAAAATGTTTTTATAAATAGGACTGGAGGGAGTACTAACTAGTCGTGTACTCGTGCCATGCACGGAACATTTTGTCGTATCAGACATACAATAATAATTTGACAAAAAAACATATAATAATTATTTAATAAATTAAATTATAATATATGAAAGTTAAAAATTACATATTAACGTGGATGATTAATTTTCTCTATTCATCTTTTATTCTTATCTCTGCCTCAATTTTTCATTTGCACAATATATTCTAACAAACTCAAACTACTTCCTTTTCTCTTTATTCCACCCCAACATGTAAATTTTTTTATATTGTCCATGTATATCCGTTAAATCCTATTTTAAAATATATTTATAAAAAAAGTAAAAAACTATCGTAACTTTTAAAATTATTTTAATTTATTGATTACATAATATTTTCCAAAAAAAAATGATTATCTATATTCTAAAAGTTTTAGAAGTACATTTTTGAAAAATAAACTATTATTCTTTTTTGTAGTTTGTCAAAGAATTTTGTATATATTACATTTTTAATGGGATAATTAACTTTTTTTAAAAGTTGATAACTATTTATCCTATAATTGCTCCCCTTAACCCATTTATGTAATTGAAAATATGTCCGACCACCCTTTTCAATCATACTATCTACAGACTCTTTTTTCATAGAAGTCATATTTAATTTTTTTTGCACATATCCATGAAATTGACCAATTTTTGAAACTTTCACTCTCATACCCCCTTTCATACCGAACGGATTTTTCTCCAAAGAGATTCACTTATGATTAATATTCACCATTCTCATTTATCAAATACCTAATGTTAAATTAAATGATTACATCTTTTATTCCTAACACACTCTTATATCTTATAGTCTTTTATATTTTTTTATTTATTTGAAAAGATTTTATTTTATTTTATTTGATATCTGATCTATAATAAAAAATCATACAATACAATATATAACCTGTTATCTCTAAATGTCCCGTGTATAGGATAAAACTTTAAGATTCTTGGAATTGCTTTCAAATGTAACGTTCATTATTTTATTTTAAGGTTTAAATTCAAATAGACTGAACTATAATATTTCTTGTCAACTTATATATGCCCGCATTTGGCAATACAACTGAATAGAACTAAATTTTTATGGGTTATAGGCATTGCTCAGTTCATCAGCCACTTAAAAACTTTGCTAGCTAGTTTTAACCATAGACAAATCAAATTTTAATTTTTCTATCAAGTGAAATTTTACAAAACAACTAAGTTGTTGCAACACATACAAAGACAAGTCACCAATTAAAGAAATTCTACAACATTTTCAATCTTTCATTTATCATTGTCAACAATAAAATAAAATAAAAAAACAAAACTCAAAAACCAAATGAAGATGGTTATAACCAATCACAATTTATTTTTTTTTCAAATATTTAATTGGGACTTTGACATTTGCAAAGCATGAAAACTAAGAAACGTTGTTCTTTAATCCTAGGTCACAAAGACCCTTTTAACAAAATTAGGAAACCCACAAAAAAATATTAATTAAATAATTATTATAATTACTATTAATGTAATTATAAAATATTTTTTAATATGATTTTAAATTTCATAGTATATTTTTATCTATCTTATAAATCTTTTTTTAATATATTTAAACTATTAAAATAACCTTTAATACTGATATTTAATATTTTGATTTAATAATTTACTATAATTATTATAACAAAAATTATAATTTTTTAAAGTGTTTGGGCATGTACCAATTTTTGTATTACATTTTTAATTTTTTGAAATGATTTTATAAATTATTTTAAAATGTTATAAATTTTGTATTATATTTTTATTTATGTTATAAACTTTTTTTAATATTGATTGTTAAAATTGGCTTTAATATTGATGTTTGATATAATAAATGTAACTATAATTAAATAACTAATACAACTACTGTTATTATAATTATTAAATAATTTTAAGTGTTTGAGCATGTTTCAAATTTCATTCAATATAATATATAATTTGTTATCTCTAAATGCCTCATGTATAGGATAAAGCTTTAAGATTATTGGAATTGCTTTCATACATAACGTTCATTATTTTATTTTAAGGTTTAAATTCAAATAGACTGAACTATAATATTTCTTTCTAAACACCAATAATTTTCTTGCCAACTTATATATTGTAACATCCTAGATTTTATTAGGATAAATATTAATTGAATTAAACAGATTAATTAATTAAATAATTAATTTATTGGGAAATAAATAATAGGGTTATTATTATTATTAGTTTTATTTCGTAAAGATAGTTTTATTGGAAAATAAAATAAAGGGGGTGAGAATGGGCCCAAGCCCAATTAGTTATTCTGTAAGGAGGGGTAACAGAGCACCCTAATCCTTATTCGTATCATTCGTCAGTAAGCGAAAGGCTAAGGAGGGGAGAACCTGAGTCTCAAGAGAGAGCTGCTGAGGAGTGAAAGTCAAGATCCAAGAAAGGACTTCATCGCTGTGATCAAAGCTTCGCTTAAGGTACGGTGGGGGAGAAGGTATTGCCTGTATATGCATGTAGGGATATTGGGTAGTGAGGGCAACCATAAGACCCTCTAAAGACTCTAAATTCGTATGGATGTATGTGTAAATAGGAATGAATGATATAATCTGTTGATTGATGATTGATTGTATGTAAATTGATGAGTATTGGATGAGATTAATGATGTTATTGATAATAATGAAAGATGGATGATTAGGGATTGAGAAATTGAGGATTTTGATGAATTGATGGTAAAATCTGTAATTGATTGATGATTTACTGTGTATTGGATGATATTAATGAGCATGGATGATGTTTAGACGAAAAAGATTGATTAGGGATTGATTGTATGAGATTAGAGATGTTTGAAATCGTGAAATCTGCGATCTGCGTCGCGGGTAATCGATTATCAGGTGTGGTAATCGATTACCAGAGTGTCTGGGCAACCCAGAACTACCTTTTGATGGCTGGTAATCGATTACAGAGGTGCTGTAATCGATTACCAGAGAGTCTGTCTGTGAGTAATCGATTACAAGGGTGCTGTAATTGATTACCAGAGAGCTTTTCTGTGGGTAATCGATTACCAGAGGTTGGTAATCGATTACCAGAGTGGATTTTGAGATCCTGAGTGTTTGATATTGATGATTAATGATGTTTAATGATGTTTGTGATGATTATGACGATGTATAATGATGATGATTGATGTTAATAGTGTTTATCACTTATAATGATGTTTGATGATGAGCATATTGATGCATGATGATGGTGACAAGTGTTTATCACTTATAATGATGTTTGATGATGAGTGTATTGATGCATGATGATGGTGACAAGTGTGTATCACTTATAATGATGTTTGATGATGAGTGTATTGATGCATGATGATGGTGACAAGTGTTTATCACTTATAATGATGTTTGATGAGGAGTGTATTGATGCATGATGATGATGATGATGATGTCGGTGTATATCACCTTATTATGATGATGTTTAATGATGAGTATATTGATGTATGATGATGTTGATGATAACGATGTTGGTGTATATCACCTTTTTGACGATGATGTTGATGATAACGATGTTGGTGTATATCACCTTTTTGACGATGATGTTGATGATAACGATGTTGGTGTATATCACCTTTTTTACGATGATGTTGATGATATTGATGATGGTGTATATCAACTTTTTTATGACGATGTTACCTAAGTTGTGCGGGCCCATAGAGGGGGTACAACTTAGGAGAGATGCTTTGTGCATATGTGATGTTACTTGAGTTGTGCGGGCCCATAGAGGGGGTACAACTTAAGAGAGATGCCTTGTGCATGTGTGATGAGACCTGAATTGTGCGGGCCTATAGAGGGGGTACAACTCAGGGGATCAAGATGGGGCGTTCGATGCACGGGCCCATAGAGGGGGTGCAACCTAGGAGTGATTGTACGGGCCCATAGAGGGGGTACAACCTAGGGTCGAATATCGTTGTGCAGGCCCATAGAGGGGGTACAACCTATCGGATAGTGTATGGTAACACCGATAGACTGTCTTGGTACTAACTAGAGTGACTGACGAGGCGCACCCATTGTGTGGAGTTCTGAGTCAGGATCTTTGGGCAGACGATGATAGATGAATGATGTAATGATGATAATGAATATGATGATAGATGAATGATGATAATGAACATGATGATAGATGCATGATGTATGATGATAATGAGTATGATGCTATATGCATGATGTAATGATGAGAATGACTATGATGATAGATGAATGATGCATGATGATAATGAGTGTGATGTTATATAAATGATGTTATAATGTTAGTGAATATGATGATATATGAAAGATGCTATGATGATGAGTTTGGGCTAATGTTTGACATATCTACATGTCGATATAGATGATCAATTATATGTTGAGTTTTAGATGAATGTTATTATTGGTGATTGATGTATTGATGACATGATGTAATGATGTTGTGGGTGAGGACGGGTATTCTCTATGTGTATGTATATGTAGTATTCTTTTTCCTCACTGTATTCTGTGGATATATTTTACAGGTGTTGATGAGGACACGACTGGTGTCGATTATGATTAAAAGGGTATGCTCTGATAGATGTGACATCAGGGTGTATTTGGGAGTTTATCATGTTTCTAGACTAGGAGTATGTTTATGAACCTTTTGGGATGCCTTGTATGGCAGTAGGTTATTAATGGTTTTATGTATTGGTGATTCCGCTGCTTTATATTTGACTTATATCTGAGAGTTTAATTTCTTTTAATAAAGTCATTTTCGAACTATGAGATTTAATAAGAACGATTGTGAACTTTTTTTACCTATCGTGGGGCTTTCCCCTTTTCTAAGCTTCGATTTCTTAAACATATAGGAGTATGGGATAGAAGGGTGTCACATATATGCCCGCATTTGGCAATACAATTGAATAAAACTAAATTTTTATGGGTTATAGGCATTGCTCAGTTCATCAGCCACTTAAAAACTTTGCTAGCTAGTTTTACCTATAGACAAATCAAATTTTAATTTTCCTATCAAGTGAAATTTTACAAAACAATTAAGTTGTTGCACACATACAAAGATAAGTCACCAATTAAAGAAATTTTGCAACATTTTCAATCTTTCATTTATCATTGTCAACAATAAAATAAAAAAAACTCAAAAACCAAATGAAGATGGTTATAACCAATCACAATTTAATTTTTTTTCAAATATTTAATTGGGACTTTGACATTTACAAAACATGAAAACTAAGAAAAGTTGTTCTTAATCTTAGGTCACAAAGACCCTTTAAACAAAATAGGAAACTCACAGAAAAATATTAATTAAATAATTATTATAATTACTATTAACGTAATTATAAAATAATTTTTAATATGATTTTAAATTTCATAATATATTTTTATCTATTTTATAAACCTCTTTTTAATATATTTAAACTATTAAAATGACCTTTAATACTGATATTTATTATTTTGATATAATAATTTACTATAATTATTATAACAAAAATTGTATTTTTTTAAAGTTTTTGCCTTTTTGGGCATGTATCAATTTTCGTATTACATTTTTAATTTTTTTGAAATGATTTTATAAATTATTTTAAAATGTTATAAATTGTGTATTATATTTTTATTTATGCTATAAACATTTTTATTTAATATTGATTGTTAAAATTGTCTTTAATATTGATGTTTGATATAATAAAGGTAACTATAATTAATACAATTACTGTTATTATAATTATTAGATCATTTTTATGTGTCTTTTTTTGGTTTAACCACAGGTATCCTCCGCGAGAGGCAATCCTGTTCGAGCCAGGAACATCCAGATCATGGTGGGGCTAACTCTCCCAGCGAGGATTGGGGCTAACTCTCCCTGCGGGGATTTTTTCCATCCACAAGACTCGAACTTGAGACCTTGCTTAAGGGGAATAGAGCATGTACCACTTGAACCAACCCCCGTTGGTTAAATCATTTTTAAGTGTCTGAGCATGTTTCAAATTTTATATTTTTTTAAATAATATTTTATCTTTTTGAAATTATTTTATTATATTTTGATTTTCGTATTATGTTTTTATTTATGTTATAAACCTTTTATTTTTAATAATAAAATTGTTAAAATGAGTTTTAAATAATATCGATTTTTTTATATACAAATAAATATAACTAAATATTTTATTATGTTTTAAATTTCGTATTATGTTTTTATTTATGTTATAAACTTTTTTTTAATATTGAAATTGTTAAAATGGGTTTTAAATAATATTGATTTTTTTATATAAAAATAACTATAACTAAATAGTTACTATAATTACTGCCAATATAATTATAAATTAGTTTTTTAAGTGTTTGAAAATGTTTTAAATTTCTTATTATTTTTTAAATTATTAGATATGCGTTTTTTTGTTACAATTATTAGATATGCTTTAAATTATCACTATTTATATTTCATATTATCATAATTTTTTATTGTTATAGTGATATTTACTTTAATATAATTACTATAGTTAATTAATGGTGATGCATAGTATTAATTATTTAAAATGTCAAATATACTTTCTATTTTTAGAAGTTTTCCTTAAAGAAATTTATTATTATGCTCTCACTTTAGATTTCATTGACCACTTGCACTGCCTTACTTTTATATATATAAAGATTAGAGCATCTTCTCCAATGGAGATGGTACCTAAGTTTATTAAGGTGCTTATAAAATTAATTACATCATTGGAGTCGGTGTATATATAACCATCCAATTTTTATATAAGTGGTTCTTAAATAAAGTGTGAACATTTATGAAGTCTATTTAGTTGAATTCATAAAAATATTAGATTGAAGAAAATAGATATTTAAGCTATAAAAAGTAAGAATGAGTTATGAAAAGTATGAATGAATAATGTATACGGATAGATCTATTTAAGATTTATGAATAAAAAAAAACGGAGATCATTTTATTAAAGATAACGATAATTTTGTAATTATTTGTACATAATTTATATTTTTTATTATAATTCACCATTCTCATATTTTTTATAATAAAATACTTTTTTCAAAAAAAAATGCGGCAATTTATATATAAAAGACAATGATTTTTCATGAACATAAATGTTAATTAAATTATCACCCCCGGTAAATTTTGGTAGATACTTAAGATTTTTTTAACTCCATGAATTGGTCCCAACATAGCCTTGATATTCAAGACATTAGTTTTCACTCATCATCATGTAACTCAAGAGAAAGAAAAGTGCTTATTAATTATATGAAAGATATGATTTTCTCCTTCCTAAAATATCTTATATCAAACCATTTTTCATTCTGCACAAATACGAACCCCTTCTCAACTCAATTTGTGTAGTTTAACCCTTTCTTATGGTGGAAAGTGTAAAACACGTTCAAAACATCCTTCTAGGTGTTTTTTAGGTATATGGTTTGACTTGTTTGAAAATTTCACTTGACCTCTTAGTTGTTTAAAAGTTTTGGTACTCCTTGATCTTATATCTTCCCTGTTGCTTGCTGGATGTCGTGGAAGGATAGGAATGATCTCATTTTCAACAGTAGGACAGATCTGCCTGGAAATTTATTTTTCCACATTATAAGCTATTCTCGCAGAATCATCTCTTCAATTGTTGCTCCTTGCCCAATTTCCCAACATATATACAAAAATGAAGTCATTGTTAGCTGATCTCGGCCTCCTCAGGATTTTCATAAGCTTAATGTTGATGGGTCAGTTTTGAAGTCAACTCATCTAGCTAGCTGTGATGGCCTTGTAAGGAATGCGGATGAGGATTTCATTGGTGGTTTCAAGTGTAACATTGGAGTTTGTTCTACTGTTAAAGCGGAGCCGTGGGTAAATTTTTATGGTCTGAAGCTGGCTGTAAATAAGAACATCCAGAATCTTATCATTAACACAGATTCTAAAGTGACTACCCAACTCATCAGTGGCAGTTGCAAGAGCTCACACCATTGCTTTGATATTATTCGGAGTATTAAGAAACTATTAGAAGATATAACCCCTCCTTCCTTATAAACCATGTGTTTAGAGAGTCAAATAAAGTTGTTGACCACTTAGCTAATTTGGGTCATGAGATGCCTCTTGGAATTGAATTCCTATCCCCCTCACTCTTTATTAGCTATCCTATGTGAGGATATTAGGGGTGTTAGTTTTCCTAGAGTTGCTAGGATTTGTTAGTTTTTTTCTATGTTTAGCCCTTTGGCCACGATGTTTATAAAAAAAAGTTTATTTCATATTTTGACTTTAATAAATAGGTTAATAAACTTATTTTTAAATTGGCTAATATATATTTTTTTAATAATATAAATAGGTCACTTATATAGATATTTAAATAGGCCAAAAATATTATTTTTAAAAAGACCAATGAGAGAACTTAAAAGTTATATATTATTATATATTTATATTTTTATTAGAAAATATTATCGATAAATTAGTGGGTCGACCAAGTCTAATAAACTTTTTTAAAAGCTCAAACCTAACATTTTTATTAAACAAATTAAATTAAATTAGGTCTTAAATAATTCATACGATTGACCCTTTACAACTGAACTAACTTTATTTTTTTAGAACCTAACCGACTAACAATTCATAGAAAGGGATCCACATTTAGGATGAGCGAGCTTGGGTTGAAACTCTTTTTTTTCAATAACTTCACGAGAGTTGCTTTTATAACCCCTCCTTTTGCTATTCACACCCCCATCTCATACCCCATAGTGAATAGGTAATATGGGAAATGGGGTATGGGATGGGGTGCGAATAGCAGAAAGGGGTTCTAAAAGCAACTCCCTAACTTCGTGTGAAAGTGAAAGAAAGCCCAACACTTAAGAGCATATAGATAGATAGATCACATGTTGCTTTTTTCGACCAAAGAAAAAAGATCACAGGTTGCTTTTAACCAAAAAAATCACAGACCTTTTTGTTTACCTCCCGAATAGAAACCGGTGAGGGACCCACTCGCACCCACTCTTCTTTTCTTTTAAAACTTAAAAAAAAAAAAGGAAAGTTCCCGAGACCCACTCGCACCCACTCTTCTTTTCTTTTAAAACTTAAAAAAAAAAAAGGAAAGTTCCCGATTTGGATCGGTTTTGAGGTAAAAAAATTATCTTATCAAATTCAATTTTGATATTTTCTCAAATTTGATCTAATCATCATTTTATCAAAATGGATCGGTTTTATAATTTTATTGTCTGATCGGTTTTGATATTTTCTCAAATTCGATTCAATTTAAATTTGATTTGATTGAGTCGGTTTTCAGTTTTTTAAATAAACAATAAATATTAGATGAAATTATGAAAAAGATAGCAAACATTTTTTATCGGAACTTAATTATATTTATTAAAATAGATATAAAATTATATAAAAAGAAGGTCATGAGACATGAAAACTAATCTAAAACTAGTTTTAAATTGATATACTTATAGAAATATTAACATGATATTAGATAATAAAATCATAAAAAATATATTAGTATAAGTAATTTTATAAATATGTATTTATACAAGTATAAATACATGATTATTTTATAAGTAATAATATACGTATATATATATATAAGTTCAGTTTAGATTGAATTTGATCGATTTTTAACATATAATCCGAAAACCATTATAATCCAATAAAAAAATTTCAATTTGTGCGGTTTGTGATTTTTTGGATTATACAGTTTGCATTAGATTGAATATGAACATGCCTAAAAATAAATATATTTTACTGACCCGGTAGTGTTGGGCTTGGGCATCTTGGCATTCAAACTTCAAAGGGCGTTTGCTTTTTCCACCTATTTTTGCTATTCCCACCCGTTGTTTTTTCAAAAAAAACAAATTCCTAATCATCTCCACCCCTTCACCACACCCCACCCCACCCATCGCAGCCCCCTCCTCACTCCCCTCTTCTCTCACTTAATGTCTGTGAGCCATTTTTTTAAAAAATATGGCTTCTTTCCTTTTATATTTATTTGTATCATTTTATCGTCTTGCACTAAATAACATTTTTAAGTATAAAAACATAAGTTTTATTTTAAAAGAGAGAATCAACATTAATTTTAAAGCTAGTTTAGATCATTATACATAAAAAGTGTTATCATCTATTTAATTTTTTTTCATTTTACATTGGTGTAAAAATTTAAGTAAACAATTTACAATATATATATATATATATATATATATATATATATATAACTAGAAATATTCAGTCTTTGTGAAGTGTTTAACATAAATAAATGTCTAACACAACTAAGATATGATATGATTGCTATTTTGAAGTAATTCGCTTTTTAACCAATTGCCATACCAACTAATTGTATGTAAAGGGACTATTAGGGTCTATTTACTTTCAGAAAAATATTTTATATATATTTTCATTTCCTGTTTTTTAATTTAATTATAAATAATATTAAACTTATTCTTTTTCATTTTGTTTATGTTTGAGAGTTTTGTATATAAAACATAAAAGTTAATACAAAGTCGTTTACCTTATTTAACAATACTTTGAAAACAGGATATAACCTTATTTTTAGTTATGAGAGGGTAACTATTAAATAAAAGTTCAAATTGGAATGAAAGAATATAGGCACACATAAACATACTTACACACACGGGGCATTTTATGAATTAAAAATTTGTTTGGTTACACTGGATGACCTGAATCAATTTTGAAACGTGCTTTTGATGGATTAGTTATCTAATAGTAGATATATTTACTTATCAATTATACATCAAGTGTACGTCAAACCTCTACGGTTACACAATAATTAATAATTTTTTAAAATGAAAAATTAATCTATTTAACCATTAAATCGTGTGACATTATTTTTACGATTATGTATATAAAGTTTTATTTTTATTTATGTATATATAAATTTATACATTTGATTTACTTCATAAAAACTTAATTTAATGGTTAGTTTAATTGATTTCATATTTTATAAAAAAAATAAATTTAATAAGTATGAAAGTTTGATTATATATATATCACTTTTAGCAAAGAATATGCGATATTGTATAATGAAGTTGGAACATACAATTTTATATATACTATATACGGTTAAATATGTTTTTAATACATGTAATATAACCCGAATTTGGTTTTAGTTTATAGATAGAGTTTAAAATCGTTGGTTTTGGTCCCTTGTATTCCAAAATCACGTATGTTGAGTCTCTCTCTTTAACATCATTAATTTTGATGCTGATATAACAAGTAAATTTATGTGCCACCTTGTTTAGTCATCGTCAATGAAAATACTTTAGCATTTGAATAACACCACAACTTATCTGGTCATATTTCATTTAGGGTTTTATTAAATGTAATAATTATTAATTTAAAATAAAAATTTCAAAATTGTAAAAACCAACCTTAGTATGTGTCTACTAATTGCCAAATTATTTCATTAAAGGTGACTGGAAAAGTTGATACCGAAATAATTCGTTTGTCGCATCAACATTAAAGTTAACAGTGTTAAGTGGAGAGACAAAATTTATGTGATTTCATAACATAAAAAACTCAAACCAATAATTTTAAACTTTAGAGACTAAAATAAAATTTAAATTATAATTTATAAAAAAAAACACATTTAACCCTTAGTTATATAAACTCTCACTATTAATTGAATGTGGCTTCATGATATGGCCATAGTTCAAAAATGTTTTGAGTGGGATAAGGATTTTGATGGACATCATAGAATTTCTATAATAACTACTTGATTAAAAATTAAGTAAGGGATAAAAATTAACACTAAACTAAGCTAAAATCTAAAAGACACACACTATGTTTTTTTACTCAAAGATTTATTAAGAAAATACAAAAGATATTCTAACCTTTATAAAAATCAATCAATCAATCTCAGGTCCTTGTCATAAAACCACCTAACCAAAAACTTATCGATCTAAAAACATGCAATTACTTTTAATATATATATATATATATATATAGGCGAGTCAATAATGTTGTAAATGCATTATAACAAAAGTTTCTAATAGATTATGATAATAAAGGAAAGAGGAGACGAGAAGGACTTGTGCGGCTGTGCCTAATATTGAATGAGATGTCTTTCCATGGTGTTCCCAGAAAGCGACGCATGCATATCGGAATTAATTTGGAATTTTGGCACACACATGCCAGAGGGCTAGTAGGAGTAGGACTGTTACTTTCATAATCATGTATCATCTTATCAAAATAACAAAAATTTAAAGTTTTTCCGGCCAAAAACCTTTCTATACTTGGTATATTTCCGTGTACGAAATTTTAGGGCTAGTTTATTTGTGTTTAAAAAATGACACTTTTTTAAATTATTTAAAAAATTATTTTATTTTAGAGATTCTTGTATAATTAAAAATAAAAAAAAATAAATTTATCTTTGGCTACAATCATAAAAAAGCACTTTGTTTGTCACAATAAATATTTTTACATTGTTAAATAAATGTTTTCATATTGTTAAAAAAAATTTTCTCTCTTCTATTTTAACTGTTTTTTTAAGAAGCAACTCTAAGTTGCTTATTAAAAAAACAGAAAACTGATTATTTTCTGATTTTGCTTCTTGAAAAAAGTTTAGAGAAACATCTTAAAAAAACTTATAAATGATTTTTTTTAAAAAAGTGATTATTTTAAGAGATAATTTTAAACAAACGGACTCTTAGTTTGAATTTTATAGTAAAATTATTAAGTGATATAAGGTCATACTCAGAGTCCGAAATTTCACGAATATGCTAGTCAGTAAATTAACTAGCATAATAGGCGAATAAAAGTATATTTTTTAAAAATTTATAATAAATTAATATCGTTAAAATTTAAAAACCAGAATTAGAATAATTTTATATAATTATTCAATTTTAAATTATAATAATAAATTATATTTTATTATTGAAATTCAATTTACATTATATTTGATAATAAGATAAAATTAAATAAATTAAAATCATAATAATAAGAATAAATATTTATATTAAAAATAAGGATTGGAATAAAAAATATTAGGATAAAATTTTATTCAAATCTTAAAAAAAACCAAAATGTAGGATTAACATTTATTAATATTTAAAAATTTAAATAGAAAGAAAGAATGTGAGTATCAAGCAATATTTCAAAAATCGGACCGGTTATTGAATCGGTGAAAACACTGGTTCACGATCCAACTGTGGTCAACCCAGTATTAATAAAATATATATTATCAATATTATATAACATTTTAATTAATAAAATAACATAAAAAATTAGGAGGAATTAAGATATATAAAGTTATAAATTAATTCATATAAATAACCTTATTATAAGGTTTATATGACAAAAAAATAATAATAATTGGTAAAATAATATATATTTATGTGTAATCCTAAAAAATATGTTTTATTTATCTTGAAAATATTTTAGGTTAATAAAAAATTTAAAAAAAATTGAATTAAAAAAGACCTATTCATTCTATTTTCATAAATCGGTTAAAACTATGGTATTAAGGATTGAGAGGGAGAATCTCATTATCACAAGTTGTGTGTGAAATTCATCATCCAATAAGAGAGAGAATGCTAGAAATCAATGAGAGTGAGAGTGAGGCGAATGAGTGTCTTACTCTCCAATGTGGGGTCTCAAAATTATAATACAATGAGTTATTTTTTAAAAAATTTAAAAAATTATAATTTATTATAAAATTAATTTTAATTAAATAAAAATATACATTTATCCGTGTATATTAATATACTAGTATGTTTATATATAATATGCGATTTAATATACTAGTATGTTTTTATATAAAACCAATGTTTTAAAAACCACCGGTGAAGGCACTAGTTTAAGGTTCAATTAATGATTTAACCGTGGTCAAACCAGTTTTAATTAAATATTTTTTTAATATTATATTATATTTTAATTGATAAAATAACATAAAATTATAAAAAAATTAAGATATATAAAGTTGTAAATCAGTATAAATAACCTTATTATAAGGTTGGTAAGACAAAAAAAAATTAATAATGATTGATAAAATAGTAGATATATATGTGTAATCCTTAAATATGCATCTTTATTTATCTTAAAAATATTTTAGATTAAATAAAAAATTAATAAATAAAAACATTTGATTTTTTTAAAAGGACCGATTTAATTGGTTTTCTGACACCGATTTTTTACCGGGTTTCACTGGTTTTTGACCGGTTCTGAGATCTATTGATTTTATGGATTGAATGGATCGGTCACCGGGCCGATTCCCGACCAGACCGGTCAAATCGGCCGTTCCGGTCCGGTTTTTTAAACAATGTAAAACATATATCCAATGAGACTTGTGAGAGAACATTTCTTATATAAATGTGAGAGGGATAAACATTCTTAGTCATATAATCATGCATGGATAGTCATAATTAAATGGTCACATAATCATTTATAAATGACTTTGTGACTTTATGTTTTAATTTTAACCATTCATTATAAGACATAACTATTAAAATTTGCTCTTCACTATTTATTTATATATATATATATATATATATATATATAAATAAATAAACACGCAGTGTGTGAAATTATGTCTCTTGATACATATATTTTAACAACTTTTATATATTCAAGGAGTAACTCTTAATAAATACTAAAGTTACTCTACTTTTTTTTATAAATCTTAAATTTCATCAATTTAATCATCAAATTAAAAGTTTTATATATCTATTCATAAAATGTTGAAGCTATTTGATATTTTATTAAATGATTTTAATTTAGCGAATAGTATTTTTTTTATATACATCGGGGCCAAAGGCCCAAACATATATACAAAACAGAAAGCTAACTAGTCATAGTTAATCTAGGAAAACTGACACCCCTAAGGTCCTCACAGAGGAGAGAAACTAAGGAATGGGGGGAGAGTCAAGGAAATAAATTCCAAGAGGCATCTCATGACCCATATTGGCTAAATGGTCAGTTGCTCTATAGATTCCCTAAATACATGATTTAAGAAAAAAGAGGGATTATCATCCAACAACTTCTTAATATTCCTAATAACATCAAAACAAAACAATGATAGGAACTCAAGCAACTGCCTCTGATAAGCTGGATAGAACCTTAGAATCAGTATTAATAATGAGATGATGAATGTTTTTATCCAACACCAGCATAATCCCATGTAGTAACCCCCAACACTCCGCCTTAACAGTGGAACACACTCCAAGGTTGCACTCGAAGCCTCTTCTATGAAATCACCTTCAACATTTCTAATGAGACCACAACAGCTAGCGAGATGGTTTGGCTTCAAAACTGAACCATCAACATTAAGCTTATGGAAACCTTGAGGAAGACGCGACCAGCTGATGAGAACCTCATTCTTGTATATTCTTTGGGAAATTGGGCAAGGAGCAGCAATTGAAGAGATTACTCTGCGAGCATAGCTGATGATATGGAAAAATAAATTGCCAGGCAGATTTGTTCTCTTGTTAAAAATAAGATCATTTTTGTCCTTCCATAGCATCCAAATAGCAACAGGAAAAATAAAAGTCCAAGGAGTACCGACCACAAAAGTAGAAACATCCAAAAGGTTCTTCCTCACCCATTTTTTGAGACCCATACTAAAAAAAAGAAGCTCAGTCTTTGTGATCAACTAGTGATTCCCATAGTTCTACCACCACTTCACAATCTCTCAGGGTGTGCATTATTGTTTCAGAATTATTTCCACATCTAGGACAAGTGTCAGATGAAGACATACTCCTCCTCATCCTTTCTGAATTTGTAAGTAAGCGCCCATGATAGTATATTTTTAAATTATAAATAAATATCGACTATAAAATTACATATTTATGAATATCTAATTTATTTTAATTTTTACAAGCATGATCATTGTAATAACTCGCGGAAAGACAGGCATTGTCGTAAAGCAGGCACTGTTGTGCCCGTCTTTCCGCATTTTTTATTTTTACGATCCCTCTCCCTATTTCCATATCTTTATATTCTAAAGTCTCTTTTTCATCTTTCTACATTTTTTAGGCAGTTATTATTTTTTATTAGGTGTAAATCAATAAATCAATAAATCAGGATATAAAATAGGGGTATAATGGGAATGGAAATGTGGAAACCAAAACTCCCATACCCTATTTATATATAGTATAGATGGGTGGTTATTGGTTAATGAGAACCGTAAATCAGTAAATCAAGATAGAAAATAGGGGTATAATGGGAATGGGAATGGGAATGAAAATGTGGAAACCAAAATTCTCATACTCTCTTTATATATAGTATAGGTATCACACTATTTAACAGTTGAATTGAATTAAATGATGAAACTGAACATTTAATAAAAACTTTTGTCGATAAAATAAGTCTTTAGGACTGAATATAAGACTTTTAAAAGAGAGTTTTTTTATTAAAATAGAAAGTAATAATTTCATGAGAAGTATAGATAAACAGTAAATATTTTCCATTTTAATAAAAACTTTTCAATTTTAAAAGTCTTATCATTAGCTTTAAGATGTGATTTTATTAAAATCGAAAATAATTGCTGAGTAGAGTAACTTTAACAAAACTTACTTCTGCAGTAGCTTGGTAAATAGTTAACATTAAATTTCGGGCTACATATATTTTTGGTCTTTGAAAATATAGTGAAATTTATTTTTGCTCCTTTCATTTACTTTTTCTTTGATTTTAGTCTTTTATTTACTATGCTTTCCTTGATTTTGGTTGCAAACGTGACTTATGTGAGTATAGTTAACGACAAGGATTAAAAACATGTGATTTTAAAAAATGGAGGACCAAGACCAAAGAAAAAATTAAAGAGAGAACAAAACCAAATTCCACTGTATTTTCAAATACGAAAAACATATCTAATCTTTAAATTTAAATAAATCCAATCTTCATCGTTTATATGAGATTAAATTTAAATAAATTTGGACAACTGAGCGCGCGGATCAACGTGTAAAAGGTTGTTCCAGTTTAACCAACAATCTCAGGTTCGAACCTTAGGTATGCTTCTGCATTAAATACTCGGAGGGAGAGCTTAATTTGTCACACATAAAGGTCCTACCTGTCTCGATTAGGATTATCTCCCATGGAGGTTACATGTGGCATTGCACAAAAAAATTGTTAATTTAAGATTAAAATTAAATGTGGACTTTACTTGCAAGGTCAGATGTTCGAATAATGAAATCGTCACTCTTGTGATTAGGGTTACACATGGGTTGGGGGTAGATCTGATCAACCCGACCAATCCAATACAATTCATGGTAAAAAAGACGGGCCTGGTTGAGTCGATGATCAGGTGGAGCTCGCTTAATTAGGGTTGGGTGGTGGTTTCCGTATTTCCAACCCGAACAACCTAGCTAATTCAACCCGACCATAAATATAAAAATAAATAATAATAATAATAATAATGATAAAAAATACCAAAATATATAAACTTTCCCGATTGGACCCAACCTAACATGATCCAACTACATGTTATTTTTGTGTTTATTTCCATTTTTTACTATTTATTTTCATCTCTTTTAATTTTTATGTGTACCTTACTACCCAATCCAATCCGAATATAACCAGATTGGTTCAGGACGGGTTTCAATTTAAAAACAAAGAAAATCGACTCAACACAATCAGAACTTCTTTAATCGGGTCAGGTCCAACATACCCATAAACTCGGCCCGTGAGCACCCTTACTTGAGACGACTCTATCTAGCTAACTACTACCCCGACCTGAGGGTTAACTCGTAACTAATCTTATGGGAATTCCCGGTTAAATAAATTTTTTTTACCCATTTTTGTAATATGCTTTCCATTTTAAGTATAATTTGGGTTGAGATCCAGAGTCGGAATGAGGATTTATTTATAATAAAAGTAATTAAGATTTAATTTTAGCTTTTTTTATTAAAAAAAAAAAACTTACCAAATATATATAAGTCGACTACTTAAATCGTTCTTATTAGTTTTGAAAAATAAATTATGAGGTATCCTACTTTGTTGTAATTACATACTTCTTCATATAAAAATGGTGAACGAACTAAATTGAATGTTTTATTTCTTTTTGGAAAAGCTTATTTCATTATATTTTAATGACCAATATAATCTATATATCGTAATTTATCAAACACTTTGTTGAAGCTAATTAATTAATATTAACTTGAAAGATCGCACACATAAATAGAACGTGGTATATTTTTGTATATGATGATGCACGCGATGATGCATAATATGGAGCTTTCCGAATGAGTGGATAACGCAAGAATTTTCCAATATATATGCCACATCCTCCACATACTAGCCTTTCGAGTTTTTGCTATTTTCCCACAACATATGAATAATAAATTTACGGTCGCATTTCATTAATAATATTTTTCTGTTTTGGGAATATTTAGTAATGGGTAAAATATTATTGTTCAAGGAGGAGCAGCATTGACTGTGTGCTCCTAGCTACATGAAACCAAGTTTTTTTCATTGAAGAAGTACTTCAATTTTGTGTTTGTTTATAGGGAAACTGAGGAAAGAAAAATAAAATAAATTCATTTGCTAGGAGGAAAGAAAATAGAAAAAAAAAAAATAACATGGAGATTTTCATAATTTTTTTTTTGTTTCTTCAAGTAAAGAGAGATATAATTAAATATTACTAAGCGTGTAGATGAGTTGACAACGTTTAATACCTATAATCTTACACCAACGAGAGACATAAATAATATATTTTTAGGGTGTGACATGCACAAATAATCATGAAAGCACATTTTCTTCACTCTCTTTTAGACTCTTTTTTAGTTATTTATTCCTCTCTTAATGCACCATCTCTACTTAATGTTTTTATTTTATTAATGGTAAGAAAGATAATATATTAATAATTTATCTTTCTTATTTTTTTATATAACCAAATTGAATGGGGAGAGATCAATTTTCAATTTTTCCTCTTCATGTAATCATTATATAAAATCTACTTATTTTCTTTTCATATTTTTTCTTTCCATATTCTTTCTATTCATTTTTATCATACGATTTTCTCTTGTATCTAATCGGATTGTAAGTAAAAGAATCATGCTTTGTTTGGTGTAAGTAAAGAAATATGGAAGAGAAGAGTAGGGAATAAAAAAAAATAGGAAAGAGATAGAAGTGATTTATAAGTTGTTTAGTGTGAGAGAAATAGATAAGTTTGGCTACGTACCTTTATTTCTTGTTAATCTCATTTTTATATTTCCTGTTTTTTACTTTCAAAGCACCAAAAATATTATTTGATTAATAAATTAGTGGTTGGATTCCTCTTTTATTAGTATTTTTTTGTTTAACCACATGTATCTTCCACAAAAGACAATCTTGTTTAAGCTGGGAACATCCACATCATGGTGGGGTTAGCTCTCCAGCGAGGATTTTTTTTCATTCACACTACTCGAACCCAAGATCTTAAGGAGAATTAAGCATGTATCACCTGAACCAACCCTGTTGGTTATATAATTATTAGTATTTTTTTTGTTAGATAAAGCTAGCTCATAATCCCACTACTAAAATTGGACCTAGCTAGGCTGTTTTATTATATAATAAAAACTCGTATAATATTTAATGAGTTTAATTGGTATACACTAAGATTTTACATTTTATATTCATTAGATCCATAGTTTATTCAATAAAGTGTTTTTAATATACTTCTTCGTTATAAGTGTAGGCATGGCAATTTAAAATATTTTTATTATATATATTAATTTATATGTATTATATAATATTTTATTTTTCTATAATTCAACACGCGCGTATTATAAATGCATAAATATTTTATATGTATTTTTTAATCTTTCGTTTTTCCCCATACTCTATTTACTTTTTAATCTATATTATGGATACGTATAGGATTTGCAAAAAAAAAAAGAAATAAAAAAATATAGATACATAGGATAGGGAAAAAAAGGAGTTAGGCAATATTCAAGAAAATGACATTTTAAAAAAGCGAAGTCTAGCCTAAAAAATATTTAGTCGATTCTCAACTCAGGTCTAATATTTTCGGAGCGGATTAATTCTGACAATAAAAAAGATATCGGATAAGTTAACAAAATGATATACAATTGCTGTAAATTAAAATTACTTTTGAAGGGTTACAAATTCCAAAACAAATGCATCGATCATACCCAGTGACAAATAAGTAACAAGTAAAGAACATCCACATTAGTTATCCCAATTAACTAATAGAAGTTTTTTACGGTTTAGCTTAAATCTCTGGGGCACAAAATGGAGCTATTTTGGCCGGTGATGAGTAGTAAATTAAGATGCATGCAAGAAAACCACTAAAAGTGCTGATTCTTAGTTTTTCCGGCTCCATGCAACATGACAAATTAGGAATAGCGGCATTTGTCATATAGAAAAGAAGATATATTGGAGTTAGTTTTGGATCTCATGAAAAAGTTCTGCTGCACGTGGGTTCATGTGAGTGAGTAGTGATGTGGAGGCCGCAATTATCTTTACCTTTCACATGGACGGTGGATCTGTATAGAAAAGGAATAGTTTTTTACATAGTACTAATTAACAAGATCGATCACTCTTTCTCTTTATAGATAGTGAAGTGATCATTAACACATAACTTATCATCATCTCAAAATGTTACTTATAGAACGCTAGGGAAAGGATAGAAAGCAAAAGGTATATACGAAAGGTACTAAGCATTTAACTCTAGTAATTCAATAGAAGACTTCACTGCCATTCATACCATCGCTCGAAGAAAATTCAATTACATATGCATTCAATTTTCATAGTTTTACTCGTACAGTTACAAAATTGAACTTAATTTTTTGTATTGCATGTGGGGTCTTCTTTATTCAATGCCTTAATATTTAAATTGGATATATATAAGTTTAGAACTTTCAAGAAATTACCCAAATTAATTAAATAGACACAAATTAAATTTCTATAGGAAAAAAATTGCAAATAAGAAAAGATATTGTTTACATGAATGTTTATCTTTTTCACTTCTACAAAATTTTGTATGTGTGTGTTTGAAAAAAATAATTCTAATTACTATATTTCATCTATTGAGATAATAAAAGAAAAAATTTCAAATGAAAAGTATGAGAGATTTTTATGATAATTAATAATTTAAAATATTGACACATATTAAGAAAGAATCTCAAAATTGCTACATATACTATGTTTAATATATTTTTTGTATTATCATTTACAATTCATCTCTTACTTAACTATCTTTTTAATCATCACTCGTTATTAATTTTACTATTTTTGAAATTCTAAAATTCTCCAAATAAACACGAGGTTAGTGTATTTATATTTTATTAATGTTCAATATAACTACATGAATTATTTGGATTATCATTGTTTCAAAATTTGATTATATTTTTAATGTAATAAGACGCGGCAATGATTTAGTGCTTGTTTGGTTTAAATTTTCAATCACCCAGAATCAATTCTGCAGAATTGATTTTAAATCACTTTCGTCCAACGTACTTCGTAAAGCGTGCATCATCGATCTCAACCATTCATTTCTACAATCAATTCTACTCAACTGTAAACCAAACGGACTCTTATAATGAAAAGTATGAAAAATACCCAAATAGGCAATAGCTAAGAATTTCTTCCTTTTTCTTTTGCTGGACAATACTTTTATGTTGGTTGAAATTGTTATCTATATATCTTATTTTTATTTTTATTGGCATATATTGTATATATACTTTTTGTTCCGGAGGTAAATCGACCTCAGCTAACTTAAATCAGCATCTACACGGTGTGTGCACATCCGTCTCACTCAAGCGCTTCATTACACTGGCTAAAATCAGTTACGATCTTCTAACTGAATTTCCCAGTCATACTCAACCTATAAATACACTGCGGGAGGCCCATTTGAGGTACGCATTATTCATTATTACATATACTCTAATCAGAATCCTCACTAACTTAGACATCTGAGTCCCTGCAGGTACACCATGCCCCGTCGTGGGTCCTCCGTGCTCCACCGTGGATTGCAAGGAGATTCAGCATTTTCAACCGGAGAACGCCGTGGAGAATTTCCAGATGAACACTTTTTAAATAATTTAGGGTTAAATATGGTTTTAGTTCCTAAAATATAGTCGAGATTTGCTTTTAGTCTCTGTAATTTACAATCAGTGATTTTGATCCTTCAAAAATTGAAAATACAATAATTTAGTCCTTATCAATAAAAATTAATAGCTAATCCGTAGCAAAATCGGTAGTAAAACTAGGCAATAAGAACTAAATTGGTGTATTTTCAATTTTTAAGAGACCAAAACCATCGATTTTAAATTACAAAGACTAAAACCAATGTTTTTAAAACCGGACCGGTCAATGAACCGGCCTGGCCACCGGTTCAAGGTTCAATGGTTGGACCGTGGTCGAACCGTGGTCGGACCAGTAGTAAATAAAATAATTTTTTTATATTTCTACCTAGTAAATTAAAATTTAAATAGCAAAAAAAGTGATATCCATGACTTCAAAACAAAGACATCACTCACACTACAACATATATCACATATACTCCTAAAAAAAATAGCAAATGAACAGTGCAGACACAGTTCAAGCAACATAACATCCATAAAAAAATAGCAAGATATCACAAATAGTCAAATACATAATACTTCTAAAAAATCCAGTGAATTCACATAACATAAGGTCATAAAGAATTGATCACAGTGGTGAAAGAAAAAACCTGTGCAGGTTGAGCATCATCTCCACTGGCCATTTGGAGAAATGAGATGCAGATCTTGTGCGTGCAGAGACAACAACGAACAGGGGAGCAGCTAGCCAAGAAGACGCGAGTTGAGCAGCAGCAAGAAGAGTGGACGGAGGTTGAGCAGCAGGCAGAAGACGGAGGTCGAGCACCAGGTTGCAGCGGTGGGCGGAGAGCAGGCCGCAGCGGAGGACGGAGCAACAAGCCGCAACGGTGGGCGGAGGAGCAGGCCGGAGCAGTGGACGGTGGCGGTGCAGCAGGAAAAGGGTTTCTTCATATCAGAGGCACACACGACAGAGAGAGAAGAAGAAAATTGGGTTTCTTCACTTTCGTTTCTTGCTTTCCAATTTGGCAATTTCTGAATTTAGGGCAGCAAAGGATTGGGTTATTTTTTTTTAAAATATATATTTAAAAATCAAAACGACGTCGTTTTGGGCAAAATTCTTCGAACCAGTGAAAACCGTAAAACCACCGGTTCTGCACCGGTTCACCGGTTCCTGGCCGGTTTTTCCGGTTCCTGGCCGGTTCTGTGTCCATCCGGTTCTCTGGTCCAATCAAACCGCCCCTACCACCGGTTACCGGTCCGACCGGTCGAATCGACCGGTCCGATCCGGTTCTTACAACAAAGACTAAAACCAAATTTCGACTATATTTGAGGGAGTAAAATAATATTTAACTCAATAATTTATACCGTAACCCTTTTTAATTGTCATTACTAGGCTATAGCCTATAGGATGAGGCAAATTAAAAACCCTTTTGCCACTAAAAGTTAATATGCTTTTGGATTTTTATTAGGCTCGAAGTTAACAAAAGGTGCATGGAGTTAGAATAAAGATTCCAAATGGAGAACACCATTCAACTATATATTATTTGAAAATCTATATGAAAATTTAATTTGACAGCTAATCTTCAAGAATCTTTGCATTTCTTAACTGTCTTCCAGTATCATAATTATTGATGATATATCGGTGGAAGTGTGGAACCCATGGGGATTCAGACTGTTTAAGATTTGGATAATCTAAATATGGATTATATTTTACAACATAAACCGCAAATAGTAACTATCAATAAAAATTATATATATAAAAAGAATAGATTCTAATATAATATATTAATTTTTTTCATTAAAAAAGATAGGGTAAGGGATGGTACCCTTGATCTAAGCAAAGAAAGCCTTTAGACCCAAAAGCTATTTATAAAATATTTATATTTACCTCATTCATTTAAAGAGATAAAGAGATGAGTGTAAATTCAAACCTACTATATATCTTGTTCAATACTTTGTCTTACTTTACTTGACCAATCCCTTAAAGTTACATGATATCCTTTCATAAAATAAGTTTCTTTTTTTAATACAAATTTTGGTGTAAGGGGATTATGCCCCACTTCGAGAAAAGATAAGTCTCTTGGCTCAAAAAGTATTTATAAAGTAATTACATTTATCTCACCCCAAAAAGACATGTGTGGGTAAAAAGTTAAAACCTACAATTTTTCAAATGTGATGTCTTACTCCAACCCCAGGGGGAGATTTATTAATGTATGGATATCACTTATTTACTTTACTCTTTAATCTACACCATTTATGTTTTTTTAGAGTTTTTTTTAGAATCATGATCCAACTATTTATATTATAATCTAGTTACTCATAGATACAATTAATCATGGTTTTAAAAATCGGATTAGATCAGTTGGTTGAACCAGTTCATTTAAAAAATAGTTTGGTGACGGTTCAACATTAAAAAATCGATAAATCTTACAATCGGTAGAAAATCCATCAAAAACCAATTTTTTAAAAAAATTAGTGATGTACCCGTGCGATACACGACGGAATTAGTGAGTAAAAATTATATAATTTAAAATAATATTAATGATTTTTTTATGAAAAGTTTTCATGTATGATTTACTTTTATCTTATAATATAATTATTAATAAGTTTTTTTGTAAAATTTTCATTTCCGTATTATTTGGTTTTACTCCCATAAATTAATTATCATCAAGTCTTTTCATGTATTTTTAACATGTAAGGTAACTGATTGCCCCTAAAAAATTGGTTTGAACCGATTCTTTCTAAAAAGTTTCAATTTTTTATTTGATATTAGATAATTTTAGGATAAATAAAGACACGTATCTAATAATTACACACTTATGGTTTTCTCTCTATTTGTTTTTTTTTAATGTATACATTGTTTTAGGATCCGGATCATTTATCCATACAACACCCTCCAGTGAGATTGACTATTAAATAGCTAGGAATTGTTATGGAATCATTCCTTAGCTAAAGTCGATAGGTATTTCCTAGCTATTTGTAGTTATTGTTGCCGAAGAGGAGAGATGATCCCTACACTTTTAAAATCAAGAATCAAGTGGACCCCACACTATATTAGATGGATAAATAGATGGGTCAAATTGTAAATGCCAAATTATTTTCTGGATTTTTTTTTCACTTAATTATTAGAAAACATTTGTTGTGGGTCTCATGCATTATTATTTTTTCTTTCCTTCCTATTTTCTCTCCTTAACTAAGTCAAGTCAGAGAAAATAATTAATATAATTAATCAACTTACTTTCTCCACCAAACTTTCATTTCTCCTTTGTATTTTACAAACAAATAGATCGAAGTTAAAGTATACGAATCATATATTATATGTAAGCATACAGCCTCTCCCACACTAGATAAGTGAGAAAATCTAGAGATGTGGTTAGTTTATAGGCGAGGATCTCCCAATTTTTTCCATGAACATAACATAAATTTAAGAATTTAACCCAACATCAAATGCTTAAGAGACGAGTCCCATAAGAACAAACACATATAGGTTATTTGCATTTCTATCAGTTCGAGAAAAAAATATCTATATTTTTAAGCATGTAATTTGAAGTTCGATCAATTTGAAATTCAGTTACATGAAAAACTATTGTCAGAGGAGAGGCTTTTGTCTTCAGTACGTCTAAATCAGGGGTCTCTTTTAGGTATTCTAAAATATAAGGTATATTCTATACTTTTTTAGCATAATTGATGATTATTTGCAAGAATATATAACAATACTGCAGTATCCTTCATGCCAAATATGGAGTTAATTAGATTGTTTCCAAGTAAGATTGTACATATAATTTCTCAATTGGGGTTAATAAAATATAGACTTAGGGTTAAATATGTTTTTGGTCCCTAAACTTTCACCCGAATTTGGTTTTGGTCCCTAATCTTTTCTATCGTTGTTTTTTGTCCCTAAAGTTTTTAAATCATTGAAATGGTTAAATATGTTTTTGGTCCCTAAACTTTGACCCCTCTTTGGTTTTGGTCCTCAAACTTTTTTTTCGTTGGATTTAGTCCTTGTCTTTTTTAATTCATTGGATTTGGTCCCTACCGCCTGTTTCGTTAACTTTCGTGATCACGTGGCAAACGAAAGTGAAAAAGACAGGGACTAAATCTAACGAAAAAAAAAGTTTGAGGACCAAAGCCAAATAGGGGTCAAAGTTTAGGGACCAAAAACATATTTAACAGCAAATTAATTACTGAGTAATTTCTGACTAAGCAAGCTGACTAATCACTTCCGTTTGCCACGTGATCACGAAAGTTAACGGAACAGACGGTAGGGACCAAATCCAATGAATTGAAAAAGACATGGACTAAATCCAACGAAAAAAAAAGTTTGAGGACCAAAACCAAATAGGGGTCAAAGTTTAGGGACAAAAAACGTATTTAACCCTCATTGAAATTAGTACCTGTCGTCAACTCTGTTAAATATAGGGGTGACGACGGGGACTAATTTCAATGATTTGAAAATTTTTAGGGACCAAAACCAAATTCAGGTGAAAGTTTAGGGACCAAACCCGAATGTGGGTTTGGTCCCTAATCTTTATTTTTCGTTGTTTTTGGTCCCTAACATTTTCAAATCATTGCCGTCAACTCTGTTGGTGACGGCGGGGACTAATTTCAATGATTTGAAAAATTTAGGGCCTGTTTGGTTTGAGGAAACGTTTTCTGTTTTCATTTTCTGTTTTCTGTTTTCTGAAATTTTACAAAGGAAAATCTGGAAATGCTGAAAACAGCAAATTTTTATTTCCAGCATTTCCAGTTTTTCCTTTGTAAAATTTCAGAAAACAGGAAACAGAAAATGGAAACAGGAAATGAAAATGAAAACCAAACAGGCCCTTAGGGACCAAAAACAACGAAAAAAAGATTAGGGACCAAAACCAAATTCAGGTGAAAGTTTAGGGACCAAAAACATATTTAACCCAATATGTTTTTAGTCCCTCAAGAATTAGTGAATTTTGTGTTTAGTCCCTATAAAATTTTTCACCTAAGTTTAGTCCCTCATTAATTTTCCATTTCCATGTTTAATCCTTGCCGCTAATTTGCACTGTTAATTGATGACCTGTCACTATTACAATACGTTGACTGTAACATCCCAAAAATTTAGAAATCTAGAATTATAATAAAAATAATAATAATAAAAAAATAAAAAATACTTATAAATGTATTTCAATAATATTGGTTATAAAAAGAGAATTTTTATAATGATAACAATAACTATTAATAACATAATATTATAATAATAATGATATAATAATGATACGATAATATGGATACTAAGAGAGAGATATATGATTGAATTTTAGAAGATATAATAATTGTTATTAATATAACAAGATAATAATAAAATTATCAGAAGATAAATCATATTATTGAGGTTTCAATTAACCTTAATTGTTATAAATATAGTAGTTATTATATTATTAATATTAATATAACAATATTTGGATAAAAAAATATTAATATAATAATATCTGAATCGATTGGGATAACATTAGGAAAGAGATATGTTTTAGCATTTTAATTTAAGATCATATTTCAAATAGGAATGATGACATCACAAAAAGTAGAGATAGGAAAGTAATCAGTTTTAGGATAATGTTTAACTATAAGATTTGAATTTAAATTTGAATGTAGATGGATAAGGAAAAACTTAGAAGGCAAAAATAAGGATTTGAGATTATGCATATCTCGCTTGAGCGAGAAGGATCTCGTGCAACATCCTATTAATTTCTAAAATAAAGGAATGAATAAATAAAATAAAATAAGATTTATGTAGAAATAATAAAAAATATTATAATATTTATTATTATGTTCCAGAAAAAGTATTATTTAATTAAAAAGGGAGACAGGTGGGTCGGAGTAGGACCAACCCAATTAGATATTTAAATAGGGGGGTCATCTATCTCACCCTAGCTTTCTTTCATACGTCAGACAACCAAACTCTAGGAAGGAGAGAAGCGACTCTACAAGAGGAGGTGCCGAAGTGTAGATCATCGAAAAAGTTCTGCCATTCATCTTTGATCTTCATTCCTAAGGTACGGGGGGAAAGGGGTGCAACTATATGTGTGTGCTGGAGCGCTTGGGTAGCGAGAGCAACCATAAGTCCCTCTAGAATCTTTAATCTTGAAATCTGAACGTGAATCATATGTCTTATGTTTAGAATTTGTTCCGTTTGATGCTTAATGTTATGTTCTTGATGAATTGAATGATGAAAGCGAGGTTGTCGAAAAGGGTACAAATTAGGATTTGGTGGTGAGACTTTATAATTGTTCGATTGTTAAATTTATGGTAATCCGTAGTAATAATTAATGATTTCAATGATTTTAATGGGTAAAAATGTGCCTAAACAAGTTAGGAATGTAAAGATTTGAGTAAAGATTAAAGAAGGGGGTTAAAAAGGGGCAAAAACGCAGGTTCAGTCGCGTCTCGTGACACTGGTAATCGATTACAATGATTTGTAATCGATTATCAGGCTCTTCTGGGCAAAAACGCGAAAATAAGCCCCAGGTAATCGATTACAGACATGTTGTAATCGATTACCAGGCTACCAGTCTTCTGGTAATCGATTACCAGTCCCAAAAATTGTGTAATTGCTTTTGGTAATCGATTACAGCCTTCTGGTAATCGATTACCAGGCCCAAAATTGAGATTTGAGTGTTGTGTTTATGTAATGTTGTGATCATTTAATTTTATGGTGGATGTTTATCTAATATATGAATCATTTTGTGGAATTGATTAGATTGAATTGGATGTACAGAATGTATTAATTGTGACATGAGGTATTGTGAAGTGATTATTTTATGTAAATGTTCTATGTGTATTTTATTCAAGATGTGATGTAAAATGATTAGAGTAGAGGATATTGTATGAGAAATTTATGAAGTGATGTTGATGCATTGAGCATGAGCATATGAGGTGTGAGATACATGAGATGCATGAGAAGCCAGACGTGGCTAAAATTATCCTGGCCCTAAGAAGGGGTGATGACCATGATGGGGGACATTCGATGCATGGCCCCAAGAGGGGGTGTTTTATTATGCGACTCACCGGCCCATAAGAGGTGGGTAACGGTGGGAGGGGGCGAGTGTCTTTGCACGGGCCCAAGTGAGGGTGTTTAACTGTGTAACCTACCGGCCATAAGGGTGTTTAACGGTAGGGCCATCATTGGTAACAACTAAGGGAATTGATGAGGTGCGCCCATTGTGCGGAGTTCCAAATCATGACTCTTAGGAGAGATGTTGTACATGTGCATGGTGTGAGCATACACATTAATTGTAATTGTATGAGAAGTATGAAATTATATTTGTATGAACCTAATGCGTAGAATCTATAGTGTGTGAATTGAGATAAATGATGTTGTGTATGGTGATGGGTGGGAACAAGGGTAGCCTTCGGTATTGCATATATATGTCTGTATTCCATTCCTCACCGTACTCTCTCTTGTGGTTTTCTTAGGTGACGAAGAGGGCACTCAAAGTGCTGAATTTTGAAGGGATAAGGTCTCACTCTGATATATGTGACATCGGGGCTTAGTGTCTAAGAGTTTATATTTCTTGTTTGGTTATGTAGAGATTTAGAAAAATTATTTCCAAGGATCTTATACGGCCAAGTTATGTCTTTATTATGTTGATAATTTAGTTTCTTGAAAACTTGATTTTACTCTTTTATGGAGTCAGCATTGGATTTGGATTAAGTACTTATTTAAAAGAGGATTTGTGAACATTTTTACCTCGGTGTTAACTGTAAGCTTCCTCATAATTTAGCTTGATAATTGTTTTATTATTTGGGGTAGAAGTGTGTCACATTGACGTGTCTATTTAGGATGACTGGTTGCCACGATGGGTTTTTCTGAAATTATTTTTCCCATTTTTTTAATTCTTAATTTCAATATTAATTACTTTAATTACTTTAATATTGGAATTAAGAATTAAAAAAATTGGGGGAAAATAATTTCAGAAAAATCCATCGTGGCAGCCACGACAGTCTAAATAGACAAGTCAACGTACTATAACAGTGTCAGGTCATCACTTAATAGTGCAAATTAACGACAAGGATTAAACTTGGAAACGGAAAATTAATGAGGGACTAAACTTAGGTGAAAAAATTTATAGGGACTAAACACAAAATTTACTAATTTTCGAGGGACTAAAAACATATTTAAGCCTAAAATATAACATATTATGAAAAAAAATTATTTCAAATAACATTATATTTCAATTATTTTTTTAATAGAATATCTCATTTATTATTAAACTCATTAAATGACGTACAACACATAATTAGATGTGACAGTCACTACAAAAAATGAGTAGTAGTGGCATTTTTTTTCTAACAATCATAAGAGACCGCCAAGAAGTACATCAATTATTGGCAATTTTAGGGACCGCCACAACACTCTTAGTTTTTGTTCTCGGGTCACTTTTACCTTTTCCAACTACAAGAGACATAAGGTGAAACTATTGGCAAGGAAGATTAATGGTGAGTACATATACAAATAATGTATTCACTAACTTAAGGACTTTATATTCAATTATGCATGGGGAATTCTATTCAACTATTGTAGTTTACATTGGTGGGTACACCATTTCTTTTATATATAATAAAATATTATTTATAAGTCATTTATAAGGCATGGTTGGCAAGCAAATCAGAGTATCCTTTAAAAAGCATCTTCCCTCAAGGAAATTAGAGTTGTTGCAATTGGTACATTCTGATGTTTGTGGTCCATTGAAGGTAAAATCCTTTAGTGGTGCACTTTACTTTGTTACTCTTATTGATGATTGTTCCAGGAAACTATGGGTCTATGCTTTGCAGAGAAAAGACTAGGTGTTGGAAAAGTTCAAACAATTTCATGCCTTGGTTGAAAGACAGTCAGGCAAGAAGTTGAAACGCATTCGTACTGACAATGGTGGTGAGTATTGTGGACCATTTGATGTTTATTGCAAGCAGCATGGTATTGCACTTGAGAAGACTCCTCCCAAAACTCCTCAGCTGAACGATTTAGCGGAGAGGATAAACATGACATTACTTGAGAGGGTGAGATGTATGCTCTCAGATGCTAAATTACCTAAGCATTTCTAGGGTGAAGCACTATACGCAGCGGTGGATGTTATTAATCTCACTCCTACTGTTATTCTTGACAGTGAAGTTCCAGAAAAAATTTGGTTTGGCAAGAATGTGAGTTATGATCATTTGCATGTCTTGTTAGTATTTGCATTAGAGACCTATATGTTTTATTTTGGACATCCATCACTTGTATAATATTATTTTATAAAGACAATACATTTTATTAATTCTTTTAGAATGTAATTAATGTCCTTAGAATAGTAAGCTTAAACTTCATAAGAAATCAAGTAGATGACTTGATCGTGAAATCTTATGAAGAACTATTCTTAAAATAGTCCCTGGTCAAGCATCTTCTTTGGGAAAAATATGTATTTAGACTAGTATGTGAGTTTGTTGACGATCACATCTCACGGATCATGGATATGAGATATCATGTGCTCACATAAGTACATATTAAGAGTAATGATGTACTGGACTGACCCACCTTAAGAACATTGTATGGATTGTTACATAAGTGTCATGAACGTTTCTTATATTGATAAATATTATATGAAGTCCTTTGACATGAAATCACTACGATTCCTACATAAGGAATTATATGTTTTAAATATCACCAAACGTTGCCCCTGTAACAAGGTGATCATAAAGTTGGTTTTTGGACATATAATAAATTATGTAGTGGAATGTGAGTGACCTAGATGGGATTTGTCCCTCCTATGTAACAGGAGTTATATCTGTAGGCCTCTTGATAGAGTTAGACTACAAAATGCATGGCCATGCTAAGGAGGATAAACATGAGATGTTTATTTTCTGTATAGTCTACTTGGGCATCAAGAAAAACATAAATTAAACTATAAAAGGATGGCACATTCCATGCCCTTGTGTTCAATTAGATATTTGGACAAAGGGACATATCATATAAATTATTATCATAAAATAGGATTCGTCAAAGTTGTTGATAATCTCAATATTTGGGTAGTAGTAATATATTGCTAGATACCGCTTACTATTTATGATATTAAATATAAAAATGATTTTATTTTAAATATCATAACCATATATTAAAAGCCTATTGGGTCACACGCATACAACAAGCCGCTAGGAAAAGATAATAATTCTAATTTGATTAGAATTATAACATAATGGGCCAGACCCATATGTGTTAGAGTTAATTGAGTGATGGTAAAACCCTAGCCACCACTCTATAAATATAGCATAAGATGCATTACCCTATATAGACGAGCAATCGCTCTTACTCTCTAAACGCTACTAGCAGGGTTGAGGAGGGTTTCCTAGTTCGGCTGTTGGCGTGGACACCTCTAGAGACGTGGCAGTTATTGCCTCGTTCGCAATCCGCAAAAGGTATGTCATTATGTTTCATGCCTTTTATGCCTTAATCCGTGTTTTCACATTAACGATCATAACAAGGGAGAGAATCCATTTATTCCGCTGCACCCTAACCACATACTTGATTCCCTTCATGTCTTTGGTTGCAAGGCGTTTGTTCATATTCCAAGGGATGGAAGATCCAAGTTGGATGCGAAGACAAGGCAGTGCATCTTTATTGGTTATGGTGAAGATGAATTTGGCTACAAGTTTTATGATCCTGTTAAGAAGAAGCTTGTTAGAATTCGTGATGTACAGTTCATGGAAGACCAAACCATTGAGGACATTGATAAGGTGGAGAAGACTACACCCGAGAAAGATAGAAATCTGACTGATGTTAATCCTATGTGGTTGCCTATTCACAATCTGGATAATGTTGAGGGTAGTGTTCAACATGGTGAACAACATGATGATGTTGATGATCAACAACTTGGAGGTGGATTGGATGTTCCTGTTGATGATGACCAGGAGGAGCATGAGATGTCACATGATGGGAATATTGGTGATGCACCTGAACCACCTCAAGTCCAACTCAGGAGGTCTATCAGGCAGAGACAACCTTCTACCAGGTATTCTTCTTATGAGTATGCGACCTTGACTGATGATGGAGAACCTTAGTGTTTTGAAGAGGCTTTGGAAAGTGAAGAAAATCAATAGTGGCTGGATACAATGCAAGATGAGATGAAATCCTTGCATGATAATCACACTTATAACTTGGTGAAGTTGCCTAAGGGCAAGAAAGCCTTAGAAAAAGAGGTGGATATTCAGGGTGAAGCATGAGAGTAATTATGTGTCTCCAAGGTACAAAGCCAGATTAGTGGTGAAAGGCTTCAGGCAGAGAAAGGGTGTTGATTTCAATGAGATTTTCTCACCTGTGGTGAAGATGTCATATATTCGAGCAGTTTTGAGTTTGACTGCTACTCTTGATTTGGAGGTAGAGCAAATGGATGTGAAAACTGCTTTCCTTAATGGTGATTTGGAGGAAGAAATTTATATAAAGCAACCTGATGACTTTCAGGTTAAAGGCAAGGAAGATTATGTTTGTAGGCTGAGAAAGAGCCCCTATATGGTTTGAAGCAGGCTTCAAGGCAATGGTATAAGAAGTTTGAGTCTTTTATGTGGGAGCAAGGTTACAAGAAGACTACTTTTGATCATTGTGTCTTTGTTAAAAAGTTTTCTGATAATGACTTTATTATCCCGTTATTGTATGCTAATGACATGCTTATTGTTGGGAACGATGTTTCCAGGATTGACAGGTTGAAGAAGCAATTAGGCGAGTCATTTCCCATGAAGGACATGGGAGCTGCTAAACAGATTATTGGTATAAGAGTCACTCGTGATAGAGAGAAAAAGAAGCTTTGGCTGTCACAGGAACACTACATAAAAAAGGTGTTGCAGAGATTCCAGATGGAAAATGCTAAGGCTGTGAGCACTCCTCTTGCAACTCATTTTAAACTGAATTCTAAATAGAGTCCTTCAAATGAAGCTGAGAAGTCTGACATGGAGAGAGTTCCTTATGCATCTACGGTGGGTAGTTTGATGTATGCAATGGTGTGTACTATATCAGATATTGCGCATGTTGTTGGTATAGTTAGTAGATTTTTGTCAAACCCCAGGTAGAGAGCATTGGAATGCTGTGAAATGGATTCTGAGGTATCTTCATGGTACTGTTGATATGAAGCTTTGTTTTGGAGATGATAAGCCTACCTTGGTTGGCTACTCAGATTCAGATATGGCTGTAGACATTGATTTCAGAAAGTCCACTTCGGGCTACTTGATTAAGTTTGCAGGGGGAGCTGTGGCTTGGCAATCAAAGTTGCACAGGTGTGTAGCATTGTCTACTACAGAGGCGGAATTCATTGCCATTACTGAAGCATGCGAGGAGTTGTCGTGGTTGAAGAAATTCTTGCAGGAGCTTGGTTTTGTGCAGGACAAATGTCCTTTATTTATTGACAGTTAAAGTGCTATCCATCTTGGTAAGAATCCAACTTTCCATTCCAGGTCCAAACATATTGATGTAAGGTATCATTGGATACGTGATGCTTTGGATGCTAAGCTGTTGGAGTTGGGTAAAATTCATACTGATGATAATGGTGCTGATATGATGACTAAAGCATTGCTGAAAGGAAAGTTTGAAGTTTGTTGTGAGATCTCCGGTTTGGCGGTCATCTCGACATAGTGAGGGGGAGACATATGTTGGGTATTGAGCTCCCTTCCTATGTGGAGAAAAGGCCCAAATTGAGAAGCCCACTTGATGTCTCACTTAACTAAGTGGAGAGGGTCTGAATGGGTAAGCAAGAGAGGGAAGAGGAAAGGTCTGAAGTCATGGAGAACACCAGCTCTTTGAGAAAGAGGGAGAGAGAAAGTTATTCTCGTTTTTACACAGAGCTGCAACTGTAAAACCGCAACTGCAGATTCGTTCACCATTGGATCAGGCTGAAAATTTGACAGCAGGTTCGGGCTTCATTCTGAACGGTTGGATCGTTGATACGAGGTCTAAGTAGGGAGATATTCAGTTCGCACAGTAGCTGTGTATTTGGGGTTTTTCATCTTTCTTGTTCTCTATTTGTAAGCTTTACTGCTTTTTTGTTTGGCTGGGTGTTAGCACTGTTTTGTGCACATGATTGAGACTCTTTTGTATCCTTTGTTTAACATAGTGGAGCTATTTCTTTGGTCTGGACGACCTGTGGTTTTTACCCTTGCTTTGAGAGGTTTTCCACGTTAAAATCTTGGTATCTTTGTTTGTGATTCTGGTGATTTATTATTGTTGTTCATTTCCTGTTGCTCCTCATAGATTCTTGCAAGTTAGGGGGATTTATTTCCACTGCATTAACTGTTTGAGTGTGCTCTGTATTGTTATTGTGTCGTTGTTTCCCATCACGATTAAGTTGGAACAATTCTACTAGTTGATTTCCGCAATCGATAGTTCACTTAGGACATGAAATATATATAGGGAGCGTATCAAGTGAGAGGAGTGTTAAAATATAGCTCTTAGATTAAATTGAATTAAATTAAATGGTTGAGATTAAATTAAGTAATAATGATTTGTAATCTCTGAATTAAATTAAGATAATGATTAAATTAAGTAATAATGATTTGTTATCTTTGACCATAAAATCCTTTAATCCAAAATTCATTGTTATCTCTAATTAATCCTCTATATATATATATATATAATACTTTTTGAACTGTCATGTCATAGATGTATATTCAATTATTCGTACACCATATAATTATAAATGGGATCTTAATGAGTGTCTTAAATGTATTTATTAAGAAATTAAAATTAAAACGTTTTTATTAAACTTACAACATTTAATTTTATAAATATAACGACTTTCTTGTTACCATTTTTTATAACGGTGTTTTTTTAACATTTCCAACTTTACATAGGATAATAGAGAAAAGAGTATGTAACCACTATAAATTTTTACCTTTTTACAAATAGATACCATGAACTTTTATTTTATCCTAATTAATCCTTAAACTTCTATTATTATTGCAATATGTCATTTCATTAACATAGAGTTAAATAATTAACGAAACCAATCATAATTATTCAAGATTTTGTAATTAAAATATTAAAATAATATAAAATAAAGTTTTAAAAAAGAAAAAATAGAAAAAACCCTAAATTAAAATAAAACACCATCATGTTTCGCTTATAGAATTTCAAATGTATTTGAAATTTGACAGAATTCAAAAATTAAAAATTAAAAATTAAAAATTATACTCTTTTACATGTTTTTAATATTTCAAACACAAAATATTAAAAAATTGATAATTATTATGTTAATTATTTAACTTCATATTAATGAAAGGACATATTGCAATAATGATAAGAGTTTAAGGACTAATTAGGACAAATTGAAAGTTCATGATGCCTATTTGTAAAAGGCTAAAAGTTCAAGGTAGTTTTATTCTCTTTTCCCATGATATATAATGTATCAAAAGTTAAAAGGTTGTATTAGAAATTACAACTATTAATATTACCAAATTACAACTATTAATATTACCAATACATTAAATATCGTGATTGTTGTAATTTCTAATAATTTTTTTATTTGTGATTTATTGTCATGTGAAACCTCACACCGATTAGAAAAATCGTTCTTCATAAATATTTTGCATTATATCATAAAGCGCTATGTGCCAATTAAGCATACGTAAAAAATAGTTTGATTTTAATAGAGATTTTACCTCTCATTCTACGAAATGACATTTTACTAGTTACGAGACAAGAACTATCCCCTGTCTTTGTCATTGACATCCTATTTGCACTTGATCGTTTAAATGATAGTCATGGAAAATTTTGAATAAGATATATAGGACATGCTTTGGAACATAATAAACAAAGTAAACAACACTTTAGGACCGCTTTTTAATAATTATTATTTCTTAATCTCAATGGCAAATATTCATGATCATTGATTTGATGAACTCCTTTCTTAACTTCTAGGAAAAATATATTCAACGATTAAGATATAGTTTTATTCTTGTTGTGTATTATTGGTCTCCCCACTGGCCACTACCAATTAGCATTATTATATATGCACTTCACAAAGTTTCAGTTTGCCGATGAATTATGTTTGCTTCCTTAGATTAAAAAAATCAATGTACAAGGTTTTTGCATATATTTTGGACTTTTTTTTTATTTTTAATATTTATCGATTGTTACAATTGACACACTTTATTTTATTTTTATCATTATATATTTATTTTGTTATTTAATGGTATAGTATGATAACTTATTATATTTTATTTTATTAATAAAATTATAGAATAATATAATAGATTATATCTATATTTTAATTCTAGTTTATAATGATGATTTTTTTTTCATAAATTGAATTATTTTAATAAAATTTATTACTTTTTAAAGTTGTGGCCAATGGGCCACCCCGTTTGGCATGCGCCCCGTAATGGGTTGGGTTGAACCAATAAAATTCCAGTCCACCACTAAATCAGGCTAACCCGGTCCGAAAATGTGTTGGCCCAAGCATCCCTAATGCCTATGCTATCCCTCTATTTTATATTTTTTCCCATTAATAAAGAAGAAAAATCTCAATTCTTGTGATACACTTTTTGAATATCTTAGTCATTATGTTTTATTCTTCAACTTTCCTTGTATCGTAATGTACAAATCACATGACCAAGGCATTAAAAAGGTCGCCACACCTTGTGACAATTATCTGTCTCTATTGTATATCTTTCTAGTTATAAGAATCTATACTCTACAAATTATTCTCACTTAATTTAATTGTGGATTGTGAAGCTCTTGGCAAGTAACATATTATTCATTGCAAAAGCGATCCCGTTCTAGTAGTTTCCCTTTATACCAAAGTATATATGTCATTTCCATGAGAGGGAAATGTTACTTTGAAAAAAATTATTGCCGATATTGTTTGAATGTTTTATTATATGGTGAATGTCCAATAAATTTTATTTTATCATAATTTGATTGAGATTATATAACTGATTTTTAGTTTGCAAGAGAACTTATTTTATTAGAAATATTTAATTGGGTTTTGAATCATCATCTGGATATTATGAAATATCAGTAAGTATAATAGAAAATTAATTAAATTTTTAAGTTATCAACGTGGCTCTTTGATTTGTTTCTAGTTTTCAAAATGCATTTCAAACCCAACTTCCCATTTAAATATTTATTTATAATTAAATAGTGAAAGAGGATAATTAAAATGGTATGGAAAACAATTATTATCTATACAAGACAAAACAATGTGTTAGAAAACGAGCTATATATAGAAATAATACTTATTTTGTCCAGTGGTCCAATCTTGAAATGAGCAGTGGCCTTTTTTTTCCTTGGTGAATGAGCAGTGGTATTTTTATTAATTTCCTTGATTTGCAAATTATATTATTTGAATGCCGTTTCCACACCTCAATAGACAAGAGGCAGTAGACAACAATATGTAGTATGATACTATGATCAATTCACTCCAACCTTGTTTAAATGTATTTATATACATATATAGGGAAAGAATACACCTTTGATGTGCACAAGGAATTTCTTGTTTTATACGAAGTTTTTTTTATATTGGTTGAAAATGATGGGCTAGCTAGTTTGGATGAAACTTTTACATAAATACTTCTAGATGAAAATAATAGAATGAATTAAAGAGATCAAATGCATTTAACTTCTCCCTAAGTTGAAATTAGTATTTATAGCCCACCTACTCCAAAAACTCTCACATTTAACTTTTCTATAAGTAACTAATTTTAACTTACGGAGAAATTAAATTCATTTCACTTCTTTGATTAATTATATTTTTATTTTCTAGAACTTCTGCGCAAATGTATCCAAACTGGGCCGATATTAATTTTTAATTTACCAGAGCATTCTGCTTAGCTTTTTTAACTTCTTTTTAATAAACTCGAGCCTTCATCACTGTGGAGATCATATCTCTTGCTAGGGGTGTAAGCGGGTCCGATCCAACCCGCGAACCTGATTGACCCAACTCAACCCGAAGGATATTTAACGGTTCGGTTCGGATTTCGGTTCGGTTTGGACATTTTCTTTCAGACCCGATCTGGTTCGGTTCGGGTATCAGGTTTGCCTATCTTGAACCCGATAGACCCGAACCAAACCAAACCAAGAAAAGAAGCCTTATTCTTATTTCATTTTCCTTCCCATAGAGAACAAAAATAGGGGCAACGACAACACAAGCAGCGGTGGTTCCCCAAATCCTATTTTATTTGCTCCTCTCATTTTATGTTTCCCTATTTCTTTTCTTTTTTTCATGTTATATTTTAATTTCATGTCATCTTCCACATTTTTTTTAAAAAAAGGAAAAATGTTCATGACCCGATGACCCAACTCAACCCGAACATATTCAGGTTGGTTCGGGTCGGGTTACTCACCCAAAAAATACAAAACCCGAACCAACCCGACCCACCATCATTCTATCGGTTTGGATTCGATGTCACCCCAAACCCGACCCGACCCGACCCGATTACCACCCTATCTCTTGCTGAGAGGTTGTGTTATGTACACAGGTTCTATATGACTATATATGATCTCAGTCTAAATCAATACTAATTATATTGTAAGAAAATTAAATATGATTAAAACTATGTGTTTTGTTTCATTGTTTCACTCTGAATTAATATCGTAGACTCATAGCTCTCTAGTTGGATATGATCATATAAACTTGATCACTTGAGAAATATAAGTGCTTCTAATTTAGATCCTTTTGTTTTCACCGAAAACTGAAAAATACGTACTTTCAATAAAATATAAGTTCCAGAAAATTATTTCTGCATATATAAGAACTTATAAAACCAACATTTTAATTATTTTGTTCTTTTCAAGTCTTATGTAACCAAAATTAAAAACAAACATTTTTATATAAGAATTTTTTTTCCAATCTTTTATTATTTCTGTTATGAGATACTTTTGGAAAAAGAAAAGAACGCAAAGACATGAACTCTAACACGAGTATATGTATTTTGTTAAATGTTACAACTTGCAATTTAATCATGTATTTCAATATTATAAATAATCGTGTTAAAAAAAATCTGAATTTGGGTTTGATTATTTTTCAACGTAAAACCAAACATGAAATTAAAAAAATGAAATAAAAAAAATCATGTGTATTACATGTTTCTATGTATTTCAATTGTTTATGAAGATCGTTTTCTTAAAGAAGGAAATCATTGACTATAATTTACAATTAACTTGTAAAAATTATAGAAAATTCTTCCCCTTATATAAATATAATATTTGGCAGAATTTTTTAACCACTGAAATACAATTTTTTTTCTATTTATAAAAAATTAAATAAACTACAGTAAATTATTATTAATTAAAAGACCTTTTTTACAAATTACTTTATCAAAAAATCATTTTTAATGATTTAAATGTTTGGACAATATTTATTATGATTGGATATATATATATATATATATATATAAAAGATTTATAAACGAGTGATTGGTTCTAATGATACATATTTGATTTCCTTTAAAAATGTCTTATATTTGAGTCATCTGACTTTAACATAATATGAATGTTCTCAACTTCACTGAAAGATATTAGTGGAGTGATCCACATAAAAAAAGTTTGGATATTTAATAGAAATATGAAAATTTCATATTAGTTTCAGAAAGTTATTTTAAATAGGCTGTGAACAAAAACAGAAATTATAACTGTATTTTAAAATAAAAAATGTTTTTTTATAATTAAGATCAAATGAAAATAGTTTCTATTTTATGTAACTCGATCTAAAAAATAAATTCTTTTTCACATAACTTTTTTTTATAATAGACAGGCCCTTTTTTCACATAACTTTAATATAACTTTTTCTAAAAATTTACTAATATATAAAAAGATATATTAGCAAAAAAATTAACACAATAATTTTAATGCGGATCAACATATTTATTATATTTTTTAATACGTGTATTTATGTAAAAAGACAGCAAAGAAATAGAAATTGAGGTGGTATAATAAAAAATGACCAAAAATAATCAATGAAAACTTTAGATGCTTTTTTCAGTTAAATTAAAACAAATTATTATAACAAAATATATGTGACATATATTTAACAATTTTGACAACACCAGCTTTGGTTGAGGATAAGACTTCTAAAAATAAAAGTATTTATCAATTCTATTTTTAAACGTCTTATTCTAGGTCAAGATTGATGTTATCAAAATTGTATATTAAATAGATCACTCATATAGACAAGTAAAAACTGATCTAATAACTAAAAAGTTGTAGTTTAATTAATTAGTTGGCAATGCAGGTTGAAAGTGTGAGAATAGCTACGAGTTCGAACCCCACTACCTACACTCTTAAAAGGGGATGAAAAGTTTTAATTGTGATTAAATCCTGAACAGTGTCCCTCATCATTGAGCATGCATGTGATTAAAAAAAAAACTTAATTATCTAGCTAGCAGCGTTTGCTTTGATGAACAAACCGTATATCAATTCAAAAGCAACAAAGCATTTATGGGTGTGTGTGTAAATCAAACTTCAACCACGGGCTACATGTTTTAAGTAATTAATTTGATTCAAAACACAGAGTACGTGATGGATGGTTAAACAGAAGAAGACATTGGTGGGGAGATCCCTAAACTTGAAATTGAAAAATCCTCGAAGTCCTCTCCTCTCCTCTCATCTCATCTCTCTCCACTTCGTTCCGTGTGTCCTCCAACTCCAACCACTTTCCGATAATGGAAAAACGAGGAACCCATTTCTCAGGCATCAAAAGGGAAAGGTTAATTTTGATTGCGTATTTGAATTAATTATAGTTTATTGTAGAATTAAAACTTTAATCCAATTTTCTAAAAATACTGACTTATAAAAAACGTAACCAAACATGCTTATTTTGCAAATTATTTGTCACTTTTCAGGACAATAGTAACCATCGTACGTAAAATGATTTGTATCATTTGTATAAAAAGTGTAAGTAGAGGACTTTTTATGATTTTTTTACTCTATTTCTTCCCATAATATAATTTTTTCTTTCTATATTTTTTTATACATATTTTCTAGTATCGTTTGTCATGTAGCAAATAGAAAAATTAACTATTATAAAAGCTACATATGATGCATGCTAACCACTAAATATTTTATTATATAAAATTACTGGTCATGAACGCCCTCCGACTCTAGCTCTGATCATTGAGTATTGATTATTGAAGAGACAGTCACAACTCACGAGTTAATTAGTGTTTGTTGGTTTATTTGGAAAACGTGGTGCAAGACAAAGCGTTTCATGAGTTTTTTTTTCTTTAGAAAAATCCATCATTTCAAAATCAACTATATATTGTATACAATTAAGATTTATATAAGTAGTTTTTCAATTTTTTTATTAAATAGAATTAATTATGAGTGTGAGATTTTTTTTTTGACGGGTATGAGTGTGAGATCTACATCTACTGAACCATTAAAAATATTTATATATATATATATATAGATATATTATTTACATTAAAAAAACTACCATCTCAACTAATTCACTCTTAAAATTAATAACATTCTCAAATATAAGTTAGTTTTTTAACAACAATTATTTTATAATAAAGTGTTCTAATATCAATTTTTTAAAATTGACTTTATCAAAATTTAAAATAATTAATATACCCTAATAGTTATATATATATATAGTTGATTTTCCAAAATCTGAAATATCTAAATAGTTAATTGAGTAAAAAAACTTGTGTATTGCACAATAATTTTGAAATTATAAAATATTATTATTTTTTTAATAAAATTAATTAACTGATAAAAGATATATATATATATATATATATATAAATTATGAAAATGATTTCTATTAATTTTATAAATAATTGTAAAAATAAATTATTTGATATGATAATATAATTTTAAATCTTAATAATGTCTTCTGGAATAATTTAAAATGAATAATTTTAAATTTTAAATATAGATATTAAGAAATTTTTAATTTAAAATAATAATTTTTTGAAAGTCACATGATTAAATGTCAGGCTAAATTGGATCAAGCTCAATTAGCGTGGTGTGAGTATGGGTGAGTTGTGAAAATTCAAGCATGAACCTATTTTGGTCAAGCTCAACCTTATCCGAAATTTAAATGGTTTGAAGTGGGTTGGATGCAATAGGACTAGCACTAGCCTATATTGCCCTAAATTTTTTATTATTTATTTTTTATAACTATTAGAGTTATAAGTGATGAATCTAACACTACATGCATTGTTAGTGTCTATTTTAAAGTTTGTGTTTTATGTGCATTGAGTTTTTATTTAACACACTTATTGATTGTTATAATTGATCAACTCTATTCTATTTTCATCATTGTGTGTCGTCCTTTTTTATTTTCATATAGTGTGTACATAAGTAGTGCAGTTTATTATACTTGATTTTATAATTAAAATTGTAATACATTACATTTTTAATTTTAGTTTATAATGATAAAAAATGTATTAGCTTACTATACGTGTTTATTTATTTTCATAAAATTGTATAATTGTTTTATTATATGAATTTAATTAATATACAATGTCCGTGTAAAGAAGTTTTACACAGACATCCAATGATGTGTCGCCACATCATTTAATGAACATGACACCTCATGTGTTATTAAATTCAATAAAATATGTGGCATGCACATTATTGGATTCTATGTAAAATTTCTTTACACTGACATGTACATATATTAAACTCTTATTGTATTTTTAAAAAGTGAACCGTTTATATCAATTTATTTGGTTCACAACTCGTAAGGGACTGAGTTGGATTAACAAATTTTCATCCAATATATAAGGTTTGTTTGGCAAAACTAGCTGATAAGTTAGCTGGTAGCTGATAAGCTAGCTTCTAGCTGATAAGCTAGTTGCTAGTTGATAAGCTCCTAGCTTATAAGCTCCAAGCTGATAAGCTAGCTTATTGAATTAGAAGTGTTTGGTAGAACTAGCTGATAAGCTAGTTGATAAATGTAAAATGACATAAAAGGACATAATTACATAAGTTTTATTATATAAATTCTATTTGTGTTTTCTAAATAAAAATATATTATTATTTAAATATAATTTTAGATTTTTTAAAAAAATTAATTAAATTCTTATTAATTTTTTAGTGATAAAAAATTTAATTAAAAAGTGAAATTGATAAAATATATAATATAATATAAAATAATTTCATAAAATAGTAAAAAGAAAATAAAATTTGTACTAATTCTTAATTTTTTAAATTACTTATATACATATCTAAACTATGTATTTTTATATTAATTTATCATTTTAATAAATTAAAATGAATTTAGACATGATATATAGTTAAGTGATAATGTTATATATAATAATAGATTACATAGGTATTTAATTTATAATAATAACATTTGCAAAATTAAGAAACAGAGATTTATAAAGATATATATAATAATAACATTTACAAAGCTATTAATTGTCTATTAGATTACATATATCCTGTGCCTGTCTCAATTTTTATGTCTTATATATTTTGTTTACGGACATGCCTTGCATTTTAATTTTGAAAGTCTGAATCCTTATTTTGTAAAAAAAAAAAAGCAAATGGATTATAAATAAGAGATAGAGTGTTGAGAAGGTGCAGGGAGAAGAAGAAAAGTTTTGTCTTATAAAATTAAAAATAGATAACAATAGATAAAAAAATGAAGGATAATAAGAGAAAGATATTAAAATATAAGGGATAATAATGAAAGAAAATTAAATAAGCTACAAGCTATAAGTTAGAAGCTAGAAGCTAGCTGAAGTAGCTTGTAGCTTATAAGCTAGAAGCTCCTAAAATAAGCTACTTTGAGTTACGTTACCAAACACTTTTGAGTTATTCAAACAAGCTTATAAGCTAGTCAAATAAGCTAGTAGCTAGCTTATTGACCTTGCCAAATACACTCATAATTAATTCGGGTAAACTCAACTCAACTTAAAAATGCGTTGGCATGTAATAGGTCAGTTCAAGTGGGTTGAGTTAATGCAAAGTGATCGTCTAAATATTAAATATGAAAGTAATTAAGATTAATAACTACTACCTTTGTTTTTATTTAACTGTCTATTTAAATAAAAAATACACCGATTCAATCATTAATATGATTTTCATGAAAATAAATTTTAAACTTCACATTTTACTATGTATCTCTTTTACACCATCTTTTTTCATTTATTTAACTTAATAATTATTAGTCTTTGACTTTTTAAAAAAACTCTATCCTATTCAGTCTTATTAGTTTTCAATAGTGGGTCCTTTACATCAGAATTAACATGAGGATATAATGGGAGAAATGAAATTATCATATTATTGGATTTGTAAATGGACAGATAAATCAATATGAACAAAATTGATCTCTACAAGTGAATATTTAAATATGGACCGATGTGGTATCTCGTGTTTGAATATGAAAACTTTTATTTAATGTTTTTTTGGTTTATAGCACACGTATCTTACTTGAGTTGAGAATATTTATATCATGGTGATACTAGTTTCACACAGGTGGAGTTTTTTTTTTTTCATACACAAAAATTGAACTTGACATATTATTTAAGGTTAATTAAACATGCATCATTTAAATCAATAATTCGTTGATAAAACTCTTATATAATATTTTGGTCTTTGACCGACAATTTGCGCCAAGACATAACTTTTGATTTATTTATTGGATTGAAATGGTGGCTAGATAAAACTCTCCTAAAAGATATTAACTACAAGATTCGAATATATGATCTTTTAAGTAAACACTCTTACTTAATTTACACAAATGGATTTAATTAGTTTTCTTATACAAGGATGACAATGAGATTTTAAGTTATACCTCATATACTATTTTAAATCTCTCACCTTTAACTCAATTAAGTGGCCTTTTTTTTTTATTAAAGTACTCTTTCACTATCTGGCGAAAAATAAGGTCAGGAAAACGTATCCTATAGCTAGACTTTAAAAAAATAATGTTTTAATTTTCTTTTAAAAAGATTAGATAAGCGAAGTGAGTTGGTATCGGGTCATGCTAAAGGTGTGTAGATTTATAGTAACAAATTTTGTTTGTTTTGAAATGCGTGATAATCCAATTAATACGACAAAATCATAAATATTTTTTAATTAAATATTATAATAAATGAGCTTTTAAAAACCCAAAATTCAATAATACTTTTGGTCTTAAACCAAAAATCTTTATAAATATACTTCATTCATCTGTCTCATTTAAATTAAAAGGCGGTTTCGGGTTCGGGGACGGACACCCCCGAACCCTCCCTCGTCCTCGTTAAAGGCGGGATGGGTTCGGGGTTGAGTTTTACTTAAACCCGGTTAAAGTGGGTTTTCCCCATCCAAGTCGGGGCGAGAACAGGTCGGTACCTACGTGTTCGGGTTTGTTTGTCATGCCTAATTTTAAAGGTTGGTTTTATCAAAACCCATATTTTAATAAAGATAAATTAAAACATAAAAATTCTATTCTCATATATATAAGCATAAGGATTAAAGAAAATTTCTCATTTTAAGTTTTATATTTTTATCTTATGTTAAGATTATCAATTTTGATAATGGGAAATACTAAAACACACGAAAAAGTTTGCACGAATACATATGTGTAAATAGTATCCTTTGATATTCTTCAGGAGGGGTGATGAGTCTTAACTGTAATTAAACCTCGAATAAGATTGTCGCTGGTAATAGGGGATACCTATAGTTTATAAAAAAAATTAGTATCCTTTGATTTCTATCAAATCCGGGAGCCATGATTTATAATTAAAGGTTGTGATTTGAATTAAAAAATCATATGTATTGTTGGTGGTGATTTCTGTTGGGAATAAAAGAAATTCACACAGATTCACAGAAACTCTATTCTCTTATGAAAAGCTGAGCTATCAATTTCATTCATTATGTAATGTATTTATACACTAAAGGTTTTATTCACAACCAATCACAACAACACTTAACAACCCAAAACAACACATATCAACTAACTAACTAACTATAACAGAATTAGAAAATCTGAAATACAAAACTACAACACTCCCCTTTTAATTCAGATTTTCTAATTTCACTACTCCCATCATTCCTCTCATCTTAATGAATCTATCATTCCTCAAAGACTTTGTCAATGAATCTGCAAGTTGATCTTCAGTTCTGCAATAGTTGAGCTCAATCTTACCTTTGTTAACTTGATCCCTCAGAAAATGAAACTTAGTCTCAATGTGCTTACTTCTTCCATGAGCTACTTGATTTTTGGCCAAATTTATTGCTGACTTGTTGTCCATCATGAGCTTCATACTCCCTGGTTCTTTCACCTTCAATTCCTACAGCAATGTATCAATCCACAAAGCTTGACAGACACACATTGATGCTGCCACATACTCAGCTTCACATGAGGATAGTGCTACAATTGATTCCTTCTTTGAACACCAAGAGAATGGTGTTTTTCCCAGCATAAAGAGATATCTTGTTGTGCTCCTTCTTTCATCCTTATCACCACACCAATCAGAATCACTATATCCCCAAACTTCATCAATTGAGTTGCTCTTATCATTTGGAAACAAAATTCCATAGTCAAGTGTCCCCTTTACATATCTGAGAATCCTTTTTGCAGCTTGCATATGAGGCACCCGAGGCTTGTTCATAAATCTGCTAATCAAGCCTACACTATATGCAATGTCAGGCCTTGTGTTGCACAAATATCTGAGAGATCCAACCATTTGTCTGTATTGTGTAGCATCAACAAGTTCTTCAGGACCATCTTTTCTAAGTTGTAAACCTGTTTCAGCTGGTGTGGCACAAGAGTTGCAGTCATATAGATTGAACCTTTTCAAAAGATCTGTGGTATACTTGCATTGGTGCATTACAATTCCCTGCTCAATCTTCTTGAATTCAATTCCCAGGAAATAGGATAGGTGACCCAAATCAGTCATTTCAAACTCCTCCATCATATTTCTTTTAAACTCAGCAATCTTACTTTCATTGCTGCCTGTAACCAGCAAATCATCAACATAAAGACAAGCTATTATCAAATCTGAATTGGTCTCAGATTTAACATAAACTCCATGTTCAGAAGTGCACTTGATGAACTTTATTTGATGCAGAAAACTGTCAATTCTTTTGTTCCAAGCTCGAGGGGCTTGCTTCAAGCCATATAGAGCCTTCCTTAATTTGTACACCTTTTCTTCTTGTCCCTTTATTTCAAAACCTGGTGGTTGAGCTACATAGACTTCTTCTTCAATTTCTCCATTTAAAAATGCAGATTTTACATCTAACTGATACATGGACCAACCTCTCAAGCTTGCAAGAGCAACCACTAATCTCACTGTCTCAATTCTTGCAACTGGTGCAAACACATCCTCATAGTCAATTCTAGCTTTCTGCAAAAATCCCTTGGCCACCAATCGAGCCTTATATTTTGCCACTTCTCCATTTGGCTTCTCCTTCACTTTGTACACCCACTTCACATCAATTGATCTTTTCTGAATTGGCAGAGACACTAACTCCCATGTTTTATTTTTTTTCAATTGATCTCAACTCATATTTCATAGCCTCAATCCATATAGGATCATCCATTGCTTCTTCAAAACTTACTGGTTCTGTTTCTGAAAACAATGCAAGGTGCACCAAATCTCCTCCTGAGCTCACTGTTGCCTTTGTGAAAATATCATAGTCATCTAGTCTTTGGGGAATTTGTCTTGTTCTTTGAGATCTCCTTGGTTCAGTAGTAACTGTAGGGTGTTGTTCAAGTGCTTCATTTCCAAAATCAACAAGCATCCTAGTTGTTTTTTCTTCTGAATCAGTTTCATCCTTCCACATGCTGGCCTCATCAATTATAACATCCCTACTGATTACAATTTGCCTATTCTTGGGATCAAAGAGTTTGTAGCCACCAGTAGCATGATAGCCAACAAGTATCATTTGCTGACCTTTGTCTTCCAGTTTTCTCCTCAATTGATCAGGAACATGTCTGAAACACAATGAGCCAAAAATCCTAAGGTGGCTGGTGTCTGGTTTGTGCCTAGACCAGACTTCTTCAGGAGTTACACCCTGCAATCTTTTGGTTGGACTTCTGTTAAGAATGTATGCAGCTGTAGAAACTGCTTCTCCCCACAAATACTTTGGCAATCCCTTGCTTTTCAGCATGCTTCTCACCATGTTCATGAGGGTTCTATTCTTCCTTTCAGCGGTACCATTGTGTTGAGGTGTATAAGGTGGAGTTACCTCATGCACAATGCCCTCATCTTCACAAAAGCTAATGAATTCAGCTGAAACGTACTCACCACCACCATCAGTCCTTAAGGTTTTAACAGAACAATCACATTGTTTTTCAGCCAAGCACTTAAATTTTTTGAAGGTATTAAACACATCTCCTTTGTTCTTAATCAAGTATACCCAAACCTTCCTACTAAAATCATCAATGAAAGTCACAAAATATTTATTACCTCCAAGTGATTCAGTTTGAAGAGGGCCACAGACATCAGAGTATACCACTTCTAATTTGCATCTTAATCTGACAGGAACATGTTGCTTGAAGGTGTTTCTTGGCTGTTTGCACTCCACACATTCTCTACACATTTCCTTGGGCTGATGAATTTGAGGGAGACCAGTCACCATGTTGTGCCTACTCAAGAGGTTCAGATCTCTAAAATTTAGGTGCCCAAACCTATAATGCCAAAGCCATTCTTCACTATTCACAACAGAAACCAAGCACTGATGCTCCAAAATCTGAATTTCCACTCTAAATGTTCTATTCTTAGATAGGGGTGCTCTAAAAATCAATCTGTTTTTATCATCATAGACTATCATCCCATTATTTTCCATCACCATCTTGAAGCCTTTCTCTAGTAATTGTCCAAGGCTAAGGAGGTTGCTCTTCATATTTGGCACATACAACACATTCGAAATTAAAGACTGTTTCCCATCCTTGCTTCTTATTGCTACTTCACCAATTCCCTCAGCATCAAGAGTTCTGTGATCAGCGAATTTTACTTTGCTTTTCACAGATTCATCAAGTTTTGCAAACCAATCCTTTCTACCAGTCATGTGGGATGAACATCCTGTATCAAGATACCACAAATTTTCACTATCTTCAGCAGTCTTGGTTGTCACCATTAACAGCACTTGATCTGAGCCTGAGTCATCTTCCTTGCTAATTGTGCCTCATTATTATGATCTTTCTTGCTGTAACATTCATCTGCAAAGTGACCCCACTTTTGACAATTGAAGCACTGAATATGTCTCTTATCCACCTTCTTCTTGCCACCTCTTCCTCTAAACTTGCACCACCACCTCTTCTTGGTCCATTGTTGTTAGACTTTTGATCGAGTTGTTCACTGTCTCTAGCATGGTTATGATTGCCTCTGCCTCTGTTATTCTTCCATCTCCCTCGACCTCTCTCGTTCTTGCTCCCTTCACCTTCATGCTTCACACTGTGAACTTGTAAGGCTTGTTCTGCGGACTTCTCGACACTTCTTTCAGCCATTCTCTGTTCATGGGCCTCCAAAGAACCTTGCAGCTCCTCCACCTTCAAGGTTTCAAGATTCTTGGATTCTTCGATTGCAACGACAATGTGATCGAATTTTGGTGACAGCGATCTCAGCACTTTCTCAACAATCATTTGATCTGTGATTCTTTCCCTATAGCTCTTCGTTAAATTTGTTAAAGACAATACCCGAGTGAAATAAGTTCCTACTCCCTCGTTTCCTTCCATCTGTAAGAGTTCGTACTGTCTCCTCAAGGTCTGCAATCGAACCTTCTTCAGCTTGTCATTCCCTGCATGTGCTCTCTCAAGAATCTCCCACGCCTCCTTTGCTGTAGTAGCACCTGAAATTTTTTCAAAGATTCCCATGTCCACACATTGATGGATAATGAACAAAGCTCTGCACTCTTTCTTCTTGGCCTCCTTGTACGCAGTCTTTTGAGCCTCTGTTGCTCCACTACCCACTTCTTGTACTCCTTCTTTGACAATATCAAGCACATCTTGAAAGCCAAAGATCACTCTCATCTTAGCACACCACTAATCAAAGTTCTTGCCACCTTCAAGAACCGGTAAAGTAGCTGGGAAATTTCCATTAGAGGATGCCATTGTGCTCAGCAAAATCAAAGTGCAGGTCCCGGATTGTACAAGCTCTAGATACCAATTTGTTGGGAATAAAAGAAATTCACACAGATTAACAGAAACTCTATTCTCTTATGAAAAGCTGAGCTATCAATTTCATTCATTATGTAATGTATTTATACACTAAAGGTTTTATTCACAACCAATCACAACAACACTTAACAACCCATAATAACACATATCAACTAACTAACTAACTATAACGGAATTAGAAAATCTGAAATACAAAACTACAACAATTTCTTGTTAAAAGCGTCGATCCAAATAACACTTCAGGTAAGATCTTATAAGAAATGAAAAAATATTCAATAAAATTTATATTTTTTATATAATAAATGCTTTTATTTTCCTATAAAAAAATTCCATTTTAAAGGTTCTTTTTCTCCTTATATAATGCATATGTTGATATTATCAAAACCGTAAAACTAAAAGAGGGAATTTAAGCTATTTAGAGGAATATTCATAAAATTTATTGAACTGAAGTTAATTTCATTTAAATTGAATTAATTTTCAAATTTGTTCATCTTGAAAATGTAAGATCACAGGTATCCGAGTAAACACATATGTATACTCAGAACTAGGGGTGGGAATAGGCCAGTCGGCCCGTCAGGGGCCTACGACCTGACCTGTTTATGGCCTGGCCTGACTCGTTTATTAAAAAGGCCAGGCCAAGGCTTGTTAAAGGCTTATTTAGTTAAATAGGTCATGCTTCAAGCCTATGTAAAAGCCTATTAGGCTTAACAGGCCGACCTGTTTAATATAATAATATATAATATATTAAATTAATTATATAAATAACTATAAATATAATTAAAAAAATTAGAATATAGTAAAAAATTAGATTATATTAAATTAATTATATAAAAAAATCTGCTTAAAAGGCCTGTTGGCCTGCATAGGCTAATAGGCTTGTTGGCCTGTTTGTAGGCCTTGTTATAAAACAGGCTTCTAAACAGGCTTACAGGTCAGGCCAGACTTTTTCGCAGGCCAGGCCAAGGCCTTACAAAAAGGCCTGTAACAGGTAATAGACCGAGCTCAGGCTTAAGAATTAGGAGTCAGGTCAGGCTCAGACCTACTAAAGCCTGGCCTGGTCTGGCCTGTTTCCACCCCTACTCAGAACAGTCCCTTACTGGCTATCTTTAAGTTGAAACATCCCTTTTTAGTTGATCCCTAGTTAGTAATCAATAATATTTGAGTTATCAACAAATAACAATATTATATTTTTATTTATTTTATAAACCTTTCATTCAATATTAAAAATGTTAAAATGGGCTTTAATATTGATATTTGATATAATAAAAATTACTGTAATTAAAGAATTTTTATAGTTACTATTAACATAATTATAAAATGATTTTTAAGTGTTTGAACATGTTTTAATTTTCATATTATATATATATATTTAAAACTATTAGATATGTTATAAATTAAAAAAAAGATAAATATAGTTAAATAATTACTATAATTACTATTAATATATTTTATAAAATAATTTTTAAGTGCGTGAGCATGTTTCAAATTTCATATTATATTTTTTATTTTGTGAAATAAATTTTTAAATTATTTTATTATGTTTTAAATTTTATATTATTTTTTATTTATATTATAAACCTTTTTTTAATATTGATTGTTAAAATTAGCCTAAAGGTAACTATAATCAAATAATTAATATAATTACGATTATTATAATTATTAAATGATTTTTAAGTGTTTGAGCATGTTTCGAATTTCATATTATATTTTTAGTTTTTTAAAATGATTTCATTGATATACACTATAATTGTAAATAAGTTTTACCTTATTTCTATTATTTTACTATGTTTTAAATTCTGTATTATATTTTTATTTATGTTATAAGTCTTTTTTTAATATTGAAATTGTTAAAATGAATTTTAAATAATATTGATATTTGATATAAAAAAGATAACTACAGTTAAATAATTACTATAAATATAATTATAAAATAATTTTTTAAGTGTTTAAGAATGTTTTAAATTTCATATTTTTTTTTTATTTTCTTAAAATTATTTGACATGTTTTAAGTTATCATTATTTATATTTATTATTATAGGTTTTAATTTTTACAATGATATTCACTTTAATATAATTACTATAGTTAATTAATGGTGATGCATAATATTAATCATTTAAAATATAAAAGATACTTTCTATTTTTAGAAGTTTTGCTTAAAGGAATTTACTATTGTCTCCTCACTTTAGATTTGATAAGCTACTTTCACTACCTTACTTTTATATATACAAAGATAAAATAAAGATAAAGATTCATACAATTTTTGTTATCTTTGACCGGAACCCCCACATGCATAGTTGTGGGTTTAACCTTCGGGGCGGGGGTGATGATTAGGTGAAACTCTCCCAAGAGTGAAAACTCCAAAATTTAAACCCTGACGTTGCAGGTAAAGTCCACCTGACGTCAAAGTGCACTTCACTGTCCCCTTTGGTAAATTCGTACAAATTTGTGTAATAGCTCATTGTGCCATATGATATTACTCATAATATTTTGATTTATTTTAAGAAAATAAATACATTTAAATTTAAAACATTAAATGAATTTGTTTTTGTTTTCATTTAATACATTTTATTATATTAAGAAAGGGACATGAACATAAAAGGAAAAAAGAAGAAGTAAGAGATATATGCTATAATTCACTCAAGTGTTGTAAAATTTATACAGATACTGCCGACTACAGCATCCTCATTTTTGTCTTTGCCAATCGTCTCTTCTCATATGAGGATAGATACAAGCTAGTTAGTTAGACACGTGAGAGTCTACAACTCTTAAACATGATCTCAATTCAAGTAATTAAAAATTAATTTTTTTAAGCTAGCTAGTAGTTACTAAGGTTGAGCTAATAATAGTCATGGTTTAAATTTTATCATTATGATTACACATTTTACTTCATAATAAAATTGTTCAAAATCTTATATAAAATGTAAAATATTATTAAGAGAATATAAATTTATTAATTATATTATCGTCTCATTTTATACTATTTAAAAAATATTTATAAAAAATATTTTATATTTTTAAATTTAAGACCCTCAATTCCTTAAAATCAGGTTGGACACATGAATCAAGTTGCTGAAAAGAACAAAACTTTTGCGGCACTTATGTATTTTTATTTTCCGTCCAAAAGTTTTTCTATATTACTAAATTTTAATTCTTTTTAAATTAACCTATAATTTTAAAAAGAAGGTCCAAAAAGTTTTTCTATATTACTAAATTTTAATTATTTTTAAAGTAATATATTAATTTTTTTAAAAAAAAGGAAAATGGACAAAAATAGATAAGAATTGAGTAAGAGAATCTGTACCAAAAAAAGAATTGAGTAAGAGAATAAATAATTTCCTTGATTAATTGGATTTTGATCACAACACGCACACGCACACACACACGCACACACACACTGTCTTTGTCTGTGTCTCTCTCTGGTAATTCCGTCCAGAATGGATGGGCAAAATGATGAAGTGAGAACTTGAGAAATGTGAATTTCCGAACTGAAACTGAAGCCTATAAATTGCACTCTCCAAGGTGAATCTTGACCTCAGCACTCTTTAACTGAACATCAGCATCTTCAGTTCCTCTTTGTCTTGTCTCATACAAAGTGGAGTGAGTGGATTGGAATACTACGTTCTTCTCTCTCTCTCTCTCTCTCCTTCAGATCCACCTCTTTTTCCTCTCTTTCTGTTTTGACAGACCCTTCCTCTTTCTCTGTCCCCCTCAATCCTATAACACAGGAAGAGAAGAAAGTTTGTCCTAGGTAGGTATTAAGGTATTCATTTTCTAGTTTTTCATTCACCCCATTGAAAAAAAAATCTTTTTTTTTTCCTTTCTGATTTTCTTTTCCTTTTGCTTCTTTCATTGGCTTCTGGGTTGTTGAACTAGTCATAGCTATTGAAGTTCCAAAAACCAGAAAAACCCAGATGAATTGTTTTTTCCGGCAACCAAACAGGATATGCTTTTGTTGACTTTTTTTTTCTATCTCTCTCTTTTGTTTTTTTTTTCCAATTAAATCTTTGATGAGCTTTGATTCTGATTTTGATTAGTTTCTCAGCAAAAGCTATTTCAAAAACTAATCTTTATGAAGCACCGCTTTTTGGTCTCGTCTCGTCCTTTTATCCTTCAAGGACTACTTTTTGGTTCCCTTTGACTTTTTTGTGGCTTTGGCTTTATCTGCTTCTCACTGTTCTCACTCAAAATTACAGTTTCTGTAATTCTCTTTCTTTCTCTTTCTTTCTTTGCTTTATTTTTCTGCTTCACTTTAACTTGATTTGATTGTTGAAGAATTTTCATTACAGATCTTTTCTCATGAACTTTAGCTGACTTAATTACTTGAATAAGGGGCAAAACAAGCTCAGAATTTTCCTTCTGATTTCTGTTCCTGTTTTTTGGTGTGCTTAAACTTAATCAGTTTCCAATTCGAATATTTTCTTTCATTTTCTCTATCGTTTTCCACTGTTTTTGCAAATTTCCCTTTGCTTTGGTTTTTTCAATGGTTCAGAGTATCGGTTGAATGTGTATTTGTCCTGCTTTTGGCATTTATTTTCAAAATTTATTCGTCTGGGACCGGTGACTAGGAAAACAAGGAGGAATGATTAAATCACCAGAAAAAATAATTATAATAAAAACACATAATTGAATGGTGCAGTTTGGCTTTATGTATATTTTGCTTCTGTTACGCAATGTTGTTTTCTTCAATAGTGTTTGGCTTTTTCAGAGGTTTTTCTTTAGCTAAATCTAACTTGACTATTCCCCAATTTCGCTTTTTACCGTTTTGGACTAGTCTTTATGATGGTAACAAAAAACATAATAATAACAATAAGAACTCCAAACTCACCCATTGTGTGGCTTGTCCTCTATATAATTGAGTGGTCCTTATTTTTAGCTTTTGCAGTTGAAGGATTGTGAAGATGTTGGAGAAAGTGGGGGAATTTAGCATGGACAAAGTGATTGAGGAATTTGAGAGGCTGACAAAGGATGCTGAGAGGGTTCAAAGGGAAACACTGAAAAGGATTTTGGAAGCAAACACATCAGCAGAATACTTGCAGAGTTTGGGACTCAATGGGAGAACTGACCCTGAGAGTTTCAAGGCTTGTGTTCCACTGGTCACTCACAAAGAATTGGAGCCTTATATCAACAGAATGATTGATGGGGATGTTTCTCCTATTCTCACTGGAAAACCCATCACAACCATGTCTTTAAGGTCTGAATCTGATTCTTCTTTCTTATTTTTCCCCCTTGAATGCACAGTACAATTCAGGAGTTTCTGAGTCTGAAAAAGTTGTATACTTGCAGTTCTGGAACTACTCAGGGGAAGCAAAAATATGTACCATGGAATGATGAACTGTTTGAAACTACAGTACAGATATATCAAACATCTTTTGCCTTTAGGAACAGGTATTAGTTATATTCAACTTCATGTCATGTATTTTTTTTCCTCTCTTTTCTTTTAGTTGGAATTGGCAACTGAACAAGTTCCATTCTTCAGAGAGTTTCCCATAAAAAATGGCAAGGCTTTGGCCTTTATCTACAGCAGCAAGCAGTTCAAAACAAAAGGGGGTGTGACTGCAGGAACTGCTACAACCAATGTGTTCCGCAGTGCAGGGTTCAAACATACAATGAAGGCACTTCAATCCCCTTGTGTTAGCCCTGATGAAGTGATATTTGGTCCTGATTTTTACCAATCTTTGTATTGCCACCTCTTGTGTGGTCTAATTTTCAGGGAGGAAGTTCAGATGGTGTCTTCTACATTTGCACATAGCATTGTCTATGCTTTTAGAACCTTTGAACAATTGTGGGAAGAGCTTTGCAGTGATATCAGGGAAGGGGTCCTTACCAGCAGGGTCACAGTTCCATCTATTAGAACTGCCATGTCTAAACTGTTAAAACCAGACCCTGAATTAGCCAACTTGATCCATAGAAAGTGCATGGGATTGAGCAACTGGTATGGTTTAATACCAGAGCTTTTTCCTAATGCTAAGTATGTTTATGGGATCATGACTGGGTCAATGGAACCTTACTTGAAAAAGTTGAGGCACTATGCACGAGAGCTGCCTTTGTTGACTTCTGACTATGGATCTTCTGAAGGGTGGATAGCATCAAATGTGAACCCAAGACTGCCCCCTGAATTGGCCACTTATGCTGTGCTTCCTCAAATTGGTTACTTTGAATTCATCCCTCTGACAGAGCTAGAGGGAGCTAAGGGAGATCCTAATTTCCTCTCTATGGAACCTCAAACAGTTGGCCTAACTGAGGTGAAAGTTGGTGAGGAATATGAGATTGTTCTCACCAATCCAGCAGGTATCAAATTCTTCTATAGCTATTCTTTTTTCTTCTTCCAATCAATGAATCTGGACTATAAACCATCATTCCTACAACTAGTCTACTACTACTCTCTTCCTTTACAATGCAAAATTTTAACACTGATTTGACCAGTTAATTCTATTATTTTTCTCTTCCAAGGTCTAGTGGTTAGTGTAAAATTGGTAAATATTATTTTGAGTTTCTTTTTTTATATGAAGAGTTTTAAAGTGTTTAGCATGAATGAACATAAAAATAATCTTTGAATAGTTCACAGCATATTGTATTTTTGTAGGGACGAATGGTTACTGATTAGTCCATATTGAGAACGTAATTAAACATTATTTGGTATCTTAGTGGCTAATTATAGAGATAATTCAAGGGGGATTTCACTTTCTGCCAAACCTTTTAAGCCAAAATACTTATATTAAAACAAACGCTACAAGGTAGGAGTTGCTTTAGTTATTTTACTTTTCATTTTTTTATTAAGAGATGGGGAGGGAAGAAGTGGTTGCTTTGCTTTCTATGTTTGGTGATATCTGATATGACCTATATGGGACCAACTCAAAAGTAAAATTTGCCTACTGATTTCTAAAGGGGACTATAGTACATAACATACCTAATCACATTAATGTAATGTATGAACACACTGTGCCTGGACCTATCTGCATGTCCATTTTAACCTTATAGAGCATGCAACTACTAATACAGATTATGCTTATTCCTCTTAATTTTGTCTACATTCTCTTACTTTTTAACTGAGTAGAGTTGTATAGCAACCTAAAATCATATAGTGATGCTCTCTAAAGGAAATGTGTTCCTATATGTTTATTTTTGTTGTAAATTTTCTTGATAGCAAAATTGGAAGAATTTCACTCTAGTCTAATAGCAAAATTTTGTGTTATAACTTGGTTAATTTGCAGGCTTATATAGGTATAGGCTAGGAGATGTGGTGAAGGTTATGGGATTCTATAACAAAACTCCAGAACTCAAGTTTGTCCGCAGGAGCAATCTTCTACTTAGCATCAACATTGACAAGAACACAGAGAATGATTTACTATTAGCTGTTGAAGCAGCATCCCAATTTTTGGCAGAGGAGAAATTGGAAGTTGTTGATTACACCAGCTATGTTGATGTATCAAAAGAACCAGGACACTATGTTATCTTCTGGGAAATCAATGGGGAAGCAAGTGATGAATTGCTTGGAGAGTGTTGCAACTGTTTGGACAAGTCTTTTGTTGATGCTGGCTATACTAGTTCTCGCAAAGTCAACTGCATTGGGGCCCTTGAACTCCGAGTTGTTAGGAGAGGAACATTCCAGAAGATTCTTGATCATTATGTAGGATTAGGAGCCGCTGTGAGTCAGTTCAAGACACCAAGGTGTGTAGGACCTACCAACACCAAAGTGTTGCAAATATTGTGTGAAAATGTTGTGAAGAACTATCTCAGTGTTGCTTTCAATTGAATGAAAAATTGAAGGAATAGAAATCTAATAAGTTTCCTTTCAGTTTTTAACCACAGTGCAATATTTTTTTTCTTACCACATTCCATGATTAGTTCTTTATGCTCTGCCTCAAGCCTCTGCCCGACAGTCCAAGTACATATCTGCCACCTTCATCACCTCTGTTGTGCACTCTACAATATTATATAAGCAAAGCAATGGTTGACATAATGGATAGAAATCCACATGTTCTGTTGGGTATGAAATCAGACTTGTTTAATAAAATTAATTGGAGCTAAAGCCTTAAGGTCACATGAATGTCGAGAATAAATATGAAAGATCAGATGAATATGTACCCTATGTGCAAAACATATAAACATAAAAGAAAATAAAGGAAGAAATTAAAATGGTTTAATATACAATTTCACAGAAGAACTTCCAGCAGATAAAAAATAGAATGAATCAAGAGGTCAAATGAATTTAACTTTTTTATAAGTTGAAATTAGTTACTTATGGAGAAGTTAAATGCATTTGACTTCTTTGATTCATTCTATTTTTTTCACCTAGAACTAGAAGTACTTCTGCAAAAATTTCATCCAAATTGGGCCAAAGATGAATTTGGCATTGGTTAAACTCACATCTTACAAGAAGTTTACAACTATATGGATAGAAGTCATATTTTGAACTAGTTTGGATAAAATTTCTATAGAATTACTTCCAGGAGAAAAAAATAAAATATATATAGAAAATAAAATGAATTCAACTTCTTTTATAAATTGAAATTAGTTATTTATGGGGAAGTTAATAAGAGCTTATGGAAAAGTTGAGTGTAGAGATTAATTTCAATCTATGAAAGAAGATGAATTCATTTTATCTTCTTCATTCATAGTATTCCATTTCCTAAAAGTTCTTTTGAAAAGTATATCCAAACCGGCTCAAAAGAACTCGTACCAAAATCATCACATTTTTCACATCCAATAACTTGGATTTTTTTTTACTGTCCATTATAATTCCTCTTTTTTTTACATATATAAATTATAATTTGTTTTCTCCCTGAAAGAATATGCTTGCTGGCTTGGAATTTGACCTTAAGTATGACTAATTTCAAAAGGATTAAAAAAAAGATTTTATTGATATAAAAATGTGTTTTCCAACTCGTTTATCTCAACCAAAGATGGAAAGTGGGAGACAAAAATAACTTAGTTAGAAAAAGTATGGAATTTCTCCTTGCGCGTTTAGGCTTTAATAGTGGGTTAACACTCATAAGACTAGTGATGCACCAATCAGGATCCACCACGGTAACACTTGGTGATTAATTAAAACATAAAGGACAAGTAAGCTTTTTCCAAAATCATCAAGCGTAGGTTTTACGTGACTGAGACTTCTTTATTGTGATAATAAGAAGGCCAAAAGTACAAGAATTCAATGCTAAAAAACAGTTGGGTGAATCTTACACTGAAAGAAGATAGTGGCTGTAGTCTTTCAAAGGGTGATGTTGTCCACATGAACAAAAATTTTGATTACTTGATATAATTTCTAAAATTAAATTAGGTCCACTAGGAGCTTCTGGATTTGAGGGCAGTTCTTATATAACCGTTAAAAGTTACTATTAGTATATTGGATATTTGTCATATATTAAATTATATTTGTTTTACCCTTTGTTTGTTTTAATAGAGATAAGAAAGAGAGGGTTGGTGAAAAAATCATTTAACCACCTTGTTTGGTTTCTCAAGAGAGAGAGAGAAATTTGGGGTGAGTTTTGAGTGGATCCCACAAAATTTTTTTGTCTCCTCAATGGTGGAGGGAATAAGGGGAGAGATAGACTAGTTTTATAAATTGCAAATTTTACCTTTGTGTGTATCTATATGATTTTTGAAAATTTTGAAGGGTAAAAATATGTCTTTTTAACTTTTTACAAATCTCTCTTTTATTTCTTTACCACCAAAAAACTATCGAAATTAATTTCTCTTCTATCTCTCTTATGTTTCTTAAATACCAAATAACCTCTAATTCTATTTAATTTCTCTCTTTTTTATCTCTTTTTCCTATTTCTCTTTTCCCTATTTCTCTATTTAAACCTAACAAAGTCAGGTTGAGATATTTTTCTAGTTTTTTTTTTTTTAAAAAAACTTGCAAAAAGATCCTAATCTTTTAAAGATATGGAGTGGCCCACTGGCTATGGCAAAAAGTTTAAAATCAACTCTAGATAAACATTATGAACAATCTTGCTCCTGTTCTTCGGATATTCCATGTACTTTCTAGCGACTGCACCTTCTTCGGCCTTGGAGTTATAAGTTACTATGTTGTCAGAACAAATAACGCTTTGATGAGACTCTTGCTATGATTCCAAATGTCAATTCCATTTCCAATATGATAGAGGACAGCAAAAAAAAGTAGAGTAAACATTGCATACATGATAGCAGAAACTATTAATTTCACGTCATGATGTACTTATAGCATAATTTTTTTTTTTCACAATACTACATGTATCCTCCACGGACAACCCCTTACCAGCTAATCCACGTGCTTGGTGGTACTTATAGCATAATTTGATTGCACTAGCTCCATTTGTCTTTTTAAACCTTACCACTGTGTTTGGTTAAAAAAATTAGGAGAGATGGAGAAGAAATAGATGGAAGAGAAATGAGTTGATATGTTTAGTAGAGTAGAAACATGAAGAGAAAGAAATGTTCAGAAGTAGGGCCCATGCTGCATAATTTCTTCGCTACATTGCGAAGAAATGAGAAGAAATTTTGTTGTTAATGTGAGAGAATGATTTTGGACCAAAGCTACATTTTTTGTCCTATATTGACATTACAATCTTCCAGCAGCGTAGCATCCATTCTACCGAAGTTGTACAACGTTTTTTTAATTTAATTCAACTTATAAATTAGTTATATATTATTCATAAAATTAAATATTTTAATATTTTATATAAATTACTTATAAATTCAACAAACATATTAAATATTTAATTTTTTATAAAATTAACTTGAAAATAATTTTTAGGGGCATTTTAGTCTCTGTAAATCATAATTCAATTTCTCTCCTTTCTATTTCTCTCATACCAAACAAAAATACAATTTCTTTCTACTCTATTTCATCTCTATTTCTTTCCTACCAAACAACCTAATTTCTTCTCTATTTCTCACCCATTTCTCTCCATCTCTTTTCTCTCTATCGATCATATTTCTCTCTACTCTATTTCTCCCCACCCTACCAAACACAATGTACAATTTTCTTGATTTTTTTAAGCAAAATAAATTAAAGTGAAGTACATGCTATTTTTTCCCCAAATACAAAGCCGTGCATAATGGTTGGAATAGAATAAAATATAATCCGTTAGAGCACTATAAATAACAAGGAAATTGATTCACCTAAAAAAAATATGAAATTATTCCTATATTTTTCTTTAATACAAAATTAAGATCTAAATTGGACCGAATATAATATGTCTTCTTTTATGCCGTATGCATTATTGAATATCGAATTGTGGATTCTCCTAACTCTAACAAGTATATAAGAAAGTAAACTACCTACTCGTGAGGCAGGCCGGCCCAAGGGTAAGGCTACTGAAGCCCTTGCTTTAGGCCACCGATTGTTAGTAACATCCTTTATACAAAAAATAAAAAATATTATTACAATTAGGCCTAATTCATTGGTTTATAAATTGATTTTCCTCCTCAATGGTTGATGGTTCTATCCTTGCTAAATGAATTTTAACTTTTAAGGCTCATTTCTTTCACTTCATGTATTTAAAAAGGCCCCAAAATGAAAGTTTGCTTCGGGCCTCACTACAAATTGGACCATATTGGGCCGGTCTGCCGTGAGGAAAAGAAAAAAAAAGGCAAGGGGGGAGATACAAGGTTCTTTTCATTCCCGCAGTTGGCTAACCAGGGAATGGGTGAATGAAAGACTTCAGTAAGTCTGCTGGCCTTGCTTTCAACAATCCTCAAGAATAAGTAGTCCACAAAAGACCAAATTATAGCAATCTATATTACATTCCACCACTTTTTGAGTTGTTTATTACTAGTCAAACTAGAGTGCATGATAAAATGAATAGACCATTTCAGTTGGTGTGGGATGATGTCAAACCAAGCCAAGCATAACATGATTACCACATAAAATGAGAGAGTGAATAAAAGAAGATGCCACAACAATTCTTTCTTATCTTTGTAGAAAATTCACTTTAAGCTGTCACACTGCGTTTGACGGAACAAAAACAACACTAGAGAAATGGATAGGAGGGAGACAGGTTGTGAAGAAATGCAAAAACTCACTTTGTTTGGTAGAGACAAAGTGGGTCGGGATGCTCTCCAGTTAGCAAAAAACTGGATGAGATCTCGGCCCTTTATTTTTTCCATCCATGATTTTAAGAAAATTTAAAAGTTGCTCAAAAAAATTGTGCCCGTTGGATGATGAAACTGCACACTCTCCAGTTAATTTTAACTAGAGAGGATCTCGGCCTGAGACAAAGTAGTGGAGAAATTAAAAGTTAGTGTGGACCCGAGTGGTATCAGAATTTCTTAAGGTATGAGACGAGACATGGAATAGAGGAGAGAAAGGGTAATAGCTAGTAATCGATTTTTGCCTTACAAATTTATTTTTTCAATTCTCTGGAAAGTCAATAGTTGCACAGTATTTTCTTTCTCACGTTTACTATTCAACCAAACATTTACCAGCCCTTTTCTATTTTTATTTTATTTCATATTTATTTCTCTTATATTAAACAACATATAATCTATCTTCATCTCATCTCTATTTCTTTCTTCCTACCAATGAAATGTCAATGTTAAAAGAAATGCCTCTCTTCAAGAGATTTGTTTTGGTAGGAAGTCTAAGGGCCTGTTTGGTTTGAGGAAACGTTTTCTGTTTTCATTTTCTGTTTTCATTTTGTTTCCTGTTTTCTGAAATTTTACAAAGAAAAAACTGGAAATGCTGAAAACAGCAAAAATTTGTTTCCAGCATTTCCAGTTTTTCCTTTGTAAAATTTCAGAAAACAGGAAACAGAAATGGAAACAGGAAATGAAAATGCAAACCAAACCGACCCTAAATTCCCAAAAGACACTACGCCAATTTGAGGATAAGAGAGCACTGCCTTTAGGGCGCTCCCGTGTGAGCTGGCGTCTAAAACAATCGTTTAAATACCAGGGCACTCAAAAGATGGGCGGGAGCGCCCTTATAGGTAGTAAAGAGGGCGCTCCAACTGCGTGCCCTTTTTATCAAAGATATTTTTTTTACAGACTTCGTTAGAGGGCGCTAAGCGCCCTCTTTGTTTTTTACGGATTACGTGTGCAGGGCGCTCTAAATGAGCGCCCTCTTTAGCTATTTTACAGGGCGCTCCTAGGGTGCGCCCTTGTTAACTGCGTGTTTTTTTTCTGTTGAAAGGAGGGCGCTCTGAGCGCCCTAGTATGTGGGTTTCCAGGGCGCTCCTTTGGAGCGCCCTCGTATGTACCAGTATTTAAATCAAAACCAGAATTTTTTTGGCCATATTTCTCCCGCGTCTCTCTCTCTCTCAACCTCTCCTTCTCTCTCAAGCTCCATGTCTCCCTCGTGAAGCTTCTCCTTCTCCGTCAAGCTTCTCTCTTTCCCTCCGCCAAGCTCCTCCGTGAAGCTCTTCACCGTCCGCGAAGTAACCGTTCCGGCGTGGCGTCTCCCGTGAAGCTCTTCCTTTCCGACGAACGTGAAGCTCTTCTCATTCCTTTCCGGCTAACGGCGCGACCACCTCCTCCTTCCGTTCTCCTTCCATTCGGCGGCGCGACCTCTCCCCTTCCCCTCTCATTTCGCGCGCGGCCACTAGGGTAAGGGAACCCTACCACCCTTTTTTTCCTCTTTGCACCATTTTTGTTGCTTATGGACCCTTTTTTTTATTATGTTTAGTTTTTCTAGCTGCACCCACTGTTTTGCTATCTGCACCCACTGTTTTGCTATTTGAAATGTGAACATATTATTATTGAACACTTTAGGTTTTATTGAACACTTTTAGTTTTATTGTTGTTGGTTGGAGCTGAAAAAGTGTTATATAAATTTGTTTGGTGGTGCTTTATTATGCATTTAGTAATGTTATATAAATATATATTACTCATATTGATCTCTTTTGGAGTGGTAGCTGGTTGTTTAGAGTTAAAGTTGTTTTTCGTTAATTTGGAAATGTTAGAGAAATAGATGAAATGCTGCTCAAATTTTTAGGACTAATAATGTTTATTACGAGTATATTTTTTAACTTGTCTTTTTTTTTCTTAAAGGTATTGTTTCCTGGCTAGTTATAATTCAACACTGCTTATTGGTGATTGACTCTAATCAGGTATATCCTTTATCATATTATCCTTTTCTGTCAACTATAATTATTAGGTTATTTGTATGAACATGCATTAACCATAGTTACTATGTTAATTAGGCATGTAGTTAGTCATTAGATCTAAAGAATATCATATATACTTTTGGAGTTAATTATAAAAGATTTCATCTTATGTTGATAGAATATGGATCGTTCTTGGATGTTTGCAAACCGTCTGACACATGAGTATGAGGAAGGAGTGGAAATGTTTATAAAATATGCCATTGACCATGCAACAAACCGTAGTAGAATTCTATGCCCTTGTACGAAGTGTTTTTGTTCTAAGCGAGTTAGTGAAACAGAGTTGAGGGACCATCTTTTCTGTTTTGGAATTGATCAGAGTTACACTTGTTGGACATTTCATGGTGAGATTAGGAGTGAACAAAGTGGTATGGGAGAGAATAATGTCAATGTAGAACCAAGTGATGATGACTTTGGGACCGGGTAGGACGATTGCGACCGAATTGATGAGATTCGAAAGGTGGTTGAAGATGACCTCAGAGATTGTCCCCAAATGTTTGATACCCTAGCCAGTGATGCTGAAAAGCCATTGTACAACGGGTGCACCAAGTACACAAGGTTGTCAGCTGTGTTGAAGTTGTATAATTTAAAAGCAACAAATGGTTGGTCTGACAAGAGTTTCACAGAGTTACTCACCTTGTTGAAGGAGATGTTACCGGAGGACAATGTGCTACCTAACAGAACATATGAGGCAAAGGAGATGTTAAGTTCTATTGGGATGAGCTATGAGAAGATACATGCTTGTCCCAATGATTGCATTTTGTTCAGAAATGAGCATGCGTCATTAAGTGCGTGTCCTAAATGCAATTTGCCTCGTTATAAGAAAGAGACTACACCGGCAAAGGTGGTTTGGTATTTTCCCATCATACCAAGGTTTCGAAGGATGTATCATAGTGTCATTGATGCAAGGAACTTAACTTGGCATGCAAATGAACGAATCAAGGATGACATGTTGAGACATCCCGCTGATTCTCCGCAATGGAGGAAGATTGATGATGAGTACCCTTCTTTTGGCGAGGAACCAAGAAATCTCCGCCTTGCTTTATCAACAGATGGAATGAATCCGCATGGTATCCAATCTAGTAGTCATAGCACATGGCCGGTGGTAATGATAATATATAATCTACCTCCATGGTTGTGTATGAAGCGGAAATACATGATGTTATCTATGTTGATATCGGGACCCAGACAACCGGGTAATGACATAGATGTGTACTTGGCACCATTGATTGAAGACTTGAGGCTATTGTGGGATACTGGAGTAGAAGTCTATGATGGCTACAAAGAAGAATCTTTTCAGTTGAGGGCGATGCTTTTTGGAACGATAAATGATTTCCCTGCATATGGTAATTTGTCTGGCTATAGTGTAAAGGGTCAGTGTGCCTGTCCTGTTTGTGAAGAAAATACTACTTGGATGCGCTTGACTCATTGTAAGAAGAATGTATTCATGGGTCATCGTAAGTTTTTGCCTTTATCCCATCGTTATAGGGGATTGAAGAAATAATTCAATGGCAACACCGAAGAGGGTAGGGCTCCTTCTCCATTGACTGGTGAGCAGTTGTGGGAAAAGGTGGGTAACTTGACCAACAACTTCGGCAAACCTTTTGCCTCACAACTCGTTACCGCAGGTTGGAAAAAGAAGTCAATTTTTTTTTGACTTGTCATATTGGAAGACATTGTTTGTTAGACATTTCCTTGATGTGATGCATATAGAAAAAAATGTGTGCGAGAGTGTTATTGGCACGTTACTGAATGTCAAAGGCAAAACCAAGGATGGGGTAAATGCGAGATGGGACTTGTTGGCAATGGGTATAAGGAAAGAATTGGTTCCAGACAAAAGGGGATCACGTACATATCTACCCCCGACGGCTTATACTCTTAGCAAGAAAGAAAAAGTAACTTTTTGCAAGTTTCTGCAGGGTGTCAAAGTTCCAGAGGGTTTTTCCTCTAACATTAAAAATCTAGTATCACTAAAAGAGCAAAGATTGGTAGGTGTCAAGTCACATGATGATCATGTTCTGATGGGCCATTTGCTTCCGGTTGCAATACGCTCCATTCTTCCAAATAAAGTGCGTATTACAATTACTAAACTGTGTCATTTCTTCAGAGCTATTTGTAGTAAGGTCATTGACCCTAGGAAGATGCCCATTTTGCAAAGACAAATAGTGGTTACAGGGTCGGCCCAATGTTTATAGGGGCCTAAAGCAATTTTTATAATGAGGCCTTTTTTATCTTCCAATTCAATACATTAACGTATGTTTGTTAGAATATTTTTTTAAGAAAATTATATATTTAAATAAATTAATCTACTCACATTGACACAATAGAGTATACTCAAGTAAAGTGACATGCTTATTTATATATATTTACTAAAGGACAAATCTCTACACTTAACAGAAAAGAGAGCCTGAAGGAGTAATTAAGAGAAAATATGTATTATCAATATAACACCATCAGGAAAAAAAGACAAAAAAAAAAGAAATAGAATAAGTGATGAGGCAAATCAATGTTAAAAATGGATAGAATCAATTATTAATAATTATTATCTATGAGAAGAGAGAAAGTTGTGATAAAATGGGGCCTTTTTAAGAAAAAAAAACTTAGTTAATCTTAATAATTTAATATGACTTACTAATTTTTTATTAGATTATTTTTTAAAAAAATATTTATAGTAAATAAAATATTTTTAGGGGCCTAAAATAAAGATATTTTTTGGGGGCCTAAAGCGGGTGCTTTACCCGCTTTAGGGTTGGGCGGGCCCTGAGTGGTTACACTGTGTGAGCTTGAAATGTATTTTCCTCCATCTTTTTTTGACATAATGATTCATCTAACAGTTCACCTAGTTCGGGAGACTGAATTGTGTGGACCAGCTTATATGAGATGGATGTACCCGGTTGAGCGATACATGAAGATATTAAAAGGGTATGTTAAGAATCGCAGTCGTCCTGAGGGTTGTATGGTTGAAAGGTACATAGTTGAAGAAGCTGTTGAGTTTTGTACAGAATAGTGGTGTCAATTACATAGGGTTGACGGTCTCTAGACACAACAAAAGGTTACAAGAAGGAGGGATTGGGGCAAGCGAAGTCATAAGCATTCAAAGAGAGGAATGGGTTCAAGCACACCTTTATGTCTTGCATAATGATGATGAGGTAGAGCCGTATGTTGAAATTCACAAGGAAATACTTCGACACTCTAATCTTAATAGAGGAGACAATTGGATCACAAGAGAACACAATCGAAGCTTCATCACATGGTTTAAGTCTAGGATTTTTCATGACATGAATGGCAATAATTCTTCAGTCTTTACTAGGCTTAAATTTTTAGCTTATGGTCCGAGTTTTAATGTGATATCTTACAAGGCTTACATGATTAATGGGTACACCTTCTACACAAAGGAACATGATGATAGAACAACGGTTCAAAATAGTGGTGTCACTTTAATTGCCCAAGCATTGCATATGTCAAGTGCAAAAGATAGAAATTCAGTTTATGCAAATATGTCCTATTTTGGGGTCATTGATCGCATATGGGAATTGGATTATACTAACTTCCGGTTGTCTGTCTTTGGTTGTAAGTGGGTTGACAATAATAGTGGTGTTCAGGTTGACAATCTTGGCTTCATGAAAGTTAATTTTAGCAAGCAGGGTTACAAAGATGAACCATTTATCCTAGCTTCCCAGGCTCAGCAAATTTTTTATGTTACTGATCCCGCAGACAAAAATTGCTCCATAGTGATGTTAAGTAACAAATTCAATGACTCCCCAAATGTGGATGATGACCAAGTGGAGGATGCTGAAGATGATCCTTTTGTTACGACAACACAGATATTACAAGTTGACTCCACAACAGATGATGCTTGTTACACTAGACCGGACCACGATGAGGGTATTTGGATCAACCCACCAATTCGTATTAGAAATCGACCCACAAGTTTCATACCAACCAGAAAAAGAAAGAGAATGAGTTAGTTAATGTATGCATGTTTATACTTATAAAAATTGAATTTTTATTTATACTTTTAAAAGATTAAAGTAATTAATATCTTATATCCTATTATGCAGCTGTCATGTCAGGCGCGGACCATGATACCCCTCAAAACATAGATAGAGAGCACCGACGTGGCATTACAACAATGGCTCATGTAATCAGAGAAAGAAACAGAGGAAATATAATCAAGGTAAGCACTTAATTGGCACCATTGATATAATTTATGCTTATTAAGTTGAATTATGTAATTATAAACTTATTCCCGTTACTTAGGTGGAGTGGAATATAAAGCGCCAACCTGTTGGACCCGGTGGAGTGACACTATCTAGTTACATTGGTGCCATTGTTCGTGAAAGGGTACCAATTACAATAAAGTCATGGAGGGACGATGATTGCGATGGATACAAGGAAATGATTTGGGAGGACATTAAGGTATGTACTATTTCCCCTTCATTTATTAATAAGAACTGGACATAAAGGCACATTACTAACTCATTACCTTATTATGTTTGTTTTATATGTAGTCCGCATTTGATGTTGGAGAAGATCGTAAAAGATATGTTCTTATGTTGGCTGGTAAAAGACATAGATCTTTTAGGTCCACATTATCCACACATTTTATGCATGATGAAGATGGCAATGTCATCCCACACCCTCCTAAGAGGTATGGGAGATAATATCACAGGAGCAATGGAATTATTTTGTTGCTGTACGGTCACAAGAACATTTCAAGGTCTTCAATATATTATATTTTTAAACATTGTCAATTTAAACCAACATTTTTACACGTTAAAGAGGTCTTCAATATATTTACCATGTGTTATTCCAGGAAATAAGTCAAAAAAACAAGGCCAGAGCTTCTAATCCTCAATACCCATACAGAGGTTCACGTGAGGGATATGCCAGAATTGAGCAAGAACTAGTAATTATTGTCGTTAACATGCTTGACTCACTGTAGTATTTTTTAGTATTGATTGTGTATCAATAATACTTCACAGTTACAACAAGCGGGGGAAGGAACCTCGGAAGTTTCAAGACATATGTTATGGAGAACCGCTAGGATTGACAAAAAAAAGATGCCAACAATGAAGGAGTCGAACAAGTCTACACACAATGTGTAAGTATATGGTTACTATCATTGTGTGTTAAATTTCATGTATTTCTTGATCGTGGAGTTTATATTGAACCCCTTATCTTATTAGGAGGAAATATTGTCTCAACCTGCTGAGAGTGGTCCCTCTGATGGTAGACAAGTTCTTGACCAAGTTCTGAAGAAAGATGTCTATAGGGGACGTGTTCGAGGTGTGGGGTTTGGTGTATATCCCGGTCAATATTATAATGCTCCTCAACCCCAACCAAATGTAGTCTCTGAAGATTATCAAAACATCCTTGCGGAATTGAGGGAAATGAAAGCCGGATACATGAACATTCAACAACAACTTGATGACACAAGAAGAGAGCTTCACGAAGTTAGGACAGAACGAAGTTGCAGAGATTCTACCTCATCTACTAGACCTGGCTTGCCTGAGGTATTTTTTACTTCTTAACAGTTATTTTTTTTCATTAATTATCGATAATGTTGATTACTTGTGTTAATTATATAGGGTGTATTTCAATGTATATTGTACTTGGGAGACTCGGTGTTACGAGTAGTGGGTAAGGGACAAGCATGGAATGTCCCAGGGCAGGAGCTACACAATTCCCCACTTCCATCCAACTCAATAAGATGATGGTTCAACTTGCTATTGAACCCCATGCGGCGCTACCATTTCCTGACGCTTACAGGGAACTGAGCACTCTTGCTGATGCATTAGCGTGTTTCATCGCATGGCCATACTCACATGTTGGATTGGATGCATTGGTATGTCTGTATTTTATTTGTGTCAAAAATGCATTTTTATTATTTCAGCTACAAATATTAATACGTACAAAATGTGGAATTTGTAGACTTCACAATCTTCTGCTTCGGGGCCGCACGTGGAGACTCGTTATTCACCACACTCAACTATGCGAAAGTCTCCCGTTCGTGCATGCCCGCCAGAGGTGGTGACTTCAGAACCTGCTGCACCTACCAGAACATCGTTGCAAACATTGGATACGTACTACTCTGAGAAGATGCAAGCGGACAACACTGTGATTAATTGCACGATAGGTGCAGGCATTGTTAGTACTGATGAAATGATTGAATGGATCGATCCCGATTGTCTTCATTCGGTTTTGTACCGTGAGCGGTTGGATGCCACCGTGATTAATGTCTATTGCAGGTAATTTCAATCCAAACCGCAATCTAGTTTGTTTATCTCGTTTTTTTTTCTTGTTTTGACATTATGTACATTTTTCGTATAGTTATTTATATCATTCAGCCTTAGCTCAATCTTCTCGCGCGGATCGATATATTTTCATATCTCCACAAACCACCACAGCATTCAATGTGAACACCAAGCAACATAAGTTGGTGGGAAGGGTGTTGTGCAATAGACACGGGCAAGAGAAATTGTTCCTGCTTCCATACAATCATGCCGGGTATGTGTAGTATATGTTTAACAACCAATATTCTTGTTTTGTAAAAAACATTTATTTGACATATTTGACATTGTGGTTGTAGCCAACATTGGGTTCTTCTTGCATTGGGTCTTAGTGGTTTTGGCAATGTTTACTTTCTGGACTCTTTGCGTAATCCCCCAGAACATTATGCTCCCATCAAGGATATGATTAAAAAGTAAGTACTCCTTGGCTTAATTACTATCACATTAACATAGTTAAGATCTCTTATACAATTTACTTGTTATATTGCTTTAGATCTATAACAAAATATAGAAAGTACAGTGGATTCCCGGAAAAACAGAATAGTATTCTACCAGAACCCACATGGTACCGCATTAAGGTAATATTCATCTCTTCTGCACATTTTGTTTCTTCATTACTAAGCGCGTAAGTATCACTTATTTTTAACTTAATTATATTTGTAGTGTCCTACCCAAACAAACAATGACGATTATGGCTCTTCGTAATGCGTTATATGAAGAAGATCATTGATCAAAACCAACTCGTAATACCTAGAGAGGTAATTATGACTTGTGATAGCAAAGTACTTTTTTGGACCATCATTCACTAGTTTATATACTAAAATAAATTTTTGCCTTTTACAATACTTTGCTCAGTTCCGATGCTCAACCTACACAACGGAGCAGCTTGATGAGGTTCGGGAAGAATGGGCAAACCATGTAGTTACCACTTATTTGTAATTGATTTGTACATTATGCGGTACATAATGTGAAAATGCTAAACAAAATTGTTAATTAGTGACTTAACTGTTGACTTATGAATTTAACATGTACATTTGACTTATGAATTCTGGCTGCTGGTATGGTTTTGTACAACTGTTTGATAAATTGGGAAATGTTGAGTAAACAGAGTAAACTATGGCAAAAAAAGTTTAGTTTAGAAGACTTATAGTTGTTAAGCATATATATGAGATGCATGTTTGTATACCAACTGAGATGATTCTAGTGAGATGTCATGTGTTTTGGTTATTTCTATATAGTTGTATAGGTACTTCATATTATTTGTGTGTTGTTTGGATTCTTATTTCAATTAGATATGTGTGTTGTTTACTAAGTGTTGTTCATAGTATGATATGTGTGTTGTTTACTAAGTGTTGTTCATAGTATGATAAAGTGTTTGGATTTTAAGGAATTAATATGCATGATTTTGGATTAAGCCATTGGGATCAGACTGAAACAAATATGCAGGTTAAAGTAGATTAAAAAAAGAAAAATCTGGAAAAAAAAATGGAAAGGAGGGCGCTCCTAGGAGCGCCCTTATTGTGAAACAAAAATCTGAAAAAAAATAAAAAATGGAAAGGAGGGCGCTCCTAGGAGCGCCCTTATTGTGAAACAAAAATTCAAAAAAAAAAAATGAAAAGGAGGGCGCTCCTAGGAGGCCCTAGTTATAAATAATCAGGGCGCTCTCAGGAGCGCCCTCCATAAGTACGTCTTATGCATATGGAGGGCGCTCCATCGTGCGCCATGTAACGCTGCACGGGAGCGCCCTCTTTTGGATTTTACAGGGCGCTCCAATGAGCGTCCTCGTTTTGTTGACCAAACAAAAGCAGATTGTATTAGTGCGCACGGGAGCGTCCTTTAAGACTGCACGGGAGCGCCCTCTAAGGCCTTTTTTGGCATAGTGAGAATCTTCCAAGTAAAAGCTAGCATTTTCGGAGAGGAAGCTTTATTGACAAAGGTTGAAAAAATATTCCAACACTTTTATCCAGTGTAGGAACTTGTAAGCTGATTTTACCGTGTAGCCACTTATAAAGTCTAAATATCACTTTTAAGAATCTGATTTGAATTTTAAAATATGAACATAATTTATATTGGACAAGTAGGGGGATGCAAATAAAGATAGAATAATAGAGAGATAAGATGAAAAAGAATAAATGGAGAGTAATATGAATGTCAAAATTGAAATATGAAAAAGTCATAGTTAAAAATCATTTGGGTCTAAAGATTGAAAATTGATAATGATATTTTCATATTTCAAATTTTATACCCACTTTACACCTCTTTCTATTTCTCTTTTTTCCATTTTATATATATATATATATATATATATATAACTCATTATATTTATCACTTTTTTCTTTTTTTTTCAACCTCTCTTCCATCAAAGTACATAATATCTTTTTATATGATCAAACTTAGAGTTCGTTACCATTGAGCACGTGGATCAGCTGGTAAGGGGCTGTTCCAACTTAACCAGGTGTCGAACAGCTGTGTTAAATACTCGGAGGGATGTGGTCTTGCACAAAAAAAAACTTAGAGTTCATTTTTACATATTATTTTAGAAATAATCAATTTTTTTAAAATAATAATTTTTTATTTTTTTAAAGATGTTTTGGTAAGTTTTTTTAAATATTATAATCTGAAAATAATTAGTGTTTGTCTAGATCAACTTTTGGGAATGGAAAATTGATTGTGTCCATTGAAAAAATCACTTTGAACATGTTTGAATTCATGAGTCTAGAATTGGTTTCTTTCTCAATTATGATTTTGTCGTAAGCAACTTTGAGTTGTTTTTATTATGGGATGAATCAATTATAAAACTTTAAGCCATTTTTAACTTTTGGGTCATTTTCATACGAACCTCCTACAACATGTAACACATAAGTGCCTGATTTAGTAGCACAATTAAACTATATATGCATCATAGATAGAGCGAAGAAGAAAAAATTATCACTATAACATATATACACTTATATATTTACGAAAAACCATCATCTAGCTTATATTAAAAAAATCCAATAACCCGAGTCGCTCATGAGTAATTATAATTTAACACGTTACTCATTTTATTTTTTATTTTAATAAATTAATATAAAATTTAAAACTTTCCTAACACTTATATATATTCAAATTATTAATGTATATATATGATAATATATATATAGAGAGAACAATATATAGACATTGATAATTAAACAACTTAAAAGCAATTTTGATAAAGATGCAAAAATCACTTTTCTAATGCAAGTTAATTATCCAAACAAAATCATGTTACTTCAAAATCAATTTTATCCAAAATAAATTATATACGATAAATTTAATTCAAAATCAATTTTACCACTGTGAAACCAAACACACACTTAGATAATTGATTATATTGAGAAGCTACTTCCAGTTACCTTTTAAAAAATAAATATTATAAATATCTTGTAAGTTTTTTTATAATTGTAATAAAATGAAATATAGTTTTAACTTTTTATAAAACCCTTAAAAAATAAATCACTTTTTTATACCATGTTCGAATTAGTAAAAACAGTGAGAATGTAATTCACAGTTGTTACAAACAACCATTTTCAAATTAATATGCCAGGAAAAATTTGATAATATAACAATTCATACTAGTTAAAACAAAGAAATGTATTATATATGGATTATTTTCCAGAATAAAATGAAATTTGAGATTTTGATTACTATACCCTTTCAGATGCAGAGATGGATGTATAATGATGATTCTCAATAAGCATGATATTTTGTTTTTTTTTTTAACAAGAGTAGTGTTAGCACCATATTATATAAGTGGAAAACTTGGTCTTGGAGAGGAATCTAGACATTTGTTGAGACCTAAAGAATGCAAATTACTCTGTGAGGCAAAGTCCCCACCCATAGACCAATCTTTGACACCACCAGAAATCCGGGGGAAAATGAGAACAGCTTCTAAGGAATAAGAAGATGAGAAATGTGAGTTGGTCTCACTTTCTCACATGATTGAGAGGCATATGATGGTGTGCCCATATCTTGCTGGATCAAAACAGAACATCACCCAGCTATGTGATTCTCATGAAGTGATGATTTCAACCAGAAACGCCAAAGTTTCTTCCAAGTTGACCAGCTTGAGTGAATTTTTGGAGAAGATCATGTGGAAGAGGAAGCTGACTAACCAGGGGAAGGGAAAGAAGCATCAGAAAATAAACATTGGGTTTTCTGGCTTTTGTAACCGATTGATTTTGGAGGAAATAGAGTACTCACTTGAAAAAAAAAAGAGGTGATGAGCATGTGAGTTAATCTTCATTCTTTATGTATTGCATAGAGTATATTGCATCATTGGACTTTTGTCCCTTGAATTATTTGTTTAATATATACCATACTTTATTTTTTACCATTATAATTAAGATTGGGGTATCTTAGAAGTCTAGTTTCTTTCTTAGTTTTGCTCTGTCTAGTTGGAGTAGTTACAAAAAACATTGAAGTTGTAATTTCAGTCTTTTCAATTCAAAGGGCACTCTCCCTATCCTCTGCCTCTGGTGTCGAAAAACAGTTAAACCAAGTAAGTGCCAAGCAATATGCAAATATACAACCTCATCTGTGCTCACTAACAAACTCAACCAAATAGTAATTGGAGGTAATGGAAGTGCATTGTCAATTTAGGTTTATTTTTTCGAATCCTCAACTCGGCTATTCTTGGAGAAGGTTAATTTTACCAATATCACCACCTCGTGGAGGGTTAGATTAAACTCAGCTATATGAAGATTTCGATGAAAAAAAAAAAAACTGATCCACAATAAGATGAGCTGGAATTTCCCACGTTTTTTTTTTGGTCGAAAGAATTTCCCACGTTGCTACCTCACGTAGGATGCCAACTGAAGCATCCAACCCAGGCAGGGCCCAAGAGTTAAGCCCATAAACCTAAAGCAAGGCTTTAAGTCTTAGTTATTTCTTGACCCAAAAAAAATCTTACTTATTTCACATATCTAATATCTTATAATTTTTATAGTTATATTATTTATACCTAATTATAATTATATTAAAAATATATAAAACACTCCTTAAAATACTATTAATGATTAATATTTCTTCTAAAATAATGAAATAATTATCAATTAGTCAATAAATAATATTCAGAATAGAAGTTCTCTTTTTAAAAATAAGTCTCATCTTATTATTATTTATTTATTATATTAATAAGAATTAAAATACATATTTTTTATTATTTAATGTTATAAATATTGAAATAGACTAAATTCAATAAAATGCTCACTATCATAGATGTTAATACTTATTACGATATTTAATAAAAAAAAATTGTATTCTAAAAAGTTTAAAATTACATTAATTTTATAAAATGTTTTGTTTAATTCAAAAGGATTTTTCATAAACTTTACTTTAAGATTAAGATTATATATATATGGTCAAGCCTAATTCAAGGTGCATTTGGAAAAACATAATTAAGCATTTATAGAGTAAACTCTTATTTGATAAGCACTTAATGAATAAGCTCTTAAGAGTGTGAATGAAAATTGAAGAGGAGACAACGTACTTAAATTATGCATAAGTTATTTCATAAGCTACTTTGAGGAACTTATTGAAATGAGCTGAAAACCGCTCATAAGCATGTCACATGCTCTTTTCATAAGCTTATCCAAACACTTACATAAATGCTTATGTCATAAGATAAGTTCAAATAAACTCTTCCAAACATCCCCTCCCCTTGCCCAAGATTCACTTTTTACCTTGTTAAGCATAACACACACACACAAAAAATCAAACCTTATATATCTCATTCTAGACACTTGACCTAGAGTGACTTCTCTCAAGCTTGGATCAACATACCACGGGTGTATATCTCCCTAAACGCATTGACCCAAAGAACACTTGGGCATGATATAAATCCCCAACCTAGTTTCATGATTAGGTCGAGCCTTGTTGAAGGCACAAAGGTTTCCAAAATCTATACCTCCTAACTGATATCAGTGGGACATTATTTTCTCTAAAACTTACACACACAATGGAAACACGAAAGAGAAAGAGCTTGTTTCACAACTCAATTCAACTTCACTCAATATTGTATTCAATTCTACTTACATTCTTGGAGCATCATAACAACAATTTATAGGCAAACAAAAATATTATAATAATACAAATCCTATCATAAAGAAAATGTGCTAAATTTATGGTGGCCAAGAGAGATCAATTTTTATTTTACTTCTCCACCATCCAAGTTGTTTTCACAAGTTTCTTGATTTATTAGGCCACCGTTCAAATTTACTTTTCACATGTTATTTGATTTATTAGGCCATCATCCAAGTTTGTGTTTCACATGTTGCTTGATTTATTAGGCTAACACTAACTCTTTTGAAATGTGATGTTGGCAAAAAAACACACATAAAAGATCAAATATGGAAACACATACAAAACACACCACAAAAAGGATTAATAATGTTAGCCTTTGTTGAAATGACAATCTTTGAGAACATGATTGACAAGGACATAATGGTGAATTAGCAAGTTTTGTTTTCAATCCCCTTTAAGGATCCATAAACAATAGGTTTTTATTGGAAATCATAGTATTGATTGCATTTGTAACATTAAATACTACACACTCCAATAAAAACTTTCTATTTTTGGTTCCTTAACAAGTGTCATTAGGGCACTCGTTAGCATTTATCTTATAAGAAAGACCACAAAAATTTGTAAGAAGAACCTAATAACTAGGACTAGAGGGGATAATTAAATTCATCTAAATAAAAAAATGAGTAAACTAACAAATCTGTCCCTGAGTTTTTTGGGGTCATACAGTTTAATCCCTGAGTTTTTTGGGGTCATACAGTTTAATCCCTCCTTGTCCCAATGTCCAAATGTCACGGGTGTAGAAAGAAAAGTTGCTACCAAACACGGAACATAATCAAAAGGAGAGAAAGAGAGCCCATAATCAGAAACAAGAAAAAAAAAGTGAGAAAGAGAGAAGAGAGGGATGGGATCAGAGAGACTAGAGACAAAAAAACTGAAAGAGAGAAGAGAGGATGAAGAAGATGGATAATTAGAGCCACTCTCATTGTGGCATCCCCTTCTCCAGGCCAACACAATCTCTTTTTCCCTTATATTATGTTTCATGTCTTGTTAGAGAAAGAGATTTTGAAAGAAAATAAAATCGGGATAAAGGGGATCAAGAACTGAGTGATTCTTGCTGCCGGAAACCATGCCACTGTGAAAGGAGCTCATTCAACTGAAAATGGCCAAATTTGTAAAATGATAATAATAAATGGGCATTTAGCATATCACTTTTTGACCATATTGTAAATTTGTAATTTAGATAAGATGATAGATATATTATCATTTTCTATTTTTACCAACTGTCGGATGAAACCACTTTCTATAGTGGATTGAAATAATAATGTACGGTGCATTAGGTTGATGTACCGTAGCAACCACTTTTTAATAACTAAATTTCATAACCTTAAAAAAGGGTGGTTGGTACCGTACATAAGACATCTGGATCATGTAACGGTACATAACAATTTTGACCACTTATAGGCTGTGGTAGTTTAGTATTAATTGACTATTTTCAAAAGTAAATATTTTAATGAAAGCGTTGACCTTTGTTAAATCCTTTACTTCAGCAACAATATTGAAGACCGGAAGGCCTTAGTGTTCGTTTCCATTCCACCTTTTTTCAAGGTGACCCCACCAACCATGTTGGTTTCATATTCAATAATGGCTTGCCATCGGAGAAATAATGGTGAAGAAGAAGAAGACCTACGCTGCCATCGGAGAAGCTCGTTCTTCCGTCAGAAACACGCGAAGAAGAAGACCTACGCTGCCATCAAGAAGCTCGTTCTATTGTCGAAAACACGTGAAGAAGAAGAAGTGCAACCTTTGCCGCCATCGGAGAAGCTTCGTCCCATCGTCGGAGACACATTCCATCAAAGACGAAGGCCTACGCTTCCATCGGAGAAGCTCGTTCTACCACCGGAAACACGCGAAGAAGAAGAACTGCAATCTCTGCCGCCGTCGAAGAAGCTCGTCCCATCGCCGGAGACACGTTCCATCAAAGAAGAAGACCTATGTTGCCATCAGAGAAGCTCGTTCTACCGCTGGAAAAACGCGAAGAAGAAGAAGAAGAACTGCAACCTCTGCCGCCGTTGGAGAAGCTCGTCCCATCGCCGGAGACACGTTCCATCAAAATCATTAAGGACCAAATATAAGCGCCCCACCACTCGAGTATGCTGTTGTGAACCAGCTTTCTTGGACATTACAGAGCTTGAAGACACACAAACCATTCAAGGCATCCATTTTGAAATTTATTCACGCTAATTAATTTGCTATAAAAATTCATTAGCAACTATAATGAGCTATTAAAGTCCGATTCTAACCTTTTGGTCAAACTGGTAGCTCATCTTTGATCACAACCCTTTAATATTATATTATTAAATCTAACGGACATAAAAGTCTGGACCTATCCTATAAGGTACCGTAGACTGCACCTTAAAAAAGTCAATACTAATTTTGCTTGTAACCAGTACTAAATCGTGCAGCGCACGAACCCACGGCAATTTGATTTGAAACAGAAACGCAGAGAACAAAGAAATTGAAGATGGAGAAACGGAAGACATTGGTTTGACCAAAAAAAAAAAAAAACAGAAGACGTTGGTGGGGTCACTCTTCGTTGTGCGTGTGGGAGATACGAGGAACCAATTTTTCCAGCAATGAAATGGAGATGATTGCGTATTTAATTTGTTTTTGAATTAGTAGTTTATCATAGAAGTAAAACTTTAATTTAATAATTTTGTAAAATAACTTAAAATATACGTCACCAAAACACGTTAACATGCTTACTGCTTAGTTTGCATATTGGAATTAATTTATTATAGAATTAAAAAATTAATTTAATATTTTTAAGAAATACAGTACTATGCTTTGGTTTTAATAAGCGAAGTGAATTAATTAAAAGAGAATTAATTTAATAATTTTGTAGAATAACTTAAAATAAACGTCACCAAACACGTTACATGCTTAATTTGCAAATTATTTGTCTTTTTAGGGACAAAAAATTATAATCATTGTATGGAGAATATTAATTGTATCATTGTATGAAATGAATTTGTTTTCTTTTTAGAGAAAAAGGATTGTGCACTGACAGTGTAAAAAGTTTTACACAAACGATTAATCACAACCATTGATTTATGGTAAGTTTATTGACTTTACTAATTAATATTTTAAAAGTCATATAAATAAAGAATCGTGATTAAACGTCAGTATAAAACTCTTTTACACTGTCAGTGCATACTAATTAAACTCTTCTTTTTATTTGAAAATTGTAAGTAATTTTTTTTTTAACTTTTTTCTCCCTCATAAGTCATAACTTACATATTTTTCTCTCTCCTCACACATTCTAGTATCATTTCTCTCATATACCAAATAATAAAACTATCTATTAATTACAAAACGGATGCTAACATAATTTTTTTTTAAAATTATTATTTGCGGCTTTCCGCTATAATTTTCCAGTTAAGAATTAAACCGACCTTTTCTATGAAAGCTACACATGACATGATGCATGGAACCACTAAAAATTTTATTGTAAAATTAGTGGTCATAACTCATAAGCTAATTGAGTATCGATGCATCAACAGTTCAACACCATTTTTATGATCAACGCCATTTTATTTTTTATATCGTGCATCAAAGTGCATGTGCTCATCATCGTCCTAAACAACGCCTTTATTATTAATAAACTAAATAAGCGAAGAATAAGGTAAGGTAAACTTATCCTATAATCAATCAAGTCAACAAAACAAAATCATCAATCAACATTTTAAATAATACTGTAAGATTTAAAAATAACTATTAACAGTCACGCATATATAATATAATTCATTATTTATATTTTATATTGAAGTAAAATTGACTTAAATTCAATTAAGAAAGCTCAAAATTGTCCCATTAGAGAAACCAGCTCACAAATAATTAGTCTATTTAAGTAAAAGGATTTTTTTAAAAAAAAAAAATACAACACGCAATTTGAAGAGTATATCTTATAATAAGGACAAAAACAAATTTGTCAAAAAGATATAAAAAAAATGACCGGAGAAAGTACCAATATAATTAAATATCTTTTTATAATTCCACCCTTAATTAATTGATTAGAAACTAATATAATTGAGAAATTAAAATGAGAATAATAAATGAATATTGAGAACTTAACAATTTATAAAAACAAAAATATTAATTATATTCTTAGTTTTTCTATCATAACTTAAACGAGAATCAACATGTAATGGATGAAATATTACGGATGTGGATCCTCTCCAGCCGTGCAGCTATCTGTAGTTAGTAACTTAGTATAGCAATGAATAATGAGTAGCTATGAAAATCATTCCGTAGTTAATTCATAGCTGTTTCCTAGCTATTATGTAGCTAAACTTGCTAGAGAGACATAACCCTAAGAAAAGATCCATTCACAAATATTACATTGAGTAAGAGATATGCTATATAATTCTCTCAAGTGAGTTGTAACACACTAACACTGGTACATTCTAATTCTATACAAATACTCTCTCCGTTTCTATATATAAGAAATAAAAATAAAAGTTTTTTTGTTCCTATATATAGGGGTGTAAGCGGGTTCGATCCAACCCGCGAACCCGATTAATCCAACCCAACCCGAATGATATTTAACGGTTCGGTTCGGGTTTCGGTTCGGTTCGGACATTTTCTTTCAAAACCCCCATCTGGTTTGGTTCGGGTCTCGGGTTTGCCTATCTTGAACCCGATTAACCTGAACCAAACCAAGAAAATAAGCTTTAATCTTATTTCATTTTCCTTCCCATAGAGAACAAAAATAGACGCAATGGCAACACAAACAGCGGTGGTTCCCCAAACCTTATTTCATCCGCTCCTTTCATTCTATGTTTTCCTATTTCTTTTTTTTATCATGTTATATTTTAATTTCATGTCATCTTCCACATTTTTTTAAAAAAGGAAAAATGTTCATGACCCGATGACTCAATCCAACCCAACCCGAACATATTCGGGTTAGTTCGGGTCGGGTTAGTCACCCAAAAAATACAAAACCCGAACCAACCCAACCAACCATCAATCTATCGGTTCGGACTTGATATCACCCCAAAACTGACCCAACCCAACCCGATTACACCCCTACCCATATATAAGAAAATAGAACTATTTTTAGTTGCATTAATTGCTAAATACCTTATATGTCCTTAATTTATTGTGAGTAGTTAAAGAGATACTCACTCATTTAGTCATTTAATACTAAGGGTATTTTTGAGAAAAAATTAAAATCATGGCACTATTAATTACCACTAACATATTCCAATGCATTTCCTTGGTCTTAATGATTTTAATCAAATGTTTCTTATATATAGCAACATGGGGAGTATTTATATAAGAGACATGTTGTAATGCACTCAAGTATTACAACACCCGCACATTTTATATAGATATTGCCAACCATCGGATCCTCATTTTTGTCTTTGCCTATCATCAAGAGGTCAGCGACTCAGCGCCTAAAATTAAGAAATGAAGCTCTTGCTTTTATATACCCCAACTTATATATCTTAAATACCAAAAATGATATTAAGCATTAACATTTTAAAATTAATTAGCTATGAAGTAAGTATAGATTTTTATTTTTTTTAAAATAATCACTTATTTTACTATGACTTCCTTTTTCTTCCTAATTATTAGTATAACACAAGTATATTAGCCCACGTAACACGTGGATAAATATATATTTTATATAATTAAATTTATAAAAAATTAATATCCTTAAAATTAAAAAATTAGAAATTTTGAAATTTTGAAATTTAATATACATTATTCTTTGATGATATTTTATAATGATTTTGAAATATAATTAACATTATTAATTATTTGATAATAAGATTAATGAAATTAATCAAAATCATAATGATAAAAATAAAGATTTATATTAAAAATAAGAATTGGAATAGAAAAATATAAGATATGGTTTTGAATATTAATAAATTTTAAAATTTAGAATTAACATTTATTGGCATTTTAAAAATCAAATAGGGAGAGAGAGAAAATTACTAATAAGGATTGAGAGGAAGAATCTCACTCTCACATGTGGAGATTGGAATTCACCATCCAATGCTGAAAATTATTGAGAGGGAGAACAGAATAAGTGAGTGTCTCACTTTTCAACGTGAGATCTCAAAATTATAATATAGAGAGTTGATTAATTACATTGTCACATTACCGATTTTTTCTATTTTATTAAGCCAGTTTATTTAAATTAAAAAAATGATTCTTAAATTGTGTAAAGAGTGATTTATTTTTTTTATATTTTTATAAAAAATGATTTTTAATATTCTCTCTACTATTGCATTAGATTATTTTAAAAATAAGAAAAAAAATTCTAATTATAATTCAATTTCTACCCCTTTTTTAATTTTTTATTTCTAAAATTTTAAGCATACACATTAAAAATTCTAAAAGTAATTATTTTTTATAAAAATAATCACAAACAAATACATTCTAATTTTAATTATAATTCATATATATAATACTCATTCTTGACTTTTAATTAGACCAATAGATCTTTCACATTCACTCTTACACCAATAGAGACTCCCATGTTAATTCACATGTCAATTTTAATTATTTTATTTTAAAAATATAAACATAATTTTTTTTAAGTATCCAATGTTATTTATGTGATTTGAATTTTCCTTATTAAATGAGTTTTTATATATTTTTAAAAAAATATAATATTGATTAAAAAACAAATTAATAAGTTTTCACATGACAATCACTTGTTTTCGTTAAATTTAAATACATATTTTTTATATTTTTTCTGAATTATCTTAAAAGTATTAATGAAATAAAAACACTATCCGGTAGTGGTTAAAATACAAGTGTTATACTATTTTTTTTGGATACAATGAGGAAAGAAAAGAAAAAAGAAAATAAACCTAACAATTAGGGAAATCTACATCTGGGGAAACACTCCCCTCTAGCATCAGCTAGGACTAAGTCCCAAAACTCATCACTATCAAGACAAACCAAGGATGGAGAGTTAGATAGGGCTCCTTTTTTAGCAAGTGCATCAGCACATCTATTCCCCTCCCTAGGAATATGATCAATACTGACCAACCAATCCCTTGACAGCATGGTTGAGATAGAAAAAATCAACCCAGCACATTTATGGAATTTAGGGTAGGGACCCTTAATCAGAAGCAAAGCAGTCATGGAATCAGTCCAACACTTTATGGACTTAAAACCAGCATCCCAAGACAGCTTTAACCCTATCAAAATTGCTTTAACCCATTATCCTTTTTTAGTAGTCCAATACTATTTAATATTGTTAACATTGTTACACCCCATGAACTAGAAATAATTCATGTGTGTTGCACGGGTTTATCTGTATTGTATTTTTATAATATTTTATGAGATAAAATTTTTAAAAATGTGTGAAAGTTATTGTAATTTAAATATATAAAAATAATGTTAATAAATAAAATTATATTGATTATATAATATAATAAAATAATTTAAAATAACTATAATGATAAATTACATTAAATTATTTATTTTAAATAATATTCTTATGCAATTTAAATATTTCTCTTCATATTTAATAAAAAGAGTTACCAAACTCTTTAGTGAGATTATTATTAAAAATTAAATATTTAAAATGCAATTGTATAAAAGAAGTTCATTAAACACTTATGTACAATACATTATTATCTTTTGTGTAACTCAATTTAAATATAAAAATGGAATTTTCTGGATAACTCATTCAAGGAAATAAATTAAGATATTTTAATAATTTTTCTTAATTTTATTTTATGAATTTGAAATAAAATATTAAAAATTATTGTTTTTTAAAATTGATAAAGAAAGATTCTAACATCAATATGATATATACATTTAATAGGATTTTTAAATTGAAATTTACATTAATATAAAGGAAATGAAAAGATGGAATTTTTATTTTTAATTGAGTTATGCATTTTTAAATTGTCGCCCATAGAGGTCCTACCGGGCTCGATGCCTCCCGTGGAGGATACCCGTGGTCTTGCACCAAAAAATTGAGTTATGCATTTAAGAGAATAATTTAATTGGTAATATAATAATTATTATAAACATTATGTAGGACCACGTGTAATTTCACATGTTGGTAACAACCATAATATAATAATGGACCAGCTCTTCCCCGCAATTAATATTATGGATGTAGCTCTCCTGACAGAGTTTTTTATACAACTTGTTGTGCACAAAAAAATTAATAACAAATGTATTTCGACTCGGTGTTGGCTACGGTACTTTAACCCGTGGGTCTTGTACCGGTACCAGACAGTGTAACTGCCGTTCGATTCAATAAAATTTTAATCGACGGTGGAGATTGTTGACCTGTTACCGTTTTGTTCCACGAACATGTATTAAATATTCAAAATCCTGATTGTGACATAGAATTCTGACAAATTATGTTATTGCCCAACGCTAGTGCACCTTTGACTCGCGATAATGGACCAATCCTGGTCGCACATGTATCAGGCCTGCAAGTTTATCGGGCCAACTTTGGATGGGATGTTCATAAAAAAATGCACTGCTGGGAAAGAAGCAATCAATTGTTTGAGTGTAATTCATTTGGGGTAGTTTGATAATTCGATTAGGAATCTACCAAAAAAAATAATTCAATTAGGAAGAATATATTTTGTCCAAAAAAAGATTAGGCAGACTGTATAAAATCTGACCCCAAAAAGAGAAAGAATATATGAAAAAAATATAATTATAAATTCTGGAAATAAATTTAGAATATATATATATATATATATATAGCATTGAAAGTGGTTATAATATAATTAAATAAGTATTGAAATATTTCTTATATTAGTCAAGAATTTAGGTATCAAATTTCAAAAAAAAATATTTATTAAATATTAAATTCATAAACTTTAAAAATGATTATTATCCAATTTCATAAAAGCAAAAACAATGAAGTTATAAATGAGTTAAACAACTCAAAATCAAGTATGCATTTAATTTTAATAATATATTGTTATAATAAATATTAATATATTTACATTGAATTTTTTGAAAACGTGATTGTAGTAAAATTTAATGTATAAATTCATGTATGCATAATTATAGAAAAATATTCCCTCCAGACTCATTTATAAGCAAAAATAACCATATACACACTTATTAAGAAAACTAGTTAAATTCATTTAATTTTCTTGATTTCATCTAAAAAGTAGTTACATTGCCTATATTACCCCACATTCAATTTTATTGAAACTTGTTTCAAGTGGACATACTCATTTGCTATTGGTACATGATTCATTAAATAGGGTGGTTGAAAAATAAAATATGAATTAAATAAATGGTAATTTGGAATGATATCATTTAATAGGGTGAAGTTAGTTAACTTTTACTTATATTTTGGACCAAAAAAAAGGGTTGACTTTTGCTTATAATTGAGTCAAGAGGGAGTATGATTATAATAAGAATTAATTTAAGTATAACAATTATAAACTCATGTAGCAACATGATACCTATACATAACTAAATTATTTTCATGAATAAAAGCGTATTTTCAAGACAAGTTTGGTGATTTTTTGGACTTAAAATGTATTTATGGTGAATTAAATGATGAAAAAGGAAAGAAAATTCACTAAAAATAGGTTTTCATTGCAAAAAAATACACCACACCATTGTAAATAACATGATTTTTGTATGATGAAACCAATTACTGGACTTTTTATACATATTATTGTTTAAAAAACATTTAAACATGGAAGGTATTGCAAAAAAGGGTATTTATTGTGAATTAAATAGCTAAAAACATGGGAAAAAATAATTAAAAATAGCAAATGATAGTAAAAAATTACGAAATTTGGTTTTTGATGGCTCCTAGCCATTAGAAATCATGTGGAGAGTTTTTGTGACGAAATTAAAAAGTGCGATTTTCGGCCTTTTGAACACTTGTGAGTGTGAAACAAGAACCCTAAACCAATGTGCTAACTTTGGGGAGAGGCCTCATGCATGCATACTTGTGGTTTGAATTTTTATTTAAAATTTTGCATGCAGTAAGGGTGACGTGAGAGGACCCGCATGGTGAATTTTCATTATTTTTTGAAGAGTTTTGTAATTACTGTGAATTAAATAGCTAAAAACATGGGAAAAATAATTAAAAATAGCAAATGATAGTCAAGAATTACGAAATTTGGTTTTTGATGGCTCATAACCATTAGAAACCACGTGGAGAGTTTTCGTGACGAAATTCAAAAGTGCGATTTTCGGCCTTTTGAACACTTGTGAGTGTGAGACAAAAACCCTAAACCAAAGTGCTAACTTTGGGGAGAAGCCTCGTGCATAATTATATTATAAATTTAAATTGTATTGAGATTTGAGATCTCACAACTCAATCATTTTAAAACTATATAAAGTGTATGGAAAAACCTTTGTTGGGAGAGTTAGTCCCACCATGGTGTGGATGTTCAGCAAGAGCAATATTCATAAAAAAATCACTTTAATTCTGTTCTGGGATAGAACTCGAACTCGGGTCTGAGTTTGCAGGGATGAACTGTGACACCCTTCTACCCCAACTCTTATATAAAAACGTAGCGGAAGACTTTCGAAAATAACAAGATCACAATGGGTAAAAAGGTTCACATAACTCCTTATTAAAAACCTCATTAGTTCGAAAATAACTTAATTAAAAAGAAATAAGATTCAAATGTAATCAATTACTCATGCAGCGGAAACTTCAAAGAAATAAAAATGCTAAACATCCTATTTTCCGTGCAAGGCATCCAAAACGGTTTATCAAAAATCTTCCTAACTAAGAACATAAAATAACACCCCAATAATATGCCCTGATGTCACATGTACCAGAGCAACACTCCCGTTAATCAAAACTCGACACCAAAAGTGTTATCATCATCACCTGAAACAACAACAGTAACAGTGAGGAAAGAGCTCTAACTCATACATACACATAGGAGGCTACCCTATCCTCACCACACATAGTAAAACATCATATTCCTCTATAACACATAATCATTCATCAACCAGCTCATAACATTCCAACATAAATTCACAACCTCATCATAAGCATCATATATTCATGCAACATTAACAACTCCCCGAACTACACTCGCCTCTCTCTAGGCTCATGCGATCAAGTACAACAACATAATTCACCACATTTATATGCAACATGTATTTTTTTTATCATTAGCAACTCCCCGAATTACACTCGCCTCTCTCTAGGCTCATGCAATCCGAGTACCACAACTCCCCGTGTTGCACTCACCTCTCACTAGGTTCGCGCACCACGAGTACAACAACTCCCCGAGTTATACTCACCCCTCTCTAGGCTTGTGCACCCCGAGTACCACAACTCCCCGAGTACACTCGCCCCTCTCTAGGCTTGTGCATCCCGAGTACCACAACTCACATGCTCAATGCATGAACAACATCATAAAATTCAACATATTATCCTCAACAACATTAATCATCAACATTATTATCATCATATCAACCATCTATCATCAAAGACACACTCTTATCATCATTGTCATACAAAAAGTAAGGTATAGCAACCATCATCAATCATTAAGATCACTAAAGTCACTCTGGTAATCGATTACACACCACCTGTAATCGATTACTTACAAACAACGTCTCTGGTAATCGATTACAACACCCTTGTAATCGATTACCTGCAAACAAACACCCTGGTAATCGATTACAACACAGCTGTAATCGATTACCTGCAAACAATCTCTTTGGTAACCGATTACCACAACTCTGTAATCGATTACCAACACACAAACAGCACTTCTGAGTTGCCCAGAACACACTGGTAATAGATTACCACTCCTGGTAATCGATTACTCGCGACGCAGATCGCAAATCTTGCGATCTCAACCAATCTTAAACCACTCAATTCAATCTCTAATCAATCCTTTTCATCAAAGCATCATTTATATACTCTTATATTCATCAAAACTCAATAAAACACCAATTATTTCACAGAATTCACCATTAATCACCAAAGCCCCAAATCATCAAACCCTATATTCATCCCCTTTCATCATTATCAATATCCTCTTTGATTTCACCCAAGAATTTATCAAGGATCATCAAATTAATCATCCATTAACAGTTATCAACATCCATTCTCGCAGATACATATATTCAATCGAATTTAGAACCTTAGATGGGTCTTATGGTTGCCACCACTACCCAACAACTCCCTACATGCACATACAAGGAACACCCTTTTCCCCCTGTTACCTGGGAGTGAAGATCAACTGCAACAATCCTTGATGCTTGGTTACTCGGTAGTAACTTCCTCTTGAGATGTGGTTTTCTCCCCTCCTTGGCTCTTCGCTCTCTGCCGATAATACGAATAAGGATTAGGGTGATCTATTAAACCCTCCTTACTAAAATGCCTAATTGGGCTTGGGCTCATCCTCAACCCCTTATCTTCTTTTAAATTTTAAACTATCTTTATGGATTAAAACTAATAATAATATTAATCCTATTATTTATTCACCTATTTAATTAATTATTTCCTCTACTCATTTATTTAATTTAATTAATATTTATCCTAATAAAATTTAGGATGTTACATGAACTCGGATCTGGATCTGGGTTGCTGAAGTTCGTATCCGAGTTGAACCCGAGGGGATGTACCTGCAAAGGGACTCCGACGCCCAAGTCAGATATGTAAAACAGTCAAAGTGATTGACTGAGTAGGATTGCGTACCTTATGATCTGTTAATGTTCTCTATTTATAGGGGTTTTCCCTGTATAAATATGGTAAGTGGACAAAAATATAAAAGGAGTAAGTTTAGCAGATATGGTCATATAATTGTGGATATTACGCATCATATATCTGAAGATATCATAGTTATATACCACATAATTATGGATATGATAATTATATTGTGTGTGGGTCACTTTGATTATTGGGCCTTAGGTTTGGACCATAACAAATTCTATAATTGAAAAAATGATTTAACTTTTAAACTTAATCCAATAAATATATAGTGAAGCAAAATATAAATAATAATTTTATTCAAGTGAATGAAAATAACATAATTATAAAATTTATAATTTTATTTAAAAATTTATTCATAGAAAATAGTAACCAATACATCATAGATGTAATTATAATTTTTCTATTGTAATTTGATATCTCACAACCTAATCACTTTTTTCTATCGAACAATCTAATCACTTTAAACCTATATAAAATGTACGAAAAAACCCTTATGGTAGAGTTAGCCCCGCCATGGTGTGGATGTTCATAGCAAGATCACAGTATTGACTCTCGTGGAGATACATGTGATTCATAAAAAAATCATTTTAAACCTACAATTGAAAATTGACTTAATTAACTTTTGAACTTACTCTAATAAAGTACAATGAATCAAAATACAATTTAAAAACAAAGGTGGAGAAAAATAAATTTTCCCAAATTTTTTCGCGTTTAAAACAATTTAAAGTGATTTTTCATTGTTTTTACACAAAATAATTCATAAAAAATACATTTCTCATAGAAAAATCACCAAACTTGATATTTAAGAAATTAATGGTTCCCCACAGGTATGGACCAATACCTGCTTCATTCCAACATCAAAATCTTGGTGATCACCTCCCCATATTGTTTGTTGTGTTGAGAAGATAGAGTAATGAATACTCTACTTGAGACATTGCTATCCCAACAAGCTTGTTGAACACTAACAATTTTCAACCACCATTAGAGCATCACTTGGGATTAAGCACATCACAACTTGGACCAAAGTGATTTATCCCAATTTGTTTGAAATTTAAAATAATTTAAAGTGATTTTTTTATTATTTTTACTCAAAATAATTCATAAAAATTACATTTATTGGAGAAAAATTACCAAACTTGATATCGTTGAAAAATAGACTTAACTTTTAAATTTACTAAAACAAATATATAATTAATCAAAATACAAAATAATAATTTTATTCATGTTGATAAAAATAACATAATTATAAAATTTATAATTTTAATTAAAATATAAAATATATTCATAGAAAATAGTAACCAATACATCATAATGTAATTATAAATTTTAAAAATTTACCAAACCAAAAACTGAAAAAAAAAAATTGTGATTTTTAAAATACAAACATTTTAAAACAAATTTGGGGGTGGTTGCCGTTTGGGGTGGTTGCCAGTTTTCGGTTTTTGGTTTCGAAATCCAAATTTGAAAACAAAACGTGTTTGGATAAAAATGGGGTTGAAATGGTTTTTACACAAGTTTCAAAACCAATTCCCTTTACTTTTCAAAACCGGAAAAAAATGTTTTATGTTTTCTGTTTTCAGTTCATTTTTTTCTCTATTCTCTCTCTCCTCTGTTTCTCTCTCCTCTCTCCCCTGTTTCTCTCCTATTTCTCTCTTTCCTCTCTCTCTCCTATTTCTCTCTCCTCTCTCTATTTTTCTCTCATCTCTCTCTCCTCTATTTATCTCTCCTCTCTCCTCTCTCTCTCTCTCTTCTCGCTATCTCCTCTATTCTCTCTCCTCTCTATTTTGTTTCTCTCTCTTTCTTTCTCTCTCCTATCTCCTCTCTCTGTTTCTCTACTATTTCTCTCTCCTCTCTCCTTTGTTCTCTACTGTTTCTCTCTCTCCTCTCTCTCTCATGTTCTCTCTCCTTTCTCTCCTCTCTCCTTTGTTTTTCTCTTGTTTCTGTCTCCTCTCTCTCTCTTGTTTCTCTCCCCTCTCCTCCATTTCTCTCCTGTTTCTCTCACCTCTATTCTCTCTTCTCTGTTTATCATCTCCTTTCTCTATTTCTCTTCCTTTGTTTCTCTCTCCTCTCTCCTATCTCTCCTCTATTTCTCTCTCCTCTCTCCTTCGTTTCTCTCTCCTTTTATGTCCTATGTTTCTCTCTCCTCTCTCTCCTATCTATTTTCTATTTCTCTCTCCTCTGTAGATAAATAGTAGAGAAATAGAGGAGAGAGAGGGGAGAGAAACAGTAGAGAAACAGAGGAGAGAGGAGAGAGAACAAGAGAGAGAGGGGGAGAAATAATAGAGAAATAGAGGAGAGAGAAACATAGGAGAGATGAGAGAGAGAGCGAGGAGAGAGAGACAATAGAGAAACGGAGGAAAGAAGAGAGAGAGGAGAGAGAAACAATGGAGAGAGAGAGACAAGAGAGAAACAAAGGAGAGAGGAGAGAGAGGAGAGAGAATTATTCCTGTAATGCATAGAACTTAAAACCGATATTAAAAAAATGAAATTGGAAACCATAAAACTGAAACCGAAAATTGGTTTTTAGTTTTAAAATTTTCGAAACTGAAAATTGATTTTGGTTTTTAAAATTTTCAAAACTGGAAACTGAAAACCATCCAAACGGGCCCTTAGTTTTTAGTTTTAAAAACTTGATTTAAAAGTTATAAAAACTAAAAACTGGAAACTCATAATCACCCCAAACGAGGCTTTTAGCTTTTTAGTTGATAAGTTAATTTATTGAATTAAAAGTATTTGGTTTAAATAGTTTATTAATATAACATGACATAAGAAACCATATTTACATAATTTTTTGCAGTGATAATTTTTTTTATTAAAAACTAAAATAAATAGATAAATAATTAAAACAAATAGTAAAAAGTAATAATTAAAATAATTTCGATTCTTCTAATCTGTGCAATATTGCACATCATAATAAATAAAAAATGAGAAAGTTTTATTGGATGATACAACATTTGATATTATTAATGCATTGAATATTGTGATCGTTGCATTTTCCAATAAAATATTTTCACTTTTGATTTATTGTTGTGTGTAATGTTGCACGTGTTAGTCCCACAATGGTGTAGATGTTCACGACACAAACAATATTGCCTCTCGTGAAAGATAATTGACTCATGAAAAAACCGCTTTAAATCTATAATTGAAAATTTGGCTTAACTTTTAAATTTACTCCAGTAAATATATAATGAATCAAAACACAAAATAATAATTTTATTGAAGTGGATGAAAATAATATAATTATAAAATGTATATTTCTAATTAAAAAATATATTCATAAAAAATAGTAGCAATTATACATCATAAATATAATTATAACTTTTATTTTTATATTGAGATTTAAAATCTCAAGCTAATATTTTTAGTTTATATAGTTTAGGCTTTAAACTATATAATTATATTTCTGGAACGTACAAAATGGGAAAGTTAATTACGGTTAAATTGATATATTATGATTTTGTTTAATATGAGTGTGAGTTCATTAAAGTGCAGTGGAGAAAAAACATATATAAGGCCTCGTTTTCTACCGATTTGTTATTTTAATTTTATTTTTAATGAAACTTTGATCCAGTCGATGAAATACAGTTCAATGTACAAAGTTTTTAATTCTATATTTTCGGGCTTTGATCCATTCAATGTAATTACAATAATATTAAGGACTAATTTATAAATCTAAAACTTTAATAAAACCGGTAAATTAACTTATTGTTGCCGGTCAAAAAGTGCTATGTATGGTACATGATCCATACTTCTCTTGCACGGTAGAAGTCACCTTTGGACTCAAACTGAAACCGAAAGGCAACGAAGCTCGCCACCTTTATATATTGCACCCACCAAGGTGCATCTTCCACTCCCTCTTTGTCATTTTTCCCATACATACTTCCTTCTCTATCTCTCAATTAAGAAGTAGTGCATGTGTCTCCTCTCTTTCTGTGTTGTTTCAGGCACCAGTCTCTCTCCATAGAAAATATATATATTGCGCCCTACCAGGTACCTATCCATTTTCCTGTATTCACCATTCTTTTCTTTTTGCTTCTGATCGATATTGGTTAGTTTCACTAGCTCCAAGCGCTATTTCAATTATTTGGTATTTTGGTTTGTATTTTTATTTCTTATTTCTTATTTTTTTAAATTTTATAAACAAAAAATTGGAAATATTTTAAATAAAAAATCGGAAGCAAAATAAAAATATAAATAAATAGTCACATTAATTTTTAGAAAATATTTTCTATTTTTCTTTTTTCATTTGTTGTTTTTCTTGGTTAGTTTCACTGTAAACGGGTCCTTATATATTTTTAATGTGTTTATTTGAAGTTATAGTAACCTTTGGGAAAGTGAAATAATGGGCAAAAGGAAAGATCAAAGATCAAATTAAGCCCAGAAATTTCCTTGTGATTTCTGTTTTTTTATTACATTGTTTTTGCAAATTTTCCTTTACTTAATTAGGCGTGGTTTAGGGTGATTGTGAGTTTTTAGTTTATGATTTTCAAAATATTTTAATCAAGTTTTTACAACTCAAAATAAAAAATTAAAAATCACTTTTTGTGATTTTCAAAATGGATATTTTAAAAATCACAAAAAATGATTTTCAATTTTGAGATATAAAAACTTAATTAAAATTTTTTAAAAACCAAAAATTTAAAACTCATAACCTAGCTTAATTTTTACCCAATTGGTCTGATTGCATGATCGTTTCCTTTGCTTTTCAAATTTCCTTCATTTTATAATCATTGCCTGTGGTTCACTACCGCTAAAATATGAGTATTTCTCCTTTTTCTTGGAATTTATTTTCGGAACTTATTCATCCGTATAAGCTTTTAAAAAATGATTTTAAGTTTTTGTAAAAAATAATTTAGTTTAAAAAGTTTATATAAAATATTTTTTTAATTAGTGAAGCAATATATCAAAACAACTTATTAAAATAATAAAAAATGCGATTATTTTTAAATTTCAAATTTCAAAAAGATCTTTAATAAATCTCTTAAATTAAAATCATTATTTTCAAAAGAAAAGTAGTTTTTTTCTGGAAAAATAATTTTTAATAAATGGGTTTCAAATCACATATGACCAAAATTTCAATGTACTAATTTATATTTTTAGCTAATAACAACAAAAGTTGCATTTGTAATACGGCAATGTTGTATTCATTACTTCATTAATTTTGACTTTAGAGTCATGCTAATTTAGTGTCTAGCGTTTTAAAAAAAAAACTATATTTGACCTTTAATGTTTTTATAATGTGCAAAATAACCATTTTATAGTTTGGTCTGAGAAGAAGAATTTTTTTTTCTCTTACATCAATTATTTTTTCACAAAATTATCTCTATTAGCATAAATAGGCGAATAATTATATAATATAGAGATAATGAGACACAAAAGTAATTAAATGAAAAGATAAAAACAGTGAATTAAGATAAATTTAAGGATAATTTTTAATAAAATGATACATATTTTAGATAAATTTATCGTCACCAACTAAATTAATTAATTTTTTTTATTTTTTTAAAGTAATTAAAATGTTTTTATAATGAGGAAAGTATAGTTAACTAGGAGTTACCTATAAAATGATTATTTGTGCACATTTTTAAAATCTTAAAATTAAAATCCACCTTTTCAAATATCAAGAACTAATAAATCTCATGATCACATATGCATGACTCAAACTTTAGGTATTAATTTTCATTATTCCATAATAATGATGATAATCACTCTATCTATATAATTGAGTGCCCCTTTTTCATAATATTTGCAGCTGAAAGTCTGTGAAGATGTTGGAGAAAGTTGAGGAATTTAACATGGACAAAGTGATAGAGGAATTTGAGATGCTAACAAAGGATGCTGAGAGGGTTCAAAGGGAAACACTAAAAAGGATTTTAGAAGAAAACTCATCAACAGAATACTTGCAAAGTTTAGGACTCAATGGGAGAACTGACCCTGAGAGTTTCAAGGCTTGTGTTCCACTAATCACCCACAAAGATTTGGAGCCTTTTATCGACAGAATTGTTGATGGAGATGCTTCTCCTATTCTCACTACAAAACCCATCACAGCCATGTCTTTAAGGTCCAATTCTTTCTTCTTTTCTTTTTTTTTTTTCTTGTTTCATCTAAGTACAAATTAATTAGGAGTTTCTAAGTCTAATTAAAAGGTGGTAATATATATTCTTGTAGTTCTGGCACAACTCAGGGGAAGCAAAAATACATACCATGGAATGATGAATTATTTGAAATCACAGAGCAAATATATCAAATCTCTTTTGCTTTTAGAAACAGGTATTCAACCTCATGCCAAGTATATATTTTTATTTTCTTTCCATAAAGTTTTGATTTTTTTTGCTAGTTGAAATTGGCAACTGACATAGTTCCATTCTGTAGAGAGTTTCCCATAAAAAATGGCAAGGCCTTGAGCTTTATCTACAGCAGCAAGCTATTCAAAACAAAAGGGGGTTTAATAGTAGGAACTGCTACAACCAATATATTCCGGAATGCAGGGTTCAAACCCATAATGAAGGCACTTCAATCCCCATGTGTCAGCCCTGATGAAGTGATATTTGGTCCTGATTTTCACCAATCATTGTACTGCCACCTCTTGTGTGGCCTAATTTTTTGGGAAGAAATTCAGTTAATATCTTCTACATTTGCACATAGCATTCTCTATGCTTTTAGAACCTTTGAACAAGTGTGGGAAGAGCTTTGTACTGATATCAGGGAAGGAGTTCTTAGTAGTAAAGTCACAGTTCCATCCATTAGAATGGCCATGTCTAAATTGCTCAAACCAAACCCTGAATTGGCCAATATGATCCATAAAAAGTGTATGGGATTGAAATTGAACAATTGGTATGGTTTGATAGCAGAGCTTTTCCCTAATGCTAAGTATGTATATGGGATCATGACTGGGTCAATGGAACCTTATTTGAAAAAGTTAAGGCACTATGCAGGAGAGTTGCCTCTGTTGACATCTGAGTATGGAGCTTCTGAAGGGTGGATAGCATCAAATGTGAAGCCAAGAGTGCCCCCTGAATTGGCCACTTATGCTGTTCTTCCTCAGATTTGTTACTTTGAATTCATCCCTCTGACAAAGTTGGAGGGAACTAAGAGAGATCACACTTTCCTCTCCATGGATGAGACAGTGGGCTTGACTGAAGTGAAAATCAATGAGGAGTATGAGATTGTTCTTACCAATCCAGCAGGTATCAATTTCTTCTTCTTCTTCTTCCAATTAATGAATTGAGAGACTATGAAGTATGAACCACCACCAATTAGTCAACTACTACTTTTGTCCTTCACAAGGCAAAATTTTAATACTGATATAATAGTTTTGAATACTCATCAATTATTTTGATTAGTTTATTCTATTTTTTTTTCTCTTCTAAGGTATAATAATGGTTAGTGTAAAATTGGTAAATATGTTGGCACAAGAAGTAGATTAGAAAAGATAAAGTTTTTCATTCAATTTTGACTTTAATTTCTATTACATTATATACCAAACTATAAAAAAAAAGAACAAGGAAGGCCTTCTGTGGTTGTTCTTTCTACCAACTATACTTACCCTTAGGATACTCTACAAAGGTAGGAATACTAAATTAGAAAACACACTAAATATCTAAATAAAGCATAAATAATTTACACATCATAAAATAGTGGTCTATATCAGAAATATTAGCTGCATGCACACTACTTGAATTTCTTGAATTTTTCATGGAAACTCCAAGTAACTACCTAACACTTAGGGGAGAGTCAAGCCCACGTAATTTAGATTAAAACAAATTTTAATATTAGGTCCTTGAAAATTAATTAAATTTGTTGTAATTTTATTTAAAGGTTCTTTTTTAAACTTGTTGAAATGTAAAATTATTTTTTAATAAGCATAATGTGCATTGCATGATATTTGTAAAAGTAAAACTTAATATAAAAAGATTTAGGAGAAATAATATTTAAAAAAAATATGTATAAAAATAAAGACGAAACTTTTAATATTGTAAAAAAGTTATAATTTCACTCTGTATGTTTATTTTTGTTATACATTTTATGGATAGCAAAATTTGAAGAATTTCACTCTAGTACCCAATAGCAAAATTTTGTGTTATAACTTGGCTAATTTGCAGGCTTATATAGGTATAGGCTAGGAGATGTGGTGAAGGTTATGGGATTCTATAACAAAGCTCCAGAACTCAAGTTTGTCCGTAGGAGCAATCTTCTGCTTAGCATCAACATTGACAAGAACACAGAGGTTGATTTACTATTAGCTGTTGAAGCTGCATCACAATTGTTGGCAGAGGAGAAATTGGAAGTTGTTGATTACACCAGCCATGCTGATGTATCAAAAGAACCAGGGCACTATGTTATCTTCTGGGAAATCAATGGGGAAGCAAGTGATGAATTGCTTGGTGAGTGTTGCAACTGTTTGGACAGGTCTTTTGTTGATGCTGGCTATACTAGTTCTCGCAAAGTCAACTGCATTGGGGCCCTTGAACTCCGAGTTGTAAAAAGAGGAACATTTCAGAAGATTCTTGATCATTGTGTAGGATTAGGAACCGCAGTGAGTCAGTTCAAGACACCAAGGTGTGTAGGTACAAACACCAAAGTGTTGCAAATATTGTCAGAAAATGTTGTGAAGAACTATTTCAGTGTTGCTTACAATTGAATAAAAATTTGGGTGAATAGCAATCTATTAAGTTTCTTTTCAGTTTTTAACCACTTTGCAACTTTTCTGTTTTACCACATTTCTATGTAGCCTTTTCAGTTTTTTTGTAGTTTTCTTTTTTTAAAAAAGAAAAAATCTGCAAAAGATTCTAATCTGTAGAGATATGAGGGAGTGACCCACTGGCTAAGGCAAAAAGTTTGCAGTCACCTTTTAAACTTTATGACATGTAGATAAACATTATGAACAATCTTGTTACTGTTCTCCAGATATTCCAAGTACTTTCTAGCAACTCCACATTCTTTGGCCTAGGAGATTGGATTGGGTCACTATGGTTGTCTTGGAAAATCTGAGTAGGAAAATACAAAAGTGAAGCTTTGATGAGACTTCTACTCTAATGCCAAACGTCAATTCCAATTCCAATATGAAAGAGTAGGACAGAAAGAAAAGGCAGAGAAAACATTGCATATGCTCAAAATGATAGCAAAAACTGTTAGTTTATGTAACTATATATAATATATAGCATATTCTCATTGCACTAAATCTGATTAGTCAGCCTCTAATTTTTTTAAAAAAAAAGAAATAGAAATGTATATTTCATATATGGATTTTTTCCCAAAATAAAATGAGTTTGAGATTTTGATTATGTATCCTCATGGTTAACTGCATTTTGGTGGTGTGGTTACAATAGAGTGATTGATTGCTTACTGATAGTTGTAACCCAATATTTAAATCACTGGATCTGTCATTTTCTTGGACAAACATGAGCCAATTATTTGTATAGAAAACCCCTTTTAGATGCAGATGCCTGCATAATAATGATTCTCATCATAGATGCACATGTTATGTTAAGCATCTTTGGATTTAATTTTCTCAATAAGCATGGCATTTTATTTTGTTAACAAGAGCAGAATTGGCACCATTATATATAAGTGGAAGACTTGGTCTTGGAGGAATCTAATCATTTGCAAAAACCTAAAGAATGCAGATTACTCTGAGGTAAAGCCCACTTAGACCATCAGAAATCCAGGAAAGATGAGAACAGACTCTAAGGAATTAGAAGATGAGAAAGAAGGAGGAGGTTTTCCCATATGGGATTGTGGCAGCCCATTATATGACTCATGTGAATTGGTCTCACTTTCTCATATGATTGAGAGGCATATGATGGTGTGCCCATATCTTGCTGGATCAAAACAGAACACCACCCAACTATCTCATCCTCATGAAGTGATGATATCAACCAGAAACGCCAAAGTTTCTTCCAAGTTGACCAGTTTGAGTGAATTTTTGGAGAAGATCATGTGGAAGAGGAAGGTGACTAACCAGGGGAAGGGAAAGAAGCACCAGAAAATAAACATTGGGTTTTTTGGCATTTATTTGTGGAGGAAATAGAGTACTCACTTGAAAAAAAAGGTGATGAGAATGTGTGTTACTCTTCATTTTTAATGTATTGCATGAAACTATGTGCCATACTTTCTAGTACTATAATTAAGATATGGGGGGTTTCTTTGAAGTCTAGTTTCTGTCTTAGTTCTGCTCTTTGTAATTCTGATACAATTTATAGATTCAATTATTATGTTTTGGAATCAAACATCAAAGTGAGTATCACAAAGATAGAGCTTGCCAGTTGGAATACTTATGAAAATATTGAAGTTACTGTAATTTCAGTCTTCAATTCAAAGGGCACTCTTCCTAATCTTCCTCTTCTTTTATTTAAAACAAGCCAGCCAATAGTTATGTATGTTTATTCTAGGATGAATGAATCTTGTCATTTAGCATTTGAGATTTTTCCCTGTCCATTGCATCCAATGCACATGCAAATGCAATTCTCTTAGATGTCCCACATTTAGCTCAATTCATCCTTACTTCTATGAAAACAGGGCCCATATATTTCAGATTTTTTTTTTCAGGACCACATGTATCCTCCACGGGAGACAATCCTGTCGACCCGGGTAGGATCTCTGATGACAAAGCTCTTCCTCCGAATATTTAACACACTGTATATCCAAGACTCGAACTCGAGACCACTGATTAAGTGGAAAAGTCCCTTCCCAGCTGATTCATATGCTCGGTGAGGTGCCCATATCTTTCAAATGTCACAAACATGAATGTCTCTTTGAGACATCATTGTGAGATATAAATAATTAAATATATTCACTTTGGTTATCAATGATCAGTGAGATCAAGAATTACAGTTAAGTGCTGCAACTTGGTATAAAACCTAGTGGCTTAGACAACAAACTTAGCAATTAGCATATAATCAGTAAGATCAAGCGTTACATCAAAGGATTTACAACCTCTTTGAATTACAGTTAAAGCGCTGCAACTTGAACTTACTTTTTCTCAAGCAACAATTGTGTTGCTTTCGGTCAAAAAGCCTCTTGACCAATTCCCAACTATAGAATAGAATAATCTTGGTCTTGAACTTGATCTTTTTTGTTGGTGGGCACCACATTATGTTTTGGCATATACTTGTGCTAGAGGTTTGAATCTAAAACTTTCAATCTAATTTCCATAAGTTCGACCTGAATTAAGCCTTGGTACTGATGAATTTCTACACAATAATTATTTAGTTTTTTATTTTATAATTATTAAAAGGTATTGCTGACATTGAAAAGAAGGGAAAGGAGAAAAAAATCCAAATGAAGATCAAACTCAGATGCAACGTGTGATAATTTATGTTCTCTATCTATTTCTCTAGAGGATCCAAAAAAATTAAATTACCAATCTTCTCAAGATGCTCTGATGACACTTTGTTTGGTGAGTACATGAATGGCATGCAAAAGTTGGTATATGACACCCTTTACCAAGCGTTTTAACTCACATTTTAAATTAGTAGTATTTGTCATTTTCCTCAACAAACTTAATGAATTAACAAAGAGTCAAAGACCATTTGCATTATTTTATTTCACATACTAATTATATATTATACATACATATAAGTCTTAGATTATATACAAAAGATATATATTGAAGAAAAAATTGGGAAGGTTGTCCTATTTTGTGATGGCTTGCAAAAACTTTAGCAGTCAAAGGTAAACAAAATGATCACTTGGTGTTTATAGGAAACTCCGTCCATACCATTCAAAGGCTGCTGAAGAAAACCAAGAGACGTGATGGAAACAGCAAACTTGAGTGGGAAAGAAAATGAAAAAGAACAAGAAGAAGCATGGAAGGGAACTCAAACCATGATGAATTCAGCAAAAATGAAGGGAAAAGCAGATGAGAAAGAAGAAGAAAAAGCATTGTCCATGTGGGATTGTGGCAGCCCATTATATGACTCACATGAATTGGCATCCCTTCATCATCTTATTGACAGACATCTAATGGCATTCCCATCTCTCCATGGATCAAAGCCCATAATCACCCATCATTCTCATCATGATATGGACTCTGTTGTGGCACAGAGTGTTGGCTCCCCTGAGAAATCCAAAGTGTCTTTCAGATTGAGTAAATTTTTGGTGAAGAGGAAGGACAATAAAGAAAGTAGAAAGAAAAACAAGGGAATGAGAAGAAGCCTAGCTGGGGTTGTAATAGATTTACTTTGTTGTGGGGGAAATAAGAAAAGTATATGAATTGAATGGGATATGTAAAGATATAAAATTTCTCTTGTCTCTTCATTCATGCTTGTAACCATGATAGATTTCTGTGATAATTTTATATTTTGTGCTTTGTTATGAAAGCATGTTAATCTGTTTTTTTTTACTGAAAAAATTAGTATAGTTATCTTTTACTTCAATAAGGATTTACTTTTCCACCACTTTCTTCTATACAGGCGAAACGCTAAGGAATTCCAAGTTTGTTTTATGTTAAATTTTGGAAGTCTCTTTGTCACAACATATGAAATTCATAAAGCTCATTTTAGTTGTGAGAGAATATCAGAATTAAAAACCACATCTGAGAAAATAGAGATATATTAAAAGTCAATGGAAGCTTAAAAAAAAAAACCTAAATGTGACAAACATAGAAGTGACATGTGAAGAAACCAACATGGTACTTTTCTATAAATTTTGCACAATGACTATGAGTATGTTTGGATTAGCATTGAGAATGGCCAAATTTAAATTTAAACCTCTCAACACAAGTATTTGTAATGTTGTAAACATGATTTTATCACGTTTTAATGCTAAACCAAACACACATTGCGTCAAAGTCGAGAAGGATTCACAACATGAAGGTAGCAAGAATCTCAACACGAGAAATGTTTGTTATTATACATAAAAAGGGAATCACAAGCTGGAATCAAACCAAATCATCATTCTTTTTATATCATTTTTCTTATTCCTCTTATTAAAAACTAACTCATCAACAAATGTTTTTCCAAGTCGGAAAAGGGGAGAAAATAGGGAAATTTAAGATTGTGTTTGATATAGTTTTGTTTTCTAGTTTTTTAAAATTATTTTATAAAATAATTTTTTATTTTTTTAATAAATGAACTGATTTATTTTCCGTATTTCCAATACAAAAATAGAAAAACTAAAAACTAGTATTTCAAAACCCCTAAAAGTATTTTTAGAATTTTAATTTTTAAAAACTAGAAAACAATCACACTTTTTAAAACTGTTTTTAAAAATTATTTGTAAAACAAGTTTTTAAGTTTTTTATTTTAAATATAAACAGACAAACTTATAGGAAGTCCTTTCACCTCTTATATATGTAAGTGTAGTTCTTTGCTCATATTACTTACAAAATCCCCCTCCCCCCCTTCTCCATTTAAGGGCCAGTTTGTTTATATTTTTTAAAAATTATTTTTGTTTTTAAAAATAGAAAATTGAAAAATCTGTTTGACAGAGATTTTTAAAAATGATTTTGAAAAACATGACTATTTTTTAGTTTTTAAAAATTAAGATTTTAAAACTACTTTTAGATGTTTTGGAGAAGTAACTTACTTTTAGTTATTTTATCTTTGTATTAGAAATATTATAAATAAATCATTTCATTTATAAAAAAACAGTTTTTAAAAATTGTTTTGTACACAAACTAAAAGATAAAATTGGATCTCCTTTTCTTTTAAGAGAGACAATGTTTTCAATTTTTTTATTAGATAAACAAGGAAAGATATTAATAAACATAGATGGTGAATATTACCCTGTAAGTTTCATGATATTCAATTATAAGCTTTTTGTAGAGCTCAGCATTGTTGGAAAAAAAATTTCTCAATGAAATTGCACATGTTATTAATTGGAACTTAATTCTAACAAATAAACCATGGCTAGAACTTTTTTTTTTTGAACAAAATCATGGCTAAAGCTTAAGGTTATGTTTGGCTTGCATTTTCATTTACTATTTTCTGTTTTTTGAAATTTTAAAAAGAAATACTAAGAACTAAAAATTGTCGTTTCCAACATTTCCAGTTTTTCCTTTATAAAAATTCACAAAACAGAAAATAAAAATGCAAATAAAAAAATCCTTAAGATTGTTTAGATCCTACTATGAGACAATGGATCGGTCATCGGTTATCTTCATAGAATGAGCCAAGATCCCTGATAAATAATGCTACTAGTGGTGGGCTTATGTAGTGTAATAGTTTATGGACATCCGGATCCAGTTTCCAGAAGCTTGCCCACACAACTATGGACCCTTTCTTCCTATGTGATAATATAATATAGGGTAAAATATGTTTTTGGTCCCTGTAAAATAAGCGAGTTTTGCTTTTGGTCCCTCTAAAAAATTTTTTTAGTAAAGCTTCCTCCCAAAATTATTTTTTTTGCAATTAGTCCCTCCCTTCAATTGGCGTGTGCCAGGTGCTGACGTGACACGTTTTCTCTCTCCTAGGTGTCCATTATTATATTTCTGGGGGTCTTAAACCGCCAAAAATATCACCTCTGACCGCCAGAAACACACCCCACCATTTCCCCCACTCCCTCTTCTCCCCCTCCCCTTTCTCCCTTCCCGTAAAGACTAGAGAAAGTGTCGAGCCAGACACGAACACCTTTGGGTCCCTTATCTCTGCGGCCCACTTCCCCCATGGCCTTTGCCAGATTCCTCTGTACACGTTCTTGCGAGCTCGCTGACTCTTCTCACCCCTCTTCTTCTCTGCAGCGACACTTTTTTTCTTCTCCGCTTTATCACATACTACCACTACCACATAAAAACACAGTGTTCCATTGCGTTATCATCATGTGACACCTCAAAGTATTTCAGAGTAAAAAAAAATTAAAATAAAAATTTATCCTTTTTAAATGTGTGGGGGAGGTTGGTGCCTAGCGGCAACTGGTTATGGTACGTTTTTTCTAGAAACAGGAAAGAGCACGTGTCTTTAGTTGGATCGCGAGGATTAGGCTTCTGAATGTTGTTGGTATCTAAAAACTTATGTAAGAGTTTGCTTATCAGGTTAAAAGTTCCAAAGTTATAAACTTTGCCTTTTTCTCTTAATCTTTCTTTTTCAATTCATTGGAAAACATTAGCAAAAGAAACATTGACATCTTGTTAATTGTTAATGTCAAAATTAGTGAAAGCAAGAACTTTTATTTCACTTTTCATTCAACAAAAATCACCCACGTTTTTACTGTGACATACCAACCGTTTAAACCCCAAATACGAATTAAAATAACCAAATGAATACAAATAGAAACAGAATTTCACATATACCAGAGCCCAGATAGATATGGTGATTATCATCAATACATCATTGGTAAGTGAAACAGAATTTCACATATACGTGGGCGAATTTCCCACACAACGGTGTTCGTGTCTGGCTCGACACTTTTACTAGTTTTTACAGGAAGGGAGAAAGGGGAGGGGGAGAAGAGGGAGTGGAGGAAATGGTGGGGTGTGTTTCTGGCGGTCAGAGGTGATATTTTTGGCGGTTTAAGACCCCCAGAAATATAATAATGGACACCTAGGAGAGAGAAAACGTGCTACGTCAGCACCTGGCACACGCCAATTGAAGGGAGGGACTAATTGCAAAAAAATAATTTTAGGAGGACGCTTTACTAAAAAAAAATTTTAGAGGGACCAAATGCAAAACTCGTCTATTTTACAGGGACCAAAAACATATTTTACCCTAAAAAATATAACCACTAATATATATATATATATATATATATATATATATATATATATAGAGTCAGGATCCGTTGACACCAGGTGTCAAACTTAAAGACTTACACCAATTAATAACTTTTTGTAGAATGTGAAATTGACCAATCCAACCGTTGAATTGGAAGTTCTTATAAAGTAGATCAAACTTATAAAATTTCATAAAAATCGAAAACTAATTGATACTTCATCAAATTAATTTATTTTAACGTATAATATGTTTTTAAAATATAAGTAAAAGTCCACTATTAGATAACATATCTATGAATGTCCAAATTATCTGAAATTTGATATACATGATCATGAAGATAATATAATATGATTCAACGGTTGGATTGGTCAATTTCACATTCTACAAAAAGTTATTAATTGGTGTAAGTCTTTAAGTTTGACACCTGGTGTCAACAGATCCTGACTCATATATATATATATATATATCCTATATGATGTATTTTATATTTGGTATTATTTAATTTAAATTTAAGGAATTTAAAAAAAATTAAAGGAGCCAAATACTAGCTTACTATTTATGAGTGTAAGATTATAAGTGATTTGGCCCAGTAACATTCGAATAACATTTGGCCCATGATCCATTTCTTTTTCAATTCCCCTCATTGATGATAGAAACCAATATATATTAAAAGTATCACTCATTGGACGAGCAACGCATGTATCTCAGCGGTGAATCTCATTGCTGCATCTTGCCCGCCTGGTGGAGGAGGTTAGGGGTTCGAACCTTGCTATTGCACTTCTTTATTTTTTTAGTAAAGAGAAGCCTTATTTCAATTTCAGGGCCGACCCAGAACTGAGCCGGTTCATTAATGGTTCGAAGGCAAAAACGATCCAATACCGTGACCGGACCGGTCATGGGTCCGGTCCAATCTGTGTCGGCCCGGTTTTAATAACACTGGGAATAACTAAATAATATTATTTTCTTTCAAAAACATAATTGCACTCAGTAATATATACGCCAATTGTAATTACGGAAAGTCTACCTTATTAACTAATAAAATCTATCATAATGATTAACAAAATTCATAATGAAATAAAATTAAAAAAATTAAAATATAATCTATCAAAAAATAAAATATTTACAAACGTAAATAAAATATATATTTAATATATTACAATATGTTCATTTATGCTAAAATCATGTAATAAATTGTTAACGCAATGATCATCGAGCACATGTATCAGTTGATAGTAGACTATTTTAATTTAACCATACTTAGAGGAAGAGCTTTACAGTTCTTAGAGATACTATCCAGTTCAAACATGATTGTATCCCATAAAAGATGTTTATGATATTGCATAAAAAATTAACTCAATCAACATACTTTTAAAAATTTCATGCATATCACGGGTCTCACACTAGTTGCAAACTTGCACACATACACTAACTCGGTACTCTGTGTAGTACAAGGAAAAGATTAAGCTTACTATTCATCCATATTATTATTCCAGTTATTCTTTAATCTTTTGATGGGTTCTGACTTTACTGATAATTAAAGATCCAAATAACATCCCCAGGGAAAACACACAAGTGACAATATGGAATGAAACCTTGGTCACTTACACTTGGGCCTTAATAGCTGAACTATACCCTTGATCATAGAACTTAGACCAAAGCATAACACCCCCATACCTAAGAGAATTCTTAATGGATGGTAGCACTTGAGAATTAAGCACATCTGGAGGAATATACCCACTCCCAGCAGCACCTGGTGCTGCTGGGAGTCCCAAGTAAACTTTACCAGCTGCAGTTCCTGTCCACTTATTCCAATAGCTCTTGAGATTGTCTGCATTCCCATTGTATTGGCATGGAGGGTTGTTATAGAATTGGACCCAAATGTAGTCAAAAAGACCAGTTTGTATAGCACTACTCAGCCATTTGTCAGGGATTGGACATTGGGGAGCTGCACTTAGATATATCTTCTTTTGTTTGCCATGATCTGATATTGCCTTGGCAAGCTCATCCCAATGCTGGCTTGAGCCTGTCACTATAGCAAAATCAATCCCATCCAAAACTGCATCCCCTAACGGTCGTGTGCTTGATTGACCCCCAAGAAAGTTGTTCCATAAGTACTCTGCAAATGCCCTGCATTAATTATCAAGCAACATGGATGGTTAATTATTTTTCTCACCGAACACTGAAGAAAGAAACACAAACATCACTATATACAACATAGGAAAACAAACTTTTAATGTTAATATGGGATATGATATGATATAATAACTGAGGAAAAGGATAAAAAGGTAACAAAAAATAATTTGATAATCTGAGTCAGGGGAGTCCTTCTTGACTTAATTTATAAAATAAAAATAGTAAAAAAAATAATTGCCTTGCATCATCAGGTGAAGAAAGATCATGGTTCCCAAAATTCCCACCAATGGAAAGCATCACCTTGATGCCTTGATTCTGGCAGGTTTTAATCTGATTGCTAAGAAAACTGCAACCATTATTGGATGCATCACAATGGCCAGCAAGGTTGAGCTTTGGATTGTTTCCATTGCCAAATGAGGATAGGAAAGCAATGTTCACAATGGCATAATTGCCAGTATTACAAGTATCAGCCAAACTACCCTCTGCTCCATTCTGTCCCCAGTAAATGGAAATGTCACCTGCATCAGAGGCATCAAACAGGGCTAAGAACAGAAAGAAGACAAGGGCTAGTACTTGAGGTGCCATAGTGCAAAAAAATTAAAGTACTGGTTATGTTATGGTTAATTATTTGCTTGCCTTCAATCTAGCAATATGGTGCATCTATTTATAATTATATTGTTGCCAAGTGGAGACAATTTTTCCCAGTCTTCACGTCTTGTGGAAGGAAATTATTTATGACAACGCGTGTTAATGTGTTAGTGGTTTCAAGGGTAAGAAAAATTGATCTGAACCTACATAAGTTGTGGGAACGCCCAAACCGTGTAAATGAAGCTAAGATGCTTGCTTGCTCAAGATTTGTGTTAAACTTCCTGGAATTGATAGTGAGGCAATGAGTCAATAAGGCTTGATGTTTCCACGAAAAGAAGTTCAATGGATTTGTGTGGAAAAGAGTAGATAGTCTTCTTCTACGGTTTAAAATTTCTTAAAGGTAATTAATAGATTGGAGATTTTGGTACAGGTAGCACGTAATGTCCTTTGTGTGGGGTAGTTTCATTTTGTAAGCAGTGGCGGAACTTCTTCATGACAGGGGCACCCCCAAACTTTTTCAAAATAAACTTTTAAGTGTAGGGTTCAACTTACACCCATGTAAAATATTTAGTATTATATCGTTGAATAATTTTTTAACAAATTATTTTATTAAGTAATCTATCATTGAATTAAAAGTTACTATCATATAGATCATACATATAAAATTTTACATTAATATGAAATTACTTGATATGTCATTGAGATGTCTCGAGATTAACGTTATATACATTTGAAATATATGGCAAACTTAACCATTTAATTATTAAGTTATCAGTGTCAAAATTTTAAAAAATTTAATACAAATAATCATGATGATGAATAAACATAATTCAACAATTGAATTACCAAAAAACACATTCGATTTATAATTATTAACGATGTAATACTTAGTGTAACTTACAACGGTGTAAATTGAACCCTCATCATATATAATTATTAAAAAATACTCCCTCTATTCCATTTTGACAGTCGTTTAAGGTTTCTACACACAAATTAAGAACAATAATAAATGACTTGAAAGACATGGTAATCTTACTAAATTACCCTTCTTAATTTACTACATACTTTTTCTCATTTTACCTAAATACATTAATGAGTAGTGTGGTGCACAATTTTTTAAGTTTCTTTTCCCATAAAAGTGGGAGGGTAAAAATGGAAAACTATCATTAATACTCACATAGAAACTAGAGAACGACTCATATTATGAAAAAAATTTATTTTCCTAAAACGACTATCAAATTGAAATGGAGGGAGTATTTATATTTTTATTAGTACTAATTGAATTTTTCATCATTTTAAAAATTTAATATTATCATCTAATGATATGCTATCACATCATTTAACGAGCATAACATTCCATGTGTTATTCAACTGAGTAATATATTAAAAAACTTTTGTCGTTTTAACTTTTTTACTTTCAAAACTTTTGTTATTTTAGAAATCTAAAAATAATTAATTTTTTTCAACTATACTCTCATTTCCTCTCTCTTAAAATAGTAGTACAATTATTTCTATTCAACTAGCCACTTAGACAAAAAAAAATACACAGATTAAGAAATGCAATCATTACTCTTGTTTTCATAAAAAGAATTTTTAAATTTCTACTTTACCCCTTATCTCTCTTAACATTTATCGGGTCTCATTAATTTTCAATAGTGAGTAATTTATTATTACAACGTAATTAATATAAGGGTAAATTGGGGAAAGTGTAATTATTACGGCATTGACTTCGCAAGTAGATAGTTAAATAGAAATATTTTTTCTTAAAAAAGGGACAGTTAAATAGAAAGTGAGGTAGTACATTTAGTCTTTACTCTTTATTATACATAATCTTTCTTTATGTTTCCAATGCTCTTCAATAAAATAAATGAAGTATTGATAAGGGTATTTCAGTAAAAATTGTATAAATTTAGATATATTTAAAATTTTCTTAATTTGTGTATATAATCTTATATAATAAGAGTTTTAGAATGAAATGAGTAAAACAATACATCATTGAATAATAATCTAAAATTTTATACCGATAATATATAATCATAAAACTTGTAATATATATTAAATATTTAACTTGTATATTAAATTAATATTTTGGCTCCCCCAATTTTTTTTGTTCAAATTCCACCACTTACCATAAGATAAACATTAGAAAAAGGAGGAGACAAAATGTGAAGCATTTGCATAGCTTGACTAGAAAAACCATGCTTGGAAATAATTTGATGGAGCAAATCACACGAAGGAGGTTGTTCATGAGCATTGTAAACAAAAAAGAGAAATGCTAGGAACACACTCTTTTAAACACTCTCCCCAACACACTCCATGTGATTGGTTAAAATTCACGTGAGTCTCATATGAATTTTAACCAATCACATGAAGTGTGTTTGGGAGAGTGTTCAAAAGAGTGTGTTCCTAGCACTCCTAAAAAAAAGCATTGCATTATTTCATGAGCGTCAGAAAATTAACCAAGAAATTCACTTTAGAGGAATTATTGATTGAAAAATTTAACTGTTAGAATTTAAATAATTTCAAAATTTATTAATATATTTGCATGTGTTGATTTTTCATTTAACAGTTGTAATTACTTCTTTTTTCATCTCGAGTGAATCTCTCATTTTTGTGAGAAATTCATTGTGCACTTTTTTGTGCAAATATATAATGCTCCGTTGTTCAATATTAAAATTATTTTTTATATTGTTGCAAAAATTACAATTGACAGGCGAAAAATCATTTACTACTCTCAACAACTTTCCGTGTCTATAAAGTTCATGCACTTGTTTAGCTGTGTGAAACCACGTACCCAGTAATCTTCCGCTTGTTTGGTTTAGGAATCAAGCATGTATTAGTACTTTTTTTTTTGGTCAATAAGCATGTATTAGTACTTAAATCTTTCAAATAATACACGGCAACGAATTTTCGGTGTGCCTTTGCGCATTTCATTAAATGAGAATATGTTGGAAAAATAAAGAAGTGCAATAGCAAGGTTCGAACCCCTAACCTCCTCCACCAGGCGGGCAAAATGCAGCAATGGGATTCACCGCTGAGATACATGTGTTGCTCATCCAATGAGTGATACTTTTAATATATATTGGTTTCTATCATCAATGAGGGGAATTGAAAAAGAAATGGATCATGGGCCAAATGTTATTCGAATGTTACTGGGCCAAATCACTTATAATCTTACACTCATAAATAGTAAGCTAGTATTTGGCTCCTTTAATTTTTTTTAAATTCCTTAAATTTAAATTAAATAATACAAAATATAAAATACATCATATAGGATATATATATATATATATATATTAGTGGTTATATTTTTTAGGGTAAAATATGTTTTTGGTCCCTGTAAAATAGACGAGTTTTGCATTTGGTCCCTCTAAAATTTTTTTTTAGTAAAGCGTCCTCCTAAAATTATTTTTTTTGCAATTAGTCCCTCCCTTCAATTGGCGTGTGCCAGGTGCTGACGTAGCACGTTTTCTCTCTCCTAGGTGTCCATTATTATATTTCTGGGGGTCTTAAACCGCCAAAAATAATAAAATATCACCTCTGACCGCCAGAAACACACCCCACCATTTCCTCCACTCCCTCTTCTCCCCCTCCCCTTTCTCCCTTCCTGTAAAAACTAGTGAAAGTGTCGAGCCAGACACGAACACCGTTGTGTGGGAAATTCGCCCAGGTATATGTGAAATTATGTTTCACTTACCAATGATGTATTGATGATAATCACCATATCTATCTGGGCTCTGGTATATGTGAAATTCTGTTTCTATTTGTATTCATTTGGTTATTTTAATTCGTATTTGCGGTTTAAACGGTTGGTATGTCACAGTAAAAACGTGGGTGATTTTTGTTGAATGAAAAGTGAAATAAAAGTTCTTGCTTTCACTAATTTTGACATTAACAATTAACAAGATGTCAATGTTTCTTTTGCTAACGTTTTCCAATGAATTGAAAAAGAAAGATTAAGAGAAAAAGGCAAAGTTTATAACTTTGGAACTTTTAACCTGATAAGCAAACTCTTACATAAGTTTTTAGATACCAACAACATTCAGAAGCCTAATCCTCGCGATCCAACTAAAGACACGTGCTCTTTCCTGTTTCTAGAAAAAACGTACCATAACTAGTTGCCGCTAGACACCAACCTCCCCCACACATTTAAAAAGGATAATTTTTTTTTTAATTTTTTTTTTACTCTGAAATACTTTGAGGTGTCACATGATGATAACGCAATGGAACACTGTGTTTTTATGTGGTAGTGGTAGTATGTGATAAAGCGGAGAAGAAAAAAAGTGTCGCTGCAGAGAAGAAGAGGGGTGAGAAGAGTCAGCGAGCTCGCAAGAACGTGTACAGAGGAATCTGGCAAAGGCCATGGGGAAGTGGGTCGCAGAGATAAGGGACCCAAAGGTGTTCGTGTCTGGCTCGACACTTTCTCTAGTCTTTACAGGAAGGGAGAAAGGGGAGGGGGAGAAGAGGGAGTGGGGGAAATGGTGGGGTGTGTTTCTGGCGGTCAGAGGTGATATTTTTGGCGGTTTAAGACACCCAGAAATATAATAATGGACACCTAGGAGAGAGAAAACGTGTCACGTCAGCACCTGGCACACGCCAATTGAAGGGAGGGACTAATTGCAAAAAAATAATTTTGGGAGGAAGCTTTACTAAAAATTTTTTTTAGAGGGACCAAAAGCAAAACTCGCCTATTTTACAGGGACCAAAAACATATTTTACCCTTTTTTTTATTTGACAAAAAAAACATTATTTTTCTATATACTCCCCTCTACATTAACTTTTTTTATCTCTTTCATTCTTTCTCATTATATTAATTATCACATTTTTATACTTTTTCTATCTATATTTTATTTTTTATCTCTCTTTTTTATACATTCCTACGCTAAAAAATAAGTGTGAAAAATGATTTTTCTAATTTTTTTCAACAAAAAAATCCTAATATTTTTCCTTTCTTCATGTTTTCGGCAATAGAACATTGTTGTAAATGAAACTATCACTGTCTTTTACCATATTTCAATCAAACTATCCATGGAGGAGATGATCAGGAAAAAATTTACCATTATGAAAATATTTCACTTCTTTTCGTTTCAAGGAAATTTTTTTGAAGTTGGTTCTTTAAGAATATTCCTTTTGTTTTTTACTCGACTGAAACTTTGTCTTATGTCATTTAAAAGGTAAAAGAAGCATTAAATTTGTTATAAAATGCTACCAACAACCCCCACCAGCATTTATTCCCATTTAAAAAAAATGCAGAACTATTCTACAGCAATTGCACACAACTATGCTATCTTTCCTTCTCTGTAAAGATAAAAAAAAATCATTTAATACTTTACTATTTAATACTCCCTCCGGTCCTATTTATAAGAACTTTCTTGGAGGTGAGCTTGGTCCTTTTTATAAGAACTTTTTCAGATTTTCCTATGCATTAATTATTATTTGACAAAAATACCCCATTAGTGGAGGTAGGTGAGTAATTAGTTAGTAGAGAGAGTATGACACAATTGAGTAGTTAAATAGAAAGAGAAAGATAATGAGTCTCAATAAATTCAAGGATAGTTTAGTAAATGTGATACACATTCATGACAAATTTATTGTAATCAACTAGATTAACCAACTTCCTTAATCTGTGTGAAGTAGTTAAAAGGGTCTTATAAATAGGACCGGAGGGAGTAGAAGATATTGAAAGTTAATATTTTTTAAAGTTCTCAATCGAATAATTGTATTTACTTTTTATTTAATATTTATGATTCAAAAAATGAATAAATAGGTTTTGTTAATAAATTCCCTAGAGACACGGGTAACAATTGGAAAAGAGTGTAAGTTAGTTACTAACTTATTTGACTAACATATGAATGTTTATGTTACTAATTTGTTATTTTAATAAATTATAATTAAATAAATTAAAATTACAATCATAAGAATAAAGAGTTACATTAATGGTGCGTTTGATAAAACTAGCTGAAAAGCTAGCTGAAAGCTGAAAAACTCGTTGAAAGCTTAAAGCTAACTGAAAGGTGAAAAACTATTGAATGTGTTTGGTAAAACTAGTTGAAAATGGTAAAATGACATTTAAAGACAACATTAATTATTAAATAATGATAAGTGGGGGTGGTTGAGGGTTAAACTTGTAATTAATTTTCAGCTAATAGCTAAAAATTGGAACTTTTTTTAAAAAAACTACCCAAGTAGCTTTTTAAGAAAAGCTTGTAGCAGCCAAAAAAGTTACCTTCCCAAACACTGTTGAAATGGTTCCAGCTACTATTTTCAACTTTCAGCTAGCTGAAATGGCAAGCCAAACACACTATAAAATTATATATTAGAATAGTAAATGATATGATATGATTTTAAATCTCAATAGATTTTAAATTCAAGAATTAGCATTTATTAATATTTGAAAATTAACATTAGAGAAGAGAGGGAAGGTTAACATCAAGAATTGAGAGGGAAAATTTCACTCTCACAAGTTGTTTTTGAAGTTTATCATTAAATAAAGAAAGAGAGAAGGACAAAAGTCATTGTGAAATGGAGTTTTTTTTACCAGAGGTATCCTCCATGGGAGATAATCCTGTTCGAGCCAGTTAAGACTTTTATAGGCAGCAAGTTGACAAAGCTCTCCCTCCCAATATTTAACACAACTACATACCTAATACTCAAACTCGAGATCAATGATTAAACTGAAACAAACACTTACCAACTGACTAGCGTGGTGGTTGTGAAAGGGAGTGAGTGCTCCACTTTTGAAGATGATGTCACAAATTTATATTATCATGAGTTGATTAGTAACAAGGGATATAGAAATTAATATAGAAAGAAATATAAGCAAGCGTAAAATTCTTATATTCATCTTCTAAATATCAAATATTATTGGAATAATTCTTGAAAAATATTTTATCATTATTTTTTTATGATTGCAAATTTTTAATTTTGGTCATTATGTCATCTCTAATGAAAAAAACATTATTGAAGTGAGTTGTAACAAACAATGGTTACTTAAATAAGTTATAAGCAGTTGTAGTTTATGAGTGTGTTTGACAAAACTAGCTGAAATCCAATTGAAAATTATAGTTTATGAGTGTGTTTGGTAAAATTAATTGAAAATTGAAAAATGATAGATAATAGCAATGTTTTTAAAATCGGACCGGTAATTGAACCGGTGAAGGTACTGGTTCACGGTTCAGTGGTTGAACCGTGGTCAAACCGGTAATAATTAAATATATTTTTTAATATTATATAATATTTTTTAAGTAATAAAATAAGATAAAATCATAAGAAATTAAGATATATAAGATTATAAATTAATATAAAAGTCTTTATTATATGTGTTATATGATAAAAAATTCATAATAATTGATTAAATAATAAATATTTATGTGTAATTCTTAAAAAGTTATTTTTATTTATGTTAAAAATATTTTAGATTAAATAAAAAATAAAAAAACAAAAAAATCATTTTTTTTAAAATGGTCGGTTCAACCGATTTTCTGGCACCGGTTCTTTACCGATTTTCACCGGTTCGTGACCGGTTCCTACCGGTTTTGAAACCAGCCGGTTCTCAGGGTTGTATGAACCGGACACTAGGCCGGTTTCCGGTCGGACCGGTTGAACCGGTCGGTCCGGTCCAATTTTGATAATTATGGATAATTAATAGAGGTGTTCACGATTCGGTTAGCACCGATTTTAAGGCAATAAACCATATGATCCAATCATTGTGATTTTATTATTTTATCATTCGATGGACTTTGACTTTTTTTCATTCCAATTTAAATAGGAATGTATTGGATTGGATCCTTTTTTACTTTTTTAAAGAGCCAATAAATATTATATAAAAGTGAAAAAAAAACAAAATAATAGTAACATTTTTAATTGAAATTTATATTTATTAATATAAATATAAAAATATATAAAAAAAAGGTAAAAATGAGACATGAAAACCAATTTAACACAAGTTTAAATTGATACATTTATAGAGATATTAAAATGATATTAGATAATAAAATCTTAAAAGTATATTAGTATAAGTAAATTCATAAATATAAAAATATGTAATTTCGTAAATATTTATACAAATATAAATATATGATTATTTTATAAATAAAATAATATATGTATATATAAGTTCGGTTTGGATTGGATTAGATCTATTTATAACATAAATTCGAAAACCAATCTCATCCAATAATTTTCTATTTTTGCGATTTTTAAATTTTTGATTATTTTTGTTTGAAATTTATTGTTTGCATTGGATTTGATATAATAGGAACACCACATTAGATAAAGGACATTAAAATAACAAATAACAGTGAGTGTAGATTATTGAGTGACAAAATTGAAAAAATAAAGCAGTTTGTAACTGAAAAATGATCATTTTTAACTTATCGTCTTACTAAACACACTCTATATTTTATGTGTGGCTCATTTAATAACATGTAGGGTAGCTTGTGATAAAATATAAAGATATGAGATAATTTATTGAAATTTTTTCTAGAGTTTTACAAGGTAAGATTTATTTATTATTTAAGTTGTACAAAACCAAAAAAAATGTGACATGTCATAATCATCCTATTTAACAATTATATATAAAAATAAAAGAGTCATTACATCATGGTTTTACATTATCTTCAGATAGAATACTGTCTAATAGATTATAGACGGTGACGCCTGAGATAATTGCTAATGTGGTTTTTTTTCTTTGTTTATCAGAATCGTTAGAGAACACAAGATAATTGAAAAACCAAAACAATAATACTTTAAATTATTGTGGAATTGAATTAATATTAAAATACTTCCAAACCCCAAAACAATAATATCATATCTTTAAATAATGAAAATAATTAAGAGTCTATTCTTAAATGAAGGGTATAAAAAAGAAAGCAACCCGACGCACGGGTAGATGCCCTTGGCCTTTTGAATTTGATAAAATTTTCAAATATTACATAATAGTGTTGACTAATAGCTTAAGGAATATTTCCATCTGTCAAGAATACTAATATAATGACGGGACCTGTCATGCTTGATATTGAAGCAATTTTAATTTTGTGGTGAAAAATATTATATTGTTAATGATAATAACAATTGAGTTCTTTTGTTAAAGAAGTAACCTTGGAAACAATGAGCATTTAGAAGCAAGCAACTAACCTCTACTCATTTTAGAATAGAAAAACCAAAGAGTACTAGTACTTAGTTGGCGTGGTATAATAAATGAGAATAATGAGGCTAATTTCAAGGTGACTTTGTCATCCACTAGCATTATAATAAACACTTGTAGCAATATAAGAATCAATATCACTCGCAATAAAAAATATAAAACAACTAATAGAGTAGTGAAAAATTCACATGTTTAAACAAAACACCAAACATTATTTTAAGACCCTAGGTAATGTTTCAAAATTGGATATATAACGCGCGACAACAGGAAGTTGTTGGGTTAAGTTCATATATTCCCTCCAAACTTGAATATAAGTAAAAATAAAAACTCATATTTGGTGGACTAAAATGTAAGCAAAATGTAAGTACTTTTTACATGATACTAAGAAAATTTAATAAGTTTAACCAACTTTCTTAATACATGTAAGTTTAGTTATTTTTACTTATATTCAAGTCCGGAGTAGTATACTATAAATCAATAAATAATCTATATTACATATAGATATAGGCTTGTGAAGACAAACAAGCTACAATCACGAATAACAGCTTGTATTTTATTTTATATGATAAAAAATGAAAATAAAAGATAATGCATTCATCTTATGAAAATAGGTGGGCTAACGGGCTTTGAATTGTGACATACACATTATATATAAAAGAAATAAACACTCATATATATATGAGGGTTTCTTAAACCATGCTTCTTTCTTGTTGGTTTCTAACACGATAGGTGATTGGACGTTGACTAAGAAATTATTTATTATTTAGAAAAAAATAGTATAAAATCATTCTAAACTTTTGTTTTTTTTAAATAGGCATTGTAAATAGGCACCATAAATTTTCAATTTATCCCAATTAATCTTTAAATTCTTATCATTATTACAATATGTCCTTTCATTAGTATGAAGTTAAATAATAAACATAACTAAGTCCAATCTTTTAAGATTTTATGTTTCAAATATTAGAAGGATTTAAAAGAGTAAAAATTTCATTTTTTATTCTTGAATTCCGTCAAATTTTAAGCATATTTGAAATTCTAAAATTGAAATATGATGGTGTGTTCTTTTAATTTAGGGCTTTTTTTCTATTTTTTCTTAATTTTTGAAACTTCATTTTATATGATTTTAATATTTTAAACACAAATTCTTAAGGGTTGAGATCGGTTTTATTAATTATCTAACTTAACATTAATGAAATGACCTATTGCAACAATGATAAATGTTTAAGGATTAATTAGAATAAAATAAAAGTTCATGGTGCCTATTTGCAAAAGGGTGAAAGTTTAGGGTAGTTATATACTATTTTCCCTTGTTTAACTATGATATGTAATTTGTTTGAAATTTAGAAATTATTATTTTAAAAATGAAAAATTAAGAAGAAATTTAAATTAAATTAAATAAAAATTAGAAATCAATAGAATAGATAGACAAGTAAAAAAAAGGAAATGCTCTTCATTGTTGAAATTGTGTATTAAATGTATAAATTAAGTTAAAAAAATTAACTATATTTTATAGGAATAAAAAATGGATTTAAATTATATATACGGTCAGTGTAACAATTTTACAGAGACATCTAATGGTGTGTCACCACATCATTTAATGAATATGACACTTCATGTATTAAATTTATTAAATGATGTGACGGTATATTATTAAATGTATGTATAAAACTTCTTTTTAATAACAATGTATATATATTAAACTCGTAAAAAACCTATTTTAGCATTATTATTTTGTATAGAATAATAGAAATGGTGTGAACCAAAAGAGTCCAAGATCAAAAGTCAAAAACATGTCGGTGATAGAGAAAGTGAAAGGTGATAAATGGGTTGCATTTGGCAGTGCTGAGTGAATCTGGTGATGGATTCGATTGAGATAAATAATAAATGGAAGAGAGCAAATCAAAAGGGGCTAACTGCTACCGGTGTTGTGGGTCATCCTATGCTATATATGGATTGGATTGAACCTCACAAACTCACAATTAAATTAAGATTAAGATGGACACGAGAGAAGACAAGTCATAAAATAAAACTAAACAAAGTAAAATGGGACACACACAGAGACTTGTCAGTGATATGATTTTTCATTACGCGCCTTCTCTCTCTTTTCATATCGCCCGAACCGAACCTTTACTTTTCCAATTTACCTGAACACTAGAAAATCAATTAATTTTAAATTATTTTATTTAATGTATTTGATAAAGTGTACTTAATTATATTAACTATTTATTTTTAAAATCAATTATAATCAACTGTAAACCAAATGGACCCTATTATTTAATTATAACTACCTCAAATTCACCATCTAGTATATAATAAGTAAAATGAATTTTAATATTAATTGTTAAAAATAAATGTATGAATTATAATATACGTTTAATAAAAATAATTTAATTTAATTTTTTTTCTAAAATTAATTTTACACTATTATAACTTGTTTTCAAATAAGCACTAAGATGTGAAAAAAAATATCTTTTAAATAGAGATTTCTTTTATTTTTAAAGTTATTTAGAAAGTGTTCACTTTCTTTTTAAAATAGAAAATGATTTGAACATGATTTTTTTACATAGATCTATTTAACTTTTACATTTAACCCTGTTTGGTGAAAATAGGGAAATAGAGAGAAATAGAGAGAAGAGAAGTGGTGGGAAGAGAAGTGAGAAGGAGAGAAATAGAAAAAGTTAGGGAAATAGAGAGAATAAAAGTGATGAGAAAAGAAGTGAGAAAGAGAGAAATAGGAAAGAGAGAAATGAAGAGAAATAGGTTGTTGGGTGTGAGAGAAATATGTATGAAATGAAGAGAAATAAATTATTTGGTATGAGAGAAATGTGTGTGAAATAAAAGAAAAAAATATGAAATATCGATTATTAAAAAAAATCGATTTTTTTTGCTCAACAATCGATTATGAGACATTAAAAATTGATTTTTTATGACAGTGAGTAACATAAAAATTGATTATGTGTACGTGAAAATCGATTATTTATGACATTGGGTAATATGATAATCGATTATGTATACATAAAAATCGATTATCATGTGTCCCCTTCTCATTTCTCTCCATTTCACCACAACATTGCAGAGAAATGAACAGTGTAATCATCTCCCCTCATTTCCACCCATTTCCCTCCTCACCAAACACACCATTTCTCTCCACTTCCCTCCTCCCTTCTCCACCAAACAGGGGAAATTTCTCCATTTCCTCCCACTTCCCTCCTCCCTCCTCCACCAAACAGGAGAACTTTCTCCATTTCTCCCCACTTCCCTCCTCCCTCCCCCATTTCATCTCCACGGAACAAAGCATTAATGGTTCAAATCCAGATATTAATTAATTCATTTTAAACTTATTTTTACAAAATTAATATTATTGATGTTAAATTTATAAAAATTCAGTCAAATACACAATTAATTATTAAGTCAGTAAGCTGTGAAATTATGATACTTTATATTTTTTTATATTAATCATTTTCATTTTTCAATTAAAACTTATTGCATATTTTATTGTTATACTCTCATATCATAATTAACTTGCAAATGTTAATAAACATCCTAAAAATAATAGTTAAAAAATATTTATTAAAAGATATTTTTAAATTACTAAAACATTGAATATTATATTTTTATTTCATTCTTTTGGACTTTGGTCATTTGATTTGATAAATATAATTTTGATTTGTTAATTCTTTTTTTTTTGGTCAAATGATTTGTTAATTCGTTAGTAACAAGAAATTAAAGTGATGTGATAGTTGGCGCGTATTGAAAGAAGTGTGTAGGTTTGAAGCTGCGGCTTCAGAGACCATTTCCTTCCAATTCCAATTCCAATGGGAAAAGAACAGGAACGAATGCATAAAAATAAAATAACTGCAACTTCACTTCACACACACTCGCAGCCAAAATGGATTCCTCACAACGACGTCGCTTCACTCCCTTTTGGTTTGGTTTGGTTCGTTCCTTGTTTCCTCTTCTCTCCTTGTAGTTGTAGCCCAAACAAACACCACTCCGTACAACCTTGGACAATTCCTAATTTCTTATCTCTCTCTCTCTCTGAAATCCCACACACAATATAAAGTTGCAATTTTTCAGTATAACTAAACTCTGGAACAGAAATAGAATGAAAGGGTTCAATTTTGCTAAGTTCTAAGATTCCCCATAGGAAAATTTGTCTCTTTTATGGTTTTTGGTCTTTTGCTGTTTGGATTCTCAGTAAAAAACCAAGTAAACCCAAAAGGAAAGGAAATTCAGCTGCAAAAGAAAAAGCACAAGAGTCCCTCTCTCTCTTTCTCTAACCTCCCCCACCACCCTGGTCGCTTCATTTTCCAACGTTGTTGTTGTCTCCAAGAAGACAAGCACTCGCTTTTGGACCTCTCATTTCTCATGTATGTCAAAGTTCTTACATAATTTATAATATCTGGGTTTATGAGGATTCTGCTTCCTCTTTGTTTGGTTAGAGGCCCTTTGTGTGCTCTTATTGTGTAGCTCTCAGTTCAGCAATGGAGGACTCAGCCAAACTTCGGTTGGTACGGTGCCCTAAGTGTCAAAATCTGCTTCCTGAGCTTGCTGATTATTCTGTTTATCAATGTGGTGGTTGTGGTACTGTTCTTCGAGGTACCCTTTCTTTATATTAAGGCGTCTTTTGATTTAATATGCTTCAGAAATATTTATGTGTATGAATTGTTTTGTCTGTTTTATGAGGCTAAATTATGGATAAAGATTCGCCTTTTTATATGGTTTTTAATCAATCAATAAATTAGGATCCTTTTGTACTCGAAGGATAAAAACATGAAAAAGGGTTGGAGATTCTTATTTCTTATTGTGGTTTCTACTTTTGTTTTACATTTGCAGCAAAGCTTAATGGTCATGGAACTGGTAGCTTGTGGGAGACGTCAGATGAGGGACAGGGTGGAGGAGATCCTGCTAGATCAGGAAATTCCTTGGGGAAAGGGGTAGTTGATTTGAGTGATAATTCAGATTTTGATGTTAAGTCCAACGTTGGTTCCTCAAGGGAGGGTCAAAGGGATTCAGAGAGACCAAATTATGGACATGGGAGGTTTCTGAATCATTACGAGGATGGTGATGAGAAAGGGGTTTGGGAGAGTGGTTTTGATGTCAATAAAATCAAAGATGAAAGGGGTAAATGGGAGGAACAGAAGCCTCAAATGGGAAGGTCAAAATTTTCTGTGAGAACAAAGAATTGGCCAAATGGGGAGAGGGGTGAGATGGAGGGGTTTTTGAGAAAGCCATCAGCTGATATGGAAGGTGTGAGATTTTCCACTTTGAATTATCCTGATGAGGGAACTTCAAATGGTTATTCTAGTTTCTCTTATAATTATGAGGAACAATGGAGGGATTATAAAGGCACTGATGGTGTAAACAGGGTCCAGCGCCTTGAGCAAGATCGAGCTGAGCTTCTAAGGAAGCTGGATGAGTTAACAAAGCAGCTGAACCAGTCTTCTGAAGTGGTTAATAACCCTAAAGAAAAGGTTCATCCTGATGGAAAGATGGTTCCTCCAGATCCTTACAGTGGCCCTGATACTTGGTTTCCAGATGGACCGTTGGGGTTGAACAGGACCTCTAGGGAATTCTTTGGCCCTAATAAACATGTTGCAGGTCCCCCTTATTTCAATTATCATCATGATCCATATGCTTATACAAGTGGTCATGAAATGGCCATGCCCAACTTCCCATCTTCAATGCATAACCCAAATTATGTTCCTGGATATGGGGATCCTTTTGTACCTCAAATGATGAGAGGTTCACATCCTTTACCCCATCGGTTCCCACAACAACCAATGCACCCTTACTTTCCTGGCCGTTATGCTGATACTGGTCCAGATTCATATGAACCATATGCACATAATGTTGTGCCTCACCTGCCTTCTTGCTCTTGTTTTCGTTGCTATGACAACAAAAGAAGAGGTTCAGTTCCAGCACCACCTGCTGCATTCCATAACAGAAGATTCCCTCATACCCCAAATGATCCTATGTCATACCATCATGAGATCCCAGGGGCTGTTGGTCCACAGGTTCACAATCCTAGAACAACCATTCCTGCTGTGAGTCTTCATGAAAAACAATTACATACACGGCGGCTTGGTGACTTCAATTCTGAGACAGGTGGGTTTGTCCAAAGCCGTCCTCGAAAAGTAATGCCAACTAGTAGTAGTCGGCATTGCCTTCCTATAGCTGGTGGTTCTCCTTTCATCACATGTCATAATTGCTTTGAGTTACTGCAACTGCCTAAGAAAGCACTGATTATGGTAAAAAATAAACAGCAGAAAGTGCGATGTGGGGCTTGTTCTTCAGAAATATATTTTACTGTCATAAAAAGGAAGCGAGTTATTTCTCCTCATCCAGAAATAAAGGAAACCACCACAAAGGTTGATGATACTCCTAATGATGCTGTGAATAGGCATGTGTCACATTCCCATGGTCATGTGAACACAAGTGGTGCCAACTTCTCATCTGATGATTATTCTGGTTATGATTTTCACTCGGTAGATAGAGAATCTCCTGTGCTGGCTACAGACCCAAGCTTGAAAGCTGGCAAGCCCCAGGAGATGCATAGTTTCCATTCTTCATCTTCCAGTACCTCTGAAGATGAAAATAGTCCAGAAGTTATGATTGCAGCAGGTGAAGCCACTAGATCCATTCATCAGCCAAATAAATCCTCTCTGTCTCCTCCACCTGCTGGCTCACCTCTTCAAGAATATTTTGATCATTCTAATAATAACCATGCAGTAAATCGGTTTGGGAAAGGCAACCTAAGTAGTCGGTCAGATCAAGAGAAGGCTAAAATAGAAAAGAATACCACAAGGCAAAATTCTTTGAAAGAGGTAGTGCTTGCAACCGAGATGGATGTCCATGATTATTCAAACACTGGGGCCTCACAGGATTCTGGTGATACAAGCCGAGAACATGAACATTCTAGATCTAACAAAGGGGGTGAATCATTTTTTGCAAATATTATCAAGAAAGGTTTCCGGGATTTTTCCCAATCTAGTCAAATAGATGATCATGGCAAAAGTAATGTTACTGTAAATGGATGGCCCATATCAGATCGTGGGATTAAGAAGGCTGAAAAGATTGCTGGATCAATCCAGCCAGGAAATTACTGGTTAGTATGATTTACAGCAAACTATGCTAGGATGAAAGTTAAAAAAATAGTGTCAAAGATCAAATTTAGTTTTTCCATAAAAAATGAAAAAAAAAGGATCAAAATCAGTTAAGCTTTTGAAAATGGGTCATATGCTTATATATGGACCAATGCTTTCTTGAATTGGCTTTCTGATATGAATTCGTCAAAATATGTTATGTAGTAGATTCACTTAAGTTCTTATCATCTGCATTGACAAAATAACATTAAATTTGATGAGTGATTCAAAATAAAATTTCTGGATGAGTGATTCAACTGGGAAGAAATTTCTAAATTTTCTACTGATTGCTTTTGTTGTGTAGTAATTGATTTGCCTTTATACATTTTGCTTCATTAGGTATGATTTTCGGGCTGGATTTTGGGGTGTCATGGGGGGACCATGTCTCGGAATAATTCCAGTAAGTTATACTACTCTAGCACACTCCATTGTTCATATGTTTATAGTCTGATCAATACAGATGAATAAGTTGATTTCTCTTGCAGCCATTCATAGAAGAGTTTAATTACCCCATGCCGGATAAATGTGCTGGTGGAAATACTGGCGTTTACGTAAATGGAAGGGAACTTAACCAAAAAGATTTTGATTTGCTTTGCCGTAGAGGACTTCCTCATGATACTGATAATAGATCTTATATCATTGAAATTTCTGGGAGAGTCCTGGATGAAGACACAGGAGAAGAGCTAGACAGCCTTGGCAAACTTGCACCAACGTAAGTCTTGAGGTTCTAATGATTCTGTTCAGTTTAATTTATGAATCTCTACCTCATTTGTTTTAAATCCCTTATGTTTCTATTTTTTACTCGGAGATGATAAAATGATGGTTACTTATTATCAACTACGCATGTTTGTTTTATCTTAGCAGTCAACTGCCATCTTTGACTCTAGATTAGGTGGAGTTTTTCCAGATTACCTGTTTACCTCTTCTAGATATTTTGACTTGGCATAGAGGATTCCTAGGTTAGAAGGAAACTGTGTATGTTCTGCAAATCAATATGAATTTATCAGGGAAGGGGGTGCATGGTTTTGTAACAAGCTGCCCCAAGGATTTGGTGTGCTGCAAGGAAGAGAATATACTTAGGTTGTTGTTTCCAGTATTTAATTTATTGAAGATCTCAAGGGGAAAAGAAGAAAATAAGAGTGCTAAAAAGTTGAGTCAGTATACTTGGGTTTATATATCTTCATCACCACCGAATTATATATGCTTTTCTCTTTCCTTGAATTTTCTTAAGCCTACTATGACTACCTCATTTCAGCTGTTACTTTTACCCCTGCAATAAATATGATCCTGGCAGTTGACTTTTTACATAATTTTAAATTTTCCCATTACATAATAATCTTTAAGAATCTCCATTTAGCGTAGTTGTTAAGCCTCTTGTCTTGACAATATGACAGAGTGGAGAAAGCAAAGCATGGATTTGGCATGAAAGTACCCAGAGCAGCTGCATGATTGAAGTGTAAGACATCAATTCTTTAAAGGTTTGAGAAGTAGACTTTTGTTCCATCTTTCAGCAGATTTGGAAACATTGTTTCAGTACCAGATCGTGGGAAATTTTTTGAAATGTTTGCAAGATTACTTGAATTTTTCTTCTATCTGCTACATGGCAAAGTTCAAGTGATTTTGTGCATTACTTGCTAGATTATATAAGATTTGTAAATTTTTCATTCTTATATGGTTATGAAAAAACCAGCAGAAAAAATTTTGTGCTCTCTGTCTTGCATCTATTCCAGAATTCGATGTAGAAAACAATGTACTGTATTCCTTGATCAGTTTATAAGGTATGTAATTGTGCATTTTTGGAGAACCGTGGAAGTTATACTTTTTAATATAGCAATTGCAAGATAACAATTAACAACAGAAACTGCCAAGCTTTACCCAACTAACTAGATTCTATCAAAACCAATTTTTTAATAAAACCATTTAGACAAAAGTCTTTGTAAATGGTTTCTTCTACAGGTCTACCTTTCCGCTTGTAATTTGGTTATCATCTATTTGATTTACGTTTTTTTTTTTCCATGGATTCACTATTGGTCTTTTACTATGACCAAATTTTATTAGATGCATTTTTTTTTAACTTGTTTTCCTGAGTAGGTTATGGAGTTTCTACTTGTTTATATTAATCTTTGAACCCGAGGAATCACTGGGAGAAATTGATTTGGTTCTCTTAGATCCCACCTCATTTTCTTCCCTGGTTAGTTTATTGTGGGCAGTTAAATAAAGTGCTGCATTGACCCAAGTTAGCCATAGCAATTTGGAAGTTTATTTTCATTACTTTTTCCATATTCAATTAGTCCCCACCGTAACACCCCAGCCTTGAACTACGGCCCACTATTTGGGTCCAGGAATTCATTGAGCGTGTTAACTAAGCTTCACCACCCCCTAAGGTGGTTTATTCCCAGAAGGGAACCTTTCGTGGATTCGAACCCAAGACCTAGAGACTTGGTCTTAAATTCCTACAATCCACTACCAATTGAGCTAGTAAGAATCTAAGACCAAGTCCCTGAGTAGGTTCGAATCCATGAAAGGTTCTCTTCGGGGAATAAGCTACTTTAGGAGGGGTGGTGAAGCTTAGTTAACGTGCTCAGTGAATTTTTGGTCCCCGGAAGTTGGGCTGCAGGTCAAGGCTGGGGTGTTACACCCACCATGCTTAGTATACTAAACCACATCAGTTAAATCATAGGCTTAACACTCGAGTAGTGCAGTCTGTATAGATATGATCAACGTGACCACCACAAAAGATAATGGAAATGAGAACAAACAAAAATGAGTTGGCAGCCTAGATCAATTGTGGGGTCAATTTCTAAAAGAGAGCTAATTTGGCACACCAATGCAATGATTGGGGGAATAAGGTACAAAAGAACCAAGACAAGCTTCTCCCTGGTTTTGGAGGGCCTGGGAGTTGCATTGCATGTCTAGAGAGAATGAATAATTAGCCCCACAACACAAAGACACAAACCAAATAAGAAGCATTGGACTCCATGCTATATACTTTGGTGACTAGGCAGCTCATGTGCATTGTAATATTGTATTGTAGATGGACCTCTTAGACTGCTTCTGCTTTACTCATCAGTCATACCACTTGTGGAAACAAACATCCACATGAATAGTCTCCATGCCTTCTTTTTTGTCCCTTTCCTTCCTTTTCTAAGTTTTCAAACTTTTTATTATCACTAATTCTGTTACTCTGTTTGGTATGCTAATGCATCATCACATGGATGAGATATCCCTATCACCAGTATTAAACTAATTATAATTCACAAAAAAAAAATTATATAATATAAGAGAGGCAGGAACATGCTACCGTGAAAATAATTTAGCCAAATGCCCATTTTCCAAACATGTTTTTCCTCTTCAATTTTGTTATTGTAAATATCATTCAATATGTATTAATATATCATATAATGAATACAACACTATAATATATTATGAAACTTAATAAATATTACTGAATTGTAAGTATATCTATTAAACTCAAATTAAATTACACTCAATGTTATAACTGGTAAATATTGGACTGCTTTAATTCCTAAAGAAGTGCAGACGGTGGTCAAGGGTGTTAACATATCGGTGACAAATCTTATCAAACAACAAATGTATAAATGGTTTTTGTATCTTTACTATAAATAAGGAGGTGGAAAATAGCTTCTTTCCATATTACAGTCTTTTGACAGATAAGCAATGAAAGAGTCTAAAGAAAATAAACAAACCAAAGGTGTTATTAGTGTAATTAAACCAGACATAGGCGACCAACAAGGGTTGGTTCAAGTGGTACATGTTTGTTTCCCCTTAAGCAAGGTTTCGGGTTTGAGTCTTGTGGATGGAAAAAATCCCCGCTGGGAGAGCTAGCCCCACCATGACCTTCCAGGCTCGAACAAGATTGTCTCTTGTGGTTAAACCAAAAAAACCAGACATAGGCTGAAGAATACACTGAATAAATAAATAAGTAAAATAGAAGTGTATATCAACGTGGGGTGCCTATGTCCTTTGCTTTTAGTTTTAATTTTTTAAAAATTAATAAAATTAAAGATGAAAGGGATGTGTGATGAGCTAGCTTTGTGCTTTAAGGGTTTTCTTTGGTTGATGCAGTGCAGAGAGCAGAATAGAACAGAAGAAAATAAATATGGAGTGGGATGGGATAGGATCCTTGGAAAGAGGTAAGAGCAAGAGAGATCTATCATCCTTTAATTTCAATTATAAAAAGACAAGGCAAGCAACATTTGGTCCCCACAAAAGACTAAACTAAACGCAGGCCATTAATGTTGATTACATCACACCAAACTCTTTAAAAGCTATTACCTACCAAAAACTTCAATCTCTAGCTTGCAAACCTTAGCATTTTTATCATTTCTGACCTCCTTTTAACATAGTAATTTTCGGTTTTGTTAATTTTGTATATGTCCTAAGAAAACTTTGAAGGTTGTGATCTCATATGTAATTGCCAAATTTTTAGCATAAACCATAATTTTGACACAAAGGTATGTTAAAGACGGTCATGATTGATAGGGTATTTTTTTGGTTTAATCATATGTATGCTCCCCAGGAGACAATCTCTTTCGAGCCGGGATCATCCACATCATGGTGGGGCTAACAATCTCATTTGAGCCGGAAATACCTTGTTTAAGAGGAATCAAACATGTACCACTCGAAACAACCCCGCTGCTGATTAATAGGGTATTTGCTATTAAGGATCAAATAAATATTAAACTCTGGCTATTCAATTAAAAACAAAAGGCAATAGAATGAACTGAACAACTACTACTCTGGTTGATTATTTAGATCTGATCTGTCTTAAATAAGTTAAAATACCAATTAAAAGTAGGTAATCATTTCTTATTGGACTATTTTAATCACTTAAAAGTGACAGAAAAGAGATGGGATTGGAGTAAAATTTATTAAATAAAGCTATTCAAATTAAAGAAATCATTAAAATGGGAGGAATGAAAATCGTGGATGTCATTTAGCACCAACATCCAAATAATCAGAAAATATTCCTTAAAGCTGAATTAATAAAGAAAAAGATTGCAACAGAATATAAACCCTATGCATAAGTCAACTTTAGAAAGGTTACTCTGTTTACCTTCATTTCTTGATTTATATTATTTTGAGGGCTAACTTGAATCACAAATAGAGAAAGATGTTACTGTTTAGCTTTAATTAATTAAAAGCCAAATCGTTCTTTTTTTTTTCTTCTTCGCTAGAAATAAGGCTATGGTTGAGGCTATGATAAAGTCTTCGAGACTTCTTGATTTTTTTTCAACCTAATTATGTATTAAAATTTTGAGATAAGTTCCATCAATGATTTTTCCAAACTTTTCCAACAAGGACATGTTTGTTTCTGTTTAAGGAATTTACAATAGTTATACTATAAGATTTTTTAAAAGTTAGTCATAATTTACATGTTTGGTGAATTTGCAATAGTTTAAGGAATTGACAATAGTTACATGTTTGGTGAATTAAAAAAATGGATGCTAGAAAAGTTTTACCTCTTTAATAAGTACACTCAACCCAAATTAGTCATAATTTACTTTAATTTCCATATATCCAAAATTGCAAACCAATAACATATCAGTGCCGATTCATCTCTATAGGAATTTGACCATGAGGGTATAGCTGTCCACAGAAAAGTTATGGTTCACAGGATCGAGATCTTCTCCTTTTTTTTATAAAATATTATACATGATCTCATCCGTTTAATTTATTTGATTTTATAAATAAAAAACTTAAATACATTTAAGATAAATCATATATAAACGCGTCATGCAGGTTGTATTTCGATTGCAGGCATTGAATTCTGGTCCAGAATCGTGGACGGGAGAATAAAAAGTAGGGAAGATATTCAATGAAAATGACTTTCAATTAACAACTTTGATCATTTTATTACACTTCGTTTACATTTATTTTTCTTTCTTATTATCCTATTAATTATCACATCCCTCCCACGCTCTCCCTTTTTTTCATTTCATTTTTTCTTTCTATTTCCTACTTCCATACACTTACCTCCCACACTAAAAAAAAATGATTGTGGAACAATCTAATTTCCTTCAAATAATTATTTTCTAAAAGAGTGTAATTAATATGGAGTGTAAGATATTTTATATTTATATCTAATAATGTATCGTGACATCATTAGATATCAGTATAAATATTTTTTACATTAAAAATATATAACTATTAAATTCTTTTAAAATGTCATAACTATTTATTATAATATGAAAATTTATTCCACTATTTACACTTTTGTTCACTCTACTAATTTTAAGGAAAATATTACTTCCAAACTCTAATTTTTTAGTGTGGGAAATGTGGTGAAGAAAGAGATAGGAAGATAGAAGGAAGAGTTTAATATATATACACTGTTAATGTAAAAAAAATGAAAAATAAAAAATAAAAAATTTGAGTGTAGAGATGGGTGTAAAAAATTGGGCGTGGAAAAAATTATGATTGTGCTTCTAAATGTAGTCGCTTATAATTAAATAATCACGCACTCTTTTATAAGAATCCCACTTCTTTCTTTGTCATGATTTTTCTTCATTATGAGTTTTTTTTATATGAAAAACTCGATACTGAGTTCCTTAAACTCAATAGACGGTTTTACCTAGAGGAACCTTGCTGTAGTTAGTTCCATTAAAAAAAAAAATACAATGCATGATAAGAACTTTATTATATATACACAAACATGAGGAAGAGTAGCTTATCTAAATATGCGGCGGAAAACAAAACGCATTTTTCTTAAACGAGCAAGAGTAGCTTCCTTCACCTTTAACGTGGATTTTGAACATAATAAAATGTTTAATAAAAAAACTCACCGGATGAACCGTAAAATAATTCACTTTTTAACGTTAAAGTATTGAAGCAAACTTTGGTTAAATGATAGAGTTTGTTTAGGTAACTCAGAATCTGTATCTAGACTCAACTCACTCCAAAGCAGAGTTTTTTAACTACAAGAAAGCAAAAGTACACAAGAAGCCTCCAAGTAATCTAAGAGCACATAAACTGTGTAACTTATAAAAGGTAAAAAGTTCATATCTTTGAATAAAGTTGGTGATTTCATTAATCAGATGCATATATATAATATGCCTTTGATGTTACTCAACTAGAGGCGTGTTTCACCCCAAACAAATAAAGGCAATGTTGGTAACCAACAACATCAACATATCTTATTTTTCTCTTATGTGCATTTGTACGACACAGAGAGATGGAGCAAGAGTTACATGTCCAACAACAAATCATAGCTACAAAACATATATAAAATTCATCAAATCATAATCATAATGTAAGATAAGAATCTATAGACATCACACATGCACATGCCAGTGGACAAAGGAATAAAAAAAAATACAGAGCATTGTGTTAGACACTTAGACCAAATGACACACATTCTTCTATGTCAAGGTAAGTTAACTAGTGACTTATTATACATTAAACTTGTTTTCTTTTTACCAATTTTTAAGGAGATTTATTACGGTTTTATTTTCACAATTTAATTTAATTTAATGGCTCTCACATGGTACATGTCATGTACTACTTTCTCTGTTTACACGTCCCCACAATTAATTATCCCAACAAGGAGCATGCAGAAAACAGGTTCCGTTTCTTTTGTCAAAACCATTTTCTCCCATTTCACTATATTAATTACTTGATTGCACCGTTTGGTTTGTTATGGGAAAGTAGCCAACTTGTTTCTGTTTCAACTTTCAACCTTTGTTTTCCCTCTGAGGCTGTGTTGGTCACTACTCTGCTGCTCATACCAGATGGTGAAGAGGGTGAGGTCTGATTTGGGCCCATTTTCACTGCAAAAGAATAACTATGTTTGTGTTAAGTTTGCAGCCTCATTTCTCTTGGTGGGTCTCGCTGTTCGTCTTCTCTTATGGGATTCATTCAGCTTAACTTCAGTGGTGGAGACACCTCCACCTCTTGCAGAGGAAAAAGCAGAGTCCCCTGTTTTCTCTTCCCCACTTCAGGCATCTGATTCTGTTGACCCTCCTGAAAACAACATGAGCCAAACCTCTTGGGATGGTAAGGGACTTTTTCTATGCTTGTGTTGAATAATTGTTCATTGGTAACATGCATGAACTGCTTCAAAGTTCAAACATGTCTGTGGATAACAAAAAGAAAAATGAGTTAAATGAAATGAATCATTTCAAATGATCCATTTTTGCTTCTTTTTTCTCATTTCAGTTGTTTGGGACCATTTAAATCTTTGAGCTTTCCATCTTTTTTTTTTTTGGTTTCAGTTGGTGGGGTGTCATGGATTGTACTAAGGCTTTCATGTTTTCAGATTTTGGGAAATGGTGTTCTTCTCTTCTTCATAAAATCTCCAAATGAGTATAAAAATTTAAGACAGAAATTCAACTAATGTAACTTGTTCCTGCTCTCCCTGCAATCTGTTATCAAATTGAAAATTGGAACTAGAGTGAGTCTTTAATCTAAGTTTGTGGACGGTTCAGAAGCCACCAAATCACTAGTAGTTAATGTTGAATTCAATCGTTGACATTTCAAAACAACTAGTTTATCAGATTGTTTGATGCTCCTCTACTCTGTACACTTGTCAACCAATGAAACATAAACAAGGGAAGGGAAAGAGAGACCACCGTATTGCATAGTTCAAACTACTCAAATCTTTGTCGTCTTTGGATAAATGCATTTACGACCAACTCTGTATTTCAAGTTGATTTCTCAACCCATGTCTTCCTTTACACTTTCTTCCTTTTTTCATTGTTATGTTCTTCTTCTTCTACATCTGTTTTTAACTGATAAGGCACAATCACAAGTCTCTAGATAAAATTTAAGTAATCTCAAGTGCATATGTTGGTGTTTAACTGGTAATGATAATGTGTGCAGAAAAAAAATGTGATCTTTTCGTGGGAGCATGGGTGCCAGACCTATCTGGTCCAGTGTACACTAATGAGAGTTGCCATGTGATTGAACATCATCAAAATTGTATGAAGAATGGACGCCCTGATTCAGGGTACCTTTATTGGAGGTGGAGCCCACAAGACTGTGAATTACCCAAGTTCAATCCAAACAAGTTTCTTGATCTTATGAGAAACAAAACTATGGCCTTTATTGGTGATTCCATCTCTCGCAACCATGTGCAATCCCTACTTTGCATTCTCTCACAGGTATTGTGAAGTTTTTGGTCTGCTAATCAATTTGCAACTTTGATATGTTTAGCCTTTTGTTTGGAGAGATTTTTATTCTTGATTAATGCTGATTAGGTGTACATTTTTTTTTTCACTCAGCTTTGGAAACACTTGTGCTTCATTCCACTTTGCTTGGCTTGCCATTTTTTAAGAAGCCAGCATAACAATATATTTTGGGTTTTTGTCTATAATTTAAAAAATAATAAAACCCAAGATTCCAATTATTTAAAATGAGGCCATGTGATTGTATGATGTGAACTAATTAGCTGCACATACATTGTTTATAGAGTTTCTGACAAAGCAATGGTCAAGATCAGTCATCTAATAGTTGTTTTCAAGTTATGATTTATGAGCACTAAGGCTCAACAGATTGCATTGCATGTCATTTTCTAAGTAAAAGCTGTTGATTCCATTGGTGGAAGACAGCTGGTGCTTATATCATATGGTTGGTCCATTGTCTTCAAATAGTTTAAGTTTAGTGTCTTTTCCCAAGCAGCTCTACCAACCTTGAATAAGGAAAGATTGGTATATGTAGTCCATAAACATCTTCAAGATTAGCCCATAAATAGCTTGGTGAAAGTTTACTTTCCATGAATGCAACACTTAACCTAGTGTAGTGTATGTACTAAGTTTCTTCCATCACTAAATTACTCATTGTGTGTGTATCTCCCTCAATTTGTTGTTGCCATAACTCTCAATAACTCATAACTCATGTTCTTAGTTTAAATTTTGAGTCAGGAAGGTGTTTGTTTTTTCATTTTTCATTGGACTGAATACCTTATCAAGCTGAACTTATTGTTTCAACCGCTTCTTGCATGCATTGGTATGTAATGTATTCGATAGTGTTGTTGGCTTTGTCCCCACAAATATACCTGGTTTATCTATTTGTGTCATCGTGTATTGTCTGTTGTTACTCATCAATTCGGTCCTACAAACTGGGAATTATATCAAACTCCAATGATTTCATTCTGCAGGTGGAACCAGCTGTTGAGGTCTACCATGACAAGGAATATAGATCAAAGATATGGAAATTTCCCTCTCACAACTTCACACTCTCAGTAATATGGACCCCTTTCCTTATCAAAGCAGCTATTTTTGAGGACATGAATGGAGTTACCTCTTCAGAGGTACAGCTTTATCTTGACAATCTTGACAACAAATGGACCAATCAATATAAGAATTTTGACTATGTCATAATTGGTGGTGGAAAATGGTTTCTCAAGACTGCAATTTACCATGAAAACAACACAGTCACTGGCTGCCATTACTGCCCTGGAAAGAACTTAACAGAGTTAGGATTTGACTATGCATACCGCAAAGCACTACAACTGGTTTTTAACTTCTTCACAAACACTAGCCACAATGCAACTGTTTTGTTCAGAACCACAACACCAGATCACTTTGAGAATGGGGAGTGGTTTAGTGGAGGGTATTGTAATAGAACTGTACCCTTCAAAGAAGGTCAGATAGATATGATAGATGTAGATTCCATCATGCGAGGTATTGAAATTGAAGAGTTTGAGAAGGCTACCTCACAGGGATCTGAGCAGGGGGTGAACTTGAAACTTTTGGACACAACTCTCCTTTCACTGTTGAGACCAGATGGTCATCCAGGACCTTACAGGCAGTTCCAGCCATTTGCAAAGGATAAGAATGCTAAGGTTCAGAATGATTGTCTACATTGGTGTTTGCCAGGACCAATTGACTCATGGAACGACATAGTAATGGATATGTTAGTCAATGCTTAATAATGTCAGCAATCTGTCACTGGATCACCAAGGTTAGAAGCTGATCACAGCAATGATAATCTAAAATCCAGGATTCTTTGCTGTATAGTAGTACCTTAAAATATCTTTTTAGTTTGCAGAGGGCAGTTTTATATCCAAAACCATAGGTTGAGCTCCATTCTGTACATGGAACTGTATAGCATAGTCAAAGCTTGCAAAGGATAAATGAGAGGGGACATGTAATCAATTTGTTACAGTCTACAGAGCAATATAAACCTTAGCACTAAAGTATAAACTTATTTCATGTTTTTCACCATAATTTTTATAATGAAAATGCACCTATTTTATAAAGTCTCAAATTGATTAATGCTAATGCAGTTGTACTCTGTAAAGTGCATAGACCAGGGCAAGTTTCACTTTTTAATGTAATATCACAGCCAAGTACGTCGAAGAACATAGGAGGAATTAGAAAAAAGAAAAGGTTCTAGACATTCACACGTTTCATATATGGGTAAATAAAAACTTGTATGAAATGGCATTCTTGTGTACGGGATTAATAAAACATTCATATTTGTAGCCTCATTGGAATCTGAATTTTCAATCTGTAACATTGCACTATTCTGTCAAATGACATCCAATTTGTTAATAAAGCATAGAGCATAACCAGTGGCAAGCAGATTATTGCCACCGTAAAAGCTCAATATCCAAAAATGGGAAGCATTATTGTTTTATAAGACATTTTGGACATCTTATGCAAGACACATGCATCATTTTACACATATTTAAATTGTATGAGCCATCTCTTTGAGTTATAACCGTAAATCAACCCAGGCATTATGTGGAGAAAGGTGAGAATTTCGGCACAATGATCCAAAAAGGCAAGCTTTAACAGCAAATTGATAAAGAAAAGACAAGAAATGGAAGATTGAGATAACATTACACATTTGCTCTTGACATTGTACAAAAAAGACAAGCATGGATCTCTGAAATGTGAACCGGTTTTCTAGAACTTTTGTAGGTTAGTTCTAAACTAGGGTCCATGCTCCAGAGTCCAGATTTCATTCAACATTTCAGTATTATTAACTAGAGAGAGCATGTCTTGCAAAACAGCATACAAAGCTCATAAATCAAGGTTTGGATGACAACAAAATACAAACTACTGTGACATCTTTTCTCCTACTTGGTTGCAGGTTGATTTTCAAACTTCGTCTGCTCTGGTTTAGTGAATGGATCCTGTAAAGTACAGTAAAAGAAGTAAATTACAATCACTCAACAGTATTTAACTCTTTTGAAACAACACCCAGAAAATCGCGATATAGGTGGGTGTGAGGGACATAACTCAACCTCAAAACATGAGCAGAAACCAACAAAAAAAGCAATTTTTACAAATGATTCTATAGTCTTGGTTGATCTGTGATCTGTCTAGGTGCCTCTACCTAGTATGATACAACTTAACCATGATTCTTGTTGTTGCTACAAATTGGACAGTTCCTTGTTCGGCTGATAGTAAATTGAAATAAAAATATGATTGAGTAGAAAATAGTACAAAGTAATGGAGTGAATGTTATGCCTTTTCTTTTTAACCAGAGATATAGTTGATTTGGGAAACCCTACACATTTCAACTAGTAAATGACTCACACATGACACACACAGCACTCACCAACTATCACATTCACACACACACTCTACATCTAGGGTGGCCCCTTGACTCCAAGGGTGTGAAGGAGAAATTTGAACTCAAGTCCTTGCAGTGGACTTTACTAGCTCAGCTACCTAACACTTTCAAAAGAAAATGGCCCGCTTGAACAACATAAAATCAAGAAGGAAATCAAACACGGTTTTCTAGTGTAATCTTCCTATGTTACCAACCTCTAATAAACCGTATATGTATATTCCATTAAGGGAGTACATTACTCCTTCCTTTCAAAAGAGTCAAGCTATGTTAAATAATGATTCGGCTAGGATATTAATCAACTTCGCACAAGCTATAAGAAACAAGTTACTCCACCCAAGCCAGATATCAATCTCAATAACAGGTTTTAATCCCTAATCTTCAGAAGCAAAGAAAAAATAAACAATAAGACTCAGATTTCAGCATCACTTACAAAACAAAAGGAATTAAATGAACATAATTAATCACATATAAACATAACGGAAACTAGCCACATCACGCATACAAATATCTAAAACATCCAAGAAATTGATTAAATTTCTGAAAACCCAGATCGTGAATCAGCTCCTAAATCCAGAAAAATCAATCAAGATCGCTCCTTTTTAACAAATAAAAAACGGGAGAATTAACGGTACAAAAGGGGTCAGAAAGGGTAGGGATTTTGGAAGCAGGAAGAGGGAGAAAGGAATTTACATTCTTGACGAGGATGAAGTTAGCGGCGGCGACGGTGGCGACTACGCCGCCGAGAATAGCCACCGGGCCTGTAAGGAGACTCCACTTCCGATAGATCATCTTCTTTCTTCTTTCTCCGATTCTCTCTCTCTTTTCAGTTTCTCTTATTTCCCCAAATGAAATCAAACAGCAATATAAGGCCCCAATTTCTGTGACCCAATAAGCCCATCTTCTTATTTTAAGTTATTATTGCTTAGAACCAAAACAAATGCTTTCACATTTAAAAAAAAACAAAAAAAGGATGTTATTTTTCCTTTTCTCTTTCGAGGAGAATTCAGAATTTACTTCGACCAAATAAAAAAGGAGAACTTACCAATTTCGACCAAAATAAAAAAGGAGAACTTACCAATTTGTTCCCCTTTTCATTTTATGAAAAAATTACTTTGATATTAGAAAATAACTTTTAAAATTTTTTAGTATGTTTGTATACAATTTTTTGTTGAAAAAATAGATACTTTTATTGTTTTTGAAAATTTACTTTGGGTAGATTTAAAAAAGTTATAATTATAAATACCTTTTAACATTAAAAATATTTTATTTTTTATAATTATAATAAAATGAAAGTTAATATCAATATCAATATCAATCAATCAATATATTATATAAAACACAGTTGCTGACAGGTTCTATTATGTGACGTGTCACCCTCTCGTGATGCCAGTTTCCCTCCAAAACAGTATTATATGAAAGTAAACAATGAATAAAATCCCATTTGGAACGTGTACAATCCCATTTTATTATTATAAAAATTTTATTTTTTAAATATTTTGTATTAATGTTTTAAATAATCAGGATATTGCCTAAAATATTTTCATAATAAATCACTTTATTAAATAAAGATTCACGTTGATTATTAATAAAAATAAAAATCTGATCAGTAAATTGAATTGGTTTGTTTTTTTTAAATATTTAAATATTAATTTATTTTAATGGTTTATTTAGTTTTTCTGATGCCATTAAGATTTCTAATGCAATCAATGTTATACTTTATGAGTTTAAATTTTAAATTTGAATTTTGAAATATTTAGTGGGATTGGAAACTGTAGCCTATAATAATATTAAGAATCCATAATTCACGTTTTATTAATGAATGAATAATGATCTGAAAAGATTTAAGAATCAGATTTTATAATTTTGGAACGTGTACAATCCCATTTTATTATTATAAAAATTTTATTTTTTAAATATTTTGTATTCATGTTTTAAATAATCATGATATTGCCTAAGATATTTTAATAATAAATCACTTTATTAAATAAAGATTCACGTTGATTATTAATAAAAATAAAAATCTGATCAGTAAATTGAAATGGTTTATTTAGTTTAAATATTTAAATATTAATTTATTTTAATGGTTTATTTAGTTTTCTGATGCCATTAAGATTTCTAATGCAATCAATGTTATACTTTATGTTGTTAAATTTTAAATTTGAATTTTGAAATATTTAGTGGGATTGGAAACTGTAGCCTATAATAATATTAAGAATCCCATAATTCACGTTTTATTAATGCATGAAGAATGATCTGTAAAGATTTAAGAATCAGATTTTATAATTTTGGAACGTGTACAATCCCATTTTATTATTATAAAAATTTTATTTTTTAAATATTTTGTATTAATGTTTTAAATAATCAGGATATTGCCTAAAATATTTTAATAATAAATCACTTTATTAAATAAAGATTCACGTTGATTATTAATAAAAATAAAAATCTGTATAGTAAATTGAAATGGTTTATTTAGTTTAAATATTTAAATATAAGACTAATAGATGGTTAAATATTCACGTTGTGCTTATGCTTTTTGAGTTATAAGTATCCTGTTTAGTATGGCTTCCCGTTATGATTTAATCTGTAATGTGAATGGAAGCTCTGAGCATAAGATATGGAGAATTAAAGTCAGAGTCATTAGGCTATGGAGGTCTTCATATTTTAAGGATAACAATAATAAACCAATGATTGAATTGGTTGTTTTGGACGAATAGGTTCAACAATTCCTCATCTTTAATAACAATTTTTCTTTATTTTTTTGTTATAAATTTTTTTGATAGTTTATTGCTTTACATGTTTTAGGGAGGTCATATCCAATGCACGGTGAAGAGCATTCATGTGTATCTGTTTGAGAATAGTATCAACGAAGGTAATGTGTACATGCTAGAAAACCTCAGCGTTACACTTAACAGTGGAAAATACAAACCTACAATGCATGAATTTAGAATGTTCTTCAAGAGAGAGACACGAGTTACTCTGGTAGAAGATTCTTCCATTCCCCTCTATGGTTTTTCATTTGTCCCATTCGTTGAAATATTGAATGAAACTAAGGACGACAGACGTTTGGTTGGTAAGTTTTATTTACACTATGTTTAATGATTTTTTTTATTTCATAATGATTTCATAGTTATTAAAATTCTAACACAATTTTTATTTTAAATATCCTACTTTGCAGATGTACTAGGTGTTGTTACTGGGAAAGGTAATCTGATTGAGTTCAAGAAAGAGGGAAAGCCATGCAACTATGTTGTCATAGAGTTGGAAAATATTGAGTAATCTTTATCTATTAATACAATGCATTATCTCTTCAAATCACACATTATTAAATGATAAACTTGAAACCTTTTTTTTATTATTTTTATTTCAGGGGAGGTCTTAAACTTAGGTGTACTTTATGGGAGGACTATGCTTTTATGTTTTTGAAACATTTGGAAGACCATCCATATGAGTCCTATGTTGTTGTTCTTCAATTTGCAAAAATGAAAAATTTTAAAGGTATTAATACAAACTTATTACCAAAAGGTTATTTTCAACAATATATTTATCATTTTGGAAGACTGAGCATTTCATTATTTGCAACAGGGTCAGTAGGTGTTTCAAACACAACTTACAACTCTAAGTTGTTTATCAATGCCAATATTCCTGAAATTGAAGACTTTCAAATGAGGGTTTTGGGTTTAAACTTTGTTTTTTGTAGGGTTTTAATGTTTAATTTTACTTAGTATGAATTGTGACAAATTGAAATTACATCTTAAATCATGCAAGGTTGAAATCTTCTGATTCTCAACAAGGTATTCAGTTTAGTCAGTTAAGTGATCATGCTTCTTTGACCCTTAAGGAAGAATTTCTTGAAAGAGGAGTGTATAAATCAATTGCTGATTTGAAAGAAGTAACACAGGTATATTAAGTATACTTGAATTTTTTCAATTTCAAATTTGCTTTTTTATGATTGATTGATTTTTTTTGTGAATTTTGTTTTGCATCAGAATTCTGTTTTTGTAACAATTGAGACTGTTAAGGACATTGAGTCTGAATATAACTGGTGCTATCGTGCCTGTAAGAAATGTTCTCTTGGTTTGAAGTTGGATGGGTCTATGTTCTATTGTAAAAAATGTGTCACTCATTATTCAACTTTTGTGACAAGGTATGTTCTTAATAGTTTCATTTGTTAATATTAAAGTGAAATGATAGGAGTGTACATTACTAAAATAAGACTTTCATTATGTAGATATTCTATTCAGCTTCGTGTAGTGGATGAGACAGATTCTGCATCTTTTATCTTATTTGATAAAGAAGCCTCAATTTCCTGAAAATTCCTGCATATGAACTTCGCACTTCATATATTGCCAAGGTATTCACTTAAACTCTTGACTAATAAACATTTTAAACAATCACACGTTTGCTCTTCAATCCAATCGTATGCAATTTTTCTATTATGGGTGGAGATAAGAATAGGCATCCCGAAGAGATTGATTCCTTTAAAGATAAGAAATTCCTTTTTAAAGTGCAAGTTAAGATTCAAGATATGGAGTCAATTGTTCCTTATGTCATTAGTATTTCAAGGCTTTGTTTTGAAGATAACATTATAGCTTCCTTTGAAAAGAAATACCAAATTGAAGAGGTATGTAATTAGCATTCTCAGTACAACATGTTTTCATTGTCTTACATATTATCTATAATATGATGTTGTTTTGTTTATTTGACATAGGTAGCATTAATTCAAGACAACTCTGAACTTTTGAGTCAGTTTACTGAGTCCTCAGATCTGTTGAAGGTATTTTTCTAATCTCATTTGTTATGGAAATTAGGTAGTTTATTATTTAAGTATTTCAGATTGCTTTCTTATTTAAATTTCAATTTTGGTTTCAGGACAATCTATCTGTGTCATGTGATAATGGAGTAGATACTCCAAGTCCCCTTTTACCGACTGGAAAAACGGCATCGAATATGGATTCAAGTGTTATAAAGGTTCTTGATGTGGATCTTGCTGAGTATTGTGGAAATGCAAGTTTTGATACTCCCTCAAAATGCAAGGGTGAGATGCATTCTGAACTGACCATAGTTCGTGTTGCTGTTCATGGTGATGAACAATCTGCTAAGAAGCTGAGGAAAGTTATCAAGGAAGAGAAGAATTAGTCTCATTTCTTTTTTATTGTTAATTATGTTTATCACAGTTTTGTTAAGACTATTGTTACATGTCTTTTTTACGAGTTAGTCCTGACTTTTTTTTTTTGGAAAGAACAGTTGTTAAACATTATTTGTTGGTTTTCAACAATTTGCACTTTATTATTTCCAATTATTCATCGCTTTTTTGTTTTTATTATCCGGTGTTATAATCATCCTGTGAAAATTATTTGAAAAGGCATTGAATAGAAGTGCCATTAATTCCAATTTTTTATTTGATTTTTAACAAAAATTTAAAGCTAAAATAAAATTTTAATACATTTCTTACCTGTTCCAAAAACCTTTTTTGTAGGTGCATAAATAATTTAGAGAGTAAGCCTGGGTTTAGTTACTTTAGTAAGTAATTAACCCATGTTCTATTTTTTTATTTAAATATTGATTTATTTTAATGGTTTATTTAGTTTTCTGATGTCATTAAGATTTCTAATGCAATCAATGTTATACTTTATGAGGTTAAATTTTAAAATATTTAGTGGGATTGGAAACTGTAGCATATGATAATATTAAGAATCCCATAATTCACGTTTTATTAATGATTGAAGGATGATCTGTAAAGATTTAAGAATCAGATTTTATAATTTTGGAACGTGTACAATCCCATTTTATTATTATAAAAATTTTATTTTTTAAATATTTTGTATTCATGTTTTAAATAATCATGATATTGCCTAAAATATTTTAATAATAAATCACTTTATTAAATAAAGATTCACGTTGATTATTAATAAAAATAAAAATCTGATCAGTAAATTGAAATGGTTTATTTAGTTTAAATATTTAAATATTAATTTATATTAATGGTTTATTTAGTTTTCTGATGCCATTAAGATTTCTAATGCAATCAATGTTATACTTTATGTTGTTAAATTTTAAATTTGAATTTTGAAATATTTAGTGGGATTGGAAACTGTAGCCTATAATAATATTAAGAATCCCATAATTCACGTTTTATTAATGCATGAAGAATGATCTGTAAAGATTTAAGAATCAGATTTTATAATTTTGTAACGTGTACAATCCCATTTTATTATTATAAAAATTTTATTTTTAAATATTTTGTATTAATGTTTTAAATAATCAGGATATTGCCTAAAATATTTTAATAATAAATCACTTTATTAAATAAAGATTCACGTTGATTATTAATAAAAATAAAAATCTGATCAGTAAATTGAAATGGTTTATTTAGTTTAAATATTTAAATATAAGACTAATAGATGGTTAAATTGAAATCGTATTTCATTTAAATATTGATTTATTTTAATGGTTTATTTAGTTTTCTGATGCCATTAAGATTTCTAATGCAATCAATGTTATACTTTATGAGTTTAAATTTTAAATTGAATTTTGAAATATTTAGTGGGATTGGAAACTGTAGCCTGTAATAATATTAAGAATCCCATAATTCACGTTTTATTAATGCATGAAGAATGATCTGTAAAGATTTAAGAATCAGATTTTATAATTTTGGAACGTGTACAATCCCATTTTATTATTTAAAAATTTTATTTTTTAAATATTTTGTATTAATGTTTTAAATAATCATGATATTGCCTAAAATATTTTCATAATAAATCACTTTATTAAATAAAGATTCATGTTGATTATTAATAAAAATAAAAATCTGTACAGTAAATTGAAATGGTTTATTTAGTTTAAATATTTAAATATAAGACTAATAGATGGTTAAATTGAAATCGTATTTCATTTAAGTTGGAGTAATAAAACATTACACAAGATACAAGTTTCTTTACTTTTCATTGAATTCTTTCTCCCTTCATTAGCCATGGAACAAGATGATGAATATCAGAAGAAGATGGCTCGGTGTACAAGGATGATGATTATGATGAATAAAAGGAAAAGACGAATTCAGCCTCAGGATGAAAATACTGAATCACTAAGCAATAATATCAGTTTAAACAACAATTTTCAGAGCAGGAAACCTTTGGATCCAATAAGTCAAGGTTTGTAGTTGATGTAATTGTTGTTCATGTTAGAATTCATCTTTTGTGAAATTAATTAATGTATTATTTTACTTTTTGTTACAATAGATAATGTTTCAATAACTCCTTTAACAAAAAGAAGAGCAACCACTTCTGGAAAAGAAAACATGATATGCAAAGGTATTGTTTTAATATTATCTTTCAACTTTTTCTGTCATGAATATATCCCATTGACTATAGATTCATTCTTTTTGTATTCATACTTGATTTAATTGTTTTAGAAAACGTTATTGCACGGAGTGAGGAAATTTTTTTGATTCTTAATGGAAGTATCAAAGTCAACCCCATCTTATCTGCCACCGAAGTAGTCAATCCATCAATGACTCAATCTGTAGTAACAAATGGTTTGTGCATTTTCATCTTTCATATTTTAATATTATGTTTCTCAAAATATTCACAATTGAAAGTTGTCCTATTTCAAGATTCTTCCACATAAATGGTTGTGAGTACAACAACTCAGAATACTTCTCAAGTTGCATCAGTGACTATTATAATTAATTTAACCACTTGAAGGTATTGAAAACAAGATTTAGGAATAACTTATTAGTTCTGCTGACAGGATCTTCTAAAGAGATGTCTGAAAATTTGAGGATAAGATTTCAGGATAAGCCAAACCAATCATCTCCTTCTCCTGCACATAGTGACATCTTAACTTTAACTCCAAGGTTTTTTATAACAAGTATTTGCCATTAAACATTTTTTAGTCACTTTTTTAATATGACATATTCATCATTTATCTAATTCATGACAGTATTAAAGTAAAAAGAGGGAAGCATGTCATACAAAACTCAAGAATAATCGAGTCTGTGCAATGTCATCCTACTTATTTATTCCAGGATGCTGAACATATTGAGACTAATGAATCTGACAGATATCCTTTTAATGATTATGAAGGTACTTTATCTATAAAATGTTGCTTAACATGCAAGGTTCCCCATTTTGATTATGTATTATGTTATTTAATGTTCTGTAATATCATTTATACAGTGTTAGATCAATTTGATGATTCAATTATAGAAGAAGACCTGGATGGAATGGATATGTTTGATGACTCAACCTTTGCAGGTATATGAAATTGAATTAAGAGGTGTTTTAGTTTGTTTGAATATCTGCTTTAAAATTATTTTACAATCATTGATAATACATATTCCTATATATTATTCTTATTTTCAGATTTGTTACAAGCTCATGCAATATTTCAAATGTCCCATCCTGAGGAAGGTTTGATGATGCCTTTTGTTATACAGTTACATATTTTTTATCTAACCTGACACACAAATTTTTGCATATTTCTGTATTTTATTTCAGAAGTCTTAGACATTGGAGACAATTCATTTGAGTGTGAATTCTGCAAGGCTTTAATGTGGTCTGATGAGAGGTTATCAAAAACTAAAGGTTCAAATAGACCTAAATTTTCTCTTTGTTGCATGGAAGGAAAAGTCAAGTTGCCATTGCTTCCAATGCCTCCACCAATTTTAGCTGATTTACACAATAAAAGGAATGAAAGAAGCAAATATTTTCTGAACAACATTCGAGCATTTAATGGAATGTTTTCATTCACATCAATGGCTGGAAAAGTAAATCATGAAGTAAATAATGGAACAACTCCTTCAATTTTCTTACTGGGTGGTCAAAATTATCATACAATTGGGAGTCTTATTCCACAGCCTAACCAGAAACCAAAGTTTGCACAATTGTACATATATGATACAAACAATGAAGTTGATAACAGAATGAATGTTGTCAGGTATACTCTAATGCAATGTCATATACTTTTCCTCATTGTTTAAGTCCAATCTTATTAATAAATTTATTTTTGAAAATGATTTGTAGAAAGAATAAGGATTCATCTTCATTAGATATAGAAATAGTGACAGTCCTAAAGGAAATGCTTGATGAACATAATGTCCTGGCAAAGTCATTTAGATATGCAAGAGATCGTTTTGTTGAAAGAGATTTTGGTGATATCAAGCTAAAATTGATTAGAAAGAGGAATACGGATGGAAGAACATACAATTTACCTTCTGCTTCAGAAGTAGCTGCAATAATTGTAGGAGACATTGATGAATCTCTTGCACACAGGGACATTATTTTAGAAACCCAATGTAGGAGCCTTCAAATTGTGGATACACTACATCCTAACTATTTGGGATTGCAATATCCTTTAATTTTCCCCTTTGGCGAAGATGGATATCGTCCTGATATCCCAACTTCTAAAAATGTTGCAGGCTGTTCCAGTAGGAAAAGGAATAAGGTAAGCATGCGAGAATTTTTCGCATATAGAATTCAGGAAAGAATTGGAGATTCTCCTATTTTGCTCAAATCAAAAAGGTTATTTCAACAGTTTTTGGTTGATGCATATACTATGGTTGAAGCTGAAAGATTAAGGTACATTAGATTCAATCAAGCTAAGTTAAGAGTGGATCAGTATAAAGGATTACATGAATGTTTAGTTCGTGGAGAGACTAATGCAGCAGCTACAGGACAAAGAATAATTCTTCCAAGTTCTTTTACTGGTGGTCCTAGATACATGTTTAATAATTGTAAAGATGCTTTTGCCATTTGCAAATATTTTGGATATCCAAGTTTTTTTATTACAATGACCTGCAATCCAGAATGGCTTGAAGTTAAGAGGTATATTCAGAGACATGGAGTAAGTGCTGAAGATAGGCCAGATATTTTGTGCAGAGTCTTCAAGATTAAGTTAGATGAGCTCATTAAAGATTTAAAGAGTGGGTATATCTTTGGCAAAGTATCTGCATGTAAGTTACTAATTTGTTTTTTCTTTTCAACTCAACATGAAATATTTAATTAAATTACTTAATTTTTGTTTAAATTTCAGATGTTTGTACTATTGAATTTCAAAAGCGTGGGTTGCCACATGCACACATTTTGTTATTCATGCATCCTGAACATAATCCAAGATCTCCTGAGGATATTGATAGGTTTATATGTGCAGAAATTCCTGACAGTGTTTCGAATCCTAAACTTTTTGGATTAGTTAGTAAATTCATGGTTCATGGACCATATGGTGTTTATAACAGAAATTCTCCTTGCATGAGAAATGGAAAATGTACTAAGCATTATCCAAAGTGTTTCAGACATCGGACAATAATAGATGATGAAGGTTTTCCAAGGTATAGAAGGATTGATAACGGGAGAGTTATTCAAAAAAAGAAGTGTCTCATTGACAACACATTCATTGTTCCTTACAACTCAAAATTACTTTTGAAGTTTGGATGTCATATTAATGTTGAATACACATGTCAAACAAGTTCTATTAAGTACTTATTCAAGTATGTGCACAAGGGCAGTGACAGAGTGACAGCTTCATTGTTAAATCATGATTCTGTGGATGAGATCCAAAGTTATTATGACTGTAGGTATATATCAGCATGTGAAGCTACATGGAGGCTATTTACCTTTGATATTCAGGTCAAATATCCTCCTGTCATCAGATTACCTTTTCATTTGAATGATCAGCAGTCTGTTGTTTTTAGAGATAATGAAGATGTTGAGAATGTTTTGGAAAGAGCTGAAATCAAGACCACAATGTTTCAAGGTTGGATGCAGGCTAATAAAGAGTATACAGATGCTAGGGGGTTGACCTATACTGAACTTCCAACAAAATTTGTGTGGAATAAAAAGTATTTAAAATGGGTGCCTCGACAACAAGGTTTTGCTATTGGAAGAGTTTCTCATGTTCCTACCGGAAATGGAGAGGATTATTATCTTCGATTGTTGCTAAATATCCAAAAGGGATGCATGAGTTTTAAAGACATAAGAACTGTAAATGGTTTTATTTACCCAACTTTTAAAGATGCATGTTATGCACTTGGTCTGCTTCAAGATGACAAAGAATTCATTGATGCAATTAAGGAATCATTCACATGGGCTTCTGGTCATTATATCAGAAAATTATTTACTATCATGTTAATTTCAAATAACATTTCAAGACCAGAGTATGTATGGGAAAGTTGTTGGCAAGAACTATCTGATAGTATTCTTTATAACCAAAGGCAACTGCTACAGATGGAAGGTGAATGTTTACTTTTATTACTAAATAATTTTATTTACGATTTTGTAAATCATTCTTACTTTATTACTTTTAATATTGTAGATTTGCAATTAAGTGAAGAAGAGATTAAAAACATTTGTCTTGGGGAGATAGAAGAAATGATGCAGGGGAATGGAAGAAGCTTAAGAGATTATCCTCCAATTCCTTTGCCATCAGCAGATACAGTTCAGAATCTGTCATCAAGATTGGTTGCAGAAGAGTTGAATTTTGATCGTGGAGTTCTAACTGATTTTTTAGGTAATTCTTTACAGAAACTTACTGATGAACAAAAAACAGCATTTAACAAAATAATGCAAGCCGTTGAAGGTGACAATGGTGGATTTTTTTTCCTATATGGTTATGGAGGCACAGGAAAAACCTTTGTGTGGAATACACTATCTGCTGCAGTTCGATGTAAGGGTCAAATCTGTTTGAATGTTGCTTCAAGTGGAATTGCTTCACTTTTACTTCCAAATGGAAGAAGTGCACATTCAAGATTTAAAATTCCATTGAATATTAATGAGGACTCATGCTGCAACATTAAGCAAGGATCTCCCCATGCTAAATTGATTCAAAAAGCAAAGTTGATTATATGGGATGAAGCTCCCATGGTCAGTAAGTTGTGCTTTGAGGCATTGGATAGATGTTTTAGAGATATCTTGAGGTTTTGTGATAACTATAAACCTGATTTGCCATTTGGGGGAAAAGTAGTTGTTTTGGGTGGAGATTTTAGACAGACATTACTAGTTATTCCAAGAGGATCAAGGCAAGACATAGCTAATTCAGTGATCAATTCTTCATACCTGTGGTCTTTCTGTGAAGTACTAACACTTACAAAAAACATGAGACTTAATGATCAAAGCAGTAAGTGCACAACTGCTGAGTTGAAAAGCTTTAGTGAATGGTTGTTAAAAGTCGGAGATGGCCTTGCAGGGGACACTACTGATGGTGAAGCTGAAATTCAAATACTTGAACAGATGTTAATTAAGAATTCTGAAAATGGATTGGATGATTTAATTGATTTTGTATATCCTGATATGTTATCAAACATGAACAGTCCAGGATTCTTTAAGGAAAGAAGCATATTGGCTCCAACTTTGGATGTGGTTTCCCAAGTAAACAATCATATCATGGACATAATCACAGGAGAGGAAAGAACTTATTCGAGTTCAGATTCTGTTTGTAGAGAAGAAGGTAATTCCCAGTGTGAATTAGAAACTTTTTCACCTGAAGTTTTAAATGGTTTGAATTGTTCAGGTCTGCCACCACATAAATTGGTTTTGAAAGTTGGTGTTCCCATCATGTTGTTGAGAAATATAGACCAATCTAATGGGTTGTGCAATGGCACCAGAATGCAGATAAGAAGGTTGGGTAATCATGTTATAGAATGTGAAATTCTTACTGGAAATCGAGCTGGTGGAATTGCACTTATTCCCCGGATGAACATGATTCCAAATAATCAAACTCTTCCAGTGAAATTTCAAAGAAGACAGTTTCCTATTGTTGTCTCATTTGCAATGACAATCAATAAATCTCAGGGACAAACATTGTCATGTGTTGGATTATTTCTTCCAAGACCAGTATTTACACATGGTCAATTGTATGTTGCTTTGTCAAGAGTGAAATCTATCCATGGATTAAAGATTTTATTGAAAAATCATGATAATGTTTCTGAGAATTGCACAATTAACGTTGTCTATAGAGAAGTATTCCAGAAACTTTCATGAACATGTATTTATTTCAATACATCTGATCATTTCAAAGTATTCTGAGCAGGTATTTATTCAACACTTTTTTCTATATTTCATTCCATTATTAATTTTTTTATTTACATTTATACAACATTTTATCTATTTTTAAATTAACCAACTCCCTTTATTTTTTTTGCAGGATTTCTGTCATAAGTCTCCTATTATTGAATTTTGAAGATTAGCTTTATTAAATTGTTTATTTAGAAACATATTATCATTTTTTTAGTATTTTCAGTTATTATAATTGCTCTTTTCAATGATTTCGTGCAACGCACGGGTTCTACACTAGTTTATTTTATATATAAAAGACATTCAAAAAATAAACCACTTCTTCTAGTTGTAGACAACCTTACAATCACATTTTTTTTTTAAAAAAAAAACTTGAGTGCCTATATATAAATGGACATCTCTACAAAATTGATTTGATTACATGATTTTGTAGTATTTATTTTGAGTGGAAGTGAGTTTAAACTAATGTAATTTTAATTGAAATAACAATCATCGGAAAATGATTTTTACAGTAAATGCTGTTTAGATACTTTTAATAAAAAAATATTTCGAGTGTATATTTATTAAAATAGATCAATGTTCATGTGTATAATTTTTTTATCTAGATTTTTCCATGACAATTAACTCATTTGATAAATAAAATATTATATTAAAAATAAATAGGTTTTTACTAATTATTTTTGTTTATGTTATTTTATTATTTAAAAATAAAATATATGCATCATATTTTTTCTTTTGAAATAAAATGTATAGTAAACATTGGGCACAGTGTTTAGATGTATTTTAGTATTAGAGTAAACATGAACTATATATCTTTCGGAAATATGCATCATATTTTTGCTTTTGTATTAGATAATAGTTATAAAATTATAAAATAATAGTAAATATTTTTTATTGGAACATATATTTATTAATATAAATATAAAATTATACAAAAATAACAACATGAGATATGAAAGTTAATTCAAAACTAATTTGAAATTGTATGTTTATAGAGTTATTAAAATGATATTATATAATATATAAAATATAAAAGTATATTAGTATAAGTAATTTTATAAATATATACTTATACGAGTGTAAATATATTATTATTTTATAAATAAAATAATAAATGTATATATAAGTATGGTTTGGATTGAATCAATTTTTAACATAAAATCTAAAAACCAATACAAAATCCAATAAAAAACTTCGATTTTTATGATTTTTTACTTTTTGATTTGATTTGATTCAGATTTCAATTTTTATGATTTGCATTGAATTGGATTGTATAATTTTTTTTAGTTGTGGAATTGGATTGTATATGAAACACCCTTAGTGGCAATTACATTATGGTAAGTAAATAATTGCCCCTAAACACAAATTTTGTTGTAGTGCATAATTTTTACCCTTAATATATTTTAGTTTCCATAATAATCTCACGGAAAGGATTAACAAATTATGGTTATTGAGCATGGTGAGAATTATGTGAATTACACTTAAAATATTGTTTGTAATAAATCATTTAATAAATCCTCTTCATATAACGTTATGTTATTTTACCGTGTTGATTTCATATTTTAAAATTAAATAAAATTATATTTTTAAACATATTTAAATTAGAATCACTCTTACATATTTCTTCAAAATTATATCTTTATAAAATATATTAAATATATATATACAACACAAAATATCTAGTATATAGACTAGTATATATATTAATCTTATTTAAATTTAAAAGTTACATTTATTAATAATAGCGTGTATACCGTTATCATTCAAAATATTTTTAATGGATTGGGCATAAAACATGTGATCGACTTCTACTTTTCCTTCTAGATCAATATACCCTGCAAGACCAATTCTTGATTCTTGATTCCAATGAAAGATTACATATTTTATTGCTTTTTCTTTTCTCATCATCAGAAGTTTGAGTTGTATAATTGCATTGCTTGATCATAAAACGATTTGCAACCGTTTTCCTATATATTTTAATTTTGGAAAAGTATTGCTATACATAATACAGTGGATACATAAATTATACCACTATATTATTTAAGTTTAACAAAAAAAAATTAGAGAGAAAAAGTGGGTGAATTATGTTGTGATGGCCCGGTGGGAGAAACACTGTACAAACTATTTTATGTAAGCCTATCAGGATTCATATTTTTTTTATGTTTGTAACCCTTTTGTTATTTTGCTACATAATTAATAATTACTCCCTGGCTTTTTATCTTTAAACTTGAGTGGTCTTGTGTTTTTAAAATAACAGAAATGCTATAAAATATAAGAAATTGAATTTGTAAACAATTTTGTAGACCATCCCATATATCCAAGAGAGGTAGAGATAGAAAGAGATCGAGATAGATATGTGATATCATGAAAAGATAAAAATAAAAGTGTGTTGAATAAATTTGTTGTATGAATAAATAATTTTAAAAATATATATATGGTGACTATGTGTCAGTTCACATCATGTAGGGCAAAGTGAAATGTGATATATTGTATATATGCTGGATAAGTGATAATGATTGCTTGTTCCTATAACTGACATGAAGCCTTGTTGACTCTCTCCCTCTTTCTCTCTGTGTGTATCGCGGATTATATACGAGATTCCTATAAGGGGATGAAGTGACCTTTTTTTTTTTGGTAAATAAAAGGGGCACTTCCGATAAACGTACATAAACATTACTACAAATTTTTTACCACACATCATTTTTTCTTTCAGCACCCTTTCCCTTTTTTTTGAGTAGCCCCTCCCACATGTTTTTTCTTTTAGCACCCCCTTTTTTTTCTTTTTCTATTTTTTTTCTTTTTTTCTTTTTCATTTTTTAAATAGTTTCTTATTTTTATAATTTATTAATATATTATTTATTTATTTATTTTAATAAATAATAATATAGATTAAGAAGTACAACAAATGTGTGTTTTTTGAAATATTAACATAAGTTTTTTATCATCATTATTTTATTTTGATGTTATTAACCAAATGTACTACTCCATTCGTTGTTTCTGTGCACATAGTTAATCGCACAAAATCAAATACCAAATATCTCACTCTGTTAACCATCAATGTATACTCCATTAACCTTATTTAAAAATATATTCACCGTTCCTGGACACAGAATTAACCCCTACTAGCAGGAGTTGCAATTAAACTCAAAAATTCAATTAACCAAAAAATCACTCTTTTAACCACAAATGGATACACCATTAACCTCATTGTTAATGTTAAATATGTTCATCATTTCTAGACACATAATTAACCTCGTGTTAACAGGAGTTGCAATTAACCTCACAAAATCAATTAACCAAAATTCTTATTTTGTTAACCACAAATGGATACACCATTAACCTCATTTTTAAATATCTTCACCTTTTTTGGTAACATAATTAACCTAGTGTCAACAGGAGTTATAATTAACATCACAAATTCAATTAATTAACCAAAAATCTCACTCTGTTAACCACAAATGGATATATCATTAACCTCATTTTTTAATATATTCACCATTTCTGCACACATAATTAACCTCGTGTTAACGGGAGTTGCAATTAACCTCAGAAAATCAATTAACCAAAAATCTTATTCTGTTAACCACAAATGGATACACCATTAACCTCATTTTTAAATATGTTCACCGTTTCTGGTTACATAATTAATCTCGTGTTAACAGGGGTTACAGTTCACCTCACAAAATCAATTAACCAAAAATCATTTTCTATTAACCAAAAACGGAAACACCATTAACCTCATTTTTTAATATGTTCACCGTTTCGGGACACATAATTAACTTCGTGTTAACATGAATGATTAATATAAATTTTATGTGATCATTTATTATATTCCTTGATCTATATTTTTATTTGATAAGACAAATAAATAAAAATAAATATAATAATAAAATGAAAATATAAAACTATTTTTAAAAAAAGAGTTTAGAATAAACTTAAAAAAAAGGGGACAATTTGAAAAAAAAACAAAAACTTAAAAAAACGGGACTTGAGAAGAAAAAAAGTTGATATGGTAAAATTGTGGGACGTACTGTATTTAGGGTTTAGGGTTTAGGGGATGATGTGTCTTGTAAATGAACTCGGTCAACATATATAATTACGCTTAATATATTTTATTTCCAATTTCATCAAAATTATTAACAATTTTAATGGTTGACCATGGTAAGAAATTTTACATTACATTAAAAATATTATTCCTTATAAATCATTTAATAAATTCTCATAATATATATATATTAAATTTATTTTATTGTGTTTCATATTTTAAAATGAATATAAATTATATTTTTTTAATATATTATTTAACTACATATTTAAATCGCAATCACTTTTACATATTTTTTCAAACCCCAGTTACACAATCTCTAGGTGCTATAGTACATTAGTCTTATTTTAATTAAATAAAAAGCTGTGTATATTTGTTAATAGCGTGTGCCATTTTACAGTAAAAAATAGCGTGTACCATTTTAGTTATCAAAAAACTATATTTTAAGAGAAATGTAAATTGTACATGTTGTACATGTACAACAAAGAGAGAGAAAGAGAAAAAAGAGAGAAAAATGTGGGATGTGATGGGTGATGTGATGAAAAGAGATAGAGAGAAAAGTGTGTTGTATAAGTTGTTGTATGTTTTTATGTTATATGAATTACTTATCTCATATTTATATTTTAATAGATTGACGATAAAACATGCAACAAAAATACTTTTTATACCACAAAGAGTACCAGTGTTAGGTATAAAAATGAAATAAATAACAGAAAAACTTGATAGTAGCGTGTGAAAAAATGAAAGTTAATTTTTTTATTGAAACCGTGTTGTTATATTTTGTACACATTAATAGTTAATGATTTTATCTTTGTTTAATTGTTCCACCTGGTGCACGAATACAATTAAGTAAGAAATAGTGTGCAACGTCTTCCTTGTATAAATATCCATCAACTTGTGCATATCTCTCCACCAATTGCTAGCTAGGGCAAACAATATAAGCATATAGTATAATCAGTCTATCAACTGAACTGAGATCCCATCCCATGGAAGGACAACAAAGTGGTGCGACACTGCCACCGTTAGTGGTGATGATGCCAAGTCCAGGCATGGGTCATCTCATTCCTATGATTGAGTTAGCCAAGAGACTCACCTCCCACCACCACATCCCAGTCACCTTCATCATCCCCACCCACGCCCCTCCCTCTAATCCCCAAACCACCCTCCTCCGCTCCCTCCCATCTCCCATTTCCACCTCTTCCTTCCCCCAGTCACCCTCCCACCCAACACCACACCCGACTCCCTCATCTCCCTCACTGCCCTCCTCTCTCTCCCTTCTCTCCGCCACACTCCCATCTCTCTCACCGCCACCAACCGCGTCACCGCCTTCATTGTCGACCCTTTCTGCATCGACGCCATCGACGTCGCTGCTGAACTCAATATCCCTCCATATCTCTACTTCACTTCCAATGCAATGGTTCTCTCCTTTGTCTTTTACCTTCCCCACCTTGACCGAGAGGTTCACTGCCAGTTCAGAGACCTCCCTGAACCGATCAACATCCCCGGTTGCGTCCCGCTTCATGGTAAAGACTTACTGGACCCGGTTCAGGATCGAAACAACGACGCCTATAAGTTGATTCTCCACCACTCCAACCATTTCAGGTTGGCAGAAGGGATATTAGTGAACACCTTCCCGGACCTTGAACCGGGAGCCATTAAGTCGTTGCAAAAGAATGAACCGGATAGGCCACCGGTTTATCCGGTTGGACCGCTGGTGAATGAGGATTGTGCTCAAACCGGAGATGGCAATCAGATTTTGAGGTGGTTGGATGAGCAGCCACGTGGCAGTGTGATATTCGTGTGTTTTGGTAGCGGTGGGACCCTTTCTGGTGCTCAGATGGAAGAACTTGCTTATGGGTTGGAGATGAGTGAGCAACGGTTCGTGTGGGTTGTTAAGAATCCTAACGACAAGATTGCGAATGGGTGTTATTTCACTGCTGGTAACAATACCGTTGAACATTTTGATTTCTTGCCCAAAGGGTTCACAGAGAGGATAAGAGGGAAGGGTCTGTTAGTGCCATCGTGGGCCCCAAAGGCGCAGATATTGAGTCACAGCTCGACAGGGGGGTTTATGACGCATTGTGGTTGGAACTCAATTCTTGAGAGTGTGGTCAATGGGGTGCCCTTGGTGGCTTGGCCTCTCTATGCGGAACAAAAGATGAATGCCGTTTTGGTAACCCAAGACCTCAAAGTGGCGCTGAGAACAGAGGTAGGAGAGAATGGGTTGGTGGAAAGGGAAGAAATTGCAAGCGTTGTGAAGACTCTGATGGAAGGTGAGGATGGGAAAAAGCTCCGTTACCGAATGAGGGGTTTTAAGGAGGCAGCTGCTAGAGCTCTAGAGGAAAATGGCTCTTCAACAAAGCTAATCTCTAAATTAGCTCTCAAGTGGAAAGGGGATTAAAGGCCAAACAACAATTAATATCAAATTAATTGAAAGTTGCTTTTCATATTGTTTTTCTGCTTTTGTTTTCCTCCTTTGTACAATGGATCCGTGGTGTGCATCATGTTAATTAGATGTGAAAGATTTGAATTAATTGAATAATATATAATACATCTCATTTGAATTATTTGAAAAGATAATGTAAATTCGAATGAATCTAATTAATGTTAATTAACTTTGAATTTTATTCGAGATGCATGGCGGGGACGAAATTAAAATGCGATGACATTTGACTTTGGATTCATGTCTATATGCCCAACACTTTTTTAATTTGAGAATACAGAAATGATAATGATACTACTATACAACATACAACTTTGAAAGAGAGAGAATAGCTAGAGGGAGAAGAGAGAGAAATATGAGATGTGATAAAGAGATATAGAGAGAAAAATGTGTGTTGTATGAGTTGTTGTATGTTTTTGTTGTATGAATTTATTATCTCCTGGGAATACTATATTTATATGCATGCATGTTAACTTTTTCGGGTTCAGCCAGATTTGAACCTTTTTTTTAACCCACATATGGATAAACTTTTAACGGTGTTGTTAGAGAGTGTGTTTGGTAAAGCGTTGTTACAGAGTGTATTTGGTAAAACAAGTTGAAAAACTAGTTGAAAGTTGATCAGCTGATTTAATTGAAGGTGTATGATAAAATTAGTTGAAAATGGTATAATGACATACAAGAACATCATTAATTATTAAATAATGATGAGTGAGGATGGTTGAGAAATAAATTGTAATAAATTTTCAGCTAATAGCTGAAAATAAGAGCTTTTTTAAAGTTATCTTACCAAATACAGTTAAAATGATTTTAGCTACTAATTTCAGTTTTTTTTTTGTGACTAAAAATTTAGGGTGAGGGGATGGTGTCCTAGTCCAAGACAGGAAAAACTACTAATTTCAGCTTTCAGCCAGTTTAAAATGACTTACCACATAGTGATAGTACGGGTTTTGGAAACCTTTTATACTGGCCAATTATTGCATGTCTATTGACGTAGTGAAAATATTTATTGTCAACGATCTATGATGTCTTTGATTGGATGCGATCCCCCAAACTTTTCTCAACTTTTTTTTAATACACACATATTTATATACTTATTAAAAAATATTTATATTTTTATTTGTTAATAATAAAATTTCTCATAATAAAATTAATGGATATATACTGACAGTGTAAACAAATTATACATTATCATTCAATGATGCGTTGTCATATCATTGAGTTTAATAGAAGATAAGGTGTCATACAGTGGCGGATTCAGGACCCTGAATTAGTGGGGGTAATTTATTTAAAAAATAAAAGATAATAATAATTATTATGTGTGTGAAGGAAATGAAACGAGAAAATGAAGAAAATTAGTCAATAATTATTATTATTCAAGAGAAGATAAATTCTGACTTTAAAATCAAATATATGAAAACATATAAGAGCTTATTTGAAGGCCTTTTTTGAGGTTGTCACAAATATTATGAGAGCTGCTTAGCAACTTTTTTCAATGGAGAAATGCCCGTAATGCTCAACAATTTTTTTGAGTTGCTATCGGTTGCATGATTTTAATTTTTTAGTTATTTATTACATAGTTTAGGATTTTAATTATAAAATACTTCATACAGTCCGATTTATAAGACAATCCAGACTAAATGACACATATTAAGAAAAGTAATTAATGCATTGATTTTCAAAAAATTACTCTACAACATTCCAAGTTTACCTCTATTTAGATTAAACTCCACTACCATGGTAATTGTGTCAATTTCAAACATTTAATGGTCAAAGGGTGAATATGAGGAAAAAAATATTAAATGCTTCTAAATTTGTGTATTTTGTTTTATAAATAGGACCATAAAATGTTTCAAACGTTGTCTTATAATTAGGACCGAGAGAGAGGTTTATTAAGCAACTTTTGGGAGTTATTAGGTTGGAGTAAAAAATGATTGAGTTGCTTAAAATAATAAAAATAATATGACAATATAGGAAAGTTTTAAAAATTATGAAATATATATTGGTTTAAGAAACTTTCGAGAATTGCTAGGTTGAGGATGACCTAAGGGGAGTGAGAAATTGGGTAAGTATTGGGTTCAGATATATAGAACTAGATGGGACTAAATACCAAAATATAAGATATTTAATTAGTTGTAATTTTTATCAAAGTGAGTGGGTGCAATTGAACACCCTCATGTCTGCCATCCGCAGTGGGTTCAAAGGTATACAATTAGAGGGGGCAAAATATCAAAATACAAGATATTTAGCTGTAATTTTATCAAAGTGAGGGGGGGTGCAATTGCACACCCTCATCTATACCTCGGTCCGCCACTGGTATCATACCCATTTAATAATATGATTACATATTATTAGATGACACAATAATATTTTTTTTTACACTGATAATATATACTAATTAAATTTTCTCATAATATCTCAAGTTTTTTTAAAAAAAAAATTATTCTACAATAGTTATTTAATTAGGGATAATTTTATTATCTAGCTAAATATTATTTTAATGGTCAATTTTGTGTTAACCATTACAAGAAAATCACGATTTAGCTACAAGTGGAAAACCGTCGCTAACATCCATTTAACGACGACCTCATTGACGTCGCTAAAATGCTCGTGGTTAATACAGTAGCGACGAGCAAAATAAGTCGTCGCTATGTAGCGTCTGTCAGACCGTCGCTAAAGTCATCACTAAGCTAAAGGTCGTCGCTAAGTGAATGGATCAATGAACGTTGCAACTTATTATATTGTTTGTTTATATTTTTTTCTAGTGACGCCGATGGCCGTCGCTAGTGATAATAATGTTTTTTTAATATTTGTTAATTTTAAAAGGGTTAAATATATTTTTGGTCCCTAAACTTTCACCTTAACTTAGTTTTGGTACTTAATCTTTTTTCGTTGTTTTTTGTCTCTAACATTCAAATCATTGAAATTAGCCTCTGTCGTCAACTCTGTTAAATATAGAGTGATGTGGTAGGACTAATTTCAATTATTTGAAAACGCTAGGGACCAAAAACAACGAAAAATATAGATTATGGACTAAAACCAAATTCGGGTGAAAGTTTATGGACTGAACCCGAATCTAGGTTTGGTCCCTAATCTTTGTTTTTCGTTGTTTTTGGTCCCTAACGTTTTCAAATCATTGAAATTAGTCCCTACCGTCAACTCTGTTAAATATAGGGGTGACGACATGGACTGATTTCAATGATTTGAAAACATTATGGACGAAAAACAAATAAAAAAAAGATTAGGGACCAAACCCAAATTTAGGTGAAAGTTTAGGGACCAAAAACATATTTAACCCATTTTAAAATTATAAAGAAAATACTAAATACTATATAAACACACCGATAGAGGAAAAAATATATATAAAAAGTATATATACAAAAATTGTTCAAACATAATACAATAAATGTATAAAAAAAATATAATAAAAAAAATCATGTGCGGCGGCGAGGACGCTGGTGTGGCGGGTGACAATCCTTATTCAAACCATTTTTCATTTCCAGATTTCTTGTTTAATATGACACATAATGTTAAACTAATTTTTACTCTGTTACACGATTTCATTTTGCAAATCAGCTTACTCATATTCTTTCCTCTATTATTCTCTTCCAAACTACAAGAGGACTAATAAAACTTCATTTGTTTATAATTACACTCTTAACCATAATTTTTTGAATCAATAACTGTAATTGCTTACTTTACTTCTCCATACTACTTCAGAGCGGTGAAATTCTTCATTAATATAACGGCAATTTGGTGTAGGTTCGATGGAGCGGATTTCCTGAACAGGTGGAAGGGTAAGAAAATAATGTTTGTGGGAGACTCACTGAGTCTGAACATGTGGGAATCACTGTCTTGTATGATTCACGCGTCGGTGCCGAATGCCAAGACCAGCTTTTTGAGGAAAGAATCACTGTCTACTGTGACCTTCCAGGTTTGCTTTTGTTAATAATAAAATTTCTCATAATAAAATTAATGGATATACACTCACAGTGTAAAAAAATTATACATTATCATTTAATGATGCATTGTCATATTATTGAGTTTAATAGAAGATAAGGTGCATGTCATACAGTGGCAGATTCAGGACCCTGAATCAGTGGGGGCAATTTATTTAAAAAATAAAAAATAATTATTATTATTATGTGTGTGAAGGAAATGAAACGAGAAAATGAAGAAAATTAGTCAATAATTATTGTTATTCAAGAGAAGATAAATTCTGACTTTAAAATCAAATATATGAAAACATATAAGAGCATATTTGATAGCCTTTTTTCGAGGTTGTCACAAATATTATGAGAGCTGCTTAGCAACTTTTTTCAATGGAGAAATGCCTATAATGCTCAACAATTTTTTTGAGTTGCTATCGGTTGCATGTTTTTAATTTTTTAGTTATTTATTAAATAGTTTAGGATTTTAATTATAAAATACTTCATACGGTCGTATTTATAAGAAAAATACCTTATATATACCTTGATTCAAACTTTTTACCATTTAGGGTTTGAATAAGAAGAGAGAATGGTTACTTGTCTTGATACGTGAACCAAAATTAACATTTGAATCAAGGGTACCGATAATTGTAGCACAGTAGCATCACGTACAAGGAAAAACAATGTTCTATTAGTGGGAATTGTTGTCTGAAACAATTTTTAATTAGAGAAAAGAAATAACAGGAATGTCTTAGATACCACTTCTTTAATAAGAAAATAATCTGAATGAAATTTAAATTAGAAGAGAGAGAAGTTTACTGTTTGTAATTGGATTAGATTGTAAATGAACCTTGGATTGTAATGAATACCCCTAATTATAATAGATGTATCATATTTAATTTTTTAATTAGGATGCTTCTAGAGTGTTTCACTCAATGGGTGTGTCACCGGTGAAACACCATTTTTATCTATGATAATGGGTTTGGTGACCTGCTAACAGAAATAAATCTAAATTTTTGAAATTGCAATAAAGCCCTCGCTTACTTATTGACTTATTGTATCTCAAATATTCATTTTTAATTTATTTTATTGCTACTATAAAAAAAGTCTTCAAGTGGGCATTTTTGCTTTTTCCTGATTTTTCTTTTCTTTTTTTTTATTCTTTTAAGACGTCAATTCATTTTTTACATTTTTTAATATTTTATATTTTTTTCATTTTTATTTATTATTACTTTTATTCTCATTTATCAGTCTCATTACATAAAAATATAGATTAAAAATTACAATAAATTTGTTGATATATATTTAAATTTATTGTGTTTTTTCAATACATCATTTATCTTTCTATTTTATTTATTTATGTTTTCACTCATTATCTCTATTTTTAAGGGTGAAAAATAATAATAAAATGCATAGCCTTTTTCCTTTCTAGCAATCTATTCTCATCTTTTTACGTATTTATTTATTTATGTTTTCACTTATTATCTCTATTTTCAAGGGTAAAAAAATAAAATGAATAGCCTTTTTCTTTTTAACCAAATTTTCAATTATAGGTTAAAGTTATTCTTTTATAAACCACATGTATATATCCTTCACGGAATGCAATTTTGCTCCTACCATGAACATCCATATCATGAGATCTCAAATCTCAATATATTTTAAACTTATAATTATATTTATGATGAGTTCTATTTTCTATGAACATATTTTGTAATTATAATAATGTTATTTTTATCTACTTGAATAAAATTATTATTTTGAATTTTGATTCATTATATATTTATTTGAATTAGTTTCAAAGTTAAGCCAATTTTTCAATTATATGATTAAAGCAGTTTTGTATGAATCACGTGTATTATCCATAAGTGAAAATTTTGCTCTTGTCATGTATATATTAATATCTAAATAATTTAATCAGATGATTATAATTTATATAGATATACAATAAAGTATTTATTTCATGTATTTTATTTCAAAATTATTTCAATATAAAAATTGAGTATTATAATAATACACAATCAAGGATATTTCAAAATTAATTTTTAAAATCATTTTAACTAAATTATTTAATTAAATGGAATATCATTTAAAAAAAAATGTAATGAACCTACGTTCATATTCTTCCACATAGATTAATAAATGTTTAAAATTGAAAACAAATGGAATGCTATTTCCAATTTTCCAATACCACTCACAAAATAAATAGAACTGGAGAAATCGACGAATTGTTTTTCAATACAAATAAATCCATGCATTTGAATATGATACTATAACAAAGGGTTCTGAAGTAAATTTAAACATTCCTATAGGCTTATGCTACTAAAAATGGAAGACCTTAATTGCAATTTAGTATTTTTTGGTTTACTAGGTATCCGGTAATTAATCCTGGCCGTACATTTAAAAGTTGATCCATCCAATGGTGCTAAAGCTGTGTGTCACCGGTGACACACCCATGAGGTGTTTCACTCTAGACACACCCTTTTTAATTAATCAAACTTATAAATTTATTAGTTTTTAATATAATTTTATTGATTTTACATAAATTACTTACATAATTTATATAGAATTAAATATTGTATTTTTTAATACATTTTACTTATTAATACTTAAATATGGGTATTTTGGTCTTTATATATTATAATTCAATTTCTCTTCTTTTTATTCCTCTCTTACCAAACAAAAATACCATTTCTTTCCACCCTATCTCATCTCTATTTCTTTTCTACCAAACAACTCAATTTTTTCTCTATTTCTCATCAATTTCTCTTCATCACATTTCTCTCCATCCTACCAAACAAAGGTGAAAGTGTGAAAATATGAAAATTATTTTTTTTATTGAAACCGTGTTGTTATTTTGTTGCAAATTAATGATTAATGATTTTATCTTTGTTTAATTGTTCCACCTGGTGCACGGATACAATTAATTAAGAAATAGTGTGCAGAGCATCTTCTGTGTATAAATATCCTTCAAAACTTGTGTATATCTCTCCACCAATTGCTAGGGGCAAAAAAGAATATAACAAACAAAGCATAGTACAATAGCATCCGTCAATCAACTGAACTGAGATCCCATGGAAGGCCCACAAAGTGCGATACTGAAACAAACACTGCCACCGTTAGTGGCGATGATGCCAAGTCCAGGCATGGGTCATCTCATTCCTATGATTGAGTTAGCCAAGAGACTCACCTCCCACCATAACCTCCCAGTCACCTTCATCATCCCCACCCACGCCCCTCCCTCTAATCCCCAAACCACCCTCCTCCACTCCCTCCCACCTCCCATTTCCCATCTCTTCCTCCCTCCAGTCACCCTCCCACCCAACACCACAGCCGAGTCCCTCATCTCCCTCACTATCCTCCTCTCTCTCCCTTCTCTCCGCCAAACTCTCATCTCTCTCACCGCCTCCAACCGCGTCACCGCCTTCATCGTCGACTCCTTCGGCACCGACGCCTTCGACGTCGCTGCTGAACTCAATATCCCTCCATATCTCTACTTCCTTTCCAATGCAATGGCTCTCTCCTTCTGTTTTTACCTTCCCCACCTTGACCGACAAGTTCACTGCCAGTTCAAGGACCTTCCTGAACCGATCAACATCCCCGGCTGCATCCCGCTTCATGGTAAAGACTTACTGGACCCGCTTCAGGATCGAAACAACGACGCCTACAAGTTGATTCTCCACCACTCCAACCGTTGCAGGTTGGCACAAGGGGTATTAGTGAACACCTTCTCGGAGCTTGAACCGGAGGCCATCATGTCGTTACAAAAGGATGAACCGGGTAAGCCACCGGTTTATCCGGTTGGACCGCTGGTGAATGAGGATTGTGCTCAAACCGGAGATGGCGATCAGATTTTGAGGTGGTTGGACGAGCAGCCACGTGGCAGTGTAATATTCGTCTGTTTTGGTAGCGGTGGGACCCTTTCTGGTGCTCAGATGGAAGAACTTGCTTATGGGTTGGAGATGAGTGAGCAACGGTTCGTGTGGGTTGTTAAGAATCCTAACGACAAGATTGCGAATGGTTGTTATTTCAGTGCCGGTAACAATAATGTTGATCATTTTGATTTCTTGCCAAAAGGGTTCATAGAGAGGATAAGAGGAAAGGGTCTGTTAGTGCCATCGTGGGCCCCACAGGCGCTGATATTGAGTCACAGCTCAACAGGTGGGTTTTTGACACATTGTGGTTGGAACTCAATTCTTGAGAGTGTGGTCAATGGGGTGCCCTTGGTGGCTTGGCCACTCTATGCCGAACAAAAGATGAATGCCGTTTTGGTAACCCAAGGGATCAAAGTGGCATTGAGAGCAGAGGTTGGAGAAAATGGGTTGGTGGAAAGGGAAGAAATTGCCAGTGTTGTGAAGACTCTGATGGAAGGAGAGGATGGGAAGAAGCTCCATTACCGAATGAGGGGTTTTAAGGAGGCAGCTGATAGAGCTCTAAAGGAAAATGGGTCTTCAACAAAGCAAATCGCTGAATTAGCTCTCAAGTGGAAAGGCCAAACAACAATATCAAATTAATATTGAATGAAGTTGCTTTTCATATTGTTTTTCTGCTTTTGATTTCCGCTTTTGTACAATGGATCCGTGGTGTGCATCATGTTAATTAGATGTGAAAGATTTGAATTGAATAATAATATATCTCATTTGAATTATTTGAAAAGATAATGTAGATTCGAATCTAATGTCATTGAATTTTACTAGAGACCGATGCGTGACGAGGACGAAATTAAAATGCGATAACATTTAGTTTGGATTCATGATTCATGACTATATATGCCCAACACTTTTTTAAATAGAGAATACTGTGTTTATATGTATGTTCAGTTTTTCGGGTTCAGCCGGATTTGAAACATTTTTTTACCCACCTACGGATAAACTTTTAATATATAAAGGATAATTTCATGGGTCTTCATCCGAACCTCAGCCGACAGGCCTAGAGAGGCAGAACGATACGTCCAACCTGACATCGCCGATGGTGAGCCACTCGCTCACCATAGCGCTGAGGGGCAACTGATCTGTACCCGAGCCATCGGCTACGCTGGACGAGGGGATCCTACGGTCAGGCCGAACGGGAGATGCCACGGAATTGCCCAACGGAACTGACTAAGGGCCGATTGGATCATACAAAGGCAGGACGATCGCCGCTGGAGGCGTTCGGGGATCAGGCCACAACGTAGCCTGATCCCTACGACTAGGGACTCAGGCGTAAGCCACCTACCAAGTCTCATCGCATTTAATGCGCCCCATGCCACTCCGAATAAAGCTGGGAGGTCCTGACACACGCCACCGGGAGTTACGGCCACAGCAGGAGAGGGCGGCGAAGGCGTGCCTGCTCCACCTGCCATGCCCCATCCTGTCACAACATAGCATGGCTATATAAGGGGATCATCCCCACAAGCACAAGGTAACCTTTCAACCTCTATCATCACCCATACTTCTTCCTCCACTAACTTGAGCGTAGGAGTGCCTTCGCAGGTACACCACCGGAGAGCCTACAGCAACCTTTACCCTACCTCGGACCACCATACCAGGCACCTCGGACCACCCTCTGTGATCTCGGCTACGATCATTTGGCGCCGTTTGTGGGAATCGTGTAACGAAAGTCCCACCATCTTTACCCCTTTGCTGAGATCAGGTCCCTACACCCAGGAGAACCAAGGATGGATGTTGTCACCAACAACCAGCCACCACAGCCCGTCACAACAGCACCAGTGGCGGAGACAGAGATCAGAACAGACTCCCGCCAGGCCTTGAGGGTTACCCCCCAAGAAACAGCACCATCTGTACACACCACAGAAACCTCATCAGAGAGCTACCACCTGAAGCCTCCCGGAGACATCACCAGAAGGAGGAAACCCTCCAGAAGACCCAAGAAAAGAGAAACCTCCCCCAGCAGTGAAGAGGAGGCCCTCACTCCTCCAAGAAGGAAGAGGAAGAGCAAAACGGTGAAGGAGTTAGAAAAGAGGATCAGGTATCTTGAGTCCTTGATTCCCACCGCACCACGGAGGAAGTCTCGGCGGAAAGAAGGAAGTAGGAGGAGCTCCACCTCCAGAAGGACGTACCGCACCAGGGACTTACCGTCCAGGAATCAAGCTACACCTCCTCAGAGACCTCCTCGGATGAAGTCTCCTCGTCCGACTACAGGACCGGACGAATGAGCCACACTCGCGAGCGCGGCCGGAGGGCGACTCCTTCGCAACACGGCGACACCCACGGGGCCTCGGCTAAGAAGAACCAAGAAGAGACAACAAAACCTGCCACCCCCGGCCCGAGCAAGGAGCCGGAAGCAGCGGCACAACCACCCCCGGTCGCAGCACAAGCAAACCCGATCGTCGCCACACCAACACCCCAGGCGACCCCTGTAGCTGCTAGTGGAACCCCCACTTTAGTCAATCCCTCGGTCACAACACCAGGGATCCCCAACCTCATAACCTTACATCGGCCCTTCACACACCCCTTCTTTGCAAAACTTGCCCAGCTCGAAATACCCGACCGCTTCCTCCGACCTTTCAGCAGCACCATCGGCCTATACACTGGAGAAACCGACCCGGGCCGACACCTTGACCGGTTCTTTAACGAGATGTTGTTCCTAGGTGCCCAGGAGGACGTCATGTGTAGAAGTTTCTCCCGAACGTTAGACGAGGAAGCTTTAACTTAGTTCAGAACCCTCCCCCAGATACGAGCGAAGAATATGCAAATATAATGACACGGTCGGGTAAAAGAAAAAGAACATTCGTCGTGCTACGATCGAATAAAAATTAGAAACGAAGTTGCCAAAATGCGATCGGGAAAAATATAAATACACAGAGAACAATCGTTGAGTTACGATCGGTTAAAAAATATGCAGTCGTCAATATAGGACCAACAAAAACCAAGAACACAGCTAATGAGAAAACCATCGTCAAACGGATAATTGTTTTTACAGAATAACTGGAGTACACATCAAAAAACACCCATAACGTGATCGAAGGGTGAAGAAAGCAAAACATAATACAGAAAGAAACTAAAGTCACGAAAAAACAGAAGCAGGCACCTAAGCATTTGTGACCGAGGGGAATCCTTCCAGTGGGACCTCAACCTTGTGTCCTTCCCCATCGTCCAGCACCACCACGCCATCAATCACCTCATACTCGTATGAAATACCCCGAGTATCAAGATTATATGCAGGATTCCGAACCTTGATCTGTTCGATCGCCTACTCAAAAGTAGACTGAGCATACTTGAGGGTATCGGCTATACTTTGGCGCTCCCCCTCTATCGCAGAAGCCAACTTCTTCTTAAGTTCCATGACCTCAGCGTCATGTACCTCCTTCTGTTTTTGCAAATCGGCCAACCTCTTCTGCTCATCATCTAACAATTTCTGGTTGAGGTCAGCCACCTTCTTCTCTAGATCCTGTTTGGCCTTCTCTAGGTCCTGCTTCTCTTTCCCCAGGGTCCCCAGCTGGACCGTCAACGCCTCCTTGTCAGTCTTCAGCTTGGCGCATTCCTCGGACGCCACCGACGAAGCTTCCATGGCCTTGTCGTATTCCTGCTTGTTCTTACGAGCGACCGGCACCACATCCTTCTGGATGAACTTCAAGAAGCTCACCTGCTAGAGATACGTCACCTGAGCATCTCGGAGACACTGGTCGACGTTATACTCCCCCTTTATAAACTTCTGCCTGATCCTGTCATTGTAGAATTGGGAGTTCACAGCAGGCATATCCGGATTGAAGGCGTCCGAGAATATCACGTCATCTGTCAATATCGGCGTTGAGGAGCCCCCCTCAGTCTCAGGTCGATCGGTCAAGCCCTTCTTCTTGCCCTTGGATATTTTCTTCTCCCTCTGGTTTCCCTGAGCGTGCACCGGCACATCCTCAACCCGAGGCTCGGTCGAATCGACAGGATCCACTATCACCTTTGGGGGAACCAAGCTGTGGCTCTGCTTCTGTGAAGAGGCCGACTCCTCAGGGTTCTTCCTCTTCTTCCTGTCCACCACACTCTCAGGATCGTCAATTCCAACAGCCTTGGCCTTCTTCAGCAGATCGGAAATCTTCATGTTATCTTCTTCTGCAGAAAAACAAGGTAAGGCATCAGAACGATAAATAAACACGAAGCAATGAATAAACAAACATACGAACACCCACCTAAAGCTACAGTCAACTGGTTAGCCGAGGTATCTATCAACAGCCGAGACGAATAGCGGGCACCACCTCGGCCATCCACAGCGAATTGCAAAAGATTAAAAGAATCTTGTTCGGCCTTGGTCAACTGCGTCCACTTAAATTGGTAAGTCTTGGGCTCCCAGTCATAATGTCGGCTATCCCAATAGATGCTCATGTTCGGCTCCTGCTCCTCCCAGGAACTCCTCCAGAAAGGAATAACCCCATCCTTGGGTTCGATCTTGAAGAAGTCTCTCTTAAAAGAAACCCTAGAGGATTTGGCCGAATCCACGTACAAGCCGAGAACAGCACGACCGGTATGACTACGCAGGCTTACCCAAGATCGCACCCCCCCGGTCCGAGGACACACGTCAAAGATGTGAAAAAACAAAGGAACGGTCGGCGAAAGACCGGACAATCCACATAGGACCTCGAACGCCTTCACGAAGGCCCATGCGTTCGGGTGTAGTTGGCTCAGCGCAATCCTAAGATGCCGTACGACTGACTTCTCAAAATCGGTGAAGGGAATCCGAATCTTCAACCGATGCACCATGTAAGCATATAAGTACATATACCTCGCGTTCGTCTCCCCTCGGTGGCATATCCGATCCGAAGCAACGGGGGGGACGACCCTATACAACTCATCGTACTCGGCATCAAAAACGGATAAACAGGCTCGTAGAGTCGCCTCGGTCTCCCCACAATAACGAGATTCCATCCCTAAAACCTCGGGATCAACCCAGGTGTATCGGCCACCAACCCGCGTATCTCGGCTATCCACTTCCGCACCGCTGGTACTAGCCGCATCCATGTAGCCCCCCTATAACCTATGGAGAAGAGACGAAATTAGAAACCTCAGCATCCTCCTCAATCGATTCCGTATCGGTTTCTGGAGACGACGCGCAAAGATCACTCACAAAAACTGACCTCTCAGCCAGGGAGAGCGCTCGGGCCTCTTCTCGAGCCGAAGCTGCCACACCCGCATAGCGGTGAAGCATAGCTGGAATAGTCAGCGAGGGCCTCGAACTCGGCTCCACCCTAGGCCTAGACTTCGGCCATGTCGGAGGAGGGGAGTTCAGCACCTCCAGGGAGTCACCAGACTCCTCCCCACTCTCCCCTCCCCCACGGGGAGCCATTATAAATGAGAAACCGTAAAAGAAAGGGAAGAGAGGAGAAGAAAAACAGTGAGTACCTGGATCTACGGCGGGGAAGGAAGGAAGGAACGGAGGAATGACGGTGGTCACCGAAGAAGAAATCCCAAACGGAGAAGAGAAGCACTCCCTCAGATGACCCAAACGCCACCATAAATACACTGACAGGAAGCTTGCAGGGAGAGGAAGAGCTTAATCGGGAACAGAAAATAGAGAACCCCCAGGGAATTCAACTGATGAGGAGGAAGATGGTGGACGCAACAAAGGGAATACAGAGGAGAAGTTGCAGAGAAAATGAAGAACAAGAGAGGAAGTAGAGGGAACGGTTAACTCCCTCCACCTAATAAAAATTTAAATGAAGGACCAAATCGTCCTTTCACCCCAAAAACCAAAGTCGCGACCAAAGGCGAAGGGCACCAATGGAATTTCAAAGAGGGAGAAAACCGTCAAGGCACCTCTATCTGAGGGTACATGACGAATTTCACCTGCAGAAGCAGGGGGCAACATGGAGAGTTCCACGAAGATGTGCACAACACATGTCTCTGCAATGGTGGCCAATAAATGGTGTGCGTCTCGAGGAAGGATCGCTCAACGATTGCGAGCCACGTGTCCCCCTCCACCCGAACCGTTAGCGAAAAGTAACTGCCATCTACAGGGCGACCGCAGGCGAAAGAGACAGGCGATAAGACGTAACGGAAGCCTCGGTTAGCCCCCTCCGTTCGCCCACATCACACTAACCAAGCAATTACGAAAACAAGTCCAAGCGAACCAGATCTCAGCCGAGAGGCCTAGAAGGTTGAACAATACTTCCAACCTGATATCGCCAATGGTGAGCTGTTCGCCCACCATAACGCTGAGGGGCAACTAATCAGAACCTCAGCCGACAGGCCTAGAGAGGCAGAACGATACGTCCAACCTGACATCGCCGATGGTGAGCCACTCGCTCACCATAGCGCTGAGGGGCAACTGATCCGTACCCGAGCCATCGGCTACGCTGGACGATGGGATCCTACGGTCAGGCCGAACGGGAGATGCCACGGAATTGCCCAACGGAACTGACTAAGGGCCGATTGGATCATACAAAGGCAGGACGATTGCCGCTGGAGGCGTTCGGGGATCAGGCCACGACGTAGCCTGATCCCTACGACTAGGGACTCAGGCGTAGGCCACCTACCAAGTCTCATCGCATTTAATGCGCCCCATGCCACTCCCAATAAAGCTGGGAGGTCCTGACACACGCCACCGGGAGTTACGGTACGGCCACAGCAGGAGAGTGGCGGCGAAGGCGTGCCTGCTCGTCACAACATAGCATGGCTATATAAGGGGATCATCCCCACAAGCACTAGGTAACCTTTCAACCTCTATCATCACCCACACTTCTTCCTCCACTAACTTGAGCGTTGGAGTGCCTTTGCAGGTAAACCCCCGCACCGGAGCGACCACCAGAGAGCCTACAGCAACCTCTAGCCTACCTCGGACCACCCTCTGTGATCTCGGCTACGATCAGGTCTCATTTTACTATCTCCCATGGAGAGGAGAAGGTTTTCGTACCTTTTTTTTTGGATTGATGGCATAAAGGCCAAAGTTACATAGAACAAGTGTAGAGAGCCAACGGGTTGGATATTTGAAAAATTTGTTTGAGGGAGTCAAAATAAATTTTAACATATAAATAAAGAATTTTATTAATATACATTCTTATTGTTAAAAAAGGGTTAAATATGTTTTTAGTCTTTCAAAATATAGTGAAATTTGGCTTTGGTCCCGCATTTATCTTTTCAATGGTTTTGGTACTCAATTTTTTAAAATCACATGATTTTAGTCTTCGTCATTAGTTATATTTCGTTAAGTGGTGACGTGACAATATTTCTTGTAGATTTTTCTCTAAAGTTTTCTTCGAATTTCCCTGCAGATTTCAAAATTTAGAGGAAAGTTTGTTCCGATTCTAAAATTTGCAGAAAATTTACTATAGATATTTTTACAACGAAGCAAAGAAATTTTATAGCAGCATTTTTTTGTAACAATTTTGCAGTTTTTTTTTAAATATTTACTACAAATGAATTTTCTAGAGAAAAAATTGCAAAAAATTTTATGTGAAATTTTACTCAAGAAAATTTATAGTGGAGTTGTGAAAGTGACTTAACATAGTATAGTTAATGAGAAGGACTAAAAACATGTGATTTTAGAAAATAGAGGACCAAAACCAATGAAAAAAATAAATAAGGGTCCATAACAAAATTTTGTCATATTTTCAAGGATAAAAAACATATTTAATTTAACCCATAAAATTTTTTTACATTATTATCCGATTATGTGTTGTCACATCATCTATTGAGTTCAATAATATATGAGGTGTCATACTTATTAAATGATGTAATAAAACATCATTAAATGGAAATGTAAAGCTTTTTCTTACATTGACAATTAATGTATATATTCATTAAATCCATAATTAAATATTAATATTTTATCATGGTTGAAAATTAAGTTACTCCGCGTTTAATGACTTTTTATGAATTTATCAATCCATTTGTTAAATAATGTGATAATAACATATTGATCAAGCACACCATGTTTAGAAAAAACATTGATAAGTATGTAATTGTATAGTCAATATTTACTTATATTTTAAAGAAATATATTATAGATTAAAATAAAAGTATCTAATGAAGTACCAATTAGTTTTTAAAATCACATAATTTCAGCCCTCATCGTTGGTTGTATTCTGGTCTGGTAAGTCTTTACCGCGAGTTGGTGAGTTAAGCGGACTGGCTCACCTAACTTAAAAATTATAAAAATAAAAAAATAATAAAAAAGGTCAAAAATATTTAAAAATGTATAAAAATTTATGAAAATGACTTAAAATACAAAATTAAAATTAAAAAAGTGAGTCAACCCACCTCAACCCGGCTCGAACCCACTTTGGCTCGCGAGTTGAGTGGGTTGACTCACTTCTGACCCGCGAAAATGTGAGCCTATATTTTACTAACTCAACCCACCGGTGAGCCGGATTGGGCCGAGTTAGCTCATTGAGCTCAACCCGAATTGACAACTCTAGTGCTATTGGATCAAAGAAGTCCTATATAGCCACGAGTCCACAAGTGAGTTGGAGGATGAGGTGAAAGAGAAAGAATGCCTTCGTGGTGTGTAGATAGACCCCGGGACGGATTCAAGGGTGGAAACTTGTCCTTGGCCCCCTCCCCATTCTTTTATATTACATATTACATACAAAAAAATAAAATATCATCAATATATGTGTAATATATGAAAAAAGTTAAATAAAATGAGTGTGATACATTTAATTTTTGTAACATAAATATACTATATATATGTAATTTAAATAAAAAATATGAAAAATTTCATTAATATTAATATTTATTGTTTAAAAAAATTTCCACCACTTCGTATGAATCCTAATCCTGGATCCGTCGATGCATAAACCTATATATATTGACTGGCAAGCTAAGCATGTCCTTTCAGTTGTACCACGTGTTTGAACGTTGTTTTACCTATTATTTTCTCATACAATTAATATCTCTTCTTGTATAACATTCTCACACTGATATTTATTTTTTTATATATGTTTTTATAATTCTTTTCTTCTTTTTATCCTATCAAATCACTTATCACAATTTTAAGTTTTCTCTTTTCACTCTAAAAATGGATTATGAAAATAACACTTTCCTTCTCATTTACACTCTTTCTTAAGCAAAAAGATATATATCCAATGCCTTGTATTAGTTTTAATCATATAAGTTATAAATACAAATAGATTATTAAGATTAGAGTTAAATAAAATTAAATAATCTTATATAAGAAATATAAATGTATAAAGCTTTCCTTTTAAATATTTTTTTCACATATTATATTAAGGACTAATATTATAAATACCGAATTAATTACTAAATTAAAAATGAATGTATTTAATATTTTTAAGGGTCCTGCTAAGTGCTAATTAACATGTGTCTTAAGGAAATTTATTAAGAAAAAATTAGTAATTAATATATTTTTATAAAAAATCACATTATTAATTGTATTTGTAACATTAAATATTATCCACTTCAATAAAAAAATTATTTTTGGTTTCTCAATAAGTGTCTTAAATCGTCAGCATGTTTGTATTTTAAAAATGTTTTTTTAACATGTGCAACATGTACATGATAATAAATCAAAATAGAAATATCTTATTGGAAAATATATCATTTAATATTACCAATTTATTGAATGTTGTAATATATACATTTTCACTTTTAATTTACAATCTTGTGCAATAATACACATGTTAGAAAAATCATTTTAAAAATATAAAAAATATTTAAGTTTTTCTTTTTCTTATAATTAGAAGAGTTATTAAGAGGAGAAAGTGGAGAGATTTATTTTTTTGGTGCATGGGAAAGGAGAAGTGAAGAGATTTATAATTATTCATTAATTAGGAATCACATTTTATTTACCAAAATGTGATAATTGGTTGGTAAAATCTCAGAATATTAGCGGTATGTAACAATGAGTTCAACATAAATCTATTAACAGTTCTGATTTTCCACACTTTTTTCTTACATTTTTTCTTTATATTTTATTATATTAATTATCACATTTTTGCTTATCCTATTTCTTTATTTTTTTCTCCCACCTTTGCATTATCAATTTATCACATCCAAAATTTTGGGTATAATTTAGGTGTGGAAATATTATTTTCCATCTATTAAATTCCGCTCACTATTGCGTACTGATTTGGGAGGCGTGACTATGACAGCCGTATGGGCCACAAGCTCGCTCTATTCTAAAGGATTTAGATTTTAGAACTTGTTTGGAAATCCGTTTCTACGAGTAAACTCATATTTCATATTTTTCATGTGTTTGGCATCAAAACGCACGTTTGAAACTTGAGTTTGAAAAACGCAGATTTTTGTAGCTTTTGCGTGTGAAACTTGAGTTTCCTCAATATTTACTTTCTTAAATTCACGTTGCAGCAAAATATCCAAACATGAAATCATGTTTACTTATACTTAAGTTTATCATAAATCACGTTTACTAAATCCACGTTTATTCAAACTCAAGTTTGCAAACGTTAATCCAAACACACACTTAGAAACTTTTGTTGACCACGTAAGCCTTACATTTGAATTGGCATCATCCCTACTTACTTGGAATAAATTGGGAGTCTAAATCACCGTTTTAAAATTTTCTTAAATTATATTTATATAGTGTTATATTATTATAGTATGGTTAAATAATTTAATTACTTTTTATTTTGATGTCATCAATCTTTTTTAAAAAATAAATATAAACTGCATAATTCATCTATCAACTAATTACCACCACAATAAAAATTAAATTTTATATTTTAATATAAACACCGTTGCGGATAAAAGCATTGGTGCTAAAATAAGATCCATCAATTACATTGCTCCTCTAGGGGTGTTCCTGGGTCGGATCGGGTCGAGTTTGGGACTTTTTTTGACCTGGCTCAAGACAAGAAATGGGTTGGGTCAGTTTGGGTGGGGAAAATTTATTGGTAAAACCCGACCCGAGGAAAAATTTATCGGGTTTATCGGGTTGACCCAACCTATGATCACCCCAGCCCCATCACTCACAAAAAGTTGAGCCACACATACTTATATCTAGTAACTACTTTTGCAATCCAACGATATTGATGCTCTAATAAACGATGTGATTAAAAGAGAGAGAGAAAAATAAAGAGGAAAGAAAGGGATACAATGAGATATAAAAAGGTGAAAAATGAAAATATCAAAATTGCTTCTTAAATTACTAAAAAGGATCATGATAAACAACAATTCCTCGTGGTTATCGCTTACTTTCTAGAATGTAATCTGATAATAATACATACCCACTCCATAAGATTCCAAGTACGATGCCATGATAACATTATTATTGTGTCCCAAAATTCCACTCCACTCGCTCTGGGCTCTCGCATTCCTCAGAAACCTTCCCATAACAATTCACACTTTTCCACTAACTCTTAACCAACAAATTAAACACGTTGCCTATTCCCCTCAACCACCCAGCCCTCTAAACCCTATTTTAATTGTTCCACCCACATTGCCAAAACCCAAACACCACCCTTGTGCAATGGAAAACCAAAACCAACAACAAAAACCACCTCTAGTGGCCATGCTGCCAAGTCCAGGCATGGGACACCTCATCCCAATGATTGAGTTCGCAAAGAGACTCGTCCGCCACAACGACCTCACCGTCACTTTCGTCATCCCCACCGATGGCCCTCCCTCCAAGGCCCAAACCACCGTCCTCACCTCCCTTCACGTGGCATTTCCCACATCTTCCTCCCCCCAAGTCACACTCTCCGACGTCCCACCCGGCACCAAAATCGAACCAATCATCTATCTCACCGTCCTTCGCTCCCTCCCTTCTCTCCGTCAAGCCCTTCTCTCTCTCATGGAAACCCACCGTGTCACCGCACTCGTCGTCGACCTCTTCGGCACCCGACGCCTTCGACACTGCCCACTGAACTCAAACTCCCCCCCTACGTCTACTTCCCTTCCACAGCCATGGTCCTGTCCTTCGGCTTTTACATTCACCAGCTCGACCAGGAGGTTCAGTGTGAGTACAGGGACCTCCCTGAACCGGTCAACACTCCCCGGCTGCGTCCCGGTTCATGGCAAAGACTTGCTGGACCCGGTTCAGGACCGAAACAACGATGCCTACAAGTGTTTCCTCTACCACTGCAAGCGATACAGGTCAGCCCAAGGGATCATAGAGAACAGCTTCCTGGAGCTTGAACCGGGTGCCATCAAGTTCTTGCAAAACGGTTGAACCGGGAAGGCCACCGGTTTATCCGGTCGGACCGCTGGTGAATGAAGACCGTGTGGTGAAAGGGGACGAAGCGTGTTTAAAGTGGTTGGACGAGCAGCCACGTGGCAGTGTGATATTCGTCTGTTTTGGTAGTGGTGGGACCCTGTCTAGTGCTCAGATGGATGAAGTTGCTCATGGGTTGGAGATGAGTGAGCAACGGTTCTTGTGGGTCGTGAGGTGCCCAAATGATAAAGTTGCGAATGCGTCGTTTTTCATTGCTGATAGTCAAACTGACCCTATTGGTTTCCTTCCAGAAGGTTTTGTGGAGAGGACTAAGGGGAGGGGGTTTGTGGTCCCTTATTGGGCACCACAGGCACAGGTGTTGAGTCATGCCTCGGTTGGGGGTTTTCTATCCCATTGTGGTTGGAACTCTACGCTTGAGGTGTGGTGAATGGGGTGCCTTTGGTCGCATGGCCACTGTACGCGGAGCAAAAGATGAACGCTGTGTTGCTCACCGAAGAAGTCAAGGTAGCGTTGCGGCCAAAGGTTGGTGAGAATGGGTTGGTGGAAAGGGAAGAAATTGCCAATGTTGTGAGGACACTGATGGAAAGTGAGGATGGGAAGAAGCTTCGTTACCGAATGAGAGAACTCAAGGAGGCAGCTGCGGCAGCTATGAAGGAAAATGGGTCTTCAACAAAGCAAATATCCGAATTAGCTCTCAAGTGGAAAGGCCAAACCACCGCATCCAATTGAATTCTAGTAGCTTTTATTTCTTCTCTGTGGAGGGATTGTATTATTTTAGAAGATGTCATAAATTCATAATAAAATCGAATAATGCATATGGCGAGGACGGAATTAAATGCATTAGCACATATATCTTTGGATTTACGACTCCACATTTATATGAGCCGCGCTCTGTTTAATTTGCGAATTAATACTAGCTATTATATATATTTCTGTGTTTTTACTCCATTCATGTAAACCAAGACAAACAATTAGACAAAGAGTTTAATTGCACACTTCTAAACTATAAATTTGATTGTATATAATGTCAAGCCGTGCATGGTTTTATAGAATTAATTTATCATGCCAAATATAGTCCAATCTATGTTTTATTAGTTATTAAAGGTAATGGATAATTCTTTTGTACTATATGACTATCTAATTTTAATTTAAAGGTAAATATATTTACAATACAAATTATGTTAGTTTAGTTGAATATTTATTAATTTAAAGTTGGAGTGAGAAACTTCTATATTACACGATACTATCGATTTATATTTTTATTTTTCAACCATTATTTCATGAAAGTAACTGTAAACCCGTTTAATGTCAGTTATTAATAAAATGAGCATTGAATCTAATACTTAGGAATTTAAATTACTATATTTTCATATTCTTGATCACATGGACTATGGTACATCCTGGACATACCCTAAAAGTTTAAATTTATAATTTGAAAATTAACATTCAAGGGATAGATTAATTTAAAGGTACACTGTGTGTATTTAAATTATTGTGACTTCAAAAAGGGTTAAATTATTAACTTAATGAAAAATTTTAAATTTAAAAAACAATCAACTTGAAGTTTATAGAGTTAAACTATTTAAGTTCAAATTTGTAAAAAAAAAAAGATAAGTTGATGTGATTAAAACAAATTAAATACCATAGTTCTAAGAACCGGACCGACTGGTTCAATTGGAAAATCAGTGAGTCGACCTAGAAATAAAATGATGCAACCTGTAAAAACCAGCGGTTTTCCGATTCACAACGGATCAAGAGAAAACTAAATAAAAAGGGAGAAAGTGAAGACAGAGCATCCTATATATGTATTAAGCCCTTACCACTCGTTGCATCTATAAGCTTGGACCTTGTTGTTGGTTTCCGGAAAGTTGTTGCATACGGACGTTGCTATTGGACGAACGCTCCTATTGGACATTGGAATGTCGTTGATGGATGTTGTTGTTGAACACTAGAACAAACACTGTTGTTGAATGGTGCCTCTATTGCTAATGAAGATTGGAAAACTTTGAAAAGGTACTATTGAATGTTGCCTCCTTGCCCTCTGTTTTTTAATCTTTTATTCTTTTGGAAGACGACCAAGAATCAAATGCTCACTGCTCAATGTTACTTGATCCTGTGCCAGGCAGCAGAAAGGAAAATGGGTTTGTTTCTATTGGCTATTACTTATTAGTATTATATTAAAATTACATATCTAGCTTGTATATTTAACAAAACTAAAAATCAATTATCATTTTATCAACCTGTCAATTTGAGAACTGTTCTCAAAATTCCCTAACGATCGAGTACTTCTCCCCAATAGGGATTAGACCTAGCCATCAATATGAGTGTATCAAATGATCTGACCTAGGAGACCTCCTTGCCTTTATAGATAGAGTTGGGCCACGTACGACCCATGTACTGCTCCCTCTATTGAGTCTCAAAACATTATTAAGAGATTAATAATGTTTAAGTCTCACAAATCCTAAGTTTTAATGAGTAACAAAATTGGTTAAAATATGCTGATAATACTACAAATTCTCTTAAGGGTATTTCATCTGTTTCAGCAACTCTCTGAAGGAGCAACCCTCTGAAGTGATGCAACCTTCTAAAGGAAGAGAACCTGTTGAAAGTATTCAACTCTCTGAAAGAGATGTGTTATCTGAATAAGAAGATATACTGAAGACGTTCCACGTGGCAACTTGACCAAAGTCAGAAGGCTTCTGCCCAAGACTTATTACATCCTATACGTCTTTTGCAAGTTTGATTCATTTAAGGAAGTTTACAAAGACCCCTTTTTGAGCTTTTCAAACCATCTTACTAGAAAGGGAAACTGCTGTAACATAGTACCTGCAACGTGTCAGAACTGCATCAAAGTCTGCACACCTTCATCACACAAAGTCAGAAGCCTTCAGAAGATTGTCTCACAATGGTCTTAACAACATTTAATGCTATTTCACAATGGTTTTTAGAAATCTTCAACGGACTCAAGCCAAACTCCTATATAAAGCTTCATGAAGAACTACAAGAAGATAGAGAGAAGAATTTTTATCAAGCCAAAACGCTGCCAAACTTCGTGCTGCTTACTCTATGTTCATTGTACTAAAATTTCATATATCTTGAGTCTTACTCAGTTAGCTGTACAATCTTGTAACTGTTTAGTCTGGAACTTGTCTAAGTTCAACAACTTAAACAAAACTTATCTGTAAACACTTTCAAGTGTCTAAGAGCCTGGAGAGGCTTGGTGGAAGAAAGAATACTTGTCTTTGAGCCTGGAGAGGCTTGTCTGTAAAACAATACTTGGTTTGAGCCTCGGAGGCTTGTCTAAAATAATACTTGTTTTAAAGAGCCTGAAGAGGCTTGACTGAAAAAGAATACTTGTAACTTTGATCAGTTAGTGGAAATCCTTTGCTGGTTTGGCATTGGGGTTGGACGTAGCTCACGGTGGATGTGAGTGAACCAGGATAAATCTTTTGGCTAGGTATTCTCTACCCTTATCTCTCAATATCTGTTATTTATCTAACAAAAAGGGTTTAGAATATAGTGATTTAAACTATTGAAACATTATTTTAACAAATACGCTTTTGAAAAACAGTTTTAATCAGTTTTATTGAACCTGCTGAAATAATTTCAGCAAGTACCATAACTTCAGTTTTAGCAAGTTTACAAAAATTATTGTGAAATACTTTGCTTGTGAAAATGTTTCAGCAAGTACCACAACTTCAATTTTAGCAAGTTTATCAACCCCCCTTCTAGTGTTTCCTGTGGTTTCTACACCCTCGACCCATCTTATTACTTATGCAACCCACTTAGATATCAGCCTGCTCATATGTCGGTATCCCTGTATAGAACACAACCCCCTAAGCTCAAGCCCTGCGAAACTAGGGTGTCAAGCTCGTAGGTTGGTACCTGGTAAAAACAAGAACTATGTGTTAATATATATAAGAAAAAACAAATAATATTGTAATTTAATTAAAATCCTAAGAACATATAAATGGTGAATTAATTATAAGCTTAGTGTTTAGTCTTTTAAAGTTGCGGTAATATATGCTTTTTTAAAATATTATTGATTAAATTTATGTGTATAAAAATAATATTATTTAATTACTACTAGTTCGACCGTGGTTGAACTATTAAACTTTGAACCAGTACCTTGACTGGTTTTATCACCGGTTCAATTTTAAAAACATTTATTTTTACGTTTGGTTTTAAAAACATTAGTAAATACTAACAAGACTAATTTTAGGATACACAAACCATGAACGTATGATTCCTGATTCTACTGAGCTGGAATTTTTCTTGATCCCTTATTATTTTTCCTGATTCTGTCTAGTTAATTTTTTCACTGCAAGAATTTCGCCTTTTAGCAACGGCTAAAATTCGTCGTTACATAGGCAAAATCGTCACCAATTTGTAATTAGCGACGGCCAACAGGTCGTCGCTAAAACTCGTCATTAATGTAGTAACCAATGTTTTAAAAACCAAACCGGTAATTGAACCGGTGAAGGCACTGGTTCACGGTTTAATGGTTCAACCGAGGTTGAACCGTGGTCGAACCGGTATTAATTAAATATACTTTAAATATTATATAATATTTAATTAATGAAATAACACAAAATTATAAGAAATCAAAATATGTGAAGTTTATAAACTTATTTAAACAACCTTATTATAAGGTTTATAAAACAAAAAAATAAAAATAATTGATAAAATAATTAATATCTATGTGTAATTCTCAACATATGTTTTTATTTATCTTAAAAGTATTTTAAATTAAATAAATAAAAAATTAAAAAAATAGATTTTTTTTTATGAAAGACCGGTTCAACCGGTTTACCAGTTTTTTGACCGATTTTTTTACAAAACGGTTCACTGGTTTATTTTGACCGGACACGGGTCCGGTTCACCAATTTTCCGGTCAGACCGGTCGGTCCGGTTTTCAAAACTATGGTAGTAACGATGATGATTTATGACCGACCTTGGGTTGTGACGGCTAGGCTGTCGCAAAAGCCGACGCAAGATACACGGTCGTCACAATGTAGCGTCGTCGTTGGTCGTTCCGGCCAACACTAGGTAGCGACAATTGTGGCCGTCAGAATTCGTATCGACGACTTAATTAACCGTCGCTAAACCTATTTTGATATAGCGTCAGATATTATAGTGACAGTCAGGCCGTTGCTAATAATTGGATTTTTTTTAAAAAAAATATTTTTTTAATTTAATTGGTATTAAAATATGGTGAGCGTAAAATATAAGATTATTGGGAATTTGGATTCTACATATTAAAGCTCCAAAAAGTAGTACACATTAGTATTAATATAATTATACATCATTTTCATCTTCTTGATCTTCATCCCACCCATCTTCTTCATCCCCATTTGATGGAATGTCTTCATTCTCAGATTTATCATCAACCATTCATTCAGGGATAGGTTGAATTATTGGTTCATATCGATTCTCAGCTAAGTCTGACAACATTGAAATGCCATCAGCCTGATAAGGCACTTCATTCCCAACCCCATCAACTTGAACATGACCCTTTTGTTTTATTGTGATTGCCACAATCCAAGCTCGTAAGTCTTTACATGATTCTGGATAAGAGACATAATACACTTGTCTTGCTTTTTGTGCAAGAATGAATGGGTCACACTGATTATATCTTATACTCTTCTTTACTTCAACGATGTTGTATTGTGGTTGAACTCTCATGCCATTGTTTCTGGTTGGATCAAACCATTCACAATAGAAGAGAGGAATCATGTAATTCAAACCAAGATACTTTAATTCATAGATATGGTGGATGATGTTGTAAAAGTCATTTTCACCGCCATATCGGTAAGTCTTTTTACATGCACTCCACAATTTGTGGTCTTTTTACTCCCACACCATTCCTTTTTCTGAAATCTGTACTTATTAACAAAGTATGTGTTCCATGGTTTTGCTTTAGAGTTGGGTCCTCAAGTTAATGATTTAACTTCATTATTGATCGCTCTATTTCGCTCATCACGAACCTAATCATAAGAACCATTTAAGATTAATTGAATTCTTATTATTGAGTAACCCATACAAGAAAAATGGATGATCAAACTTACATAGTTTCTAACTATGTTGGAAAGTCTACATGCATTCGAGTTGAAGAATCCCGATCATCAAATTCGTCGCTTGATAATAATTTTCTAGAATGTTGTTAGGTTTTGGAGCTATGTCAACTAGCATTTGTGTAAAATAATCCAAACACTTTTCAGTAACATTCCAGTTAGTTTTAGCTGCTAATAGCCTCACAGCTATTGATAACATAGATTCAGTTGCTCCATCATATATAGACTGATTTGCAGAAAATAACATATCATAAAACTGTTGGGCATCTGGGTTAGGTGGCTCATGGTCATTATCATGTGTTTCATCATGTAGTCCTAAATGCGTTATACAATACCTGAGTCACTGAGGCAAACCGAGGTTTATAACTCATATTCAACACTGTTATCATCATCACCACCCAACTAAACATTATTAGACCATTCTTCTCTGTGTTCAGTCCATACCTAATAATTTGGTTTAAATCCACACTTCAATAAATGAGCTCTGACTAATAATGGGCCTATAATCTTCTCACAATTACATTTCACACATGGACATCTAATCCCTCCTTCAAACATAAATGAAGATTGTTCCATAGCACCGCTAACAAATTTCGAAACCCCATCGATATACTTATGACTCAATCTCCTAAAAGAATCAATCCTATTATGCGTCCATCTACAATCCATTTGTCTACCATTCAACAGTTATATAATTTCAGCATAACATTTTCACATATCACAACACAACATATGCACAATTCTATATTATCAGCACAAACCAACACCCTTCATAGGGTCTCACCTATTAAACTCAGCTCTCCACTAACAAACAGCAAAAAAAATCATACAATACAAATTAAACACATGCACAATTCTATATTATCAGCACATAAACAACACCCTTCATAGTGTCTCATCTATTGAGCTAGCTCTCCACTAACAAACAATTCATACAATACACAGAGAAATGCAAATTGTATCAGTTTCATCACACATAGGGGTGAATACAACACCAATTGGATGCCCACAACAGAGCTTGATCACTGGCAATGTCTTCCCACGGTTATTGGCCGCCGTTTTCCTCCTATAGTGGTTGTCTCGCAAAAAATAATCGGACAAATTGAAGAGTTTAGGGAGAGGGAGAGGTTGAAGGAGAAAGAGAGCTTGAGGGACAGTGAGGGAGACCTACAGACGGTGAGGCCGTGGTGGTCAGAGGGGAGAATAAAGGGAATAAGAAAGAAGAAGAAGAGAAAGAGAAAGAAGAAAAAGGTCTCCTATATGTTTCAGAACAAACGTCGGCTTTAGCGACAGCCAAGCCGTCACTACGTTAATTTTTAAATAGCGACAGTCAGGTGGTCACTACTGTCAATCAAGGTCGTCACCATTAGTTAATTTTTCACTTAAACTCGCGTTTAAATTATCAAATTAGCGACGATCAGGCTGTTGCAAGATTCAATTTTCAATTAGCGACGAACGTGTTGTCGCAAATATAGAGGAAGTCATCATAAATCTTTTTTAGCCTTGCGACGATCTTGCGATGACTTTTTAGTTACAAAATTTATGAACATGTAAGGATTCTCTCTAATCCCTCCATCATCTCCAACAATTTTTAGTTACAAAATATCTAGGGAATAACTGTGGATTTTATTACCTATATTTCGTTCTATTCTATAAATAAAATGTGCTAGGTTAAATAGAGAGGATATAAATCTTTTATGAATGACATCAATGTACCATACTATTGTAAAATCAAATTTCGTCGCTTCTACCATGGACATACTTAAGCCATTTCCAATATATGGTGGCAATAGCAACCCATATAGCTAGGGATGACAATGGGTACCCTCTGGACAGGGTATCATATATAGTGTCCGTCTCCATACACACGTCTTAAAATAAAAACCCGTACCCGGGTGGGCAACAACTTCAATGCCTTCCCCCGTTCCCGTTGGGCACTTATATGTCCATACTCGCGTCAGTTACCCGCAATTTAGTTAAATGAAAAATTAATAACTCATTAAAAATATTAATAAAAGAAAATTATAACATAATTGAAAAATACTCCAAAATCATCCAAACAAATTTTTTAAATATCAGTGACATAACAATTTAATTAAATCGAGAAACACAATACGTTAATGTTATAAAACAAAACATACGAATTTTGTTCAGTTTTTTTAAAAATATTACAATATACTTTCACATCACACTATTTTATAAACTTGGATATCACGTGTTAGCATTTTCCAAGATCTGTAAAAAATTATTATTAACACTAATTAGTCATATATAGAATAACAATAAAACAAACAAACTGTTTTAAAAATATATTTTAAATTTGTAATATTTTATATATTAATTTTAAACATATGTATAAATATATTAGATATTTTAATGAAATTAATATATCTCAATACAAAATTATATATGATATTATTTATTAAATAATTATATAGTGTGTGCAGATATGGGGCGGACTGGTATCATAGTGCCCGTACCCGCGCCCGTCTCTATGAAAAATGCGAGCTATTACCCATACCCGTGTCCTATCCGGTTTGTGGGTTTTTTACCTTGCCTTTTGCGGGTGCATATAGTGCTTGAGCTTAATTATCATCCCTACATATAGCTATATATCCATTGGAGAAGAATAGGAAAAAAAATAGAAAAAGTTATTTTATGTAGTAACCGTTGCTTTTAAAAAAATAGTGGATTCCATTGAACTTTTTAGAATTAAAATATTACGGAGAAACTCTTGCATGGACAATCAACTTTTTTTGTGTTAACCATAGGTATCTTCTATACCAGGGGTAATCCTATTCGAGTGTTTAGTCACAGTTAAGGCTCCTCATCCCTCCCTAAGAGTGTGTTTAGTAGGGATTAAACCTGAGAGCTCTTCCCACCTGTACAGTGCAATTAAGATAATCTGGAAATAATTTTAGTATGGAATTTGATATTCTTATTATCATTTTAATTATTTTAAAATTAAATTAATTTTTTGTGATAATTTTTAATTGAAAAGTTATTGGTGATAATTTGAGTATGACGTTTGATATTTTCATTATTATTTTAATGTATTTTAAATTTTTATTATTTTTGGGGTAATTTTAAATTTTTAATGTATATACATTAAAGAAAAAACCATTCACTTACTATGCTATATATATACTCCCTATTCCTTGTTTATAAAATATTTTTAACTAATTCATAATTAAGAAAATATAATTTAGTTAGTGATATTAAGAATTATTTCATTTTAAAATTTGGAAAACTATTTTTAGTTTTCATGAAAATAGAAAACCTAATTAAAATTTGTGCTTGAGTGATTGTTTTCTTATTAATTATTATGAAAACAAGGAAAGGAAAATCTTCGAAACCTATTATGTCTTTTGCAATAAAAGAAATGTAATATAAAAGAAATATATAAACTATAATTTTCAAGATAATTAAGTTTTAAAAACTAAAAAATAGAATTGTGTTTCAAACATGTCCTAAGTTTGTCAACAATTTACATTATTTTTCCAAGGTCACTCTTAAACTTTTTTAAATTATTATTTATTATATCCTCTTTCCACCTTATTAAGAAAGACAATTTTTCCTAATTAATCATATTTCCACATCTTGAGAGAGAAAAAGAGTCCAAGAAATTAATTTGATTTCCTTCGTGTTTATTGACCCAGAAAAAAAGATGTTGAAAATAATTAACGACAATTTTAAAAAAATTGCAATGTTCGACACAATTTAAAATAAATTTTATAAAAAGATAAGTGTTTTTGACAAAATTATTCGTAAAGTAATTTAAAAAGCTGAAAAAGATAGATGAATGTTGATAAGTTATTTGATTTTATTAAAAATTATTATGTAAAATTAGCTTGAAATTATAAATGATAAATAGTAGTGTATTTAGTAGGGGTGTTCAAGACCCGGTTTGTCTTTTGACCCGTCCCAACCCGTCCTACTCGGGCCGGGTCTGTTCCTGTCCTATAAAAAAGAATAGAACCAAATCGGGTCTCATTTTTTGACCCGACATCGGGTTGAGGATGGGTTCGGGTTAACCTTCGGGTTACCCGACCCGTCCTTTATATATAAATATAATATTTATTACTTATGATTTTCTATTATATTAATTCTTAACCTTAATTTTTTCATTTTAAATAGGGGTTTTGAGTCTAATTTTCCTCTATTTACCTTTAAAAATACATTCTATACATAAAATTATATAGTTGTATAATGTTATATTTGGTTTAGTAATGTCCCAAACTTTAAAAAAGTTAAAATATTGCATACATTAAGAGATATTCTATTGTATGTAATATATTTATTAATTGTATGAACTATTTTCTTTTGAACATTGTTATATGATCATTTCGTAATTATATTTAGCTTATATATCGGGCCAACCCGATCCTGTCCTACTCAGACCCGGTCTTACTTAGACCCGCACATCATCGGGTCTATGGACGGGTTCGGGTCTATAGAATTGGCCCGGTCAAAAATTAGGGCCGGATTAGAAACATGTAAAACCCGTCCCATGAACACCCATAGTATTTAGTGATAAAATTGTTTAAAAAAAATTGCTAGTAACTGAATCAATGAATTTTTTTAAAGTTACTTTAAGTAACTTCCCTAAATTAAAAAAAAATTAATATCTATCTAAAAATATACATGGACAAACACAATTTAAGACAAACTTCTCAAAAGATAATATAAAAAGAACTAGTAGAAATATTTTATAATGAGTAAATTAGCAAATCGGTCCCTGACTCTGAGGGACCATGCAGTTTCGTCCCTAACGTTTTAAAATAGCACTTCAAATCCATACTTATTAAAAAACATGCACTTTAGTCCTTATTTTATTAAAATTATGCACTTTAGTCCTTCACTTTATTAAAAACATGTACTTTATGGATGTTTTAATAAAGTTAGGGACTAAAGTGTTATTTTAAAAAGTCAGGGACGAAACTGCATGGTCCCCCAGAGTTAAAGACCGATTTGCTAGTTTACTCATTTTATATATAATGCATTTTCTATTTTTGGTTTATATTGGTATTTAATTACTCAAATTCTAAATATGAGTAATACAAATAATTACTGTTACATAATTTTCCTATTTGGTTAGGACTTAGGAATCACATGCATTTTGATTAGCATAATGTCTTTAAGTCCATGTCTATAAGGAATTTTACAACAAAACTCTAGAGATTTCGTTTGTTTATCATTCATAAATGATATATTGATATATGAGGCGTGCATGACTCGTGAGTATGATATATACGGACCATATACATACAGGCAACAAACTCTAGAGATTTCGTTTATTCATCATTCATAAATTGATATCCACACACACACATCCACTCTCTCTCTCTCTACCCAATAATCCAATTTAATTCTTATAATTTAAACATATATAATTGGGTTTGATTCTTATAATTTAAGATTAATATGTTGAGTTTCTTTTTTTTAAATTGTCTCAAATTAATTCTTAACACCTCTCTCGCTAGGGACTAAAATACATCTGATAAGAAATATTGGGGAGTAAAAACACACGTGATAAAAACTAATTAATTTGGAATAATTTAAAAGAGAGACCAGATTCAATAAATCAATTTTAAGTTATAAAAATCAAAATTTTATTTAATTTACAGAAATTACAAATTTATTGTATCTTTAATTTTTTTATATAAATATATATAAAAAATTTAGACCTTGTAACAAAGGACGATTGCTTCTCAGGCCAGCCTGACTGTCTATACTGAATAATTTTGATTTTTGAGCATTTAGAAACTTTTGTTGATCATACATGCACCACAGAAAATGATCTTATTTGGTGTACATGCCATTCAAAGGACTCCCTCGTCATTTATATATATAAAAAAAAGGACTCCCTCGTCGCTTTCTTCCTATAATCAGAAAATAATAAAGGATAAAGTTATTCATCACATTGAAAGGATACAGATAGTAAACGATGAGATAGAAGAAGTATAATCATATATAACAAAGAAAGAAAGAGAGGAGTAAATTAAAATGAAAAACATATGCCGAAATATGTGTAAATTACAATCCTATCATTTGATAGAATTCTAGTGTGAAAAACATGGCGATACCGTGGATTCATATCAATTTCATCCGTGCAATTGTACGATTTTTTTAACAATTCTGATTTTTCCACATCCTAATACACTCTTTTTTATACTTATTTTCTTGAGTAAACTAGCTAGTAAATCGGTCCCTAACTTTTTTAAATTAGCATTTTAGTCCCTAACTTTATTAAAAACATCCATAAAGTGCATGTTTTTTAATAAAGTGAAGGACTAAAGTGCATGATTTTTAATAAAATAAGGACTAAAATGCATGTTTTTTAATAAAATATGGACTAAAATGTTATTTTAAAAAAGTCAGGGACGAAACTGCATGGTCCCTCGGAGTGGGAACTGACTTGCTAGGACTCTTATTTTCTCACTTATCTCATAATTTCTAATCATATTAATAATTATATATCTATGATTTTTTCATTCCTCATTTTATTTTATTTTTTCTAAAGAATTAAATAGGAGAAAGGAAAAACATAAAAATTATTCTTAAATAATAAATAGAAATTCCATTGTACCATCCGGTAAGTGCGTGACACAAGAGTTTACTTTCTTTTACCGATCAATTAATAAACATATTTTTCTCATATTTCTTCCTAAATAATCCTAATAATTTTATAGCTACAAGTTAATGTTTTAGCTATTAAAATTTATATTTTTAATTTTTATAAAAGCTTTCTGTTCCATTATAACCTTTCTATTGTTTTTTTTGTTATGTTCCCTATTTTTTTTTCACACATTTTCATTACAATAGTCATTTAAAATTCCCACCGTCCATTTACTCTCAGACCAAATTATATAACCATTCCCTCTATGTAACAATCCATCCCATTCTCCCATTGTTTCATCGACCTGTCAATATTTCCAAGCTATTGTTAGAATGGAAGACCTGCAAGTGCAATCCCTTACCATCCTCTCAAAACAAGAACTGCCACCTTTAGTGGCAATGATGCCAAGCCCAGGCATGGGACATCTCATTCCAATGATTGAGTTCGCCAAGAGACTCCTCCGTCACCACAACCTTCCCGTCACCTTCATCATCCCCACTGACGGTCCTCCCTCAAAGGCTCAAACCACCGTCCTCCACTCCCTCCCACGTGGCATTTCCCACACCTTCCTCCCCCCAGTCACACTCTCCGACGTCCCACCCGACAACAAATCGAAACAATCATCTCTCTCCACCGTCCTTCGCTCTCTCCCTTCTCTCCGTCAAGCCCTTCTCTCTCTCATTGACTCCCACCGTGTGACCGCATTCGTCGTTGACCTCTTTGGCACCGACGCCTTCGACACTGCCACCGGAACTCAACATCCCCTCCTACATCTACTTCCCTTCCACGGCCATGCTATTGTCCTTCGCCTTTTACCTTCCCGAACTCGACCAACAGGTTCCATGCGAGTTCAGGGACCTTCCTGAACCGCTAAACATCCCCGGTTGCGTTCCGGTTCACGGTAAAGACTTAGCGGACCCGTTTCAGGATAGAAAATAACGAAGCCTACAAGTGGCTTCTCCACCACTTCAAGCGTTACAGGTTGGCTGAGGGGATCATAGAGAACAGCTTCTCCGAGCTTGAACCGGGAGCCATTAAGTTGTTGCAAAAGGATGAACCGGGAAGGCCACCGGTTTATCCGGTTGGACCGCTGGTGAATGAGGATTGTGCTCAAACTCAAACCGGAGTGGATGGGGGCAATCAGTGTTTGAAGTGGTTAGATGAGCAGCCACGTGGCAGTGTGATATTTGTCTGTTTTGGTAGTGGTGGGACCCTTTCTGGTGCTCAGATGGAAGAACTTGCTTACGGATTGGAAATGAGTGAGCAACGGTTCGTGTGGGTTGTTAAGAGTCCTAACGACAAGATTGCCAACGCGTCCTATTTCACAGCAGATAATAATGTTGATCATTTTTATTTTTTGCCAAAAGGGTTCATAGAGAGGACAGGAGGGAAGGGTCTTTTAGTGCCATCGTGGGCCCCACAGGCTCAGGTATTGAGTCACAGCTCAACAGGTGGGTTTTTGACACATTGTGGTTGGAACTCAATTCTTGAGAGTGTGGTCAATGGGGTGCCCTTGGTGGCTTGGCCTCTCTATGCCGAACAAAAGATGAATGCCGTTTTGGTAACCCAAGACATCAAAGTGGCATTGAGAGCAGAGGTTGGAGAGAATGGGTTGGTGGAAAGGGAAGAAATTGCCAGCTTTGTCAAGACTCTGATGGAAGGTGAGGATGGGAAGAAGCTTCGTCACCGAATGACGGGTCTCAAGGAGGCAGCTGCTAGGGCTCTGAAGGAAAATGGGTCTTCAACAAAGCAAATTGCTGAATTAGCTCTCAAGTGGAAAGGCCAAACAAATTGAAGTTGGTTTGGTTCCATAATTTCATCTGCTCCAAATTTATGAGAAATATTTATTAGTTAATTAAGTAGTCACCCAATTGGGGTACACACCCAATAAATAAATAATTAAGAAGAAATTAAAGGAGGTGTAAGTGATACATGTAATAAGAAATTAGTGTGATGTGATATGGGATTATGGGTGACTATAATATGATTATTGCAAATTTATATGACAGTCTCTAATACTTTTTTTTCTGTTTTTATTTTCTATGCAGATAAAATAAGATCAACAATTGCGAAAAAGCTTAATTGTGCATGCACTTCTAATCTACAAATTTAACTGTATATATAGTAAAAATTTGAAAATTAATAATCTGCACACTGGCAACAATATTGATTCATCACCATTAATTTTCCATAATAATTCTCCTCACTAACAAAAAGAAAAACACGCGGCTAATCAAACATATGTAACATGAAATATCCATCAATATTTGCTAATAATTAACTCCTTTTAAACTTCGTGTTGATTTTATGGTCTCTTTGTATATATAGACCTTATGTGTAAAGGGAGCTAGTAAGAAACTTATATTATCATCAAGTCATGGTCATGTGTGATTGGTTATAGGATTAGTAAGAGTGATTAATTCTTGAGAAAAGAAATTATATAGTTCTTTCTTCTAAATCAGGTGAAACAAAAAACCTTGAGTTAGTGAATTGGTGCTATGTGTGTTTCCTTTCTAATTAAATATCCTTGAATACTTTCTGTATTAATTTCTCTTTTTAATTTGGAATCTTACATTATATTTTGATTATCCAAATAATTGAATAATTTTGGATTCTCACAATCCTGACGAGATATACTTGCTTCTAATATGAAACTTGTGTTAATTAGCAATTTAGCATAGGATACTCACCACAAACATTAATACATACAAACACGTACGCGTGGGGCTAGGGATATCACACATCAACATTAATGGTAGATATTATGCAAAAGAGAAATTGAATTTGTACACTAATTATGTACAATATTGCCATACATTTAAGACACACATAGAGAAAATGTGATATATATGAAACGGAAACTATAACTATACATAATAAAGTAGCTACATAAATTTTACCACATGTTGATTCAAGGCATGCCAAAAAAAAAGGAGAGAAAGTTAGACAGAGAAAGAGAGGAGAGCTATGTGGTAAGAGTGTGTGATATACTGTGGTTATGTACGGGAATCAACATCCTATATGAAATATGGATGATGTGATTAAGAGAGATAAAAATAAAAATGTGTAATATGAATTTTTGTATAAATATATTATACGGATAAATAATCTCTTTAAAATACAACCGACATAGTTTATATGAGAGAGGGATAGAGAGGGACACACTGGGGGGCTACTGTTCTGGGCTCAATAAGCAAACCAGCAACATGGGCCCAATAGCCGCAAGGACCCATGACCCACATAGAGGACCAGACCCGACCCGGCATCAGCATGGCAGGATGGGAACCGGGTCGCCCCACGGGTGGCCCCTCCATCTCCTTTGCACCGTACAGACGGTCCACCACAAGGCTTCTCCAAGCCCACACGCCACCTCCTTCCTATAAAGTTACAGTAAGTTACGGCACAGGTAAGATCATTAACTCCCGTAATTACTCCCCACCTGTCTAGACCTAAAACTGACTTGAGCGTCGGAGTGTCTTTTGCAGGTGCACCACCTCTCGTCCCGTCCCTGCAGCAGGATCCGGGAGCCAACTCAACCAGCAACCGGGACGACACCCCAGTTCGGTTCACTCCCCAAACATTTGGCGCTAGAAGGAGGGCCTCCCCTCATGACAGTCACCACCCGACAGATGAACCGCGGCCCGCGACCCCGACCGACCCCTGATGGATGGGTCGAGGACACCTCCCAGCAGGAGGGCGTGGGTGACAGCGAGCACGACGCATCAAGGGAACCCCCTAGAGTAACAACATCCCACCACATCGGCTACCCCGACCCCAGGGATGCCATAATCGAGCAGTTGCAACAGCGGCTACAGGAGCTCGAAGAGCGGAACACGACCCCGCAGCCCAAGCCGAACCCCCAACCGTCGGGAGTCCCGGGCCAAAATCCGGTCGTCAGGCAGTTGGAGGACCGGATCAAGAACCTCGAGCGGTCTTTCGTTCCACCCCACCACCAACAGTCACACTACACAAATTTTGAAGTCAACTAGTCACACCTTGGGGGGCAAGAAGCCAAACCCCTCTTCCCACAGGCACACACGCCTTTCAGACATCCTTTCACAGACCGCTTAGCGTCTGCCGAGATCCCCAAAGCTTTTCGCGGTGCCCTCCCCATCAAATCTTTCACCGGGACCACAGACCCCGGGAAAAACCTCGACGTGTTTTGCAACGAGATGTTGTTTATCGGAGCACCCGAGGCCGTCATATGCCGAACTTTCCCCCGGACACTGAAGGGAGAAGCTTTGGCCTGGTTCAAGACCCTTCCCCCTCGGTCCATAGACCGATGGGACGAGCTACACTCAGCATTCATCAAGAGGTTCACGGTCGTATCAGAGGTACCCCACAACCAGTTCACACTGGCAACCCTGAGGCAAGGAAAGGAGGAGTCCCTCCGAAACTTCCTGTCCCGTTTCTACAAGGAATGCGCTAGAATCCCGGATCTAGCGGAGAACGTGCAGCTCATATGCGCTGTAACCTCCCTTCTTCCCGGCTCACCATTCGCGGTTTCTCTCTCCGAGGAACCGGCGTTAGCGATGGAGGAGTTCAGGACCCGCTCCGCGAAGTTTATCGACCGAGAAATACATCTCGACCGTACAACCGGTAATCACCACTCCAACCGAAATGACAGAGACCACAGCTATAAGTCCGACCGTCCATCACCTTACCGCGACCAGCCAAAGAAGAAAGGAAGGTACAGCAGATACACCCCCCTGAACTCTGACCCGACACACCTCCTAAAAGAAGTAATGAGCACATACATCGGGAAGGCTTCCAAGCCGCCACCCTTGTCAGACAAGGCTCAGAGGGACAAAACAAAGTACTGCGCGTACCATGAAAGCTACGGACACACAACCAATGAATGCATCCAACTGAGGGACGCCATTGAACAGCTCATCCAAGATGGGCGGCTCGTAAAGTTCATCAAACGGGGAAGAAACCGAGGGGGATACAGGAAAAACGAGAATAGAAAACGCTCCCCGAGTCCGGGAAGGGATGAAGACGGCAACAAGAAACGACAGCAGTCATACCACGGCCGACAGGACGCCAAGCAAGATCACGGCCCAAAAACCACTAACCAGGAAAGTACCCCAGGGACCTCTACCCCCCGGTTGAAAATTAACATGATTTCAGGTGGTTTTGCAGGTGGTGGACTTTCGTATAATTCCCGAAAACACCACCTGAGGGACATATACTCCATAACATCCGAGGTCCCGCAACAAGGCCGTGAGCACCAAACCAAGGACGTGGTCATCTCCTTCTCAGAGGCCGACTTCGGCAATAAGAAGCGAGATCATGACGACCCAATGGTGATCCGAGCGATCATAGGCCATGCAGACGTCGGACGGGTCTTCATTGACCAGGGAAGTTCAGCTGATGTCATGTTCCTCAGCACTTTAAGGAAAATGGAACTCACTGAGGCCCACCTAACCCCCTATCAAGGGGAACTGGTCGGCTTCACTGGGGAAAAGATCTGTCCGAGAGGATACCTGGATACCCATCTCCGTCTGGGAGACGACAACGCGAGTCGAGGGGTGAGTGCCAAATTCATAGTGGTAGACTGCCCCAGCGTCTACAACATTATAATCGGACGACCGTCACTCAACGCTCTCGGTGCAATTATCTCTACCAAACACCTTGTACTGAAGTTCTACTCACCAACAGGACAGGTCATCACGGTCCATGGGGACCAAGAAGAAGCCCGCAAATGCTACAACCTCACTCTACAGTTGAAGAGCCAGGAAACACCATCCCAGAACAAAAACATGTCCCTAGAAAAAGGCAAAACCGTCATGATGATAGATCTCGACCCCCGAGCCGAAACGCCTTCCGGCAACACCACACCCTTACATGTCGAACCGGCCGGGAAGTGCAAGTCGATCACCGTAAGCGATTCTGATCCAACTCATCTCATCAAGATCGGAGCCGACCTCGGCGAACCGACCGAATCCAGGCTCAATTAAAATTGTTAAAAGATAACAAAGATTTATTCGCCTGGACCGCGGCGGACATGCCGGGGATCGACCCGCACTCTGCAGCCACCACTCACTAGTGCAAAAAGGGCCTTCTACGACGGTTGAAAATGGCCTATTACGACGGTTGTACAACCGTCGTAGAACCAGGCGTCGTTGAAAATTTGAATTTTGACGACGCGTGAGGACCGTCGTAGAAAAAGAGAAACCACGACGGTTAAGCTGGTAACCGTCGTGGAAAGTATGGCATTTCACGACGGTTGCAAGGAAAACCGTCATGGAAAGTAGAGAAACCACGACGGTTAAGATGGTAACCGTCGTGAAATGCCCTACTTTCCACGACGGTTTTCCTTTTAACCGTCGTGAAATGCCATACTTTCCACGACGGTTGTGACAATAACCGTCGTGGAAAACCCTCCACCCCATATGACATTTTTAGCTAGCTACGACATTTTCCGTAGTTAATCTGTAGCCATTGCAAAATGGGCTCTTAATAATGAAAAGCTATCACCTTTAACTTTCCTAAAGAATAAAATAAAATTTCAAAACTACAAAAAGACAGCTTAAATTTTCAATTACTTTAACCAAAAAAACAAAATTCATATTGACACAACCTAAATTTACCATACATAACTAAAAAAAATTGGGTGATTCTCCTTAAAAACTTCATTTTTAAGATCTTGAAATTACAGAATTGAAAAGCAATCAACACATAACTAATAACCTTATCGGAATCACATCATGACATATATATTCCTTTCATCTTTTGCTATATTATATATATTTTTTGTTTGTTCTTAACCACTCAATGATATTTAGTTTCATACAATAGATTTTATAACCATGTAGTAAACTTTTCCTTTAATAAAATCATGCCAATCATGTCATAATAAATTAATGTAAGAAATAACATCCTGAAGTTCAATATTAAATCAATATAAGTGACACAAATTTCAAAATTTTACTTAGCAAGTAATCTTATTGAAATAAATGTTTGCAAAATACCTTTTTAATACTTTCTCAAAACACTCTTTATCATTGAGTAATTTTCATTTGAACTCCATCTAAGAAATTAATTATCTTTAAGAATAGAAGATGTCACATATGTACAACGTAATAACTCATATTTTTTTAGCATATATCTGAGACCTTGATGAAAATAGAAAATACCTTATAAATGTCAAAAAGCAGAGAAGAGATCCTAATGTATAACATAATAGTAATAGTAATCCACTCATCATCAGTCCTAGATTATCCTATATCCTTCATAACCTTGTACACCTACTAATTGGGCTAATTAATATCCAATAAATATATATACATGGTAATTCTTAAATAATTTGATCACATAGCTATATGAACTTCTAGAAAAAAAATGTATCAAAGGTTATAGGTACATTCGATTCATTTAATATATCTAAATACACCAATTAACACAAAGTACACACAGAACTAACTCTTTCCCCTGGAAGTTATATAATTCATTTACGAGAGTACCAAATTATTTTATATAATTCTTAATGGAAGTTCTCACTACCCTATCCCTCTCCCCTGCCTTACCAAGCCAAAAACAGATATCATGCTAAAAACAGAATACATTGCTCTAGGAAATGCATGTTGTTTCATAGACAAAGAGTCCTGCTAGTTATGCGACTTTAGCTGTGCTATTTGTTTGACATACACAAGATTGACTGCTAAAGAGCTTCTAATCTGACGTTAAATACTTGAAACTAAGGTTGTTATATATATCAGTTTAGTTTTAAATTACCATCACATGGTGAAGAAAGTCAGTCTACTTTGACAAAGAATTATCTACAATGTAGTTTGACACGGAAAGGATACCTCAAAGATCTGCATCAGGAATGTCTTGATGGATTTGCTTTTGTCTATCACAGTCTCACTGCCTACTTCCATACGACCAATTTGTTTAGGATCAATCCCATACTTCTCAAGAAGTGAAGTAACTACTGTCAAACTGAAGATGCAAGAGTTAGTCTTCAAGAGATGAAACAAGGAAAGATGATCAGCACCATTACTGAAGATAAAATTTCAGCATCAAAGTCCGACTGAACATTAAACACATTGAAACTTGAAAGAAGCAAACAGAGTGAAATATATCAAGCTGGCTCTGGCAGGGTACATCCAGGGTCATATAAGTGATGGAGTGAAAAACTAAATCAAGAATAAAAGGCTCCAGAAGATTACAAATATTAATATGAAATTGGATTCTTAATTGTGTTCAGTATAATGCAGCAAACTCAATTCCTGCACATGGTTTTAAATAGTTTATGATGGAATCAAGATGTGTTCAGTTGTTCCATTTTTCCTGAAAACATTTTATAGGAGCTGAATCTTCAACATGAGTGGTATTTACCAGAACACCATTTTACATGTTTCTGTGACAGACTCCCACAAACCATCATGTAAAGCTTGTAAGTTGTGAAAGTTACTTCGGCATTCACAGAATTTTATGATCTAAGCAAATAAACCTAACTAAGAAGTAGGCAGAGGCAGGGAGTGGGGGAATGCTGTGGTTCCCTAACGCTGTAACTTTTTTGTATACTCCTTTATATATTTATTTGACGACCCTTGTAAAAGGGATTAAAACTCTAGATAACCCCTTTGGAGTTATTGGAAAATGCTCTAGGACTAGTGGCTTCAACCAGGACTCATAAGAATACATTGCTCTAGGAAATGCATGTTGTTTCATACTAAATCTAACCCGATAGAAAATAAATGGGAAGAAAGCAAAAACTTCCCAGATTTTGTATGATAGTGAACAAAGTTGAGGCTGAGTCATTCTCCTTAGCACTAGCAGCAGCTGCAGCTGCCTCTTCCTGACGCTTCTTTTTCCAATAGTCATCAAGTGGGGGTCCAAATATTGCCTTCCCAGAAACAACACCAATACTGCATATAATAGACCAAGCTAATTAAAAATCTTCAATTAAACCATGAGAGAACCCACATAAATAGATTTTTAATGGTAATATCAATCAATTGCATAATATGGTAAGTAAATTGGGGGCACATCGAAATTGGATATAGATAATGAAAAAGAAGAGGTAAACTCACATCCAAAGATTCAGCAATGAACAGAGTCAAACCTCTGAAAGTGTGAGCTTTAGATCTCTGATTATACTCTCTTGCGTTGGAGAAGAATACCCGCACTGCGCAAAAGAAAAAAAGACAGACACATGCAGAACAAAAAGGAAAGGAGAAATATTAATTTAGAGATGAGTGTAGAAGCAATAATAATAAGAATGGAGTGAAGAGTAATTAAGAATTAAGCACCGTGAAACCGAATTGAATAGGACCCAAGGCAACGATGAGGACGCAAAAGAGGACAGAGATAGAAGCATCGCGCATGACCTTTTGAGATGAGGAGGCCATGATGCTTGATTGCCTCGAACCCATATTGTACCAGCTTCCAGTGTTGAGGAACGGCTTCCTAAGCTCCCTTCCATCCTCGCTATCGCTCATTGCATGCTCCAATTAAGTTCAATTCAACCAAAGAAGAAAGAAAGCTGGCTTATGTTATAGTCTATGAAAACTCCGTCTCTAGCTATTCAACGACAAAAACAAAAATAGAGAGATTAAAAAAAAAGAAGAAGAAAGGGGAATGTGGCTTTACCTTGTGGGTCGAATGCAACGGTGGCCGTCGGAGTGTGTGGAGGCCGCCGGAGTGTGGCTCTTTGCGAGAGAGGGGACGACAGTGAGAGGGAAAGGGAGAGATGGAGAGAGGGCGGCCAGTGAGGGAGGGGGAATGGTGAGAGAGAAGGAGAGGGTGGGCGGCGCTAATGAAAGGAGAAGGAGAAGGAGAAGTAGGGCACTTAACCTACATCTACCACGACGGCTATGCAATGGGCCCGTCGTGGTATTTGAGTTTTTCTCCTGCACCCCAACATTTTTCTAATAACACCCCTTTAAGTTTTTGAAGCACACATACTACGACGGTTAAGAGGTCAACCGTCGTGGTTTCCCAATTTTAATGACACCCTCCGTTTTTCTAATGACACCCCATTAGTTTTTGGACGCAAACATACCACGACGGGTATTAAGCTAACCGTCGTGGCTGCACAATTTTACTCCTGCACCTCCCTTTTATTGCTATTGACACCCCTTCATTTTTTGAATACTTTATTCCTCCTGCCACTATCCACGACGGTTGTTTTACAACCGTCGTAGAAACTCCCTTTCCTGGACTTTTCACGACGGTTCAAAGACAACCGTCGTTGTATCATACCCACATAATTGCAAAAATGCCGAAGGTGTCGTTACTGAAGAACGCAGGGGCGACATACCAGCGATTGATGACGAAGGTGTTCAGTGACATCATCGGGGAAAAGGTAGAGGTATACATAGACGACATCATCGCCAAGACCCCGACCGGTCGGGATCATGTCGACGATCTCGCCCTTGTGTTCGACCGACTGAGAAAGCACCAGATGCGCCTCAACCCCAACAAGTGCACCTTCGGAGTCCCCTCCGGGCAGTTCTTAGGCTTCATGCTGACTAGCAGGGGAATCGAGGCAAACCCCGCAAAATGCTCAACCGTCATTGACATGAAAAGTCCAAGCTCCCTGAAAGAAGTGCAGAAGTTGAACGGACGGATCACCGCCTTGAATCGTTTCATTCCCCGGTCGGCGGCCCGATCCCTCCCCCTTTTCAAAGCTCTTAGAAAAGGTTCCAATTTCCAGTGGACACCAGAGTGCGAACAAGCGTTCCAAGACCTGAAGTCGGCCCTGACTTCCCCCCGATCCTGGCAAAGCCGACCCAGGGCGAACCCCTCATACTGTACATTTGCGTCAATGACCATGCGGTAAGCTCCGTCCTGATTCGGGAGGAAGGGAAGGACCAACTCCCGGTATATTTCCTCAGTAAAGCTCTACAAGGTCCCGAGTTACGCTACCAGAAGATAGAGAAGGCGGCCTTATCAATCGTCATATCGGCCCGTCGACTGCGTCATTACTTCCAATCCCACTGCATCACCGTCCGGACCGATTTACCTATTCGAACAATACTGCACAAGCCGGACCTCTCTGGCCGCCTAACCGGATGGGCCATCGAACTTTCAGAGTTTGACATCTCATTCGAACCCCGGACCGCCCTCAAGGCGCAGGTTATGGCCGACTTCATTGCAGAGCTCAGCCCCCCTGTATCCTCAGCAACCAACCCCTCAGCCTGGACCATTTACGTCGACGGATCCTCGAACAAAAAGGGTGGAGGCGCCGGGATCGTACTCGAAGACAAGGACGACGTATGCCTGGAACAATCCCTCCGCTTTGACTTCAAAACCTCCAATAATCAAGCCGAGTATGAAGCGTGCCTTGCTGGCCTGGCTCTTGCCCGAGAGCTAGGGGCACAAAACGTCACCCTTTGCAGCGACTCCCAGCTAGTGGTGTCCCAGGTAAATGGCGAGTACCAAGCCCGAGAACCACTCCTGCAGAAATACTTGGACAAGGTACAGAACCTGTTGCAAGATTTCCAGAAGTCACTTTCCTGCATGTCCCCAGAGAGAACAATGCCAGAGCCGACATCTTATCGCGGCTCGCCAGCACTAAGAAATCCGGGAGCAACAAAACACTCCTTCAGGAAACTCTTTCATCACCTAGCGTATCCTTGGACCCGGTTACCCCAGTCCTCGAGATCACAATAACGAACGAATGGAGGACCCCATTCAAGCTGTACATAGAAAAAGGAGAGTTGCCGGCCGACAACAAGGAAGCCAAAAGAATCAAACGCTTAGCACCCAAGTTCACCATTATTAATGAAGAACTGTACAAAAGAGGCTGCTCCTGCCCCTTGCTGAAGTGCATCGCCCCACCACAAACGAGGTATGCCATGGCCGAGTTACACGAGGGAAGCTGCGATAGCCACGTGGGAGGACGGTCCCTGGCTCGTAAAGCCCTCAGTGCCGGCTTCTTGTGGCCTTCCATGGGGTGGCAATGCGAAAACCACGTGAAGAGATGCGATTCTTGCCAGCGTCACTCCGACATGCAGAAGCTCCCAGCCGAGACCCTGACAACCATAACCTCACCTTGGCCTTTCTTCCAATGGGGCATCGACCTTCTCGGCCCATTCCCCACGGCCCCAGGGCAACTCAAGTTTCTAGTTGTAGCAGTTGACTACTTCACCAAGTGGATAGAAGCCGAACCTCTGGCTTCAATTACCTCGGCCCAGATACAAAGGTTCTTCTTCAAGAACATCGTCAGCCGGTTCGGGATACCAAATTCAGTCATCACCGATAACGGTACTCAGTTCACCGACCGGGGCTTCAGGGAACTATTGAGCGGTTTGAAAATAAAACAACATTTCTCATCAGTCGAACACCCGCAAACAAACGGTCAAGCCGAAGCTGCAAAGCGGGTCATCCTCCGAGCACTGAAAAGACGGCTAGAAGACGCCAAAGGGAAGTGGGCCGAGCAACTAGACCATGTACTGTGGGCATACCGGACCACCCCACACTCCTCGACTGGTGAAACACCCTTCCGTCTGACGTACGACACTGAAGCAATGATACCAGTCGAGGTAGGGGAGCCCTCTTGGAGATATTCAAACTTCCAACCAGAAGAGAGTGTCAAAGCTATCAGAGAAGAACTCGACCTTCTGGACGAGACAAGAGAGATCGCCCACGTACGAGACTCTGTCTTGAAAGAACGTGTCGCTCTCCGTCACGCCACAAGGGCATTGGTTAAGAGATTCCAAGCCTCAGACCTTGTCCTCAGGCGAGCCGATATCGGGAACAGGAACTCGTCCCGGGGAAAACTGGCAGAAAACTGGGAAGGACCGTACCGCGTCGTGGAAGCCACAGGAACCGGTGCTTACAAATTAGAAACTTTGAAAGGGGAACCCGTTCCAAGATATTGGAACGCGACCAACTTAAGAATGTATTATAGCTGAAATATGATATGCCACAATATGTTTGACACATGTATAACCTTTTTCAATCAAGATATACAACAACCATTTCAACCACATCGAACAGCGTCCCAGTCGAATCCGCAACCGGGACGACGCCAAGTCAATGGGGGAAGACCCCTTGACACTTGCAATTATCTCAATTCGTTTCAATGCGATGCGAAGAGCGTCGCAGTCGAACCCGAAGCCGGTTCGATGCCAAGTCAACGGGGGAAGACCCCTTGACACTTGCAATTATCTCAATTCGTTTCAATGCGACGCGAAGAGCGTCCCAGTCGAACCCGCAGCCGATTCGATGCCAAGTCAACGGGGGAAGACCCCCTGACACTTGCAATTATCTCAATTCGTTTCAATGCGACGCGAAGAGCGTCCCAGTCGAACCCGCAGCCGGGACGACGCCAAGTCAATGGGGGAAGACCCCTTGACACTTGAGATTACCTCAACTCGTTTCAATGCGACGCGAAGAGCGTCCCAGTCGAACACTCAGCCGTGACGACGCCAAGTCAATGGGGGAAGACCCCTTGACACTTAAATCATTCTCGAGGCCGTTTTAATAAAGGGACGACCCCTTGTTAACTCGGAGGAATGAATCACGTCGAACCATGATCCAGGAAGTGAAAAACGCTTTACACAGGGCACAATGATAAATGTCAAAGAAAGAAAGAGAAGATTTCAAGAGAAGATTCAATTCAATTCAATTCAAATATATTTATAACAAAGAGTCGGATTACAAAACAAGGCCTTGGACTACCAAGCCAACTTACAGAAGAAAATAAAAAACTTAGCAACAGAAGGAAAAGGAAAGAAAAGCAATAAATCATCCCTCCTCATCCCGGTACTTCCCCTCCTCATCCCAGTCCGCCAGTTCCACCCCGGAGTCCACATCCACCAGTTTACGGGCCGAGGTGTCTACCTTGCAAACTTGTCCTCTGAAGACCTCAAATTCATGGGACACCCCGTCCCGTACTAAGCTGGGATTCCGGATAGAAAGTTGAACCATGGCGTTCTCGAACGAATCTTTGACCAAACTATTGCCGATCGCAACGAGCTTCGCTTTCTCCTCATCCCACTTGGCCTGATGTCGGACAAGATTCTTCTTGACCAAAGCAGCAACGGCCTGCTTACTCATCCCGGACCCCGAGGCGCCCACCTTCTCCAACGATTCCTTCTCGGCCCGAAGGTCGAGGACCTCCTTCTTGGCCGACTCCACCTCAGCCGTCCTCAGGGCCAAATTTTCCCGGGCTTTCTTCAATTCATTCCTCGCCGTAGTCAGACTCTTCTCGGCCTTCTCCTTTGCCGTCTTAAGCTGCTCATTGGAGGTCTTGTAGGACTTCAGCTCTTTCCCCACAAGTTCGACCGAGGCTTTCAGGCCGCTCACCTCCCCCTCGAGGGCCTCATTGTTACTTCGTACATCCTGGAAATGAGGAACCACGGTCCCCCGGATGTACTTCAAGAAGGCGGCATGCTGAAGTGACTGCTGCTAAACAATCTGCAAGTGACGAGTAAAGCTCACGCTATTGTGAACCTTAGCCACTTCCTCATTAGCGAGGAGACCCATCAAGGCAGGATGGTCGACATCGAAGTCGTCGTCATATAGAACCGGCTCCCCATCCTCCTCCTCTCTTTCGCCCTCTATTTCTCGGTCCGGCTCATCATCATCAGTTGCCACCCGGGCACTTCCACCCCTTCTCTTCTTCTTCTTGGGAGACTTGCTCTTGTGTTTATGCCTACACTTTGGTTTCGAGCGACGAACCAGTTCAACATCCTGCTCCTCCTCTTCCTCCCCCTGACCATCATCCCGAGGCGTGGGCACCCGACCCTCGTCATTCGGTGCCGGATCTTCATCCGACAGATTCATGTCCACCTCAGGCTCCCGGTTGGCACCACCTCCCTGCACCTGAGCCGCACGCAACTCCCTCATAGCAGCACTAGCCATCGTCGCTGCAAAAAGGAAAAATGGATTAAGTCCAAGAGATAATAAAATCAAAAGCCAAGTACAACATAAATCCCGTCCCTCAAGATACCTATATGGGATCCGACGTTCCGTCTCGGCCCCTCAATAATCGTCTTGCTTTTGAAAGGCCCCATCTCAGCGACACTTTCATCCAGCAACTTTTTAGCTCGCTTCTCGGCTCGAGTCAACCTCTACTCAGAAACTTCATACGAACTCGGCTCAAAATCATAATGTGCCGAACTCCAGTATATGGGAATCCTGGGATTCACCTCATTAGGATCATGCCGGTTCCTCCAGAACGGAACCTGGCCCTCCGCCGACTGTATCCGAAAGAACTCTTGCTTGAATGAAATCTTCCCTCTCTTCGCAGACTTAGCAAAAGAGGTGATTAGCTTCCGGCCATCATGACCCCGGAGACTCACCCACGTCTTCAGGGTCTCACCCTTGTTTCCCCTAGCATATTTGCGCAAAACTTGGAAGTAGTGGAAGAATAGATGGACGGTCGGCTCCAATCCAAACTCCTTCAAGATAAGCTCAAAGCAGATGATGAAGGCCCATGCGTTCGGGTGGAGTTGAGAGGGGGCAGTGTGCAAGTACGTCAAAACTCCCTCTTGGAAATCGGTCAAGGGGATTTGCAACTTCAACTTAGAATGGTAGTAATCATAAGAGTACATAAATTGCATGTTGGTCTCGGAAAGCTCACAGACTCTAGCCCCGTTGGGCGGAAGGACGGCATCGTAATCCCCAGCATGCTCCGGCGTACAAAACTCCATATTTACAAGCCTCTCCTGGACCGGGACGGGAGCATCCGACCGGTATATGCTAGTCGTCCCTAAAACCTCGGGTGCCACCCAGGAGTATCTGTCTGCCTAAGCTGGCACCAGCGTTACTCCGCCTGTTCACCTGCCATCAGGTCACCTGCAGAGACCGTATAGCAACTCCCTGAGTCAGATTGGCTACCCGAGGTACTCAGTTCCGACCAGCTAAGATCGGAACCGAAGTCTAACAAGCCACCCCGGTCGCTTTGCCTATAAAGCTCCCCGACCCGATTGGCGACATTAGTTGCCGAGGTCCCGCCCGGCCTCCCATCCGGTATCCCAGGCAAGACCATCAGAGACTCGTCACTACTCATCTCCCCTTACCCAAAACAAAGGAAACAGGAGAGAAAGGACCGTACCTTGCAAGAAATCGTGATCCGAGACGAGCGACACCACACACGTTCTAAGACAAAGATATCCCAGCTCTTTAGCTCTCGAAATACTTGGTGGAAAGTGACAGCGAACTATGGGGGACCATCCCCCTATTTATAGGAAAACTCCCAAGAGGCCCAGAAGCCCAATAACGGTAAAGTGGCAGAGTTAAGAAGAAACGACGCGAATACGAAAGGTCACAACGATCAACATACGAAGAGTCGCAACGTTCGGAATACGAAACGTCACAACCACTGGGACGCCAAGAGTCACAACTACCAAAGGGTATAAAAGTCCCCACAGGTATGTCAGGAAAGCCAAAAGGTTATTCCCCCTGACAGCAGACACACGCTCAAGGGCTGCGACCCGACGACCGACCGGTAAGCATTAAGCAATTACTAGTTTAGCCCAGCACCTACCACTACTGGACACGCTGGGGGGCTACTGTTCTGGGCCCAATAAGCAAACCAGCAACATGGGCCCAATAGGCAAACCAGCAACATGGGCCCAATAGCCGCAAGGACCCATGACCCACATAGAGGACCAGACCCGACCCGACATCAGCATGGCAGGATGGGAACCGGGTCGCCCCACGGGTGGCCCCTCCATCTCCTTTGCACCGTACAGACGGTCCACCACAAGGCTTCTCCAAGCCCACACGCCACCTCCTTCTTATAAAAGTTACAGTAAGTTACGGCACAGGTAAGATCATTAACTCCCGTAATTACTCCCCACCTGTCTAGACCTAAAACTGACTTGAGCGTCAGAGTGTCTTCTGCAGGTGCACCACCTCTCGTCCCGTCCCTGCAGCAGGATCCGGGAGCCAGCTCAACCAGCAACCGGGACGACACCCAATTCGGTTCACCCGCGAACAGAGGGAAATCTAGGTTACGTGTCACATGCATGTATACAATTAAATTGGCATCTTTTAGGTGGCTAACAATTATTATATATAGTTAAAAAAAATTAAACCTATTGCAATGTCTGTGTTAGTATCAGGATCCCTCCTATTCAGGCGGGTCACACACTCATACGTACTCTCTCTTTCAATCATATCCGTACATGTATAATGCCATTTGAATCACACAAGAGTTGTCTTTCTTTCTGTTTCTAAAATCTTTACGTGTTTGTTTGGTTCACGATCTAAAAATTTCATATATTTAATTTTAAATCATTTTTATTCAATAAACATATAAACGTGTGCTGTTTCATAAAACATATCGGTCATTCATTTTAAACTATAGATATATATACGTCTATCCGTGTGCTTCATTGAAGCTCGAAATGTAATTTTAATTTGTTCACTCATAGATGAATTGAATCCAGCATATATACATTCAGCCAGTCTGAATGTTTAATCAAACATAACATATAATATCCATCTATATTTGCAAATAATTAACTCTTCTTCTTCTTCTTCTTCTTTTTTTATTTTTATTTTTATTATTATTATTATTATTATTATTATTATTATTATTATTATTATTATTATTATAGACAGAGATGGATACAGCCCCCTCCCCTACTCACTCTTTTAATATTTAATATATTTGTCCAAAAAAATATATTATATAAATATACACATTCATACTATTAAATATAAAATATAATAAAAAATAATAATTAAGATAAAAAATGTGTTTCACTTAATTTTTATGATTTAATTTTTATTTAATATTTACTATCAAAAATATTTTAGCCCCTTTAAGTGTTTTTTATCAAAAAAAAAAAATATTTGATGAATTTTATAACATAAATGTGTATAACTTAGATAAAATATATGATACATTTAATTTTTATTTAACATTTTGGAAAATGTTAACGGATGTCTTTAGGATATTGATTAAGCATTCATATACAAACAATTTTTATTGAGATGTGAAACATTTAATGTTATAATACAATCAATATCGATCGTAATTTATAATAAACAATAGATTTTATTGGAAAGGGAAAATTACACTCACCTCCCCTGAGTTTGTCTAAATGACAAAGACCTCCCCTCTAGTTTTTGAAATACAGAAACCTCCCTTCTCACCGACATCACGAGGAATATCTAGGGATATTAACGAAGCGAAATGGATTATACACTACTTGTATTCATATCTACTAAAATAAACAACTACCTATGCGAGTAACAGGTATTGATGAGTATCCATTAATATTTAAGAATTCAAAATTTGTAAAAAAAAATAAAGAGAAAATAACATATATATAATATATTATAATATCATATTATATCAATTTTATATAATATAAATTAACATTATATAATATTATTACAAGTTAATGTATTGAAAATATTGTTATAAAATAATAAAAAAAATGTAATATTTTAATATATTTAATAGAAAATATATTTTAAAGAGTATGCAGGTACCCGGGGTGAGTAGTATAATATCTATCTTCACTCATTTAATAAATATGAGAGTACTCGTTGCTGGTATATCTACGAATATCTAGGGATGACAATGGGTAGGGTTTGGGTAGGGTACTATAGTACCCGTCCCCATACCCGCGTTTTAAAAAATACCCGGACCCGGACTCATTCCCGCGTGGGTAGTGATTTTAATACCCGTACCCTTACCCGTTGGGTACTCAAGTACTGGTACCCATACCCATTACCCGCATTTTTGTTAACTATAAAAATAATAAATTGATTACAAAATGAAAATTAATTAAAAAATAAATGAAAAAAATCTATAGATCATCCAAGTTTAACCTATAAAACAACTATGGTATATGAAAGTGGATGAGAGATAAAAACAATGGAAGGGGAAATGGAAATTAGTTCATGTTTTGCTATTTTATTGTTTAGGACAAAATTATAACATTTAAATTAATTAAATTAGTAATACATATTAAAGTTATTTTTTGGCACTATAATATATGTTAACATTAATTTTTTTTGGAAAAAATAGTAATTAATAATATAAACATATATATATATATTAAATTAATCATATGTATATAAATTACATTAATTATATATATCATATAAGTGCGGGTATGGGTAGGGTAGGGTACCATAGTACCCGTACCCGCACCATACCCATTAAAAAGTGCGGGTAATTACCCATACCCGGACCCAGACCCATTTGGTGGATAATTACCCTACCCATTGTGGGTAATTTTTACGGTACCCACTTGGCCTGGGTCCAATTGCCATCCCTACAAATATCCACAAGTACGGGTTTTTTTATCATTCCGCTTTAGGTAATGGAGATGAGTGCATTTCAAAAACGAAATGGGAGGTCTTTGTCATTTACACAAACCTCAGGGGAGGTGAGTGCAAATTTTCCCTATTGAAAAATGTAACATTTTATATTATCAATGCATTAACGCACTTATTAGTAGAACCCTTAGTAATTTTATATTCTGGTCCCTTTAAGTGAATCCTGATCCGTCATGGATATAGATACTATTTAAAAAATGAGTTGTTGGCACTGCTCCAACTATATTAACCTAAAAGAGTAATTATATTTGTACAGCAAACTTTTGTACAATATTATACAACACCACGTGTCAAGAACTGCAGGCACTATACAACAAACCTTTTTGAGCTTTCTTGCTGAAATTTTAAGAAAAAAAGAAAGGAAATTGGTCACATCTGAAAACTGCAGGCACATCAAACGTACACGCGTCAATAAGTACGTAGTGAGAAGAGATGGGAAGAGCTTGGCACAGAAAGCTGCTGCATTTGATGAATACAGAGTAATTTTAAAAAAATAAATAAATTGAGCAAAAACTTTTAGCGCAACATACAACACATCAAACATACAGCGTCCAATTTTGAAACAAGTGCAGTAGAGTTTATAACCTAAAAATATGCAGTTTGTAACAAACTCAATTTAGGTTTATAACTTATTAACAATCGGTTTATAACTCGGTTAAAGATACATAATTTTTCACATTTTTAAATCAACTGAGATAATCATCATAAATTGTTCATGTTCAGTCTATAAACAAGTAAAAAAGTGATTCATAAATTCCTCATGACCAGTTTCGAAACAAGTGCAGCAAAGTTTATAACCTATAAGCATGTCGTTTGTAATACATTCACAAAAGGTTTATAACTTATTGACAGTCAGTTTATAAGTCGGTTTATGGAGGGAGATGCACAGAAACGCGGATAGTCTCCTTAGAGTGTTTCTCTCACTCCTCTTTTTTTAAATTTCAATTTTTACTTTTTTAAAAAAATACAAATCCGTTGCGGTTAAAGTTTTTGCTCCATTTCTTTTTTAAAAAAAAATTAGTCTTTATCCTTGCAGGAGCTGCAACTTTTCTGACTTTCTGTGCCAACTTTCTTTCATTTTGCAACTTTTCTGTGCCAACTTCTTCTCATCTCTTTCACTTATTCTTGACATATGTGGTGTTGTATAATAATGTTTTACAAATGTTTGTTGTATAAATATAATTACTCAACCTAAAATTTGATGTTGAGGTGTTAATTAGAGAATCTCCATTCATTTGTCTTTTTTAACTATCATGTTAAATCTTGCTGTGCACAACTTAATTGCGGAGCTAATAGAAGACAATTACTTGCTTCAGTGATTCCTTGAATGTCTGTCACAAAGACTCATTAATCTGCCAGCTAGCTAAAACAGTCGCATCATTCGTCCCAATTTCTGCCCTTCTAGATGCTGCGTTCACGGGCTAAAGTACTTACCTTGAAATTGTTTGTTTGCCATTAATTAATATCATATTAAATTTAGAAGGAATTGTATTATTATATATAAATACAAATTTATTAAAATCATTGAAATATTATGTGTTTAATATCTATTAAAAAATTATAATACAGCACAACATAAATTTAAAGATAAATTAATTTATGCAGTGTTATAATCTCTCTGATCGATCTTTTTAAAAATTACCTTTAAAATGATCACAAAAACTAGTAACATTTGTCAAGTAACAGAGAGAGTATATTTTTAGAATGAAGTGAGAAATTCACAGTGATGTCAAAACCCATGAGCATGAGTAGTTGATATTCTCGGCCACGTAATAAAACCACCATTGCCAATTCGCAACCAAAAACAACAATCCCTTCTCTTAATTAGTTTCCATGGAACATCAGCGTCAATCCGTTCCCACCTCTAGTCGCCATGATGCCGAGCCCAGGAATGGGACATCTCATCCCAATGATCGAGTTCGCCAACAGACTTACCCGCTACCATCATCATCCCCACCGACGGCCCTCCCTCACACTCTCAAACCACCCTCCTCCGCTCCCTTCCACGTGGCATTTCCCACATCTTCCTCCCCTCAGTAACCCTCCCTGACCTCCCACCCAACAACGAAATCGATCCACTCATCTCACTCACCATCCTCCACTCCCTCCCTTCTCTCCGCCACGCCCTCCATTCCCTCACCGCCACCAACCGCATCACCGCCTTCGTCGTCGACCTATTCGGCACCGACGCCTTCGACATCGCCGCTGAACTCCATGTCCCTCCATATGTCTTCTACACGTCCTCCGCAATGGCTTTGTCCTTCTCCTTCAATCTCCAAGCTCGCATGGACCAAGAGCTTCAACGCGACTACAGCCAGATCCCCGGTTCCGTTACGGTTCAAGTCACTAAGCCGACTCTGGACCGGAACAGTGAAACCTACAAATGGCTTCTGTTCGGACGTGAACCGAACTGGGGTGTCGTCCCAGTTGCTGGTTGAGCTGGCTCCCGGATCCTGGTACGGGGACGGGACGAGAGGTGGTGCACCTGCAAAAGACACTCCGACGCTCAAGTCAGTTTTAGGTCTAGACAGGTGGGGAGTAATTACGGGAGTTAAATGATCTTACCGGTGCCGTTACTTACTGTAACTTTTATAGGAGGGAGGTGGCGTGTGGGCTTGGAGAAGCCTTGTGGCAGACCGTCCGTACGGTGCAAAGGAGATGGAAGGGCCACTCGTGGGGCGACCCGGTTCCCATCCTGCCATGCTGATGTCGGGTCGGGTCTGGTCCTCCAAGTGGATCTTGGGTCTTTGCGGCTATTGGGCCCATGTTACTGGGTTGCTTGCTAGGCCCAGAACAGTAGCCCCCCAGCGTGTCCAGTAGTGGTAGGTGCTGGGCTAAGCTAGTAGCTGCTTAATGCTCGTCGGTCGGTTGTAGGGTTGCGGCTCTTAAGCGGATGTCTCCGTTGTCAGGGGGAATAACCTTTGGGTTTTCCTGTCATACCTGTGGGGGTTTTTATACCCTTTGGTAGTTGCGACTCTTGGAGTCCCAGTGGTTGTGACGTTTCGTATTCCGAACGTTGCGACCCTTTGTATGCTGATCGTTGTGACCTTTCGTATTCGCGCCGTTTCTTCTTAACTCTGCTACTTTACCGTTATTGGGCTTCTGGGCCTCTTGGGAGTTTTCCTATAAATAGGGGGATGGTCCCCCCTTGTTCACTGTCATTTTCCATCAAGTTTTTCGAGAGCTAAAGAGTTGGGATATCTGTTTTAGAACGTGCGTGGTGTCGCTCGTCTCGGATCGCGATTTCTTGCAAGGTACGGTCCTTTCTCTCCTGTTTCCTTTGTTTTGGGTGAGGGGGAATGAGTAGTGACGAATCTCTGATGGTCCTGCCTGGGATACCGGATGGGTGGCCGGGCGGGACCTCGGCAACTAATGTCGCCAACCGGGCCGGGGAGCTTTATGGGCAAAGCGACCGGGGCGGTTTGTCAGACTTCGGTTCCGATCTTAGCTGGTCGGAACTAAGTACCTCGGGTAGCCAATCTGACTCAGGGAGTTGCTATACGGTCTCTGCAGGTGACCTGATGGCAGGTGAAGAGGCGGAGCAACCGCTGGTGCCAACATGGGCAGACAGGTACTCCTGGGTGGCACCCGAGGTTTTGGGGACGGCTAGCATATACCGGTCGGATGCTCCCGTCCCGGTCCAGGAGAGGCTTGTAAATATGGAGTTTTGTACGCCGGAGCATGCTGGGGATTACGATGTTGTCCTTCCACCCAACGGGGCTAGAGTCTGTGAGCTGTCAGAGACCAACAACCAATTTATGTACTCTTAGGATTACTACCATTCGAAGTTGAAGTTGCAAATTCCCTTGACCGATTTTCAAGAGGGAGTTTTGACGTACTTGCACACTGCCCCCTCTCAACTTCACCCGAACGCGTGGGCCTTCATTATCTGCTTTGAGCTCATCCTGAAGGAGTTTGGATTGGAGCCGACCGTCCATCTATTTTTCCACTACTTCCAAGTCTTGCACAAATATGCTAGAGGGAACAAGGGAGAGACCCTGAAGACGTGGGTGAGTCTCCGGGGTCATGATGGCCGGAAGCTAATTACTTCCTTTGCTGAGTCTGCGAAGAGGGGGAAGATTTCATTCAAGCAAGAGTTCTTTCGGATACAGCCGGCGGAGGGCCGGGTTCCGTTCTGGAGGAACCGACATGATCCTAGTGAGGTGAATCCCAGGATCCCCATATACTGGAGTTCAACGCATTATGATTTTGAGCCCAGTTCTTATTAGGTTTCTGAGGGGAGGTTGACTCGAGCCGAGAGGCGAGCTAAAAAGTTGCTGGATGATAGTGTCACCGAGATGGGGCCGTTCAAAAGCAAGACGATTATTGAGGGGCCGAGACGGAATGTCGGATCCCGTATAGGTATCTTGAAGGGCGGGGTTTATATTGTATTTGGCAGTTGACTTTATTATCTCTTAGAATTAACCCGTTCTTCTTATTTTTCTTTTTGCAGCGACGATGGCCAGTGCTGCTATGAAGGCGTTGCGTGCGGCTCAGGTGCAGGGGGCGCTGTCAACCGTGAGCCCGAGGTAGATATGAATCTGTCGGACGAGGAGTCGGCACCGAATGACGAGGCCCGGGTGCCCACGCCTCGTGGTGATGGTCAGGGAGAGGAAGAAGAGAAGCCGGACGTTGAACTGGTTCGTCGCTCGAAACCAAAGCGTAGGCATAAGCACAAGAGTAAGTCTCCCAGGAAGAAGAAGAGAAGGGGAGGAAGTGCCCGGGTGGTAACTGATGAGGAAGAGCCGGTCCGAGAAACGGAGGGCGAAAGGGAGGAGGAGGATGGGGAGCCGGTTCTATATGATGACGACTTCGATGTCGACCATCCTGCCTTGATGGGTCTGCTTGCTAATGAGGAGGTGGCTAAGGTTCACGATAGCGTGAGTTTTACTCGTCACCTGCAGGTTGTTGAGCAGCAGTCTCTTCAGCACGCTGCCTTTTTGAAGTACATCCGGGGGACCGTGGTTCCTCATTTCCAGGATGTACGAAGTAATAATGAGGCTCTTGAGGGGGAGGTGAACGGCTTGAAAGCCTAGGTCGAACTTGTGGGGAAAGAGCTGAAGTCCTACAAGACCTCCAATGAGCAGCTTAATACGGCAAAGGAGAGTGCCGAGAAGAGTCTGACTACGGCGAGGAATGAACTAAAGAGGGCCCGGGAAGATTTGGCCCTGAGGACGGCTGAGGTGGAGGCAGCCAAGAAGGAAATCCTCGACCTTCGGGCCGAGAAGGAGTCATTGGAGAAGGCGGGCGCTTCGGGGTCCGGGATGAGTAAACAGGCCGTTGCTGCTTTGGTCAAGAAGAATCTTGTCCGACATCAGGCCAAGTGGGATGAGGAGAAAGCGAAGCTTGTTGCGATTGGAAATAGCTTGGTCAAAGATTCGTTTGAGAATGTCATGGCTCAGCTTTCTATCCGGAATCCCGGCTTGGTGCGAGACGGGGTGTCTCATGACTTTGAGGTCTTCAGAGGACACGTTTGTAAGGTAGACACCTCGGCTCGTAAGCTGGTGGATGTGGACTCCGAGGTGGAACTGGCGGATTGGGACGAGGAGGGGAAGTACCGGGACGAGGAGGAATGATTTATTGTTCTTCTTTCCTTTTCATTTTGTTGCTAAGTTTAAAACTTTTGTAAGTTGGCTTGGTAGTCCAAGGCCTCGTTTTGTAATTTGACTTTTGTTGTAGACATGTTTGAAATGAATAAAATTGACTCTTCTCTGTCATTTATCCTTTTTACTTTCCGGATTCATTCGTCCGAGTTGATAAGTGGTCGTCTTTTTATTATAGTGGTCTCGAGAACGATTTCGCGTCGCATCGGGGCGAATTGAAATATTTGCAAGTGTCAAGGGGTCTTCCCCCTTTGACTAGGCGTCGAACCGGCCGCAGGTTCGACTGGGTGCTCTTCGCGTCGCATAGAAGCGAATTGAAATATTTGCAAGTGTCAAGGGGTCTTCCCCCTTTGACTCTGCGTCGAACCGGCCGCAGGTTCGACTGGGGCGCTCTTCGCGTCGCATCGAAACGAATTGAAATATTTGCGAGTGTCAAGGGGTCTTCCCCCTTTGACTCTGCGTCGAATCGGCCGCAGGTTCGACTGGGGCGCTCTTCGCGTCGCATCGGGGTGAATTGAAATATTTGCGAGTGTCAAGGGGTCTTCCCCCTTTGACTCTGCGTTGAACCGGCCGCAGGTTCGACTGGGGCGCTCTTCGCGTCGCATCAAAACGAATTGAAATATTTGCGAGTGTCAAGGGGTCTTCTCCCTTTGACTCTGCGTCGAATCGGCCGCAGGTTCGACTGGGGCGCTCTTCGCGTCGCATCGAAGCGAATTGAAATATTTGCAAGTGTCAAGGGGTCTTCCCCCTTTGACTCGGCGTTGGACCGGCCGCAGGTTCGACGGGGGTGCTCTTCGCGTCGCATCGAAGCGAATTGAAATATTTGCAAGTGTCAAGGGGTCTTCCCCCTTTGACTCTGCGTTGAATCGGCTGCAGGTTCTCTTCGCGTCGCATCGAAGCGAATTGAAATATAAGCAAGTGTCAAGGGGTCTTCCCCTTTTGACTCTGCGTTGAACCGGCCGCAGGTTCGACTGGGGCACTCTTCGACGAGGTAGGACTGGTTGTTGTATGTTTTGATTAAAAAGGTTACATATTTGTCAAACATAATGCGGCACATCGTATTTCAGCTGTAATACATTCTTAAGTTGGCCGCGTTCCAATATCTTGGAATGGGCTCCCCTTTTAAAGTTTCTAATTTGTAAGCGCCGGTTCCTGTGGCTTCCACGACGCGGTACGGTCCTTCCCAGTTTTCTGCCAGCTTTCCTTGGGACGAGTTCCTATTTCCGATATCGGCTCGCCTGAGGACGAGGTCCGAGGCTTGAAATCTCTTAACCAAAGCCCTCGTGGCGTGACGAAGAGCGACACGTTCTTTCAAGACGGAGTCTCATACGTGGGCGATCTCTTGTAAGGTTCAAATATCCCCTCAAAGTGGTTTTAATTATGACAACTAAATCAAATGGAACTTAGCACAATTCTGATTTCAAAGGAGACTAATCATTTCATTTGAGTGTGTATTCAGAAGCAACAAGTCTTACTTTGAAGGAGCAGGAACCATCATATAAGGAAAAGGTTGAGAAGCATGATTCATTACTTCTGGACTAATAAGGAGTAATACAATTTAAAGGAATGATGAATCATAAAAATCAGAAGTTGTCAAGCACTTCTCTGAATCTCCAGAAGCATGAAAGAAGCTTCTAAGAAGAACTTCAAATGAAAGCATATTAGAAGGGAGATTCACTTAAAAGAAGAGAAATCATTAGCTGTAAGTACAACTCAAAAAAAGGCTTCAAATATATCACAGAAGCATAGCATTACGGCTGCAGCCCATCAGAAGCATTCACAACTCATCAGAAGCAGAATTCTGCAGAAGCAACAGTTGCAGCAGAATTCTGCAGAAGCATAGATCAATGGCAGGATCTGTAATTATTTCATCTGATGAATCAGCTAAGTTAAACAAGTCTATTTACACTTGAATTCATCCAGAGATCCTCCTCAACATTGATCAGAAGCATAGGTGAAGAGAAGAACCAGTATGCTGTCGATCTGCAGAAGCATGGTTCTGCAGAAGCATGAAGCTGGTCAAACAGCCAGCTGCACTTGGCAGCTTTAACAGCTGTACCTGAAAGGGACTTGTCAAAAGGCATAGCTGGACCATTTGGACTGATCCCCAACGGCTACAAGGCTCCTCACCTATAAAAGGAGGTGTTCTCTTCACAATGAGACACACCTCTCTCTCCAGAAGCATAATAGAATTCTGATTCAATACTTCCAGCTTCTGGAACATATTTTCTCTCTCCTCAGTTCTTCTCTAATCAGTTTGAATACTTCATTGAGGGGGAGTTCTGCTCACTAGAAGCTGCTAATACTGTTCTGATTGTAATCTAGTGAGCTTTGTTCATTTTTACACTTTACCTTTGCTGTACTGTGCTTCTGCAAGGTCCAAGTGACTACTGAGTTGTAAAATCACTTGGGACAGGTTCTGTAAAGTGTTTGAGAGGTTGTCAAGGCTCTGTAGTGAGTCCGTGTGAGTTTGTAAAGGCTTGAGTGCAAGCCTTTGTTAGTGTGAAGTCTGCAGAAGCAAGTTCTGCAGATTTCTGATCCTGTGCTTCTGCAGAAGGTTCTACAGTAAGACAGGAACTGTTATTGCAGTGTGTGTTGTGTTTGCGTGAAGCCTGAAGAGGCTGTGGGAAAAGAATACTAGTGGTAGTGTGTACCCAAGGTTGTAATTGAGATTGTTAGTGAGAAAATCCTACTGGAGGTAGGGACTGGAGGTAGCCTTTGGTTGGAAAAGGTGAACCAGTATAAATCCTTTGTGTCATCTTCTTTCTCTCAACTCTTAATTACTGCATGAGCATACAAAGTTTTTAAAACTACCTAATACCTAAGTAAGTGTTAACTAAATTGATTCCATCAAAGGAATCCTACTTTCTGCATAATAAGCATTATACTAACAAGTATAGTTTTGAAGATACATCTTCTAATAAAGAGCCAAGAACCAATCTTGAGCAGAATTTTATTAGAAGATAAACTTGCAGAATTTTAAAGAGATCACAATTCAACCCCCCTTCTTGTGATCAAACCATTTTACTTCATCTCTCTCGTCTCGTCCAGAAGGTCGAGTTCTTCTCTGATAGCTTTGACACTCTCTTCTGGTTGGAAGTTTGAATATCTCCAAGAGGGCTCCCCTACCTCGACTTGTATCATTGCTTCAGTGCCGTACGTCAGGCGGAAAGGTGTTTCACCGGTCGAGGAGTGCGGGGTGGTCCGGTATGCCCACAGCACATGGTCTAGTTGCTCGGCCCATTTCCCTTTGGCGTCTTCCAGTCGTCTTTTCAGTGCTCGGAGTATGACCCGGTTTGCAGCTTCGGCTTGACCGTTTGTTTGCGGGTGTTCGACTGAAGAGAAGTGTTGTTTTATTTTCAAACCACTCAGTAGTTCTCTGAATCCCCGGTCGGTGAACTGAGTACCGTTATCAGTAATGACTGAGTTTGGTATCCCGAACCGGCTGACGATGTTTTTGAAGAAGAACCTTTGTATCCGGGCCGAGGTGATTGAAGCCAGAGGTTCGGCTTCTATCCACTTAGTGAAGTAGTCAACTGCTACAACTAGAAACTTGAGCTGCCCTGGGGCCGTGGGGAATGGGCCGAGAAGGTCGATGCCCCATTGGAAGAAGGGCCAAGGTGAGGTTATAGTTGTCAGGGTCTCGGCTGGTAGCTTCTGCATGTCGGAGTGACGCTGGCAAGAATCGCATCTCTTCACGTGGTCTTCGCATTGCCACCCCATGGAAGGCCAGAAGAAGCCGGCTCTGAGGGCTTTACGAGCCAGGGACCGTCCACCCACGTGGCTACCGCAGCTTCCCTCGTGTAACTCGGCTATGACGTACCCCGTTTGTGGTGGGGCGATGCACTTCAGCAGGGGGGAGGAGCAGCCTTTTTTGTACAGTTCTCCATTAATAACGGTGTACTTGGGTGCTAAGCGTTTGATTCTTTTGGCTTCCGTGTTGTTGGCCGGTAACTCTCCTTTTTCTATGTACAACTTGAATGGGGTCCTCCAGTCATTCGTTACTGTGATCTCGAGGACTGGGGCGACCGGGTCCAAGGATACGCTAGGTGATGAAAGAGTTTCCTGAAGGAGTGTTTTGTTGCTTCCAGATTTCTTAGTGCTAGCGAGCCGCGATAGGATGTCGGCTCTGGCATTGTTCTCTCTGGGGACATGCTGGAAGGTGACTTTCTGGAAATCTTGCAACAGGTCATGTACCTTGTCCAGGTATTTCTGCAGGAGTGGTTCTCGGGCTTGGTACTCGCCATTTACCTGGGACACTACCAGCTGGGAGTCTCTGCAAAGGGTGACGTTTTGTGCCCCTAGTTCTCGGGCGAGGGTCAGGACGGCTAGGCATGCTTCATACTCGGCTTGGTTATTAGAGGTCTTGAAGTCGAAGCGGAGGGATTGTTCCAGGCATACGCCGTCCCTGTCCTCTAGTACGATCCCGGCGCCTCCGCCCTTTTTGTTTGAGGATCCGTCGACGTAAATGGTCCAGGCTGTGGGGTCGGCTGCTGAGGATACAGGGGGGCTGAGCTCTGCAATGAAGTCGGCCAGGACCTGTGCCTTGAGGGCGGTTCGGGGTTCGAACGAGATGTCAAACTCCGAAAGTTCGATGGCCCATCCGGTTAGGCGGCCAGAGAGGTCCGGTTTATGCAGTATTGTTCGAATAGGTAAATCGGTCCGGACTGTGATGCGGTGGGACTGGAAGTAATGACGCAATCGACGGGCTGATATGACAATTGATAAGGCCGCCTTCTCTAACTTCTGGTAGCGTAATTCGGGACCTTGTAGTGCTTTACTAAGGAAATATACCGGAAGCTGGTCCTTCCCTTCCTCCCGAATCAGGACGGAGCTTACCGCGTGGTCATTGACACAAATGTACAGTATGAGGGGTTCGCCCGGGGTCGGCTTTGCCAAGATCGGTGGGGAAGTCAGGGCCGACTTTAGGTCTTGGAAAGCTTGTTCGCATTCTGGTGTCCACTGGAAGTCAGAACCTTTTCTAAGAGCTTTAAAAAGGGGGAGGGATCGAGCCGCCGACCGGGGGATGAAACGGTTCAAGGCGGTGATCCTTCCGTTCAACTTCTGTACTTCTTTCAGGGAGTTTGGACTTTTCATTTCGATGGCGGCTGAGCATTTTGCAGGGTTTGCCTCGATTCCCCTGCTAGTCAGCATGAAGCCTAAGAACTGCCCGGAGGGGACTCCGAATGTGCATTTGTTGGGGTTGAGGCGCATCTGGTGCTTTCTTAGTCGGTCGAACACAAGGGCGAGATCGTCGACATGATCTCTACCGGTCGGGGTTTTGGCGATGATGTCGTCTATGTATACCTCTACCTTTTCCCCGATGATGTCACTGAACACCTTCGTCATCATTCGCTAGTATGTCGCCCCTGCGTTCTTTAGGCCGAAAGGCATCATTTTGTAATAGAAGATACCGCGGTCGGTTATAAAGGCGGTTTTTTCCTCGTCCTCGGCTGCCATAGGGATTTGGTTGTATCCCGAATAGGCGTCCATGAACGACAAGCACTGGAAGCCGGCTGCATTATCGACCAGTCTGTCAATGTTGGGTAAAGGGAAAGGGTCTTTAGGGCAAGCCCTATTAAGATCAGTGTAATCAACACACATCCTCCATTTTCCATTAGATTTTTTGACAAGTACAACATTGGAAAGCCAAGTTACATAATCACATTCCCTAATGAAACCGGCCTTCAACAGCTCTTCCACTTGTTCGTCGGCCGCCTTTTGCCTCTCAGGACCGATCTTCCTTTTCTTTTGGGCGACTGGTTTCGCTTTGGGATCAACTGACAGGCGGTGGCTGCAGAATTGCGGGTCGATCCCCGGCATATCCGCCGCGGTCCAGGCGAATAAATCTTTGTTGTCTTTTAACAATTTTATGAGCCTGGATTCGGTCGGTTCGCCGAGGTCGGCTCCGATCTTAATGAGATGAGTTGGATCGGAATTGCTGATGGGGATCGACCTGCACTTCCTGGCCGGCTCGACATGCAAGGGTGGTGTGTTGCTGGAAGGCGTGTCGGCTCGGGGGTCGAGATCTATCATCATGACGGTTTTCCCAGCTTCTGGGGACAAGTTTTTGTTCTGGGATGGTGCTCCCTGGCTCTTCGACTGCAGAGTGAGGTTGTAGCATTTGCGGGCTTCTTCTTGGTCCCCATGGACCGTGATGACTTATCCTGTTGGTGAGCAAAACTTCAATACAAGGTGTTTAGTAGAGATAATTGCACCGAGGGCGTTGAGTGATGGTCGTCCGACTATAACATTGTAGACGTTGGGGCAGTCTACCACTATGAATTTGGCACTCACCCCTCGACTCGCGTTGTCGTCTCCCAGACGGAGATGGGTGTCCAGGTATCCTCTCGGACGGATCTTTTCCCCAGTGAAGCCGACCAGTTCTCCTTGATAAGGGGTTAGGTGGGCCTCGGTGAGTTCCATTTTCTTTAAAGTGCTGAGGAACATGACATCGGCTGAACTTCCCTGGTCAACGAAGACCCTTCCGACGTCTGCATGGCCTATGATCGCTCGGATCACCATTGGGTCGTCATGGTCACGCTTCTTATTGCCGAAGTCGGCCTCCGAGAAGGAGATTATCGCGTCCTCGGTTTTGTGCACAGGGCCTTGTTGCGGGACCTCGGATGCTATGGAGTATATGTCCTTCAGGCGGCGTTTTCGGGAGTTGTACGAAAGTCCACCACCTGCAAAACCACCTGAAATCATGTTAATTTTTAGCCGGGGGGCGGAGGTCCCTGGGGTACTTTCCTGGTTAGTGGTTTTTGGGGTGTGGTCTTGTTTGGCGTCCTGCCGACCGTGGTACGACTGTTGTCGTTTCTTGTTGCCGTCTTCATCCCTTCCCGGGCTCGGGGAGCGTTTTCTATTCTCGTTTTTCCTGTATCCCCCAGGGTTTCTTCCCCGTTTGATGAACTTTACGAGCCGGCCATCTTGGATGAGCTGTTCAATGGCGTCCCTCAGTTGGATGCATTCGTTGGTTGTGTGCCCATAGCTCTCATGGTACGCGCAGTATTTTGTTTTGTCCCTCTGAGCTTTGTCTGGCAAGGGTGGCGGTTTGGAAGCTTTCCCGATGTCAGTGCTCATTACCTCTTTCAGGAGGTGTGCCGGGTCAGAGTTCAGGGGGTATATCTGTTGTACCTTCCTTTCTTCTTTGGCTGGTCGCGGTAGGGTGATGGACGATCGGACTTGTAGCTGTGGGTTCTGTCATTCCGGTTGGAGTGGTGATTGCCGGTTGTACGGTCGAGATGTATTTCTCGGCCGATAAACTTCGCCGAGCGGGTTCTGAACTCCTCCATCGCTAACGCCGGTTCCTCGGAGAGAGAAACCGCGAATGGTGAGCCGGGAAGAAGGGCGGTTACAGCGCATACGAGCTGCACGTTCTCCGCTAGATCCGGGATTCTAGCGCACTCCTTATAGAAACGGGACAGGAAGTTTCGGAGGGACTCCTCCTTTCCTTGCCTCAGGGTTGCTAGTGTGAACTGGTTGTGGGGTACCTCTGATACGACCGTGAACCTCTTGATGAATGCCGAGTGTAGCTCGTCCCATCGGTCAATGGACCGAGGTGGAAGGGTCTTGAACCAGGCCAGAGCCTCTCCCTTCAGTGTACGGGGGAAAGTTCGGCATATGACGGCCTCTGGTGCTCCGATAAACAACATCTCGTTGCAAAATGCGTCGAGGTGTTTCCCGGGGTCTGTGGTCCCGGCGAAAGACTCGATGGGGAGGGCACCGCGAAAAGCTTTGGGGATCTCGGCAGATGCTAAGCGGTCTGTGAAAGGGTGTCTGAAAGGCGTGTGTGCCTGTGGGAAGAGGGGTTTGGCTTCTTGCCCCCCAAGGTGTGACTGGTTGACTTCGAAATTTGTGTAGTGTGATTGTTGGTGGTGGGGTGGAGCGAAAGACCGCTCGAGGTTTCTGATCCGGTCCTCCAATTGCCTGACGACCGGATTCTGACCCGGGGTTCCCGACGGCTGGGGGTTCGGTTTGGGCTGTGAGTTTACGTTCCGCTCTTCGAGCTCCTGTAGCCGCCGTTGCAACTGCTCGATTATGGCGTCCCTGGGGTCGGGGTAGCCAATGTGGTGGGATGCTGTTACTCTGGGGGGTTCCCTTGATGTGTCGTGCTCGCTGTCGCCAACGCCCTCCTGCTGGGAGGTGTCCTCGACCCATCCATCAGGAGTTGGTTGGGGTCGCGGGCCGCGGTTCATCTGTCGAGTGGTGACTGTCATGAGGGGAGGCCCTCCTTCTAGCGCCAAATGTTCGGACGTGAACCGAACTGGGGTGTCGTCCCAGTTGCTGGTTGAGCTGGCTCCCGGATCCTGGTACGGGGACGGGACGAGAGGTGGTGCACCTGCAGAAGACACTCCGACGCTCAAGTCAGTTTTAGGTCTAGACAGGTGGGGAGTAATTTCGGGAGTTAAATGATCTTACCGGTGCCGTTACTTACTGTAACTTTTATAGGAGGGAGGTGGCGTGTGGGCTTGGAGAAGCCTTGTGGCAGACCGTCCGTACGGTGCAAAGGAGATGGAAGGGCCACCCGTGGGGCGACCCGGTTCCCATCCTGCCATGCTGATGTCGGGTCGGGTCTGGTCCTCCAAGTGGATCTTGGGTCTTTGCGGCTATTGGGCCCATGTTACTGGGTTGCTTGCTGGGCCCAGAACAGCTTCTCCACCACGCTAAACGGTTCAGGTTGGCGAAGGGGATAATTAACAACAGTTTTCCTGAGCTTGAACCGGATACCATCGAGGCGTTACAAAAAGAGGAACCGGATAGACCACCGGTTTACCCGGTCGGACCGCTGGTGAATGTGGACTTTGGTCAAACCGGAGTGGAAGGGGACAATCGGTGTTTAAAGTGGTTGGATGAGCAGCCACGTGGCAGTGTGATATTTGTCTGTTTTGGTAGCGGTGGGACCCTTTTTGTTGCTCATGGGTTGGAGATGAGTGAGCAACGGTTCTTGTGGGTTGTTAAGAATCCTAACGACAAGATTGCCAATGCGTGTTATTTCAGTGCAGATAACAATAATGTTGATAATTTTGATTTCTTGCCAGAAGGGTTCATGGAGAGGACAAGAGAGAAGGGTCTGGTGGTGCCATGTTGGGGCTCAGGTATTGAGCCATAGCTCAACAGGGGTTTTTTTGACTCATTGTGGTTGGAACTCAATCCTTGAGAGTGTGGTCAATGGGGTGCCCCTGCTGGCTTGGCCACTCTATGCTGAACAAAAGATAAACGCGGATTTAGTCACCAAAGACATCAAGGTAGCATTGAGACCTATGCAAGGGGAAAGGGAAGAAATTGGTAGCGTTGTGAAGAAGCTTATGCAAGGGGAGGATGGAAAGAAGCTTCGTGATCGAATGAAAGAGCTTAAGTTGGGAGCTGCAAGAGCCCTAGCTCAAAATGGATCTTCAACAAACCAAATATCGCATTTGGCTCTCCAGTGGCAAGGCATAATGACTTTAATTAATGTTAAGCGCATGTTAGTTAGGTCTGGGACGTGCTTGAAAGTGGTCCATCATTAATTGTTTATATGCTCTATTTCTCAGGGATGTGCTTAACAAATCACCATGACCAACATGGGGTGCGGTGGGGGGTTCAATGGATATATACATGAATGAACCATACTATTAGCTTGTACCCGTTCAGTGTATTGAACTCATTATTAAGATAGAGAGATATGAAATGTATAAAATGGGTGGTGATAATTCTTATGTGTGTATGAATATATAATTAATTTTACATGTATTAAAATAATAAAATATACACTTTTAGTCCTTTTGTTTGCACTATATGTAATTTTGGTCACCTTAGTTTTTTTTCAAGAAAACTTAAGTCCTTTTATTTTTAAAATTAAGTAAATATATGGTCCTCTCCATCAATTGTCTATCTTTTTTAAAAATTCTTACTTTTTACCCAACATTTTCATATATATTGAATTAATTAAATCACTTTAAATTTTTCTATGGTCAAATTAAAACTCATTAAAATATCAGTTTTCACCTGATAAAATGAAAATTTTTAATTTTTCATTCTTTAAATCCTAATTTCACATTTGGAAATATCTTCAAATTCTATCAATTTTATGTTAAATTTTAATTTTTGAATCTTTAAAATTATTTGATATCTCAAATCTATAATAAATTCCTAAATATTTGGATAAAAAATGAGAAATTGGAAATTTTAAATAGAAAATAATTGACAAGAGATATATATATATATATATATTTTTTGGTGAACTAACAAGAGATATATTAATTAATATGCTTGAAAAAACCTGTAGAACCAAAATTATATAATTATACATTATAATTAAGGCTAAAAGTGCAATTAAATATGAGACATAACTGCTCTAAATATGAGATATAAATTATAGTAGTGATATTTGATTAGTTGCACAAACTTTTTAAGTATTTCTATGTAAATAATTAAAGAGTTTTTGACGTTCTAAAAATTATAAAAAGTAATTTTTAATTTTAAACTGTAAAAATGTAGTTGAAATTTTTTGAAAACAAAAAAATTAAAATAATTTTTTTAAATAAAAAATTGAAGACTCGCAAAAATAACCTCAAATGGGTCTAAGTAATGTATACCACTTTTGACCAATTAATAAAATAATCAACTATTGGATGCGTAATCAATCAAGGCGATATAACCTCAACTACTCATGACTCCATATAATTCAAACATTAACAGGACTTTAAAGAGGGACATTGTACTGGCCCTAGATTTACAAATTGACAAAGCGAGTAGGCCAATGACACTTCAATTTTAACGGTTGGTTACTACTTACTAGCAGTAGCAAGGAAAAAAAGGTTTTCTAAATTCATTTATATATGGAGTGTTCTGAACTTTTTCCATTTCAGTCTAAAACTACTTAAGGTTCGTTTGTAAGATACGGTTTTTTATGAAAATAAAAACAAAAAGTTATTCTAGAAGGCAATTTTTTCCATTCTAGGTGATTTGGATTTAAGACAATTAATCTCTTAATAAAATGGTTAAGTTCATGAGAAGAGTTAATATAGATGAAAATAAATATGTACATAGAAACTAATGCAATTTAATCTAAGAAAATAATAACATAAAATTAAATATAGTTATTAGTGCCACGGAGCACGTGGGGCTGTTCCAGCTTAACCAGTGGTCTTGGAGGGAGAGTTTTGCCGCCCATAGAGGTCCTACCCGGCTCGACAGCATTGCCTCCCGTGGAGGATACCTGTGGTCTTGCACCAAAAAAATATAATTCTTAGTAACTCTTCCCACTGCAGAATGAGATTAAATATTATATATGTACTTTTATTACACATCGATATATTATTGAATCTCATGAGTTAATCTAAATTAATGTCTTTGGTATTGGAGTATTAATTTTTTAATATATTTTTTCCTCTTTCTCTAAGTTTATTTCTCTGTGGTGTAGTTTTTTTAACTTTATTTTTAAATAATGTTTGTTGAAGCGCAAAGAATTAAGTTAGAAATCTTTCACTTTCAATTTTTTTGTCCTTTTTTTTTTATTTTTCATTCCTGTCAGTCACACATTCTTAAATTTCATCTTGTATACATATTTTGTTTATTTCTTTTTAATGCTATTTTCGAAAGCAAATTAAACCAACATGAGCCCACATGCAAAATACGACCGACAGTCCGACACAATCAGTGTTACGAGTCACATGCATGGATACAAGTTATATATATGGTGCCAATTGACATTTATCAGCAAAAAAAGGTCTGCTGCAAATCTGCAATGTTTGGGTGTATTTATAACCTCGCTCCTTTCTCTCTCTTATTTTTCTCTTATTATCACTTGAGAAATTATATTTATATAATATGTTTTGTATAATAATCTCATATAATATAGAATGGGATAAAAATAAAAAAGCAAACTGTATCAAATGTGTGATTATTGATATGATAAAGAGAAATAAAAAAAGGGTGTTATATGAAATATTATATAAATAATAAATATCTTATGTGCTTGGTAAAATTGATAGAAATAGGTTGTGGAGAGTAATAAAAAATAGAGAAATGGGGTGGAGAGAAATAAGTGAAATATTATATAAATAATAGAGATAAAATGGGTGTTATATGAAAATATTATATAAATTAAATAATAGATATCTCATGTGCTTGGTAAATGAGTGAGAAATAAAAAAATTTGAGTTGTTCAGTATGAGATGGAGAATATATTACTTTATTTGGTTGTGTAGAATTAGTAGAGAAATAAATAGAAAGAATAAAGGTGGTGGAGAAATATGAAACTTAATTCTCTCGTTTGCTCCAGCATATATAAAAGTACCGGAGAAATGCTGAAAGTGATCAGGGCCCAAATCATAAACATTTCTACGTGAGAATGGCAACAAATAGCGAAATTCCACTATTATTTAAGTAAAAACAAAAAATTGCACGTGGAAACAAGTTTTCATAAATTTTCTAAAACTTTAATTTCTGAAAATTTAGTTCCTTAAAGCTTTAGCAAAGAGGATAAATTAGTTTCCTGAAGCTAATTAATATATAAAATTGCTTTTAGAAATTAATTTTCGGAACACTTTCAAATATTAATTTCTATAACCTATTTTATATATTTAACTTTTGGAAAGTAAATTTGACAAAGAAAAGACTCACCACGTCAACAAGAAGACAATGACGGGAAGATAGGTGGAAGAAATAAGTATTGATTAAATGGAAGAGAAGATGAGTTGATAAATGATAACGTTATAGTGACAGGAGAGAATGAGAATCTAGAGGTGAGAGAGGGAGGACGGGTGCATGGTTGGTTGAGAAGTTAGGTTTCTGATTAATAAAACAGTGGGGAGGGGATATTTTTCGGGAAAAAAAAAGGGTTAAATATATTTTTAGTCCCTGAAATATAGCTAAGATTTGATTTTAGTCCCTGTAATTTAAAACAGGTGATTTTGATCATTTAAAATTTGAAAAATACATTAATTTAATTCTTATCAGTAAAAATTCATAGTTAATTTGTAACAAAATTTTGTAGCAAAATTATGTAATAAAAACTAAATTGGTGTATTTTTAATTTTGGAAGGACTAAAATCCCTGGTTTTAAATTACAGGCACTAAAACCAAATTTTCGACTATATTTCAGAGACCAAAAACATATTTAACCAAAAAAAAATTATAAAACGGTGAGAGGTGAGAAAAGAAAAAAGGGTGGAAAAAGAAATAGCCTCAGGTGAACAATCAAAGGCCCGTGATATACTAGAGAGCCCAAACCAAATTTAGTTGAGCTGGGGTTGATGTTTGACCAAAAAAAAGCTGGGATTGATGTGAAGGTTTGCTGTCCTCATTTTTCATATGTCACATTGAGTTTATCCATACTTGTTGACCCAAAAAAAAGTTTATCCATACTTAATAGAAAGGGATTCGACCAAAAAAAAAAAACTTAATAGAAAGGGAAAATAGTATTTTGTTTTTTGGTAAAAAGGGAAAATAGTATATAATCATCATAATTTTTCACCACCCTTTTATAAATAGACACTATAAACTTTTATTTTATCCTAATTAATTCTTAATGTTCACTAACATGAGGCTAAATAATCACTAAAATCAATCACATTCCTTAAATTTTTTGTATTTAAAATATTAAAATTATATAAAATAAATTTTCAAAAAAATAAAAAGAAAAAAAAAATCCTAAATTAAAAGAGCACAACTATCATGTTTCTCTTTTAGAATTTCAAATATGCTTGAAATATAATAGAATTCAAGAAAACAAAAATTATAAATTTTACTCTTGTACTTGTTTTTAATATTTAAACACAAAATATTGAAAGATTGAGACGGACTATGTTGATCATTTATCTTCATATTAATGAAAGACCTATTGCAATAATGACGAGAGTTTAAGGATTAATTGCGATAAATTAAAAGTTCATGGTATCTATTTGTAAAAGCACAAAAGTTTAGGGTAATTTTATACTCTTTTCTCTATTTAAAAATGTTCAATAAAAATTTTAGTCTACATAATTTATTTATTTTAAATTTAATTCCTGTATTTTTATATGTAAAGGTTTTCAAAATAGTTCGTTTTGAAAATTTTTATTTTAACACTAATAGTAACACTAGAAATGATAGTGACTTGCCGTAAAAATAAATGACAATGACTTGGATGTAAATAGAGTATTAGGATACCATGTTCATGTTTCTATTTAAAAATAAAGACTATAATCCATATTTAAACCAATATTTGAGTATGTTTCGTAAGGCCAATAAGCTAGTTACAAGTTTATTTGACTAGCTTCTAAGCTAGTTTAACTCACACAAAAGTGGTTGATAAGGTACTTCAAAGTAGATTATTTTAGGAGCTTCTAACTTGTAGCTTATTTAATTTTCTTCCATCACTATCCCTTATATTTTAATACATTTCCTTTATTATACTTAATTTCTTTTTACCTATTATTATCTATTTTCAATTTTAGTGACAAAAACATTACAATTTCTTTTTACCTATTATTACCTATATCATAAGTAATTTAAAAAATTATGAATTAATTAAATTGTTATTTTATTTTTACTATTTTATGAAATTATTTTAATATCATACTAATTATTTTATCAATGTCACTATTTATTTTATTTTTTAATTAAATATGTTATGACTAAAATATTTAATAAAAAGAATTTAATTATTTTAAAAAAATCAAAAATTATAATTACATAAGAATATACTTTTGTCTAGAAAACACAAATAGAATTTATATAATAAAACTTATGTAATTATGTCTTTTTATGTCATTTTACATTTACCAATTAGTTTATCAGTTAGTTCTACCAAAAACTTCTACATCAATAAGCTAGCTTATCAGCTCGGAGCTCATAAGCTAGCAGCTAGCTTATCAGTAGGGGTGGGAGTCAGGTAGGCCGCCTGGTAGGGGCCTATTACCTGGCCTGTTTAAAGCCTGGCCTGGCTTGGCCTGACCTGTTTATTAAAAAGATAGGCCTAGGCCTTTTTAAAAGCTTGTTTATATAAACAAGCCAGACTCAGGTAGGCTAAAATGCCTGTTTAGCCTGTCAGGTGACCTGCATAAATATAATAATATTTAATTAATATAATTATATATTTATATATAACTTTTTATAAAATTATTATTATAATTTATTTTTAATTTTTAAAATTTTTTTTACTGAACTAAAAACCTTCTGAACCCTAGATCCCTCTTTCTCTGTCTCTCACAAGTAACATTCTCACTACTCACTCTTCTGAAGCCGCCGCGCCTCCACCACTGGTATAGCTTCGCATCCGCCGCGCCTGCACCGTTCCCCGCCGTTCACTGGTATAGCTTCGCCGTTCACGGTCTCCATTCACTGGTATAGCTTTGTCGTTCACGGTCTCCATCGTCCCTGCGTCTGCGTCAAGCCGTCAAGTCCGTTCGGAAACTTCAACTCTCCATCGTCCCTGCGTCCCTGCATCTCCATCGTCCCTGCGCTAGTATGTGGTATTCTCTATCAAGTTTCGGAAACTTCAACTCTTCATTCATGATTGATTACAAGTATGAGATGCTTAACTGGTTCTTAAAAAATGATACTCATCAAGTCTAAAAAATTCTTGAACAATATATGATGATACAATTTTTTACCTTTTCTAATATGTAACATTTTTTTTTCAAACTTCTAATTAATTGTTTTCAGAAACTTACACATCTGATATTGCTGTTTGCATTTGGCCTAGTCCTTTATTAAAAACAAGGTAAATTTGGATAATCCAAAACCCTTCTATACCTGTTGCAGTGTCTTGCAGAAAAAAAAATGAATTAATAGTAAATGGAGATGAGGAGCATGAATCTGAAGCAAGTCTAGCTAAACAGAAAGGAACTTTATGGATTATCCTTCGCCAATCCTTTATTAAAATCCTTCTATTTAATTATATATGTGTTTAGAAAACAATTGTCAAATTTTCGTTTGTCCATTCCACAAATCTGCAATGTGATGGTATTCTCTGTTTATTATATGTGGTATTTTCTTTTTACTTTGTGGAATATGCAATGATGTGAGATTTTATTAGCCCTGGTGTCTCTGTTTATTAGCCCCGGTGTCTCTGTTTATTGCTAGTTCTTGCCATATTGTTGCCAATGACTTTTAAATTGCTGTCATATTGTTGATTTTAATATCATATATGGGCTTTTAAATATGCCCGTAGGCCTGCTAGCCTATTAGCCAAAATAAATAAATAGGCCTTAAGCCTTTTTACCGGCCTTCATCACATATAGGCTTTTAAATAGGCTCGCAGGCCTGTTAGCCTATTACTATTAGCCAAGAATATAAATAGGCTTTAAGCCTTTTTACGGCCTTCATCACATATAGGCTTTTAAATAGGCTCGTAGGCTTAACAGGCCTTTAAACGAACCAGGCCTAGGTACTAATTAAATCCTATCACAGGTAAAAGGCCAGACTTAGGCTTTAAAATTTTGAATCAGGCCTGGCCTGTTTATGTAAAGCCTGGCCTGGCCTACCTGATTCCCACCCCTGCTTATCAGCTAGAAGCTAGCTTTCCAGCCCGGACTCCTTTCCACCAGTTTTCTGCTTCGCCTTGCAACATGTTGGTGGCAAATAGGGATGACAATTGGACCCAGACCCAGTGGGTACCCGCAAAAATTACCCACAATGGGTAGGGTAATTACCCATCAAATGGGTATGGGTGCGAGTATGTGTAATTACCTGCACTTTTTAATGGGTACGGGTGCGGGTACGGGTACTAAGGTACCCTACCCTACCCATACTCGCACTTATATAATATATATAATTAATTTAATTTATATACATATAATTAATTTAATATATATATATGTTTATATTATTAATTAATATTTTTTCCAAAAAATAATTAATGTTAATATATATTATAGTAAAAAAAACATTAATATATATTACTAATTTAATTAATTTAAATGTTATAATTTTGTCCTACACACTAAAAATAGCAAAACATGAACTAATTTCCATTTCCGGTCTCATTGTTTTAATCTCTCACCCACTTCCACATATGATAATTGTTTTATAGGTTAAACTTGGATGATCTATGAATTATTTTTCATTTACTTTTAATTAATTTTTTTTTCTAATCAATTTATTTTTTTATAGTTAACAAAAGTGCGGGTAATGGGTACGGGTACTTGAGTACCCAACGGGTAAGGGTACGGGTACTAGAATCACTACCCACGCGGGTATGGGTCTGGGTACGGGTACGGGTATTTTTTTTAAAATGCGGGTATGGGGACGGGTACTATAGTACCCTACCCAAACCCTACCCATTGCCATCCCTAGTGGCAAAGCGGACCCTGAAATCATCCGAGCACACCATGACTTCAAAGATCTTTTGGGATCGTAAGCGCCAGTGAACGACGAAGGATGGTGTTTTCTGAACTCCGCCAAACCTTGGACAAAGAGATCCATGACGACCATGGGTGGTGGTGTCTCCCCCGGTCATCGGCTCAGCGCCTGGAGCATTGCTGTATTGGCTGCATTTTGCTCCCCTATCATTCGGGCAAGCGTCTGCAGAGTCGCCACCACAGGGTTTTGGGTTGGACCCGGTGGTGGAGGACATGAGGGATTAGCTCGTGGCCTGCCTCTCCTTCCTCCAGCCATGATACTCTACACATCATTAGTAAAACATCGAGGTGACCAGTCTCTCAATTTCATAATAATGCATAAAGATGATAGCTAACTATAGGAGTCACTCAAATCCATAGTCCAATCGAATTGAATTCCTCTGATACTATAATGTAACGTCCTAATTTCTTGATTCGAAAATAATGTTTGTTGGGAGCACTATTTCCAAATTCGGAAGATTATTTCGCGCATTATAAGTATCGGCATACAAATATATCATAATAGCTTAGGTAATCCAACAATTACTCAAGCTCAAAATAAACACCTTCATTCAATAAGTTCAGTCAATTGCCAATATAGGCTCAAATCAAAATACAACATAAATCTATAGGCTTAACAAGATACAATCATACATGCGTCCAGACATGATAGAATAGGCCTCTAGGGCTCCACTTGTTCCAAAATAGCTCATCCAAAAGAATACAATCAAGCCTATACAAAATAAAGTCTTAAACGATAGTGTAGGCACACTAGGCCCAATATAACTTCCTTGTCCCACTCAAGCATCCGATCTGGAATTCTACATATCTAAACATGAACCACAACGTATAATGAGACTAGTGTCCCGGTAAGTGTGATAAAGTATGCAGTGTGGGAAAGATAACAGGCAAATGAGATGCAACAATCAACTAAGAAGTTAAACATGAGTAACTCGAAATATACAAATACATGATAACTGTGAAGTGTTTAACCCAACACCCTAGGGGTACGTTTCCTCTTATCTGTGAAGGCTAGACTTTGCTCAGACTAATAGGAACCCTTGTCCCTGAAGGCCAATAGGATCTTACCCCTTAACCGTGATAGAATTTAACACATAACATGAATTTCCTCTCTTAAACATGAGGTCCAAAGACTCAATTCTTTCCCATTAAACATGAGGTCCAAGGACCCAAATCTCTTCCCTTTCAACATCAGTGGATTTATAACATGAAAGTTAAAAATATGTACATGAGCATGAGTATTCACATGAATGCATAGTCCCTCCAAGGTATCCCCATCAACATGTAACTATCAAGCAAAATCCCAAATCTTCTAACCTAGGGTTAGAACCATATGAGCATACAAAGAAATAATCCAACAATCAACTCTAGATTTATCTTTAATCAACTACAATCAAACAATGTAAGCAAGGGGAGTAAGAATATGGGGCATACATGGGTTCCCATTCAAAAATGAAAGTGAGTTTGTGAACCATACTAATTCAAGTGAAGGAAAATAGGGAAGATGGAGGGGTGAGGATGGTGATTTCCAAGCTCCTTGGATCTAGGCAAGTTCTTCTTCCTCCTTCTCTTTCTTTCTCTCTCTAACCTTCTCTTTAATTAGAAAGGGGATGAAAGCATTAAATGAACCAAACCCTAGGAGAAACAACATTAAAAGCTGTTCGCGTGCTCTCGCTCTAGCGAGGGCTTTCTCGCTTGAGCGAGAAGGAATATTCCCACCAAATGTGCATTCTTTCTCAAGAGAGAGCCCTTTCGCTTGAGCGCAATTGCGCAGGAAAAGATCCTCATCCTCTCTGACTTTGCCTCACTCAAGCGAGAGCAAGTCAGAGAGTAACCCCTGATTCTAGATGGAATTGTGCTTGAGTTCAATTCCATCACAGAAAGCCCCCTCCAACAGCCTACTCTCTCGCTCGGGCGAGGCCTTCTCGCTTAAGCGAGGATGGCAGAACTAATTTTTTCTCTCTTTTACTGATATGCTCGCTCAAGCGAGGCATTCTCACTTGAACGAGAATATCAGAATTCCAAACTTCCATTTTCCACTCTTAGCACCTTTTCCCTCTATTTCCTTTTATAAAAACCTATTTCTCAAATCACTTTTATTCCTGAAAATAGTTAAGTTTGGGATGTTACAGTTGTCAGGTCATCAAATGAGACTCGACGAGACTCTTATTCTTTCTTATAGGATAGGAATAGACCCGACCAGAATAAAACAAGCTGGGACAAGTCTAAGGGACATACCAGGTCCTGAACAACCCTACTAATCATGACAATAATGATGTTTACTAACTACTTTTTACATGGTTCTTTTCCCCCTTTTTAACAAGCTATCTAGTATCCCATTCACATAACTTATATAAAACGTAAAGATAGATTAAAAATATAAATTATAAAAATTTAAAATTATTAATTTTGAAAAAATATGATGATTTATATATATATATATATATCATTTTATCTGAGATTGATTGATTATAGAATGTATGTAACATCCCAAATTCGAGTTATTTTCATAAATCAAATTAATATGGGAAAAGAAAAGGTTTCTATAAAAGGAATTGGGGAAAAAAGAACTAATAAAGGTCTCGCTTGAGCGAGCATATCAGTAAGAAGGGGGAAGTTTGTATTCTGTCATTTTCACTCAAGCGAGAAGGTCTCGTTTGAGCGAGGGACAGGGTTATTTTGGGAGGCTCTCTGTGATGGAATTGCGCTCAAGCGCAATTCGGCTCATTCAAGCGCAATTCAATCCAGAATCAGGGGTTTACTCCCTGACTTGCTCTTGCTTGAGCGAGACAAAGTCAGAGAGATAGATCATTTTTCCTGCGCAATTGCGCTCAAGCGAGAAGGCTCTCGCTTGAGCAAGAATGCGCATCTGGCTGAGAATATTCCTTCTCGCTCAAGTGAGCAAATCCTCGCTTGAGTGAGAGTGCGCGAACAACTTTTAATGTTGTTTCAATTAGGGTTTGCCTCATTTATTTTCTTCACTCCCTTTCTAGAGAGAGAAGGTTAGAGAGAGAAAGAGAGAGAATGAGGGGGAAGAGCTTGATTAGAATTTAGAAGCCCCACATCATTCAAGGAGCTTGGAATCATCATCCTCATCCCTCCATCCTTCCTATTTTCTTGCTTGAGGTGAGTGTGAAACATTCGCTGAAAAAAATAACTTCCATATTCCCATGAAAAGAGGTGGCAATACTACATTTTCATGTTATTTTTTGTATAAAAATCCCATGATGACCTTTTATTCTCTCATTATACTTTATGTAATAGAGATATTTTAATTGTTTCTAATAATTTAATAAAAAAAAAGAATTTTCAAAAATCTTGAAAGGCAACCAACATACCCTAAAATAGTATACCTTGAAATAACATTCCTGAAAATAAAATTCCCAAAAATAAATTTATATAATTTGAAACAAATACCACCTATACATATTATCATGATTTCAATCATTCATTTTTCAATAAACTTCCAACACTTAAGTGAAGCTAAAGATGTGCAAGTCACCACTAATAAAGATTTGCAATAATGCTTTCACCATTTCGAGTCATATTTTGCACCAAAGAGACAAGAACGATCGTACCACATTAGCTGGCGTGAGTGAATTCGTCTTTATTTTTTGTTCTTTTCATCACTCTTTCATCCCTCGCGCGTGTTACGCTAAAAGAGAACAAGGTTAAATACCAACAATGGACATGGTTACGGAGGTTAACAAATATGGAACTGTTTTAAGAGATAAACTTGCATTGATTGGGAATGTTGGTTCAAGAATCAAGTTCAGCCAATACAATCCATCAAAATTCCAAGACCACAAATTACTATTTGAGAGCAAGATGCACACAAATTCCCTTTAGCCTTTACATATTTGTTTCTTTTTGGAGAATGAGGATTCCATTTAGCCTTTGTTTAGATTGGGATTGTGACTAGATGAATGACAGTTGAGGTCCCAATTCCCCCAAAGGGACAATATGCACTTGTTTTTTAGCAAAGTAGGCATAATCTAGGATTCTTTGGAAAATTGATGAATTCATCACAATTGAAGTGAAGTAAAAAATTCATTTATTTCACAATAAGTTACAACTCAAGTGAGAAATCACAAAAGACTATAGCTACAACTCACAAATTATTTTCACATTTCAGCCTAGGTACCTGAAAACTCTCTTAACTAGCACATTACTATATTCTTCTTCTGCTAGTCAGGATCTACAAAACTAACTAGTTAATCCACACACAAATTATGGTGGTGTTAACTTGTAAGTGTGACAATTGATCAAGAGCAAAATCCTGGGCTGTTGATAGGGAAATCTGTGTCGAAATCCATCTTGTTAAGGAAGAAATCCAAATCTAATATAGGGGAATTGGTGACTGAAGTTGGGGCTGAAACTATCTCTGTGATATCAGATTCTGAGGTTTGCACACTTAGGCCTAGTCCTGTGCTGCTCAAGTGGTATGGTGACAAACAGAACATGTTTGATTCTGAATTCTCTGGTGATATGAATGCAGCAGGGGAAAAGGTTTCCATGAAGTTACTTTCAATCATGGTATCTGAAAATATGTTGTTATTCTCATTTTCAGATCCTTTTGATGGAGAATGAAAGCTAAATGATGGGAAGATTTCCTCCTTGTTGTCCAACTCCTCTAATTTAACTTCAAGATCTGATCCAAAAGAGAAAATTGTCCCTTGGGGTTGTTCTGTTTTCTCTTCTTGTGGTTGATTTTTTTGATGGGTTTGGTGTTTATTTTCTGCCAAGCCAATCTTTGTTGTTGATGGGAATGCCTTGTTTAAATTCCTAGCTTGGGTGCATGTGTGTCTTCCTTTGTAGGTAATCTCAAATATCTTTTCGTCTTCATCTGACTTTTGCACTTGTTTTGTGGCCAGACAACCTTGGGCATTTCTATGTGTGCATCTATAATATCCTCTGCAATGCAATGCAAACCACTCTGTCAGAAAAACATGTTGCTTCAATAGAAAAAAAGATCAAACACAAAGATAGAATGTGCCCTTTAATTCTATGCTGATGTAGGGAACACATCAAAAGTAATAATGAATAGCTTAATGTGGTCTTTTTGGTAGCTTTAAAGTTTATGTCCAAAATAAAGAATAACCAAATGGGTATTTAAGTCACGTTCTTATCTCTCCACACATTATTCTACATTTCTACAGTTGTGAATTCGGCTGGCATGTTAGTTTTTAATGCTGCTAAATAAAATGGGTACATTACATGAGCTGCCAAACCATTTCTCTTGATTTAAAAATAAAATTTTTACTTTCAGTTATTATTTTTTTCACCAAAACAGAACCAACCCTACATCCAAACCTTCTTAGTACCATTCATGACACTTTACAATAAGGTTCGGCAACTTGATAAGATTGTCAGATTTCTCCAATGCACGGATGCACCCCTTCTTTCTTCCACATCGCACGGAGACTCAGTAATGACACTTTAATTGCATTTGTCAAAAAGCATCAATTCTGGTGAATTGAATCTGGCTACCCTTGTCCTTTTTGGATAAGTTTACACTTTACATAATCTTTTTTAAATGCACTTTGTCCTTAAATCTGATTATTTCCCTCTTTAGTGGCCATTAGCTAATTGGCCAAAAGTATTTAGTTTTGTTTATTTTGTGAAAGCCAATGATACTCAGTTATTACTTACAGGGGTTAACCTAGGGCCTCTGGCACTAACTAAAATATAATCCTATATCAAACAAAAAGGCTAGGTAGGTGGAAACATTTCTATCATATTCAAATGCCAAACTATACAAATTTCCCTTGTGTAAAAAAAAGTTAAAAACTTTGATTATACATGTTTTTTCTTACCTTGGAAACTTAGCTCCAAGAATGTCCTTCTGGCCATATTTTCTCCAGCTGTAACCATCATCCAGAGACCTCTCAAGGGCTGTTCCTGAGCACACCACTTGTTTTGTCCAACTGGGCATGGTCTTTCTGCATCCCACAATTCAAAGAACCCCAGATTGAAATTAGATCACAAACTAGCCTTAAAAATTCACCCAATTCAAAAAGAAGCAAAAATTTGGTAACTTTTGACCACATTACCTTTTCTTGAAGACATCTTTGTGCTTAACCTCTGGGTCTAGCACCTCACTTTTGGGGCTCCCATTTGTGAAAGAACAATGGGAATCCATCATGTTCCCATTGTTGGTCTTACTTTCCCCCACATTAGCCCTCCATTTGAGCATGGTGAGTGCTTTCTCATAGGATGAAAGTATTTTCTCAATTAAGACTTCATTGGATACATGAGATGATGATGGAGAGACCAAATGGTCACAAAGCTGCTTTGCTAGCTTCTTTCCTTGCATTAACTCATCAATGAGACCAACTTGTTCACACTTGATGTTCTCCCCCATTTTGTGAAGATGAACTAATTGTTGTCCTTCCAATAATTTGAGTTGCAGCTAAAGGCCTTGATGATATAGTGTTGCCAAAAACAGAGGACACATAAACTACTAGGTGAAGAACAAGGAAATTGAAACTCAATGTTAGAAAATTGTCCCAATGGAGAGAGGCCAAGTGGTAAGATGATGAAATGCCAAATGGATCATTCACAAAACAATTCGTGTGGGATTGTTTGGGAGGTGGTGATGCTTACAAGAGGAAGAGAGATACAATGAGAGAGTGAAGGTGTGTGTGAAATAGGCAAAGAGAGAGGGGGCTATGTGCTTATTGAGAAGGTGAGAGGAAGGGGGAGATATAAGGGTGAGAAAAGAGAAGGAAAAGAGGCTGATTTGACTGGCTAAAACTATGTGATTTTTCTACAAAGTGGGTCCTTGTTTTGGGCCTTAAGGATTAATGTAGATATCATATGAATCTCTTGTGTTAGAAAAGAAGAGAGTAATCCTTGAATTTGCTGATTAAATTATTGACCATTTCCATGTTCCAATATGAAAACCCCTTGAATGGGTCAATAAAAGTGAAAGAGAGCCACACACGGTGCTATACCCTCCCACGAGGGAGGGAGTGAGCAACAACGCGGAAGAAAGACTGAAGATTCTTGGTTGCATCTCATATTTTAAAATTTCCCAATATTCATATCTCTATGAACTCTCTCTCTCTCTTTGAGTCATGATTGTGATTTTGAATGGCAACAATGGAGAAAGTGACGTAAATGTCTAACACTTTGCTTACGTTGATGTTGATAGTTTTTGGAGCCTCCAATCAAAGCCTCCCTTGGCGTCTTACATATCATATTATATATTAATATACACAGATACAACATGCTGCGCTAGCTAGCCAGTGAAGCAAAGTGATTGAGTTATGAATTCTTTAACCAATTTAATAATATATACTTTAAAGCCTTAAGGCATAGATAGTTGACAAAATGATCCTACCAGCGGATATCAAACGGAAAAGAAATCTCACCACCTATGTTCTATGTTGGTATGGTTTACTGTCCACTATAATTAATTTTAGAAATTAATCGTCAAGTAATATACGTTTTACAAAATAAAATGAAAGTAATTTAAAATTAATTCTAAAAAATTATGATTTTACATTAATTTCATATAAAAAACTAATTCAATAATTTACTCCAATTCTTATGTTCATATTACTAATAATTCACCATGAGCACGCGGATCAACGGGTTAGGGACTGTTACATCTTAATCAGAGGTTTCGAATTCGATTTGTATGCAGTTATGTTAAATACTCAGAAGGGGAGTTTTGTCCCATAAAGATCTTACCCGACTGAAACAGAATTATCTTTAGTGGAGGATACTTGCAGTGTTAAAAAAATATACTAATATATACTTCATATATAAAACCTCTACCTAGATGTTTTATCACTTGGGATATCAAGCTTGTCTCTTTCATAAATTCTTTTTTAACAACTCTTTCTTCATGTGTTCTCTGCCGAGTTCGAATTTTCAATATTGCACCATTTGTAAAGAAATACAGTTTAATAATTATATATGAGAAACTATAAATAAATTTTACATATAATATTTCATTATTTTATTATATTATAATATTAAATTAAATTATTTTAAAAAGTAATATTATAATGTTATAAAATGATAAAATATTAGAGATATCAATGGACCGGGGGCGGATAGCTGAGATAGTACACTATCCATACCCATTAAAAGTAATGAATATCCACAAATATTCACGAATATCCATTAATATTTATAAAATCAAAATTTATAGAAAGAAAAAGAGAAAATATCATATAATATATTATAATATTACATTATGTAATATAAATTAACATTATATAATATTATTACACGTTAATATATTAAAAATATCATTATAAAATAATAAAAAATAAATTTTATCTTATAAAATACTAAATAATTCTAATATTTTAATAATACAATAGAAAAAATACTTTTAATGAGTATATGGATACCTGCAGAGCGGGTACGTAGTATAATATTTGTTTCCGCCCATTTAATATATATACAGATACCTATTATAGGTATATCCATGGATACAAGATTTTTTTGTCATCCCTAATTAGATGTATGTGTAATATTTACTCACATTATGCATTACTGGTGGAAAGACTAACATTATCGTATGTGTCTATCCACATTTTTTATTATGTGAAAAATTCATTAAAATAAATAAAATAATATTATAAAATTTTGTTGTTATTATATTTTGTTGGTGGTTATTAATTCTGATTTAAGTGATTTTTAGAGCAGTTATAATTATAAGGGTATTTTTAGAATGAAAATGTGGAAAGCAAAAACTAATAATTCTTTTATATTTTTATATAATAGTATAGATTAAAATGGATGGTAACATTTTTTAATATAAAGTTTATTCTTAAGTGGTATTATTAATTCCGCATTGTCTCTATCTAATAAATGGTTTCCAATAATTGAGCTAGCTATAGTGGCCCTGGAAACTATCTAATTAATTCGGAATATTTTTAATGATTTTCACTTCTTGTTTAGCTATCAGCTACTTTGTTTTGTATTTGACACGGGCGAAGAAGTGCGTCGTGAATGAGTGCTCCAACTTCCACAATGATAACGAAGTCTCCTACTTAACATGTTTTTCAATTTAGAAAATCTTGATTAACTGAATATTTTGTACGTTGAATGAAAGAAAATATTACTGTTATATTTAAACACAATTGATCAATAACGAAAACAAGAGTTGTCAGTAGTCGATCAGTTATTTATAATTGGACCACATGTCTCCCAACAACAATTTAATATTCTACCGTATAATTGTATTAGCAAATTAAACTAACGTACAAATTCAAGTTGAAGTTGATATTTTTAAAAATGTTATGACATTCCACATATAATATATAATATATATAGTCTCTTCGCCCAAATAGGCAGCCAACAGGCCACTTGCATAATTGTTAATATGTCAATATATATATATATATATATATATATATATATATATATATATATATATATCAAATAATCCAATTGCATAACTCAAAAGATAAACATTAATTATTGAAGGTCAGGAAATATAAAAATTATTTTATGATATCAAGATTCAAGATGCAAATCAAGACCACGTACTCAACCAAAAAAAAAGAAAAAATTAATTATCTGAATATATATCTATATAGATGTGTGCATGGCATTGAATTTTGTTTGTTTTAAATATGGGATTGAATTTTTCTATTTAAAAAATAACTTAAATTACTCTGTAATTTTTATGATTTTATTAAATTTAAATAAACTTTTATAATTCAAAATATCTTATCAAAATATTTATACTTTTTAAAACTCACTTATAACCATGCATTTTTAACCTCGCGTATTCTATACAGGAGATAATTCTGCTTCAATTGGAAATATCCATATCATGCATGTATGGTAGGACTAGTTCTCCCCGCGGGGACTTTGAATATCCATGTAATGGTGGGACTAGTTACCCAGTGAGGATTTTTTTCATCTACAAGACTCAAACTTGAGACATTGTTTAGAAGAATCAATCATATATATATATACCACCTGAATCAACCCGTTGTAAGCTCACTAATAACCATTAAGACCTTGTTAATTTTTGCTAAATTAAAAATTCTACTTGAATATAAGAATTATTTAATGAATAATACAATTTCATAGATATTTATGTTTTGGCTTAAATACATTTTTTGTCCCTATACTTTTGTAAATGGGTGATTTTGGTCCACATAGTTTTAATTGCTCAATTTTGGTCCCTATACTTTTGTAAATGGGTGATTTTGATCCCTCTAGTTTTAATTGTTCAATTTTGTCTCCCTTCTTTAAAAATTGAACAAATCTAATCCTACCGTTAGCCTCTTATTAAATATTTAGCAGAGTTTGCTGACATGGATTTATTTTTGTGACGTGTAAACTATCACATGACAAAGATTATTATTTAATTTTATATCTTAATTTTTTTAAACAAAAAATCAAAATATAAAATCAGATTCTACATAATTTAATACAATGAGAAAACAAAATCATAAAACAAAATCTCACTATTACACTCCAATTTTCTCAAAAACAATAAAGCGAATACAAGTCTCAAAACTAAAACAATTGCGGGTCTGCTTCAACCATCAACTAAGCGAACTGAAATCTCATTGGGCATGAAATGAAATTTAAAATGAAATCGAAAGCGAACTGAAATCTGCAAGATCTGATTATACGTTTAAAAAAATTAAGAGATAAAATTAAATAATAATCTTTGTCATGTGTTTACATGTCACAAAATTAAATTCATGTCAGCAAACTCTGCTAAATATTTAATGGAAGGCTAACGGTAGGATTAGATTTGTTCAATTTTTAAAGAAGAGGGACCAAAATTGAGCAATTAAAACTAGGGGGACCAAAATCACCCATTTACAAAAGTATAGGGACCAAAATTGAGCAATTAAAACTAGGGGGACCAAAATCACTCATTTACAAAAGTATAGGAACAGAAAATGTATTTAAGCCAAAACATAAATATCTATGAAATTGTATTATTCATTAAATTTAAGCCTTATGTTTTATATCTGACTTCTCAACTAAGTCCTTATAATTTAATAAAGGTTAATAACTATATTGTTTTCTTGGTGTTAATTACAAGTATTCCTTGTGCAGTTGGGGATAATCCTCCTCCAGATTTAGACTCATCGCCACTTTTTAAGAGTATGTTTGGGAATATGGAGGGAAAGGAAAGAGAAAGGTTGGGGGAAAATGGAAGGGGAGAAGATTGAGAAGATAAATACTTTAAGAAGTATTGGACATTTCAAAATAAACCTTAAGGGTGTGTTAGTGGAGATTGAATATCTAAAAACACATTTTTTCCATTATAAATGTTAATTTGTTATTACATAAAGCTTTATTTAATTTTTTTAAAAATTATAAAATTCCCTAAGAATTTTTGAAGTATATATAGAAGCCTATGTATTTAAAATTTTAATAAAATTAGAGAGGAGTAAAAAATTTAATCTTTTAAAAATATTCGCATCAGTATTTAATTAATGCCATTTTTTGTAGGAGAAAATCAACAACAAAAATTACGTACCCTCCTGCGGCTCTTTGTGCTTTTTCTTAATTTTTTCCTCTAAGCAGCACACATCTATACAGTAGGCGTCACACAGTAAACCAGCGGCTTCCTGCGTCAATGGTTTGGTTTTTGCTCGCTTAATTATGTTTGTTGTAAACGCGTGGCAATTCAATCCAAAAGCATGTTTGATTTGAATGGGATCCACGTTTTAATGTATGTTTAGTTTGATATCAAACTCAATTTTAGATTCTTTAACCCAATTATTTCTAATATTAAATCAAATATGCACATTCAAAACGAGATTGTAGCGTAAATCAAACACACATTGATAGTCGGATCCACATTTGATTATCAGTTGTAAATTAATTAAAAAAAATGAATCTAATGTAAATCAAACATGTTATTTGTACATAATGCATATAATCAATTAAACATAATTTTTTGTCAAAAAAATTAAAAAGAATTAATTTTAAAGAATTTCTGATCAATATATTTCATAAAATGTGTTTCATAAAATGTGTATTACTTATTTTTAATCATTGATTAAAATCAATTCTATTCAAATTATAAATAATCAGACACTCATTCATTGCTAGGTTAATTTTTTTTTCTATATTTGCTGGGTTCGATCCTTGGATTCATGTGTATGGAAAAATACTGTTGGGAGGGGTCCCCGCTTTGGCCCTGACAGTACCATGAGAGATTAGTCTCTTACCTACCGGGTGAGAGGATACTCTGGGAAACCAAAAACAAATTGTGTTAAAATATGAGTGAAAAGAAATCATATTATTTGCATGTACTTATAACTAAAACCAGTGTTATAAAACTCGGACCGGTGAGGCAGTGATCGACTCGGTCATCGTACTGGGATAATGGGTTACTGGTCAAACCAGTGAGTCACTGGTTGGACCGGTACATATAAAAAACTATAAATTTATACTAAAGAAATATGATGATATATAAAGATATATGTAATTTTTTTAATATATAGATAAATTCAGATTTGAGTTTGATATAAAAAAATGATTAGTATAATGTAATATATATAATACATCTTTCTTCCAAAATTTATTAATTTAGTAATTATATTTTTGAATTAGTAAATACTCCCTCCGGTCCTATTTATAAGACCCTTTTAACTACTTCACACAGATTAAGGAAGTTGGTTAATTTAGTTAATTACAATAAATTTGTCATGAATGTGTATCACATTTACTAAACTATCCTTGAATTTATTGAGACTCATTATCTTTCTCTTTCTATTTAACTACTCAATTGTGTCATACCCTTTCTACTAACTAAATACTCACCTACCTCCACTAATGGGGTATTTTTGTCAAATAATAATTAATGCATAGGAAAATCTGAAAAAGTTCTTATAAAAAGGACCAAGCTCACCTCCAAAAAAGTTCTTATAAATAAGACCGGAGGGAGTAATATGTTATATTTTTAAAATAAAAAAAACGTAGTGGATAGAAGCTTCAAATAGTTCTACGCGCGCACGCAAGCGCAAGCTTTCATTATTGAAAGGAGGGCGGGTTCGAATCCTTGTTGTGATACTTCAGATTATATTTTTTAAAGTATAAGGCAAATGCTGCACTAGATGACCGCCCAACTCGAAACGAGACCAATTTTAACTGGTTCCGCGGGTTCATGACCGGTTTCATAGCAGAAAGTCAGAACCATCTAATGAAAGGACCGGACCGGCCAAAAAACTGGTTCCCATTTCAACCGGTCTGACTAAAACAAGTGGATATCATATTATATTTTGAATACATCATATGAGCTCTTAATATAACAATGTAGATTCTCTCTCTTTAATCTCTCTTCACCTGTACCTTCAGGGGGAATATAACAACAATACAATATCCTCTACACAGGAACAGATGTTTTGGTTGGTTACAGAAATCAATTAAGACATGGAAATAGGGGATAGGAAAATACTTTTTTTTATTCAAATCTAAATTAACTATATTGTTCACAGACAAAACAAGAATTCATGGTCTCACACAACTCAATAAAATTCGGTACTAGGATAAAAATATTTTGCAGGAGGAAGTGCAAAAATTCCATTAAGGGTTAAATGTGTTTTTTGTCCCTAAACTTCACCCGAATTTGGTTTTGGTCTCTAATCTTTTTTTTCGTTGCTTTTGGTCCATGACGTTTTCAAATCATTGAAATTAGTTCTTGCCGTCAACTTTGTTAAATATAGCTAGGTGTGATGTGGCAGAGACTAATTTCAATGATTTGAAAACGTTAGGGACCACAAAAAATGAAAAATATAGATTAGGGACCAAAGCCAAATTCGGGTGAAAGTTTAGGGACCAAACCTGAATCTGGATTTGGTCCCTAATCTTTGTTTTTCATTGTTTTGGTCCCTATCATTTTCAAATTATTGAAATTAGTCCCTGTCGTCACCCCTATATTTAACAGAGTTGACGGCGGGGACTAATTTCAATGATTTAAAAAAATATGGACCAAAAACAATGAAAAAAAGATTAAGGATCAAACCCAAATTTAAGTGAAAATTTAAGGATCAAAAACATATTTAACCATTCATTAAATCTCTTTTTGGGAATACCTAAAGAGGTTGAATCCGAGTGATTTTATTTTGTATATAAAAAACCTTAGCAAAGCTAAGTCTAGCTAGGCTAGTGACGAAAAAAGTGTATCATATAGGTCCTTAGCCTAATGGCTTTTATGCAGGGGCGTAGCCGGGATTTTTTCATTGGGGGCCGAAATAAAATACTATATTGAGTCCTTTTATCATATATTTTTTTATGATTTTATTTAGTCTTTTTCTAAACTTTTTACAAATTTTTAGATGCATTTATTATCTTTTATCATCTTTACCCCTCATAATTATTAAACATTTATAATTTTTAGGTTAGTTAACGTGGGGAATGCAATAAAATTTGACTTACAAAAAGGATATCGAAAAAAAACTTACAATAAAGGTAAATTTGGAGGTTACATGATTTTTTAAAAAACTAAAATATTAAAACATCCTTTTTCTAATTTTATTATCTAATCAAAGAAAATTCCTTTATATTTTTTACAATTGATGCAGGAAGCATACTGAAACTGGATTTGGAATTTTTCAGGATTTAAGAGAAAGACACATAAGTTTTTATTTTTAGCTGTAAGCATTCGATTGAAATTTTTTTAAAAACAAAAAAATAAAACTCGCAACTACTCTAAATCCTAAAGGGCTCAATTTAATTAACTCAAATTAATTAAGTCTCTTTGCAATAATAATTACAATATTCAAAATAAGAACATGTAAAAAATATTTTTACATATGCGTGTTTTTTTGTTGGGGTGGGGGCGTTGGAACATGTGTTTAAATTGTGAACCGGGGTAGTTCTCCGATGGAGGATTCCGATCGCAAGATTGGTCGTCCACGGTGGTTTCTGTCTGGAACAGAGGTGGGGGGTGTACCTGCAGACACTCCGACGCTCAAGTCAGTATGTGTAGCAGATATGAGAGTATGTTGAGAATGATACCTGACAATTCATAATTGTGTGCTTTTATATGTAGGTAAATGGCGGGAAAATCTGTTAATCCTGGTGACATGCTCTGGTGGCATGTTCTGCCGCTGTTCGTAGATGCCGGAAGGGCGCCCATGCGGGCTCTTCAATCCCCCTATGCCGGATGGTCGTAATATGATGACTGTGCCTCTGATAGCGGTGCCAATGGTGCTGGGACTCGCGGTTCCTAGCCGGATGCCGGATGCCAGTCCAGAACAAATTGTAAAAAAGTAAAAATAATATGAATAATAAAAATGTGAGATTTTGGGATGCAGATGATTTATAGCATGTTTATTTTGGCGTTTGTAAATACAAAATCATAGTTTTACGGTATTGATTTTAAATCACTTTCGCCCAATGTACTTCATGCAACGTGTATCATTCATTTCAATTATTAATTTTTAGAATCAATTTTATTCAATTATAAGCTAAACAAACCTAATTTAGTATAAAAAAATACAGTTTTCTTGTCCGTTTGGTTTACAGTTGAGTAGAATTGATTCTAGAAATGAATGGTTGAGATGAATGATGCACGCTTTACGAAGTACGTTGGACGAAAGTGATTTAAATCAATTTTACAGAATTAATTTTGGATGACTCAAAAGTTAAACCAATCGGGCACTTCATCTTAGCGAGAAACGTATTGTCCCGTGCTTTGGATATGCAATAGAATCAAAGTATAAAATATGATAAAACTAGATGTAATTAAGTGACATGTGTATATCTCAAACTATAATATTGATGAATAATTTATATTATATGAACTTAATTTTTTAGGGTTGCAAGGGGAGCATGATCAAATTATGTGTAGCATTGAGTGCTGCGGGATAGATGGTTGCCCATAGCTCCCTCCACGAGTAGTTCCAAGAAGTATGAGATCGTCTCCCTTACTCACTTCCGGTCCACTCTGCAGCCACCTCTCAACTCTCAATTCAAAACTTTGGTACATTGTCAACCTCTTTCAGTTTATAACATACTTATACAGGCTCTTTTTTCATTTATGTGCATGTCGCATATTTACACTATTCTTAATTTAAAGAAAAAACAAAGAAATGATATGTTGAAATGTGTGTCAATGACAGGCACTCCCAGTGTACTTCAATGAATGTTTCTTAAACATGGAATTATAAAATAATTCAAGTTGATTTCATATACGGTGACAAGCACCCCCTTAAATATTTGATAATCTCATTAGATCTTACTCGGGTATGTGGATTATTTCATTGTAATGTTGTGTAGAACTATTGAACTATTATGTTGTATATTTTTAATTTATTTTTAAACATTTTCTACTTATATTTTGACGGCCACAAAAAAATGAAGTACTTGTTTATATAAGGGTTTTAATAGTTTTGTGAAGCTATTAGAGTTTGAATTAGCATTGGAATGGATAAACCCACTCTAATCAGTGATGTCGCCAGCAACTATACAATGAAAAATGGTTAACGTAACACTTATATGTTTCTACATTTATGTATTTTGTGTTGTGGATTATGTAACAAGGTGCATGGGATCATAGTGTGTAATTTGTGTTTGCAGTAGGTTCAGAGTCAGAGATTATTGACGTGGAGCCAAAGGGAGTGGTAATTTGAGTCTTGCTTATGATATAGCTTTGAAGGATAGAGGACTGTGACTTTGCATGGGAGCTTGTTGTCATTTTGTTCTTTCTCCTTGAATTAAGCCTTCTCTATGCGGTACTTCAATGATTCTTTATTGCATTCTTTGTCCTCCTTGAAATGCATTAGTAAGGACTAAAAGGAAAATAGAGGATAGGATTATTAAGTCTTGCATAGAATTGTTTTAGCAATGTTAGTCAGTTTTTGCTTTAGTTTTGTTAAATTTTGTACATATTTTAACCAAATATTTGAAAATTTGTTAAAAAGGTTTGATATTAATTCATTTACTCTTTATTTATATAATATGTTCTACATTTATTATTTTCTAAAATTTATAGTAACGTGGTTAAGCTTACACATGATGGCAAAGTAAATCTTTATATTGTTCAAGAATCACCTTTTGCCAAAGTTCAGGAAGTATTTGCTTGAATCACAATAGACTGCCAAGTATAGTCAAAACATTATTATGAGGTTTATAGTCTTTAGACTCAAGCTGAATGAAATTACCCATCAAGGAATCAGTGTGAGACCACTCATTTAATTTAGCTCATGAGGGCCATCAATTTATATAATTCTAATTTTAGAAATTGCTTTTGTGTTTTTACATAATGAATTGTTTAGAATAATTTCTGTTTAAATTTGAAATTAAATCAAGTATCATCTAATAATTTGTACATGTTTAAAACGAATGTTTTTTTTCTAAATTTCAAGGGAATACATTAATATTCAATTTACCTGTATATACAAATATTTACGTTATAAAATAAAAAGCCTTAGATGATAGTATTATTAATATGTAAATTGTAAAAATTAATATACCAAAAAATATAATAAATATAATTTACATATAATTTTTAATTCTACTGTTAACATATTGTTATTATTCAAAATTAATATATTCTTTTTACAAAATTATTATGGTGAAATTATCTTTACTTACTTTTTTCTCCACATCACAAGTTCAATTAACTAACAAATAACCCATGCTGGTGCATGGGTTTACCGCTAGTGTAATAATATATTATTAGATGATGTTATAAGTACTTTTTTTATAGTGGTATACACATTAAATATTTTAGATTAAATGAAAAGGAGTAATTCATTAAATAACACCGTAAACAAATTGTATATATATAATTAAACAAAGACAATGTAAAATACAATTTTTGTCTTTTAAATAAGTTAAATTCATAAAGATAAACAATAGTTAAAATTTAAGTTTCTCTAATTTCTCTATCCTCCCTCTTGGCAGTGGATCTATAAGCTTTGCATGCACCAATTATGTGGTCAAAAATCAATTTTTACACACTGAAAATCAATTATTTAAATATAGGTAAGTATTTCTTCCCTTTTCTCTATAAATCAGCACAGTAATAAAAAGGCCTTTGGACCCATAACTTCTTTTCACTTCTCCCCTATTTCACCCCTTTACTAAATAACATATACCAAACCAATTTTCGACCAAAAATAAAAAAAAAAATATACCAAACCCGTTTTCACCACATCACATCCATTTTCCTCTTATTTCACCCTCACCAAAAAGAGGGTAACACTTTTTGTAGTTGGTATCTGAGAGTTTGCTATGTATTTGATTAGCAGTGACACAACACAGCAATAGACAATACGAAGGAAAAAGCTTGTGGAATTCAAACAAATTAATTAAACATTGGAAAGATGAGGTCTAAATTTCTGAGATAATTCAACGCGTACCGATTTGGATAACATATAGCACAATCTCGATCCACAGCTTAATTTCCCTTTCAAATAGTAAATAAATTAATAATATCAAGTTATGATGAACAACGTACAGTATCAATCATGCAAGAGAAGAGACAGGACTGCAAATTTTCCACGATGAAATTACCAGGTTATTTTGTGGAAAGTGATATATATTATATAGAAGGAACATACCCGTGTTATCAAGGTTTTGTGTTTTATTTGTCGCTTCTTTCCTCTTAATGAAACCTAAAAACGCGTGGGCTGTGGTTCTTGAAATATTTTGTCTTCTAGCTTCAAGATTTTTCAATTAACTTGAAGGAATCTAGAAACTTTACAAAAGTATACTGCTATGTACCGAAAAGTAGCCACGTGTGGATTGGATATGTCATGGTCCAACCAGTTGAAAATTTTCAAGTGCTTCGGACTAGAGGTGGCAATTAGGGCTACCCGGCCCGACCCGCTTTGATGCGGGTAGCAGGCTTTATCGGGCTGGGCTAAAAAACCCGGAAGTTATTCGGGCTTCTAAAATAGGTGCCCAATCCCTACCCTTTTGGGGGCTTTTTGGCGGGTTTTTGCGGGTAGCGGGTTTTATTGGGATTGGCTAAAAAGCCCGGGAGTTATTTGGGCTTCCAAAATAGGTGCCCGAGCCCTACATTTTTGCGGGTCGGCCCGGTCGGGCTAGCCCATTTTACCGGCTCTTGGGATAACATACACCACATACTAGAGTACGCGCGTATACGACGGGTTCAAAATAATTTTTAGCTATTTACTTAGCATTTATTATAAATTTGAACTTTCACAATTCTCTCTCCTAAATTAATCGAAAAATTTACAAGATACAAAGTGTGTTTGGTAAAACCAGCTGAAAAGCTAGCTGAAAGCTGAAAATCGCAGAAAGCTTAAAGCTAGCTGAAAACTGAAAAACTATTGAATGTGTTTGGTAAAACTAGTTGAAAATGGTAAAATGAAATTTAAGGACAACATTAATTATTATATAATGATAAGTGGGGGTGGTTGAGAGTTAAACTTGTAATTAATTTTCAGCTAGTAGCTGAAAATTTAAAAATTGGAGTTTTTTTTAAAAAGCTACCTGGGGTAGCTTTTTAAGAAAAGCTTGTAACTACAAAAAAAGCTACTAAAAAGTTACCTTCCCAAACACTGCTGAAATGGTTTCAGCTACTATTTTCAACTTTTCAGCTAGCTGAAATGGCAAGCCAAACACACTCACAAGTTAAAGGATTTAATTTTAAGCGGTTAATTTCAGTGTATATATTTTTAATTACTAAGATTTAAGAGTATTCTAGCCAATAATAAGAGATTAATCTCTTGTCAATATACTTAAGAGATTAAGTTATGGCATGCATTTTTGGTCCCTATACTTTTGTAGATGGGTGATTTTGGTCCCCCTAGTTTTAATTGCTCAATTTTGGTCCCTATATTTTTGTAAATGAGTGATTTTGGTCCCCCTAGTTTTAATTGCTCGATTTTGGTTCCTCTTTTTTAAAATTGAACAAATCTAATCCCACTGTTAGCCTCCCATTAAATATTCAGCAGAGTTTGCTGACATGGATTTAATTTTGTGACATGTAAACTATCACATGACAAATATTATTATTTAATTTTATCTCTTAATTTTTTTAAACAAAAAATCAGAGCTTGCAGATTTCAGTTCGCTTTCGGTTTTATGCCCGAATGAGATTTCAGTTCGCTTGATTGATGGCTTGAAGCAAACCCTGCAATTGTTTTAGTTTAGGACTTGTATTTGCTTTATTGATTTTGAGAAAATTTGAGTGTAGTAGTGAGATTTTATTTTTTGATTTGTTTTCTCATTGTATTAAATTTTGCATAATCTAGTTTTATTTTTTGATTTTTCATTTAAAAAAATTAAGAGATAAAATTAAATAATAATTTTTGTCATGTGATAGTTTACACGTCACAAAATTAAATCCATATTAGCAAACTCTACTAAATATTTAATGAGAGGCTTACAGTAGGATTAGATTTGTTCAATTTTTAAAGAAGAGGGACAAAAATTGAGCATTAAAACTAGAGGGACAAAAATCATCCATTTATAAAAGTATAGGGACCAAAATTGAGCAGTTAAAACTAGAGGGACCAAAATCACCCATTTACAAAAGTATAGGGGCCAAAATTGAGCAATTAAAACTAGGGGGACCAAAATCACCCATTTACAAAAATATAGGGACCAAAAATACATTTAAGCCAAGAGTTATTTACCAACTATGACCAAAGATGGATGATATTATATCATTAAAACCGGGTGAAAGAATTGATGAATTAGTAACTTAATGAATTTTATTAACTTTTTTTAATATAAATCACTTATAGGTAATTTTTACATAAATCTCTTTATATTTTTATTCTATACTATCATTGATAAAATAAAAATTACCAAAGAGGCTAATTAGTTGACAACTAGGGGTGGGAACATGCCAAACAATCCGATCAAGTCAACTTATTAAATAGATCAGGTCAAGCCTTTTGCAAAACCCCATATAGCTAAATAGACCATGTTTCGGACCATCAAAAAAGTTTTTTAAACCTATCAGGCCTACCTGATTATATAAATAAAATATTAATATTTTTTATATTATTATTATTATAAATATTTTATTATATTACCTTATAATTAATTATATACTTATTAGCTTCTGTAAATATATAAAAACTTGTTTGGATGATACTTCTACAAAAGTATTTCTAGGTAAAAAAATAGAATAAATCAAAGAGGTCAAATGCATTTAATTTTTCCATAAGTTGAAATTAGTGTTTGTAGCCCACCTACTCCAAAAGTTCTCCCATTTAACTTCCCCAAAAGTAACTAATTTCAATTTATGGAGAAGTTAAATTTATTTGACCTCTTTGGTTCATTCCATTTTTATCTTCTAGAAGTTCTTCTGCAGAAGTGTATCCAAACTGGGCCTAAATATGTTATCTTACATAAAAAAACTTGAGCCTATAAGTCTATTCAAATACATATGTATGATATACTCAAGTACTTTACTGTATTTGACCAAAAAAATATCCTACTATAAAACAGGCTTTTAAGTAGGTTTTCAGATCATATCATACTTTGAATAGGCCAGACTCGGACCTTAAAATAAAGCCTATATCAGGTAAATAGGCCAGGGTTAGACCATGGATTTAAGGTGCAGACCAGACTCAGGCCTTGGAAAGTCTAACCCTGCTCGACCTATTTCCATCCCTATTGATAACGCAGGCTGAGATCGTGGGAATAGCTCCCAAGTATTCGATCCCTACTAACACATTCTTGGAGACGGGTGGAGAATCTTAACTGTGACTAAGCTCCGAACAAGATTGAGTTGGGTAATAGAGAATACACCCGTGGTTAATACCCAAAAAATCGATAAATTAAAAATTGATATTTAGAGCCATAAATGTATGAATATAAAGTTAAAAATAATCATAGAATAGATTTATTTGACAAGAATAAATTTTTTTAAAACAATATATAAATTAGATAAGTAACATTATTATAAAATATATTTATCAAGATTAGTAAAAACAAATAATTTTTATAATAACAAAAACACTAATGCATGACATAATGAGAAGAAATTTTATAAAAACAAAATATAATAAATATTTATTTAATCTGATTTATTATCTTACGAAAATAAAAACTTAAAATAAAATAGAGATATTAACATTTGATTATGACGGGTTTTATTAGTTGTATAGTTTTTTTTCATATTAACATTTATACAATACCTTATATTGACATATCAATAAAAATGACTTTACCTATGAAAATAATAATTTTAAATATAAACAAATTTAAAAAATCACAACAATGATTAAATAATAGGGCGGCGTATAAGGTGCTATGTAGAAATATCAAAATAATTATCTATGTGTAATATAACTAGTGTGTCACCCGTGAAACGCACGAGGATGACAACTAGTAGTTAGTTGGAGATTGGTATAATCATTTGTAGGTTGGAGAAGGTTGCTAGTAAATGCATTTGTAACGTGTGGATGGGAGGCATTAATTAATGGAAGGCAGGAGGGACATAAGTTATCATATAAAGACAATAGGTTTGAATCCAATATGTTGTGGACGGCAAGGGAAATGAACCATTCTTAAAGACATGTTTGGGTAAAGGTGTTTGGAAATTTGCCTAATATACCTTAAATGTGATTCAATTTGTAAGTCAAAAAAGGTCTTTGAAATGCTAGTTGTTTTTGTAGTGCAGAGGCACGTAGTGTCATGAGTAGGGGGTCACTACAAAAAAAATCATTATTAGCGAGGGAAAAAATCCGTCACTAAATTTGAAAAATCCCTTGCTAAATATTTAGCGACGGATTTGTGACGGAAAAAAATCCGTCACTAAAAGTGGCGTCACTAAAAATCCGTCACAAATAGCGAAGGAAAATTTCCCTCGCAAAAATATAAAATTTCGTCACAAACTATTTGAACAAAGAAAACATAATTTCGTCACTAATTGTGACGGAAGAAATTCCGTCACAAATAGCGAGGGAAAATTTCCCTCACTAAGACATAAAATTCCACCACAAACTTATTGGATGATTCCGTCACTAATTGTGACGGAATAAAATCCGTCACTAATTAAGAGAGATTATTTCCCTCGCCAAACTACAAAATTCGGTCACAAACTAATTCGAAAGGAAAACATAATTATGTCACCAGTTGTGACAGAATTTATTCCTTCTCTAATAGAGAGGGAATTTTCCATCAATAATTGCTTATTAGTAAAAAAAACTAAATGAAATTTTATTGGATTTCATAAGGTTTTTATGCATTTTTAGGTTTAATTATTTTATTAGGATAAAATGATTATTATTTTAGAACATTGAGGCAAAATTTATAAAGCTAAAAATTATAAAAAATAGATTGCATGCATCAAAATAGAAAAATTAGATTACAAATTGAAAATACAATAAATTTAAAAAATTCAAAATAACCCAGAATATGCATCAGAATAGAAAAAATAGATTACAAATTAAAAAAATATTAAATTTAAAAAGTCCAAAATAACCCAGAATACACAACCCAGAAACCCTAGCCACCAAGGGACTTCGCCGCCACAATCTATGGCCTCCTCGCCGCTACAATCACCGCGTCCTCCTGTCCCTGTAACCGTTCCTATTAACAGAAAAAATAACCACAATAAAATCAGTAGAAAACAGAAACCCAATTCAAAATAAGCAGAAAAAATAACCGTAATAATATTCAATAAAATCAAATAATACAAGTAGAGAAAAGATACATATATTACAAAAGAAAATTCCAAAAAAAAAAAACAATAGCAAATGGTATGGCTTGAGCATGAGACCAACAATCCAACACCTTCCACAAAGAAAGAAACAAAATCAGAGAGCTACAAGTAGAAGGGTAAGAGGACAACAACGACGTGCAAAAGGCCGCGCCTCACCATCTCCACTAGGCTCTCCGCCGTCGCTGCCAACACGCCTCTCCACTGCCACCGCCAACCCACCTCGCCATCGCCACCGCCAAGGCGCCTCTCCACCGCCATCGCGTCTCACCTCGCCATTACCATTACCATCGCACCGCGAATGGAAAGTAGGAGCAGTCGCCACCACTCCATGAAAAGGGGAAATTGATAGATACAAGAGAGAAAGAGACACGGGCACCGAGAGAGTAGGGTGGAGGAGATCCAAATCAGAAAGGGGAGGGAGGGGGAATTGTGAGAGACAGAGAGAAATGGGTTGTGGGTGGCTAGGTTTCAGAGAGTGTGAGAGTGAAAGTGACTCATCTCACAAAACACAAATCAAGGTAAAAAATTAATTAACATTAAAATTTTAAAAACTAACGATCAGGATCAATTGAACACACAGATTGATGATATGGCACCATCTGGACCGTGGAGAATGAAAAGTAAAAAGAAACAAAATAATGTGTATAACTTTTGATTTTTTATTTCGTTTTTTTTTTATTTTTATTACATTTTAAATGAAGGCCTGCAATGTACTACGTGGTATATATTAGAGAGGGAATAAAAACCCTCGCTAATTAGAGAGAGAATCTGAAATCTCTCGCTAATTAGTGACGGAATCTGAAATCCCTCGGTAAATGGAGGGTATAGCTTATAGGTACTTTGTGACGGAATAAAAAGTCCCTCGCTAATTAGGGAGGGAATTTTCCCTCGCTAAATTGTTCCTGGTTTAGCGAGGGATTTTGTGACGGATTTATTAGAGAGGGAATAAATCCGTCACAAATTCCCTCTCTACTTATTCAATGAAATTGTTGTGACGGATTTAGTGATGGAAAATGTGATCCGTCACAAAATTTCACCAACTCCTATTTTGTGGGGGAAAATGTGATTTGTCACAAAATCCGTCGCAAATAGAGAGGGATTTTAATCCCTCTCTAAATTCCGTCACTAAAATTGAATTTTTTAGTAGTGGGTTTTGGCATAGAAAAATGATATTCCTACGACCCTACAACATACAACCATGAAAGAGAAAGAGAGAAAAGAAGAAACGTGAGATGTGATAAGTGATATGATAGAGAGATATAGAAAAAAAAAGTATGTTCTATGAGTTGTTGTATATTTTTATTGTATGAATTTGTTATCTCTTTGGCATAAGAGACAGAATAGTGAGATCTCCACCGCAGAGCTATTGGAAATTAAAAAAAACAAAAGCTCTTGGTATTGTTAATGACTCGTTGAATAAATGTTATTTTGGAAGATGCAGTCCATCATAAGCCCCACAATATAATTGTGGGACACGTAAGATATCAATGCAAACAATGGTTAACATGGACACATGTAGTCGATTCGGCACACTAACCATGAAATTGAGAATGAAAGATTAATGTACGAATTAATTAGCTCACACACAACTACGAAGAGCAATGCTAGGTACATGACCTTGGGATCATTCAATGTAATAGATGCAGGTGTGTGGAAGCATTAGGCAAGTGATTTATAGTGTGTAATTTTTTACTCTATAAAATAACATAACATGTAAAATAAAGTTTATGCATGCACCGTTGTATAATTGAAAAGTTTAAAAAAAGACCTCTATAGCAATAAAGTTGTTCATTCAGTAAACCGGGAAGCAACACAGATATTTCAATCGTATAAAATCACCCCTCGTTGGCCTGTACAGCACACACCGATACTTTCATGTCATTGATGCAGTTAATGAATATGTATGTGGAATTAATGATCATTCTCCAATCTAAGCATGTAGTTAACAGCATTACCTATGACATACAACAACAGAAATGAAATTGCAAAAAATAACATTTTATATCACCTACACCATACAATAATACAACCAAGAGCTCAGAATATGATTAGTTAGAATGGATGTCAAAGTCAAAAGCACTAAGTTTAGTATTTAATAATACATGAAGTAGAACCTAAATTTTTTGGAAAACTTTTTTGAAGACCACATTTTTTTGTTGTTGTAGATGGTAAGTAGTTTGCATCACATATGACAATCTTTAACCCATTTGGTAGGGATGACAATTGAGCCCAAGCCCTATGGGTATATGTGAAAATTACCCACAATGAGCAGGGTAAAAACACACAAAGCGGGTATGAGCGCGGGTACGGGCAAAAGTCCGCATTTTTTCATGGGGACGGGTGCGGGTACGGGCACTTTGATGCCCCAGCCCGCCCCGTACCCACACTCATATATATAGTTATTTAATAAAAAAATATCATATATAATTATATATAGCTATATATTAATTTTATTAAAATATCTACTATATTTATACATATTTTTTAAAATTGATATATATAATATATAACAAATTAAAAATATATTTTTATAACTATCTATTTGTGTTTTTTTACTTTATATTATATGACTAATTAATTTTAATAATAATTTTTTACATATCTTGAAGAATACCAACACATATATCCAAGTTTATAAAATAGTTTGATGTGAAAGTATATTGTAATATTTAATAAAAATTTTGAACTTTAGATCATTTGTTGTGTTTTAGAACATTAACATATTGTGTTTCAATGTAATTAAATTGTTGTATCACTGATATTTAAAAATTATGTTTAGACGATCTTCGAGTAACTTTTTCAATTGAGATGTAGTTTTCTTAAATTAATATTTTTTTAGTAAGTTATTATTTTTTTATTTAATAATAGTGCGGGTAACGGGCGCGGGTACGGGCATATAGGTGCCCATCGGGTATGAGGACGAGCACTAAAGTTACCGTCCACGCGGGTACGAGCTTTTTTTTAAAACCTGGGTACGGGTACGGGCACTGTGGTACCCTGCCCAAAGTGTACCCATTGCCATCCCTACCAGTTGGACATTTCACCATTGAAACAACCACATAAATTTGGCCATGTGAGAAAACTGGTCGAGGTAAATAAATCCCAACCTTGGATAATGTTTTCCCCTGACTTTTGTTTATAGTCATGGCAAATGACACACATAGTGAGAATTGTCTGCGCTGGAACTTGATAGGTGTAAAGTGATCAAATAGGATCAAGTTCATTTGTGGTATGTAAACAATGTCTTCTATGTTATTGCGTTAACAATCTCTGTTTCAATGACATTAACACGTAGTTCGACGACAGTTAATCTAGTTCCATTGCACAGACCAGATGATATGTCAATATTACGCATTAGCATCACTGGAACACCCTTCTTCAAAACCAAACGATGGTCAGGCATACTTGAGCACCAAATACTATTAAGAAACTCAGTCGTTAACCAATCGGCATCTATACCTCCATCACCTTCTATCTGCAATATTGAGTCACAACTAAGATAAGTTTTTTCTTCCCCAGGGACTGTTGACATCATATGTTGGAGGGACTGTTGACATCATATGTTGGTTAACAGTATCAATAATATCCAAGGTTGGAGCTAAAATTGTTTCATCTTGGAAGAAGGAAAAACAACCATAGTTTGTCATAAGACCTGGGTTTGTGAAGTTGACTATATCACCAATTGGATCTCCTGAATGAGATATTAAAAGGTCAGGAGGTATCTCAATATCAGACTCACCATTTGTGGAGGTACCAATCGCTCCGTTTCCAACTTCAAGAACCCATTTAGCAAAATCATTAATAACATGATGTGGGATAGTAGTATCGTTAGATTTCAACCTCATGTTCTCTATCAACCGCAAGACAACAACATACTTCCATAGATAAGATGAGTTGATGGTCGACATGACATTAAAAATTAAAATGATAAATAAATTAATAAAAAAATCACCTCTGATTTTTTTTTATCTCTGTTGAAAATCTTATTTTGGTCCTTTTTATAAGATCTTTTATAAAATTTTAGAAAGATTAATTAGTTTTTTTTTTCATTTTTATCCCTTATACTTAATGGACCTTTGCAATTTTCAATATTTGATTAACATAGAGAATTAAATAATTTGATTTAAATGTGGATAAATTTAAAAACTAGAGAATATTTTTAAAAATCAAAGCATGTTATTTTAATAGGAGTATTTGAGTCAATAAATATCTTATAAATAAAATGAAAAGTAATATTTTAAAGTTTAATAATGTAATCTTGATTGACGTATAAGTTGAATCAAAATGAATATTTAAATGCATTTATTTATTCAATTTTGAAAATATCAGTTCTTAGTATTGATGATAACTAGGGGTGAGCGTGGGACAGGTTTTATCCGTCCATATCCTACCCTAACTTTTTATCAGACCAAATTTTCAGACTTGGACCCATCCATAAACCCGAAAAAAACCCAACAATGTACAAGACTATTTGAAACCCGAACCCGTCCACAAATCAAAGAAACTTGTCCAAAACTCTAAATCCTAATATTTTACTTTCTTATGAACTTTCAAATATTGTTAAGAGAAAAATATCACTCTATTATTATATAACTTTATGTATGGAATGTGTTTTCAAATTAAATAGAGCCTCTATCATATAGAAAAGTTAAATTAAAAAATCTCTAGAAAGTTAAAATGATGTGAAACTTTTAAGTAATATAAAATTATATATATATATATATATATATATATATATATGGGATAGATTGGGTAACACGAAGATTAACCCGAACCCGTCCTCAACCCGGTACTGGGTTATTGAATGAGATCCGATTGAATCCTAATCTTTCATGTGGAACAAGATCTAACCCGACCCGAATAGCTTGGGTTGGGACGGGTCCATGGGACGGGCCGGGTTTTGCCCACCCCTAATGATAACATTACAATAATTTTTTTTATTAAAATAGAAAATATTAATTACTTAAAAAGTATTCTTATAAAAAATGATAAAAACTTTTAATTTTTTAAAGTCTTATTCTCTATTTTAACTTTTAAGGCTAATTTTATCAAAACTGTTATTTATTAAATACACATTAAGAAATTAAGAATGTAATTAATATAGTAACTTAAGTACAATAACTCAAAATTATACAAGGCTAAGTGTAAATGAATAATAAAAGAAAAATGAAATTATAACTGAAATTGGATTTCATAAACAGAAAAATGAAATTATAACAGAAATGAGGAAAAGATGCGTTCACGAATCAAGATGTCTCCATGGAACCATTCTTCCCGGTTGATTGGTAAAGGAAGACTAAGTATTTGTTTGGTTTATAATTGAGTAAAATTATTTTTAAAAAATGAATGGTTGAAATGAGTGATGACCAAACACACTAAACTATTTAAAATCAATTCCATAAAACAATGGTTTCACACTGTTCAAACGCAGAACGAAACGCAGAAACGGGCTATAAATTTCAAGCCTGGAGCACTTTAGATTCTTTGTCATCCGTAAAAATAGCAAGAATTCCTTCTACCATATCAAGTAAATATATGACTGGCAATAATTTTGAAATATTTAACTGCGACAGTGTTAAACTAAACTAGTACGTCAATCATCAATTTTAAAGTCATAGACTCGGTAGCAAACTATTCTATAATCTACAACAGATTATTCACCTACAAACATATAGTCATTGACAATACACATGTGTTAGCTAGTTCCTAATTATAATGTCAAATAATAATAACCGCAATTTGAGTGCTAGGGATTACAGGCAGCAATTGCTTCTTTGAAACCACTTGTACTCTACTGTGACAAGTTTTAACTACTGGCGTGGTGCTCTCACCAAGGCCTTCCTATTCCTCCAAGCCTCCGGGCCAACTCAAAATCCTTTTTCACTGAAACAGCAAAAAAGGCAAATAGAACATATATTCACGAGGTTACTGAAAGAAGACACAAATATGCATAAGAGAAAAACATAAATCAATTAATATATAGGACAGGAGGAATGACTTTGGGAAATCCCACTATACTAGCTAACCAAAGTTTTGTTAGTATTCTGTCTATTATTTCCCTCCAGCAAAGAAAAAAAAGAGAGTCTGCTCGTGTATTCTTCTGTTCATTTAAATATTTAGCAACTCAAGCTCATCGACAACGGTATGAAACCAGCCCCCAGAAGACCACAAAATATCTCTGCCTAAGAATGACATTTTTCTATTTCTGAAAATTGTTGATTCAAATTCCATTTCCCATGCACGTCTTATGGAACCCTTTGACATTTTTCTCTATGGGATGGTGCTTGAGTTGCAACTTTATCCAAAAGGTTTAAGGTCTAATTGACTTGCGCACTTCAAACTTTTATATTTACTTCTCTTATTTTTAATCAATGTATGACTTTATTTTTCAACATGATAGAGGAAGACCATGCCAAGAGCACAAACGCAGGTAATAAAAAAAGACAAACATGTAGCCTATAAGGCTCAAAATTGAAGTACAAACTTAGATTGAAAATTGAAGACAAGTCACAGTTAGGCAAAGCAAAACTGGCCTAATTGGACTTGAGGAGAAGTGTTGGAAAATGAAGTTCCACATAGGTTAAAAATAAGAGAAATACAAAAATCCAGTAGCCTTAAGTTTGGATAGAGTTACAACTCTCAAGTACATTCTGCTCTAACATTTTAATAGTAGCGTGTGCATATTGGTAGCTAGTAGTACCATTCTTTAAAATTGGTCATACAGAATTAAGAGATGGGAGTGAATGGACATGGTAGTGTGTTTGGTTTCTATCAAAAGTTCAAAACCACGTTACAAACGTGGATCCAAGCAAACGCTATTGAGAGGAGCGTTGGCTCGGATTCACATTTGTAACATGATTTTATGTGAAACCAAACACACACTAAGTTACAACTCCAAGTGCGCTGCTCAATTAAAACAATGCATTATATTTTATAAACATGTACTACTCTTGTCTCGAATATAAACAACAAAAACTCAAGTATGGTGGTCTAAAATATAAGTAAATCTTAATTAATTTAATTTCACCCTATTTAATGATATTATCTCAAAATACTCTTTTATCAAATCACGTGCCTTTCCAAGTGGAGAGAGTATTCACATTTGAAACAAGTTTCAATAAAATTCACGTCTTTCATGGAGGATGATTTAGGGAATGAAATTCATTTTTTAGATGACATTAGAAAATTAAATGAGGTTAACTAACATTCTTAATTAGCGTGAGTTTGTTTATTTTGCTTATATTTGAGATGGAGGGGAGTATAAATGTTACCGACCACATACACTACCACAATTATTTTCTCTGAATCTCTAGCATTTACTATACCCCAAAGCAAAACTCCATACCACAATTATTTTCTCTAGCATTAACTATACCCCAAAGCAAAACTCCATCCCACAGATTACAGATGTAGAATATTGTTTTAAATGTAACTAATATAGTAAAAAAGGAATTCATTAATCTGTAACAAAGAAAAGATTTCTTCCATCACCAATAAAAGCAGCATAAATAAATTAGTGAATGATATGACGATTGATGAAAGGAAAATCAGAGCAAAATTTTTAAAAATTATATCAACTTACTAAGGGTAACACGCCTTGCATGAATTGCACATAGCATTCCATCTTCAAACAATTTAACCAGATAATCCTCAGCTGCCTGCATGATTGTCAAATAAAAACCCAAAGAATGATCATGTTGTATATGGAATATATTATATAAATCACATAACAGGTGAAAATAATTCTTAAAGAAGCTAGCCAGCTACAAGCATTTTAAAATAAATCACAAAAAGCAGCAATGCTGCTGACTAGGACTATACAAGGCATCTAGAAAAATTATCAGAGAAGTAGATGTAGCAAATGGAACGACGTGCAGTCCTTTGGATGATTTGTAATTTCCCCCTGCTTAGGAGTTAACAATTTATGGAAGGGAAGGAAATGTGAGGGAACAATTTTTCCTCAAACTCAATTTTTGCTCCCCCTCCATCTTCAGAGTTGATGAAGGGGGGATTGATTTATATTTTAAACATGCAATTTACTATTTTACCTCCTAAACTGATTTACTTGAAAAAGTTATAATGGTTATTTTGAAAATTTACACTTATAACCCTTTACCCTCCTCTTTCCTTTCCTCATTAAGGGGACAGAAGCCTACCTAAAGAAGCATGCATTGCACTACCGCATGTACTGCTCAACCCTCAGAGGTAGCAATTCTCCCCTAAACACAAAAGCAGAAGGGCCAAGTATGCCTATTGAACTAGTAGGATTTATCACATACAATTGCTGGATTCTTACATGAAATAATTTGATGAGACTTAACAATTTTTTTCTGTAATGGGAGCTACCCCAACATTTTCTCCAATAATTGTATTCCTAATCCTATCCTGTCTCATGTAACCACTCATCCATTGTAATTGGAGTTAACCCAGCATAGGAATTTGAGTTCTTTTCCATTCATTCTCATAATCTCATTAAACAATTTTGTGAATTATCTTATACCTTTCTCTCCTAACTTATTACATACCTCCATAGATGTATTATCTGGTCCAATTATCTTATTATTAGCAATCCTCTTCAATGCTTCTAAAATGTCAATATTCAATAATCAATGGATTAGTTCCTAAACAGACTTCATAATATTTCAATGTGCTTGCTTACAAAACGCACAAGATAAAATAAATAGACAAAAAAATTAGACGGAATTATAACCGAATAACTCATCAACAATATCCTAAGCATGATTGAAACAATGTCTGGGAGAAAAGGTCACGTACCTCCTGAAGTGCTACCACGGCTTCAGGTGTCCAGCGAGAGACCTGCGCAGATAATCTGTTCGTAATCTCTTTGACCTACATCCAAAAGTTAATTTAAAAAAAGAAAAAGAAAATTACAACAGTGAGAACAAACTTCACACAAGATCCAATTCAACAAAATTCGTGAAGTGATGCAAATAACTCACACATCTTATAAAGGGAGCAGCTGGGATAAGAAGCTTGAAAGTCTTCTGAAAACGACGAATCTCGCGAAGAGCCACTGTTCCTGACCTATTTCGCCTTTTTTTTGCTGTAATTTTTAATTTCATTAACAAATGATGAAACATTCAAACACCGCAACAAAAGTAAATCGGAAGGAAAAGAAGATAGAAGCATGTGGATTCTTAATGCATACACTGTGACTGCGGTTCTCGTTGTTGAGCACGCCTCGTTCTGTTTCTGCGATCTGTGAATTTGCATAGCGGAGGGGGGAAAATGAGGGTTTTATTTTGGAAATGAGAAGAAGAGAAAAAGAAAGAGTGGGTCCAAATTGGCACTTACGGGGACCTGCTGGTGCATGCTTAACTCTTGCCATGGGATTATTACTAGGAACATGGACAAAACAAACGCAACGCGAGCTTCAGCAGTTCACAGATTTTGATTTTTCAGTTTCATTTTTTCTATTCCTAACACACGAAATGGCGCTTCTTTGTTTTTTGATTTTTTCACAAGCGGATGCAGTTTGCTTCCATTTCTTCATTTACCAAATTATCCCTATAGTTTCAAAGTTACCGTTATCGCGCTGGAAAAAAGTATTTTAATTTGCATATTGATATTTTTATCTAGAAAACATATCATAAAATAAGTAAATAAGTAGATAACCTTAATATTAAAAAAATGAGAAACCTTGAAGCCAGAAACGTGGCTAAAACCGGGACTTTATTTGTTAACGATTTTATAAGCTACAAATTAATTAATATATCTATGAATAAATTCACTTATTTTAGGCATAAATTAGACATTTACATTTAATAATTTTTGTAAAAAAATAACTAATAACTACTGAGTAATATGATATGATATTAATATTTATAGTTTATTATATCAACTTTTTATTAAGTTAAACATTTTAGATATATAATTTTATTATTGATATTTATTTATATTTAAAACTATATATTATGTGCTGAAATAAAATGTTCTAATAATTTATTGGTTTAAATCTATTTTTATCTCTCAAAATAATTTTTTTATTCCTCATTTTTTATTTTTGTGAATAACTCATTCATAAATTATTTGTTCTTAATAAATTATCCCCATCGATTATTTGTACTTTATTTTACCATTAAGTGCATTGCACATATTTCTTTGGTGTAAGACCACCGGTATTCTCGGGCAGTAAAGTTCTCTCTCTGTGGTTGAGTATTTAAACAACTGCATACCCAAGTGAATTATAATGACTTAAACCCTGCTTAGTTGGAACAGTTATGTGCCGGTTAATCCACACTAATATGAGTTAATCTTAATTTACTTGAAAGGAAAATTTGCATTCGTATTGATTATATGTATAATTCATGGATTCATTCATCACAGTAAGAGAAGTGATTGAGTGAGTGAATTATAAGGACTTTAATCCATCTTATGAAATGAGCTGAACTAGTCTGAGAGCATTAGACAATTCCTTTGTGCATTTAAACTCTTGGTCAATACTTCTGCTAATCTAACTGGAGATTGAAAATTCAAAGCTCAGCTTGAAGCAGTCCACAGAAGTCAAAGGTGTATTTTTTTGGTGCAAGACCATAGGTATCCTCCCTAGGAGGCAACCCGTCGAGCCGGATAGGACCTCTATGGGCGGCAAAGCTCTCCCTACAAGTATTTAACAAAGCAGTCCACAGAGGTCAACGTGTATTTGTCAACCACCTCATCTTTTTTTTCCCTGCTGAGAGGTAATACATTTAAGAGCAACGTCTCATAGTTGATAGCACATTACATAATTCGAGTGAACCAAGATATGAATATAGTTTAAGTTTGTCACATGATGACACCAATAATGGATAAACTATTTTAAGTCACACCCTCAAATTACACTGTTTAGCTGAAGTGCTAAACAAGGGAGAAAGAAATAAGATGTTAGATTATCCCTAATTATATTTTGTGGATTATTAATATCAATTATAGATTAATTGTTTAATTATAGTACATAATATAAAGATGGATGATATATTGGGTTTTTATTGTGAATAGCCCGTGATGGGTTGGGTTGTTCAGTTCAGTAGCCCGTTGAGAGGTCCCTGATCTCTACTAGTAAGGAACAGAATTGATAACTCATTAGTCAATTTATATGACAGACCCTGTACTCTGTACTCTGCACTATGCCTTTTGAGCTCCTACCAGGAAGAGAGCAGAATTCTCACTCTGTTCGAAATCAACAACAATGGATCCATCTCTGATTTCGGGTACGCAATTCTTTATAATCATTCTATGAACATGTTGTATTCTTGTATCTATCTTAAATTGATCTAGGTTATTGTTGATTAAATTTAACAATCGGTATCAGAGCCTTATAGATACAGATTATGGTTGTTCTGGGTTGTAGAATTAGTATCCTATGAACCCTAAATTTATATTGATAAAATTATTGCATAAAATTTAGGGATTTTTCATTGTGGGATATCTGTCGCACTGTGTAGAAAACTGTGAATAAACTGAACCCATTTTTCGTTATATGTTCGAACATGGTCGATCAAATTTTTAGATTTAATCGAACAAATTGACATGTGGGTTTTCTTACTGCATGTATTTCGAACATATTGTCAAATTTTGGTGCGATTTCGTTGAGTATTTCGTGAGAATTTGACAATTTTCTTCACGGGTTAGAACCTTTAAACCCAATTTTTGATCTCACAATTGAGCCAATCTTTTTCCAAATTAGTTTGGGGCTTTTGTTTAACTACACATTTAGAATGAATCTGCACATTTTGAGAATGAATTGTTTGAAAAATCTAGAGAATTTTCGTTCTCTTTTTCGCATGTTCGAACTCTCAAAACCCCAATTTTCAATCTGTAAATTCTCACAAATGCACTCCTTCAACCGAAAAATCACAGACCGTCGTCGTCTGTGGTGTCTGTTTTTCATCTGGGTATTCTTCGCGGGTCATATAACCCGTTTTGCTTGCAGCGGGTCAAGAAGACCCAACATTATGCAGCACTTGCCCACTCTCGGGGCTGACGCGTGCGCATACCTCCTGTGTCAGAAAATTTTTTATTTTTATACCAAAAATTAAATAATTAAATTTATGTTTTTTGGTATATTTTTTGTAATTTTTGGATGCCTGGAAGTATTTTATTTAATTACTTTGAGAGTAATTTATAATTTCGGAAATGCTACTCTCAGAATTTTGGCCTGAAATTTTTTGTGTATATTTGATATATTATTAGAAAGTTTTTGGTATATCTCACTCTCTCTAATATTGAAGTAAATGTTATGAAATTATTTTTGGCCATTTTGAAATCATATATTATGTATTTATAATACATATAGTTTATTAATCATGTAATTTATTATTCAATTAAATTATGTTTGGCATGATTTTTATATTTTGTATAATTGTGAGCTCGCCTATCGTGGGTACAATTATGCAAAATTTTATAAAAAAAATAGTTATTTTTTGAATTATATTTATATTGGACTAATAATAATTATACCCTATCAGTTTGTTGTTATTAATGTGATTTGTTTTTATGCAATATATATTGGTGTCTAACTCATGTCAAAGTTTTATTTTAGTACCCTATCGGTATTAGAATTTTGTTTTTGGAACATGAGAATTATATATTGTATGATTTATTATTTCTTATTTATTGTGATTCGGGACTCTTAGGCGGGATCATTGTAAATAAGAAATTTTGGTTAATGAGCATTGTTCAGGGGTAGAACTCGAACCTGGGTCTGAGTCAGCGGGAGAGAAGTCGGATCCGAATCCGGGTTGCGGAGGCTTGAATCCGAGTTGAACCCGGGGGGTGTACCTGCAAAGGGACTCCGACGCCCAAGTCAGATAGGTAAAACAGTCAAAAGGATTGACTGAGTGAGATTGTGTACCTTATGATCTGTAAATGTTCTCTATTTATAGGGGTTTTCCCTGTATAAATATGGTAAGTGGGCACAGATGTAAAAGGAGTAAGTTTAGCGGATATCATCATATAATTATGGATATTATAATTATATGTGATATAATTATGGATATGATAATTATATATCATATATTTATGGATATGATAATTATATTGCGCATGAGTATTATAATTATATATCATATATTTATGGATATGATAATTATATTGCGCATGGGCCATTTTGACTATTGGGCCTTAGGTTTAGACCGTAACAGAAGCCCCCCAGCTCTGGCCGACTTGGTGAAGTTGGTCTTGAGCTTGAGTATTTGTCTATATGTTGGGACGACATTGTTATTTAAGGGGGTGTTTGTGTCGAGATGGCTGAATAAGTTCCATGCCTGTGGGCGTGGTCTGACTTGCCTGTGGGCGTGGTCTGACTTGCCTGTGGGCTTGGGCCGACTTGCTCGTGGACGTGGTCCGACTTAGCCGAGGGCTTGGTCCGACTTGCTCGTGGCCTTGGTCAGACTTGCTTATGGACATGGTCCGACTTGCTCTAATGGATTGGACCTTCAAGGTTTGGGCCTTATTGGGCCAGTCCATAACAGATGCCTCCCAGCTGAAGTCGAAGTAAAGGAGTCTGACCTCAAGACACGTCGATTTTCCGAGAATCTGCTTGATTTGGAGAGGTAGAAGGTATCCGAGAATCTGCTTGACTTGCAAACTTGGGTCGACTTGTGCACTTGGTGTGCACTTCGGCTGACTTGTAAACATGGGCCGACTTGTGCACTTGGTGTGCACTTCGGCTGACTTGTAAACTTGGGCCGACTTGTGCACTTGGTGTGCACTTCGGCTGACTTGTAAACTTGGGCCGACTTGTGCACTTGGTATGCACTTTGTCTGACTTGTAAACTTGGGCCGACTTGCGCACTTGGTGTGCACTTGGGTTGACTTGTGCACTTAGGCCAACTTGCGTACTTGGTGTGCACTTGAGTCGACTTGCTCACTTAGTATGCACTTGGGCTGATTTGTGCACTTGAGCCGACTTGTGCACTTGGTATGCACTTGGGCTGACTTGTGTACTTGGCCGACTTGTGCATTTTGGTATGCACTTGGGCTGACTTGTGCACTTGAGCTGACTTGCGCACTTGGTGTGCACTTGGGTTGACTTGTAAACTTGGGCCGACTTGTGCACTTGGTATGCACTCGGGCTGACTTGTGCACTTGGGCCGACTTGTGCATTTTGGTATACACTTGGGCTGACTTGTGCACTTGGGCCGACTTGAGTAGGACCAAGTAGTATTGGTCCGAAACAAATCTGGTTGCTAACAGGGCCGAGATGCTCTTTACATCCGATTTGAATGAGGCCGAGATGCTCTTCACATCCGGTTTGAATGAGGCCGAGATGGTCTTCACATCCGGCATTGTATGAGGCCGAGATGCTCTTCACATCCGGTGTTGAATGAGGCCGAGATGCTCACCGCATCCGGTTTGAATAAGGCCGAGATGCTCTTCACATCCGGTTTGAATGAGGCCGAGATGCTCTTCACATGCGGCATTGATTGAGGCCGAGATGCTCTTCACATCCGGTTTGAATTAGGCCGAGATGCTCTTCACATCCGATTTGAATGAGACCGAGATGCTCTTCACATCCGGTTTAAATGAGATCGAGATGCTCTTCACATCCAGTTGTTGATGTAAAATGGGATGAGTATTGAAAATGAATAAAGTGAGAAAGACGAATAAAGTAAAATAAACAAATATGGAGGGAACCGGATCGAGGGGCGTTCCAACGGTTTGACTTGCATGTGGGCTTGGTCCGACTTGCCCATGGACGTGGTCTGACTTGCCCGTGGGCTTGGTCCGATTTGGTCATGAGGTTGTGACCGTCATGCTGGAGAGGGGGAGGCCCTCCTTCCAGCGCCAAATGTTCTGGGGTAGAACTCGAACCTGGGTCTGAGTCAACAGGAGAGAAGTCGGATCCGAATCCGGGTTGCGGAGGCTTGAATCCGAGTTGAACCTGGGTGGTGTACCTGCAAAGGGACTCTGACGCCCAAATCAGATAGGTAAAACAGTCAAAGGGATTGATTGAGTGAGATTGCGTACCTTATGATCTATAAATGTTCTCTATTTATAGGGTTTTCCCCGTATAAATATGGTAAGTGGGCGCAGATGTAAAACGAGTAAGTTTAGCAGATAACGAGTAAGTTTAGCAGATATCATCATATAATTATGGATATTATAATTATATTTCATATATTTAAGGATGCCATAATTATATGTGATATAATTATGGATATGATAATTATATATCATATATTTATGGATATGATAATTATATTGCGCATGAGCCATTTTGACTATTGGGCCTTAGGTTTAGACCGTAACAGACATCTTATTATTTTGGCTTGATACACAGATTCATTTAATTTTGTGTTAGCATAAGATATTATGCATATTAAATGTTTCTTTTTTATTTTGGTGTTAGCCTCTGCCCATTTCTATTAATATTTTGAATAGGACTTAATTTTAGAAAATTCTTTTATTGAAATAAGTTGAATTGAATTGCGTAGGTGATGGACATACCCTATCGGTATGACATTGCTTGACATGATCATTGTGTGATAAAGACAATGTTAGGGTAGCGAGGAATTGATGAGATGTCTTGAATTTGTGTTGGCCCAACATTGTGGAGTTTGAAATTTGAAGAAGAGAAAAGTAGAGGTTTTTTGGTGAAGTCAGAGAAAACCACAAGCAGGATGTGGATTGCTCCATGCCTGTGGAAATATTGTTGGGATGTCAAGTATTAGTCCCACATTGGATGAGAATGAGCATGGAGAGTAATATATAAGTGGAAAGACCCATAAACCTAACGCCTTAAGGTTTTGGGTTGGATGTGGTGTCTAGCTCACTTGTGTGGCTTGCTTGTTTGCTCATTGGCCCTATGTTGGAGGACTCCCCGGTGGTTTAGGCTCCCATCGCACCCTAATAAGTGTTATCAGAGCCGATGGTCTGATCAGGTGACCGGTGATAGGCTCGGACGAGAAATTGGTGGCGATCCTTGTGTCGAAAGCTTCCGTTTGAGGGGGAGCACTAGATGGATGGACTCACACTTGAGGGGGAGATTGTTGGGATGTCAAGTATTAGTCTCACATTGGATAGGAATGAGCATGGAGAGCAATATATAAGTGGAAAGACCCATAAACCTAACGCCTTAAGGTTTTGGGTTGGATGTGGTGTCTAGCTCATTTGTGTGGTTTGCTTGTTTGCTCATTGGCCTTATGTTGGAGGACTCCCCGGTGGTTTAGGATCCCCTCGCACCCTAACAGAAAATATTTTTATATGATTTTCATATTATATTATTTATTTAATTACTTTTCTCTATCAAGTGGGAGAAATCTACATATATTATGTTATGATTTTGTCAAGCAAGATTATAGTAATACAATGACTATTTTCCTTTAACATAATCTTATTTTGTAGTATTTCTTCTCTCTTTAAAAATTATACGTTACCCTTTATTGTTAAGACTTTATATTGAGGATATTACTTGTTAAGTCTCTTTGAGAACATTATAGTCAAACTCCATATTATTGTATTATATTATGGGTAATTAATTATACCAAACAATATGTTGATGTCCCAAATTAACTTGTTATTATTTAAAGAGATTAATTTCTCTATTACATACCATTAATCTTCCTTATCGTTAATGGTATGTCAAACTATAGACTTATTAAAGCTATTTTGAAATAACAAGTATCATTCTTAACATTTTGGGATATATGGATCAATTTTGTATATAATACAATATTGTTATCTTGTAACTTTATAATTATTAGAACAGTGGGAGTTAAAGACTTCTTAAATTTTTTATTATATCCTCAATAATAGTCATGGGTGTTGTGCACTTTTGTTTTCGCCACTTTTGTTTTCGCTTCCGCTAAAGTGTGTTTTGCTATTATTTAAATTGTAACACTTGAGTCATGGGGGTGAGTTGTTGAATTTTTCTATGATCTCATTTTTAAATATGTTGGAGATTATAATCTCACCCATATGTTGGAAATTTTTCAAATAGCCATCATATTTTTTAAAATTGCATGTTACAATATTTTTGAAGGAGATTTTTTATTTTAAAATGTCATGTGGACATTTATAATTTCCTTCATTTTGTAAGCAAAGTATATTATTAACTATGAAACTCCTTTGCAAAACCATTATTATGGTTTCATGTTGAGTTTCATATTCTGTTATGTACCCATTTCTGTTGACTTTGCTTTAATATGTTTCTCTCTAATATCAAATTTTGAAAAGAGAAAATTTGTGAGTTTTTAGACTCATAATGAATACCTTAGCAAAATTATAATCCCACTATTAGATATTATAACATTAAAGTATTTTAATATTATTTGTCTCTAATGAAAATCCTAATAATATCATATTATTTTGGATTAGTGGGAGTACACACAATTGTTTGTCATGAGATAATAGCATTGCTATATATTTTTGTGTGCAATTTTGTATTAAAATATTATTTTTTGAGCTTTTTGGTTGTCATATGTTATTATGCCCGCTTAATCATATGACACGCTCTTAGAGATTTGCGAAGAAGTCTCATTCCGTATTACTAAGATGTGTTCTTATGCACAAATTATTGATATATATTTTTTATGTGCAATTTTATTGAATCTCAGTAAGGCACACTAAGTGCACGCTAAGGTTATTTTGTTGGTATTGCACATTTGACTTGCAATTTTATTGTGCTTCTCTCTTGACCAACGTTCCACATTTTATAAGGTCACAGATTTATAAGTATCTTATATGAAATTAATACTCCTATCGAGTATGATTTCTTAGATCAATAAGGTGCTTGTAAATCTTATTATTTGGACCAATAAAGTGCTTACTCATTGATGCCATTTTGTATGCCCATTTTGTAATTACCTTGGTTATTGGGCTATGCCCATATGTAATTATTTTTTGTTATTTGTTATTGGGCTATTATAGACACTTAAGTTTATGTGGATTATTATTATTATTTTTTGGCCATTGTGTTGTGAAAGACACTTCGATTATTTTAGTATGCAACTTTGTTGTAATTTTCCTTTAACTGATATTCCACTTTTCATAAGGTTAAGATGTATGAGTATCTTGCATGTATGATATGAGTACTCCTATCGAGTATGTTTTTCTGCATTGATGAGATATTTGTATTCTTTTGTTTGAACCAATTGCTATAAGTGCTTGCTCATTGTTGACATTTTTTGTCTATATTAATCTTAAGTTTTATTTTGTTTAAACTAAGTATCTATGTTGTCAAAGTGGGAGATTTGTTAAATTTATTTATTCTACTTGAACATGCATAGTCACTTATTTATTAAAACTCAGATTAATTAAATGTCAACTGTTCTCGAGCATTCTTGATTTTGCCAATGTGTATTTACTTTTGTTATTGGGTCTTCTTCCCCTTATGTAATTACTTTTGATACCGGGCTATTGTGTGCACTTATGCTCATGTGGATTGTGTTAGATTTGTGACCTATTATGATGGTGAAAGAGATGTTTTTGGATTAGTGTCGAAAAGACATTAACAACAACTATCACGTATGTTGAGCATTTGAGTAGATCCACTAACCAAAGACTTGATTATTAGAGTTTCCATAACTCTTCTGTGTTTGTATAAGTCTTTTGGTATTTAGGGTTAGTGGGAGTCTGGTTTGTATTTGCTCCATATTATGAGATATATGTTGGTTTACTTTTATTATTATATCTCTTATAGCATCTAAGATGTTGGGACCATTATTGGATAGCATATTGTTTCATTGAATTATGTTTTTCCTTATCCATCATTTTATGAAATAAAAGCATATGGTATGTATCCTTATCAGATGCTATCTTCTATATTGTTAATGCTCTTATTTCTTAGAATTATTGAATGTTATGTGCATTGGCTATAATTGATACTTTAGTTTTAATAATTCCTAGTAGTTCTGATAATTGACTAATGCTATCCAAGTGGAGAATGTTAGATTATCCCTAATTATATTTTGTGGATTAGCATTAATCAGTTATTTAGAATTATATTTATTTGAATTATTAATATCAATTATAGATTAATTATTTGATTATAGCACATAATATAAAGATGTATGATATATTGGGCTTTTATTATGAATAGTCCGTGATGGGTTGAGTTGTTCAGTTCAGTAGCCCGTTGAGAGGTCACGTGTCTCTACTGGTAGGGAACAAAACTCCGTTTATATGGCAGACCCTGTACTTTGTACTCTGTCTTTTGAGCTCGGAAGAGAGTAGAATTCTCACTCTATTCGAAATAACACCAATGGATTGATCTCTGATTTCAGGTACGCAATTCTTTCTAATCATTCTATGAACATGTTATATTCTTGTATCTATCTGAAATTGATCTAGGCTATTGTTGATTAAATTTAACATAAGAATCATAGGAACAATGTAACCAAGAAATTGTATATCAATATTTTCAGAAAATATCCCACATCATCTCTTTCTTTTTCTTTTTCAGAGGGGGTTAGACAAGTCAATTTGCAAAAAATACACAACAGAAAGTTAAATGCTTTACCCGATCCAAACTCCATGAATAAGCACAAAGGCATAATTGAATATATAAAATTTTATTTGCTTACTCCAAAATTGAAAGATGTGATATAAATCCCAACATAACAACTATCAGTACAATGTTAACTAGACAACTACCTCTACAACACATCCTCAATTACAAAAAGTGTATACCGAGTAGCACAATTGGAAGTGTAATCACGACAGATTATAAATTATACAACTTATGACATGGATCTTATCTTCAACCCAAGTTTCATGTAAGTTGAAGACTTTCTGACAGGATTATAGATTGTAGTATTGGACAACTCTTGATACATGCTTGATATTTTGGACAATTGATTTTGCCTGCTACAGAATTCTCTTTAAGATTAAAACAAGTGAACCTCTAGGGCTGTGAAGGAGAAGGAGATGTTGGAGGCTTGAAATCTGGATACTGTAAATCAAGAAAAAATGGGCATGAAGGATGGTATGTATGAGTCAGGAGCATGCAATATAAATATCAAAATAAAATTGGTCACCACAGGCATATCTAATCAGGCACCAAAAGTGAAAAATTCATAGAGCAAGGAAATCAAGACATTACATATGGGTATGGTGAAAGTGGTCTTGGTTGCTCAGGAACTGATTCTGCCTTAATTTCAGTTTTGGGGACTGAGTTTACTTCTGGAGCAGGTTCCGGTGCTGCATCTATTTTGGACTCAGAGACAGTGTCAGGAGGAGAAGGAGATGTTGGAGGCTTGAAATCTGGATACTGTAAATCAAGAAAAAAAAATGGGCATGAAGGATGGTAAGTATATGTCAGGAGCATGCAATATATATTAATACAACAAAAAAGTCTTATCCCACTAGGTGGAGTCAGAGGCATGAAATATATATAAAACAGAAAATAGTCTTCATAAATCAACATGTTACATGTCACTTATTACTGAAAACGATTTTGAAAACTTAATGAGATATATTTTTCCTCCCACTTGCAATTTCACATTCTTGAGCAGAGGGGCCTCAGAAATGAGAGTTATGTATAATTACGAAATGCAGCTTGAAATTTGAGAATGATAGTACAATTTTTCAACTAATAGTCCAATAAAGAGGTTCTATTTCATGGACTCATAATCACACTGGAAATAAAATATATATGAAAAGAAAAGTTTCAAGAAAATTGATCACCACAAGCATATCTCTAATCAGGCACAAAAAGTGAAAAATTCATAAAGCAAGGGAATCAAGACATTACGTTTGGGTATGGTGAAAGTGGTCTTGGCTGCACAGGATCTGATTCGGCCTTAATTTCAGTTTTGGGGACTGAGTTTACTTCCGGTGCTGCATCTATTTTGGACTCAGAGACAGTGTCAGCCTCAGGAGTAGCTGCTGCTTTCTGCACAGTGCTATCAGCTGTAGCGAGCTCTGGACTACTTTCTGCTGGTGCAGGAAGAGCCTTATTATTGGTGGAGGTTGGTAAAAGAGCCTTTCCAATTTGCTAATGTTCCCAGCCATTCCATTCAAAGAGAACAAGATCATATAGGAAGGGGGGAAAAGGAAGTTTCAGATAAGAGAAATTTTAACAAATTTATATAATTCGTTGTCAATTGTAATATGTATTCCAAAATGCATCACATCATAATTGCAGCTGATTTATCATAGAATATCAACCAAGAAATGAAAAATCTCAAGTACCGTTATTTCATCAACAAGCTCCTTAGGGGCAACCTTGGTGTTCAAGAACTCATCAACTTGTTTTAGTGTATTCTTCCGGTCCTGCCATCAAGTGAATAATTTAATAAAAAAGACAAAAAGAAACCAATACGGGCTAGAGCCTTTACCTCTATTAATAATGACAAACAAGAAATGAAGGGAATGATGGAATGGAACTAGCCTAATTGTCACGCGATAGTCGGCCACCATTGTCAACATATACAAATTTTTTAGTGTATAACTTGATTACTAATATATTTGAACTTCCTCATCAGTCATCACTATCCACTTCTGGTGGAAGTTCATAGGAAACAGCTATGATCATTGATCATGTGCACCTACGATGTGTTGCGCAAACAGAAAATTACCCCAAAAGGACAATAGTTTTGCATGTTGAGCACAGAGGAAAAAAAACTTGTGCACTTAAATAGGAAAAAAATGTTCTTCACTGAGATTAGGAAAATCATTGCACGTGAGAGTACAGAGAAAAACAAACCATCTATGGAAAAACCATGCATTAATAACAATCAACACTGAGGATCACCTATTGGCTATTGTCAGACATCTATTTGTGTAACAGAATATCTGAACAGCTATCCCATTTCCATCACCAAACCCAAATTATGCTGTGAACAAAACTTTAAACAACAATCATATTTTGGATCATATATTGGTTTAAACTGCTGGACTTGATGGAAAACTCCTTGAACATTCTTTCTTTCCACGAAAAGAATGTACATTGTGCTCCATCTCCACTTGCCCCCCCCCCCCCTACACACCGATCAATTTATGTAAATAAGTCAATTTATGATCCTTTCTCTTTCACTTATTTTCTCTTCTATAAATGCTTAAATTTTGATAATGTCTTATAAAGGGAAAGACTATATCATTCATTCGTTAAATAGAAATATCTTATGCTGATTTAATGTCTCAATAAACTCATCAGATTCAGGAGGAATTATAAAATTAATGCACACGTATGCAACAGAAGAATGGTGGCTTCCCGGGGTCAAACGTGCATTGTTCAACAAAATAGATGATAATAAACAACATATATCCATCCTGGATAGAAAAGCATGCTTACCTCAGCAAATAGAAGCTTCTTGCTTGCAAACTGAACAAGTGCAGCTGATCCTAGAAGTTGGAGAATTGTTTCTATCTACAAGCAGAGAAACATCATGAACAAGATGTCAGAGGGTCACACTATAATGGATTATTGCTTTTCGTGAAAAAGGAATAAATTGTAAGTATCTGATTAGATCAACCTCAGTAAAAGCTAAGAAACCCAGTCCAGTAGCTGCAGCAATCCCAAGTGCAACAGCCAAGCCATCAGAGGTATCCTGCATAAACATCCATTAATTAGAAACATTCAGAAAACCTCCATCAGAGATTCAGAGGTATCCTGCATAAACCTCCATTAATTACAAATAGGTCAATCACCATATTATAGAAAAAAAATATCTCATTCTCTTATTTAACCTTTTTTATGAGTAAGGGCAGTTTCTACATTTTCCTTTGTTCCTTTCTTGCTAGCAAAAATCTTCAATTTGAGAAAGCTAACATTTTATCTCTCTCAAAAACAATTTAAGTGCGTTTACCATATTCTCAAAATTTAACAGAAGGATTACGCCTACAGCCTACTATTTTGCATGTGCATCATCATTGAATATTACAATTGCAATTAGATAAATCCCAGATACATACTCCTATTGCTTCACTGAGAGCATCTGTCAGATTGCCAAAATCCAAACTCGCTGCTTTTCGTGGTTCTATCCAAGGAAGCCCACTATTCTGCAGATTTCTAGTCCTTGTCAGTGTATTTATGAGCAGAAAAAATTTAGTATTTCAAATGCAAATATGATAAATATCAAACAAGAAAGGGGAAATGGAAAAGAAATACCGTCCATCCTCGTGGTCCTTCTGCACCATCTTTAATTGCATAAGCAGCTTTAAATCCGTTAGGGTGACCAACTCTGCAACCAGTTCAGAGTTCCCATCAAATCTGGCTTCCATCACAAGTCACTCAATAAGCTTCAAGTATATTCTTTTGCAAAGTGCAAGAAGAAACAATAAATATAAGTAATTAAAGTTCCTCAAATGTTAAATCAGATGATGCATACAGCTGAGGTATCATCTGAAGGATTGATTTTCTTGCCAATGCCCCACATAAAAATATATGCATACGCTATGGTGATAGATTATCATGAATCAACTATCCCAATTAGGAAAAGCTTTTAAGTGAAAGTACATCAATAGTTTTATATCTAACATGTCCCCTCACCAAGAGCCCTTTGGGCTTCAATTGTGGACTATGCATAGGCCTTCCACACCTTGTGTTCAAATTTAGCTCTTATTATTTAGAAACACGGAGGCAACAAGGATCACATTCTATACCAAATGGTTATGGACTCGTATACCATGTCAATGAATCAGTTATCTCAAAAGCTTAAGCTTTTGATTGTGAGCGCATAAATGATTTTATATAGCATAACTGTTATTCATGAAACAGAAAATAATGTTATGGTTTGATTAGTGCTTCAGCTTGTGGTTGTATTCTCACTTCTGGAGTTTCATTTACACTCATTCGGAAGCTTTATGTTGGAATCTTGAGATTCTCACAGGGGACAGGGACAGGGACACTCTACAGTCTGTAACATAGATTGTCACATTAAGTATCCAAAATAGATTTCATAACTGCTCTTTGTTTTTTTCTTTTAAGGATATAGGTGCCATAGATGTTCTTTTGTTTTTCAATCTAAAAGAAATTCATCAAAAAGAAGAGACGGTTTTTTAAAAAAATAAAATTTAGTAAATATTGTAACATTGTACTCTAACATTGAAATCATTCACAATAAGGGGGAAAGTAACATAAAGTAGAAGCTTTTGTGTGATTTATTTTTTTAATTTCCTTAGTGGAAATACCTATATCCAAAATTGAGAGCAAACCGAGATGACTCAATAGGAAATATAGCATCAGCCTGGATCAAGATGACAAAGCTAAAAACTTCAAATAAATTGTTCTGTTATTCTTACTTGTCCAGAATGAACAATGTGGTATTCTCTGGTTCCTTGAACTTCAACGAAAGCTTCTTTAGAAACCCTGGCTTATCTTCACCCTTATAAGCTATTGATACAGTTTTCTTCCTCAGACCCCCAACATCTGGGCTACCCACTTGCCTAATCTCCACAGGTGCTCTTATATCAAGCAATTGAGCATTCCCATCAGCGCCCAGTTTTACATATGCATTTTTTGGCTGACTCAACGCCCCATGGCTTAGGCTTCTTCAGAACCTGAGATAAAACCACTGGCACTGCCAAAATAGCCACTCCTCCCGCAAGAATTGCAGGGTTCTCTGTTGCAAAGCTGATAACACTATCTACAAACCCATTTGCATCAAAATCCCCAGAACTAGGGGCAGTCACAGATTGGCTCAGTGCTTCCTCATATGTTAGAGCTGTGGCAATTCCACCATTCACAACTGAAGATGCAAGAAATAGACCCCCATGCAAACCTTTTGTTAAGCACTCTTGCAGCGCCTGTTTCTTGTTACTAGAATCACAAAAGCTTGAAACTTTGCATGCAGATACTGTGGGAAGTGATGAGAACTTTGTGGGTTGTTTTCTTCTATCAGAAAGCACAGATAGAGGGGTCAAGCCAGCAGCATTGAGGGCCTCCATAGCATAATTCTATACCACAGACACTATGAGGCGCTCAAAGTCTGCACTACCATGAGAATTAGAATCCCAAAGGGGTGATGCTGATTTTGTTTCCTTGTGAAGGTGATCTGGTTTTGAGTGGAAAGTAGAGAAGTGGAGAGAGAAGGAAAGGCTAAGCCTCTGTTGTTTGGTGCAATTCAGTGGGGGGACAGGGAGGTGCTGACGTGTCAATGATATGAGATTACAGCCACTGGTTTCTTGACACGTGGAAAATGAGGATGAGATGATGCAGCTGATGAGGATTGAGCTGAGGCTTCATCGTCTGGAATTGTGTGGCTCAGAAAGGTCCCAGAATTGTTTAGAGACTACTACACTGGAAGAAGAGAAGTACTGACCTGTGAAGAGTGTAGTAGACTTGTATATGAGTGTAGTACAATTGTATATACAAGTCTACTGAGTAATATTTTATATTTTATATAAAATAAAAAACGTGTTGAAGAGAAAATTAAAAAAAGGCTTAAATATGAATTTCGTCCCTCCAAAATGAGCGAGTTTTGTTTTTCACCCCTCCAAAATTTTTTTTTTCCCCAATCATCCCCACGATTTGAGAAATTGCTGACTGTCATCCTCACCGTCCACTTCCGTTTATATGCACTAACGGAGGATACACGTGTCACTCCCTTGTGTAATTATGTTTTTTTTAATTTTTTTTCTTAATTAAAATTCAGAAATTAAGCCCATTAATAATCATTTTATTTTAACCCTTTATTTAATTTTTTTTTATTGAGAAAACAACCTTGTGCTGTAAAACGTTTCACTTTCACTCCCTCACATCACTTTCAATCCCTCACTTCACTCCCTTGAATTCTCTCTCTGAGAAGAAGACGTGTGTGTGTCGTGCGTGCAAGTGAACTCCTTTGTGATTTGACGAAGACGAAGGGCGACGCAAGGGGAAAACGCGTGTTGGAGGAGATTCGGGTTCTGAAGAAAACGCTGTAGACACGTGATTCCTTCTTCGAAAGCGTCCAAGGTGAGTTTTCTTTAATGTTTCCGCAATGACATGGAGCATGTGGGGACAATGGGGTGTCTTGCTTTCCTTTTGTTTACTATTATCGATGTTGTGTAAATGGAAATACTGAAATAGTATGAGATAAGCATACTTAGTGACTTGTATTAATGTAAACCCTAATACAAATTGCATATCTCTGCTTGTTTGATTTGTAGGATGTCTTTTTCGGTTGTGTTCCATCATAGAGGAACTTTTGTAACTCACCCAACACATGACTACTTAGGAGGGGAAATTCATGCCATGCATAACCTAGACTTAGATAAGTGGTCCTTTCCTGAAGTAAATGGAATTCTGAAAGAAGATTTAGGACATTTGGGTAAATGTAGGATTTGGTGGAAACCTAAGCAGAATGGTTTGGAAGGAGGGTTAAGACCTATTAGAGATGATGTTACTGCTATGGAAATGGCTAATTTTGTTATTAGTAATCAGTGTGAAGTGGATATGTACGTGGAAGATGAGGTGGGTGTTTCTAGTGCAGTGAATACAATTGGTAATGATAATGTGACAGCTGCTGATAGTGGGATAGTGGGTGAGAATGTTGGGCCTGATAGTGATGATAGTCTGAGTGACATTCATTTTAGTGACAGTGAGGAAGAAAGGGATTTGGGCCTTGATGATGGATTTGAAAATACAGTTGAGGGGCCCATTGAGAGAACAAATTGCAGTTTGTGAGAAACCAATTATAGTTGCAGGTCCTGGTGGTAGGAAGAAGTCAGCTCCTAATAAGAGGCCCATTGGGCATAAGAAAAAGTTGGCTGGTGGGGGTGGGCTAAATGATGTGCCTAGTGGGAGTGGCTGAATGATGTTCGTGGTGGGAGTGGGTTAAATGATGTTGGGAATGCATTGGACTTACAGAACATGGCTGGTGGGAGTGGACAACATGATAGTGCCAATGTTAATACCCCTATTATGAGTGATGATGTGCCTAATGTATACTCTGAATTTCTTACTGAAAATTATGAAGTGACACATGATATGGATGATGAATATGTGTCTGATGACCTTGAAAGCTTGTCAGGGTCTGATGGTGAAGGTGATGTGGTTAGTAAAGACAGATTTCCAAGATTTAGGAAGGAGGACATGTGCAGGGAGTTCAAATTCAAATTGGGAATGGAGTTTGCATCTCTGAAGGAGTTCAAAGAAGCTATGCTAGAACATTCTGTTTTAAATGGTAAAGAAGTGGTTTTGAGAAGAATGATACAGTGAGGGTTAGGGTAAAATGCAAGCAAAATTGTAATTTTCTTATGCTTGTTAGCAAAGTTGGGGGAAGCCAAACATTTAGATGCAAGACTCTTAACCCTACACACACTTGTGGAAGGGTATTCAACAATAAAAAATGTGAAGTCTTCGTGGGTTGCAAGAGTGTTGGCTGGACAAATTTAGAAGCAACATTAACATGAGGCTTGCAGATGTAATTGCTGAGATAAGGACCACTTATGCCACTGGAATTACTGTGGGCAACTGCTTGGAAGGCAAGTTCAATTGCTAAGGCTGTCATTGAGGGGGGTTGCACAGAAACAGTATTCACTGTTGTGGTCATATGCTGTTGAGCTGCTGCTGCTAGTGCTGGTAATACTGCTAAAATTGGTGTAGAGAGGATATCCCCACCATTCCACCAAAATTTGGTAACTTCTATATGTGTTTAGAAGGCTGTAAAAAGGATTTGTTGGTGCATGTAGACCTTTCAAGGAGTGGATGGGTGCCATTTGAAGACAAAATATGGTGGTCAGTTGTTAATTGCAGTAGGAAGAGACCCCAATGATCAATATTTTCCCTTAGCATTTGGGGTTGTGGAAAATGAAACTAAAGAAGCTGGAGATGGTTCTTAACATTGTTGTGTGGAAGATATTGGAGACATCACCACCAACAGGTGGGTTTTCATATCAGATCAGCAAAGGTATGAGGTTACTTCTTTATTAATTTTCATTGAAAATACTTACATTACAATATTCATAACAATGTTGTTATCTTTATGATAGGGGTTGATGCCAACATTTGATGAGATGTTGCATGGGGTTGGACACAGATTCTGTTTAAGACACTTGTATGCAATTTTAAGAAGAAATTTGGAGGAGGGGACATTACTCAGAGACCTAATGATGGGTGCTGCCAAAGCTACATATGTAGAAGCTTGGGAAGAAAAGATGGCTCAGATAAAGCAACTAGACAAGAGGCCTATGATTGGTTGTTGGCTGTTCCAACAAGACATTGGTGTAAGCACGCCTTCTCTTACTATCCCCGTTGTGATGTTTAATGAACAATCTAGCAGAGGCTTTAACAGTACAATATTGTTAGCTAGAGACAAGCCTATAATTACAATGTTTGAATGGATTCGAACATACATAATGAGTAGGTTTGCAACTCTTAAGGAGAAGGTGTCTAAGTATAAGGGGGATGTTATGCCAAAACCAAGAAAGAGGTTAGATAGGGAAATTGAGCATTCTGGAAATTGGTTTGCAACATGGGCTGGGAAACTAAAATTTGAGGTTACTAATAGGCATTTCACTAATAAGTTCATTGTAGACTTGGCTATGTGCTCATGTACTTGTAACTTCTGGGAGCTTGTGGGGATTCCATGTAGGCATGCAGTGGCTGCTATATGCTATAGGGGGGAGAATCCTGAATCGTATGTACATAGATATATATGAGAGAATGTTATGAACTTTGCTATGGACAAACAATTTCTCCTATCAATGGACAAGCTGAGATCCAAGATAGGGTCCTTGCAACACTGTCTACAACACTTTCAACCACCATTACAGATCTGGTAAAATATAGAGCAAATTTTTTCTGCTATGTCTCATTAATTATTCTGGCTCATCTCATGTTTTTTTCTGCTACAACTCATTCTACTTTGTTAAATTTTTATACCCTATAGCAGACCAGGTAAACTCCATCCCCTCCTGCAAACTACATTAAGTCAGCAAAAGGATTGTGATAAAGGATGGTAACCCTACTCTCAACTATTCACCTGGTCTTTCTGTTTACCTTTAGTGCAGAACACTAACCATAGCTCATACCTGTAACTGTAATTGATGCAGAAGACTAGCAAGGCAATGTCCTTTCTGGATCACAACCAGATTGGAATGTTGTCTCCAAAGATTATCCCTATAAGTCCAGAACTCTCATACCTTCAACACAGCTTTGCAACAACTTGCAGATCTAGCAAAGACAAGACTACTGTGCAAGGGGGAAATATTAGTGAAGGTGGAGGCACCAAACTGCCCAACCCTTAATGACATCCCAAATGAAGGTGGAGGCACAGATGATGAAGCTGATTCCACTCAGACAAGTGGGACTGATAGAGCTGACACTTGAGTCTTTTTCAAAAGGAATCACATGGGACCATGCTTCAATGCGAATATGGACAAGAATTAGTAGACATTAGGTCCTTTTTTTTGGAGGGTACATTTGTTTGGGGTTAATGTTGTGTTTCCCCGAATATTTTAACATGTTGCTTTTTGGTGTTCTTTTTTGTTAAGTTGTAAAGTGCCTCTGTATGCACTACTAAGTACAATATTTTGGTGCTCACAAACACTGTTAGGTGATGCTCTTTAATTTACTTAATGAACATTGCACTTACTATTAAATGAGGGTAATGTTATCTTTTGGTCAAATTCTGATTCTTGTATTTTATATACATGCTATAAATTGGATAACAAACTCAATAAATAAGCCAAAATAGTGGCTCTTCAACCTTCAAATTAATATGGTTGTTACCAACGGATACATAACTTAATTGTGCCTTACAAACGGGTGAACAACCACATAAACAAACCTACACTAAGCTCGCACACAATTAACTGAGAAAAAAGTACATAGACCAATAATCATTGCCCATGACACAATCAAAACAACAGTGATCAATCTTCTGAAAACTCTCTCCTCATGAAGCTTCCTCTTCAGTTTTGAGACTTTCAATTCCAAGTCCGCAATCTCCAATTCATAGCGTTTATGCACTTCATGATTTCCAGCATTTTGAACTTCTTCCTCGCACCATCGAAAGAAGTTGCAGCCAACACCACTCTGCACAAACGTGCCAAATTGTGGGTCAAGGTAATCATATAGATGAAAACCGGGGGAAAAAGAATAACACAAAGAGAAAAAGGACTGTGCACTGACAGTGTAAAAAGTTTTACACTGACAGGTAATCACAACCCTTGATTTATGGTAAGTTTGTTGACTTTACTAATTAATATTTTAAAGGTCATATAAATGAAGAATCATGATCAAACGTCAGTGTAAAACTCTTTTACACTGTCAGTGTATACTAATTAAACTCTAACACAAAAGCCTATTCAAGAGTTAAATGAGGAAGAATCACTTACGTTCCATCTGGGACACCTCCAAAACGTCTTCCCTGGGTTTGCAACCGTGGTTGACGTCAACAGCAAGACCTCTCCCACACTTGCATAGCATTCGACGTGGGTGAGAAGAAAGAAGATGAAGATCACATAGTCGAATGCCCCTTCTCTTGGACAGATCTACGTACTTTGAACATCGTATCAGAGATCGTAGAAGACGACACAGTAGAACCTACAGGGAGTTATGTAGATGATAACCGCAAAAATTGGGGATTAGGGATTGCAAGGAATTGGGGTTTAGGGATTGCAAGGAAAAAAGGGTATATATAGCCATAGGATTTCTGAATTTTAATTAAGAAAAAAATAAAAAAACTTAAATTACACAAGAGAGTGACACGTGTATCCTCCGTTAGTGCAAATAAACGGAAGTGGACGGCGAGGATGACAGTCAGCAATTTCTCAAATCGTGGGGATGATTGGGGAAAAAAAAATTGGAGGGTGTGAAAACAAAAACTCGCTCATTTTAGAGGGACGAAATTCATATTTAAGCCTTAAAAAAATATGAACGGGAAATGAACACAAGTGACAAGTATTTAACTCATTATATTTTCTGTTTTCATTTTTTTTATTCTGCTTTTTTATTTTTGAAAGGAATTGAAATAAAAATGTAAACCCAAACAGACTCTTAAGATTCAATCCTTCCAAGCAATAAGCTTTAACCAACACTGAATTTCATCAATGTAATCGTTAAATTTTAAATTTTAAATAAACTAATTAATATAAAAATAATATAATTTAGATCCTAAATATAAAAAATAGAGATATTAAATTTATATAACATAAAATATACAACAACTTATACAACCATAGATGAATCCACATATAGGGTTATGGGGGCAATTGCCCCAATGGGATATGGATAATTTAACATTGTCACTTAACTTTTTTAATCATGAAAATAGAAGCTATCATTAGACATTAAAGAGATCATCATTCAATATTTATAAAATACAATTAAGATGTATGTTCATATTCTTAACTATATCATATTACTCTCTCCGTTTTTTTTTTTAATTATCGTTCTAGAGTCTCAAATTTGTTTTTAAATAAGTGTCATTTTCATATACCAATGCAATAATAAATGTTGTCTTTTCAATTTTACACCCTATTGCAATATGATTTTTTTATTTTAAATATTATAAAACTATATCATAAATGTTTTAAGAGTTCAAAGTGTTAATAAATGTATTTTTCATGTTTCCAACAAAAAAAATTATGGTAAGAGGTAAACCATGTGAACGTATACGCATGGTGTTTATGCATAGTTATTGAGAAAAGAAAAATATTATAATTGCATTAATAAAAGAAAGAGAAATGACATCTTTGAAAAAAAATGAGACTTAAAAAACATAGTTATTGCAATCATTAATCTTTATACAAAAACCTTAAACGACGTATAAAAAAACGGAGGGAGTTTTCAAAAGGACAAAACTTAGCTCCAGTGTTTTATATCCTTGCTGTCCAGTTTCCAATCAAATATTGTCAGGTGGTCATTTATTTCCACTCACAGTTAAAGAGTAAAATTCACGTTAACTTTCCTTTTCTTTATTTCTCCTCCATTGCCTATGGACTGTCACTGTGCGTGAATCTCTCATGGTATATGGACTTCTCTAGACACCATCATATTTTCTTTCGTCTGAACTCTATTTTGCCATCACACTCACAAAACTCCAAATGCTCTATTTTATGTGTGCATTCTTTGCTTGAAATACTCTATAAACTATATTTTCTAGCGTATCTTTGCTTGAATTTGAAACAATTTTTCCAAAAATAATTTTCTTACATGTAAGTTATATGCAAGGTCTCAAAGATATGTGCTTATTTCTTAAAGAAAACTATTTTTGAAAAAAATGTTTCAAATTCAAGCAAAGAATATGCTAGAAAATATTAGTTTAATTATTGAGTATCCATTTCAAGCAAAGAATGCACACAGAAAACAAAGCATTGGAGTTTTGTGAGTGTGATGGCAAAATAGAGTTCAGATGAAAGAAAATATGATGGTGTCTAAAGAAGTTCATCTACCTTCTACCATGAGTGATTCACGCACAATGACAGTCCATAGCAGGGTCGGCCCAACATATATGTAGGCCTAAAGCAACTTATAATATGGAGGCCTAATTTTAAGAGATAAGACTTGAAATGACATTTTAAAAGAAAAATGAGTCTATTTCTAAGAAAATAAACTTATATTAAATTGAAATTTTTATTTTATAGGAAAAACTTATTTTTAATTATATTATTAACTAATAATTAGTAATTTTTTTATATTTGATATAAATATTTTATTAAGTTTTGGGTAAATTAAGTTTTTTTATCCTTATAAATTTAAGCATATTTAAATTTGGTTCTCATAATTTAAAACCAATGTGTCGGATTTTTTTTCTTAAAATCACCTCAATTTAATCGTTAGAACCACTCTCGATAGGTACTATAAACACACCTGATAAGAAATACTGAAGATTAAAAATACACATAATAATGGGGGTGATTTAAAAAAGTGAGAGATTCAATACACCAATTTGAAGTTATGAGAACCAAAATCTAATTTATTTAATTTTACGGAAATTACAAACATATTTTACCTTTAATTTTAATATATAAAATATACATAGAAATTTGAGGCCTTGTTACAGGGGAGGCCTAAAGCGGTTGCTTTACCGGGCTCCCATCGGCCCTGCCGGCCCTGGACTCCATAGGCAATGGAGGAGAAAAAAAAAGAAACAAAGGAAAGGAAAGTTAAAAATTTTGCTCCTTTAACTGTGATGTGGAAATAAATGACCACTTGACAATATTTGATTGGAAACTGGACAACAAGGATATAAAGCACTGAGCTAAGTTTGTCCTTTTCAAGATTGATCTCCATACTCTTCACCCAGTCAGACACTCTTGTTGCCAGAATTGATCTACTCATTTCCAAGTAAATATTATATATTTTCCTTTTTCTTCTTGACTGTTTTCTCTTTTTCTCCTTTCCTTAGTCAGTTAGCCCTGTTGGAGCCGTGAACAAAAAGATCAATGGACATTTCATATGGGCAATCTCGTCCCCATTAAAGCAAGACAACATATGACAATAATGAAAACAAAACCCTAGGAAAATGAGGGAAAGAGAGAACAAAGATGGTAAATAAAGGATATTGAAAGATAGAAAATAAGAGAAGGTGAAAGTGGTGGATGAGAAAGGATCGAGATGGTAGTGGGAATGGAAAAAAAAAACCTTTCACCAGGAAAAGGAGATAACCCACCTAAACTGGGTAGAGAAAGCCCTCCAATAGAGGGAGAAGGGCCCTCCATGGGAGGAAGATGCCCCCAAAGGGCAACGGTGCAGCGCTCTCTACCTTTTCTCTTGCGCTCTTTGCTTTTCTCTGATAGGGTTTTTTAAGTGTATATAGACTCTAATGATATTGATATAACCATTGCCAAACTCATAGTCACGACTGATACGCATTTTTGTATGAGACTTAAAAAGTGGCGAATCTTAAACAAAAAATTTAGGAGAGTCAAATAAACTTTTTAATTATAAATATAAATTTTTTGTTATTTGTTTAAACATGTTTATATATAATTTTTTTTGGAAAAAATTTGGGGGCCATGGCCCTAGTTCCTTAGATGTTCAGCCACTGGACTTAGGTTATGAATATATACAATGTGAACTTATTTACTTAATATGTTTCGGGCTATTTTAGATGATAACACTTGTTCCTGAGAGTTGGAAACTAATGATAAACGAGATTTTGCATACACTCAGAGGATCATAATGGAGGGTGGTTGGCTCAGAAGCCTAAAGAAAAGAGAGAAAACTCTCACTTTGTATAAGAAAACTCAATTGTATTTGATGATTTAAAACACACTAACTCGGTACATATTTATAGGATATATAGCTAATGTGAATGCAAGCTGGTAGCTGTTTTTGTAGCCCACAATTTATGGTGGCTTAGCATGCTTCTATGTTCTATTAGGCTCTCTTGTTTTATTAGGCATCATGCTCCTCTGTTTTTAGTGTTGTAATTATATGGTTGTTTCAATGGTGTTTGCTTATATATACCAAGAGGCAAGTTCATGTGCAAATTAAATTTTATGGTTAAATTGGGCTTAAAGCTTAGAAGTATCTTCAACGTAAAATAAGCCTCTAGAGATGACAATTTGACTCAAATCCAATGGGTATTCATAAACATTACCCACAAGTAGGCTCATTAAATGGGTATCGACTTGAGTAAAAGCTCATAAAATTTAAGGGAAATGAACGCGAGTATGGCCACATTAGGGTCCAGCACGCCCCGCACCCGCACTATATATATAAATAATTTAATAATATTATATTTCTCATATTTTGAGTTGTTTTTTAATTGAGTTACAATAATGTTTTTTAATGTTTTATTGATTTTATGGTTAAATAAAGTGTGGGTATTAGACACAGGTATACCATATAAGTGTCTAACGAGTACAAGGACGAATACTAAAAATGCTATCCATGCAGGTACATGTATGGGTAGGAGGATGGTGATGGACATTTAATACCTTACCCAATGGGTGTCCATACTTTTAAATATGTCAATGTTGGATAGTAGAAATGTTTGTGGTTTGATATTGTTTTGCTTGTATTTTTTATAATATTCATCTTTCACCAAAATGATCATACCTCTTTTATAAAGAGTTATGGGGGGTATTAGACAATGGCGATCACAATGGAGGATGTTGAGCAACAGTAATAGTAGTGGAAGGAATTTTGTAGCGAGAATATTAATGGAGTATATTAAGTGGTAATAGTGGTGGAGGGTTGTCATGCGACAATGATGGTGGTGAAGAGTGCTACGTGATGACAATGGTGAAGGTGTTGGTAGCAATGAAGATACTGAAGAGTGTCAAGCGGTGGTATAGTGTGCTAGACGATAGTGTTAGTAAAGAGTATTGAATGACAATAATAATGGAAGGTGTCAAGCGAAAATGAAGGTGGTAAAGGAAGTCAAACGACGTTAGCAAATGATGTCAAGTGGCAATGACATGATAGAGGGTTTAGAGTAGTGGCCGTGGTGATCACATCGGTGTCGAGTAATAATGATGGTGATAAATGGTAAGAGATGTATAATGTTTTTAATAAATAAAATCATAATCACAAATTTTTGTTTTAAAAACCGAGGTAAAAGTATTTTGAAATTAGTTAAAAATTAATTTTATCCCATTTTAACCATTCATGTTTTTTTTTTTAATTTATATTTGAAAAACAAAATGAAAGACATATAACCACCCGACATAAACTAAGATTTTAGGTATATAACAAAAGTTTCAAACAAAATAAAGAAAGGGTTATCTATCTCTTTATCATATTTTGATAATTTGACTTAAATTTTTACCGGAAGAAACTTTTAAATTCCTAAAAATGCAATAAAAATAACTTTATTTCATTGTCTCTCTTCCTTTTAAACCAAAAATAAAAGGAGCAAAATAAAAATATTTTTTCCTTTTTCTTCCAACCAAATCAAATAAAAAAGAATTTCTTCTCTGTTATCCCTTCCACTCCTTTTAAGTTTAACCAAACATAAATAAAAGAATATGATAAAATCTTTAGAGATAAAAGGAAATTTTATATAAATTTAGGGAATCTTTTCTCTGTAAACTAGATTTTGCGTTGAATTAGGTCCATTTAGTTGAGTTAGATCCCATCTAAAATCTAAGAGAAGCTATAGTTAATGACCCAACATATCTGCTGGTAAGAGGCATTGTTGGTAGCTAGAATATATCATTATTGCGAGCACTTTATCTATTTTCCTACTTAATTACCTGATCCACTGAAAACTAAATTGTTTGTCATTCCATAACAAGGTCAAGCATGAATACAATACAGTACACACAAGAAGAAGTAACCAAAACAAATAAAATCCCACAATTAATTAATTTAAACCAATAAAAAAACGTGTAATGCATATATAGAGAAGGTATTGTGGGATATATCAGTTACCCATCCATATACATGTGGATTCCAATAGCTAACAAGAAGATGCAAACCAGAGCAAAGTACAAGACAGAGTGAATGAGTATAGATAAGCCACTGGTCTGAAAGTTACCAAACTCTACCATTCTGTTTTTACCAGGTATCTGTATCAGCAACCCCGGAGTCAATAGAATGAAGAGCACCACAGACACGAACACTGGCCCCCAATCCGCCATCTTCTCCTCTCACTCTTGTGTGACCTCTTTCAATGGTTGGTTGGTGGTTGCTTGCAATTGGTGCACATGGGATGGGACTTTAAAAAAAGGGAAATATATATATGGCTACAAAGGTGAGGTTGGTGACTTTGGCAGAAGAGACAAGAAATTGATGACTAGGAACGGAAAAATTCTTGCCTAGAAAAGGGTATAAAGCAAAGGTTACAGAATTAAGCGATTCTCATTCAAATTTTAATTTGTACAACTCATACCCACACACATGCCACCACCAATTATAAGGAAAAAAATGCCTATAACTAATGGCACAACATCTATACATACAACTTCATACATGTTAGAAATATATTCAATTCATATCTCCTTCACTCAAACATTTTATAATTTTGGGATAGTTAATTCATGACATGGTATTAAAGTTTTTTATGACCAGGTGATCATGAGTTTAATCTTTATTTCCCATTATTCTAATAAAAAAGTTTAACTTCAGCACAAGGCAGATGAACTTATGCATTGTCCACGATAGACCATTGCGTGAGAGGGCGTATTAGAAATTATTCATTTATGTGTCCTCTATCCACAAATTTAAGCTTTTAGGATAATTGGTTCATGAAAATATATACACTTGCAATGATGTGTTACACACAAACTGCATTAGTTACCAATCTTCAACTCAACAATAACACAAAACATTAGGAATTTGAATGTCAGGGAAAATACTTGAGCAACAACTTGACTTAGATATGCGCAGCATATGCTTAAAGTCTTCTGAACAAAATAGTCACCAACTTTTTGGTAAATAAAAGTATGAACTTATGATCCGATCTAAGCTATTCAAATTCTTTATCATTAGCTTAATTCTAGTGCCACTAGTGACTTATAGTTACCAATTTAAAATAGATTATTTGCAATTATAGTTTGACACATTGCCAAGAACTGGTGATAACATATCATAGACTCGAGCAGGGGCAGAAGCAGAACTACATTATTATACACACACTGGTGTGGTGTCTTGATACCCTTTTGAAAAATTAAATAAGTGTTGCTACATTGGCTTTCAGTTGTTTCAAGAGAAGGAAAAGAATGAGAACTCCTTAATTTCCACTGGTGCTGAGTCGTTTGTCACTCTTCTGAAAAATTAGTGATGAGTTTTGGAACGGTATATATGCTGCTCAATGCCTTGTTGCTAATAGCAAAATTATCAGTGACCTGTCAAAGACCATTTGATTTGATTACTCTAAAAACGCCTTGTCTAATTCATTTTGATCGTGAAGAATTCCAACACTGTCTAACTCTGAAGAAAACTCATGAGTAAGAGCCAACACAGGTTGTCGTATCTCCAATGATGCAGTAACATAAGCATGGATAGGGTAATTATTCAATAGCTCATTAATATTCACATTCACCCACCAGTTAAGGAAAAAGCTAAACAATACATACATCAGCACAGTACTGCATCCTTTATACCACACTAGTTTTTTTCTTTTTGCACCTCCTCCCCGTTTTTTAGGCTTTTTTTACCCCACCCCCTTTTTACCCTTTTCTTTTTTAAAAAAATAGTTTTTATATTTTTATTTTTATTTATTTATCTCATTAAATAAAAATATAGATAAAAAATACAATAAATGATCACATAAAATTTGTGTTAATCATTCATGTTAACACGGGATTAATTGTGTACCAAAACAGTGAACATATTAAAAAAGGAGGTTAATGGTGTTTCCGTTTGTGGTTAATAGAAAAGGATTTTTGGTTAATTGATTTTGTGAGGTCAATTGCAATTTCTGTAACACGAGGTTAATCATGTGACCAGAAACGGTGAACATATTTAAAAATGAGGTTAATGGTGTATCCATTTGTGGTTAACAGAATACGACTTTGGTTAATTGATGTTGTGAGATTAATTGCAACTCCTGTTAACACGAGGTTAATTATGTGTGCAAAAACGGTGAACATATTTTAAAAAAGAGGTTAATGGTATATCCATTTATGGTTAACAGAATACACTTTTGGTTAATTGATGTTGTGAGGTTAATTGCAACTCCTGCTAACACGAGGTTAATTATGTGTCAAGAAACGGTGAACATATTTAAATATGAGGTTAATGGTATATCCATTTGTGGTTAACAGTATATGATTTTTGGTTAATTGAATTTGTGCGGTTAATTGCAACTCCTGTTAACACGAGGTTAATTATGTGTTCAGAAACGGTGAACATATTAAAAAATGAGGTTAATGGTATATCCATTTGTGGTTAATAGAGTGAGATTTTTGGTTAATTGAATTTGTGAGGTTAATTTCAACTCATGTTAACACAAGGTTAATTATGTGTCCAGAAACGGTGAACGTATTTAAAAATGAGGTTAATGGTGTATCCATTTGTGGTTAACACAATATGATTTTTGGTTAATTGATTTTGTGAGGTTAATTGCAACTTCCGTTAACACGAGGTTAATTATGTGTACAGAAATGGTGAACATTTTAAAAAATGAGGTTAATGGTGTATCCACTTGTGGTTAACAGAGTGAGATTTTTGGTTAATTGAATTTGTGAGGTTAATTGCAACTCTTGTTAACACGGGGTTAATTCTGTGTCCAGAAACGGTAAACATATTTTTAAATGAGGTTAATGGCGTATACATTGACGGTTAACAGAGTGAGAATTTGGTTAATTGATTTTGTGCGGTTAATTATGTGCATAGGAACGGTGAATGAAGTAGTACATTTGGTTAATAACATCAAAATAGAATAATGATGATAAAAAACTTATGTAAACCCCTCAAAAAAACACACATTTATTGTATTTCTTAATCTATATTATTATTATTAAAAAAAAATAAATAATATATTAATAAATTAAAAAAATAAAAAACTATTATAAAAATGAAAAAAAAAGGAACAGTGCTCCCACAGTGTAAAAATGTGGGAGCACTGTTTTATGTACCTAAATCGCTGTTGACCAGTTAATTGGTTCCTTTGAAGAAATATGAATTAATACACGAGCCACATCCAATCTATCCCTTCTTTTTTATAGTCGAATCAATACAAACATATCTACCTAAGGAGATAACCACCATCCTGAAGAACTCTTCTAACCACGCATGCATCAGTCACACCACTATATTAGAAGTTGTTTGCTCCAACACCGCCTTAGAACACACATTATGAATATCAGAGTTCACTCATTTTGGTGTAAATAAACTATAAGGAGTCTCTTAAATCATTTTAAATTATAGGGCACTATTTTTTACACATGAAAATAGCACTCATGCTTGACATAGAGTGTGTTTGGTAAAACTAGCTGAAAAGCTAACTGAAAGCTTAAAGTTAGTTGAAAGCTGAAAACTATTAAATGTGTTTGGTAAAACTGGCTGAAAGTGGTAAAATGACATTTAAGGACAATATTAATTATTAAATAATGATAAGTGGGGTGGTTGAGAGCTAAACATGTAATTAATTTTCAGTTAGTAGCTGAAAATTGGAGCTTTTTTAAAAAAACTACCCCAAGTAGCATTTTAAGAAAAGCTTGTAGCTACCAAAAAAAGCTACATTCTCAAACACTGCTGAAATCATTTTCAACTTTCAGCTAGCTGAAATAGCAAGCCAAACAATCTCATAATGATGATGATTTTATGTTCATAATATATCATGTGTGTTTTATTCAAATATCTAAACACCTTGAAACAAATGATTAGGCCACGGGCTTGTTGGAGGAGAGTTGCTTTTAACACCCTCTTCTTTCTATTCACACCCTCACCCTCTTCCCTAAATTAACCATTTCCTATATCACTGGAATTTATATTTGGAAGTTAAATAATATTTTTTTTAAAAAAATAATTTTAAAATTAATTTTTATCATTTATCTTTTAGAAATTAATTTTCAAAGGTTTCCAAAAATGTACTTCCAGAAATGTACGAGGGTACTGTTAAAAAAAAAAGAAAAGGGTGTGAATAATTAAAAAGAGTGCTAAAAGCAACTCCCTTCTTGCAACATAGTAATAATCAATAGCTAGTTAGGATTTTATAATCTAGTTTTGACCCTTACTTTTCCCACCCCCATAATTTTTTCTTCCCAGAATACCCATTTCCCTTTTCCCTCTCCCCCATCCCCACCCTCACCCCCTCTTCAACCCCCTTCCTCGCCCCCTTCCCTTTCCCTGCCCCCTTCCCCCCTCCCCCTTGTCCGTATTTTGGGAAGAAAAATTTCCGAACAAAGTTATCCGGAAAGAAGTTGTAAGTCTTTTTTATAAAAAAAATGGCTTACGGATTGTTCGAGATTTATTACGGAAACCTGTGTCCATTTATTTTTTAAAAAAATGGCTCACGGACAAGGTTGTCCGAAAACTATTCCCGGACAAGACTCCCGAATAGTTTTCTCCGTAAGCCAATTAACTGAAGAACAGTTTCGGATTTATAATTTTTCAAAAAAGACAAGGGTGGGAATAGTAAAAAAAACCCGATAGGAAAAGCAGTCGCCTCTAGTTTTTTGCGGCTAAGGCCCATGATCCAGCCAGCCATTTTACCTTTTCCTGTTCAACAGTTCACTAATGAGTTCTACGGATAACCTTATCCACAAAACTCAAATTCTTTCATCCTACACAGCTTGCCCCCATAATTTAAATGATGAAGAAATTAAGAACTGCATCATTGGAGTTGCAACTCTAGCTAGAGTTCTCTTACAGTGTGTTTGGATAAATCATTTTTGGGATGAAATACATTGTTTGGATAATAATTCCAAAGAATTTTTAAAATTTCCGGAAATTTAGTGGGGTATTTGTTTTAAGTAAAAATTGCAGAATTTAAAATACCACCAAAATAGAGAGAATTGTGGAATTCCTCATCTCACTCACACTCAGGTCGTCGAGGTCGCGCTCTATCTCACTCACCCGAGCTTCTTTGTTTGCTTTTTTGTTTCTCACAGTTACTCCCACTCTACTCTCTCCCCCTCGCACTCTACGCTCCATTATGCTTTGGAATCGAGGTAAATGTTGATTTTTCTTTTTTTATTCTCAAATTCTATTCTCACTTCGTGGAGCTATAAAATCTCCCAATTTGTTGCATTTTGTCTTCTTGTCTCTATTATGGGAGTTGTTCGGTTGGTAGCTGCACATTTTGTCTTCTTATCAGGTTTATGTTGCTGAATCTGTTGCTGCATTGCCTTTTCAGACTTGGAATTTGTGTTTCTTTGTATTGTTTGATGAATTTATAAAGATAAATACGACATACCTGTAGATAAGAACAACGGTACATCGTTGGACATGCATATGCATCACTTTGGTTTGAATTTCTTATTTATTTATTTATTATAATTGAAAGAAAGGACTGGGATTTGTTTATGTTTCCTGTGGCAACTGCAAAACCTTGGGTTATTACTATGTAACTGTTCCTGCCATTTCTTCACAGGTATTCACTAAATGACAGTTTGCATCTCCTCTCAGCACCAAAGATTTATGGATAAGCTAAAGCTAGCACCTTTTCATCATCTTAATCCTTATTCTGTTCAGAACCCACAAACCCACATGCAACCTAAAACCCATTCACCTACTTCAATTTCTCTTGGAATTTCAGATACCCAGCTCTTTTCTTCTACTCCCATTTCCTCACCAAAATCTTCCCCATCCTTTCAACCTTTGGATGAGTTGGGTGAGGTAGGGACTTTGAATTCTGTCAGGGAATTGCATGCCCAGATGTTCAAAATGCCAAATAAGGAGACCTTGACTACAATGGACGGAAGCATGATAAGACACTACTTGGAATTTGGAGATTTTATGTCAGCATAGGTGTTCTTTGTGGGTTTTGCAAGGAATTATCTTCTCTGGAATGCTTTTCTGGAAGAATTTGGAAGTTTTGGAGGTGACCCATGTGAGATTCTGGAGGTCTTCGAGGAATTGCATAATAAAGGAGTGGAATTTGATAGCAAAGCTCTCACTGTTGTTCAATTGGCATGGCTTTGATGGATTTACGGGTTGGGTGGAAATCCATGCTTGTTTGATCAAGAAAGGCTTCCATGTTGATGTACACTTGAGTTGTGCATTGATCAATTACTATGGGAAGTGCTGGGATATAGATAGGGCAAATCAAGTATTTCATGAGACCCTATACCAAGAAGATTTCTTGTGGAATACAATAATTATGGCAAACTTGAGGAGTGAGAGGTGGGAAAATGCCTTAGAACTGTTCCGTAGGATGCAGTTTGCTTCTGCCAAAGCCACTGGTGGCACCACTGTCAAGCTGCTTCAAGCATGTGGAAAATTAAGAGCTCTCAATGAAGGGAAGCAGATTCATGGGTATGTTTTAAGATTTGGGCTAGTGTCAAATACATCAATTTGCAATTCCATAATTAGCATGTACTCTAGAAACAATAGACTCAAATTAGCTAGAGCAGTTTTTGATTCAATGGAGGAACATAACTTATCATCTTGGAACTCAATAATTTCGAGTTATGCATGTGATGGCTGTTTGAATGAGGCCTGGGATATCTTCAAAGAAATGGAACATTCCAACATTAAACCAGACATTATAACTTGGAATTCTCTTTTGTCAGGCCATCTTCTTCAGGGTTCATTTGAAATGGTTCTCAACAGTTTCCGCAGCTTGCAAAATGCAGGCTTCAAGCCAGATTCATGCTCAGTAACTAGTGCTCTACAAGCAGTTATTGAATTGGGTTTCTTTAAATTAGGGAAAGAAATCCATGGTTACATAATGAGAAATAAACTTGACTATGATGTCTATGTTTGTACTTCATTGGTGGATATGTATATTAAGAATGATTGCTTAGATAAAGCTCAAGCAGTGTTCCATCATACAAAAAACAAAAACATTTGTGCTTGGAATTCATTGATATCAGGGTACTCCTTCAAGGGCCTGTTTAGAAATGCTGCAAAACTATTGAACCAGATGGAGGAGGAAGGGATAAAACCTGATTTGGTGACATGGAATAGTTTGGTTTCTGGATATTCAATGTGGGGCCATATTGAGGAAGCTCTGGCTGTGATCAATCAAATGAAGATTTGGGATTTACTCCTAATGTGGTGTCCTGGACTGCTATGATATCAGGCTGTACTCAAAATGAGAGGTACATGGATGCCCTGCAGTTTTCAGCCAAATGCAAGCAGAAAATGTAAAACCTAACTCTACTGCCATTTGCACCTTACTCCGTGCTTGTGCAGGCCCCTCTCTGCTAAAGAAAGGTGAAGAGATACACTGCTTCAGTATGAGACTAGGGTTAGTGGATGATATATATATAGCCACAGCCCTCATTGACATGTATAGTAAGGAGGGAAATTAAAACTAGCCCATGAGGTTTTCAGGAATATTAAAGAGAAAACACTACCTTGTTGGAATTGCATGATGATGGGATATGCCATTTATGGGCATGGGGAAGAGGTAATGATTCTTTTTGACAAAATGTGCAAAACAGGTATTAGACCTGATGCTATTACCTTCACAGCTCTTCTATCTGGCTGCAAGAATTCATGTTTAGTTCATGAAGGGTGGAAGTACTTTGACAGTATGAAGACAGATTACAATATCATTCCTACAATTGAGCACTACTCTTGCATGGTAGACCTTCTTGGAAAAGCTGGTTATCTTGATGAAGCTTTGGACTTCATCCACACTATGCCAATTAAGCCAGACGCCAGTATATGGGGTGCTCTTCTTGCATCCTGCAGGATTCACAAAAACCTTAAGCTAGCAGAAATTGCAGCAAGGAAGCTTTTCAATTTGGAACCATATAATTCAGCTAACTATGTGTTGATGATGAATATATATTCCACTTTAAACAGATGGGAGGATGTGGAGCGTCTTAAAGACTCAATGGCTTCCTTGGGGTTGAAAAGCCCACATGTATGGAGCTGGACACAAGTTAATCAGACTATTCATGTGTTCTCCACAGAAGATAAATCACATCCAGAAGAAGGGGAAATATATTTTGAGTTATACCAATTAATTTCTGAAATACAAAAGCTGGGATATGTACCTGATATTAATTGTGTACATCAGAATATTGATGACAATCATCAGAAGGAGAAGGTTCTGCTCAGTCACACTGAGAAGTTGGCCATGACATATGGACTGATGAAAAGAAAAGATGGATCGCCAATCCGGGTAGTTAAGAACACTAGAATATGTCATGACTGTCATACAGTAGCAAAATATATTTCCTTGGCTCGAAATTGCGAGATTTTCCTCAGAGATGTTGGTCGTTTTCACCATTTTATGAAAGGAAAATGCTGTAATGATCGTTGGTAATAAGAAACATAGGTAAAAGCTTGAAGCATTCTTCTGTCATGCTCTTGTATATCAGCAGAGGGAGTGTGTTCATGAAAGGAACAGAATACTAAATTAAGGAATGACTATGTTACTTGGGAATCAAACTCTCTTTGATGTTTGATACATTGAAATACACTTTTGGCAAATTGCAATCATCACCTGATATACTTTACTTTTTCTCCAAGTCACAGTATGAAAAGGTTGGAAACAGATACATTATTGGGGTGTCAGCATCACTAGCAACGTGGCTTAGCTCCCATTGTTAAGGGTAGGTTATACTAAGGACAGCCATCATCTACCACTCTCTACAACATGCCCCTGAGATGACAGTTTAGAGCTTTGTCCCACTTCTGCAACAAGTTTTTGTTCTTCAAGGTTTCACCATTGACAAGAGTAACATCTTTTCACCAAGGATGGCTTCATCAACAAATGAAAAGTGAAGTCAAGATTGTTTATAATAAGTAGTTTTCAAATTCACGTCAACTAGCAATCCAGCTAGACAAAAAGAAAAATCATATATTTCACAGAATTCTTGTTTATGATTATCACATTAATTTTTTGTCACATCCTATTTATCTTTCACATAAAATCGATGTGAGATACATTATTTTATTAGCGTGCACAAGTAAATAAAATACATGCAAACAATTGTCTAAGCAGATATAACAAATTGTTCAAACTCACTCAAGTTAGCTAAGTACATGGAAACTGAAGATTGAGTGTGCAGTCAAATTTGGGATGTGTACACGAAAACTTTTAAATTAATTTCCACCACAAATATAGGGTGCATTTATAGAACATCATGACATAATTACCTGACTTATAAAACAACCTTTTTTCTATTTATTATCTGTACAACTTTGAGGGAAAAAGGAGAAAGGAAAAAAAAAATTGGAGAAAGAGGGGTTGGGACTTAGAGAAGGAAACTCAAGAAAAAAAGTTACCAAAAAGAGAAAGAAAAATATTATTTTACTTTTAAATAAATGATGTTGTACATGGGATACAAATTATCTCATAACTTACCATAACAAATTTTAAGACTTTTATACTGTGTTTGGTCCTTTATTTTGTCCTATCTCATGACCATTTAATGAATAAATCATGCAATAAATGTTTTTGTACTATTGAGTGCTTCATTTTTTGATAAATCAAACGTACCTATACAATTGTACTAGCCATTGACCCTCAAGTAAAGTTTGTTGCAATTGTAAACACTAAGATGCAGAAATTTGTCTTTTACATCTGTACACTTGTTTATTTGTTCAACATAAATGGATTTGTGGCACAAATCTCATCATACAAAAACAACACACGAACAACTTGGATGATTTCCACCAACAACTGCTTTACTTTTTTTAGTTAATACTTGTCCATATTGCCCACTACTCAGTTCAATTCTATGACATGTATAGGCATGAAAGTAGTATGCATAAATAATGTACAAATACATACGTACAAGAATTTTGATACCCCTCTTAATCCCCATTCAAAGAACTCTGTCAAATATCCACAATATGATTTGTTTTTTGTGCATTACCAGCTAAGGATGAGAAGAAAAAAAGTACACAAGAAAATTCCAATTTCCAACCCTTGCAAATTCATTCTCCTCATTGGCATAATTCTCTGTACTTGACTTTAAGGCATGATTGAAATTTTTTCAACACTTCAACCTTTCTTGCATGTGTTGTGTATGTTGAATTTCCTTTTCCTTACCCTGGTTACCCCTTTATGCAATCCTTCCCGTTAGATTAGAGAAGCCACCAAGATTCAAGGATTCATCACCTACTATTTTAAGCCTTTTTTTCTTATGAGTAGTACTAATCTTTCTCATAAGGGGAAAAATTAGTTGAATTTGGAAGTCCTTGAAATACTTGGAAGAATAAACAGCTTATCTTTGAAGTTCCTCAAAGCAAGGTGCATTATGCCTATCAATAACCAGAAGCAAATCAATTTGATTGAGTATTCTAAACATTAGTCCTGAACAAGTAGAGTGTACTGTTGAATAGATAACTTACACAAACTACACTAATTATATGAAAGTAACAAGGCAGTATCCATTGTTAGGGGTGCTCTGCTGCCAGCCAGCACATAATTCTTGCTAGTTGCAACTAAACATGAAACATAAAGAAAAAAAACTGCAGAAATGGTCTTTTTCCAACAAAAATATTTACAAATAACTGTAGTAACACACCACCATCCACAAAATCCAGGAAGAATTTAGCAGGGAAAAAACAACTTTCCCACTCCCATCCCTTGTGCTAGTGAATCCCAGAATCTCATCTTACAAAAACTGTAGAAGAGAAACTTAGCTGTTCAAAGAGGAATACACAGCTAAAAATGTAGGAGGGATGGTTGGGGGAAGGTGTCCATGATAAGAGGAAAAAAAAACATTCAAAACTTGTCGGGGAACACGGTAGGAATATTCCAACCAATCTCCACACTTAGAATTGGGATCAGAAAGCAATGGATCATATAATTGTATGAGCCCAACTTCATTCTCCCTTGGACATTCTTAATGGTTGATAGGATCAGTTCGACCTTGCACAGCCATCCTCTTGAGACATCAGCCAAGGAGCTTAGGTTACACCTGATCAAGGCCTCCACAAAGTAACAAGTTTCATCCCTTGTGTTCCCATCAGGCACATCCACCACAAATGATTCAATCACCATTGTACCAGGTCTTCCATCAATCACCTCTGGATGTACAGTGATTATTGAAGAGTAGTTCTGCAAATTCCCACATATCATGATTGAGTTAGTATTCATTCAGCTAATAGCTGATATAGCTACTAAATACATCTTTTAGTCTCAACACAACACCATTGGAAATGAATTAATAAACTTATACTAAGTGCATTGTCACATCAAAACCAGCATTGTAATTTGTGAATCCAAGAGTGCTTCTTCTACAGCACACTAGCCCTGAATAAATTTGCTAGTGTTACTAAAAACAATCTTCCGATTCTTTTCAAGTTTCCACCAACTTTTTCATCTCTGGCAAGTGCCACATGTTATATGGAACTGTGGAACTAGGAACATGAATTTAGATAAATGAAGAGAACAACTCTAGTAAGTTGAAAAATAAGGCAAACATAATGCAAAATAGTTGATAACCAAGACTGCAAGACATTACCATTACAGATCCAACAGAGTAAATAGCAAATTCCAATGACAAACAGGAGACTCTGTAATCCACAATCCTTTCAACCTATTCTCTATATGCAGTAGTACATGATAGGAGAGGCTGGTCAAAGACCCTTTTTTCGGGATAGATAAAATGAAAGAAGAGATCCCCAAAATAAAACAAATTACAAATGGAACAACCAGGGCAGGAAAGTGATGGATTAGTTTGATCCATGTCCAACATTATTATCCTCGGTTGCATATACCAATTATAACATTAAATTCTTCTTGAATACAAAAGTTAACAAGAAAAAGAGAAGTATCCTCTTTCAGGCACAACCTAACCTAAACAATATCCACATACTCCCATTGTCTTCTCTCACCCAAATTTACTCCTTAATAGTTAGCTCTCATGATTTTTGGGTTGTAGAGGGAAGAACATCCTCAGTCAATGCCCCAATTCAATACTCATATTTTATATAATCAATGAGTATATGGCCACGCAGAAGCTAATGATATTGGTTATGAGGGTCAAAAAGAAAAATAAATCGAATCAGAAACAACAAAGGATTACTCATACCCTCAGCCTATGGTCACCCCCAACAATCCTGATGCCAAGAATGTGTTCCTCATCATCAAGTTGTTCCAACCTTTCAGTACTGGTTGTAGCTGGAAGGCCAGATTTAACATTCACTTCTCTAACACTTCCAATGCCAAGGTCCCCTTGCATGATACACCTGCTAACAAATGGTTTATATTTCTGGGGCTGATCAAATCTTCTAACCAGCGACCACACCTGAGAGAGGGGAAAAAAAACTAATCAGATCAATCAAAATAAACTTATTCTTCTTCAATTTAGTGACAGTGAACCTCAATGAATGTCCAATAGAGAACAAAATTGGAAGATATTTTTGAGTAAGTTAAGACTGTTTTGCATTACTTGGTTTACTGAAAACAAGACTGCAAGGAACAGAGAATTAAAAGGACATTATAAAGATGGAAAACTCAATGTGTGAAGAACTCTAATCAGCTGCTAAGCAAAACGCATCTAAATCCAGCCTTAAATTTTTTGGAACTCCTTCTTACTCCCAAAAGGATTGAAACTTAAAACTTCACAAACAAATCCACCATAATAAAAGACAAAGCACAACCCCCAGTTATGTGGCCATGTTTTTTTTATCTTCAGAAATCCAACGTGTGAAGAAAATTCCAACATCAGAACTGATTTCATAACCGCAAACCAATCAGAACCTTGCATCTCATGAGCTGAAAAAACTCAACTTTTGCACTACCCTTGCAGAACCCAAATCTAGAATAAGCATCCATCCCCATAAAGACACCAAAACCATGACTCACACACCCAGATGTGTATACCAACATGGAAAGAAAGGAAGGCACCCAGAAACAAGCAACACCCCACAGATCTTCAAAGGAAGGAAATTTTTTAAATATAAAACAAAAAAAGAAACTTTTTTTCCACCACATAAATCAGAATAGACCCAATTTAGAAACAAAAAGCAAGAAATTGGTGTGAGAAGGTAGTCACTAACAAGATGAACAGGGGCCTTTATGTGTTTGACAAGTGCAGAAGTGCACTGATTATCCCTAGGTTCATGTCTGTGATGCCTCCTTATGTACTGTGTCTCAATAGCACCATACGTTTCACCACCGTTCATCTTGCTCTCTATCAACTGAACTTTCCCTTGATGGTTGTTTATGCTTTCTCTCTCTCTCTCTATTTTGGCTATAACATATGGAAGAGAGCACAAGTGGGGAGGGATAAGCTTGAGGCTTGGTTGCAGAGAGAGAAGAGAAGAGTTGGTGTAAAAAAGTGTCAACCTTAGCTTAGCTTAGCTTGGCAGTTTATCAAAAATTCATGAATCCACCGACAATGTTTTATTTTATTGTTTTGTTCAACAGGGCTCAGAACACATCAACATCAATATTAAGCATATTATGGGTGGGTATTATTATTTTATCTATTTTATGTTCTAAATGCCCTTTCTCTTTGCCCATTATTGCCTCTTATGTTATGGAAAAGACAAAAGGGACCATCATTGACATTTTGTGAATTTATTCAATTACATTAGATATATAACCATTTCGTAAGTTTAAAATGAATTGATGATAAAGTAGCTTATATTTATATGATAATAAACAATCGATGGGAATGGGATGCTTATTTTATTTCTTTTGTTAGGTTAAAAAATGGAAAAGGAAATGAAAGTACAGCTCTAGTGCCACCAATTGTCTCAGGTCATTTTGGGGTCACAGCCGATCCTTAGTTTAGTCAAACCAAGGAGTGGGATTGACTTAATTAACACTTCCCAAAAATTGACCATAGTTTAAAAAACATTGTGTCCTTGAGAGATATTTCAAATAGGGATTTTGTTAAGGGAAAAAACTTTTGATGGATGGGAGACTATCATGAGATAAGAATTTTTCACTTGCGTTATGTTTGGTATGATTGGAGTGAAATAGAGTGGAGAGAAATAGAAAAAAGAGAAATTTGGTAAAGAAAAATAGTAAAAAATAGAGAAAAAATAAAATCATTTGGTATGAGAGAAATAAAATGGAGAGAAATAGTAATGATAAACATTAAAATGTCCCTAAAATATTTTAAAATAAAGTTTATAAATATTTAATCATTATAAATAATATTATAACTAATTATATAAAATCTTGAAATTTAATATTTAATATATATTAAACTTATATATTAAACCTATTTAATTTTATAAATTAATGAGATAATTAATTAAAAACATTAAAAGTATTAGATTTATCATATACGCAACTGTTGAATATTTGGAAGCATGCTTATCATTAAGATATATTCTGCTTATCATTAAGATATACTCTACTGATTCACTGGCCGCATAACGGTATAATATATCATTGTTATTTCTCCGCATTCCAGCGAAGAAAACCTGGGTCATGAGCCCCACGTTTGTTCAATTCTCTCTCCCCTTATTTCTAGCTTACCAAACTGATAAATACATTTTATCCCCTCCATTTCTTCTCCCTCCCTCTCAATTTCTACGCTACCAAACCACTCCTTATGAATTATTTTATATAAACAATTAATATATAAAAATTTAACTCTTATGAATTATATGTTTTAAAATAGAAGTGTCGAATTCCTTGCTTGATGTTGCTTATACTAATTATTTGATGTTACAAAGATTTTTTTTCATTGAGTTTTAATCTTCTTGACATAAATAATTTATATGTGACTAAACTAAAAAGACAAGTAAATTAAGATATACACAAGCAAGTTTAGGGCGGTATGGTTTGCATTTTCGTTTCCTATTTCCATTTTATGTTTCCTGTTTCCTGAAATTTTACAAAGGAAAAACTGAAATGCTTGAAACAGCAAATGGAAACAGGAAATGTTTCGTAAACCAAACACGTCCTTATATTTTTTCCGCCAAATAAGTAAGCTTATATTAAAAAATAATATTAATAATTATTATTTTTGTTTTTAATAATGGCCATTATTAAATTACTATTTAATAATTACTATTGTTAATAGTTTTATGAAGTTTCTTAAATAGTAGTAAAATGTATTTAAAAAACATGTTATACATCAAATCTGATTTTGACGTATAACTAATTATTGCAATTGGCGGTGTCCACTGTCTATCCACTTGGGCGATGCAATAAATGTTATCTACAAGTAAGTTAATTTTATATCCAGATTATACTTTTTAATAAGAAAGTACTGGAACATAAAAAAGGTACCATATATTTTTTATTTTTTTATTGAAGTTCTTATTATTTGTAATTTTTCACAATCTTTCGTCCATTCAAGGTCACTACTTTTTTATTTGTTTGTGTTCTGGTGCGAGGCCGTTTTTAAGGTTAAATTGGCTATGATTCCTTTAAATTGTGTGATGTATTTAAAAAGATAAAGTGTGATACTATAATTTTAATTAAAATTAACAGTTTAAATTTTAATAACATTATAATTTGCATATATGATTGTTTTTTATTTAAAATTAAAATTTTATATTATTTTATTTTAATGATACCAAATACTTTGATTGTAACACGTTTTGAGAAGGTATATCCAGCAGCATCTTTCCTTCCAAAAACGTGTGGGTGAGGCGCTATGCCATGCATGTTATACAAGCCTTTCAATCCCCAAACAAAAAGACAAAATTGCACGAATCATTCTTTATTTTGAAATCTTTTGAGCCTTTTATTGTCTGCAAATAAACAACCAACTAATATGATTTTTTTCTGGTGAAATATTAATAGCCATTTTAATTACTCTAGATTATAACCATACAATTTCAGTCGTTTGCGTGGAACAGAAGCGTAGACTTTTCATAAATTAGATTATGAAAACCATGACCAGGTCACAAATTAATATACAAAAAGTATATACACGCGAGTTTAATACACTTTTAGTTTTTACAAGGGAAATTAAATGTCATCCGTGGCCAAAAAAAATCATACACTACCTCTTTAACTTCGAGTAAAAAATAAGGATTTAATAAGTATACATAATGGTATAAACTTATTTTATATTATTATTAAATGATGTATTGTCACATCATTTATAAGTTTAATAATACATAATGTGTCATATTCATTAATTAATGTGGCAACACATTATTGAAGCATCGTGTAAATTTTTTTTACATTGTTAGTGAATAGTCACAAACATAAATTTTAATATTTAATTGGTTTCTGATAAAATTTCAGCCAATAATTTTGAATGAAGAAATGTAGCTAATTTCAACTATCTTAAAGCTTTATCTTTCTCTCACAAAAAGATCTTAATTTGAAGCATTATTTGGCGCAGTCCCATACCTTCCAATTCAATTTGACGGAAAAGGACTTTTGATGAGGATAATGAAACAGGATAATTGGTGACTATTGAAGTAGCTAGTGATTAGAACCTTATGATACTTTTTTCCCCTAAGTTGATAATTCATAACCCGTTATGGTTATATGCGTAGCCCGCACATTAAATGATGTCTATCTATAAATAGTAGCCCCTTTTATCACATATTCATATGAAAAGAAAAAAGGGAAAAGAACTTGAGTGATATTTTTTGGAAGGCTCTATCTTGTAGGCTAGTATTATTTTTGTTCCAAAAGGGCACAAAGCCCTTCCATGAAATGTTACGTTTCGATTGAGCAGAGGATGAAAAACCCTAAAGGGATCTTGCATGTGGAATTTCACAGGACCACGTAATCACAAGATGAGATTTAATTTCTCTTTGCCCATTTTTAAAGTCATTCATTTATTCAATTTCTAGAATCCGCCGACCAAAGCTCCAAAATTATTTGTTTTATTCTTCCCACCCACTTTGCTAAAATTAAATGAGCTTTCTATCCGGTCACTTGGGGGACAACTTTGATTCAAGCCCATGCTATTGGAACAAGTGGGTGCAACAGGACAAATTTCCCATAAAAATATGAAAATGGTACTCACTTTAATACTGTACCTAACTGTATCTCTTAATTTCAATTAATTTCAAAAACCATGTTGGATTTGAAAGTTACTACTAGTCTAGATCCTATTCTAAATTTAGAATCGAATTAGCCCATCTTATCACTTGCTACATTAAATAATTCTTCCTCCGTCCTTTTTATAAGGCACTTCTTACAAATTTTTGTGGTCCTTTTTATAGGGCACTTTACAATTTCAAGGCAGCATTTATTATCATTTTCCATATTTACCATTGTTATCTTTCCAACTATTAAATGATAGTGGAGTTGGTTAATGATATTAAATAAGGGAAAAACTAGAAAGTCAAGCTATTTTTTAAAACTCCAATACAATTAACTAACTTTAACCACTTTTTATTGGTATGTGTAATTCGGTTAATAGTGCCTTATAAAAAGGACCGGAGGGAGTATAACTCAGTTATGGTGGTTAGGGGTGGAACAGGCCAGGCCATGGCAGGTCTGACTCCTAATTCTTAAGCCTGAGTCTAACATGTTACCTGTTACAGGCCATTTTGTAAGGCCTTGGCCTGGTCTGCGAAAAAAACATGGCCTGACCTGTAAGCCTGTTTAGAAGCCTGTTTTATAACAAGTCCTACAAACAGGCCTATAAGCCTATGCAGGCCAACAGGCCTTTTAAGTAGATTTTTTTATATAATTAATTTAATATATTCTAATTTTTACTATATTATAATTTTTTAATTATATTTATAGTTATTTGTATAATTAATTTAATATATTATATATTATTATATTAACAGGTCGGCCTGTTAAGCCTAATAAGCTTTTTCATAGGCCTGAAGTCTAGCCTATTTAACTAGCAGGCCTTTTAACAAGCCTTGACCTGGCCTTTTTAATAAACGAGCCAGGCCAGGCCAGGCCGTAGGCCCCTGACAGGCCGGCTGGCCTATTCCCACCCCTACCTCTGGTCCTATTTATAAGACAACGTTTGAAACCTTTCTATGGTCCTATTTATAAGATAAAGTGCACTAATCAAGAAGCATTTATTGTTTTTCTATTTTAACCCTTGCTGACCATTAAAGGTTTTAGGTGACACAATTACCATGGTAGTGGAGTCCAATTTTAAATAGGGGTAAACTTGTAATCCCATAGAGTAATTTCTTGAGAATCAACGCATTAATTACTTTTCTTAATATGTGTGTTTTTGTCTGAATTGTCTTATAAATAGGCCCGGAGGGAGTAATTCGTAAGAGCCCATTAAATTTAAAGTGTGTACAATACATAAATTCATCTTTCTTATACTTAACAAAAAAAATCTTTCTTATACTCAAACTAAACCTTTTTTATTGGAATAATTGGGTAGTAAGGATCAAATTCTTGATCACTTGGTCATAGAGACTCTGATATCATGCTATGAACCAATTACCCCAAAAGCTTAGCTCGTTTGTTTCCCAGTTTCAACAGTGCAAAACCATGGTTTCATAGAATTGATTTTAAATCAATTTCGTCCAATGTGCTTTGTAAAACGTGTATCACTCAACTATAAATCAAACGGACACTAAGTTGTTGTGTGGAGGGAGTCGATCGAGGACACGTGAATGGATTTATATATTTTCTAACATGTCAACTCACGAAAAAGTCCATTGGGTTTGAAATGTGGACAATGTACATATCCACATACATTGTGCTGAAATTAAACCATTTTTATTGGAACAGTGGGGCAACAAGGATCGAACTATTGACCACTGGGTCTTAGATGCTCTATTACCATGTCATGAATCAACTGTCCCAAAAGCTCAATATTTCTAACAAATTTACACCTCTTAAGCTTTTGGGATGAAGGACACATGAATTGATATATTCTAACAAAATTTATACCTCTTATACATTTTAATTTTATGATGAATTAATTATTCGTGAGTAAGTATATTGATATGTTATTTTAAAATTTTTTAAAAATATATATTAAAAACATTTATGAGATAAATTATTTAAAATTGCACACATAAATTTAAATTTGGAGATTAGAGATTTTAAATTGTGAAAATAATATAAAATTAAATTATGTGAATCAAGACATCTTAAAAAAAATTGGTCCAGAACACAAGTATCCTCCACCAAAAGTAAGATATTGTTTAAGAGAAATCAAAACATATATCACATGAATCAATCACTTATTGGTATAAGCTTGTGTTAATTTGATATGATGTACTGAATTTTAAATTTCTAAACTCTAATTTTATCATCATAAAAAGTTTTGATATTGACAATCTTATTATGACTAACAAAATTTAAATACTTGTATTAAGAAGGAAGAAAAAAATATTGCAATTAATGGGTACGCATTTGTCAATATAAAAAAATTACACTATCATTCAATGATGTGTTACCACATTATTTATTGAGTCATGTTCAATATTAAATGATGTGGTAATACAATACTAAATGACAATGCATGAAAAATAATTTTACATTGATTGAACATGTCCATTAAACTCATAACAAATTATAAAATAACAATAAAAATTAAGATGTTTGGTATAAAAGATATCACACCTATATATTATTATAAGAATGTGAGTAAATTAAAATAACTTCTCGGGCCAGATTTAAAAAATTAACTAACTAATATCCATGTATAATATATGAGTTTTTTCAATTACATTAATTAGGGTAAAATATATTTTTAATCCCTATAAAATATTCACTTCTTGTTTTTCATCCTTTAATTTATTTGGGTTTTCATCCCTTGAAATATATGAAACTTTTAAAAGTAGTTAATGGACATCATATTTAATTGTTAAATGATGATGTGACAAACCGAGTTGCCCAATAATAATCTTACGTGGCTCATAGAATTGCAAAAGTCAACAATGTCGCTTGATCACGCTTCATTAGCCCCATCATCAATTACGACATGTTTCCAACAACATACTAAGATAATGCAGAAAACGAACTTCACTAAATTGTGAGGCAAACCACACTGACCACCACTAAATTAGGGGTGATCTTTGGTCGGGTTGGGTCGGGTTCACCCAGTTTGCAAAAACGAACCGAACATGGGCAACGGGTCGGGTCGGGCAAAAAATGATTCATGGGTTAGGCCCGAACCGACCCAAACCAAATATGTGTGGGTCGGTTCGGGTTGGGTTTCGGGTTAATTCCATTACTCCATCCAGCATTTAAAGCACAATGCGACTGCTTAAATGAAGATCTTGCTCTAGTCTTCTTTCAAAATATGTGTATGAACCACTACCAGGATGCAACAACGAAGTCAAACCTAACCCCTCCTCCCAAAACTCTATTGCAAATGAGAGCTAGTAGCAGGAGATCAACAAGATTCTATTCTTGGAAAATGGCGAAGATATGGTTCCAACTTCCATCAAACTACACCACCCTTATGGAACTCTTCCATCAAACGGATCCACGACGTGGGTTGTAGGAATACGGCAACGAAGGCGGCCCGACGATCAGCGGCAGGAGGACAGAGCACGATGGGGTTGCAGGTACAACCGGGGGGACAGGGAGGAATGGGATTCTCTTTCTCGAGCTTGCGGCTTGAGGAGGAAATAAATTCTGAGTGTGAGAAAATAATGTGTCTGCAAGAGAAAGTTAATTTGAATGACTCATTGAGGTGAATAGTATTTTTTTAAGTAAAGGTATATCTGGAAAATTAGATTAAATGAAAACTGATTTCATAGTAATAATACAAAGAGATCATACAAGATATATACAGGAGACCTATGCTATTTTAGGAAATATAATAACTCTATTCTATTCTAGGATCCCTTGATTTATGGGATTGTTCCTAATTATTCAAATCTGTATAGATTACAAGGAAATATACAAATTTCCTAATTATTCTTTCCTAAAATACTATTTGATTTCCCACACTCCCCCTCAAGCTGGTGAATAGGTGTTTTCCATTCCTAGCTTGGATACAATCTTCTCAAAATTGTGGCTGCCCAGTCCCTTGGTAAGAATGTCTGCATCTTGGTCTTGAGAGGACACATATGGAGTGCATATCAAGCCAATATCAAGCTTTCTTTGATGAGGTGTCTGTCTACTTCATATGCTTGTTCTATCATGCTGCACTGGGTTGTGGGCTATGTTGAATTGTTGACTTATTATCACAATAGAGCTTCATAGGTTCTTCCCATTTTATCCTCAAGTCTTCTAAGATGATTTTAAGCCATAACAACTCACATATACCTGTGCCATGGCTCGGAATTCCGCTTCAGCACTGGACCGAGCCACTACACCTTGCTTTTTGCTTCTCCAAGTCACAAGATTTCCTCCAAGAAGGTGCAATATCATGTAGTTGACCTCCTATCCACAATTGACCCTGCATAATCAGCATCGGTATAGGCTTCAAGCTTCACATTACCATTTCCTTTTGAATAGAATCCCTCTTCCTGGAGTTCCTTTAAGGTACTGTAAAATTATGTGGGCAGCTTGTCTATGGGGTCTCCTTTGGCTATGCATAAATTGGCTAATTAAACTCACTGCATAGGCAATATCTGGCCTGGTATGAGACAAATATATAAGTCTGCCCACTAATCGCTGGTACATCTCTTTTTCAACAGCAACATCTTCTTCTGCATTTCCAAGCTTTAGGTTTGGTTCTAATGGGGTACTAGCATGTTTGCAAGCTGCCTTGCCAGTTTCCTCGAGCAAATCAGTGATATATTTCTGCTGGGATATAAATATCCCTTTCTTGGAGTGGGCAACTTCAATTCCCCAAAAAATACTTTAGTTTTCCCAAGGTCTTGATCTCAAACTCCTGCCCCAAGCATTGACTCAACAATTGTGCTCTTCTTTATCATCTCCAGTTAATATTATGTCATCCACATACACCAATAATATCGTTACTTCCCCCTAACTTGAATGTTTAAAGAACAAAGTATGGTCCCCTTGGCTTTGTTTGTAACCCAGACCTGTCATAACTTTAGTAAACCTGCCAAACCATGCACGGGGGGACTGTTTTAGCCCATATAATGCCTTTTTCAACTTGCAAACAGTGTTGGCAGCAACATCTCTACCATATCCCGCAGGTATCTCCATATAAATTTCTTCTTCAAGGTCTCCATGTAGGAAAGCATTCTTAACATCAAATTGTTCCAAGTTCCAACCATAATTGGCAGCAAGAGACAATATCACCCTAACTGTGTTCATTTTGGCAACCGAAGCAAAGGTCTCCAAATAATCAACTCCATAGGTTTGGGTGAACCCTTTGGCAACTAGTCTTGTCTTATATCTCTCAATTGATCCATCAGCCTTGTATTTCACTGTATAGACCCCACTTACATCCAACCGGCCTCTTTCCCATTGGTAAGGTGACTAACTCCCAGGTGTTGTTCTTCCCCAATGCCTCCATCTCTACATCCATGGCTTGCCTCCATTTTCTGTCAGACAATGCCTCAGATAGGGTATTAGGTAGAAGTGTAGTGTTTAGGTTTACTAGGAAGGTTTTATGGGTAGGATGAGAAATTTCAAAGGACAGGTAATTTGAGAGAGGGTAAAGTGGCTGTTTGGTGCATTTTCTTGTCCCATTTCTAATGGCAATTGGGAGGTCAAGATCATTTTGGGTTTCAATTTCAACCTGCACAGCTGGAGAAAAAATTGTTACCTCTTTTGTGGAGTCGAGTTGGATTCTTGAACATGGACTTGATTCTGGAATGGCCTTAGTCTTCCTTGAGTACACCAGCTTCTTACCAAATTTTCCAGCTTCAACATCTCCTTGATCAGATTCACAATTAATTTCACTTTCTTGACCAACTTCCTTTTCTTGACCAATTCCTTGACCAGCTTCACTTCCTTGACTTGTTTCACTTGTTACAGCTTCAATTTTATCTAGTTTAGGTTCAAATATCAAGTCTGTCAAGTTTGGAAGAATGGGAAAAACCAGAATTACTATTTTCCTTATCTTCCCTGAAACTCTCCCCCTGAAGATAAGGTTGATGGAAATAGCCCTCTTGTTCATTGAAGGTAACATCCCTAGACACAAAGAATTTTTTGGATGGGGGGTGGTAGCATTTATACCCTTTCTGAGTGGATGAGTAACCAACAAAGACACACTTTAAGGCTCTAGGATCAAGTTTCCCCCTGTCTGTACTATGAATATGGACATATGAGATGCACCCAAAAACTCTTGGTTTAAGATTATTTGTAGTGGGCAGGTTTGGATAGAAAGACGACAAAGCTTCCATAGGGCTTTTTGATCCTAAGACTCTAGAGGGTAGTCTATTGATAAGGTGTGTTGCTGTAAGAACAGCTTCCCCCAGAATTTTTTTGGGACACTATTTTGGAACAACAATGCCCGAGTCTGATTTAATAGATGCCCATTTTTCCTCTCTGCGACCCCATTCTGCCTGTGGTGTTTTGACACAAGAAGACTCATGAATTATACCTTCTTTTTGACAAAAAGAATTAAGGACATGATTGAAGTAATCTTTGGCATTATCTGACCTAAGCCTCTTAATATTAACACCAAACTGATTTTTTATCAAGGAGTGGAAGTTTAGGAAGACAGAACTGACTTCTGATTTTTGTTTAAGTAGGAAAACCCAAGTGACCCTTGTACAATCATCTATAAAGGTGACAAACCATCGAACACCAGACACATTTGGAACATTAGAAGGCCCCCCATACATCAGTATGAACAAGATAAAAGGGGAAATTGCTAATTTATTACTTATTGGAAAAGATACACACTTGTGCTTAGCAAGTTCACACACCTCACAATGAAGACTCTCAACATCTAACTTGGTAAACAAAGAGGGAAACATAATTTTGATCACTCCAAAAGAGGGATGTCCCAACCGACAATGATAAAGCATGATTTTTTCTCTGTTGGTCATCGAAGATCCAGATATGAAGGAGTGATAGATTCTGTTCTTGCTGGACAGACTTGGATCTTCAAGATAATAAAGGCCATTCCATTCTCTAGCATGTCCAATCGTCCTCCCTGAATCCTTGTCCTGAAATACACAATGATCGTTGTAAAAAACAACTTTACATGACAAATCCTTTATTAGTTTTTGTATAGAGACTAGGTTGGTGGACAGCTTTGGGACATGGAGAACATCTTTTAAGGTTATTAAAGGATTGATTTGGATATTCCTTGACCAGCTGTAGTTATAAGGGTTCCATCTGTTGTGGCAATTTTCTTGTTGCTGGGACATGGGGAATATGTGGAGAAATGTTTGGCTAATGGTGTCATGTGGTCTGTGGCTTCAGAGTCCAATATCCAATAATGGTTAAAGGGTGTATCTGAGACATTTAATCCAAAAGAAAGTGGAAACTTACCTGATTATGCCAAAGAACACACACCTGTAGGTTTTTCCGGCTTACTAAGAAAGGTTCTCACCCTTTCTATCTCCTCTTGGTTAAGATGGGCAGCAGCTTCTGGCTTATTTTCTTCATTTGTTCCAGCAGCAACATAAACTTGTCCTCCTTTCCTTGAGGAGCCTCCTCTGTGTCCCCCTTCTCGATCTCGATTTAAAGGCTTCCCATACAACTTCCAGCACTTCTCTCGGGTATGACGAGGCTTATTGCAGTAGGTACACCAGAGACCATCACCTTTCTTCTCCACACTTGTTGATCCTCCTTTCTTCTGTTCGGCTACCATGGCCAAAGTCTGATCTCCTTTATGGTCAGCCACCATTGCTGAGTTCTCTACTGTTGGACTCTCTAACATGAGACCCCTTTTACTTCTTCACTTCTCACAATAGCACCACTCATTGAAGCGTGGTACCTTTTGCTTCCCCAATATTTGAATCCTAATTTGATCAAATTCAGGATTCAAACCAACAAGGAAATCATAAACTCTGTCTTGTCGATATACTCCTTCAGAAGTGTTGAATCTTCAATGCATTTGGATTTTATGACTCTATAATGGTCTAGCTCCATCCATAATGATTTCAGCTGATTGGCATATTTTGTAACAGTCTTGTTCCCTTGTTTTGCTGCCAAAGTTTTCACCTTTACTTCATATACTTGAGCAGCATCTTTGGCTTTAGAGTAGGTTTGTTCTACAACATCCCAAATCTCTTTTGCCGAATTAAGGAACATGCAGGTGTCGCTGATTTCTGGAATCATTGAATTCCACAGCCATGCCATGATCATTGAATCTTCCTCATCCCATGTAGTAAACTTGGGATCCTCCTGTTTAGGTCCAGACTCCGTCAGGTGACTCAACTCCCCCTTTCCCTTCAACACTGTACGAACAAGTTAGGCCCACTTCAAATAATTTCTTCCATTTAATCTATATGCAGAATGAATATTCTGCAGTTCTCCAGGTTGCTGGGATTGGGTATTCCCTATTTCTGGGGTTGGGTTCACAACTTCCTCTTCCCTTGACATTATAGTAAGAAGATGTCTGAGTGGTGAAGAATAAAAGGAAAGGCTGTGCGATTAAGGCATAGAGAAAACAACAGCAACAAAAGGTTGTGCGACAGAGAAGGTTGCGATAGCAGGGAAAAAATGCAATGAATATAGGAAAAGATGCAGCAGCAATGCAGGCTGCCATCTTAGGGTTAAGAAAAATGCAACAGCAATGTAGGCTGCCGTCTTAGGGTTTACAGTGAAGCAGACAGAGCTTCCTAGATCGGAAGCTCTGATACCATTTGGAAAATTAGATTAAATGAAAACTGATTTCATAGTAATAATACAAAGAGATCATACAAGATATATACTGGAAACCTATGCTATTTTAGGAAATATAATAACTCTATTCTATTATAGGATCCCTTGATTAATGGGATTGTTCCTAATTATTCAAATTTGTACAGATTACAAGGAAATATACAAATTTCCTAATTTATTCTTTCCTAAAATACTATTTGATTTCTCACAGTATATATGGTGTATGGGTCGGGTTTGATAGGTATTCAAACACCTGACCTGTCACCCGACCTAAACACATTGTTTTTTCATTGGGTACGGGTCGGGTTGACCCGATGACCCGTCCAAACCGAACCATTGGATCTGGGTCAGGTTCAACCTGACGGGTTGGTCGGGTTTTAGAAACCCCATGAACACCCCTACACTAAATTACGAGACTAACCTTCATCGCCCCTTCTGCTGCCAGAAACGCAAAGAACACCTTTTCCCCTAAATTGTGTCGTCGTATGCAACCCAACATTGTCCACGGGTCATTGAGGTCCAATTACGCGTCTTTGTCCATAGACCTCACCCCATCCTCTAACCAGACTCGTCTCAGTCATCTCCTTTGACAACAGTGTGGGCAAGCACTACCACTCGCACACGACCGTCATTTTGTTCCCACCCCTCCATTGCATGTCACGTTGTAATATCCTAACCGAAGTCATGCTTCTCACTCACACTCCAAGCCCACAATTGCCTCCTTCACGCAGATTTCATCTCACATTTTCTTCCCTCGCCATAGCAGTCCTCCCATTTGTTTAAAGTACATATTGAATTTAAATAAAATTAAATTTGATATGTAGATATTACAATATACTTAACTTGAATTTGAGATTTAATTTGAATATATATTAAAGGATATTTACTTTAATTAAAATTATTAATTTATTAAAATCAATTATTTCAACAATATTATTTAATCGATAATATTTCATATAATTTTAAAATGACGGGGATCAAGATATTTCAGGAGTAACACTTAAAGATGGTAAAATGGGCTAGCCTAACCAGGCTATCTTGAAAAAACCTGTAAAAATGTAGGGTTTGAGCCTTTATTTTTTAAGCATAAATAACTCCTAGAGTATTTAGCTCAACCCGATAAATTTCGCTATCAGTAAAAACCCGCAAAAGACCGGACGCTCCACAAAACCCACAAAAAATAGGCTAATCGAAAAATTGTATGGCTCAAGCCTTTATTTTAGAAGTCCACTCCCATGCTTTTTAGCCCGACCAACAAAAAATCGCTATCCACATTAGGTTGAGCTGGGTCAGGTAGCCCGAATAGCCAACTCTACTAACACATTGGTAGGTTACTTCACTTAATAATTTTTTTGTAGAATAGAAATTTCACAAATCTAACTGTTGAATAATGTGATATTAACTAACATGATGATTATGCATACCAAATTTTATATAAATTGGACATTTTTAGATATGTAATTTTATAGTCATCATTTACTTATATTTTGAAAAGTATATTATACGTTAAATTAAATTATTTGATGAAATCTAATTATTTTTAAATTTTATGAAAATTTGTAGACTTTATCTACCTTATGAGAATTTTCAATGCAATTGTTCGATAGATAAAAATAACCCTTCATAAAAAGTTATTAAGTTGAGTAACTTTACCAAGAGTTACTCTTGGAATAACTTGATCTACACCCATTTTATAATTATCATATTTTTTATCCTTTCATATAAATTGAATTTTGAGACACTAGTCAATTTTTTAAATTTAAATATTTATTGTTGTAATTATCAATTAAGGATTATATGTATTATTAAATGATAATAATAAGAATTTGAATTTTAAAAAAATAATAAAGTTAGTAGGAAAAAGTACAAGTTAAATATTATAATCACACATATATTGATTTTAACATATCAGTTTTTGTGAAATTGAGAAAGATCATTTGAAGAAAGATTTAAATTTTTTTATAAGAGATGTGTGTCAAATATACACTTAAAGAAAAATAGTGAGTCAATATTTAATATAGAAGTGAAATATAATTTTATAGTTGAGATAGTAAAGAAAGTGAATGTCCCACTCTTCAAAATGAGGACGATAGTATGTAATAGAAAAATAAAATAAAAGTGAATTATCATTACTTAAAAATAATTTACTGAAAATACACTTTTGTCTTCTAATTTTATTAGATTGGATTGATTTAATTATTTTTAGGGGGTTTTAATTCATTTATTATAAATTTAAATTGACTAGATTCAATTAAATTCATTTTGATTGGGTTAGGCTTTTTTTAATTGATTCAACCTAGATAGATTAGGCTCCACTTGGTTTGATTTTATTCATTTTGTAATTTGGTCTAGTTGGAGGGTGGCCTACAATGGACCAGGGCCATGTCGCAAACTTTTTTTCTTCTTCAAATTATTAGTTTTTTTAACACCACTTGTATTCTCCATGAGACGTAATCACGTTCAAATTGGGTAGTACCTCTATGGACAACAAAGCTTTTATTAAAGTAATTAACACAACTATATATATCATGGGTTTGAACCATTCATTAAGTTAAAACAAAACAACCCCCTTACTGCGCAGTTGATCCACGCTTTCAATGGTAAATTATTAGTTTACTAGAATTAATAAATTTTTATAGTATATAACAACATTATTAATTGTTAATCATCATATTTTATATACTATCATATTGAGTGGAATTAATTAATGAACTATTGGCCATTCTCACGTTACACAATCATTTTTAATGATATAATTTAATTTAATTTATCTATTAACTTTTTTACATTTTAACAAGTCCTCTGATTATAACTTACATATCCTTGAAAGCTGCTTTCGTTAATATTACTGATCAATATTACTCCTACCTAACTCCCAAACCTTGCTAAAATGATGGCACTAACGAAGCCAACCTTCAAGAAGGCATGCATAATTAACTTTTCAAAAGCTATATATTATATTAATTAATTTAATAAATTAGATGAATTATTTAAAAAATAATTAAAGGGTAGAAATAAACCTTATCAATTAAACTAATTTTGAAATATTTCAAATTAATTTTTTTTAAATGTTTTTTATCTTTTAATATTACAAAAAATAATAATCTAGTAATTAAATTAATATTCTTTTAAATAATTTTTTTAATTTACATTTTCATATTTCACCTATATTTACTAACACAACACAGGAGATCATTTACTCATTTTAATATCAAAATATCTCTTTTGTTTTAATATTTTATATAAAAAGAGACATATTCTAAGACCCTTTATATAGAATCCGAGAATGAATCCAGGAATAGATAATTTTTTAATGTAGATATAGACCCTTTATATAAATTCACCCATTATCATCCTGAATTATATATTAGGTGTAGAATTTCAAGTTAAAAAAAAAATCTTGCAATCCAGTGCATCATAATGATGGAGATCTTCTTCCTCTTTCCATTTCTGTTTAATTTCCCCGTCCTTATTTCGAGATGCTATCCAAGTGTGCCATATGCAAAACTTTAACTTTTGTTTCATAGAATCAATCCCATTGATCAATAGTCACGTGGAGCTGCCTTATTCTTTTAAGAACATATAAACCAACCTCTTGTGTAAAACTTAAGTGCAAGGTCACCATGGATTCTTTTTTGGCACCAATTGGAAGTTTTTGTAGTTGGGTTAGGTCCAATTAATAATGTGTGGTTACTAGCTTGCTCTTAGGGTTCCAAGTAGAGGCAGAGGAACATACTGTCTTTGTCTAAGTGGGCTAAGATATTTGAGCCATGTTCAATGTTCCAATCTCCTACTTCCTAGAAAGCATTTTTTTCCCAGTTCCACAACGTTAAAGTGATAAAGTTCATAGCATTTGAGGCAATATTTTAAGGTAGTCACTAAAGAGGTATAAATGGTGGGTCCTAAAACCTAATTTGAAATTGTAAAAGAGCGGCTAAGAATTTACATTGCTTTTTTCCCCCGCCAACAATGGATGTCTAAGATCGAACTTGACATGAAGGGAATTTGCTTATTGCTTAACGTCATACATTTTAATGCGATCCATGTAGTTGTACATTAGGCTGTAATGGAGTTAATATCAAATCTTACACTAATGTTTTATACTTGATTTATTGAGTAAACTAGCAAATCGGTCTCTGACTTTGCGGGGACCATGCTGTTTCGTCTCTGACTTTGCTAAAATAGCACTTTAGTACGTATTTGTCAAAAACACATGCACTTTAGTCCAGGGGCGGATCTATTCACTTCAGTGTGGGGGCAGTTGCCCCCACAAGAATTTTTGTTTAATACTCTCACGCACACATATACATAGCTCCATTATTTTCTAGTAATATTTTTGTTATCACTTATTATTTTATCAAATGAAGAATTAGAGAGAAAACAATATTACTCAATCTAAGTTTCTTTCATCTCAATTCATGAAACTAAATGTGAAAATTATCAAATATTGAAATGGATTAGTGAAACAATTAAAAATATCATCTGAAGCCAAGGGACATTGTTAATGATAAAAATTATGATACACATTCATATTTTGAATAGTATTATAATATATTTTTTAACATTGTAAATATATAAATATACATGTTGCCCCCACAATTTAAAATTTCTAGATCCGTCACCGCTTTAGTCCCTAAAGTGCATATTTTTTTAATAAAGTGAAGGACTAAAGTGCATGTTTTTTAGTGAAATAAGGACTAAAGTGCATGTGTTTTTAACAAAGTACGGACTAAAGTGCTATTTTAGCAAAGTCAATGACGAAAACTACATGGTCCCCCGCAGAGTCAGGGACTGATTTGCTAGTTTACTCTGATTTATTTGATAGTAAAATTATTTTATCTTGAAAATGTCATTGAAGTTTTAATAAACTATTATAATAAAAACAAAATCTTATAATCCCAAGGGGTTAATTGATCGAGTGGAGCAAGAGTGTCGTATCTGACCGACCGCAGACATGAACCTCCATTCATCTCCTAATTGGGTTCTTTTCTGGGTTTTCCTTGCCTTAGACTCAAATACCATCACCCCACCCTAAATTTCATTTAATAAAAAAAAAAGCAACAAAATCTCATCACATGAAGGAGTGAGCTATATGGATCAAGTGACAACATATTTTTGTATTTAAAAATATATAAATCATTTCCCCTTATCTCTAGCTATTAAAATATATATTTTTATCAAATCCCCTTTTTTAACTAGTGCTTCCATGACACATTCAAACCATGTAAAGTGAAATTCTACCATCTTTTCTATAATTGGAGCTACCAATTTTTTCTCTAATAATTGTGTTTCTAATCTTATATTGTTTTGCGAACCCATCTATCCATCTTAACACTCTCATTCTTGTGACACTAAATTTACAACCAATGTAACATTTTTACCACATAATAGTGGGGTCCAGTCACAAACATAAGCAACCCTAACGTGCACAAAGAAGAAAGCTTCGCTCCTTTGGGGCTCTATCCCTCCATGGGAAGGATTACTCCCTAGCTAACTCCACATGAGGGTTTCCTACACACTCTATGTGGGTTAGTCTCTCTCTAGTGAGAGTTTTTTTCTCCACTTCCTTCACCTCACCACCACTTCTCCATTCTCTTTTCCGGTCACCACCTCCATAACTTCAGGTCCCTCCTCCGCAAGATTCTGTTAGAGTTGTATCTCTTAGCATTTTACAACATTATTTTACTCAGATTTGCTATGCACTTCCATCACTAGAGCTCAATTCTATGGTATTGTTTTACTCAGACCAGCTGCAGTTGATGTTGAGTATTTTTTCTTTGAGTTACACTTGGGCATGTACCAAATCAAAAGGGGGGAGAGAGAGAGAGAGAAGAAAAGTCCAAGGCTCTTTAAGGAGTTTTGTATTAGGAGACTTTATTTTTCTCTATTATTGTAAATGGTTTGTGTTTACGAGTGTGCGTGCTTGGTTTATTATTTTGGTCTCTAGTGCATTATTGTAACTCTTTATTTAACATCTTATGAGATTGGTAAATGTCGTTGGGCATTTTTCAATAAATGAATGATCTCTTGACAAAAAAATACATAAGTTCACTTCATTGTTGACTCTTTAGCACCCAACATTATGATCCATTGGCATGGCATGTCTAATAATTGTGTGATAAAACTTTCGTTTGAGCTTATACTTTCTATCAATTGGACATTTTGAAAATCATAAAAAGTGGTTTTAGTTTTTACTTTCGAGTTGTAAAAGCTTGATTGAATTTTTTTGAAAATCAAAAACCGAAAAATCACCATCACCCCAAACGACACCTAAGGTTTTTTTGTTTAACATCTCCATATATCTCCCCTAACATTTTATATGATATATGGACCCAAATTTTAAATAATTAAATTATTATCATTTAAAATTTTTTAAGGAAATCTTTATACTTATAAATATTTGGAATAGGTCTCTACTCCCTAACAACAGTTAACTTTTATTAATTTATAGGTATTTATTTTAAAACATACATATAAGTATTTATTTTAAAAAACAAAGTAGTTACTAGTAACTTAATAAAACTTGATATAATTTCGGTTACTAGTACGTATGAACTTATTTTAAAATACAGGGACTCTAGTCGAAAAACATTTAAATCATATGGGCGAATTTAAAAATTTAATGAAATAAAGAGACATATAAAATTATTTAACCTTTTAATCTTTAATTTGAAAATGAATATTTATTAAAAGGAAAAATAAATCTAAATTTTCTACATACAAAGATATATTTGTTATCACTTTAGTTTTGGGTGGGGGGGGTATCACTATTTTAACTCTTTAGAAATGTCATCAAATCAGCCATTCTTTGTCATCACATTAAATAAGGCCCACCAATAAATTCTAGGCCTAAAATGAACTCTAAAATATTTTTTTAAAAGTTAATTAAATTAAAATTAGAGATCTATTTTTAATTAGTAACTTTCTTTTTTTTTTTGGTGAAGATAAATTGTTAACAATTAATAATATTTTCTGGGCATAAAATAAATGTTTTACAAATTTATACTTAAACTACATATGTATATATAATATACAAATAAAAATTGAGAATTTATAGAGGAGGGGTCTAACGATTGTTTCACGGGCTTTATCTCCGGGCCGACCATGACTAAAAGGAATGGGTATAATAGAACTATGATCTAACAACTAATTAGATTTCACCAAAAAAAAAATAATTAGATTAGACCTACACATTATACAGATAATTAATTAAAATCGATTAAGGTTGTGTTTAATTAAAGAATAAACAATGATATTTATGTATTAAAACATTATTAAAAGATTATTAAGACCGTAACTAAGATATTATCTACCCCTTTAATTTAAAAAAATATTAAATAGAGACTTTAATGCAATCTATTAGCTCTCATGTATTTGAAATATAAAAGAAAAGAGTAATATAATCAATTTAAAACTAAACATAAATGAAAATTATTGTAAAATGTATTAACTAGTAAATATAGACTATGATAAGACATTTTGAGATTAAAACACATATTAATACACGTCTTTTTTTAACTACATATATACATGTAAAGAAAAGGGAGATTTATAATAATATTTTTTTATTAAATTATAAAATAATACTACCTACTTTTTTATTTGTACATTCACTTAAATAAAAAACACAAAAATAAAAAAATGTAATTAATATTCTTATTTTCATGGATTTTTTTTTAAATTTTATTATACCCTTTATATATTTTACATATTTTCTTTTGATCAATTTATTATGTTATTAAATGATTGAAGAGTAGTTGAATGATAACATTACTGGTAATAGTGAATAATTTATTATTACTATAAGGATATAATGAAAAAAATTAATTATTATTACATTGAATTTATAAGTGGACAGATAAATATAAATAAATCTTATCTCTAAAAGTGGGGAGATATATAACGGAACCAAGCTAGTCCTCCCTTTATTTAATCTCTTTTGTTATGTTAGATTACACACAAAAATTAATAAATCTTTGATGAGGTATAAATTTGTTATATTTTTACTAAAATACCCTATTTATCTCCACTCATTCATTTATTATAATTAGTTGAAGTAATTATACATGATATTAGTTAAATGTAGTTGGAAAAAAAGATAAATTGGTCTTGAATTTCTAAAACAAAAAAAATTGAAACATAAATAAAAATAAAAAAAACAAAAAATTAAAATAAAAGGAGTATAATTTAACAAAGTTTATATTTTTTAAAAAAAAATTATCATGCAACACACACATTAGTTGATCTCAAAAGAGAACAATTGTAACAAGCGGACAAATTAGGGGGTAAGAAGAATATTATTACCATAATGGTCCACGATCAACTACCCTTCCCACAACTCCAACTTTCAACTGTTAGAGATTAATTGAGGTTCTGTCATCATTTCAAACTTTAGTTGCTGCCTTCATAATTTGGCCCAACCTTTTACAAACCTGCGGCTGTGTTAGGTGCCCATTTGCCCAATAGAAATGCAAACTTAACCAAATTGCAACACATATGGAAACTATGTTTTCCACTTAATTAATGCTCTTCAAAAGATCCCATACGATAATTAATGTTGTACGAACTTGCTATTACTACTACTACATGCTTTTATTTATTATTATCTTATCCCTTTATATTGAAAAAAAAAATCCAAGAATTGCTGCCAAGTGTTCGAACAAGACAACATAAAGCCATTGCTATCCACAACTAGAAGAAAATAGAGCGCAATTTATACTATCATGTATTATCTGGTGCAATGCAATTGGACAATTCAAGTTCTTTTCTTTGCGACAAAATAATGATATAGTACGCACTTTATGCCACCAGCCTAAACTAAAGTGGAAACCAAATTTATTGGATCACTTATATATATACAGATTGGGGTGAATTGTATAGTTTCTAGAATTGATACTTAGGTGCAATAAAAGGAGTGTTTCTTTTGCTTTCAAGTAGCAGCACTATTCACACGTTTTAATAAGAGCTTGTCTTTTCCTTTTGGTTGTTTGATGAGAGGATCCTTTTTATCTTTAACACATACATGTGGGGATGTTGATTTCACTCAACACAAGACATTACACCTACCAAAACAGAGCATAGAAAAACAGGAATCTGGAGGGAGGGGCCAAACTGGACTCAAAGTATATCCTGATCTCCAAATAGGACCTACCAAAGCTATTCTAATGTTCAGATTAGAAGTGGTATTAAGAGGAAAATGTGTATGGGAGAAGATTCTTACTTGAGTTATGACCCTGTATTTACAATGGGTAGATATATGCATGCTCAAGAAATAGCTCTAGAGGTAATGATTTATATAGCTTAGAGATTAAGTGCAAGATGGATTATGGTTCAAGTGGTACATGTTTGATTCCCCTTAAGTAAGGTCTCGGGTTCGAATCCGTAGATGAAAACAAAATGTTCGCAGCTAGAGCTAGTCTCACCATAATGTTAATGTCCTCGCTCGAGCAGGATTGCCTCTCGTGGAGGATACTTATGGTTTAAACCAAAAATTAAGTAGTTAAATGTTAGTAATTTACTAATTCAGGTTCTTGAGCAGTGACATCATATCATATCAAAATTTACACTTGGGAGTTAAAATTAGATTGATTCGTCTACCTGTTAACAAGAATACACATATAAAAGAAAGAAAAGGACAGCAGTGCATGCAGCCAAATCAATGCATGTGAGTATAAGAAATTTAAAATGATGGGATTTGTCAAATTCCCAATCAACCTTTCGGATTAACATCAAAGGTTTATCCGTGGCAAGTAAGGTTTAATTTGTGACCTGAACCAAATAAAAAGCAGCTAGCTTTTTGCTATAGACCTATTAGAGAAAGAAAAGGGGTGGGGAAGGGCAATAATTTGATCAACAAAATTGAGTAGGGACCCATATTGAAGACAAATAAAGTGTCTGGTAAGAACTAAAATCCTTATCTCAACTGCAAAAAAAAAAGTGGTTGGACCACTTATGTGTTGTGCTTTAGCTACATATAAAGTCAATCAATATTTTACACGTAACAATATAGTACATCAATATAAGTTGAAGGTGTTTGCATTTGATAGGGTGGTTTTGCAAATCTCTAGTCAATTATATGATAGACCTAATGATAGCGCACAGGAAATTTGGCTCTTCTTTTGAACTCTTTAGGGTGCATACTTAGCTATCAAGGCTAATTCTTCTGAAGATTCCTTGCGTGCTTTGAGTTTGTTGTTTTCTCTTATTGCCTTTGAAATTTTAATTTTCTTCCCCACTAAAACAACTATATGCTTTAAAAAGGGTGTATCATTACTTCGACTAAATTAGCAAATTAGTCCCTGAGAGATTTCTGATTATGCAGTTTAGTCCATGAGAGATTCAAAATCCCAAAATGGTCCCCGAGAGATTGTCTTGTCATGCAAAATGGTCCAAGACGTTATTTTTCAATGACTAATTTACATGATTTTTTATGTATGAGGGACTAATTTACTTGTTTTACCGGGATCATTTTGCATTACAACGACCATTTTACATGGAGCAATCTTTCAGGGACCGTTTTGGGATTTTGAACTTCTCATGGACTAATAACTGCATGATGAGGATCTCGATCTGGGGACCAATTTATTAGTATAGTCATATTACTTCATATAACAACCTTTCCTTGGATTATATTTTATATCCTAAGTACGTAGGTTCCCATAAGAGAAATGTTGTTCGTCTTTCCAAGATAAAACGAGTCAGCAGAAAAAGTTTGTAGTAACCAACACAAGTATCTCTGACTGAAGATAATCTACCGACTAAAAAGCTATTTATTTATAGAATCTTCAACACAATACTGACCCTGACTTAGGAGAAGAAAACTACAATTTTTGCATAATTTTCAAAAGTGGTTATACATAATTGGATCTCTTGTGGTCCTAAATTGTCATATCATTGGCTGCAAAGTTATATCTACTCTTATGCTCTTATATTATAAATTTAACTTAAGACTTTTGAGAGAATGCTAAGAATATATTTGGATTCATGTCAAATTGCTCCAACCTCACGTTTTGTTTTTATCAAATGAAATTTTAATATTCTTTTTCATATTTTATTGTTCTAGATCAAAGTTAATTATACGTTTAAACTCATGATTGAGTGTATGTGATAAACTGCAACTTTTGCTTCGAGTTGAATATAATGTATGCTTATTTAATATAAATTTACTTTTAGGATATATAAAAGTTTTCAAACATGACTCAATTCACTTTAAACTCACTTTTAAATAAAATTAATTCTACAAAATTAAGTCCATTCAAATTCAAGTTTGTAAATGCACAACCAAACATGCACTTACTTTATCTACTCTCACAACTACAAAATTACTAGTCAATTTTTGCATTCTCTAGCTATTTTCTGTTGAGTGTGTCTTTTCATTCACCCACAATTTTTACAAAGTTTATTAAATCTTCCATCAATTTTCTCTTAATCTCTTAAAAAACTAATATTTTGAAATCAAAATATGTGTATTCTTATAATTAATCTATTCTTTTTCCTTTCTAATTCTTATTTTCAATTCACTCAAATTCTTATCACTATAATTTAAAAATATATAATCGTCAATTGATAAATATAACAAGTAGCCAAATTTAAAATTTTAAATAATAGAAATAACTGGTTACTGTCTAAAAATTTAAATTTAAATTTATAAAAGAATATAATAATTTTAAAATTATATAAAATAATATTGGTTGAATATTATAGTTGGAACAATCGATTTTTATAAAATAAATGCAAAATAAATATCTTTTAACGTGTATTTGAATTAATATCTAATTCAAACTAATTATATTATAATATCTACATATCAAATTTATATTTATTTTTAATTCAAAAAATACTATAGATTATATATATTATTAGAATTATTATATATATTAAATATATTAATTATATAAATATAAATATTTTTCCATACATTGCACGTGATAGTTATATATTCTTATCAATCCAACTATTTAATTAAAGATTCTTATTAAGTAACGTAAAAAAATCTTATTAAGTAAATAAAATTTATAAAAATTTATGAAATTTAAAACTTAATTGATATATCGTAACATCAAATTATTTTAATATACAATATACTGTTTAGAATATAAATAAAAACCTACTATAAAATTACTTGAAATATATTGTATATGCATTATAATCAAGATGAATTGATTATTTTCAAATATATATATTACAAAAGATTTTAGGTGATGTATGTATAGTATACCAATATTAACACACTTGTTGTCAATGGATCTATGCATATCGTAAGAAAAGTAATTATATACAAGGGGAAATTATAAATGGAATGTGAGTGGGGTGGGGATTCTTGACTTATATACATTTTTTATTTGATTTTTAAAATATTATAAAAAAGGATTGTCAACATCATAAAAAAAGTTTGTTATTATCTTCTAAGAGGGTCATTTTTTTTGTGTTTGTTTTTGTCAGGAGGGTAATTTTTTTTTGGTCAAATCAGGAGGGTAAATTTGAGTTGGTCTATATTGGACTAAGAATAGTTGAGTTGGCAAATTATTGGGCCAAGCTAACCTTTTGCAGGAGTTGCTTTTAGCACTCCTCTTTTACTATTTACACCCCCACACCTATCCTTTTGAAATTCTTTTTTCCAAACTACCTTCCTCCGATCACCCCTCCAGCCCTCCCTCACTCACATGGCCACCGCTACCGCCACCGCTACAACCCACCTCCACCTCCCAACAACCCCTACCACTACTCAAATCAATTTTTTCTCTTTTTGGAAATTATTTCCAGAATAAAAACACTTTTGAAATTAATTTCCGAAAATCAAATGATAAAAATGGCTTCCAAAAAATAATTTTCGAAAAAAATGGCCTTCGAATGTATAATTCCGAAAAAATGGCTTCGGATGTATATTTCCGAAAATATATATTTAATATTTTTACTAATTTCCAATGTTAGCGACGGAAAAAATCCGTCATTAAATTTCGTCTCTAAATCAGAGATGGAATTTTTCATTGTGTATGTATCAGGAAAAATGTGTAAAAATATATATTTTTGGAAATTTCCAGACATATACATCCGAAAGCCATTTTTTCGGAAATTTCTTAAAGTGTTTTTCTTTCGGAAAACTTAAATGAGGCTGGGTTGGGGAGGTGGAAGTGGAGGTGGTATTGGTGGTGGGGTAAAGAGAGGTAGGGAGGGAATTTAAAAAGTTGCAAACATTATGGGGGTGCAAATAGCAAAAGAGGGTGTTAAAAGCAACTCCCTTTGCCGACTACGAGTTTTGCACACTATAAGTTATATAAATTATTTGAGCTGGCCTATTAACCCTTATTTTCTTTATAATTTATACAATTAGCGTGTCTAAAATGTTATATAGAGGAGTTGTGCTCCAAGTATAAACTGTCGGTCATTTTCTTGTCTGAGACCAAAGCTACTAAAGAAAGAATTGAACAATTTAGGAGAAGATTGCGATTCCACCACTGTTTCTGTGTAGAACCAAATGGCTTGGCAGGGGCGTTAGCACTTTTCTGGAAAATACTAATTGATATACAGATAACAAAGTTTAGCAATAACTTCATCCATACTACCATCAGTAACCAGGATGCTTTAAGAAGTTGGGAATCTACATTGTTTATGGTCATCCGAGAGCAAGGGAAAGGCGCAATTTCTGGGATTCAGTGAAGGGGCTCCACTCGAACAACTAGAGTCCCTGGTGCATAATGGGGGATTTCAATGAGTTGTTGTCCCAGGCAGAGAAAGATGGCCTCCGTCCTCAAAACAGGAGAGGTATGGACCTATTTAACCGCTTTGTATCTGATTTGGGCTTAATGGATTTAAACTTAAAAGGATGTAAGTATACTTGGGTGAGCAACCCAAGGAATGGTTTCATTACTAGGGAGAAACTGGATCGAGTTCTAGTTAATTGGCCCTGGAAAGATTTGTTTTCTAATGCTATGGCAATTGCTCTCCCTCCTAACTCATCGGATCACTCCCCTATTATCATGTGGACAAATAAAAAGTTGTCTAATGTTAAAAACTTCAAATATGAAGCAATGTGGGATGAGGAAGAGGAATGTGCAGAGGTTGTGAAGAATGGATGGAATGGGGATACAACAGACTCACCCCCAACAGATAAATTTCTACAAAAGGCAAGAAACTGTAAATCAGTACTTACAGGATGGCATAAAAAGACCTTTAAACAGACTGGTCTCCAGTTACAGCAACTAAATGAGGAGCTGCAGTTTTTGTTGAACCAAGAAAAATGGGGGGTGACAGTTTATGGAGCAAAGTTAAGGATTTAAGAAGGCAGATTGATAATATTAGGAGGGAAAAGGAGATCTACTGAGCCCAGAGATCTAGAGTCAAGTGGTTAAATTGTGGGGATAGGAATATAGGGTTCTTCCGTGCCTCCACAGTGCAGCGTAGAGACAGAAATAGACTCTACAGGCTGAAGAATGATCATGGGGACTAGGTGGAAGGTCAGAGTGCAGTGGAGAATATGGTCCTGTCCCATTTCCAAATGGTTTACAAATCAGACGGCCCAGTTAATTTCAGGGGTTGTGAGGATGCTGTCAAAAGGAAAGTTACTGATACAATCAATGAAGAATTGATGAGACCCATAACTGAAGAGGAAGTGAAGAAGGCGACTTTCAGCATGGGTGCTATGAAAGCACCAGGGCCTGGTGGCCTAAATGGCTTGTTCTTTCAAAACCACTGGGAGGCACTCAAGACTGACGTTATGGCAGTGGTTACAGATTTCTTTATTACTGGGAATTTAAACGGGGAGTTGAATGAAACTTTAGTGGCCTTGGTCCCAAAAATTCTACAGCCCGAGCGCTTACAACAGTACCGACCAATTTGTTGCTGCAATTATATTTACAAAATTAACTCAAAGATCTATGTTCACAAATTGAAACCCCACATTGATGGTTTGGTTTCCCAGAACCAGAGTGCCTTTGTGGGTGGCCGTTTGATACAAGACAACCTGATCATTGCACAGGAGGTTTTCCATAGCCTAAAAAAGAAGAATGGTCCCGGGAAAAATTCTTTAGCAATCAAGCTTGATCTGTTCAAGGCCTATGATAGGCTAGAATGGTCCTTCCTACACCAAATCCTCCTAGCCTATGGTTTTATCCCCTTGTGGGTCAGTAGATTCATGACCTTAGTTTCCACAGTTTCCTAAAAATACAGGGTCAATGGTTACCATTCTAAGAGACTAATCCCAGAGAGAGGCCTAAGGCAAGGGGTCCCACTGTCCCCTTACCTCTTCATATTAGCTATAGACATACTTTCTGCTCTCTTTTCACAGGCTCAAGAGAAGGGGGATCTAGTAGGGTTAACCCTAGCTCCCTCTTCCCCTATTCTAACACATCTTTTGTTTGCAGGTGACGCGGTACTCTTTGCTAAAGCGGAGAACAATGAGATTTTACAGGTGGTCAGAATTCTTAATGCTTTCACAAATGCAACAGGGCAGAGGATTAATTTACAGAAATCTGGTATTATATTTGGGATGGGTATCCCCCCTGACAGAAGAAGAGAGATCTCCAACATCCTTAGCACGCAGGAGTGGAATTCACCAGGAAGGTATCTTGGCCTTCCAGCAGAATGGGAAAGGTCCAGAGCTAATAGTCTAATTGGCTAAAAAAGAAGATCTTACAGAAAATGGAAGGGTGGAAAGAGTCCTTGCTGAACCAGGTTGGGAAGGAGGTCTTAATCAAGGCAGTGTTGCAATCATGCCATGTCTACCATCAAGTTCCCAAAAAAGGTACGCAGAGAGCTGTGTTCTCACATAGCTAGATTTTGGTGGAGCCCTAGTGGGAAAAACAGAGGGATGCATTGGAAGAATTGGGATTTTCTGACTAAGGCTAAATGGCAAGGGGGCTGGGTTTCAAAGACTTCTCAGTAATGAATACTTCTCTCCTTGCCAAACAGGTTTGGCGAGCATATAGAGAACCCAATTCTCTATGGTCAAAGCTCATGAAGAGTTTATACTATCCGGATACGGACATTATTCATGCACATAGAAGAAGGGGTGACTCCTGGGTCTGGGCTAGCCTCCACCAGGGCATAGAGGCACTGCGAAATTCTGGAAGATGGCGGATTGGTTCGGGTCAAAACATCATAATAGCAAGGGATAGATGGATTTCCACGGGTGAATTAGCTACTCCTAATGCAGGTTCAGATTTACTACAAGTGGGGGAACTGCTAAACCCACAAACTGCAACCTGGAATTTCCGCCAAGTAACATCAAATTTCCCCCCTCAGCAGGTCAGAAACATTATGAGTACTCCCTTGGGCAATCCTAACAATGGAGATACTTTCATATGGCCTCTAACTGTTTCAGGTCATTACACTGTGAAATCTGGATACCATACTCTAAAAAGGATAAAAGACATAGTTCCCACCAGTCCAAGGACTAGTCTACCTAATCAGGAAAACCTATGGAAGGGTATATGGAACTTGAAAATTCCCTAGAGAGTGAAGTTCTTCCTTTGAAAAGCCAGCCTTAACATCCTTCCGGTCAAGCATAACTTGTTTAGGAGAAAGATGGCAGGGTGCCCCTTATGCCCCCTTTGTGACCACGAGGAGGAAACTATTGAGCACATGTTATTCTTCTGTCCATGGACCCATCCTATATGGTTTGGCTCTCAGCTGCAGATCATTCCGTCGAAGATAAACATTTCTCATTTTGGGGTTTGGCTAACTAAAAAACTATTGGATTTTACAACCTGGGAAGATAGTGGCATTTTTGCGGGAGCTCTGTTAGCCTGCACCCTTTAGAATGTGTGGAAGGGTAGAAATAGTGTTGTATTCGAAAACAGTAGCCTAAATCCTACTGGGGTCATGATCAAAATTAATCTGATGGTTAGTGAATGCAGTAGGGGTGGAGAATGCTCGTGCATCGAGGCACGTAACAGACCCTCCTCAGAAGCAGATCCACTCTTGGAAACCTCCAAGGAAGGACATCACGAAGATTAACTCGGATGCTAGTTTCTCTATTCAGGATGGAAAAGCAACAACAATAATCTTAGGGCGAGATAGTAAAGGAACTATAGAGTTTGGGCCTACCTGCAAGTTTCATACATCCTCAGCGCTCCTCGCAGAAGTAATTGCCCTTAGGGAAGGAGTCCGCCTTGCCCACAGCCTTGGAATCTCTAAGGCAGTCTTTGAGAATGACTCCCTTGATCTCATACAAGCCTGCAGGGAAGAGAAGGAAATGGGGGAAATAATGCTCATAGTCAAGGACATCTTAGAATACAAGAAGTACTTCAACCACTTCGGTTTTACCTAGATCGGAAGAGATGGCAACAGAGCTGCTCACAATATTGCACACTTATAGAATAGGGGTCTCCTTTCGAACAACTGGGCGGTTCGTCCCCCTCCAGAGCTTCGCACCCTCCTAGATATGGATTTCCAAGCTTGGAGAGATCACAACTTCAGATCTCCATAAAAGTGTTTATTCTAGGTTTTTCCGGAATGTTAGAGGATCTAGGGACTTTAGTTCCTTTTTTTCAGTTTAGTCAGGGTCTAGATCATACGTATCTAGTACTTCATTGTTTGTATCTTTGGATGCCGTTATTGGGGCGAGACCCTTTGTATGCTTTTTCCGGAATGAAATGAACCTTTTCCAAAAAAAAAATGTTAACTTAATTAAAAAATTATTTAACTTATTTGTATTGCAATTGGTGTGATTATGAATTTTGAGTTTTTTTATTTTTAAATATTTTAAATTAAATCTTTACAACTTAAAATTAAAAACTGAAAATCTTTTTTTTGTTTTAAGAATGTCGCAACATAGACATTTTTGTCATGGTTTATTAGGTTTTTCTTTTGGATGTGGAAAAAAAATGGTGGACATGTTTAGTTACGGTTCTTAAATAAAAAATTGAAAAACGTGTTTCATACACAAATTTTAAAATAAATTTTAAAAGGTATGATTGTTTTTTATTTTGAAAAATTAGAATTATGAAATTATTATGTGATTTTAAAAAATTATTTTAAATTTTTCTATTTTGTAAAAAATATTTCATTTAAAAAAATAATTTTTATTTTTTTTATTTAATAATTTTTAAAAATTAAAAAACAAAATAGAATCAAACACACAACAGCTTGTAACCATTTTCAGCTGAATACCTCAACTTTATTTGGTTTTGATTTTTTCAATTTTAATGAATAATTGTATAAAGATATCATTTTGTGATTTTATTATAAAATATTAGAGAAAATAATAAAAATAACATTATTCTGTTTCGTTATTTATTATATAAACTTTAAAAGTATGATATAAATTAAAATAATGTGACATTCTTATAAATTAATAAAAAATAAAAATAAAAAGTTTTTCTTTAAAAAACAAAACCCGAATTCTGGTTCCTCACAAATAGACTTAGGGGTTGTTCGAGGTGGTTACGAGTTTTCAATTTTTTGTTTTTAAAAAATTTCAATCAAATTTTTACAACCCAAAATTAAAAATTGAAAATCAATTTTTGTGGTTTTCAAAATATCTTTCAGTTCTTTATTTTGAGTTGTAAAAACTTAATTCAAAAGTTTTTGAAAACGAAACACGGAAAACTCCCAAACATACGAACCGGCGGTTGAGATTAGAATATGCGTCAAAATAACATATGATACATATCAAGCTTGATTTGTTGAGTAAATAAATATGATTAATATATTTTAAAACTTATTTAATTAGTTAAAAGAAATAAATTTCATGTCATCATTCATAAAGAATGATTTAATAGGCTGAACATGTTTAATTAAATAAATAATATGATATATTATTATAATTTTTTATTTTTTTTTATTCATAACTTGTTGGAATGTGTAACATTAAATGTTTCAAATGCATTTAATACTGTGATTTACAACAAAAATCTTTTATATATAGATGCTTTGTCATAAGTGCAGAAGGAATATTAGCTAATGAGGTGCATGAGAATACCGTTACACCGGATGGACACGTGGTGAAGAATGAGGGAATCAAGAAGATCCGCAAAAGTGAGAGGAAAAGTGTAACAAACTCTGCTCTCAATGATTACGTGTGGGGATGGAAGTAAATATAAGGAAAGAAAAAAAAAACTAGAAAGGGGGTGTGGAAATTGTGGAACGTTTTCTCTCTCTGGCCCTACTGGGACTTCTCTGAAGTTTATTTTCTATTCCATCTTGTTGTTAATTCCATAGTCTTGTATCAGCTGTTGCTGTCTTAGTAATAGCATTCTTCTTGTAAGAAATTCACACTTAATTTCCATAATACGATACAGACTTCTTTTATCCGCCTTGTGTTAATTGCAAATATTTAATTCTTAAGTTCCAATCATTCTTAAGTCACTTGTTAGCGGGATCCTTTATTTAAATATCTAGCTAGAGTATAAATTTTAACCTAGCTGTTATCATATTTAAAGATGTCAGAATAACGAGACACTAGCCTAAAAAGATGTAACATTTCGTTAGCTTAACTACATCGCTTAATATAGAAGAGTTATGATGGTGAGGATAAAAATGCAGTCATGCAGGCACTTCAAAACACCATCAGCGGATTAAAGACAAGCAAAATGTTAAAGAAAGACTAAAACTAAAATTTGACTTTTGAGAAAGAAAAACATGTTTAATCATTATTTCACTTTCTCATACTTTTCTTATGAAAATCAACAACCATTAATTTAACCATTAACATTTGAAATCCTTATCTAATTTAAGAGTATTACACTTAGAAAAAAAAAACTTTAAAACTAGTTTATATTTCAAGTGCATAAATTAAAAAAATATTAACCCTTAAATTTTAGCAAATCACAATAAACATTAAATTAAATTCATCATAAATATACACTTATTTATTCATCTTAAATACAAGTTTAATTAATAAACAATGTAAGTGTAAACATATTTCACATTGTCATCCAATGATGTATTGTCACATCACTTAATGAATATATCATCTTATGAATTATTAAACTTAATAAATAATATAACAACACATCATTGAATGACAATGTATTTTTTTATACTTGCAGTGTATACCCGTTTAATCTTTTAAATACACACTTAATAACTTTTAAAACTCAGAATTATATTTACTAGTATTTTATCATGTGCATTGTACGATATATGTGTATTAAAAATATTACCTAAAAAATACATATTAAAATTTTGAAGTACATGATGGGTTTAAAATAAATAATTTAATCTTGATATCTAAATATTATAGTATAATTCATTTAAATTATATACAATATTTAAATGTAATATATGAATACTAAGAGATAACTAATTTATGTCAGTGATTAAACTTGAGTGTAAATAGTAAAGAGTGATTATTTTGAATTATTAATTCATAAAAATCAATTATTCCAATCATATTATTGAACCAAAATCATTTCATGTAATTTGAAATTATCATATCCTTATACATAATTTTCATTTTGAAATACTAATAAGCTATTATATTTAAATTTTTAAATTACATCATTTGTTATTATAATTTTTAATTGATTGTTATGTATGATTAAACTATATATATATTATTAAATGATAACAATAAGTATTATAATTTGAATTTGAATTAAAAAGGATTTGAAAAGAAAATAAATAGGTAAAAGAATAGAATCACAAATATTTACATTTTAAATATCTTTTTTTTTTCAAATGATTGTGAGAGATTTGAGAGACTAATAAAAAAATTGCAAAAAAGGTGTTTCTTTAAAAAAAAACACTGGGAAAAATACAAAAAGTGACACATGTTTTTTTAATTGAGAAAGTGTAGAAAGTGAATGTATACTCCAAAATAAGGTCTCAAAACTATTATGTAGAGAGTTTATTTATTACACTCAATTTAATAAAAGCATTTAAGCTACACAATCTCTAAATTAAATTTAAAATGTTACCAAATATCAACCAATCAGGACAGTTCATTTAAAAAATGTAGTGATCCAACGACTTTTAATAGGTGTCATACCGGTACGTCACCCATGCGGTGACATACCCTAGACGCACCCATGTATTTTATGAACTTTTATATTAACCAAATCAATATTTTTCGTTCTTGGGAAGACACGTGGTTACCTCAGGTCAAAGACTAATGGACCTCGTTTTGTCTCCTGTCCCTCCCGAATTGCAGGGGCACTTTGTTTCATTCTTTGTTATTTGGAATTTAGCCCGCTTGCGGGGCCTTCTTCCTACCTATGTCTTGAATGACATTTGTTCGCATCTCATTCCGCGTTCGGAGCTAGGAGTTGATAATCCTAGTTGGTGCTTTACTTCAGATGACTCTTTCTCAACGAAGTCAGCCTATCTTCTTCTTAAAAACGCGCAACTTTCTCCTTTTAAGCAGATTTGGGACCACGTTTGGCACTATGAGGGCTCACAAAGGGTACGTTGTTTCCTCTGGAATCTTCTTCGTGGTGGTCTTAAGACCAATGTGAAGCGCAGGAAGTGTGGTTTAGCTAGTGATGCTCTCTGTCCTCTCTGCCAGCAGGGTGATGAGACCAAACTGCATATCCTTAGGGATTGTGTACATGCACAGAGTGTTTGGAGGAATTTGGGTCTTCCTCAATTGAGTCTCGGGAGAGGTCTTGGTTCAGGAGAGTTGGAGGCCTGGGTGGCTGGGAATATTGTTCCTAAGTGTGGTCAGAATTCTCATATAATTTTTGGGATGGCGATATGGTCTATTTGGAATGCTCGAAATGGTTGTGTTTTAATCAATCAGTGTTCAATCTTGCAGAAATTACAAGGAGAGTACGTTTTCTTGTTGTGGATCATTCTCAGGCGCTTGCTTCTCTTCCTCAAGTACAACGCACATATCGTGCTCATGAGGTGGGTTGGAAATATCCCCTATCTTCCTGGATAAAATGCAATATTGATGGATCCTTTAAAGATAGAGGCTGTAAGGTTGCTTGTGGTGGTGATTTTAGAGATGAGAATGGTAGGTGGGCGTGTGGATTTAGTCACAACTTGGGAGCAGGCACAGTTTTGTCAACAGAACTCAATGGTATTTATTCTGCTATGGGTTTGGCACGTGATATGGGCTCAAGAAGCTATGGATCGAAAGTGATTCACTTTTAGCTGTTCAGCTCCTTACAAAGGAGTTTTTTCCTTCTCATTTGTATGCAGCTCTCCTCAATCAGATTCGTTTGTTGCGTGCTTTTGATTGGGAGATAAGGATTACTCATGGCTTTCGAGAAGGAAATAGAGTAGCAGACTGATTGGCTAATCATGGGCATAGTCTTCCTATTGGTTTTCATGTTTTCAGTTCTCCCCCATGTAGTTGTTTTCTTTTGCTTAGGTAAGATTCTGTGGGAACTAGATTTCCTCATAGTGTTTTAGTGTAGTCCCTTGGCTTTTTGGCCTCATTGTTACCGAAAAAAATAATATTTTTCTCTTTCACTACTTATTTAATTAAAAAAATTCTTTATTTTTATATTTAAAATTAAATTTTATTTAATGAGATATTTATAAACTACCATGAAATATTTTTCTATTAATTTATTTTTAAAAAAAAATCAAAAATTTAAGTTGTAAACGTCTATATTTTTACATTCTAAATCAATTTCTTGTCAAAACTTTTTATATTTTATTTGTATTTATAAATATATTTTTAATGTACATGATAATTATTTAATATTATAAAGTATAGTTCTTTAAAATTTCTCCATTTAATTTAACATTTTCTGTGCGTGCAATCAGAGAAGATTGACACTAAACAGTGAAAAAAATCCAATGCTATAGAAGCGCGTACTACTTTTTCCTTTTTAAAAAAAATTGTTTAAGAGGAAAAATTAAAGAAAATTGTCAACAGTTATTGTTTGGTCATAAAATACAAAAATAACTATTTTTAAATGAAATTAATTTTTTTAAGATTTATTAATTTTTATTTTCGGGATGTAAAATTAAAAATTAAATATTTGTAATCTAAAAAATTATTATTAAAGTTAATTATAGAGAATACCATTTTGTGTGAATATTATAAACCTGATTTGTGCTTTCATCATAACAATTTATTATTTTTTATGAGGAGTGCTAGCAACACACTCTAATACACACCCTTCCCAACACATTTAATGTGATTGGTCAAAATACATATGGGTCCCACTAAATTATGTGGGTCTCACTCTCAATGATGTATGACTCATGTGTATTTTAACCAATCAAATAGAGTGTATTGGTATCACTTTTTTTATTCATGTCTCAACAAGTATGAAGTTGTTTGAGCTTAGCGAAAGCACTAGCTCCGTTTTTCCATATTTTTGTTGGTCAATGCTTTTCAATATATTCTTTTCAATTGGTTTCCAGAAAAAAGACTTTTTCTATTCCCACCTAAAACTTTTTTAAAATCATTTCCCTCACCGCCCCATCCCTTCTCCTTCGAGAAATGTAAGTTGTATAACCTTACAACTTATAATAATGCGAGAGAAAAAAGAGAAGAAAGAGATGTGGGAAGTGATGAGCGATGTGATGGAAAGAAATAGATAGAAAAATGTGTTGTATGAATTTGATATCTTTTCCCCTTCACCCATCACCCCCGCAACCACCACAACCCCACCACCATAACCCCTTCCCCTTCCCTCATATCCTATTTCACGTCTAGAAGCCATTTTCGAAAAATAATAGTTTTCAGACATGTGTGTCTATGTCTGGAACCGGAAGACAAAATTAAAAAAATGTCCTTTGGGCATGTAAACACATGTCTGAAAACCTTTTATTTAAATGGCTTCTAGACGTGGGGTAGTAGAAGAAGGGAATGTGGAAGGGGGAAGGGGGGATTGCGATGAGTGAAGGTTGTAGTTAGAGCTAACAAAATGGGCTAGCCCGACTGGGTTGACTCGCAGAAATGTAGGGCTCACGCACTTATCTTAGAAGCTTGAATAACTCCTGAGCTTTTTAACTCAGACTAATAAAATTCGCTACCCATAAAAAATGTTGGGTAGCCCGCAAAACCCGAAAAAATGGGATATTCGCAAAAATACCACGAAAATATAGGGTTCGAACACCTATTTTAGAAGTCTAAATAACTCCCAGATTTTTTAGCCAAACATGGTAAAATTCGCTATCTGCATTGGGTCAAACCGGGTAGCCTGAATTGTCAACTCTAGTGGTAAAGGTTGTGGGTGAGGGTGGGGTGGTGGTGAAGGGGTAGTTAGGGAAGGAACTTTTTTAAAGAAAAAAAAGGGTGGGAAAAGCAAAAAGGAGGACGGAAAAGGAAAGTCGACAAAGAAATTAAATAAGATATACAATCCAACGATAAAATAGGAGTCCACATCTCACTTGAAGATGTGCTGGCATTTTTTATTAAGCCCTCAATCTAAAAAGTGATTTTCTCAAAAATATCCTCTATCTATTTCCGGAAATTAATTTCCGGAAGCTTCCAAAATTTATTTTTGCGAAAACTAAATGATAAAAATGGCTTTTAAAAATTAACATTCAGAATTTTTTGGAAAATGGCTTCCGAACTTAATTTCTAGAAAAGATTTTTTTTTTATAAATTTCAATTTTTACCGACTGAAAAAATTCGTCACTAAATTAGAGACAATATTATCTAACATGATTTTTTCGTCTCTAATTCTTGTTAGAGTTGGATTTTTGCGACAGATTTATTCTGTCATTAAAAAATGAAAAATTATAAAAAATACGTTTCCAGGAATTTCCATAAATTAAGTTTCAAAATTCTTTTTTTTTTAAATTAATCTGCGAAAGGTATTTTTATCATTTAACTTCCGAAAATTAATTTCCATATGTGTTTTGTTTTTTTGAAAAAAATTTATGAAAAGAGAAAACAAGAGAAAAAATTGGATGAAATGGTGCTGGGAGTGTCGAGAGGTAGAGGTGGATTGGGGAAGCGGCAGTGAAGTGATGAGAAGGGGGTAGTTTTGGAGAAAAATATCAAAAGTGGGAGGGTGTGAATAGTAAAAAGGGTGCTAAAAGTAACTCTACTATTTATTTTATGCCCATTAAGAGGAAAAGGGCAAATTATGCAATGAATTTATTTATTTCTTTCCTTGACAAAAAAAATTATTTATTCCCTGTTCCTTTCTTTCTTCACGTTTCTTTCTTTTTTTTTTTTCAATTTGCAAAAACACTTACTTGAGCTTATATTTGAGGGTCTGTCTAATATACACCCGTAAAAAAACAGGTGTAACCTTACATCAATTTTTTTACTTGTTGTAGGGAGTTAACTAAATAACTCATATTTTAAGATTAATAGTTCATGTAAGCAATGAATCTTATTTTGTAAGCCAAATTTTACTCACTTAACCAAAATTTCCACTTTTAGGACTTTGTTCAACTTATACTTGTTAAACAAAAAACCAAAGTGTATAGAGAAAAAAGTTCTCTATACACAAAAAATAATAAATAATCTGGAGCAACATTAACAAAAAAAATGGAGTTGAGATACGATGAACTCATATTCCATTCTCTACGTTGTAGTCACCCCCATTTGCAACTCAACTGCTCCTTCAGGCCAAAGTGTTTTCTTTAAGGAGACCAATTAATAAAATGATGAGTAATTATTTGTTATTGTGTAATTATTTGTTATTGTTTTGCACTTGCTCTAGATTATTTGTTATGGTCTTTGGTGTATAGAGAACTTTTTCTCTTTACAGTGTGTTTTTTTTTCCGACAAGTATAGGTTGAACAAAGCCCTAAATGTGAAAAATTTGGTTAGGTGGGTAAAAATTGACTTGCAAAATATAATATTTTTTACTTACACAAACTATTAATCCTAAAATATGGGCTATTTAGGTAAATGACTCCATACAATTAATAAAAAAACTGGTGTAAGGTCACTCGTTTTTTTACATGTGTATATTAGATAAACCCTATATTTGATATAAGTATTTATGCAAATATCAACTTTCTATATTATATTTTTGAGACCTCGTTATGGAGATTGGAGAATGAATGACTCACTCTTCATATTCTCTGTGCATCATTTGTTTCCAAGAACATAAAACTTTACGGCATGTGTAACACACCTCATTTTCCCATGAATATTTTCCCCCTCATATAAGCGAGATATATCTTTTCTAAAAAGTTGCTTCTATGATTTCTCATTTTCATAATTCTCCATCAATTTCTACTTCCCTTAATCAAATAGAAGTTCCAATAAATCTGTAATTTGTTTCTCACAATCTTTGGGAAATTTTCTTCATTCCTTTCTCACTTTTTCATAATACTCAAATTCATGTTTATTTAATTTTTCACTTCCTATTCTCGACCAATTTCTACTTCAGAGAATTAAATAGAATCAGTAAAAATAGTAGATATCTGTAATTTATATCTCATAATCTCTTTATAAACTTTCATTTTTTCTCATGGAATCTAATCTTTAATGTTGAATGTCATCTTATCATATCTATATAAAGAAAAATAATTAATAGAAAGATGATATAAAAAAAAATAAGGAAAATTTAATACTTAATCATGTTTAAACAAATGTAAAGATAAACGGTGAAAGAATCATAAAAAAGTAATACCACATAATATATAAAATATCTGGGGGAATTTAACGGTTAACAATAACATATTTTATGTAGGATATCTATAGTTAATAACAAATTTGATTTGATTTCTCACTTTCTCATAATCCTCAACTTCACATTGGTCTTATTTCTCACTTTATATTATAGTAATAGTATGCAAATATACACAAATAGAAACCCCTTGCTCCTCTTTCTCTCTGAAAGTTGATCATCTTCCATAATTGTTTGGTAACGTACTAATGTTTTTGAATTTTATTTCTATGATAACGGGTCTATTTTTTTTTATGTTTGGTATTTATCCTTTAAGTTGAGTTATTTGAGTTATTTTTAATATCACATGTCATAATTATTGTTCTTGGTTTGAAACCTGTATAATTGCTTGGAAAGCGACGACAATCTTATTATGACAATAATGTGCAGATATATATAAATAAAAATATTGTCCTTCTCCATCTCACCGGGAGTGATTGTCTTCTGCAAATGTTCGATTCTGATTTTTCAGAGTGGGTCTCTCTCTTTTTTAATGTTTGATATCTGTCTTTCATTTTCTAATTTATATGCGTTATTTTTAATATTACACGTCATAATTGTTACTCTTGATTTAAAACTTGTATAGTTTCTTGGAGACCATTTATAATCTTATTACAAGAAAATCTCATTTTTTCTAATTATTTTACAAATTTATTTAACATAGCTAATAGCTAATAACTAACAAATTAAAAATTAAAAATAATAAACAAATGTAATTATTATGAATTATAAGTTAACTTTTATACATAATTATATTAATATAATAACAAATTTAAAATTTTATAAGTTTTAGTCATACATGACATGTTATTTTCCCAAATGCAGTAGTAAAATTGTATAATTTATAGGGTCGCAATCATGTACCCTCTTTTAAGAGAGGATTTTGGTATTTTTTAATTTATTTTTTATTAAATGGAGGCATAAAGGCCAAAGTTACATAGAAACAAGTCATGTACTCCCTTTAAATTATTTTGAAGACATAAAATAGATTTTGAATGAGAAACACGTGTATTGCAAATGAGAATGTGAAAAATGAGAGAACACAATAAAAAATACAGGATAATAGTTATAGGGGTCAGAAAATCTTTTCAAAAATTAAAAATACAAATTCTAATAGTTAAAACATATCTATAACGGTAAAAATACTAAGATCATTTAAATAAGTTAAGAGCAATTAATTGAATGGTGAAAGAAGGTACTAAAATCCCCTCTCACCATAAGGTAGCTTAGAATTTCCCTAATTTATAACCCCAGTTTCTTATAAATTTTACATTACAAAAAGAAAACCAAAATCAAAACCCCCCTTAAATGCAAAGATATCATAACATTAACAACACCCTTCTCTCGATTTCAGAAAAAGAAAAAAAAAACACTGTTCTCTCAACGCCGAACCCCTTTTCTTCAATCCCTAATATTTCGTTTGATATTTCACATACCACAACCACACCTCGTTTTGAACCCTTTTCTCTATCTACAGTTCCACACCAAGACCCGTTTTTGATCGGACCCCAACTCCTCTCACCCCTTAATACTTAATGCCCTCGCATTTCTCTGTTTGCGCACTGCGTTATTGATTGGCCCCTATACTCCACCTGTGCTGGGATTCACCCTTTTCCATTAGGGTTTTCAATCATCTAAACTCTTCTCTTGTTATATAAAAGCAACTTTATATTTTCATTGTTTTGATTCATTGGGCATTTTCTGCAAAATCTGGTTTTTTGCACTTTTGGGGGTGTTTTGGTAGTAGGTGGGCACTCTGAAATTGTGGTGTTCTATGTGTTTGTGTTAGTTTTAGATAAAACCCAGAAATGGTTAAGTGGAATTTGACAGTTATTGCTTTTTTCTTTTAACTTCAAACCTTTGAGCTGCAGAGGGAATATAGTCCTGTCCTGGTTTGTTTGTTGTGCACTGGAAAAATTTCCCCCTTCAAAAGATTGAGGGGAAGCACTGAGATAAAAGTTACTGTGCAAGCTTTTTGGGTGATGCTTTTGTTGGTTTCAACATTGGTTATTGGGGTTATCTAGAAGAAGCCGTGGTAGTGGTGTCTTGGGGTGGGTCGGTAGGTTTACTTGGGAGGGAAAAGCATAGGCTTGCATGGGAGAACATGAGGGGTGGGCACAGCCACAAAGTGGGCTATTGCCAAATGGCTTGTTGCCCGATGAAGCTGCCTCTGTGATACAGGTGCTTGACTCAGAGCGATGGTTAAAGGCTGAACAAAAGACTGCAGAGCTGATTGCCTGCATTCAGCCTAATCCGCCCTCCGAGGAGCGTCGAAATGCAGTTGCAGACTATGTCCAGAGGCTGATCATGAAGTGCTTCCCTTGCCAGGTGTGTCTTATGTGGAGATTCTGAATTATTGCTTGCTTAAGAACTTTTGATTAGCGAGTCCTGCATTATATTAGCTATAATTGTGATATGATATTTTAATTATTGAATGTTGTTATGACCAATGACAATATCATCATCGAATAATGTATGTGCTGAACCTATTAACGTTGTTAGTTGTTACAAAAATCATTAAACGGAGAATTCCTAAGTCAGAAATCCTAATTTGTGATTAGAAGGTGTGCACATGTCGTGTTTGTTGTGAGGAATGTTAAATTGTGATTTTAGTAGTGAAATTTTGTACTTCAACTACCAACAGCAACCACACCACCAAAGGCTTTTCCCACTAAGTTGAAAAATTATGTTCTTCCAAATAGTGAATTTTGTATCATGCCTTTCTAATGTGATGGTTGGTGCTTGGTGGGTATCATGGCTTCGTCTGTTCCTTCCAGAAGAGCACCAGCAAGATTGATAATGTTAACTAGTATATGTACTTACAAATTACTGGTAACTGATTGTTCACAATTACAGGTGTTCACCTTTGGATCGGTTCCCCTCAAAACTTATTTGCCTGATGGAGATATTGACTTAACAGCATTCAGTAAGAATCAAACTTTGAAGGATACATGGGCACATCAGGTTCGTGACATGCTGGAGAATGAGGAGAAGAATGAGAATGCAGAGTTTCATGTCAAGGAGGTTCAGTACATCCAGGCTGAAGTAGGTTCTCTAGTTAGACATCTTTAAAATTTTTGAACTCTGATTCTGTGCTTACAGTGTTGAACTGTTGATCATCCATCAAATTTGTTAATATTGCTTTTTTATTTGGTTGATATCTTAGTGTCGTGCTCAAGTTTGGAATCTTCTCAAGTTAGTTTTTGTTGAGATCCCACATGAACTAGAGATATGGCCAAAGTAGTCTTTATAAGATTCGGTCAATCCTCACCCTAGAGCTAGTTTTTGGGATGAGTTAGGCCTAACCCAAATTCTAAGATGATATGAGAGCCTATCCTAGATCTATTATTGGGCCACTTGCAGATATTTAGTCCTGCAAATTTCACGCTTTAGAAACGTTGAGTCCTATTCATGAGAAGGGTGTGTTGAGATTTCAAATGGACTAGAGGTATTGTCAAAGTAGTCCTTATAAGGCTTGGATATTCCTCACCCACTGAGCTAGCTTTTGGGGTTGAGTAGTTAGGCTTAGCCCAAAGTCTGAGAATTTTTAAGTCTAATTGTAACATCCTCTTTTTCCTTTCATCCTGAAAGGAAGCCTTTATGTCTAAGATAATAAATTTTGAATAATAACAAATATTAGCTTTAGAGCTATTTTTGTTATTGTCTAAATTTATTTATTTTATTAGTACTATTTGACTAATGAGTTAATTGTTTGTTGATATTAATGTTTGTTAGTATAGATCTTTATTTTAATGTGTACTAGTTATTCTTAATAATAAGTATTATTATTATTAAGTTAATTCACATGATAAACATATAGCATGACTTGTTATAGTTATTATTAGAATTATTGTTGTCAATATATCGTCTATTAGCATAATTATTAGTTATATAAATTATCATTCTTTCTACTAATATAAGTAGAATGAGTAATTAAATTAGATGTAATCATAATTATGTGTGTGTGTGTGAGAGATAAGTTTGCATAATTTAATTAATCAAATTAAGTATGTTGAAATTTGAGCTATTTTGATTCAAATAGAAATGATGATTACATAAGTATGTTGAAATTAAATTAAATGTTGATGCTTGGTTGAGTAATGCATAGAGGTTTGGCTATGAAACTTTGATCACCAAGTTTATTCTTTGTATCATAGGGCTTGGAGCCTGTGTATTTTGTTAAGGCCTTGGGCCTGTTGTGGAAAATAGAGGCTTAGGGCATGGGATTACATGATATTAGTTAATTGTGAACCTAATGCTTGGGATAATTTGTATTGTAAAAATAAGTTTCTCGACAAAGTCTAAGAAAATATTTTAATTTCCTAAAACATTAAGCCCAGAAATCCTTCAACTATTAATTTTTTTCTCTTATTGACTCCTTTTGATTTAAGTAATCGAAAACCTTTTTGACCAAGGTTGCTTTATATTTTTCTAACTAGTTGTGTTTCTAAAGTGTTAAAGAAAACATTTTTACAAAGAATTGTAGTCTTTTAGTTTACTAACTTCAATTTCTTTTTCAACCATGATTGCGTTTTTCCTTTTCTTGTATCAAATTCTTTACTTTAAAAGAGTACGTGTTTGCAAAATGATTCCCACAAATAAGGTATTTGGTTTTGACATTAAAAAGGTATGTTTAAACTGTCCTGGATAAAACGTGCCATTATCCCAAAGGGTGGGATGTGAGGTACTGTAGTTCATAGCCATTCTCATTTGGATGACATGCATCAAGAAAATTTTCATCATGGCGCTTAAGGTGCCCTAGGGAAACATACACCTATGCTATTGTTAAGGATAGTCAATGGGTGCCAAGACAATCGAGGTCTGATCCATATGAGAATCACATGATCTGAGCTTGAGTAACGTTGTTCTTGGATCTTGGAGGCATGTGAGCTAAATTAGAGATGCTTGCCATATTGGTCATGTGGGTACCAAGGGAGATCTTTGTCCAGGACTTAGCCGTTCTCGACAAGGCCTTTTATGTTACCATATTGATGTGTGGTTGTTTCGTCCCATCCCATGCAGGGATGTTCGCTTGAGCTCATGTGTGCAGTTTGCGTGTAGATTCACCCCCCAGCCCCCCGCGATTGTTTCCTTAGATGATATTTGAGAATTGTGATTTGATAATTGGATCTAACATGCACCCATCTCAATAAAGTTGGTCAGATAGACTTACATGCATCATATGCGTTGCGTGTATTATTGAACTTTGTTGTTACTTCGATACTGTTATGTTATTTTCTTGTATGGTATCTCACTCCCTTTTTCTTTTCTATTTGATCTTGGATCTGTACGAATGTTGAATATGTAAATGTCTCACCCAAGACCAAAACTTGAGATAGAAGTGGATCTGGATGTTGGAGATTGAATTTACCACTTGTTATCGCAAGATGGACTTTATCAAAGCACATTTAGGGGAAGGTTCTCTATAAGGCTTTCAGATGCTTCTTCTCCCAGGTTGCAGCTTCCTTTTCATTCTGAGGCAGATCTTGTGGTCCATATTCCTGAGAGTGTGTATAGGAGAAGACCTCCACCCCCACCTTCTTCTTCTTTTGCCTCGACTTGATCCAATCCTCTTTCTCCTATCCAAAGTGGAGCATCTCCACTTCCTCCTCTACCTCCTGCTAACCTTCCCAATGGACCAGATCCTGTGCCACCACAGGGACCTCGTTTCATTTGGATTCCTAGGAAATCCGTTATTCCACCTCACCAATTCTTGTTTGCTAGTCCCTGCTCTGTAAGGGAAGAGGACCTGGAGGACGAGTCGGAGGAGGATTCGGAAGAGGTCCCCTCAGAGGAGTAAATAGTAGAAGATCAGTTAGTATGGTGGTTATATTTTCTTTTATTTTGATGTATTTTGGTGTGGCGCTTCTCTAGCCACCATAGACTTGTGCATAGTGACCTTGGATAGATAAATGTATATATATGTATGTATATGTGACCTCTTTTGGAGACTATTGCATTTGCAGCTTACTTGTGTTGCTTTAAAAGTCTTAATTGTAATTATATCTTGCTAAAGTTGAATCTTTAGTCTTATATTTGAAAAATCTGGTATTTTTATGGTTTAAATTCTCAATATAGTTGATAAAAGGCTTGTACACGCAAATTTTTTTTCTACCAGAGCATGAAATTGTATTAAGTAATTTATTTTTGTCATTAACTTAAATTGCTAAACCAATATATGTATATACATATATATCTGGAGTTAAGTTTCCCCATTAGTGCTACTCTGCATTGACACATTAAATGGGTGTTAGGCCTAGTAATTTATATGAAAATGGTAGATTATGCATATGAAGTGTTGTTATAAGTATAACCGTGAATACAAGGTTCAAGGTATGTTGCTCTGATGAATAATTAATTGATTATGAGAGTGAGAGGATCAAATCTTAACCATTAGTCATATGATTTTTTTTTTAAATGGTTGTATGAGATTGTTGTGTAAGCTTAAGGCCATACCCTATCATGCATGTGGAAGTGATAGATTATAATGAACTGGTAATGCAATACATTGGTAGCAATGAAATGCTACTTTTAGCTTCTACCACTTTGTTGATAGAACTAATACTATTTGAACAATTGCTAGCTTGAGAAACACATATTTTGTGGTATTAATTGCTGAATTACTATTTTATATTTTAAAGTTGTTGGTTAAGTATGGTTATACATTTTAAAGTACTTAGAATTCAAAATGTTGGTGTACTAACTATTTGTTTCTACAGTTACAATTCTTGCTCATTTTCTGGGTTACCTATAATTCAAAATATTGATGTACTAGCTTGTCTTAGAAAGGCAGTTTTTTTGGGGGGGGGGGAGGGGGTCATTGGAATTTTAGAATTAATATTTACATGCTTTTCCTTCATATTTGCAGGTGAAGATTATAAAGTGTCTTGTAGAGAATATTGTAGTAGACATTTCATTTAACCAGCTTGGAGGGTTGTGTACCCTTTGTTTTCTTGAGGAGGTAATTTGGTGCATGAACTTTATTTTCTTTAAAAATGTGACCTTGATACTATTTTTTCTTGGATTACAATAATTTGAATTTGCTGCTGTAGGTTGATAATCTGATTAACCAAAATCATTTATTCAAGCGTAGCATTATACTGATAAAAGCTTGGTGTTACTATGAGAGCCGTATACTCGGTGCCCACCATGGACTTATCTCAACTTATGCATTAGAAACCTTGGTTCTTTACATATTTCATGTTTTCAACAATTCCTTCGCTGGACCACTTGAGGTAGCAGACATGACACGGCTTTCTTTAATGTTAGTGCTCACGATGATTGATTTGACATGGTATTGTCTTTGCATGTGTAGGTATTGTATCGATTTTTGGAGTTTTTTAGTAAGTTTGACTGGGATAATTTCTGTGTAAGTCTGTGGGGTCCAGTTCCCATTAGTTCACTCCCAGATGTGACAGGTAATTACATTCAAATTGAATGTTCCTTTTTTTATTGATTTTAGTCCATCTTGCATATTGATTGTTCTTTTTCTTCCCTCCCTAACATTTTCCACAGCTGAACCTCCTCGAAAAGATGGTGGAGATTTACTGCTCAGCAAGTTATTTCTTGATGCTTGTAGCTCAGTTTATGCTGTTTTCCCTGGTGGCCAAGAAAATCAGGGTCAACCGTTTGTTTCCAAGAACTTCAATGTTATTGATCCTTTGCGTGTCAACAATAACCTTGGCCGTAGTGTCAGCAAAGGTGTGTTGGACTCAATTTGGATTTGGCTTATTTCATGCACCTCTGTTACTATTTGTCAGATTATAATTTGGACGGAGTTCATTTTGTATGGTTCTGTTCCTGTTGCTAGTTTTTAATGTGACAATTGTAGCAGTTGTTCAATTGAACTTTGTAAAGTTTGAATAATTAAGAAAAATACATTGAGCTATGGAGGCTACCATCTTTTTATGATAAAGTGTAGTCTCTTTTCCTCTTTTTTTTTATTTTTTTCCTGTCATACAGAATTTATGCAATGGATGTTTAATGAAGAATAAATAAAACTTATTAGCAGATATTTAAACAGGTTTTCATGATAATTGACAATGTATCCCTACATGACAATGTAGTTTACTTTTATCTAATGTCTTTGGAGCCATTGTCATGGATTCTTTATTTTTATAAGTAATACTACCTCCGTTCCTATTTAACTGTCCACTTTTAGAGAAAAATTTGTTCCCATTTAATTGTCCACTTACAAATCAAATGCAATAATAATTACATCTTTCTCCATTTTACCCTTATGTTAATAAATGACCCACTATTAAAAACTAATGAAACCGAATAGTAAAGAGAGATAAAAGGTAAAATAGAAAGTTTAAAATTTATTTCCATGAATATAAGAGTAATAATTGCATTCTTTAATGTGTGTTTTTTGTCCAAATCGAGAGTTAAATAGGAACAGAGGTAGTAATATAGAAATATGGACACATTGTAGATGATCAATACTGTATATATGCTTGGAGCTTCCAATAATTTTTGTGCCCTTTTGGGACTTGAAAATTCAACAAAATGAGGCTTCTATATGCTTATCCAATAGTAACAAGTGATGAGAGTATGGAAAATTTTATGCATCGTGCTGGAATTAAACTTGTATTATATTGTTGGGTTATTAGTTTCCCTTAACTACTTTTAATTTACCTGTCTTTTCTTATGATGGTTAATTATGCATGTATTACACATGAACCAGGTAATTTCTACAGGATACGCAGTGCCTTTGCATTTGGGGCTAAAAAACTGGCTAGATTGCTTGATTGTCCAGAGGAAGATTTGTATTTTGAGATCAATCAATTCTTTTTGAACACTTGGGACAGACATGGAAGTGGGCAACGACCTGATGTTCCAAGCAATGACTTATGGCGTTTGAGGTTATCTAGTCATGACCAAATACAGAGATCTGAGAATCCCAGGAACAATAACCATAAAATGGATAATACCTCCAATCGTGAATTTCATGTTGAAGGGGAACATGTTTCACATAGTGGTCTATCTCAGCATAGTAATTTATCATCTGAAAACTCATCTAAAAGTAGTGATGTTTCTACAGTGTTACGTACTCAGAGTCAAAAGAGTTATGGAAACCAAAATAATTCAAGGACCTTTGATCAAGTCCCAAGGGATGTTAATAAAGGTCAGAGAAATGTTAAATCCGATAACCTAGTGAATGATGTTCAGGGAAGGTTTCTATTTGCCAGGACACGTTCTAGCCCTGAACTAACTGACTCGTATGGTGAAGTTTCTTCCCAAGGAAGGTTAACTAAAGCAACAGAAAGTAGTAAAGGTCAGAATTCCTTTGTAAAGTTGGAGAACAGTCATAGAAAGAATTTTGAATCTGATGTAGCTGTAAGGATTGACGACTCATCTGCTAGGAACATCTCATCTCGTCAAGTTCTTGGTGGTGGTGCTGATTCAAACAGTAATCGTGATGAATCAGGTTCACGTGTCACGGGTGAAGAGTTTTCAGCTGTTGCTAGTGCAAGTGGAATGCAGATGATGAGTCAGGAGGAGCAAGACCTTCTGAATATGATGACGTCTCCCACAGCTCAAGGTTTCAGTGGTCAGGCTCATGTTCCAATGAATTTAGCTCCAGGTCACCTACCATTCCCCTTTCCACCTTCCATTCTTGCATCCATGGGATATGCTCAGAGAAATATGGGTAACATTCCCTTTATTGAGGCTCCTTGGGGCACAAATATGCAATTTCCTCAAGGTTTAGTCCCTTCTCCATTGTCTCCATATTTCCCTGGCATGGAGTTGAACTCAAATCCTCAAGATTTTATTGAAACTGGCAATGAGAATTTTAATTCTGTTGAAAGGAACATAGCAGAAGCCGATAATGATTTCTGGCATGAGCAAGAAAGGGGTTCTGCTAGTGGGGTTGAAGTTGATAATGGAAATTTTGAAATGCTTTCAGATGATAAACAACAGTCAACTTCAGGTAGTTACAACATTGCCCCATCTTCTCGGGTTGGCAGCTCTAGTAGTTCTGGCAGAACTCAGCAGAAGTTTACTAAAGAAAATCGAGGATCACCAAGAGAAGAGCATATTGATAATTTTCATTATCAAGATGGGCGAAGAAATGAGGTTTATTTTGATGACAGAATAGCAAATCCTGACTTACCCAGTGCACCACCTTCAAGCTCCTTCAGGAATAAGAGCTCTTCCGAAAGCTCTTGGGAAGGATTGTCAACCAAATCCTCAAAATCAACAAGGGAGAAAAAGGGGAGGAAAACTATTCCCTCAGTGACATCTGCTGTTTACGGGAAAGGTAAAAATGCCTCAGAAATTTCATCTAACCGAATAGATGATGAAAACAGAGAGTGGACTATGGCATCTGATATGCCAGAAAGAAGCACTGGGCCTGCAACTGGTACCTCAACACATGATCCAAGGCATCAAATATCCAGTTTTGAAACTTCTCAGACAAGTGGATCAGATTCTCCATTACCCATAGCTCCTGTGCTTTTAGGTCCCGGTTCTCGCCAAAGAGAAATTGATAATTCTGGAGTTGTTCCATTTGCATTCTATCCTACAGGGCCACCAGTACCTTTTGTTACGATGCTTCCTTTTTATAATTTTCCAACTGAGTCTTCTGACACATCAACAAGCAACTTCAATGTAGATGAAGGGGCAGATAACAATGATTCTGGTATGAATTTTGATTCATCTGAGGGATACAACCAGTCTGAGGTGTCAAGCCCTTCCAATTCTATGACAAGGGCGGCTATTGAGTCATCAGAGCGCAAGGTTGACATTCTTAATAGTGACTTTGTTAGCCACTGGCAAAATTTACAATATGGGAGATTTTGTCAAAACTCACGTCATCCTCCTTCAATGATCCATCCTTCACCTGTTATGGTGCCTCCTGTTTATTTGCAGGGTAGGTATCCTTGGGATGGTCCTGGAAGACCTCTTTCAGCTAACATGAATCTCTTCACTCAGCTCATGAGCTATGGGCCACGTCTAGTTCCTGTGGCTCCTCTCCAGTCAGTTTCTAATAGACCTACAAACATTTACCAACGTTTTGTAGATGATATGCCACGATATCGAAGTGGGACTGGAACCTACCTGCCAAATCCGGTATGATAAAGTTCTAAGACACTTTGGCACTTGTTGCGCTTTCCTTTTTTCCTGCCAATGACATGATGCGTGTGTGTATAAATAAACAAGTGTTTCTGTTTCAAAATCTATGGTCATTTTTTTATTTTTTATTTTTCAGAAGGCTTCTGTTCGGGATCGCCATTCCTCAAATACCAGAAGGGGAAATTACAACTATGATAGAAATGGCCATCATGGTGACAGAGAAGGAAATTGGAATATGAACTCAAAGTTGCGAGGAACTGGGCGTGGCCATAATCGCAACCAAGCTGAGCAGCCCAGCTCAAAACCAGAGCGGATGGCAACTAGTGAGAGCCGTGCTGAGCGACCATGGGGTGCACATAGACATGAATCCTTCATTTCACACCAGAACGGTCCAGTCCGCTCAAATTCCTCACAGAACAATCCTGCCAATGTAGCTTATGGAATGTACTCTATACTGGCCATGAACCCCAATGGAGTCTCATCAAATGGACCGGCAATGCCACCTGTTGTAATGTTTTATCCCTATGATCATAATGCTGGATACAGTTCACCAGCAGAGCAGCTTGAGTTTGGATCTTTGGGAGCAATGGGTTTCCAAGGTGTCAATGAACAGAATGAGGGAAGTCGATCTGGCGGAGCACTTGAAGAGCAAAGGTTTCATGGTGGCCCTGCGCAACGATCCTCACCAGATCAACCCTCTTCACCCCATGTCTCAAGGTAGTTGTTTCCCTCCCTTGATTGGGATTTATTCCCCTTGAAAGATATTCTCAATCTTTTGCCCATTCCCCTGGTCATGATCATGAAGAATCTTGTTTATTTTAAATTGAATTATTATTATTCACTTGGACCTGTTTTTTAATGTGTTAATATTATGGTTTGTAACAGGGGCCCCTGATTGTTCTGCCAAATGAGTGGCAGGAGGAATTATGAATTGAAAGAGGAGGATGTATCTCCTTTTTCATAGCAGGACCAGGCAGGGAGGGGCATGTACGTGGGGGAAACTTCAGCGTGAAACCTGCCCATTTCAAGGCATATTTGTTCTTCAACCCACTCTTAGAAAAAATCTATATCATTGGGTGATCTTTATTGTGAAGGTCCCTTTTTTGTGCCCAGGCTCTTGCATATACCCTTACAGATAATGATTAACCTTCTTTGATTACCCAAGGCCTTGTTTAAGGTCAATGACACTGTCGACAAAAGAGGGTGCAGGACCCCTCTCAGTATACCAAAAGAAAAAGGGGATGGAAGACTCGGTGAGTAATCTTCATTGACGTTTTAGACACAGTTGTAACCCAATCAAAATAGAAAACCAGCTTAGGTTTAGAATTTAGAGGTTTTACCATGTAACAGATTTGACTCCATGTTGTAGGAGGATAATTAGAACTCGCAGAAGATCTTGTTTGAACTTTTTAACAGGGTTACAGTGTAGCAATAAAATAGTCTTAATTTGTGATTGCAGATGTCATTTACATTTGTCTTCCTCCGATTTACACCTTGTATAAAGACTTTGAATCTCTTTTGTTGATTAAAAAACTAATATATCGGATTGTCAATATTTACTTGTGTACACTACAAAACTTGTGTATATTAGACATACCCTTATTTTATATTCATCACATTAGTCCTCTAATGTTTACATTATCCTGTTACATTGGTCCCTATTGGAGGACTAATGTGATGGATATTTGAAAGCTCGAGGTAAGTAAGAGAGAGAATGATACTTCAAGGACGAAAGTGGTGGTTTATTCATCTTTTAAGTGAATGATTAAAAATTATTAACCCTTAAATTTCAGTAAATTATAATCACAAAACACATTAAATTAACCACCTAAATACTCAGACCAAGGGGAGGAGGATACATGTGGTCCTGTAAAAATCATGATAAATTAAAAGTCATAAATTTACTTTTATTTGATTATTTTAGAGTTAAATATGTTTTTAGTCCCTGAAATATAGTCAAGATTTGTTTTCAGTCTCTGTAATTTAAAATCAGTTGTTTTGGTATTTCAAAAATTGAAAATATATCAATTTAGTTCTCATTGCACAATTTTGCTACATATTTTACTATAGATTAGCTATGGAATTTTATCGATAAGGACTAAGAATGGAGTATTTTCTCTTTTTGAGGGGCCAAATCCTGGTTTTGAATTATAGGGACTAGAACTAAATCTTGACTATATTTTAGGGACTAAAAACAACCCTTCATTTTAAATACACACTTTTCTTTTGAAAATCATATTTAATACAACCAATTTAATAAAAGCATTTAAACTACACTTATCTAAATTAAATTTAAAATAGGGAAAAATAAGTTTTTCGTCCCTATAGTTTTGGTCAACTTTGGTCTTCGTCCCTGTACTTTAAATCCTTTGTTTTTTGTCCCTGAACTTTCTAAACCCCCAAACCATGGTACCTGGCCGTTAGTGAGATCTGTTAACCTAATGAGCCGGGTAACAAAAGTTACATGTTAACCGTAATAATGGGCCCCAAATAGCTGAATCATCTAATTAATCTTTTTTATTAATTTTTAAATTATTAAAATAACCATAATTATGAAATTAGGTTTTTTTATCGGGTAAAATTGCTCAGGTGAAAATCCTAATTTAGCAATTAGGATTATTATAATAATTAAACATTAATAAAAAAATTAATTACATGATCATTCGATTATTTGGGACTCACTATTGAGGTTGACACGTAACTTTTGTTAGCCAGCTCATCAGGTTAACAGATCTCACTGACGGGGAGGGATCACGATTTAGGGGTTTAGAAAGTTTAGGGACAAAAAACAAATGATTTAAAATACAAGGACGAAGACTAAAGTTGACCGAAACTATAGGGACGAAAAACATATTTTTCCCTTTAAAATATTACCAAATCTCAACCATTTTTTTCTTATGATAAGAGAGTGCAAAGGGGGAGAGGGAAGAAAGAGTTTTCACAAAATTAACTGATAAATCAATTGGAAGTTAATAAGTTAATTTATTGAATTATAAGTATTTGATTTAAGTTAATAATTAATGTAAAATAATATAAAAAGACATTTGTATACTTTTTATTCTATAAATTATATTTTTATTTTCTAGACAAAATTATAATATTAGATAATTATAATTACAATTTTTTATAAATTTTAAATTCTCATTAATTTTTAATGATAAAATATAAAATAATTTTTAAAATAAAATAACAATTAAAATAATTCATAAAATTTTTAAGTGTTATATATATATAAATTATGAGTCTTTATTTTAATTCGCTAGATCTTTAATTTAATTTTTGATTTTTATTATATTATAATTGTATATATAATAATAATAATAATAATAATAATAATAATAATAAAAAAATTCATTTGGGGTGGCATGATTGATTAGGAAAATTTATAATATTGACCCCTTTGACCTAACTTTCTGACTTCGCCATGCTCCCAAGGCCGTTGCCGATTCCCACCGCTCTACTCTCCTCGACAACATTGTTGATGCTTCCCTCTGATTCCCACCGCTCTACCCTCCTCGACAACATTGTTGATGCTTCCCTCGAACTTGTTTGTCATTATAAGTTTCACGCTAATCTTGCTTTATTTCGATTTAGAGTTTGAAATGTACTATGTCCACATCTAAGACCAGCCTTCGAATACATGTATATGGAAGTCAAATTAAAAAATTGGTTTACGAACTTTTGTGTGATGAAAAATAGCATTTAAACTTGTGTCCGGAAGTCAAAAATAGCTTTCGTCTTTAAGTTCGTCACTATATTTTTAAAAATATTTAGATTTCTGGAAGTAAAATTATGAAAAATTATACTTATGAAAGTTAAATAATTTTTTTTTTGGAAATTAATTCAGGAAGCAATTTTTATCATTTATCTTTTGAAAATTAATCTTTGGAGGTCTCCAAAAACGCATTTCTGGAAGTATACAAGAGTATTTTTGGAAAAACAAAAAGTAGAGGGTGTGAATAGTAAAAAGTGCTAAAATCTACTCCTCACATTTCACTGGAAGATGGTCTGGGCTTTTCTAATAAGCTCTCAATCTCACATTAAGGCCATTAAGGGGAAATTATGCAATGAATTTATTTATTTCGTTCTTTCCTGTTCCTAACCTTTCTCTCTCTCCGTGCTTCCTTTTCTCACTTTGTCTCATAAGATTCGATTATTTATCACCCTCTGTTTGCCAATAAATTTTGCATTACAAAAGAAAACCAAAAACAAAAACCCCTTAAATGCAAACATAACATAACATTAACAAACACTTTCTCTCAACGCCGAACCTCAATCCCTAATATTTCATTTGATTTCACATACCATACCACAACCACACCCCGTTTTGAACCCTTTTTCTCTATCCACACCAAGACCCGTTTTTGATCGGACCCCAACTTCTCTCACCCCTTAATACTTAATGCCCTCGCATTTCTCTGTTTGCCCACTGCGTCATTGATTCGCCCCTATACTCCACCTTTGCTGGGATTCACCCTTTTCCACTAGGGTTTTAATCATCTAAACTCATCTCTTTTTATATAAAAGCAACTTTATATTTTCATTGTTTTGATTCATTGGGTTTTTTTTTTTTTTTTTGGCAAAATCTGGTTTTTTGCACTTTTGGGGATTCGTTTGGGAGTAGGTGGGCACTCTGAAATTGTGGTGTTCTATGTGTCTGTGTTATTTTTAGATAAAACCCAGAATTGGTTAAGTGGAATTTTACAGCTTTTGCTTTTTTCTTTTAATTTTAAACTTTTGAGCTGCAGAGGGAATATAGTGCTATCCTGGTTTGTTTGTTGTGCACTGGAAAAAATTTCCCCTTCAAAAGTTTGAGGGGAAGCACTGAGATAATAGCTACTGTTGCAAGCTTTTTAAGTGATGCTTTTGTTGGTTTCAACATTGATTATTGGGGTTATCTAAAAGAAGCTGTGGTGGTGGTGTCTTGGGCTGGGTTGGTAGGTTTACTTGGGAGGGAAAAACATAGGCTTGCATGGGAGAACATGAGGGGTGGGCACAGCCACCAAGTGGGCTATTACCAAATGGCTTGTTGCCCGATGAAGCCGCCTCTGTGATACAGGTGCTTGACTCAGAGCGATGGTTGAAGGCTGAACAAAGGACTGCAGAGCTGATTGCCTGCATTCAGCCTAATCCGCCCTCCGAGGAGCGCCGAAATGCAGTTGCAGACTATGTCCAGAGGCTGATCATGAAGTGCTTCCCTTGCCAGGTGTGTCTTATGTGGAGATTCTGAATTATTTCTTGCTTAAGAACTTTTGATTAGCGAGTCCGGCATTATTTTAGCTATAATTGTGCTATGATATTTTAATTATTGAATGTTGTTATGACCAATGACAATATCATTATTGAATAATGTATGTGCTGAACCTATCAATGCTGTTACAAAAATCATTAAACGGAGCTGTCCTAAGTCAGAAATCCTAATTTGTGATTAGAAGGTGCACGCATGTTGTGTTTGTTGTGACGAGTGTTAAATTGTGATTTTAGTAGTGAAATTATGTGTTTCACCTACCAACAACAGCCACCACAGGCTTTTCCTGCTAGGTTGAAAAATTATGTTCTTCCAAATAGCAAATATGCCCTTCTAATGTGATGCTTGGTGGGTATCCTGGCTTCATTTGTTTCTTCCAGAAGAGAACTAGCAAGATTGATGGTGTTAACTTGTATATGTTCTTACAAATTATTGGTAAATGATTGTTCACGATTACAGGTGTTCACCTTTGGGTCAGTTCCCCTCAAAACTTATTTGCCTGATGGAGATATTGACTTAACAGCATTCAGTAAGAATCAAAATTTGAAGGATACATGGGCACATCAGGTTCGTGACATGCTGGAGAATGAGGAGAAGAATGAGAATGCAGAGTTTCATGTCAAGGAGGTTCAATACATCCAGGCTGAAGTAGGTTCTCTTGTTAGACATCTTTAAAATTGTTGATCTCTGATGTGCTTACAGTGTTGAACTGTTGATCATCCATTGAGTTTGTTAATTAGTTTCTTTTTAATTTAGTTGATATCTTAGTGCCATGCTCAAGTTTGGAATCTTCTTAAATTTATTTTTGTTGAGATCCCACATGGACTGGAGATATGGCCAAAGTAGTCTTTATAAGATTTGGGCAATCCTCACCCATGAGCTAGTTTTTGGGATGAGTTAGGTCTAATCCAAATTCTAAGATGATATTAGAGGCCATTCTAGATCTGTTATTGGGCAAACTTCACGTTCCATATGTTGAGTCCTATGCATGAGAAGGGTGAGTTGATATGTCACATGGACACAAGAGATATGGTCAAAGTAGTCATTATAAGGCTTGGACAATCCTCACCCCTTGAGCTAGCTTTTGTGGTTGAGTTAGGCTTAGCGCTACTCTGCATTGACATTTGACACATTCAATGAGGGTGAAATCTTTCAATGTGTAAACTTTCCTACATTTAAGGAAAAAGACTTGGCTGATCTTTAGTTAAAAGTCATGGAGTACATATGAATTTCTTGTTTCGCTTCCTTCATTTTTATGTTGGTTTGTGCATGTACTTGTATTGCATGTGCTTCTTTTTACTATTGATTGGCTTCATCCATAAATTAATGCAAAGATAACTTTATGACAAACCTACTTAACATCAAATATAAACTTATAAGAGGGATAATTTTATAGTTGTCAATATAGAGTTAGTTATATGCAAGACTATTAACTTAAAATAATATTAATGTTGCATCATTCATTATCTGAAACTCACAAGGTTAACGAGTAAAGATTATACAATCTTGTAGTTCTTCCTCTGCTTGATTTCTCCTCATGAACTGACCTATGTGATAGGTGGGTATTAGTAATGCTTATGATAAATGTATCTGTACTCTTGCGTATTATTCAAATTATAATCCATAAGAACACATACATATTTATTATATGTACTAATGATACCCACCTGTCTCATACATATCACCAGACGTGCATTGTATGACAGTGAAGGGATTTTCTTAAAGTGGTTATGTGAGATTGGTACAGAAGCTTAAGGTCATGGGTCTTAAGCCTGGTGATGTATATGAAAATGATGGATTATACATATGAAGTGTTGTGATAAGTATGTTGACCTAATGAATAATTAATTGATTATGAGAGTGAGGGGAGCGAATGTTAACCATTACGTTAGTTATATGATTTTTTTTTAAAGTGGTTGTACGAGATTGTTGTGTAAGCTTAAGGTCATACTGTTAGGCCCATGGAGTTTAAGGGTACAAGTGGGGTCATTCATGGGCCTAAGGTTTGGCGAGTTTATTCTAGAAGGGGCAGAAAGGAAAATACAATTATTTAGTCGTGGGAGTGGATCTTTTCACGTAAGGTCTGTATAAGGGAATAGCTGTGGGAGTGTGGAGTCAGTTTTTGGGAATTCAGTTATTTCTTTCCGGTTGTTGGCTGGGCAGAGGTGCTTGTATCCTCTGAAGGAGCCAGGCTCTGGGATTGCAGGGGAATATTTTTTCCTTGTAATATTCCTTTACAGTAAATAATACATATACTATTTCCATTTTAAATTCTTAGTCTCTTAACACATACCCTATTACGTATTTGAAAGTGATAGATTATAATGAACAGGTAGTACAATACATTATTAGCAATGAAACACTACTTTTAGCTTGTAACACTCTGGTGATAGAACTAATACTAGTTGAACAATTGCTAGCTTGAGAAACACATATTTTGTGCTATTAATTGCTGCTTTCATACTTTATATGTTAAAGTTGTTGGTTAAGTATGGTTATTCATTTTAAAGTACTTAGAATTCAAAATGTTGGTGTACTAGCTATTTGTTTCTACAGGTACAATTCTTGCTGATTGTCTGGGTTGCTGAAAATTCAAAATGTTGATGTACTGGTGGTCTTTGAAAGACATTTGGGGGGGGGTGACTTTTATTGGAATTTTAGAATTAGTCTTTTACATGCTTTTCCTTCATATTTGCAGGTAAAGATTATAAAGTGTCTCGTTGAGAATATTGTAGTAGACATTTCATTTAACCAGCTTGGAGGGTTATGCACCCTTTGTTTTCTTGAGGAGGTAATTTGGTGCATCAACTGTATTTTCTTCAAAAGTGTGACCTTGGTACTATTTTATTTTGGGTTACAATAATTTGAATTTGCTTCTGTAGGTTGATAATCTAATTAACCAAAATCATTTATTCAAGCGTAGCATTATACTGATAAAAGCTTGGTGTTACTACGAGAGCCGTATACTCGGTGCCCACCATGGACTTATCTCAACTTATGCATTAGAAACCTTGGTTCTTTACATATTTCATGTTTTCAACAATTCCTTTGCTGGACCACTTGAGGTAGCAGACATGACACGGCTTTCTTCAATTTTAGTGCTTATGATGATTGATTTGACATGGTATTGTCTTTGCATGTGTAGGTATTGTATCGATTTTTGGAGTTTTTTAGTAAGTTTGACTGGGATAATTTCTGTGTAAGTCTGTGGGGTCCAGTTCCCATTAGTTCACTCCCAGATGTGACAGGTAATTACATTCTAATTCAATGTTCCTTTTCTATATTGATTTTAGTCCATCTTGCATATTGATTGTTCTTTTTCTTCCCTCCCTAACATTTTCCACAGCTGAACCTCCTCGAAAAGATAGTGGAGATTTACTGCTCAGCAAGTTATTTCTTGATGCTTGTAGCTCAGTTTATGCTGTTTTCCCTGGTGGCCAAGAAAATCAGGGGCAACCATTTGTTTCCAAGCACTTCAATGTTATTGATCCTTTGCGTGTCAACAATAACCTTGGCCGTAGTGTCAGCAAAGGTGTGTTGGACTCAAAAAAAATTGGATTTGGCTTAATTCATGCATCTCTGTTACTATTTATCAGATTATAAGTTGGACGGAGTTCATTTTGTACGGATCTATTCATGCTGACAGTTTTTAAAGTTTGAATAATTAAGAAAAGATACATGAGAGCTATGGAGGCTACCACCTTTTTCTAAGCATGCATTTCTTTTTCTGATATTGTTAGTCTCTTTCCTCTTTTTGTTTTTTTTTCCTGTCATACCAAATTTATGCTATGGATGTTTAATGAGAATAAATAAAACTTATTAGCAGATATTTAAACAGGTTTCATCATTTTCATGATGATCAACAATGTATCCCTATATGACTACAGTAGTTTACTATTATCTAATGTCTTTAGTCATTCTCATGCATTCATTATTTTCATAAGTAATAATATAGAAATCTGGACACACTGTACAAGATTGATACTCTATATACTCTTGTAGCTTCCAAAAATTTTCATGCCCTTTTTAACAAAATTTAACAAAATGAGACTTCTGTATGCTTATCTAATCGTAACAGATGATGAGAGTATGGCAAATTTTATGCATCATGCTGGAATTAGACTTCTATTATATTGTTGGGTTATTATTTTCCCTTAACTACTTTTAATTTACCTGTCTTTTCTTGTGATGGCTAATTTTGCATATATTACTCATGAACCAGGTAATTTCTATAGGATTCGCAGTGCCTTCGCATTTGGGGCTAAAAAGCTGGCTAGATTGCTTGATTGTCCAGAGGAAGATTTGAATCTTGAAGTCAACCAGTTCTTTTTGAACACCTGGGACAGACATGGAACTGGGCAACGACCTGATGTTCCAAGCAATGACTTATGGCGTTTGAGGTTATCTAGTCATGACCAAATACAAAGATCTGAGAATCCTAGGAACAATAACCATAAAACTGATAGTATCTCCAATCGGGAATTTCATGTTGAAGGGGAACATGTTTCACATAGTGGCCTGTCTCAGCATAGTAATTTATCATCAGAAAACTCATCTAAAAATAGTGACGTTTCTACAGTGTCACATACTCAGAGTCAAAAGAGTTATGGAAATCAAAATAATTCAAGGACCTTCGATCAAGTTCAAAGGGATGTTAATTCTAATCAAGGTGCTCATGTTGATAAAGGTCAGAGAAATGTTAAATCCATTAACCTAGTGAATGATGTTCAGGGAAGGTTTCTATTTGCCCGGACACGTTCTAGCCCTGAACTAACTGACTCGTATGGAGGAGTTTCTTCCCAAGGAAGGCGTACTAAAGCACCAGAAGGTGGTAAAGGTCAGAATTCCTTTTTGAAGTTAGAGAATAGTCGTAGAAAGAATTTTGAACCTGATGTAGCTGCAAGGACTGATGACTCATCTGCCAGGCACATCTCGTCTGGTCAAGTTCTTGGTAGTGCTGCTGATTCAAACATTAATCATGATGAATCAGGCTCTGGTGTCACGGGTGAAGAGTTTGCACCTGTTGCTGGTGCAAGTGGAATGCAGATGATGAATCAGGAGGAGCAAGACTTTCTGAATATGATGACTTCTCCCACAGCTCAAGGTTTCAGTGGTCAGGCTCATGTTCCAATGAATTTAGCTCCAGGTCACCTACCATTCCCCTTTCCTCCTTCCATTCTTGCATCAATGGGATATGCTCAGAGAAATATGGGTAACATTCCCTTTATTGAGGCTCCTTGGGGTACAAATATGCAATTTCCTCATGGTTTAGTCCCTTCACCATTGTCTCCATATTTCCCTGGCATGGGGTTGACCTCAAATCCTCAAGATTTTGTTGAAACTGGCAATGAGAATTTCAATTCTGTTGAAACGAACATAGCAGAAGCCGATAGTGATTTCTGGCATGAGCAAGAAAGGGGTTCTGCTAGTGGGGTTGAAGTTGATAATGGAAATTTTGGAATGCTTTCAGATGATAAACAACAGTCAACTTCAGGTAGTCACAACATTATCCCATCTTCTCGGGTTGGCAGCTCTAGTAGTTCTGGCAGAACTCAGCAGAAGTTTACTAAAGAAAACCGAGGATCACCAAGAGAAGAACATATTGATAATTTTCATTATCAAGATGGCCGGAGAAATGAGGTCTATTTTGATGATAGAATAGAAAATTCTGAGTTACCCAGTGCACCACCACCTTCAAGCTCCTTCAGGAATAAGAGCTCTTCTGAAAGCTCTTGGGAAGGATTGTCAACCAAATCCTCAAAATCCGCAAGGGAGAGAAAGGGGAGGAAAATTACTCCCTCAGTGACATCTGCTGTTTATGGGAAAGGTAAAAATGCCTCAGAAATTTCATCTAACCGAATAGATGATGAAAACAGAGAGTGGACTATGGCATCTGATATGCAAGAAAGAAACACTGGGCCTGGAACTGGTACCTCCACACATGTTCCAAGGCATCAAATATCCAGTTTTGAAACTGCTCAGACAAGTGGATCAGATTCTCCATTACCCATAGCTCCTGTGCTTTTAGGTCCTGGTTCTCGCCAAAGAGCAATTGATAATTCTGGAGTTGTTCCATTTGCATTCTATCCTACAGGGCCACCAGTACCTTTTGTTACAATGCTTCCTTTATATAATTTTCCAACTGAGTCTTCTGACACATCAACAAGCAACTTCAATGTGGAAGAAGGGGCAGATAACAGTGATCCTGGTATGAATTTTGATTCATCTGAGGGGTATGACCACTCTGAGGTGTCAAGCCCTTCGAATTCTATGTCAAGGGCGGCTATTGAATCATCACAGCACAAGGCTGACATTCTTAATAGTGACTTTGTTAGCCACTGGCAAAATTTACAATATGGGCGATTTTGTCAAAACTCACGCCATCCTCCTTCTATGATCTATCCTTCACCTGTTATGGTTCCTCCTGTTTATTTGCAGGGTAGGCATCCTTGGGATGGTCCTGGAAGACCTCTTTCAGCTAACACGAATCTTTTCACTCAGCTCATGAGCTATGGGCCACGTCTTGTTCCTGTGGCTCCACTCCAGTCAGTTTCTAATAGACCTACAAACATTTACCAACGTTTTGTAGATGATATGCCACGATATCGAAGTGGGACTGGAACCTACCTGCCAAATCCGGTATGATAAATTTCTAAGAAACTTTGGCACTTGTTGCAGGTGCCTCTTTTCCTGCCAACGACGTGTGTGTGTGTGTATAAAAATAAACAATGTTTCTGTTTCAAAATATATGGTATTTTTTTTTTCTTTTTCAGAAGGTTTCTGTACGGGATCGCCATTCATCAAATTCTAGAAGGGGAAATTACAACTATGATAGAAGTGACCATCATGGTGACAGAGAAGGAAATTGGAATATGAACTCGAAGTTGCGAGGAACTGGGCGTGGCCATAATCGCAACCAGGCTGAGAAGCCCAGTTCAAAACCAGAGCGGATGGCAACTAGTGAGAGCCGTGCTGAGAGATCATGGGGTGCACATAGACATGACTCCTTTATTTCACACCAGAATGGTCCAGTCCGCCCAAATTCCTCACAGAACAATCCTGCCAATGTAGCTTATGGAATGTACTCTATACCAGCCATGAACCCAAGTGGAGTCTCATCAAATGGACCGGCAATGCCACCTGTTGTAATGTTTTATCCCTATGATCATAATGCTGGCTACGGTTCACCAGCAGAGCAGCTTGAGTTTGGGTCTTTGGGACCAATGGGTTTCCAAGGTGTCAATGAACCGAATGAGGGAAGTCGATCTGGTGGAGCACTTGAAGAGCAAAGGTTTCATGGTGGCCCTGCTCAACGATCCTCACCAGATCAACCCTCTTCACCCCATGTCTCAAGGTAGTTGTTTCCCTCCCTTGATTGGGATATATTCCTGTTGAAAGATATTCTCAATCTTTAGCTCATTCCCCTGGTCATGATCATGAAGAAACTTGTTTATTTTTAATTGAATTATTATTATTTACTTGGACTTGTTTTTTAATGTCTTAATATTATGGTTTGTAACAGGGCCCCCTGATTTTTCTGCCAAATGAGTGGCAGGAGGAATTTTGAATTGAAAGAGGAGGATTTATCTCCTTTTTTCATAGCAGGACCAGGCAGGGGCATGTACGTGGGGGAAACTTCAGCGTGAAACCTGCCCATTTCAAGGCATTTTTGTTCTTCAACCCACTCTTAAAAAGAATCTAGATATCATTGGGTGATCTTTTTGTTTTGAAGGTCCCTTGTCTGTGCCCAGGCTCTTGCATGTACCCTTATAGATGATGATTAACCAACTTTGGTTATGTTTGTCCATCCAAGGCCTTGTTTAAGGACAATGACACTGGTGACAAAAGAGGGTGCAGGACCCCTCCCCTCCCAGTCTACCAAAAAGGAAAAGTGGATGGAAGACTCGGTGAGTAATTTTCATTCAAGGTTTAGACACAGTTGTAACCCAATCAAAGTAGAAAACTGTAGGTTCAGAATTTAGAGATTTTACCATGTAACAGATTTGTCAGCTCCCATTTGCCTCCATGTTGTAGGAGGTTATTTAGAACATGCAGATGATCTTGTTTGAACCTTTTAACAGTGTTACAGTTTAGCAATAAAATAGTCATAATGTATAATAGCAGATGTCATTTACGTGTCTTCCTCCGGTTTCCACCTCTGTAAATAATAAATGATGAGGAGTCCATCAGTTAATAACTAGAGCATCCAACTTCCTCCAATTTCCACTACCTAAAATAAATGATTAGGATTCCATTATAACTAGATTTTTTTTAAAAAAAAAGAATGTATAATTAGAGTAGGACTTTGTTGAGTGTTTCAAACATTCGCAAAATCGTAACATCCTCTTTGGCACTATTGATATGATACATATGCTTGTATACATATCGTATATATATTTTTTTATTTTCTAGAGTATTATCCCTTCTAATAATTGAGAGATTAATCTCCTAGGGTACTGTCAGACACCAAATCAGGTACTCATCCCAATAATGTGATTTTCACACAGAGACCTAGGAATCGAATTCTAAACCACATGTTTAGGGACATGAGTTCCTTCCACTCAGGCCAACACATGTTGAGATGTATACATATTGTTAAGAAACAGCAGCAAGAAAACAGTAAAAGAACGGCCAGAACACAGAATGATTGAGAGAGCAAGAGGGAGAGAAAAGAGGGATCACACAGGGATTTACGTGGTTCACCCTAAGTGCAATGGGCTACATCCACGGGAGGAGCAAATCATTGGTATATTCAATATCAGAAAGTCAGTCCTTGTACAAAGAGCCTAGGAACCCTTTATATAGATAAAGGGACTAAGACAAGCTAGTGGCTAACTAACTTAACCACCCTAACAGATTTACCTAACTGCTAACAGAAAAAGAGAAGGTTCTAAGACATTCTAACACATCTCCACCTTGAATTAGAACCATTACAAAAAAAAAAAAAATTCTGCATCCTCCAAATACAGGGAAATTATTTTCAACAGTCTATATTAAGCAAGTTCAAGCAATGCATGAACTTGCTTCTAGGGACAGGTTTAGTGAACATGTCAGCAGGATTGCGCATGGTGTTGATCTTTTGAACTTTAATCCTGTTTTCTGATCTGATGAAGTGATACCTCACATCTATGTGCTTGGTTCTATCATGATGGACTTGATCTTTGGCTAAGCATATAGCACTGAGATCGTCACAGAAGATGAGAGCATGTTCTTGGTGGATTCCAAGGTCACTAACCAGCCCCTTTAACCAGATTCCTTCCTTGGCAGCTTCAGTAAGAGCCATGTACTCAGCCTCTGTTGTTGATAGAGCAACAGAAGGTTGAAGTGTAGCCTTCCAACTAACCAAACAGTTTCCAAGAGTGAAGGCATAGCCTGTGATAGACCTCCTCCCATCCAAATCTGCAGCATAATCCGAATTAGAATATCCTGACAAGAGGCAACTTGATTTTGAGCAATAGATCAGCCCAATATCAACAGTTCCTCTTAGGTATCTGAAAATCCTTTTTTGTAGCTTGCCAATGTTCCTTTTGAGGTTGCTTAAGGTATCTGCTAACCACACTGACAACATATGCAAGACCAGGTCTTGTGCATATCATAGCATACATGAGACTGCCAACAACACTAGCATAGGGAACTTTAGACATGTAGTCTAAGTCATTTTGAGATTGAGCCTTTATGATGAAAGGAAGTTTTTCCTTTGCTGATAAGGGAGTATTGAGAGGCTTTGCATTGATCATTCCAAACTGAGATGGGATCTTCGGGATATAATCCTTTTGTGATAGGAAGAGCTTCTTCTGAGATCTGTCCCTGTAGATTTCCATCCTAAGAATCTTTCTAGCAACACCCAGATCCTTCATGTCAAATTCACCACTTAGAAGAAGTTTTAGGTTCTGAATATCTATGATGCTTCTTGCTGCTATGAGCATGTCATCAACATAGAGAAGAAGGTATATCATAGAATCATCCTCCACCCTTTTATGGTAAACACAACAATCGTAAGGACTTCTGTTAAAGCCATGACTGATGATGAAGCTGTTAAATCTTTTGTACCACTGCCTTGGGGATTGTTTTAAACCATACAAAGACCTATGGAGTTGACAAACATAATCCTCTTTTCCTTGAACTACAAAACCTTCAGGTTGCTTCATCAAAATGTCTTCTTCGAACCTTCCATGGAGAAAAGCTTTCTTGACATCTAACTGTTCAAGCTCCAAGTCTTGGGTTGCAACAAGAGCAAGCAGAATTCTGATAGAGGTGTGTCTAACCACAGGTGAGAAGATTTCATTGTAGTCTACTCCTTCTTTCTGACCGAATCCCTTGGCAACTAACCGAGCCTTGTACCTAATTCCTTCAGCTTCTGAAATTCCACATTTCCTTTTGAATACCCATTTACAGCCAACCACATGTCTCCCTTTTGGCAGCTTGATGAGCTTCCAGGTCTGATTTTTGTGCAGGGATTCTATTTCCTCTCTCATGGCAAGGATCCATTTGTCTGAATCAGTGTGGTTTATAGCTTCTTTGTAAGTGGCAGGTTCACATGACTCAATGTCTTCTGCTGCAAGTAAAGCATAAGCTGCCATGTCTTCAAAGCCATATCTCTCAGGGGGTCTTCTATTTCTATGTAGGGATGTCAACGGGGCGGGGGCGGGGGCGGGTAGTGACTACCCGTATAAATACCCTCTAAAATTAACGGGTACCCATGCGGGTAACGGGTATCCGTGGGTATTCACGGGTATCCATTAATGTTTAAGAATTTAAATTTTATAAAAAGAAAGAGAGAAAATGTTATATAATATATTATAATATCATACTATATATATAAAATCATCATTATACAATACCATTACGTGTTAATATACAAAGAATATTATCAAAAAATAATATAAAATAAATTATATCTCATCATAAAATGATAAAAAAATCCTAATATTCAAATAAATTTAATAGAAAAATATGTTTTAATGAGTATGCGTGTACCCGCGGGGCGGGTAGTACAATATCCGTCCCCACCCATTATATAAATATGCGGGTACCCATCACGGGTATATCCACAGGTGCGGGTTTTTTTGACATCCCTATTTCTTTGTGGTCTCTGATGAATTTCTGGTTCTGATTTGGTGTATTCAGAGGTATCATCCTGCTGAGACAGATCTAAGTTGACCACTTCAGGTTGTCCTCCATCTTGAGATGCTTCTGAAGCTTTGTCTGACTTATACTCTTCTTCTGCTTTGCTTGTAGAGGTCTCACTCTCCACCTGTTCTGGGTTTTTGCTTTCTTTACCTGAAACTGTAACCTCCAATCTCGGGTGAAACAAGTGTGATTCATCAAAAATAACATCCCTACTATGAATTAGCTTCCTTTCAGAAGGTGGCCAGATCCTATACCCTTTCACCCCATCACCATATCCCATGAACAACTCTTTCTTAGATCTAGGAACTAACTTCCCTTCATTAACATGATAGTATGCATTGCAGCCAAAAATTATAAGAATAAAGTAGTTTGCAGGTTTGTTAGACCATACCTCTATAGGGGTTTTAAGCCCTATGGCAGTAGATGGTGATCTGTTGATTAGGTAGCATGCTGTATTGATGGCTTCAGCCCAGAAGTTTCTGTTCAGACTGGCATTGGACAGCAGGCATCTTGCTCTTTCCAGCAGGGTTTTGTTCATTCTTTCAGCTACCCCATTCTGCTGAGGAGTGTTCCTAACAGTGTGTTGTCTAGCAATACCTTCCTCTTTGTAGAATTTATTGAATTCAGCAGAGCAAAACTCCAAGCCATTATATGTTCTTAGCCTCTTGACTTTCTTTCCGGTTTGATTTTCCATCAGAACCTTCCATTCCTTGAAGTACTTGAAAGCTTGATTCTTGTGACTCATGATGTAGATCCATGTCATCCTGGAGTAGTCATCAATGATAGAGAGGAAGTATCTTCCTCCTCCAAGGGAGGAACTCTTGAAGGTCCCCAACAATCAGAGTGAACATAGTCCAGTATACCTTTGGTGGTGTGAATTTCCTTAGGGAATTTGATCCTATGTTGCTTGCCATAGACACAGTGCTCACAAAATCTTAATTCTTCTAGTTTTTTATCACCCAGCAGTTTCTGTTTGTTCAAAATCATCACGCCCTTCTCACTCATGTGGCCAAGCCTCATGTGCCAGAGATATGTTAAATCAGTAACACCTTTATCAGTTTTGGAAGCAACAGAAACAGATCCAGAATCAACACAGGTTGAACCCTGAAGCATGTAGAGATTTCCTTTCTTGATACCCTTCATCACAACAGTTGATCCTTTCTTGATTTCCATGACACCCCTTTCAGAACTGCAAGTGAAACCTTTTTCATCCATAACTCCAACTGAAATCAGATTCTTCTTCAAGTCTGGAACATGTCTAACTTCAGTCAGTGTCCTAACCACTCCATCATGCATCTTTATTTGAATTGTACCAACTCCTGTAGTCTTGCACGGGGTATCATTTCCCATGTAGACATTACCACCATGCTTCTCTTCATATGTATGAAACCAGCTTCTATTTGGACACATGTGAAAAGAACAACCAGAATCAAGAATCCACTGTTCTGCAGATTGTTGATGATGATCAACAATAGAGAGCACAAGTTCATTTTCAGATGAAGATTCCTCTTTAACCACTGCTGCAGATGGTTTCTTGCCTTCCTTCTTAGGACAATCTTTCTTCCAATGGCCTGGTTCTTTACAGTAATTGCATATATCTTTCGGATTGACATTGGTCTTTTTCTTGCCCTTGTTCTCCTTTTTCTTGCCATTCTTGGTAGAATTTAAGACTACAAGTCATGAACCACTTGTCTCTTCAGTATTTCCAGATGCCTTGCAGCGAAGTTCCCTTGAATGCAGGCTGGATTTTACCTACTCCATGGTGATGCAATCCTTACCAACACTTAGAGAGTTTACAAAACTCTCATAAGATGGAGGTAGAGATGCTAACAGGATCATAGTCGCATCCTCATCTTCTATCTTGACATCAATATCTCTCAATTCCATCAAAATGGAGTTTAATTCATCAAGGTGATCTTTGAGAGGTGTACCTTCTTTCATGTGGACACCAAACAAGCGACATTTTAGTAGGAGCTTGTTGCATATAGACTTGGTCATATACAGTTTCTCCAATTTCAGCCACAATCCACTTGTTGTTTCCTCATCAGCAACCTCATAAAGAATCTCATCTGACAAGGATAAAAGAATAAGAGAATGTGCTTTTTCTTCTTGTTCTGCAAGGTCTTGAGTCTTTGTAGGATCAATTTTGACTTTCTCCTCAGCTGCATCTCCTTTCTTGACAGTAGCAGAAGCAAGAGGCCCCCAAACATGTTGTTCTTTCAGCAAGGCGCGCATCTTGATCCTCCATAGATTGAAGCTGTTTTTCCCATTAAATTTCTCAATCCTGATTGTGTTCGACATTGATTCTTGAACGTTTTCTTTGCACAGAATGCAGCGGACAGAGGAATCCCTTGGAACGAGACACAGTGCTCTTGATACCAGTTTGTTAAGAAACAACAGCAAGAAAACAGTAAAAGAACAACCAGAACATAGAATGATTGAGAGAGCAAGAGGGAGAGAAAAGAGGGATCACACAGGGATTTACGTGGTTCACCCTAAGTGGAATGGGCTACATCCACGGGAGGAGCAGATCATTGGTATATTCAATATCAGAAAGTCAATCCTTGTCCAGAGAGCCTAGGAACCCTTTATATAGATAAAGGGACTAAGACAAGCTAGTGGCTAACTAACTTAACCACCCTAACAGAATTACCTAACTGCTAACAAAAAAAGAGAAGGTTCTAAGACATTCTAACACATATTGTGTATGATCTTTTGTAACATGGTCGAGTCTTTTATCTAGGTTACTTTAGAATTCTTGACATGGGAAAAGTAAATGATTTTTTGTAACATGGTCAAATCTTGTGTCAAGGTGACTTTAGAATTTTTCTTGACATGAAAAAGTAAGATTTTTTGTAACACGGTGACATCTCGTGTCAGGTCACTTTAGAATTGTTGACATGGAAAAAATCTAGAATATGATATGAATATCTTTTCTTTTCATTTAAAATAAAAAATATAACATATTCCCAAAAAAAAATAGAAGAGATGAAAATTGTCAAATATTAAAAAAGGGAATATTGAAAATTTCTTTCTTAACATGACCGTATTTATGGAAGTATTTTGCAATCACTTTTTGTAATGTTAATGTTAACCAATAACTGGAGAACCCTTTGTCAATATTATGTTGTTAAAATAAATGATAAAAACTATTTTAAGTGAATTCTAATTTAAATATATTGACAACTTGAAAATATTTAAAAAATTCGTAATTAAAAAAAGAATAAATAATAATAAAAAGCCTTTGAAGTAAATCATCATCATATATTTAAAAATTGAGTAGTGTTTGAAGATCTTATTATTAAAAAACTAGAAATATTTATAATTATTATTATTTTTTTGAAGTAAGCAAAAGTAGCAAAAGCCCAACATACTTGAACCGCTACTACATCAAATAAACTGTTAGGGAGGGGTACCGAATCCCCAGACAAATTAAAGCATTAACATTCATTTATATAAAATATAAAATACCATATTCTTCAGGAAAGTTACAAAAATACCATAGGAGCGATAAATATATTTGCCTACATTGTGTAATATAATTACAGCAATGCCATTGGACAGGAAAGAGTTTTACCAGCAATTTGACGAATGGTTGGAATTGAAAAAAGTAATAATAATATAGACAGATATGTCGAATCTAATTCCTATGAGTGGAATAGATTTATGAAAGACCAAACTCTAGTTCCAAGCTCTAATTTGCTACAGTTAGCAAAAGCATTAACATCTCTCAAAGTAGAAAAAGTAACCGACAAATCTGCGTACCCTTAGAAAAATATATGAAGCAAGCAATTATTAGGATTGGAAATAAGTGGAGCAGATTTGGCTTAGGCTATGCTAAAGTTCCTTTTGAAAAAAGGTTTTTACAGGATAAAAATGGAACATTTTTATTAAAAAGGTAATTATTATTCTATGTGGAAAGATGGTCACAGTTCGTACTCTATGTACTCTATCTATTATACCATTAGAAAGTTTAATAACAGATTCAACCAGCATTGAAGTTGCCTTGCTGCAGTATTTTTTTTGAATAATAATTCATCTGGAACTACAATCGCCACATAACACAAGTCCGGTATAGCATAAGATACACAAAAATTGACAATCACATATATTTATAATTGAAATCTAGAAGTTTCAGGTCTTACAATTAAATTATAAGGGGAGCATTTTAATTCAAGAATAATATTCTATCTTTCACATGAGTTGAATAAATAACCTATTTGGCACGCAAACCAGGGATATTTCTAAGACCCATCTTGCCAAGGACTAGCTTAGGGATAGCAGGAGGATTATCAAGCCCCATGCTTCTACTGAACTCGTTAGCAAGCTCCACTAACCTATACTTGTCTTTCCCCACTTTCTTATTGGAATTGTAGTAACCAAGCCATGCCTGATAAGCTGCTTCTTTATTCTTCATTTCCACATTGGATAGAGCCTTTTCCACCTGTTAACAGAAATATGTCCAAATTGTTTCATCTATATACTTGCCAATGCATTATAAGTAAATCAAAGATTTGTCTCCTTTGTATTGTATATCCTAGTAATACCTTTTTCTTAGTGTCAGGATCAACTGAAGGTACTGGAGCTTTCTCAATAGGCAAATCTTTTGTGGTATATAAAAAGAACTCTTCCCAAGGAGCCAGTAGCAGTATGCCCTGCCCTTCTTTCCCTCTTCGCCCTGTTCTACCCAGTCTATGTATGTACTGTTCTCTATCAGCTGGTAAACCAACCTGTAAATTTGACAAATGGAGGAAATAGGGCAATTAAAATTAAAAACATAATAATTACTTACCATTTGATCAAATAATAGCCCCTTTAATGACTTCTTGAATGTGAGTGCACACGTGCTTGTGAGCATGCATTGCAAAAGTGAAAGGAGTTCAGTATATATCACCTGTACAACAAGAGTAACATCTGGATAATCAACTCCACGCGCAGATACATCTGAAGTAACCAGGATGAGACCCTTTGATTTCCGAAATTCCTCAGAGACTCTGGTTCTATAACTCTGAGGCTTTCTTGAATGGATTTCTCTCACATTCAAGTTCAACTCACTAAGAAGTTCAGCAACAAGTCTTGTGACCATAGCAGTTGTGCAGAAAACAAGAACCTGATAAACCAAAAGCTACATTAGATATCCTTCAAAAACGGGTTAAGCGTGATAATAAAAGTAAAACCTTTTGTTGTCAAATCACAGTTTAGAACCTAAACAAGCAATAGACTAATCCAAAATATGATTTATTAGCTTGTTAATCATGTTATGTGTCTTGAAGTGAGAGGACAAGGAAAAGCATTCAATGCAGTTGATTGCAGATTAGAAGGCATACCTTATAGTCAACATCATCTGCAATGTGCTCCTTCAGAATAACATAGAGTGAAGAGAAATGTTTGTCTAATGGGGCAACTAAATGCATCTGGCGGACCTGAAATGATCAAAAACCCCATAAATTAAGATCATAAAAAGTTATTAAAAGATGGCAAGTGCATATGCACATGCAACACCTCACACATACATACATACACATAATTACATATGTAAGTACCTAATTAGTTATAGCATGAAATTATAAATAATTACCTGTGAATGTGTCTCCTCGGTACCCTCTTGAACTGTATTAATAAATTCATGATCTCTTCTCAGAGCAATATGACAGACTTGACGCACCTTCACAACAATAATCATACCAGAATTAGCCCAATACTCTCCTAACTTATATAAAGCATGAAACACAACACACTAAAAAAAGAATAGGAGAAAAAGAAAGACAAACCTCGTCTGGAATGGTAGCAGAAAACATAAGTGTCTGTCGTTGTTTAGGGACTGCGTCAATTATTTTCTCAATATCTCTGCGGAATCCCATGTCTAATAAATGATCAGCTTCATCAAGCACCAAGACCTTCACACCCCTAAGCCTAGTTGCAAAACCAGCAGTATTTTCAACATGATCTCTAAGCCTTCCGGGTGTAGCAACAAGGATCTGAAATTTACGAACAAATAAAGTTAAGTCTGGAAAACTAGTTTGCTATAAGATGATGATTTATCCAAGGTGGCCACGAAACCAGATTATCATAGCATAGTTACTGTTTTAAGCCAAATAAGTAAAAGGTCAGAAGCTTTAGATGGAAGTAATATATCAAGATGCTGTAGGTTCCAAGTTTGCAGCTATACAAAGGTGATCTTCAAAGAGTCATTTTCTAAACACTTTTAAATCCTTGAATATGTAAATTCGCTTCTCCTTGTTTCTTAATGTTTTATGGAAACTAGTTTAAAAACATGAGTTATGACTGATTATAAAAAAAGGTTCTAGATGTCTTATTGCAAATAAAAAAACGAAAAAAAAAAAATATCCCACCATCTTTGATGGCTGCAACATTTTAGTCCCAACAAGAAAGAAACATAACATTCAGCATCTTTATGTCAAGGTTATTTAGTCGGGTAGGGACAATTTAGAATCTTTTAATTATTTGATTATTGATCTTATGGAAGTGCACAAGGTTTAAATCTACGTGAAATGAAAATTTGGTGGCAATGAAAAAAGAATTTACCTGGCAAGGGTTTGCTTGCATGCGCTTCTGTTCTAAAGCGAGTCTTGTTCCTCCAATCACAACTTGAACACCAATGGTAGGATGATACTTAAGCAGTTTGGTGGCTTCTGCAGCAGCTTGACATGCAAGCTCTCGAGTTGGGCATATGACAAGAACAAGAATTGGTGGCCGCTTTTGATCATGATCACTTGCAGTTGACTTTGCAACAACTTCAATTGATGGAAGCTGAATGAAAATACTTAAAAAATAAGTAGAGTCAAAACTATTATTCATCACTTATTAGTTATTACATGTGCAATAAAACTGATGAAAATTCAGAAGTGAGAAAGTGAGAGAAAATTTCTGAAGGTTGGGAGAAAACTGAGTAATCTTGTGAATCTGATTTCTTAATCTGTAGGATTACAATACCCCAACCATCTGTATTCTGCTATATCTAACAGAATTCAGTTACAATAATAGTTTTACATGAAGCATATGTGCAGAAAGTAACACAATACAACATACACAGCCATCTGGTTCACAGATAGTGTAGCTTATAACCCAATCCTATATCCTTAACAGAAACAATGTATTATTTTCCAACTCAAATATTTGTGCTATTATGTTAAGCTCAAGTAGACTTTTTTTTTTGTTCTTTTGTAAAACATGTTCAATTAATGTTTAAAAATCATTTAAGATGTTGAGTCATTTGAATGTTCAACATAGAACTTCTCATAATACTCCTACTGCAGACAAGCTTAACGAAGGGTTGTAGCCTTGTAGGCTTATAGCCAGCCCTCATGCCTGAAAGACTAAAACAAAATAATTTAAGAGAATACATTACAGAAACAGAAATTACTCATGTCATGATAAATTATCCAACTCTGAAGCCCAAGGAATAAAGTGGAGGTCCAATTAAGTAGATTGCCTATTTGAAAGGTAGTTTAAGTGTTTACTGTATCTTACTTTAATTGTCACTCACAAAAGAAAAATTATGAAGAAAAATGCCAAGGATAATTGATACAGAGGCCATAAACCACTAATTCACTCAGGCAAACACAAATTAGGAGACTTACCAAAAAGGCTACTGTTTTCCCCGTGCCTGTTTTAGCCTTGGCAAGGACATCCTTACCTAGAAATGTTAATTGGAGAAAGTGCCACCATCATAAATAAACTCAAGAATAGATATATGAGAATAATGTCAATCAAAGAAGGAGTAAGTTGCTTTCTTGCTTAATGTCAATCAATTTTCGTAAGATTGCTCCATCCTACATGGCCAAGAAAAAAGGCAAACCTTTGAGAATTATTGGCAGAGTTGCCTCCTGCACAACAGTCATTTTCTCATATCCAGCATCCTTGACTCCTTTTAATGACAGTGGGGAGACTGAACATTGGTCGAATCTGTGGCATTATATCTCAAAATTCAGATATCCAGAATACAAGAGCAATATAATGTAGTAAAGAAGGGCCAAGTATAATAGTATATGTCAGAGCTACGTGAGGCAAACATCATGAATGTATAACTAAGCACAAGGCTCAGTAACAGTTTAGCCTATCGATAAGCAATGGCAAATAGACTGAAGTCTGAACACAATCACACAGAGAAAGCAACAAGCGTTTAAGGCAAAGAAGCTAGACCAAGTAATAAAAAAGAAAGCTTTATTAAGAAAATTCACCTGGTGTCGCTTAAATAAGAATCAGATCCTGAAGTTGAAGAAGGTCTTGGAGTTGGTTCGGTCCTTTGTTGACCAAACAAAGCACTTCTACTTTTGCTCAATATCCTCTCATCCCCACTCTCTTCTTCTTCTTCCTCTGACACTTCTTCTTCACTAAGAAGTTCTCCAATGCTGCTACCACCCTTAAACTTTCTTCCTGAAAACTCATCATTATCATCATCACTCTTCAATGGAAACTTCCTTCTTGCATTCTCATTGTGTCTCCCTCTCCTCAAATCCCCACCCTTTCTCTTCCCCAACGTAGAAGCCCTGCTATTCCTCCTTGACCGGAATTCACCTCTTTCTTTATCATCCCGTTCGCGGTTGAGCCCCTGACTGAACCTCGTGGGTTCGGTGAACCGTTCGGCCCGACCAGTCCGCAACTCGTCGACCCAGTCGCTGAGCTCTGCCTCGTCATCAACGAGACTCTTGGAAGCCCGGAGCTTTTCCCTGCTGCCCATGTGGGCCCCGCGGGCTGAGGATAAGAGGCGGGGCCGAAACGGCGCGTTGCGGAGGGCGAGGTGAGTGGTGAACTTGAAGGGGGATAAGAAGGATCGAGAGAGAAGGGGGAGAGTGTGGAACTTCATGGGTTGGAGTTGGAGAAGACGGAGTTGTGATAACAGCTTTGTGGGCATATCAGCAGCAGCGGCTACAGAGTACTGTGACCTGAGAGAGAGAGAGAGAGAGAGAGAGAGAGAGAGATTGAAACTTTGAAAGAAGAAAGAGTAGAGCTTCTTCAATCTTCACCCTCACAAGGGTTTTTGTGGAGGTGAACAAACACGATGATAGGGTTTAAGAATTTCTAAATATAAAAATTAACACTCATTATATTAATAAATTATGTTTCCATTACTTTTATAAAATGTTGTATTTAAAGAATAAAAACTTAAATCCTTAACATTTAATATTGTTTAATATAAAAGTTTCCATTCAATAATGAAATTAATATAAGTTGTAATATAAATATGTATTTTTCTTTAAATTAAATTTAAATAATTATATAAGAACCATTTTATTAAAAATAAAGTTATTTATTCACCTTAAGTAACTGATAAAATAAAATATAGGTTGGATTAGGTGGACCAAATTTAATTTGATCTATTCTATCATCCTAAAATAAATATTGTGTTGTGTGAAAATGTAATTTTATTATTTATTATGTAATTTATAAATTGGTATAATACTTATCTTAGAAAATCAAATAGAATTTAATTTTTAGTAGTATGTTACAATGAAAAAGGTTTATACTGTAATTTAACAAAAAGCTTGTCTCTTATAATTTTTGCCTGAATTGTATTCATGGAATTCACACCACGTGAAGAGATTTTTTTATCTTCTTAAGTGATATTGGTTTTTCAAATACTATTAAATATAAAAAAAAGTCTCTTTTAATAAAATATTTTATTTTTTATTAATTTTAAAAATAAACTCAAAATTACATGTTTATTAAAGTGAAACTTCTTTCATTTGAGGAATTTTTTGTATTGCTGGAGTAGAAATTCTCCTTAAGTAGCGTTTGAGTGGTTTCGAGTTTTCAATTTTTAGTTTTCAAATGTTTCAACTAAATTTTTACAACTCAAAACTGAAAAAATCACGTTATTGTTTTAAAAACGTCCATTTTGAAAACAAAAAAATGAGGTGCGACATGGGTTGGTTGCGAGTTTTCGATTTTTAAAAAAATTTAACCAAATTTTTACAATTCAAAACTGAAAACTATAAATCATTTTATGTGATTTTCAAAATGGACATTTTCAAAACCATAAAAAGTGATTTTTAGTTTTTAGTTGTAAAAACTTAGTTGAAATTCTTTGAAAATAAAAAAAAATGAAAACTCGCAACCACCCAGTTTTTAGTTTTGAATTATAAAAACTTGATTAAAATTTTATGAAAACCAAAAACTATAAACTATTTTTTGTGGTTTTCAAAATGGACATTTTGAAAACCATAAAAGTGGCTTTTAGTATATTTAATAAAATTAAATTTTATCTTATCATAAAATAATAAAAAGTCTTAATATTTTAATATATTTAATAGAAAATGTATTTTAATAAGTATGCGGGTACCCGCAGGACGAGTAGTATAATATTCGTCTCCACTAATTTAATAAATATGCGGAGGTATTCATTGTTAGTATATCTACAAGTACCCCACTAAACACATTCTTCGGAAGGGGTGAGGAGTCTTAACTGTAACTAAGCCCCGAATATGATTGCCCCGGATAATAGGGGATACCTATGGTTTACACCAGAAAAAAAATATCTACAAGTACGAGTTTTTTTATCATTCTGCTTTAGATAAGGGAGGAGAATGCATTTCAAAAAACTAGAGAGAGGTCTTTGTCATTTAGACAAGAAAAATGCTAGGAACACTAGGGGTGTTCATGGGACGGGTTGGGACGGGTTTTACCTGTCCCTAACCCGGCCCTAATTGTTGACCGGGTCAATTCTATGGACCCGAACCCGTCCATAGACCCGAAGAGACCCGATAATGTGCGGGTCTAAGTAACACCGGTAGGACAAGACCGGGTTGACCCGATATATAAGCTAAATATAATCATGAAATGATCATATAACAATGTTCAAAAGAAAATAGTTCATACAATTAATAAATATATTGTATACAATAAAATATCTCTTAATGTAAGCAATATTTTTTACCTTTTTATTACTAAACCAAGAATAACATTATATCACTATATAATTTTATGTAAAGAATGTATTTTTAAAGGTAAACAGAGGAAACTTAGACTCAAAACCTCATCTAGAATGAAAAACAATAAGGTTAGGACTTTACATAATAGAAAATAATAAGTAATGAATATTATATTTGTATATAAAGGACGGGCCGGGTGACCCGGAGGTTAACCCGAACCCGTCAACAACCCGATGCCGGGTCAAAAAATTAGACCCTGTGAGACCCGATTTGGTTCTATTCTTCCTTATAGGACAAGAACAGACCCGACCCGAGTAGGACGGGCTGGGACGGGCCAAATGGACGGACCGGGTCTTGAACACCCCTAAGGAACACAATCTTTTGAACACTCTCTCAAACACACTTCATGTGATTGGTTAAAATTCACATGGGTCCCACCACTTGGGAGTGGGACCCATGAATTTGGTGGGACCCATGTGAATTTTAACCAATCACATGGAATGTGCTTGAGAGAGTGTTCAAAAGAGTGTGTTACTAGTGGGGGTGGAAGTAGGTCGAGCAGAGCTAGGCTTTGCAGGGCCTAAGCTTGGCCTGCATTATGTTTCTGTGGCCCAAACCCGGCCTGTTACCTGTCATAGGCCATTTTTTTAGGCTTGGTCTAGCCTGTTTCAAAGTCTGGTTTGGCCTATTAGCCTGTTTAAAAGCCCATTTCATATTATGACCTTTAAACATGTCAATAAATTTATCTCTAAACAGGTGAGGGCACTTACAAACTAATACTTACTTTTTTATAATGTAAATATGTCACTAATATATATGTTTAAATAGGAAAATAAACCTATCTCTAAATAGGCCGGAGAAGAATTTAAAAAATAATATTATATTATATTATTTATTATATATAAAATATTTATATGTTTATTAAAAATAATATTATTTATAATAGGTTAGTCTGTCAAGCCAAATAGGCTTTTTAAAAAGCCTGAGTCTGACCTATTTAATTAAAAAGGCTTTTTCATAAGCTAGACCTGACCATTTTATTAAACGAGCCGAGCCAAACTAGGCTTTAAGTAGGCTGGGCCGTAGACCCCTGTCGAGCGGTCCCGCCTATTTCCACCCTTAGTTACTAGCACTCCTCTGCAAGACAAACCTAAGAAGAAGAGATGAGTGTAATTTTCCCTAAAATTTAATAAGAGTAATTAAAAAATAACAATCTTCTGGTTATTAAAAATTAAATTAACAAAAAATAAAATAAAAAAACCCCAATAATCTGATTAAAACGTGAAATAGTAAAAAAACCCTAGGTCACTTTCACTTTCTCACTTCCTTCTTGGCACAGCCGCAACCAGCGAGCAAGTAGAAATCTGTTCTCTGTTCTTCGCCGCCGCCCGCCGCCAATTGAAGCCGCATCGCATTCGCAGCCTCCGGCGGTTCCTCCCTGTTGCCGGCGTGCAGGTAAGTCTCCGTTCTTCCCTTTTGTGTGTGAAAAATCCTTGTTCTTCCTGTTCGTAAGTTCGTAACACGTCCCCTTTTCGTGCAGTTGCAGATCGGTGTGGAAATAGCCTTTCACCTCCGGCGCATCCTTCCTCCGTCTTCGGCGCAAGGTGAGTTCTTGTTCCTGTTTCTCTGTTTTCTGTGGCTGCTCATCTGGTTTTGGTTTTGGCTGACATGCTTGGTAAATGGTAATGGTTGGTTTACGGTGGGTTTTGGGTTTTTGATGGGTTTTGGGTTTTCGGTGGGTTCAGTGTTCACCGTTGTTTGAGGATCCCTTCTATTCTCTCTTAATCTCTTTGTTAATTATCTATTAGTATCCATCTCAAATACATGATCAAATAAAGGAGAAGCTTACTTGTTTGGTGCTTAACAGTAGTGTGCCTGAAATTTGTTAAGAAAGAATGGAGAAACATATCAGACAGAATGCTCCTTTAATTTGGTACTTTTGAGTCAGTGTCTATCTATGTATATCAATCTGATGTTGATGCGCTTTACCCTTTCGAAGAGTTTAATTCACTCTTGTGTAGAGTTACAACTATATGATCAAACTCGAGATATGAAATGTTTTGGTTGTAAAAAGGGGAGACAGACATTGTTTATATAGGGATTGGAATTGAATTCTTTAATTGTTTTGACTATGTATATGGTTTGAAGGTTGAAAACTGGAAACGGAATACTTGGACTCCAAACACCCATTACACGCACTAATATTATGTCTTAATTAGTTATAATATATGTTTGTAAATTGTAAGTAATTAAACTAATTAAACTAATTTCTTTAACCGGAGTAGCCACAATGCTTGTTATTAAACTAATTATCTATTAATATCCATCTCAAAATTTGTTTGGTGCTTAACAATACATGATCAAAATGCAGCCTCTCTTAATCTCTTTCTTAATTATCTCTTAATCTCTTCTTTGGTCACTGGTACTGGTAGTAGAAAAAACATGCAGGCAGCATCAAAATATGTAGTACTGTACCTATATAAAAGCATGTTAGTGTGTTTGTATGAAAACAAGTTTAGTATGTATAGTGTATTGTTGTATGTAAACAGGCTTTAATCAGGCTTTTAAATAGGCTTCTAAACAGGCTTGTTGGTCAGTTGGGCTGTTTGTAGGCCTTGTTATAAAAACAGGCTTCTAAACAGGCTTTCAGGCCAGGCCAGACTTTTATACAGGCCAAACCGAGCCTTTAAAAAAAGTCTGTAACAGGTAACAGGCCCAGACTTAGGCATAAAGATTAGGTACCAGGCCTGCCAAAGCCTGGCCGGGCCTAGCCTGTTCCCACCCCTAGTGGGGGGTTAACTTTCTAATAGATGTATAGATAATAAAGAGTTATTAATCGAACGGTGAGTATCATAATTCCTCTTACTGAATCGTAGTCGTCCATGTGTACAAAAAAGCCGATCTGATCCGTTCATTTAATCTTTATAAACCAAGTTTAATCCCTTACCCTAGGGTTTACACTCTGCTGCGAAAACAGAGCAGGGACTTACTCTTTGCAGCGGATCTTTCAGGAGTTTGCATCTTCTTGAGGTTAGGTGCGAATCTGATACCCTTTTAGAATTTGAGGCATTCTACGAATTCTTATCCAAAACCAATGGAAAATGGAATAAAAGTTCTCTTTTTTAGATTCTCTGTAAAATTTTTTTTTTTTTTGCAAGACCTGCAATGTAAGCTCAATCAACAATTCTGTTTTGTTTGGTTAGGGTTATAGGGAACTCGCTCAAGTTAAAAAAATGTTTTTTTTTTTTAATTTGTATTCTTTGAATGAGATTCAGAGACATGCAGCACCTTTAGCATTGTCTAGCAGTGATATCAATTCTTATTTTTCTTTTGGTTCGTTAATCTGTAACCTGACATGAATAGGTGTTTTTTTCTCTGTTCACTTCCTCTGTTACCTTTAACTGTTTTATTTGTGGCTGTTTCATCACGTCTGTCCCCATGATTTGTTTGTTCAAATTCAAATAAAATTAGCATATTATTGAACTTTCAAATTAATTTTTGAATTTTGAAATCAGTAAATGACTCTTTTAAGAAGTGTAAAATCGTTGTATCATTAGGGAACAGGGCTGTTATTATCTTGAAAATGCCACGAATATTTGACTTATTCATGTTGTGATGTCCTTAAATCTGGACATATTGTTGGTTAATATGATGGGGGCTTGTAAGGTATCAAAGATGTGATAGACTTGCTTCTTCATCATCTTAAATATCTATTCACTTGATGATTATACTGTACTTGTTACTAGATAATAGATATTTACATAGTGAATTTTTGTTGTATAAAACTCAAACTACAGCTTTCACCCAGTTCTCTTTTTTGTCTTCAGTTGTGAAGATGTACACATCAAGGAAGAAAATTCACAAAGATAAGGATGCTGAGCCAACTGAATTTGAGGAATCAGTTGGACAGGTTTTATTCTGCTACTATGAACTATTGCTGTTGCTGCAGTTGATAATCTGTTTTAATTGCAATGTATAAATAATTTTTGTTCAAATTTTGTTGTTGCAGGCATGTTTGATCTAGAAAACACCAACCATGAGCTGAAAAGTGATCTGAAAGATTTATACATAAATTCAGCAGTGTAAGGATGTGTATTTCTTGGTTGTTTGGGTCAAGATAAATGAGTTTTCTCCATGTCTTTTGACTAGCTTATTTCATGATCTACAGCCAAATTGATGTTTCTGGCAACCGCAAGGCTGTGGTTATCCATGTCCCGTACAGATTAAGGAAAGGTTTCCGCAAGATTCATGTCAGGCTTGTTAGGGAGCTTGAGAAGAAATTTAGCGGCAAGGTAGGAAAAGTCTTGTTCCTTCGTTATGTATAGATTTATTAGATTGAAATTATTCTTTCTATAGTTAACATCTGTTATTGATGTTCTGTCTCCCTGTCGTTATTTGGAATGCTTGTTGAAATTTATATTCTTTTCAATCTCTAGGCAATCTCCTTGGAGTTTTTGCTTTATTATTACATGGAACAGTTCTAGTCATATGTAAAGCAGAAAATAAGCAAGCTGCTGTGCACTTGCTGTAATGATATAATAGTATCAGCATTTGAAAATTGTGTTTCCCTTTTCACATTTTTTCTTTTTGACGCTTCATTTTATTAATGAATCTTAAACATATAGGATGTAATCTTGGTTGCCACCCGGAGGATATTGAGGCCACCAAAGAAAGGTTCTGCTGTTCAGCGTCCCCGCACCCGTACACTCACTGCTGTGCACGAGGCAATGCTGGAGGACATTGTATTGCCTGCTGAGATTGTTGGGAAGCGTGTTAGGTATCGAATTGATGGATCCAAGATTATGAAGGTAATGCTATTGTAGCTAAAGAACTTATGAAAATTACTCCTATTGTGCAATCAGCCATCATCATTCAAATAACAAATCTCTAGTTAGCTAAACTAATGAGTAATGAACATGTATGTAATATTGGAAAGTAAATTCTTATGCATGAAAAGAAGTCCTTCGTCTTTTGATAAAAAAATAAAAAGAAATCAGTCATTTATTATAAGTGAATTGTTGTTCTTTGGATAGGTGTTTTTGGACCCCAAGGAGCGAAACAATACTGAGTACAAGTTGGAGACTTTTGCTGCAGTATACAGGAAATTTCAGGCAAAGATGTTGTGTTTGAGTATCTAATTACTGAGGCTTAGATTCTATTTGTTAGCTTAAATTTTTCTTGAATTGCATAAGGTGGATGCTGGTTAAAATTTTGTTCAAGGTTCCTTTGATGCTGGATTTCCTTCGGTGACTTTTAAACAATACTGTGGCCTGGTTTATCAATGTAGGATTTGATTATTTATCTTATAAAATCCAAATGATTCTCGTTTTTTTAAATTTTATTCAGTGTTTTGATCTGGAATGGAAGCAAATCTGTTTGCTTTGTAGGTTAGCCATAACCCCGTGCATAAGATGCTATTCTATTCTACTCAATTTGAATGGCTTATATATAAGTATAAATAAGCTTCATATGCTTTTTTTGCCTTCATTCCCTGAAGTTCAGATCAACAAAATACGCAAATTAAGAGTATTCTGACCAAACAAAGTATGAGAATATATATTCGTTTGGCTATTGAGGTTTGGGAAAAAGGTTATTCAGCCCCGTTGCTTTTTTTTATCATTCAATCTGAACATTTCCAGTATCATGGAATTGGATAGGATAATCATTATAATATCAGGTTTGCTCCTAGATCCCACTGGATTGTTGGATTGTTGTGCGATTAGAAATGTGTTGAAGCAATTGAACAGCAAACAAAGGACATAATAGTAAAAACATAAACATTATAAAAAGGGTGGGGGTCAACTTACTCCTGGAGTAATTCTGTCAAAGTTACTTCGCTTAATAACTTCTCATTTAATGTGAATTTAACAAATCTAACCGTTGACTAATTTGATATTAATATGAAGATTATGCACACCAAATTTTAGAGCAATTGGACATTCATAGGTATGTAACTTTAAAGTAAACATTTACTTATATTTTAAAAATATGTTGCACGTTTAATTGAAGTGATTTGATGAAACATCAAATGATTTTTAAATTTTATGAAATTTTATAAACTTGATCTATTTAATGAAAATTGTTAATATGATGATTGGATTGATGAAATTCATTCTATAAGTTATTAAGCGGGAGTTAAGTTGATCCCCATCCTTATAAAAATTGTACTATTTCAATGAGTTCATTCGATTTGGCTTAAAATAGTTCAAGTTCAATATGATTTATAAGGTCCTAGATAAAAGATATAGTGAGAGTGAGTTGCGTTTCTTTAAAAAAGAAATGTGAGTTTAATCTTTTGAGTAAATCTTGTAGGGGTTATTGTTCAAGAATTGGAATTGGGAAGTGCATTATGCTTACCCATATTCTAATTTTATGAACATTCAAACACACATGTATTCTAATTTCTTTTAAGAGTTAAATTATGCTCTATTTGGATGGGCTTGATAAGAAATCATTGATCTTGAAACTCAATTTAAATTTGATATAAACTATTATTTGTAATTTAAATTTGATTTAGTAGTATCCCGTTTGAACTTTCAACACTAACCCTAGGGACCGAGCAACACAGCGCCACAAGAGTAGGATTTCATTTCCTCCCTCCATGGGAGTGTTCATACACATTTTAGGTGGGTTATTTCCTCTCTTTAATGGGAGTTTTTCCCCGATTTTCCCCCTTTCTTTTTTCCACTCCACTATCACCTCCCTCTCCTCATTTTCTAGCCACCATTTTCACATCGTGCTCTTTTTTACCATTCCAATATCCTCTATCTATTTCATCAGTGCTCTTTTCCTACCTTGCTACTAAATTTCCCTCACGGTATATCGAAGGGCACTAAGGCCACAATAACCAGAGACGGATGAAGGGGGCAAGCATTGGCCTTGGCCCCCTCCCTCACTATATTACATATATACTACATATAAAAAATTAAAATATTATCAATAGATATATGTAATAATTGAAAACAAATTAAATAAAATGAGTGTAATACATTTATTTTTTATAATATAGTTTTTATTTAATGTTTATTATTGAAATTTAATCTCTTTAAGTGATTTCTATTAAAAAATTATTTGATACAAATGTTATTATTCATAAATTTTATAACATGAATATACTAAATGTATAACTTAAATAAAAAATCTGATGAATTTGACTACTATTTAATATTTATTAGTAAAAAAAAAAATCCGCCCTCCTTCCTATGAATCCTGGATCCGTCTCTGACAATAACCAAGGCCAACAATCTAAATCCATTTCTCTCGAGAATCGGGCAGTACTTCCCTTATAATTTGGGACTTTCCATAACTTATAAAATTCACCAATATGCATCACAAACACTTGGAATTCAAGATCTTTAATATCATTTCAATAGTGCACATCAACAAACATGCTTCACAAACACTTAGAGCATGGAATTTTTAATAAATTATTTTAAGTGTTAACAACAATCAAAAATGGATTGAGATTATTGGCCTTGATTCATGTCATGCTTGTTAGGGAGCTTGAGAAGAAATTTAGTGGCAAGGTAGGAAAAGTCTTGTTCCTTCGTTATGTATAGATTATTAGATTGAAATTATTCTTTCTATAGTTAACAACTATTATTGATGTTATGTCTCCCTGTCGTTATTTGGAATGTTGGTTGAAATTATATTCTTTTCAATCTCTAGCAATCTCCTTGGAGTTTTTTTGTTTATTATTACATGGAACAGTTTCTAGTCATATGTAAAGCAAAAAATAAGCAAGCTGCTGTGCAATTGCTGTAATGATATAATAGTATCAACATTGTAAATTGTGTTTCCCTTTTCACATTTTTTCTTTGTTACGCTTCATTTTATTAATGAATCTTAAACATATAGGATTCTGATATGGTTGGTAGGTGAGCCAGCCGAGATGACGGTAAGGTAAGCCAGCCGAGATGGCGGGTAGGCAACCCGCTTTAGAGATTCTCTTAAGCAACCTGCGTACCGCTCCAACGGTGAAAAAACTCCTTCGTAATCTCAAAATTTGAATGGCCTTTGAGTATTTTCTCAACTGACATTTCCAGCAATCCAACAGCTCATCCATCCTGGAGGACCGAGTGCATGTCTAAAAAAATTGAAAAATGAAAATCACCATGAATAGTAAAAATCACCAAGAATGGGCAGGAAAAATTCCTTAACATGCAGACACGTGGCATACGTGGGGGCCCTTGAGTTTTGACGGCACACTTTCAACGTAGTTATTTTGGCCAAGCAAGGTTGGAAAATACTCCCTCTGTTCCCTCTGTTTCTTTTTAACTGTCGTTTAAGGTTTTTACACATAGACTAAGGAATGCAATAAATATGTCTTTTTAGCTCCATTATTTACAAATATACCATTTCTCTCTCTCATTAAAGCATTTAAAATTCACCACAATTTCTAGTAATATGCAATAAATACCCCACAGTGTAATAAATTTGGAAGAGGGTAAAGTTGAAAAATTAACATTTATTGTTGTCTTGATATATGAAAATGACACTTATTTAGAAACAAATTTTAGATTGTAAAACAGTTAAAAAGAAACGGAGGGAGTATTAATTAATCCGGATTCCCTCGTGTGGCGAGGAAGCTAAGAGTGGAGCTCCTACATTCCAATGTTGGTTTTTCACCTAGCCACACATGTGTAGTGTTCATAAATCTCTTGGGTGCTTAAAAAGGTGGATTTTGGCTTGTTGGGAATGGCCAAAATATCAACATATATATGGGATGATGGACAACATGGGCTCCATGTTTGGTTGATTGATGATTGGAAAAGGACCTCATTGAAAGAATCTTCTCTTCTTGTCCTTTGAAGCTGCCCAGGTGCTAAACATTCCTCTGCTGAATTGGAACAATGGAACCTAATCTATGTGGTGAAATCAGCTTATCATTTTATTGTCAATTTTGACTCAGCTTCCTTCACTAGAATAATGTGAATTTTTCCTCATAAAGAAGAATATATATTTGAAAGGAGAATATATAGAGTAAAGAATTTGATTACTACCAAAAAAATATACTCTAATTTTTATATATAGAAGTGAGTAAAGTGAAAACAAATTATTCATAAAAACAAAACTATGAATCAGTTGTACTTGACAAAAAAATCTAAACAGTTGAAGTACAACTTATATCTATAGAATCATTTTCTATTTGTATGTCCTCTGTGTCTCTGTCTGTATTCAAAATCAAGGCTAATTTGTCAAATTTAAAAGGAACAAATTAGCCCACAATTCACCTATCACTTCTAGTTTTCTCTTCTGTTACTGGTTCTTCTTCCATTTTGCTAAACGAATCAAGAAAGTCATCACATCAGCAGGGTCACGCAGAGAATATGAAGCCTTGGTCTCCTTAGCAATTGAAGAAACAATGATGGGAAAACCTAGTCCATTGTGTCTTATAACCTGCGTGCATTGCATCCCCATTAACTTAACCTTACTATTAATTGCTAGCAACAACTTAGGTTTTCATTATGTATAAATAAATGCCTAGATTGGATTATAAACTATAATTAGTAAATATAAATTAGTTTTCTAATTTATAGAACTGTTAAGAAGATGGGTTTAAGATTTAGAAGTAATGAATATTTATCATCAAATCTAGTCACTAAAATGAGGTTTCTATTTTAACTAACCATACCTTAAAAGCATCTTCATCAGTTCTGTCATCCCCAAGGTATATTGGTAGAACATCATTAGAGGTGTCAAATCCAAGAGTGCCAAGCAAATACATCAGAGCCCTGCCTTTATCCCAGTTTACATCTGGGCGTATCTCCATAACCTTATCAAGGATGTTGAACTTATGTCAAGTTTAAAAGAATAATTCTTACAGGCACACTCAATCAAAATTCAAAAGTTTAAGAAATTTATTATTCCAAATTGATGATTCTGCCTAATAGACACTGCAGTTATGCAAGAAATTGCTTAATTTAAGAATCCAATAACTTATATTGATCAATACCTAGCTCACTTTAGACAATAAAATTAAGATAAGCATATATGGTCACAGCTTAGACAGCTAGAACTATTGTACCTTTTTTCCTCCTGATATGTGAAAATTCGGGTAATCTTTCATAATTGACTCCACAATTTCTCTGAGAACTCCAACATCCTATAATTTTGAGAATCATGAGTCTCATATTTTTGTACATTAGATTTGTCAATATAATGATCTAATGTGAATATATTATTACCTCTTCTTTTTTCACACGCCTGTAGTGTACAGAGACACAGAACATATTATCCTCAACCATAGAGCCTTTTATTCTTTTGGTTTTTTCTTTCAGAACCTTAATTATCTGCAAGAAATAAATGAAACATTGATGAGCAGAAGAAAATGATATATGAAGAAACAATTCTCTTCACATCTCTAAGAGAGAAAATTGAATGCAAGTCAGATCAAACTACATGAAAAGAAAATACCTCTTGGATTGTTGCCAAAAATTCTTTTGCTGGATGAAAAAGAACAACATGATTTCCCTGTAAAGCCAACACAATATGAGACATCAGTGACAAATTCAAGCTGTCACAAGCATCATTTACTTACCATTCATCAATTTCTTAATTCTAATGTGGGTTTTGGCCAACTCTAGGCACAACATAACTCTTGCATAAAAAAGGGAAAAAAAGAAGAAGGCAAATTTATAGTATACAAACCTTTTCATCAACAGATTTGATCTGATGCTTCTGATCTTCACATTTTGAAGAGCCTAATGGGGTTGATATATCCATACCATGACTTCCAGCATAATAGACATTCCTTAACTTAACAAATTCATATACCTACATGTCAAAAGGGGAATGAAAGCAATGTAAATAGAAGGCTTAAAACTAGAAGGAAACAATGAGGCCTCAGAAAAGTGATGTCTAAATATATAATGCACTATCTGTTCTGTTGAGTGAGTGGTTTACCTTACTCCTACGCCTTCCACTAACAATTGCAGTGGGAAAACAACTAGCAACTTCACGTACAGCTGCACGCATCTGCAATTTGTAATCATACCCCATTGATCATTGAGTTTTAGAGGAAATGAAAGCAATAGAAAACAGCCAAAAGTAGATATCATAAAAAACATGTTTGGTTTAGTGTTAAAACATGATAAACTCACGTTTCCAATGCTAGAAAATAGTTGCGTTGGAGAATCCAAACTTGAGTTTGGTCAGTTTCAACGCCAAACCAAACACACACAATGTCATAATCAACAATGTGATGATGGTGTTGACTTATTCTATATGTAAAACACTTACAGCATCACTCATGTAAGCCTGATCAGGGTCATCTACAATTGGTGAGAGTGTTCCATCATAGTCCAAAAACACAACAATGTTTTTCCCTTTGGCAATGCTCATCATTTCCTCAAAATTGTCCAAAGCAGAAGGATGCTTTTCCTTCAAGCCAAGGAATTTAGAAGTTAGAACATCAATGGATTTTTACACAGAAGCAATAATAATTAAGAAAAAGAAACAAACAAGGAAGTCAATATAAATCAATGTGAGCATCGTTTGGTATTCAGATAGATCATAACACACACAAAACATAATTGGTTGCAGTATTGCATATAATAGCCCATAAAAGTTAACAGAACATACAGAAAAGGTTAAGCACATATCATCAAGTATATATTAAGTAAATTTTTATTTGGTATGCAAGTTTTAAGCTTACTAGCCAGGAAGCATAAGCACACAAAATTGATTCTCTGTTCTCATCTGGCATTGGAGTTAAGGGTGATTTCAAGTCTGAATCTGTTGATTGTTCTGGTAAGTATCCCATTTGAGTTGGTTCAAAATGGAATCTTGCAGAAACTGAACTTCTGTTACCTGCATTGAAGTGTTAGTAAGAGAATTAATGATGGAAATGATATATAGCTTTATACAAGCAATAGATTTTGTATTAAATATAAAAGATTTCATGGGGGGTTAATCAGCACAAGGGCAAAAATGACATAAAAGAGGCAGATACAGTTTATGGTCGTTGACAGTTAAAAGAAGTTCACAAGGCTTTTGTTTTATTGATATGAAGAAAGTGAAAGCACGTGATACCCTTCCTTATCTTTTTATGAGAAAAGGAAAGGAAGTTCCTTATCTGGAACTGAAGCAGTCATATTCTGAATTAGTTTCCACATGAACAGCGAGAATACAAAAAGCCCATACATACATGTTCTATTTGTGGCTACAAATTCTCTGTCAAAGTTGAGGGATAGAGGTGTCACAAACAAACAGAGGATCAATAACTCAAATACATAGAAGAATTAAGAAAACAACTATGTTCTGTATAAATCAATTACGTCTTATGGAAACCAATGTTGTGGTACATATTGGGAAGCATTAATCATGCATGATTCACATCACATACATAATACATTGGTTTGCTACTGAATTTTGGAACTTGAATGTATATAAGTTCGTCTAAACATTGATATTGGAGGAGGAAACAAAAAGAATATCATATATATATATAGTTTGTTATACCATTATCACATTGATTCTCGATGTCATTCAACAAGCTCTTTCGGTTACCCATTGTACCTTCCCAGCTATGCAATGCACACAAACACAGAGACAGAGTTCCCAGAGTTTATCATGTAATACGGGATATAATATTTTTACTTTGTTGATAATGTTAAGGTAACTCAAAAACAAATATTAAGTATAAAAGATAATATATTTTAAAATTTAAATAAAAATATTTAAAGATAGATTATGACATAAAGATATCTACGTATTTTTATTATGTTTAGAATTAACTAGCTAATATTAAGGAATATTTTCCTTTTAAGGTAAAGAATAAAGATGACCTATTAATAATAATAAAAAATACAAACAAAACCGAACAAGGGGCGATTCAATGTTTTTATTAGATTCCTAGTCAGTATAAAACAAGACCTTTTATGAAAATTAATGAAATTAAAGAATTCATTCAAAATTCTTCCTTTTACCTTTTTAAGATACAAATTTTTAATTAACTTTTTACAATCAAGTTATCTTAACATAACTTTTTCAAATATTAATATAACCATTATTTCATTTAAAATAAAAAATAAAACAAATGAGATTAAAAATAAAAAATATAAATGATAAAATATAAAATATATTATTAAATAGGAAAAATAGTTTTTAGTATTCAATGAATTGATTAATTATTAATTTGTTGGGTCAATTAATTATTAATTGATTGAAAATAGCGAAACGGTTTTCGTGAGACAATATTATTTTATTAATCATGTTGACTTTTATGTATTCTTATAGAAACTGAAAGTAAGAATTAATAGAGATGTGAAAAAAATAAATTTCTCATTAATTTTAATGCAAATAATTATACCATTATAAAATTGGATTTAATTAGTATACACTGTCGGTGTAAAGAAATTTACGCAGACATCCAATGGTGTGCCGCCACATCATTTAATGATTACGACACCTCGCGTATTATTAAATTCAATAAATAATGTGGCACCACATCATTGGATGTCTTGTGTAAAATTTCTTTACATTGACAGTGTATATATATTAAACTCAATAAAATTTATGGACTAAAGCCCTTTGCTTTATTAGGCTCATAACTCTAACAGAAATCATAATTTTTTTATTCATTCTGTTTGATTTTCCTATTGTGATAAGTGCCAACTCTTTTTCCACATGTATGTTGTAACTGTAATATAATCAAGTAAGGAAGCTGCATTTAATGTGTTAATATTATATTTCTTAAAATGTTAATCAAAATTAGAATATAATTTATTTGCTCATGCGTAAAATGTTTTAAATAATCATATGAAATAGATACGCTGATCATATTGCCCTTAAGTGTATGTAAAATGGATTCTCTCCCATATAAAATCTCACAAAAGAAGATTTATTCTTGTAATGACATTTTCCTAAGCTCTTAAATATGCAATTATCACACAAAAAAATAAGGGGTGGCTATAATTTACATCGCTCGTGCGTTTTTAAACATCTAAGAGAGGAATCTTAAAACAATAAATAGCAAAATCAAATATCAATGATGTTGCATTCATATCTGTTTAGAGATCCTTTGGTTTGACATTTACTACACAAACTTATTTTCAATAGCTAGCATTCATGTCTCCTTGAAAGATGTGTTTTGGTTTCACATTAATTAATTAAAAATGGTGTAAAGGGCTAGCTAATAGAGAGAGAGAGGTCTCTGAGTCTCTCTCTTAAGGTTGGCTTCTGTTATGATAAAAAAAAAAAAACCCACCATATTTGTCAAAAAAAATTCTATTTTTTTAAGTGTAGACATTCAAAAAGAGGTGTCAACCAATTTTCCATTTTGATTGGACATTGATTTTTGTAACATTTGATGAGAAATTATTACATGGTTTTGTCAAAAAAAATTCTATTTTTTTAAGTGTAGAATTGTCTATCTCTCGTTAATAATACATGTAATTTAAAAAAAAAAACCACCATATTTGTCAAAAAAAAAAATTCTAATTTTTTAAATGTATACATTCAAAAGAGGGTGTCAACCAATTTTCCTTTTTGATTGGACAATGATTTTTGTAACATTTGATCGACCTCACGTTGTGTAGGAGAAATTATTACATGGTTCCGGACCACCACGTCATATATGGTCCCGACACATAAGTAAAATTGGTCGGAATTAAAAATAAATTCAAGGTCAGACTATAAATTTTGCTCATGTGTCAAATGTTAATTAGTTAACCATGGATGACGTGGTAGTCCGGGACCATGTAATAATTTCTCCTACACAACGTGAGATCCGGGACCATCTAATAATTTTTTTGTTGTGCAGGGAAAGTTTTCACACAAAGCCACAAGCTAATCTCCTGGTAATATAGCTAACTTTTTATTATTGCTTCACCCAAAAGAGGAGCAACCACATAATAATAAGTAAACTTAAAAGGGAACAAAGAAGGAAAACTTACAGAGAGTTGTAGAAACCCAGAGATTCCGTGCTTGAAATGAAGGACATGAAACGGTAGGGCTGTGACAGAGAGTAGAGAATATATAAATTTGTAACGAAAAGATACCAATAGCGATCGGAGAAAAAGAGATAGAAGGGGTTATATATATATATATAGGATAGGATACATAACGTAACGTATTCAACGGAATCTCATGACTTTCGTTTGTGTTTTGTGTTGGGCAGTTTCTTTTTTTTTTCCCTTATTTTTTTTCCTTTTTTTAACAACCAATAATAAAATCGGGCCCTCCACCCTCCCTCTTTATTTTTTATTAAAATTCACGGAACACTTAAATGGTAATATGAATCATTGTTATAACTAAAAAGGGGAGTTATATATAATTAAGTGCTTATTATATAGTGCATTGTATATTGCCTGTATAATTGGTATATAGACTATATAGTCTGTATAATATATATTGGTATGCAAAAGGAAGACACTGTACAATGCAACAATGCAATTCGGTAAATACTTAGGTTATTGAAAGGGACACTGGTGCATATCAGCGTCGACATTAGATATATAATAGCATATACTACCAACCTTAATTAATGATATATTGATAATATACATTGGACTAGAAAGTAGTCTTTATTCTATTAATTATTACCACGTGTATATATATAATTCTATCCTATTTTGAAGAATGAATTTGTTATATATATATATATATATATGCATACAAATTTTAAGCGAATGAATGACACACGTTCTTATTTTGTTTCAAAAATTAAATTAAATGTAAGAGAATTTAACTAATCATACCGAGTAATTCTTGTATAACTTTCATATGCATGTACTATCGAGCCAAACAACATTTTTCACATGATAATTAAATAAATAATATTTTAAACATAATTTCCACACTTTAGCCCAATTGCCTATTGCTGTCAACAATCCTAGCTACCTAATCACTTTACCTCTTCAAATTCTAGAGCCGGTAAGGCTAGTCTGATCGGGTTGGCCTGTAAAATATAGGGCTCTAACACTTATTTTAGAAATTTGTATAGTTTCGGGATTTTTTAGCCCAACCTAATAAAAATCGCTACCAGTCAAATTCGCAAAGAAAAACCAAATTATCCGCAAAAAAGCCAGTAAAAATATAGTGCTTGAATACTTAATTTAGAGGACCGAATAACTCTCGATCCTGAGCTTTTTATTTTAGTTCGATAAAACATACTCCTCACATCAAGCTGGATCAAGTCTGGTAACCTGAATTTCTAGCTCTGTAAAAACCGCTACTTATGCTATATATATATTATTTATACAACATTTTTGGAAACAAGTTTGTATTTCCATAATCAGCTTGAGTGAATATAAATATATTTTAATTATTATCTCAACTTGATTATTCTAAATTAAAACTCATTATGCATTTAAACTCATATTTATACAGATATAATAAATTATAACTTTTTTTGTATTGAAAGAGTTGAAACATTGATACTGCGAACTTATTATATATTAAGAAATAAAAAGTTCCAAATATAAATTACAACATTTCAAACTTAAAAGTAAAATCAATTTTATAAAATTAAGTTCATTTAAACTCAATTTTATAAACGTCGTCTTAAATACACATCTGAATGATGTCAGATTTATGAGTTAAATAAAATTTTCCCTTTTATAGTTTTGGTGCTTTTTATGGTACAAATATAACCTAGAATAACGTGTGAATTAAAAGAAGGGACAATAGTAGGTCTAATTCCTGTCAATGCCTATTTCGACCATGGCTACTTGTAACTGGAACAATACCCATGTCTAAGACCCTTGTTCATAAAAATCAATTCTTCATTTTTTACAAATATAAAACTCTACTTTAAAGGGACTTCAACTGAAAATATGAATTCTTTATGATTGTCATGTCAGTCGTTACCCGGTATTCATTTTTTATCGTTCGTGTATTTAAGCATTAAATCAACTGCCCACATTCTTTTTATACTGGTATCAAAATTCCTAACTTGTATACCATAAATTTTACCTATGGTTTTTTGCTCAAACTGAGATTTAAAGTTTTGAATGAAAAATATGTTATTAGTAAAAGCTTATAACAGTTCAGTCATTTGATATGACCATTCTGATTTAATCTTATATTATAGACTAATTATCTCTAGCCATCATTCAAGCAATAGTATCTCGACTATATTGAAAAATAAAAAACATCAATTATCAATTTAATCTTTAGTGTTTTGGTTTAGCTTTTTTTATTTCTTTATTTCTTTATTTCTTTTCGTCCATGTATAAAAATACTAAAAAAAATCTTTTAATGATAAATAAAACGAATTATTGTCCCATATACAATTAGAAGGACACAAAAGTTATCACCTACAAAGATTTCTTTTTCAAGGAGACTAACACAATATGTTTGTGCTAGACTTTTCAAACCTTTGCTAATGGACCCCTATAGGGGTAAGAGTAGGTTTAAAAAGACCAGTGCTTCTCTCTCTTTTTTACTTTCTCTCTCACACACGTCCATGATAAGGGACACTACAAGAATACAACAAATTAGACGCGAAATTTTAGCGTTGGCCACGACACCGATGCTATTAGCGTCGGTCTGGCTGTCGCATTGTCGACGTTAATGGCACCACTGTTGAAAAAAAAAAACATTTTTTAAATTTTTTAATTTAGTGTCAGCCTAGCCGACGCTAAAGTTATCACCATTCATTTTTTTTAATTTTTTTTTAAGTAGCGTCGACCACATGGCCGACGCTAAAGGAGTCATCGTTGAAAAAAAACTTTAAAAAAATAATTTAGCATTGGCCAGACCGACGCTAATTTCTTGCTTTTAACAGAACAAACACAGTATATATATATAATATTTCGCACTATATATTACAAGAAATATAGTTAGGGCAACAATAATGTTTCATGGTAGAATGTGGTTTCGATTCTCACAGTTGATAAGTTTGGGAAGAAATTATTTGTTTTTAAATTATTAGTGTCGGTCAGGCCGATGCTAACATAGCGATGACTTAACTAAAGTGACGGCTTTAGCGTCGGCCTACGTAGCAACGACTGTTTTTGCTCGTCGCTACTGTATTAACAACGAGCATATTAGCGACTACCTTGTGGTCGTTGCTAAGTCGACGCTAATTAGCCGGTAACGACGATTTTTCTCCATTAGCGACAGCTTTTGACCGACGCTAATTTGTAAATTTCTTGTAGTGGAAGCAGAGATAGGGGTGGAGAAATGGGGGTGGGGTTTTTCTAATTATAAGGTTGAATAGCGTGCTCCTTTCATTACATGTCTCATAACTCTTCTACTTGAACTACTATCAAAAGATTTATAAGTACTTATTTTAAATGGGTTTTATATACTTCTTAAACCTTAAGTCTTTTATTGGCCCATTTATCTATTATGATCATTTTTAATATATGTTTTATTAATTGAATGGGATTGATTTTTAAAATCAAATCTAAAATTTGATCCAACCCATTAAAAAAAAGTTAGGTTTTAGTATTTTCAGTTAATTTGATTTTTTTATTTAGTTTTTTTTTTCAATTAGATTGATTTATGAACACCATTTTTGTTAAATCTCTCTCTCTCTCTATATATATATATATATATTGTATAATTCACTTGAGTTTTACATTAAATGTATATGTAATAATTATTATAATACCTATTAATTATTCTTTTAAATGTATAACTTAACGTACGTAAAAATTGTAATGATAAATGCTCAGTTTCACCTAGATCTTTGTATTTCATTGAGTGTTTTCAACAATTTCTTTATCTCTTAACGATTTATACATTTATCAATTCTTCTTCTGAATTTAAACGTGACGATTAGACAAATAAAACCATTTTTTAATTTATATATTTAATAGATAAAATAGCAAGAACAACATAAACTAAAAATATTCTTAAAATTGTGACAGAATACCAAAAATATCATTTTTTTTAATTTTATGGAATAAAGATTATAGTAATTTATTTTTGCTAATAACATATTTAATTAGAGAGATGATATGATGATGAGAAGGAGGAGGAGGAGGAGGTGGAGGGTACGATATTTTATTTCATATTCAAAGACCTATATTTATGCAATATGTAAGTGTGTGTGTATATAATCACATATTTATACATGATTACAGTTATTTCATATACTAGACGACTAATTAATATGTTATGATACATGTTAACCTATGCTCATTGTTTTTTTTTTTGTCAACACCTATGCTCATTGTTTAAAATATTTATTAGATAACACAAACAATAAAAAATAATTTAGCATATATTTAAATGTTTTTCATTAACCTACTAAAACAAATATGGTCACCTACAATATTTCACCTTCCATCGTGTCCTTTCATTTCCTTCTACTATGTGTATATATAAAGAACACTCATACTCAAACCTTTATACTAAGGGAAAAAATAGTCTGACGAAATCATGTATCATAAAAATTAATTACTTTTATAAACTTACATATTACTGATATTTTTTATGAGGATGTTCACTAATGATATGATGATTCTTTCATAAGATATGACTGAAAAATGAAAAACACAAATTTCACGAATATAGGGCACTCAATACAATGAAGAAAATAATTCATAAATACATATTATAGATGTGTATATATTTGAAATTTACTTATATAACATTATATAATGATCAATTATAAATAAACTCGTGCAACGCACGGACGATATTTCTAATTAAAAGTATGTTTAAAGACCTACTATGTCATAACACCTCTAAATAAACTAATGTGTTCAAGTCTCTATACACACAACGGACTTAAGCCCCTAAATAGATTAACAAATATTATTTTAATATATCACAATAAAATTTTAATATAATAATATAATTATATATTGTTTACAATTTTATTTAAATAGATCAACCCATTAACAAAGTTTCTATCAAAACCACATAATAAATATGGACTTGAAAACCAAACACAAGTAATAAAACTTTTTAATCATATATGATGGGAAATCATTTTAATTAAATATATATGTTTTTTTAAATTAGTCTAACTTATTCAATAAATTAGCCTAACTAGGTTAAGTGAAGTTTAACATAAGTTATGACACAGGTCTCCGACTAGTTACATGACCTATTATCACCCCTGCACACCAAGTTTCTCTCTCATTTTCTTAATTATTTCTTTTGCTACTTACCTAAGCTAGCAACACATGCACGCTGGTAATGATCTTTATGAGATAGACTTAATTTAGGATTAAATATGTTTTTTAATTCCTAAAACTATATTAAAATTTAGTTCTTTTCATCCTTCGTTTATTTTTTTTATTAGTTTTGGTTCCCCATTTTTTAAAAACACATGCTTTTAATTTTTATTATTAATTATATTCTGTTAAGTCATGTGTACAATTCTCTTATCGCTTTTTCATGTAAACATTTTTTACAACTTTTTTCTACAAAAAACATCTACAATAGATTTTAAAAAACCACTATTTTATTGTAAAAAAAGTTGTGAAATTCAGTTGCTTTACTGTAGAAAAATATGTATAAGGTTTTATGTAAATTCTAAAATCTATAAGAAATTTTCAATAAATTTTAAAATTCACAAGAAAATTCAAAAGAAAAATCCGCAACAAACATTGTTATGCTATCTCTTAGCATAACATAGTTAATAACAAAGACTAATGCACGTGGTATAAAAAAATAGAGGATTAAAACTAAAAAAAATAAATGAGAAATTAAAATCAAAATTCACCATATTTTTAAGAATAAAAAACATATTGATCCTTAAAATATTTATTTATATACTGTAATTTAAATTAATCTTATTATTGTTTTAAATATGAATTTGTTATTTGATAAAAAAGTATATGATTACTTACTATAAAGAAATATGTTTATTGTTCATTAATTTAATAGTGTAGACAAATTTTAATTAGAAAATAATTCTCCTTAATGCGTGAAACTGCTTAACAAAATAAAAGGTGGGAGAACAGGGCCCATCTTGACTTTCATTTCTTTCCTCTGTACCGATAAAAGCCCATCTTGAGTCGCACCCAACTTTAAATACACCACTTTAGTTTCTGAAAGTGTGGTCAACTGCCAATTTAGTCTATGAATTGAAAAAACTGACAATTTAGTCTTTTAAAGTGTTAAACGTCGGTTAATTTAGTTCTTCTGTTTCATATTTTGTTAACTAACGGACAGTAATAAAAGGACTAATCTGGCCAACGTTTAACACTTTCAGAAACTAAATTGATAGTTTTTTAATTCATGGACTAAATTGACATTTGACCATACTTTCAAGAACTAAAGTGATGGTTTACTCCAACTTTAAAACTGTACTCTCATGCACTAATAACAACGCCCACTCGAAGCGATTAACAAATTGAAAAAAAAGAATTAAAAAATATTGAAGAGCTATAAAGGCTTATATACTTTTGATATAAACATTCATTAGTTCAATTTTTAAACAAAAGGTCCATTAAGCTTTGTATCCCAATCAGTCAAATTATAAAGTATTAGTTACAACATATATATTAAACTCATGCTATGAGTCAAGTTCACTAAAGTGTGTGTTTTTTTATGATAAGAGGGTTGGAGAAAAAGAAAAATATAATAATAAAGCAAAAGGAAAAAAGCAAGCCTCACTAAATGAAACAAAAATAATGCTTGTCTCGTTGTTCCGACCATAGCAGATGTTCTTGAAAAGGTTGAATAATATTGTACCTCACTGACCCTGATCATGCAGAAAATCCAATCAAAGTCCATTATAGCTGGGGCCCAGTAGTGCTCATGAGTGGAAATGGTGAAGGTATTTTACATTTTTAATTCCGAAAGTTCATTTTGTATTATTCAATATTCGTGGTGTCCATTGTGTAGCTTGAATTCATAGCAAATCTGTACATGGCATATTATGTTCTATAATTTGGTTTCTTTGATTTTGCTATAATGAGCTTATATATTACCTATAAGAGTGCTTATCATGAATTGATTTATTTTTACAAAAAAAACATATTTATAAATCTAATGTTGACACCTAGCTAATCAATATGTCTTTGTTTTAAGCTTATAAAGAAAATATGTTTTTTAACACCGGCCTGCACTATTATGAATTAAACATGTTTTCTTTTTCTTTTGATCGGGAATCCCTATATATATAGTTGTGGTTTAACCCTCAGGCCAGGCGGATGGTTAGGTAAATTTTTCCTAAGAGTGAAATAGGTATTTTGAGGTGAGGAAATAACGTTATTAAGTATTAACAATGAAACAATATACTCCCCATGTTCCATATTTGATTTGATTTTTAAGATTATGACACGGAAATTTAAGAATATTATTAATATTCTAAATTTTATAAAAATTATAAACTAATTTCCTATTATACTCCTTATTTTTCATATTAAAAACACATCATTCAAGAAATACACATTAATTAATTGATAAGTATAAAATTAAAAAAAAATTATTTAATATTATATTGATATTATAAAGCAATAATTAAATTGGGATTTTTTTTTCAAAATGTCTAATAAAATGGGATAGAGTGAGTTACATCATTAATGATTAACATATATTGTTTGACCAAACAAATTGAGAATGAAGCAATATCGAGTCAGCTCACAATATCATATACAAAATTTACAAGAAATTATTAATGGTAACCTTTACCATCCTAAATCATCACTGACCCCAAAATTAAATAGTCCTAAACAGTTAAAATTTCTCCCATATTTAATTTAGTTTTTATTTGTAGGTTGTACCTAATTAACTAACATGAGTACATGACCATGCAATATTGCAAGGCTGAAAGAGTAGCTTGATCATGTGCTAGAAAAGCGAACTATGCGCCAAAGTACATATCCCTTTCAGTTCCAACACACTAATATTAATTTCCTATTGGGTGTCAAAGTGGACATTAATTAGGATATTTTCCAAACTGCGCCTTCTTTACAAAGGGATGTGATAATTTAACTCATCGTATCTAGAACACAATAATCTCAAGGGCACTTTACTTCCTCAATACCTTGAATAGAGAATATTTAATACTGTAGATTAAGCACTTTTAGGATCACTAAGGAATAAATTAAACAGCTCTATGATCACCCAACTTTTAGCTATATATATGCCACGTGGTGCAACTCTTTTGCATGGACTTCATACAAAGTTTCTTTGGCATAATTAACTCAGTTGCATGTGGTTTTGGTCAGTGGCACCTGATGGGTATTAAGTGGACAGACCCCACAATCTCTCACTTAAAAATTGTTATCTTTTTCATGTGCTATATTAATTATAATTTAATGAAGTCTTAATAATTAAGTATTTTAAGGATTAAGTGGACTCAATTATAAGAACAGATGAAAGATACTCAATAATTGGTGAGCTTATTTTTGTAACGATTTTGGATTTTATTTAATCGCATGCATGGTACAGTCTGAGTGGTTCGAGCATTGACATGGCATATATATGGAGTTAGCTTAGTTATTTGAATGAATGCTCAGAAGTGCCCTTTCATAGGGTGATTGTTTGGTGTTTGTAAATATATGACTCTGACGGCATAATTTAGCTGACAAGTAGAGTGTGTTTGGTAAAATTAGCTGAAAAGCTAGCTGAAAACTGAAAAGTTATTGAATGTGTTTAGTAAAATTAGTTGAAAATGGTGAAATGACATTTAAGGACAACATTAATTATTAAATAATGATAAGTGGGGTGGTTGAAGGCTAAACTTGTAATTAATTTTCAGCTAATAGCTGAAAATTGGAGTTTTTTCTTAAAAGCTATCCTAAGTAGCTTTTTAACCCTAAGTAGCTTTTTAAGAAAAGCTTGTAGCTACCAAAAAGCTACATTCCCAAACACTGTTGAAATGATTTCAACTACTATTTTCAACGTTCAACTAGCTGAAATAGTAAACCAAATACACTCGTAGGAGATTAGTCTAGCATAAGGGATTTTAAGTTTGAGAATGATAAGATTATAAAACCTTTTTTCTCTAATTTTTTCCGCTTACTTATCATGATGCAATAAAAGTTGAAGGCTCACACCAGCTCTGATATTGGGAGTTGTTTGAGGTAGTATTTAATAGATGAAGAAAATAGAATATAATAGAATAAATAATACATTATGTGCTATGTTTGATAATTATGAAATAAAATAAAATTATATGTGTTCAATATTTTATATATATATATAGACAGGATTCATTGACACCAGTGTAAGTCTTTATACTTACACCAAATCTTATCCGTTGGTATCAACAGATCCTACGGCGTAAAATAAATCCATGAAAAATAAAAAATAAACATTCAGTAAAGTCACGTGATCGACATCAACAAGACCCTCGCGCGCAGAGAGCACAGGGGATGATGACGTCGCCACCACCAAACTGGTCGAAGAAGCCACGAATTAGCGTTTTCCAGTTGAAGGCCCAAGCATAAAACCACTGTCAAGTGAAAGTATAATATATAGACAAGAGAATATGAAAACCCAAATTTTGATTCAAAAGAATCAAAACTAATGACCAAATTAAGCATATATATATAGAGTCAGGATCCGTTGACACCGGGTGTCAAACTTGTAGAGTTACACCTCTTATTAACTTTTTATAAAATGTGAATTTGACCAATCCAACCGTTGAATCAAAAGTTCTTATAGAGTATATCAATATTATAAAATTTCATAAAAATCGAAAACTAATTGGAACTTCATCAAACTAATTTATTTTAACGTATAATATGTTTTTAAAATATATGTAAAAGTCCACTATTAGATAACACACCTACGAACGTCCAAATTACCTGAAATTTGATAGGCAAGATCATGAAGGTAACATAATGTGATTCAACGGTTGGATTGGTCAAATTCACATTTTATAAAAAGTTATTAAGAGGTGTAACTCTATAAGTTTGACACCTGGTGTCAACGGATCCTGACTCATATATATTGGTACATTGGGATTTTATTTCCTTTTGATTTTCATGATTTGATATATTGCTTAACCTTAAAAAATTAGAAATACCATAGCAACGGGGTGATACTGATATTGCCGCTTAGGCTTCTTAGCTATAAGGACAAAAAATTCGAATCAAATGCTTTCAAAATTCACAAACAGGGATCATCACTATCATCACTATCTTAAAGGGAAAAAAGGTTTTTGGGAAAGGAAGTTGAAAAGGGGAAAAAATGGTGTGTCAAAATCACGTGACTGGTTTATTGAATTTTAATTATTTTTTGTTGGATTATTTTACACCGTAGGATGTATTTGTTAGTTAGTAATTCAAAAGGTAGTTATTCTGTTATTCTGTTTTTAATAACAAACTCTATATATAGAGTTGTTGTATGCCTCAATCAGATATAGAATAATACAATTCTTTTTTCATAATCAGTTTTGGCTCTAACAAACTGGTATCAGGAGCATTTGTAATCGATCCAAGGGAGAGTGATTCTCTGTGGGAAAAGAGCAAGATTCTGTGAGTGTGCAGTGTGAGATAACATATTCCTTTCCTCGAGAGTGAAGCTGCAGCCAATATATCTTCTTCTTGTTGCTGTTGGTTCTGCAATAATGACAGGCAATGGTGGATTTCCAGGGAGTTTGCCCATTCTTGATGGCAAGAATTGGGAGAGATGGAGTGTACAAATGCGGGTGCTATTCCAGTTTCAAGATGTGCTTGAACTAGTGCAGGATGGATTCCAAGAACTTGGTGAGAGACCAACGGATGCACAAAAGACTGCACACAAGGATGCGGTGAAGAGGGATAGCAAAGCTTTGTTCTTGATTCACCAAGGTGTAGATGATAGTATTTTTGAAAAGATCTCAAAGGCTACTACATCCAAGCAGGCTTGGGACATCTTAGAGAGATGTTTTACTGGTGGAGACAAGATAAGAAAGGTGCGACTTCAAGCTTTGAGAAGACAGTATGAATTGGTGCAGATGGAAGAATCCGAGAAAGTAGCAGATTATTTCAATCATGTGTTGTGTCTCACAAATGCTATGAAGGGTTGTGGTGAAAAGATCACTGATCAAATGATCATTGATAAGGTCATGAGAACCCTCACTCAGAATTTTGATCATATTGTGGTTGCGATCGAAGAATCCAAGGATATAGAGTCCATGAAAATTGAGGAGTTGCAAGGGTCCTTGGAAGCACAAGAGCTAAAACTGATCCAGAGAAACAAGATTCAAGTGGCTGATCAAGCTTTGCAGGCACAAACCAAAGGTGATTCTGCAAAGGGACAAAGGAGATGGAAATTTTCAAAGAAACCTTGGAACTCAAACCAAGGAAAGTTCAAGAATGAGGACAAGGCAGAATCCTCAAATAAAAGTGATGTTGGGCCTTCAGAACAAGGCACTCGAAAGAAGAAAGATAAAAGTAAAATTTAGTGTTTTGTGTGTGACAAGTTTGGTCACTATGCTGAGGAGTGTTGGCACAGAAAAGGCAACAAAGGAAAAAGAAAACCAAAAGCCTCAGATGAAGCACATGTGGCACAGGAGGATTCTGACTCAGATGCAGTAGTGATGATGGTTACAACCTTTGAAGGTGGATCAACCACAGAGGTTTGGTATCTAGATATTGGATGTTCTAATCATATGACAGGGCACAAGGAGTGGCTTATTGATTTTAATACCAACAAATCTACAAAGGTGAAACTAGCTGACAATAGAACCTTGATGGCTGAGGGCATTGGGAACATTCTGGTTCAGAGGAAAGATGGGAAAACAGCAGTAATTGAGAGTGTGTTGTATGTTCCTGGCATGAAGTGTAATCTCCTAAGTGTGGGACAGTTAGTTGAGAAAGGATTCAAGGTGATCATGGAACGTGATGCACTTGAGCTATTTGATCCAAAGAAGAGGCTGGTCCTTCGATCTCCACTCTCAAGAAATAGAACTTTCCAAACCAACATTAATGCAACATCTACCAAGTGTCTAACAGCAATAGAAGTGGAACAAGAAAGCTGGATCTGGCATTTCAGGTTAGGGCATTTAAATTTTAGAAGTCTGAGTAAATTACAGGCTAAAGAAAAGGTGTTGGGTCTTCCTCATATGCTAGTGCCTGATAAAATATGTGAGGTTTGAAGTATTGGTAAGCAACCTAGAAATCCTTTCTGTTCATATCTGCCAATGAGGTCTAGCGAATTACTAAATGTGATACACTCTAATGTGTGTGGCCCATTTGAAGTATTATCATTAGGAGGCCACAAATATTTTGTTTCCTTTGTTGATGACTTCAGCAGGATGATGTGGATATATCTGATAAAAAGCCAAGAGTGAGGTGTTTGAAATTTTTAAAAGATTCAAATCACTGGTTGAAAGACAAAGTGGTAAATTGCTTAAAGTGTTGAGGACAGATGGTGGAGGAGAATATACCTCTAGGGAGTTCGAAGAATTCTGTGAGAAGTATGGAATCATTCATGAAGTTACAGCCCCCTATACTCCACAGCACAATGGACTGGCAGAAAGAAGGAATAGAACTGTCCTTGACATGGCTAGAAGTCTCATCAAGCAGAAAGGTCTCCCTCACAGTTTCTGGGGTGAAGCAGTGACCACTGCAGTTTACTTACTCAATAAGTGTCCCACTAAAAGGTTGAAAGAGCAGGTTCCTGAACAATGCTGGACAGGAAGGAAGCCTCTAGTAAGTCACCTCAAGGTGTTTGGATCTTTGTGCTACAAACACATTCCAGATGCTAGGAGGAAGAAGCTAGATAACAAGAGTGAGATCATGATACTGGTTGGCTATCATCCAACAGGTGCTTACCGATTATATAATCTTGTAACACAGAAGATTGCAATAAGTAGGGATGTGATTGTTTGTGAGGAAGAGTCATGGAATTGGCAGACTGGTGCTAGCAGTAACCATAACAGGAGGGCCTCAGTTCATTTTGTGGATGATCAAGGAGATTTTGATCAGGGCAGAGAAAGTGAAAATGAAAACAATGAAGGTGAAGCTACAACTACTGTGAATCAGAATAAGAGAAGGACACAGAGGACTAGACAAATTCCCTCAAGGTTCATTGATTATGAGATGCTTCATGATAATGAAGTCACAGCTGATGGAGATTTAGTTCATTTTGCTTTAATGGTTGGTGCAGAACCAATGGATCATGTAGAAGCATTGAAAGAAGATGTGTGGAAGAAGGCCATGCTGGAAGAATTGGAGGCTATTGAGAAGAATCACACATGGGAGTTGACTGAGTTGCCACCTCAGAAGAAGGCAATAGATGTCAAATGGGTTTTTAAGCAGAAATTGAATCCAGATGGGTCTGTGGCTAGACACAAAGCAAGATTAGTAGTGAGGGGGTTTAAGCAAAAGCAAGGAGTGGATTATACTGAGGTATTTGCCCCAGTGGCTAGGCTGGAAACAATAAGATTGGTCATTGCATTGGCTAGCAACAAAGGCTGGTCTTTATCCCATATGGATGTCAAGTCAGCTTTCTTAAATGGCAACCTGGATGAGCAGGTTTATGTCACTCAACCACCGGGTTTTGTGATCAAAGAAAAGGAGAGACTGGTTTACAGATTGTATAAGGCCTTGTATGGTCTTAAACAGGCACCTAGAGCCTGGAATAAAAGGATTGACTCATTTTTGATCCAAAATGAATTCACTAAGTGCACAGTTGAATATGGTGTCTATGTAAAGAGGAAAGCTGAGGAAATACTCTTGATTTGCCTATATGTTGATGACATGTTGATAACTGGAAATAATGAAGCAGGAATTGAAAGATTCAAAGGAGAAATGATGACTGAGTTTGAAATGTCAGATCTGGGAAAATTGTCCTACTTTCTAGGAATGGAGTTTCTCAACACTGAAGCCGGAATTATCCTACATCAGAAGAAATATGCAAATGATGTACTGAAAAGGTTTGGCATGATGCAATGTAATTCAGCCACTACACCTGCAGAAGCAAATTTAAAGTTAGAAGCTGGAGGGAGTGATGATGAAGAGGTTGATTCTACCTTATTCAAACAGATTGTAGGCTGCTTGAGGTACTTGTGTAATAGCAGACCTGAAATTGCATTCCCTGTAGGTTTGGTTAGCAGATACATGTCTAAACCAAGAACGAGTCACCTGATGGCAGCTAAAAGGATCCTAAGGTACATCAAAGGTACACTCGAGTTTGGGATACTATTTCCTAACAAAACAGAACAGAAATCAAATGAATTGGTTGGATTTTCTGATTCTGATTGGTGTGGGGATAAGGCAGATAGGAAGAGTACCTCAGGTTACATATTCAAGTTTTTAGATGCACCAATCTCTTGGTGTTCTAAGAAACAGTCAGTGGTGGCCCTCTCAACATGTGAGGCTGAATATATAGCTGGCTCTTTTGCTGCTTGTCAAGCAATATGGATTGATTCAGTATTGAAGGAATTAAGAGTGGAGGTGAAGAAGCCAATTCAGCTGTTTGTGGATAATAAATCTGCTATTAATTTGGCAAAGAACCCGGTTTCTCATGGGAGAAGCAAACATATTGAAACCAAGTTCCATTTCCTTCGAGAGCAGGTCAACCATGGAAGGATTGAAGTTGTTTACTGCAAATCTGATGTGCAGATTGCAGATATACTCACTAAGGCAGTAAGAATTGATCGATTTGTATCTTTGAGAGAAGCATTAGGTGTTGTCAATTGTAATAATTTTGAATTAAGGGGGTATGTTAGTTAGTAATTCAAAAGGTAGTTATTATGTTATTCTGTTTTTAATAACAAACTCTATATATAGAGTTGTTGTATGCCTCAATCAGATATAGAATAATACAATTCTTTTTTCATAATCAGTTTTGGCTCTAACAGTATTGATATCAATGGATAAGATTTGGTGTAAGTCTAATAACTTACACCTGGTGTCAATGAATCCAGACTCATATATATATATATATATATGTATATGTATGTATATATATATATATTTATTTTATTTAGTATTTAATTGAGTATAAAAAAATTAAACATGAGTGTTAGTGTTAGGGGGTGTTGAATGATAGTGGCATCGATGAAAGGTAATTGATAGTAGTGATGAGAATTAAGGGTACTAGATAGCTATAGCTAGCGATAGTGGTGATGGTGGTTATAGTAATGAAGTGTTGGAGATGTGGTGATCGATAGCAATTGAGTGATTTGAAAGTGGTGGTTTTGAAGAGGTCAGGATGGTGGGATGCGGATCCCCTGCCATTGAAAAGAGAGTCCAGTTTAATCTATCATCATCAATTAATGTATGATTTTATAAATATTTTATTTTACTAAAATTAAATTTTAATGGATCGGATCAGATTTCATCCAGTTCAAAACTAAACTGGAGAGAATCCTCACCCCAGGATGGTGATGGCGATTTCATTAGTTAATTGTCACAAACGTATAATCAAATATAATTTATTCTAGATTAAAAGAAAATTATACAATGTTTTACCTAGTATAATTTAAAGTTATAACTTTTTTATACACATCTGTTGTGTTGCATTTTAGTTTTATTATTCATTTGATCTTTTTTACACATTTTTATTAAAACTTTCTCATTATGAAATACAAAGATCATACAATAAAGGAAAATATAAGATATGAAAGTAAATTTCAAATTAATTTAAAATTGATATCTATGAGTACAAAAAAAATGATAAGGTGTAATATAGATAATAGAGTAGTCATAAAAAATAATTTGACATGATAATTTCACAAATATATAATTATATAAATTTAAGTGATATAATTATTCTATTTATAAAATTATATATATGTATGTTATGTCTGATTTAAATTAGATTGAGTTTGTTTTCAAAATTAGATTTAAAAAATAATTTAATGAATGAAAATTCAATTTTTGATTTTTTTTTCAATTTCCAACATTTCAATTAATTTTTAATGATTTGTAATGAATTAGATCAATTCCATAGATACTTTTGTTTTTTGGACGAAATTCATAGATGCTTCTATCAGTTGGTGATGTAGAGGGTCTTTTGTGGCCGCTAAAGTTTGGAGGGTGTGCAGAGAGGATAGTAAAGGCTTTTCATCACCTTGGGAGAGTGTTCACTTTTCCTGAATTAAGTGTGGGTATCATGGGCTTCAATTTCAATGGTGGTGCCCAAAAATGGGTTTGGGCCTTTAGTTGATGGAACTGTTGACTTTTGTAGCAAAGTTCGAAAATGCGCAATGGGTTCAAAGATCCAATTGTTGCTCCTAGTAAGCCCTGCCCAATATTGCAAAACTCCATCTGAAACAACCAAGGATCACCTTGGAGAAGCCATTGTTATTTCTTTCTGATGTATTGATTTCTTTATATCATAATATATTCCTTTACAAAATCAAAGGTTTATGACAAACAAAAACCTATAAAAGGTGTATAATGTGGTATGTATTTTAAAAAGATAAAAAAATGAATATGTGCTAATAAAAAATTATATTTAACCAAGACAAATGCTGACTAGTACCCTTAGGACACTTGTTAATGGAAATTTTTCTGTTTTATTGGAATGTGTAGTATTTAATATTATAAATGTAATGAATGCAGTGATTTTTAATATATATATATATATATTATTTATTAGTTCATTATTAGTGTCTTAGGACACTCGTTAATAGGACATACTTAACAATTACAAAGTTAATATATAAATTATTTATTTAATTGTTATTGTTAGTGTATGCTCATTAGTCTTTTATGTGTTAAATTCTTCATAATGGAATATTTCACATGGCAAATTAATTAACTAAATACATATCATGTTAAATGTTACTAGTATATAAATCATCTACAGGAAAGGCCAACATGGTGGAAATAAGTTTTTTTTAGTCAAGATGGTGGAAATATGTTAGGATTGATGAGGATTTAAATTAAATGGACCTAGGCTATTTATAAACCTAAAATTTAAACTTGTCCTATTTATTTGATACGAGCCTTTTAAAAGCTAGGTTTAATAATATTTTTTAAAAATATAATTTGATCCAAAAGTTTATGTAAAGACTTGTTTTATAATACAACTAAATATGTGAATCAGCTGGTAAGAGGTTGTTTCGGTTTAACCGGTGTCCAATGGTCTCGAGTTCAAGCCCTACAAGTTGCAGTTGTGTTAAATTCAGAGTGATAGCTTCAGGATTGTCTCTCATGGAAGATATTTATGGTTTTGCACCAATAAACGCTTATTTTATAGTAGTAATAAAAATTTCTTTTACACCAAACAACTAAAAAAATCATCTCACTTTTCTTTCATTTTCTTTCTTTTCCCTTTCTTTTCTTTCACTCTATTTCCTACCACTTTCTTTTCTAAACCGAATTGTTATGGTGTAGAACTCGGACTCGGGCGCCAGATGTCGAACTCGGATCTAGGCGGCGTTAGGGAGCTGATCCAGGTTGTCCTCAGATGGGGGGTGTACCTGTAAAGGCACTCCGACGCGTAAGTCAGATATAACAAACAACCAATGTGGTTGAGTGAGTAGAGATTGCATACCTTGTGAATTGTTGATACCTCTTATTTATAAGGGTATTGTGTTTGTATAAATATGGTAAGCAGGTATCTTTATAAAAGGGTAAGTGTGGGTCTTGGGCGTGTGTAAATATGGTAAGCAGGTATTATAAAGTAATAAATGGGCATGTATATAACTGTCGTAAGTGGGCAGATATATAATTGTAGTAAGTAGGCAGATATATAATTGTAGTAAGTGGGCATATATGTAATTGTAGTAAGTCAATAATGACATGATAAATTCTGCTAAGATTGCTTTGGGTCATGCTGATTAATGGGCCTAATGGATTAGTCCATAACACAAACAAAAGCTAAAAAATTGTGACTAAGTCTCTAATAAGATTATCCCTGATAATAGGTGATGGAAAAAAAAAAGTAGATTAGACCATATCCTAAATTGTTATCACTAATTAATTCCACAAACAATATTTTTTTTTGGGTCGACGGGTTCAAACAATTAGAAAGAAACTCGTCATTCCTTTACATGCAGTTTAATCTGGGCCCATTAATTTGGCATCCAAACTCTTTCTTGCACTTGTCCTTTGGGTATAAAAGGGTTTTCACCTACACCGGAAGCAGACACAAACACGATGAAGAAAGGTGATAGAAGTTGATATATTGTGGTCCTCTCCCAATAATTTCCCTAATAAGTTTGGTTCGTCAAAATGTAAATGGGCACTCATATTGGTTTGTGTGTTGTCTCACCCATGTCCATGTGCACCAAAAACTTTCTCCTGTCTTCTCTTCTCTATCAAATGGCCTATATACTTGCATCTGGCTATAATATCACCACCACCAACACTCTCTGTTGTCACCTATATAAATAAATCACAATATATAAATTAATTTCCGTGAATAGGACTAACTCATTCATCTTTTAGACTTTGGCTTTTTTCTTAATTTAATTGTGCGGTGTGGGGGAGCCTATACTTTTGTGTTGAAGCAATTTGGTACACAATTTTTTTGAATTAACATGTCAATCGCCAGACGGTGAAGTACTAGATTTTGGAACTTGATTTAATCACAAGAAAATCGAAGCGATGCGAATCAAATCTTTGACTATATATATATCTCTGTCTGTTGGCTTATAATTATTTTTTTTTCTAACATATATATACGTCACTCCCACTAAACTTACATCAAAGACCTTAAGATATATATATGTGCAATGATTCCCGTGAATCATAATAAGATTTATCTCTAACATAATCATGTTTATCCACTAGCACTAGCAGCTAAAGTACCGAGAAAATTCAACTGATTTCGTTTTCAAGGTTTATTTTTTCTAATCTAACTTCCGTGACAGTGTTGCAATGGCACCATTAAACGTCCATCTTACCGAAAATTATCAAAAAAATCAAGTGAGTTAGGAATTGACGGCTCTTTCTTTTTTCTTTTTAATTTAAATGGCTCAGAATCGGTTGGTGATTGATTTGAGTTACTTCTTAGCTGGTGCCGCAGTTTTGCAAATGTAATATCAAATATGTCTCTTCAAGCGGGATGATAGTGATAATATTGTGGGAAAGTAGTGAACAGAATTTAGTCAAGCCAAACATGTATTAAAAGAACATATTCATATTTTCAAGCAAAGTGACATTGACAAAATGTATGAACAGAGGCACATAGGTAAGGAAATCAAAAACAAAAAATTATTGTATACAGTTTTTTTAACTATTTTCTTTATATTTAGTGCTGTAATTGCATTTAATTTCCTCATATAGTGTTAGGATTCGAGCATACTGTTTATTGATTTGTTGGTGTAGTTTGCAATATTCCGGCAATAACAAAATTATGTTAATAAAGAAGAAAAAGAAACGTATCCGTAAAAAAAACAAAGAAAAAAACGTAGATATCAAATTCTTTATATTTATGTCATTAAATTCTGAAATAAAATAATAACATTTGATACTTTTTATATTAAATCATTTTCTCTAAAATATGCTGTGGAATTGAAAAACTATTTGCGCATCATTATTTAATTTGAGAACTCAATTATACTCGTGGTTAATTTTAAAACTCAATGATGCATTCATTATTTCCGGAAATGTTGTTCGAGGCTTAATCACCTTAAGGCTCTTCACCCCTCCTTAACATTAATTCATATATAGTTTTTATTGACAATTTGATAATAATTTTTTTGTGTGTAAAATCACATGTATCATCCACAAAAAGCAATCGTATTCGAGCCAGGTATGACTTCTATGGGCGACAAAGCTCTTTCTCCTAGTATTTAATGTAGTTGCATACCTAGGACTCGAACTCGAGACCACTTATTAAGCACAATCTTTTACCAGTTCATCCATGTGGTCGATGGTAGACTATTTAATAATAATTGATTTAATTTATTTTCGCTTTTCATTTTTAAAATTAATTTATTTGTTTTACCTTGAGATAAATAAACTTTTTTAAGAAAAGAAAGAAGGTGCTTATATTAATGGATTAAGTGGAGAGAGTGCAATTAAATCTCAATTTGATAGTGTGTTTTTCAATATGTCACGATGGAGGGTTCTTAGCTATAGGGATGACCATATTATATCACCTATTCACAAGGATATGCTTACATATACACTAAATAAAATGCACGATCCAATAATCAACCAATCCTTATATTGTACCATATGTTTCACGGGATAAAAATTATAGGGTTAAATTCATAAATTCACTTTTAGTTTTTTTTATTTATTTTTTAATGGTGTCATGCACACACATTCTCTACAAAGTTACTTTAATATTCCCTCAAATCTCCTTCAATTTTCTCAAAAACCGACCCAACCTCTTAACCTTTTGTAATCCGGCAAATTTTCTCTTGAAATTAAAAATCTAAACATATCCCAACTTTATCATTAAAAAAAATATCATCTCAATCCTTCCTATAATCTTTTCTTCTATCTCATGAAATTTTAAACATTCCCTTAAATTCCCATTGATCTAATATGATATGATATTTTGAGATAAAAATAGCCTAAATGGTACAATTATAGTATCCAATCTTAATTAAGGTTACAACTTCTTTATGATAGAGGAAGACACAATTTCTCCAACATTTTATTAAGATATCTATTAATATTGTCAATAATATATATTCTTAAAGTTGTTCTACAAGGAAATCTACTATTTTAGTATATGTTACTTTTTAATATTCAAATTTTTAGCCTGGAGACACTCTTAAAATTAGAGCTTGTGACTCGGACTATCCGACCCAGCCCCATGCAAGTAGCAAATTTTATCGGGCTGGACTAAAAATCCTAAAAGTTATTCGGACTTCTGAAAATAGGTGTCTGAGCCCTATTTTTTATGGGCTTTTTTTGCGGAACGCTCGGTTTTTTAGGGTTACCCATCCTTTCTGCAAGTAGCGGCTTTATCGGGTCGGGATAAAAAAGCCCGGTAGTTAATTATCCGTGCTTCTAAAATAAGTGCACAAGCTTTACATTTTTACGAGTTTTTACGGGTTAACCCATTTTGCCAACTCTGCTTATAAAACATCATATCACGTACTATGTTTATCGGTATGAATTTTTATTCATTTTAAAAAATATAAAAATATTGAAAAAAGTTTCTTATTAATAAAATAATTGACTTTTTCCTATATAGTATTATTTATGTAATTTTTTAATTTTAAATAATAAGAAAATAATCGATTAATAAATTAAAAAGTTCCTTATTATAGGAGAAATTTAAATTTTCTAATATCTATTTGATTTTTTTTAAAAATTTAAAAATATTAACTAATTAAAAAACACGTTGATAATTTTCGTGTGACAATTTTCTTGTTATTTATATGTTTTTATTTAATCTTTAAAATATTTTTATTTAATTTTTTTGGAACCTTAAAAATATTAATAAAGTAGGAATGGTAGTACCCCATATATTATATGAATGATTAAAATACAATCAAACACATACCATCCCTCACCCTAAAATGAGCCTCAAAACCCTCATAGCTAAGTGCATGTTTGGTTACCATTTAGGCATAATGCAGAATCAATTCCACATAATTGATTTTAAATCACGTGGGTCTAATGTGCTTCGTAAATTGTGCATCATTCATTTTCAACAATTAATTCTAGAATCAATTCTACTCAACTATAAACCAAACAGACACTAATGCTCAACCCCAAACCTCCATCTAATTAAACCCAACTCTACCCGACTTAGTCAAGTCCAATGAGTTATTTCCGGGATTTCAAGGTAAACCCGCCTAAAAACGAGCGAGAGAAACCCTATATAGAAAGCGCTACCAGCATTACCCACCCCTTTAGGCCTGTCTCCCTTCATGGGAGACCTCCTACCCACTTTAGGTGGATTTTCCTTTCTCCATTGTGAGAGTTCTATTTTCTTTCTTTTCCCCATGTTTGTAGCCACATTCTTCTCCATATTTTTCGTTCATTTTCCCCTTCTCCATTCATGCCTTCACCTCCATAACCACTAGCCTCTTCTTCTTGAGATTCTATCATTTCCTTTTCTTTTATTTAACCTTTATTCTCTTATTTAACATTTTGTCAGATCCACTCTCACCTTTTTTGCAACATTGTGCTACTGAGATAGATATGTTGTCTTTATATACCTCTGTCACTGGAGCTCAATTTTACAACACTCATTTACTCGGTTTATATAGTTTTTATTAATGTTGTGGAGATTGTTCTTTGAGCTGCTGTTGGACTTGTGCTGCTCCGAATGAAATAAAAAAAAAGAAATAAATGTCCAGGGCTCTTTCGGTTTGTTTTGTTATAGTTGTGTTTTATGAATGGTAAATAGTTTAGATTTATGAGTATGTGTGCTTATTTTGATGTTTTAATCTATATTATACTGCTATAATATTCTTTATTTAGCATCGTACAAGTGATGTAAGTGTACCAATGGGGGTTGGTTCAAGTGGTACATAATTGTTTCCCTTTAAGCAAGGTCTCGGGTTCGAGTCTTGTGGATGGAAAAAATCTCCGGTGGGAGAGCTAGCCCCACCATGATGTGGATGTTCCCGGCTCGAACAAGATTGCCTCCCGTGGAGGATACCTGTGGTTAAACAAAAAAAACAAAAAAAAGTGATGTAACAAGATTGCCTCCCGTGGAGGATACCTGTGGTTAAACAAAAAAAACAAAAAAAAGTGATGTAAGTGTCGTTGGAGATTCTTTAATTAATGATATTTCGTCCCAAAAAAAAGTCAATCGGCCCATTTTTTCATACATAGTTCATGTTATATTTTAATTTTGTTTAATTAGTATTGATGCCGTATATACATTTTAAATTTTATAATTTTAAAATAATTCTCATAAATTATAAGATTTTGGACTCAAATTAATATATTTTTACATAATGTGGTAGTTTTTATATTAAAAAATATTTTAAAATACATTTCATAAAAAAATATATAGTTTATTTGCTTTTACACTTTTAAAACTTAATTATACAGAACATTTAATTAATTTATTTTGTCAACATATTGAGTTAACTTAATCATTACTTAAGCCACAATTCAAGCAAAGTCTAATTGCATTTTTGGGTACAGAAGGTTGGTGGAAATACAAGTTAGATAATGACTTCTTTGATTTTCTTTTTTCAAAATCATTTTTCTGGTAAGTAAAATTAATTTTAAAATTAATTAAAATTTTAAATTATTTTTATGATAAGAATTAATTTTCGATATAGATGACTCATAAAATATATTATTTTTCATTTAAAAAGTGAATATATAATTATTTTTTGAAAAAATGGGGTGTAACTCTAGCTTGGAGCAGCTTAGCAAAAAAAAAACTCTAGCTTGGAGCAAACTCCTCTATAATTATTGGACTTTGCCAGTATGTGAGAGAAAGACTCATACATTTTGTGGGTCTCATATGCATGTGGGACCTACAAAATGTGTGAGTCTTTCTCTCACATACTGGCAAAGTCCAGTACCGGAGAGAATGCTCTCCCCTCTAGCTTGTAATTGTCTCTCATGGAAATTGTTCCTTCCGAACAATGATGTAAAGATATCTCTAATTTTCATACACTCATCTACCATTCCTTATATTTTTATTTCTCTTTTCCTATCACACTGTGCTACATCCATTCCTATTTATAAGAGACATAATATATTTTTTCTTATTCTTAAATATAATAAACATAGTACTTCCTCTGATCCTCATTATAAGGTACACTTAACTCAATTACATGTACCAATAAAAGTGGTTAAAATTAATTAATTTTATTGGAGTTTTAAAAAAAAATTTACTTTCTTATTTTATCCTTATTTACTAACTATAACTCCATCACTATTTGATAGTTGGAAAGACATTAGAGTTAACAATGGTAAATAAAGAAAATGGCAATAAATGTTGCTTTGAAATTGTAAAGTGCCTTATAAATATAACCACAAAAACTTGTAAAGAGTGTCTTATAAAAAGGATCGGAGGGAATACTTTTTGAATTGTATTAATCGTGAAGTTCCTTTTACACCCTTAATTTATTGTCTACTACTACCTCCGTTCCTATTTAACTGTCCATTTTGAGAGAAAAATTTGTTCCTATTTAATTATACATTTACAAACTCAATGAAATAATAAATACATCTCTCTCTATTTGAAGAAGAAAATTATTCCTATTTAATTGTCTGCTTGCAAAGCCAATGTAGTAATAATTACACTTTTCCTCACTTTAATTATCAATTCTTTTGGAATAATAAATTACTCATTATTAAAAGCTAGTGAGACCCAGTAAATATCAAGAGAGATAAATGATAAAATAAAAAGTTTTTTTTTATAGAAACAAGAATAATGATTGCATTTTTTTAATATGTGTATCTTTTATCTAAATGACAAATTAAATAAGAACATATGTGATATTATTTTAAGACAGATGAAATGAGAGATATAACTATAGTTGTTAGTTGAAGTAATATTAAATAAGAGTAGTATAATTAAAAAAATTAATTAATTTTAAATTTGGTAATTACAAAAATTTTGAAATATAATCTCCTCTAATGACCATGGTTCTTGGAATTTAAATTTATTTAGAATTATCTCTCTCCCAATGATACAATGCGGATAGCAGCTGGGGGCTCAGGGCAACTTTGTCGCATGCTGGGGAAGCAACTTGTTCAGCGAAGCATTGTTGCTTCATGGGCACTTGCCGTTGGAAGCAATTCATGAATGTTGCTTCATAGGCAATAGTTGTTTGCTAAAGTAACACGCAAATCAACCAAAATCTAATAAAAAATAATTATTTTATTTCACAATGCAACGTTTACTTTTTTTAATTTGTATATAAATAAGGGATGTTCAAAAGAAAAATTACACAACTAAACATCTCAAATTTCTCTCTATCACTCTTAAAAAATTCTCAACTTCTTTTCATTCAATGGATTCAAACCAAAATTCATGGTTTAATTTGATACCAAATTATTAACAACTCACACATCCAAATATCCAATATTCTCCTAATTTACCCAGCCCATAAAATATTCTCAATATGACTAATTGTCAATATCCTACACACCCATTTCATCCATGTCAATTTCATATGTATCAATCACCACCAATTAACCCATCCATGTACCAAGGGTCTTCAATCGGTACTAGTGGCGACCAACGTAATGAAACGACACACCATCCGGCTTTGCGTCCTGGACTCAAATTCCATCATTTTCTACCCAAGTTAAGTTGGAAAATTTTGAGGACAATGAAGAAGAAGAATCTGAAAGACAACAAAGATCACGTTTCTCTGCAAAGGAAGATGAATATCTTGTCATGAACGCATGGCTAAATGTTTTGAAGAATCCAATTGTGGGGGTAAATAAAAAAAGTCAATTTTTTGGGCAAATATTGAAGATAATTACAATAAATCTCATGCACAACATTTGAAGAAGAAAGATTGGTCGCACTAAAATATCGATAGCAAAAAATCAACATAGGTTGTGCCAAATTTTCAGCTTGCTACAAACAAACATGTCAAAGAAAGAAGAATGGTAGTTCCAAGTCTGACGTCATGTGAGATGCACATGCGATTTATTTGCAAGACAAAAAATTACATTTCAAATTTGAAAATGTATGAGATATATTGAGGAAGCAACCTAAATGGTTGGCACAATTTGGAGAATCAAGTAAGAGAACAAAAGCTTCTACTTCTGGAGAATATTCATCCTCGTCCAATGCAGATACACCTTTAAGTTATGAGCCAACATCACCTACCATGGATCGTCCAATAGGGACAAAGGCAGCGAAGAGGATTGCGAACGAAAAATCTTCTAATGTTGTTAACCTCACAGCTATGGAAGAGGTGCTCAAGACCAAAACAAAAGCATTGTAAGATATGGCATGTGCCAAGCATGAACGCAACGGGTTGAGGGATGAAGAGATCAAACTCAAAAACAAAGAGTTTGACATGCAAATCCTCTACAAGGATACCGCTAGTATGTCTGATGCACGTACGACTACATATCCATCAAAAGTTGTGTAACAAAATTATAGAAAAATATGGATTTTAGTAATTATGCTAGTTAATTTAATGCAACTTTTTTTGTGTAACTTCTATTAATTATGTAATTTGTATCCATTAGTTAAATTTTAATTATGTAATTTTATTTTTATAAAAACTAGCCATTATAAAATTTAAAAAATTTAAATAATTTACTACTTTTTTATTTTACCAAAAAATAATTTAAATAATGATAAAATAAAAAATTGGTTTTTTTAAATTAATTAATTTATAAATAAATTATTATAAATTAATAAATGAATTCATAATAAAATATAAGGATGTAAACTTTTTAGTAAGACCTATTGGAAGCACCCAAAGAGAGTTGTTCTATTGTAAATATACAATGCTTCGAGGTGTTTGTATTAGGAAGAGTAAAAATGAATAATGTGTATATGTGGGTCCCATTAAAAATATCAAATGGAGTTGCTACATTATGGAGGCCGGCCAAGCTACCTTGGGACTGGCCTGACACACCTATATGGGGATTAACAGCTGAATGGTTCTTTCTCAAGCAAAACTGCATATCAGATATGATTATTGAGGAACCTCCTCATATGCAGTCCCAATTTCAGTGGAAAGGGTTTGGAAATGGAATGCCCCCCATAGAATTAAAAGTTTTATGTGGATGGCAATTAATGGGGGTCTGAAAACAAATTCTCTATTGGCTGGGAGAGGTTTAAATGTGTCTGCCTCCTGTCCGATTTGTGATACTACCTTACATGTCCTTAGAGATTGTCCAAGATCTAAGGAAGTTTGGAAATTTTTTGGAGCTCATGATGACACAAACTGGTTTTCTGTTAATCTTATTTCTGGATCCAGAACTTGGAGAAATCATGATTGGAGCATTGTTTTTGGAACTGCAATTTCAATTCTTTGGGCGGAAAGGAATGAAGTGGTGTTCACTATTAGTTGGGATTATGGCGAACCATGCTTTTCAACTCCCCATTGGTCTTCATGTATTCCACACCACTTTTGGGCTTTGCCCTCGATCCATTGTACCCAAAAACAAAAATAGGAAGAGTGTTATTAGTGACTTTAATAACACATCTAATATTATATTTCTTAAATAATGTATATGATATAAATTTTTAAATATTAAAAAAATCTATTTTAAAAAAAGTTTGGGGAGGCATGCTGTGACAAAGAAAGACCGCCACTGGATTCAATATTTATTGTCTTAGAAATTAGAAATATACAATGAGCACCGACAGGATGTTACTTTTCCATCTCAGGCCTAAAAATTTGTCTCCTCTCTCCAAAGTCCAAATCGCATTATGAATTTGTGGTGCCTTCGATCTAATGAAACATATTTACCCAAAAAAAAAAAATCTAATGAAACATAATACAAGCTGTGTTCGTCAAAAACAAATATATATAAGTTAAGAATAATTTAATGTTTTAAAATATTAATCACTGAACCGACAGCGGAAAATGTTTACCATTTATTATACCGAGAGTGTATACTAATTATTTTTTGTGTAAACTGACAATGTATACTAATTAAATCCTTATTAATTCATATATATATATAATAAATTAATATAAAATACTAAAAAAATCAAGTTGAATAAAATTTTAAATTCAATGTAACAACCATATTATATATATTTATGTATCCCTTATATTCATTTCTTTCAATTTTGGCTTATAAAATATTATATATTTTTATAAATTACTACAACAATATACATATAGACGTTTGCAATTTCATATTAAACCAATTTGGTTAAAAAACATTTTAATCTAAAAACAAATAAAAAATAACTGCTTCAGATAAATTCTTATCAATAATTTTAACTGATTTTGGACTAATTTACACTAATTTTGAGATCAACTAATTTTTCATTTGAATAAATTGAAAAATTATTATTCACTGAATTTTTAGTCGAACTCACCGATTTAACCTAATTTAAAACATCAAAAAATTCTAAATTAAAATCTACAAGAACAACAACATATTTTAAAACAACACAAATATTATATATCCACCATGGAATATGTGGATCAAATGATAACACCTTTGTTTTGAGTTCGAGTCTTACATATATAACCACGTTAAATATTTGGGGGAAGAGCGTTTTATCGTTTATCAAAATTCTCGGCTTGAACATAATTATATCCGGTTAAAAATGCTTGTGTTTTTGCATAAAAAAATTAATATTATTGGAGATTTAGGCATGTATATCACCTGAAGAGAGAATCCTTACACCATTTTTTTTCTTGGCTTTTTTTCCCCTTGATGACATGAGATTTGAGAAAGATCACTATCTTCTTTAGGGGCGTAATCAGGTTGGGTTGGGTCGGGTTTAGGGTGACATCAAGTCCGAACCGATAGAATGATGGTGGGCTGGGTTGGTTTGGGTTTGTATTTTTTGGGCGAGCAACCCGACCCGAACCAACCTGAATATGTTCGGGTTGGGTTGGGTCATCGGGTCATGAACATTTTTTCTTTTTTAAACAAAATGTGGAAGATGAAATGAAATTAAAATATAAAATGAAAAAAGAAAAGAAATAGGAAAACGTAAAATGAGATGAGCAGATGAAATATGGTTTGGGGAACCATTGCGCTTCTTGTGTCGCCGTTGTGCCTATTTTTGTCCTCTATAGGAAGGAAAATGAAATAAAATTAATACTTCTTTTCTTGGTTTGGTTTGGTTCGGGTCCATCGGGTTCAAGATAGGCAAACCCGAGTCCCGAACCGAACCACGTCGGGTTCGAAAGAAAATGTCCGAACCGAACCGAAACCCGAACCGAACCGCTAAATATCCTTCGGGTTGGGTTGGGTCAATCAGGTTCGCGGGTTGGGTCGGACTCGCTTACACCCCTAAATTCTTCTTTAAACTAAAGGCGCTAAAACGATCACAATTTTAGCGGGAACTTTGAAAGTGATTAAATAATACTAATACTTCATTATTATTAGATTTGACCATGTAATAAAGTATAAAACGATGTGTCACCATTAACGGCCATGCATTGGCCACGATCCTTTGCAAAACACATGCCACGTGTACAATTGTCAGCCAGAATGTGATGTCCACTGTCCCAGTTATGGGACATCCTTCCTTTTCATCGATTGGTGTGGAAACAAAACCTCTACTTGCATGTCCCTCTCTCGTTGTTCTTCTGCCTTTCAGTATTAAGTAGTATATTATTTCATCTTCCCCTTTTTTTTCTTTATTTGATTTATTTACTTCAATAATATATTATTAAGAAAACTTGATTGAAGATACAAAAAATTAATATCCACAAATCAGAGTCTATTTGATTTTCTGTTGGACAAAATTAATGATAAACAATGAATAAAACACAATTTATAAAATATATTGAATGAAAATAATTTAAAATTAATTTTAATAAAATTTATTTACATTATTCCAATTAAGTTTTTATAACTCAAAATCAAAAACTAAAAACTTGTTTTTGTGATTTTCAAAACAGACATTTTGAAAACCACTTTTGTGGTTTTCAATTTTGATTTTGAATTGTAAAAACTTAATTTAAAGTTTTTAAAAACAAAAAACTAAAAACTTGCAACCACTTTGAACGAGGCTTAATTTTCAGTAACATAGATAAGGGAAATTTATAATCTTTTTGAAATGATAAAGATTTTTTTTACTATTTTGTAATTAAAAAAAGGGTTAAATATGTTTTTGGTCCCTCAAAATATGATGAAATTTGGTTTTGGTCCCTCATTTATTTTTTCATTGGTTTTGGTCCTCCATTTTTTAAAATCACATGCTTTTAGTCCTCCTTATTAATTGTACTCTGTTAAGTCACTTTCACAGCTCTGCTATGACTTTTCACGAGTAAAAATTTATAGGAAATTTCTTGCGACTTTTTCTCTAGAAAATTTATGTGTAGTAAATTTTCAAAAAAACTACAATTTTTTTTAAATAAAAATGCTGCTATATAATTTCTTTGCTTCATTGTAAAAAAAAATATATAATTTTCCGTAAATTTTAAAATCTAAACAATTTTTCTATCAATTTTGAAATCTGTAGGAAAGTTTGAAGGAAAATCCATAGAAAAATCTACAAGAAATATTACTACGTCGTCACCTAGCAGAATATAACTACCGATGAGGACTAAAATCATGTGATTTTAAAAAATGGAGGACCAAAACCAATAAAAAAATAAATGTGGGACCAAAACCAAATTTTACTATATTTTAAGGGACTAAAAACATATTTAACCCTTAAAACAATGTCATCTAATATGAGAGTTCTTGGTTTAAAAATAAATATAGAAAGTCAATTGACGTAAGAGTACGTCTCATATTTAAGAATATTTATAACCGATACAATCCAATGTAAATCATAAAATTCAATCTAAAAAATTAAAAAAAATTAAAAAAAACAACAAAAAATAAAAGTATTTAATTTAATCTGTATACATTGGCAGTGTAGATAAATTTTACATGGTCATTCAATTATGTGTTGCCAAATCATTTAATGATTTTAATAACACATAAAGTGTTATACTCATTAAATGATGTGTTGTCACATCATTTAATGATTTTAATAACCCATAAGGTGTCATTCTTACTCCCTCCGTTCCTTTTTATCTGTTGTTTTAGAGTCTAAAATTTGTTTCTAAATAACTGTCGTTTTCACATACCAAGGCAACAATAAATGTTAATTTTCCAACTTTACCCTCTTCCAAAATTATTAAATATTGCATATGACTAGAAATGGTGAAGAACTTTAAATGCTTTAATGAGAGAGAGAAAAGGTATATTTGTAAACAATAGATCTAAAAAGACACACTTATTGCATTTCTTAATCCATGTGCAAAAACCTTAAACGACGGATAAAAAGGAACGGAGGGAGTATTAAATAATGTGACAACACATCTTTAGATGACAATGTAATTTTTTTTACACTCGTAATGCATACTAATTAAGCTCAAAATAAGAATATTGTATAGATTGAATTGATGTTCGGATCTTATTTTAAAAATGCTTAAATATATTTTTAGTTCCTGTAAAATTTCATCCCTATAAAATTCTCCATTTGCCATTTTAGTCCCTGCCTTTAACTTTAAGCTTATGTGGCTAACGGAATGTCACATCAGCATGCAACGTGTTGTTTCTGCTCAGATTAAATTTGTTTTTAGTCCCTATAAATATGATCCTTTTGATTTTAGTCTCTACAATTTTTTTTTTATTTTTTTTGGGTTTTTCACCCAATCTCACCCCCCATCCAACATCACAATGTCCTTTTACTTCTTCTACTGCATTATTATACTTGAAATTCTGGAACTACTCATGGATTTAAGAAACTAAATTCTTTATGTATTCAATTATTTGAAATTTCAACACACTTAGATTCACCGTATAAAGGAGAAAAACTTGTAATGACTTTTCTTTTTCTCTGCATTCTTTTTTCTTTCTAATGACTAACAAAAAATTCAATTGATTTACAATTACAAGCCTTTTTTTGTTACCCAAGACAAATTACATCAAGTTATAGGTCATCAATAGACATAAATCAAATGAGAATTTAGTTAGTCAATCGACAGAAAAAAAGCATTACAGAGGAAAAAAATGTCACTACAAGTTTTTCTCACTTTATACAGTGAATCCAGGTGTATTGAAATTTCAAATAATTGAATACATAAAGAATTCATTTCCTTAAATTCATTAGAAGTTCAAGAATTTCAAGTGTAACAATGCAATAGAAGAAGCAAAATAGTACTATGATGTTAGATGAGGATGATATTGAGGTGAAAATCCAGAAAAAAATTATAGGGATTAAAACAAAAGACCATATTTATATGGACTAAAAACAAATTTAAGTTGGGTGGAAGAATCACATGTGGCAGGATGATGTGACACTTTGTTAGCCACATGAGTTTAAAGTTAACGACACAGACCAAAATGAAAAATGGAAAATTTTATAGGGATGAAAAACCAAAAAAAAAAAAACTGGGACTAAAAACAAAATAACCTATATTAGAGACTAAAAACATATTTAAGCCTTTTAAAAATCACATAACCCAATCCAATTACAATTATATGAAAAATATATTATTTTATTTATGATCAAATAATCATATAATTATATTTATATAAGTATATATTTATGAAATTACTCATACTAATTTATTTTTTTATGATTTTATCACCTAACTTATATAATATAAATTTAATATCTCTATAAGTATATTGATTTTAAACTAACTATAAATCTAGGTCCATGGTTTATGTTCTCCTTCTGATATAATAAGGCTAATAAAAATGTGTAGAAGAATAAATATCATTGATAAAATTACAAAATAAAGCAAAACACAAAAAAAAGAGTAATTTTCTACTTACAAAAATTAATTATATATGACATTGCTTAAGTTTTCTTTTAGTTTAAAATAATTCATATTAATTATTAGTTAATGGGTGGGGATCAACTTACTGCAGGAGTAACTTTGGCAAAGTTACTCCGTTTAATAACTACTTATAGAATGTACGTGAATTTAACAAATCTAACCATTGAATAATGTAATATTAATATGATGATTATGCACACCGAATTTTAGATCAATTGAACATTCATAGGTATGTAATCTTATAGTAGACATTTACTTATAATTTAAAAAGTATATTGTATGTTAAACTGAAGTGATTTGATGAAACATCAATAATTTAAAAAATTTATGAAATTTTGTAGGTTTGATCTAGTTAATGAAAACTTTTAATATGACAGTTGAATTGATGAAATTCAATGTTTATAAGAAGTGATTAAGCGGGAGTAACTTTACCCCAGTAATCCACATCCGTTAGTAATTGATTTATTGGACGATACATGTGAGATTATTAATATCCAGTGTATTTTTTTAATTATTAAATGTTTCATAAAATAACAAGAAAAAACAATTCAATCAAAAGCACTTTAAACTAAATTGGATGGATCAAATTTAAAATTAAAATAAAATATAAAAGATGTATTAAAAAGGTTAAATTTAAGGAATAATTAATGTATAAGATTTGTATTTATCATATCATCGATTTTTTCTTTTCTAACCTAAACCAATTTAATCACGTTATTGTATGCTTGTCTTATTTTTCATTCTTTTTATTTTTTGAAAAAAAGACTCAAATTTAATTCAGGTTTGAAACTTAAAACTCAAACATTGCATTTCATTGGGTATATTCGGATCAATATCCAATCGTGTCGACCAATTCAGCCAGCTCTATATCCTCGTGAATGACTAAAATAGTAGTGACAAAATGACAACTATATATTGGATAATAATATTGTATATTTGAAAAGATAATTAACTTGACAATATGTCTTTACAGGACTAATATAACAATATATATTAATTAAAATTCTAAATGACTAATGTGACTATACCCTAATCTTTTAAATAACAAAATTCAGGATTTATTCTTAAAAATATGTTACCAACACTTAAGTATTTAAAGCATAAGATTCGTAGAACAGAGTGTGGGGGGATGAATGAATGTGTGATGTGGAGGGTTGGACCACGCGGAAGGAGTGGGGGCACTTACTTAATGGGAATGGAAAGAAAAAGAAGAACTATATATAATGAATAACATACGATACACGATGGTGGCACTGGCACAATATTATGCCTAGGTCGGATTCAGAGATGACTATAGAAACAACAATCAACAACTTGGGACTGCATTAACGTCTCTCTTTGTCATTTTCCTTAGATCCTCTAATTAGGGCAATCAATGCGACACTTGTGAATGTGATAGCTTTTGCACTTCCTTTCTTCTTTTTCACCCTGCAAAGCATCAATTGCTTTTATTGGGGAAGAAAGCATTGATCCAATCATTTTGCAGCATCACTTACTAGCATTAATTTTGAAATTTAGCATTCCAATAACAAGACCTTTAAACTTTAGCATGAAACTATCCCTTTAGTTTAGCATTAATATATATGAATTGCTATCAGTATATAATTAATATATTGTCAATAATGGGCTTAGTTCCCTTTTTTCACTTATTTGTTTATTAGTGATGACTTATTTCATATTTACCGGGTATAAGTGAGTTATTATCTCTTCGAATAAGATTTTAGATTCAAGTTTTTTAGATAGAAAAAAAACATATATAGGAGCTGAGATATTTTTTTACGTACCCTTTTAAATGCATTCATTTAACTTGATTAAATTAATTAGATTTCAATATAACTTTTGGATATTGAGATAAAAAAAGCATTCATATAATTCTATAGAGTTATACACACATGTGCTTGGTACTTTGAAATTAGAATGATTAAGGAAATGATATAAGTAAGGGATAATTGTTTGTTTCCTTAAATTGAATCAAAGTTCCACAAGCCTCTAAATCCAATACATGTATACTTGCTTTGCTTCGCTAACTGCATGTTTGGTTTAAATTTTTAATAATGCTTATTATTGTTAGGCGTTAAATTAAATTCGAGGTAACGAATCGAAAAGTAAAGTCAGACTAAAATTCGAACAGAGTGAACAGAGAAATTAAATGAGGAAACTCGAAGTGGTTTAGCAAATTGCCAAATAAAGGAAATTTTATTGATATAAAATTAAATACAATAAGATTTATTTCCTAAGTAAAGTTTCGCTATCCGAACTTCGTGCCATGCCTTAAATTATTTTGGCAGGTATTTGCCTCGAGCTGAAGAGGGCAATGATCTTCGAAGCTCCCTGCCAGTGTCATGTCTTCGGAAGGGGAAGGCACCGGAAGGTCGAACGATGAGAGGAAGAGGCTCGAAGCTTAGGATCTTCCAAATAATCCAGAGTCTTTGATCCCTCATCCTCATCATCCTCTTCTTTGACCTTTTCTTCCTCAGCACCTTCCTCTCTTCTTCCTTCTTTCACCCTCCGGGATTAGAAGACTGGACGCAGAGCAAGCATGTGATTTCTTGCCCCATTGTTGAAGCTGGAACCAAGGAGGTGGAAGCAATACCAGAACTTGCATGGGGCTAAGGCCTAGTGATTTGGCTGTGCTGTTCGACCTGAAGTCTTGGTCCTCATTGAAGTGACCATTAATGTTGGACATCCTGACGACCTGGAATCCAAAGGAAATGGAACCCTCAGGTCGTACAGGACAGCCAATACTAAGGGCCTCTCCATAGGAACAGACGAAGACAATGGTGCATTCTCCCCGAGGCCATGCCTTTTAAAGAAGACGAGTTTTGATAACTCTGAGAAGGCCATCTTCAGGGGCCAATAGGGAGCGGTCTCGGACACATTGACCAAGATGGACGGTAGTCAATGGAGTCAAAGTGGTCGGTGGTTCGAACGCAGGGAAAGGGAAGCCAATTTCGAAAGAAGGTTTCGGTGTAGAGGGAATCTCAGGCTTTGAGCAAGAAGGTTCGAGGTAGACCTCAACTCGAAGACATTTTAGCTTGGAGAGCTCGAAGCTCTCTCTGTGTTCGAAAAGAACAACTTTGGAGTAAGCAGATTCGAAAGGGCAGTTACCTTCTGTTGTTGTTTAACAGGTGCTCACGGCCACGTCACCTTCTGCAGTTACTAAAGAAGACCACCAACGTTCATGCAAGAGAACGTGGGGCTCTAACGGTTCCAAAGGCAGTTGTGAAGAGCCATCTGGAGGAAGACGGTTACCAGGGTAAAGGCTATAAATAGGGGAAGGCTTGACAGATCAAAAGGTCTGCAACCTGAACACTCAAAAGCACCCTGAAAAAAGGCGTAGCATCCACCGTCGCGATCAAGGCAAAATACCAACAAGCTTAGAGAAAGTAGGGACCTGGCAGACCACCCTTTTGCTCATTTTACTTGTTGTTTCATGTTTTTGTTTTCTTCTTGTATTTTTCTCGCATGTTCATTGCACTCTTTATTTCATGGCACTGTAACTGATTCCCTCAGTTGCTTGTGTCTGTAAGTTACGTTTTCTTTTAATGCAAGTTAAGGCCTTGTCAGGGGCCATTGTTACACATTCAGTGTTTTTGTTTCTTGCTTGCGTTACGTTTCATAGTTCGAATTCTCCCCTAAGATTTCACACTAAGGTAGAACCCACGTTAAACCACAAAGGATTCGTATCTCGTCCTAGATTGCTCAGAGATACATTTGTTTGTGCAAAAAATCAGGACAAACAATTATCGATCAACTCCACACAATTGAATTTAAATGATTTTCGTTTAATGTGTTTTGTAAATTGTGTATCATTCATTTTCAATCATTAATTCTATAATCATTTTAACTCAATTGTAAACCAAACAAACACTGAACTAACTCTTCACGACTGCTACCAGGGGCTGCACACAAGTTGGGTTGGGTTGGATTTACACTACTTTTGGACCCAATCCGATATTTAACCATGTTCGGGTTGAGATGAGTTAGTTTTTTCCAATTTCCTGTTATGGACCTAAACCGATCAAGGTCGGGTCGAGTTGGGTTGAGTTTGGAGATCAGGTCTTGATAATAAAAAACATATTTATAGAAACCGGTTATTTAATTTTTTTATCACCATTTGGACTTCATAAATTATATAAACCTATAGTTTCATGATTTTGACACTTTGACCACACAACTTTTCAAAAAAATTTATACATCAAATTAAACTAGAAAAAATATAATATACACTTTCCACAAGCAATTTAATTACAAATTTCAGCACATGTAGTTAATAGATGTTTCGAATAAGATATTTCACCACTATAAAAGTCTCCATCTCATAAATTAACAAATTGATGTTCTATATATTATGACACCAATTTTTAAATAAATTTTATTTGACTGTTACTAAATTTAATTCAAATAAGATAATTATTAATAATATAATAAATTTTTATATAGGAGATCGGGTTAGGTACATCGGGTTGTACTTACCCAAACCTGCTACATAACCCAAATTAATTGGATTTATGCTTACTCAATCCAAAGACCCAATAACCTAACCCCCACCAAATAGTGATTAAGTTGGGTTAGGTAGATCAGTTTGGTTTTGTCAGGTGTACTCATGTGGCGCCATGGCACAGTGGCACTTCACTACTCCGATCACCATTTCATATGGCAAATTGTAGAACTCAATTTATTTCTTTCTCAACCCCTCTTTTAAACTTTTGGTGGATGATTGAAAATATAAAAGAAAAAAGATAGAGTGTAGTACATTGGAGAAAGAAGACAAATAAAAAAAATGAAAAGATGGTTTATATTTTAACTTAAAGAAGACCCTAAATTTCAGGGCAATGAGGATAAAAAATATAACAAAAGAATTGGCTTGGGCAAAATAAAAAAAAACATTTTTTTTGTAGCATATATATTAGACTTAGTTTTTTTTTTTTAAATCCTCTCTTTTAAGTCTCTTGTATTATTTCAATAGTTCAAAATGTAAAATTTATAAAATAACGCTAATAAAAAATTAGACATTAATTATTTAAAATTTAGTTAGAAAAATATTCAAAGTTAATATGATCGAGCGGCAGATAAAATCTTACTTTAGACAATGAAGATAAAGAAAAAAAAAAGTAAAATGATGAAACTTTGAAACAAATCAAAAAGCATGAATTGAACAATAATGAAAAGAGTTATGCTACACATACATAAAATAGTGCTTACAGTACTATTTTTACCATTGTGTGATGGAAGCTCAACAAAAAAAAAATAGAGAGAGAAAGCAGAAATTTATGCACAAGCATCGGTGTGGTAAAAATAGTGTAAACACTATTTTATGTATGTGTAGCATAACTCTAATGAAAAACAATAGAGATAAATAAAACTTTCATTTCTTGGATCATATCTGATATTGACATATAAAAATTATTTTAATTTTATTGTTCACTTGTTTTATTTTTAGATATAAATCCAAAGAAACTTCTTATATAGGAGGAGAGATGAGAAGAAAAAGGTTACATGGATAAATTGGAATATGCAAATCAAGGGAGGAAAGATGATCAGAGTAAAAATATTGAGTCTTTTAATATAGCACTCTTAGGTAAATGGTAGTGGAGGTTGTTACTTGTTGACAAAAATAATATATTTGGAGGGAAAATGCATATAGGATCCATTTAATAGAGTGATAAAAGCAATTAGGTGTGTGTTTAGTTTATCCAAAATCACGTTTTAAATGTGAATCCAAACAAATGTCACTGAATATATATAACTTCTATCCGGATCCACGTTTGATCCAGTGTAAACCAAGCACAAACTAGGTTGAGAAAGGGATACAAAACAATTATTGGGGATGTGAAAAGGGTGAGCTTTTGGGATGAAAACAGGGTAGGAAGTAAGCCTTAAGAGGTGAGTGATACACTCTACAAGATAAAATATGAAAGTATATTTATTGATTGAAAAAATTATGGTTAAAATTAAAATAATTTTATAATTTGTTATACATGTGTATATGTTATTGTTAAATATACATGACAATAACTCAATAATAATCGTTAAGACAAATGGATGAAATTATAAATGTCCACTTGACATTTTAAAATAGAAAATCTCCTTAAAAAACATTATAACACCCAAATTTATAAAATATGATGACTATTTGAAAAATTACCAACATATGAGTGAGATTATAATCTCTAACATGTTTCAAAATGAGATCATAGAAAAATTCAACTCACTCCTATGACCCAAGTGTTACAATTTGAATAATAGCAAAACACACTTTAACGGAAGCGGAAACAAAAATGCACTAGACCCTTGACTATTATTGAGGATACAATAAAATATTTAAGAAGTCTCTAACTCCCACTGTTCTAATAATTACAAAATTACAGGATAACAATATTGTATTATATACAAAGTTTATCAACACACACACACATCCCAAAATAGTTTGGCATACCATTGATGATAAGGAATGATATGTAATAGAGAAATTATTCTCTTTAAACAATAACAAGTTAATTTGGGACATCAACATATTGTCTGATATAATTAATTACCCATAATATAAGACAATCACAGAGAGTTTGACTATAATGTTCTCAAAGAGACTTAACAAGCAATGTCCTCAATATAAAGCCTTGACAATAAAGGGTTGACAATATGAAAGTAGTCATTGCATTACTACTATCTTGCTTGATAAAATCATAACATAATATATGTAGATTTCTTCCACTTGATAGAGAAAAGTATTTAAAAGATAATATAATATGAAAATCATATAAAAATATTATTTTCTCTATCACACAATGATTATGTCAAGCAATACTGATAGGGTATATATGTCCATAACCTACACAATTCAATTCAACTTATTTCAATAAAATAGTTTACTAAATTTAGGTCCTATTCAAAATATTGACAGAAATGAGCATAGAGACTAACACCAAAATAACAAAGAAACATTTAATATGCATAATGTCTTATGCTAACACAAAATTAATGAATTTGTGTGTCAAGCCAAAATAATAAGGTGCCCATTAAACAAAATTTCTTATTTACAATGATCCCGCCTAAGGGTCCCGAATCATAATAAATAAGAAATAATAAATGATACAAAATACAATTCTCAAGTCCCAAAAAAGTTCTAATATCGATAGGGTACTAAAATAAAAAATTTGACATGAGTTAAAAACCAAGATATATTGTATAATAAAAAATCACATTAATAACAACACACCGATAGGTTATAATTATTATTAGTGCAATATAAATATAATTCAAAATAACAAATTTTCCATAAAATTTTGCATAATTGTACCCACGATAGGCGAGCTCACAATTATACAAAATATAAAAATCATGCCAAACATAATTTAATTGAATAAATAAATTGCGTGATTAACAAATTATATGTATTATAAATTTATTTATTCCACTTGAACATGCATAGCCACTTATTTAGTAAAACTCAGATTAATTAAATGTCAACTGTTCTCGAGCATCCTTAATTTTGCCCATGTGTAATTACTTTTGTTATTAGGGTTTCCCCTTACTTACTTTTGATACTGAGCTATTGTGAGCACTTATGCTCATGTGGATTGTGTCGGATTTGTGGCCTATTGTGATGGTGAAAGGAGCTGTTTTTGGATTAGTGTCGAAAAGTCTTTCACAGCAACTATCACGTGTGTTGAGCATTTTAGTAGATCCACTAACCAAAGACTTGGTGTTTTGGGTTAGTGGGAGTCTGATTTGTATTTGCTCATTTTTTGAGATATGTTTTAAGTTTATTTTTCTGATCATATCTCTTATAGCATTTATCAATGATGTGAAAACTGGGCCGAACTGACCGGTTCGACTGGTCCGACTGGGAACCGGCCTGGTGACCGATCTGTTAAACCCAAAAAATCAGAGGATCTCAAAACCGGTGAGAACCAGTCAAAAACCGGTGAAAACCGATGTCAGAGAACCGGTTGAACCGGTCCCTTTAAAAAAAAATCATTTTTTTTTTAAAAAATTAATTTTTTATTTAATCTAAAATATTTTTAAAATAAATAAAGACATATATATAATAATTACACATAGATATCTATTATTTTACTAATTATCACTAATTTTTTTGTCTTATAAATCTTATAATAAGACTATTTATACTGATTTACAATTTTATATATCTTAATTTCTTATAATCTTGTGTTATTTTACTAATTAAAATGTTATATAATATTAAAAAATATATTTAATTAAAATTGGTTCAATCACGATTCGACCATTGAACCGTGAATCGATGCCTTCACCGGTCTGATTTTTAAAATATTGGCATTTAAGATGCTCGGACCATTATTGGATAGCATAATGTTTTATTGAATTTTGTTTTATCTTGTCCATCATTTTATGAAATATAAGCATATGGTATGTATCCCTATCGAATGTTATCTTCTATATTGTCAATGCTCTTATTTCTTATAATTATTGAATGTTATGTGCATTGGCTATAATTGATACTTTGGTTTTAATAAGTCCTAGTAGTTCTGATAATTGACTAATGCTATCCAAGTGGGAGAATGTTAGATTATCCCTAATTATATTTTATGGATTAGCATTAATCAATTATTTTGAATTATATTTATTTGAATTATTAATATCAATTATAGATTAATTATTTAATTACATAATATAATATAAAGGTGGATGATATATTGGACTTTTATTGTGAATAGCCCGTGATGGATTAGACTGTTCAGTTTTGGTAGCATGTTGAGAGGTCCTTGGTCTCTACTGGTAAGGAGCAGACTTCTCTCACCTTGTTCAAGAACGACAAGAACATATTCCTCATTGATTCCGGGTACGCAATCCTTTCTAATCATTTCATGAACATGCTATAATATTGTATCTTTCGATTATTATATGGGTTATTACCATGTATATTTAACAGTTATCACGACTTCATTATTAATTTTTCAATCAACAATTAACCATGCATATTATCATGTAAAATAGATCCGTTTGCATTAGAGAAGTCAAATCCATAGAGTTTTATTGAGGTTAAAATTAATTTATAATTAATAATAAATTATAATTATAATAACATAAGAGTTGGATTGTCAATTTAAAGCATGTTTGGTTTGGAGTTGAAACGTGGTAAACTCACGTTTCCAACGCTAGAAATAATTGCGTTGGGAAATCTAAACTTGAGTTTGGTGAGTTTCAACACTAAACTAGCATGTTTAGTTTAGCGTTGAAACGTGGTAAACTCACGTTTCAAACGCTAGAAATAGTTGCATTAGGAAATCCAAACTTGAGTTTGACCAATTTTAACGCCCAACCAAGTTGAGTTTGACCAGTTTACACGTACGTTCATTGAGTTAAGCTGTGTCAAATTTCGATTTATATTTTATTATCAATCAAGTTGAATTTTAAGATTATTTTTTTAATTTAATTTTCTTATTTTACAACAATACCCGTGAAATGTAAAGTGGTTGAGATAATTTTATCTTCTTGTAACAATCAATCTTTGCATCATCTATTCATGTTGTATTTAAGTTTGAATTTCAAAATTCAAACCTTAAAAAAAAGTAAAGTGATTGAGATAATTTTATCTTTTTGTATCAACCAATCTCTGTATCATCTATTCATTCATGTCGTATTTAACTTCAAATTCTCGTTGTATTTAGGTTTGAATTTTGAAATTCAAACCTTATTTTTTTTATTATTATCTCAACCACTTTACATGAAATATATGGGATGATTATTAATTTAGAATGAAGAAAAAGGAATGAATGTAAAAATAACATATAATTAAGATAAATCATTATTAAAATAACTCTTTATTAATGAAATTGTTTTTAAAAAATTTGAACATAAAAAGTTTTAAATATTTGTGTTAGTTTTTTTTTTGAAATTATTTTTTTATCATACTAAATAAATTTTATCAATTAAAGCAGAATTGTATACATTTTTAATTAATTTTATATTTCATAAAGTTTCGATGCATTGTATTAGTTTAATTTTAAAATTGAAACAAAAAGAAAAATAGAGATGAATCTAAAAAGAAAATAATATATTATACAAATCATTATTAAATAAGTTTTTAGGATTGTAAAAGATGAAAATAAAAAATATTTATATTTTATATGTCAATTTTTTTTTCGTATTTTACAAAAATACAATACGTGAAATATATGTAACAACAATTTAAAGATTTAGGGAATAAGATAGGAGTGATTATTATAAAAAAGAAAACAACACATGAAATAACTTGTTTTAACTTTTTACTAATAAAATTATATTATTTTTTTAAAAAATAATTTTTAATTTTAATAAATTAAATTATTTTTTTTACAAAATTTATAATTTAAAATTTATTTCATAAAAAATATTCAAATAGTAAATAAGATACTGAATTAATTTCATAATTGAAAAAATGAATGTTAAAAAATATAATACATGATAAAAGTTATCAATAATTTACTATTGACTAAATTAATTTTTAGATTTTTTAAAAATAAAAAATTTAAGCACACACATTTTTATATTAAAATTTTTATCGTATTTATAGAAGGTATGAGATATTTATTAATTATATTTTAAATTTTAATAAGAAATATTAAGAATGAATATAAAAAAGAGAAGGATACACAACATAATTTTTTAAAATAATTTTTATTAATTGAGTTTTTTTATGAATTTTTAAAAAATATAAAATTTCAAATAGCTTTATTGTTGATATTTTAATTTATTTTTATTATGATTAAATATTTTTAATTGATTTTGTAAAATATTTCTTAAATTATTTTTTACACTTTGAAAAATAATTATTTCTTTGTCCAAGAAAATAAATTTTTATCAATTATAATTTTTAAAATATTTTTTAATGTATTTTTGATATCATATATAAAATATATTAATTTTAAACTAAAGAAAGAAATGAATCCAAAAAAGGCACATGTCATTCTGTAAGTTGTAACAGAAGTGTATGATATGAGTAGCCGAGCAGGGCTGGCACAGTAAAAGCGGAAATTTTCATATGTTAAATTTATAAATAAATTATAAACTTATGGATTGGACACAGTTATATTTTTTAATATTTATGATTAGATAGGTAAATAAATTAGATTTGACTTATTTTTTATTTTTTCAGTAAATTTTCTCGAGTAAAAACAAAAGTAAGTACAAGCCAGCGTCAAGAGGAGTCACTGTCCCATTTTGTTAGAATATTTTTTTTATTTTTCATAAGAGAAATTCTATTTATACATCCATACAACATACATAAAAAAAATAAAAATATAAGAGAGAGGAGAAAAAGATATAGGATGTGATATAGAGAGAAAAAATATTTCGTATGAATTGTTGTATAATTTTTATTGTATGAATTTATTAACTCTTCCCATAATATCACAAATTTAATTTTCCCTCATTTTTTTTTTCAGACGCTATCTCTTTCACTTTCACTTCACCTTTGCTTTGAAGTTTGAAGATCCCTCACTCACTCACCCTCTGTAATTTTCTTCCCAGCAACCCTCTCTTGTGTCCCTCATGTAAATATCATTTTCCACCCTTTTCAAAATATCTCCTTAAACCTCAATGCTAATTATTCAGCGTTCACTTCCATGGACGATTTTCTCTCTTGAACCTTCAACCTCCCCAGTTACCAACCCTTTCAAATTTCCATTCTTTTCTCCTTTCTCTGAGTTGATGCATCTTTTTTCAAGCTAATTGGGCTTGAACTGAGTGGTGGGGTTTTCTGAATAAGTCAAGATAATCAGTGTTCTGCCTTTTCTCCTGTCTGTTGTGTATTTTTTTTCCTTGTTGGAGATTCAGGAATTGGGTGTGAGGTAATATATTTGTTAGATCTTTGTTTCCCTTTTTGCTTCATGGGCTCTTGGTTTTTGGGTCGAGGCATTGGAGGTTCTATGTTGTCTAGTAGCTTAAAAAGTTTGTTCCTTTCAAGGAGTTATTTGCTTGATGAATAAAGTTTCACTTCCACTTCAGTTCTTAACTCCTCATCAGCAATTTAGATCTGGTTTATTTCAAATTTGTTTATCCGCTTCCTTTTCTCTTTATTTGAGATTCAAAAGGATAGTCTGTTTGTTGTTCTATCATTTGAATTCATTGGAGATACTCAGTATTCATTGGGGAAAGACATTGTTTCACCGACTGCCATTTTTCTGCTGCATGAGCGGTTCTGGAAGTGTTACATGATTACGTTTTTTCCCCCTTTCCTGTGGTTGCTAAATTTAGATATTGATTATTGCCTGCTAGTAAATTTGAAATTCATTCTGATTATTCTTTCAAAAGGAATGTTGAAATTGCTAAGTTGACTGAAAAAATGCTTTTGGAAATATGGTGTTTCATTGCATCTCAATCTTACTACACTAATTTGTCTGCGTCTATTTTAGTGTAGTAATAAATGTAAATGTCATTCTTCCTTTCTGGTAGACTTTCCAATGTACAATTAATGAGCCTCCTTCTTTTCCCCCCTTTTTAACCGCATAGGCAACTGCATTTTCTTCCCCATATGATGATCTCTCTGGTGTAGAAGATACTGTTTCTTATATTTGTTTAAGGGTATTCTGAGACAGATTTGGATTTCTTTATAGATGGTTTTGTTGTCTTTAAAGAACAACACACTTATGAAGCAGTATGGTTTACAATTCTCATTATTCTTCTTGTTGCAGATGGAAACTATTTTGACTTGGGGGTGTCATAGACATACATGCAACCAATCTTGAGTTCAAAGGCAGTTAGTGATTACTTAAATTCCCAAAAGACATGTGGTCATCCTCCTTTCTGCTGAAATGAAGAACTTGCAGGTTTTCCTATCATATACCTTTTATGTTGGTAGTCAGTTTGCAATATCCACAGCCACAATGGTCAATTTTCTGGATCTGCATGTGGCAATGTTGTTTGACTATATTAAGAAATAAGAATATAAATGCATTATATTGTTCCTTTTAAAATGTAGTTATAACCTACAACTTCCTTGTATGCATGTTGTGATGATTGCTGGCAAAAGGACACTTTTATCCTAAGGAAACTACTTAATTCAATCAATATTAGCACATATTTTCCCTGGATTTGCTGAACTTGTAACATAAAAAATGAAAACATCATTGGGGTTTGTTATACATTTGTTACCCATCTGACAAAGTTGAAGAATTGAGAATTTTCGAATTAACAAGCTTTAATAAACGATCTAAACCCTATTTGTTACTAACAATAGTTCTACAATTAACTACAGAGCGCACATTCTTATTTTGTATGCCACCCATTTTCAGTAGTGTTTATCTGGGAATTTCCTCCTATATAATATGCATGTAGTTAAGGGTGGCTGTCATTTGGTTTGATGGGAGGTAGAATGATTTTGTTTGTGTGTATGAAGTTGCTAATTTGTTTACTTGGTGGAGAACCCTAATATGACATGCACTTGTGGACCAACAGGGGGTTGACATGATGACAGAGAAGGAGAATGCTTAGTAACCATAATGAATTTTACAATAATAGTTCAAGATTATGGTTTGTGTTTTGAAGAAATGAAGGTGTGGTTGGTGGTTTGTTATCTATCACTGGTATAGCCAGCGATAACTAATGAATAAGTTTGGGTGACAGAATCCTTCTGAATACAATTGTCATATAGTAGGAAGCTACCTGGATAAAGTTTGGCATGAAGATCTATTACTTTATTAAAGGTGGTCATATCTTTTCACAAAATTGACCATGATGGAGGTTATTGAGAGGCAAAATTCACCATTTCCATGAAAAATACCTAGATGCTCATGTTATTTCAAGTTGTCTAATTTGTATTAATGCTTTGTTAAGTAAACTAATATGGGCATATTTAATGCTCTAACAAATTAATGAGCTTTGAGCCTGCTGTATTCAATAACAAAGAATGTTTCTTTGCTTTCTACTCTCATGATGATGCAGACTCTGCATGATCTTCTAGATTTGTTTCATAACACTTTTTGCTGCTTGCATATATTAAAAGTAAACTAAATATAAATTTTATGGATTTGTAGAGCACGGAAGAATTGCAGCCATCAACTCAAGCTTCTCATGAGCCCAAGAGTGAACCAAACAATCACACCACTGATGCTCCTGTTACAGACTCAGGTTCAGCATCAGCTTCAAGCAATGATAGCAAAAAAGTTTCCCGGCAGGATATTGAGCTTGTAAGGATATCTATTATTTGCTAAACACTTGACTACTCTTCTGTAATTCTCTACTTTTCCACTTGCTTCCTATATATTGTGGATTGAATTTTTATAGGGACAATTTACAGCAGCCAATCTGAACTAATCTGTTTTTTAACTTTTTGATTAAATATTCAAACAACTTTTGTAGGTCCAGAATTTAATAGAAAGGTGCTTGCAATTGTACATGAATAAAGATGAAGTGGTTAAAACACTACTGACTCGGGCAAAGATAGATCCTGGATTTACAACACTTGGTAGGCATCTTGAGGTTTCTGTCATGCCATTTATATATTACAATCTAATTAATAATGATCTATTGTGTATGTTGTTCATAGAAAACCTTTGTGTTTTCCTGTTTTATCTAAATAAAGTGATTATCTGATCCATGAGTTGATTACATGGAAACCAACACAATTCGATAGTTGGGTGAGACATATTGCTTTTGAAGAAGGCATTGCTTGCATTCTTATATATTTTCCCTTAAAAGTGGATACAAACTCATGTTGAATTGCTTTGTAATTGATGCTTTTTTTATTTCAGTATGGCAGAAGTTGGAAGAAGAGAATGCTGATTTCTTCAGGGCCTACTATATTAGACTAAAATTGAAAAAGCAAATACTTTTATTCAATCATTTGCTTGAGCATCAGTATCATCTGATGAAATGTCCCATGCCTGCAAAGGTTCCATTGGCTCCAATACAGAATGGAATCCATCCAATGCCTGGTAAATTCTTACCCTCTCATCATGTATGCATGTATGAGAGTGTGTGTGTGTTTCTGTGTATCTAAACCTAAATTATCTTTACCTCTTTGGATGGATAAAAATAAACTATGAGTTAAGACTTGAGGGGTGGCACTTACATTTCACTTCTTATGTTATGCAACCATTCCCACTGCACTATTAACTTAATGACCAACAAGGAACAGGACATGTCTCATGGAAAGGTCTTAGCTGATGCTTTCTTCCCTTTTACAAGATAGAAAAAATATTGAGAAGATTCTCAGGGTTCTTAGAGGTTCTTTAAAACCACAGAGGCTTGATAACTTGTAATATCATTGATGTATATTGAGCAGCCCAACAAGTACTTATTAAGTGAAATGCAGGATATATCACACTAATCACCAATGGAGTCACTCTCCCTTTAAATAGTATTGAATTATAAGAACAGTAGTTCAAAACCTAATGGATATTTATGTTGAGCTTTGTCAATCCGTTTTCTTCTTTTCTTTGAGCAGGAGATGAAGATAATATTTAGTCTTGCTGTTTTTCACAAATCCACTGAATTCTTTAGATATCTAATTTTTCCATTTTATATTATATATTACCACAACACTCAGTCTGATATTGTTCATTTTAGTGGTGTGATATTCTAGGAAGTTGGCATTGTATATCTGCTATTCCTTTATGATTTATGAATTTACAAATTTCAACTTATATGATGATTTATTTAGGATTGTACAAAAATGACAACAGATGAATTTTAAACTCATCAATTTTATGGAATAAGAATTAATTTTTTATGTCAATATTAATTACTTGCAAAATTTAACTGATATAGAAGAAATAGATCCAAATTTCTCTAATTGCACTTTCATAAACTCGATATTTTTACTGGCAGAAAAGTTATCAATTGGAAAAGGTTTTGACTACTTTTGCTGCATTTCTGGAATCCTGAACAACTGTTTGATGTTAATCCCTGATTCATTGCCTTGTTCAATTACTAATCTGTATATTGCTATTGTGGAAACTTCTTGATATTATTAAAGAGAACTAATCAGTAACCTAAAACTTTATCATGAGTATTATTTATAATGCCGCCTGATTGTATTCCAGATTTTAATATTTGGATTAATCCAAATCTTTAGACAGTTAAGAAGTTTGGATACTTAAGAAATGACCAATATTAATGCTATTATGAGATTGTTCTTATGATTATGTTACTGACTTACTGGAAACTTTCATTTTTTGCACTCAGAACTACAAGTTGGAAACCTCAGTATTATGACTTTGTGTAGTATACCGTTATCCTTTTTGCTGGAGATTCTTGTTAGTCAATTCATTGCTGGCTTTGTATTACCCGAAGTTAAGGAAACCATTTATATATTTCTTGGTTGAGTGTTGATTTTGATGGATTCCTGGAGTTTATTTTGCTATATTAACGCTTGTAAATATTTCTTGCCCGAGAATATTTGAGCCTTTTGCATTGTCTTTTTTTGTGGATTGCTGAATACCTTCCAATCTTAAAAGAAAATGGATTAGATTATATGCAGAAGTTTGCCTTTTTACTTTATCTTTCTCTCATTTTCCTCCATTATTCTTTAACACCATTTGTTTGCAGTGCAGTCAACAACCTGCCTATGGGATACCCAGTGCTACAGCAGCCTCCCATTCCAGCAACAGGTCAACCTCATATTGACTCCATGGGTCACAGTATATCAAGTTGTCATGTGGTTAATGGAGTCCCTGCACCGAGCAATTTTCATCCCATTCGGATGAATTCTGGGAATGAGTGAGAACTTGTCCAACTACTGATAATTCTTTTATGTTATTCATACATTAGACAATATTACAGTTAAGTTTTTTTTTCTGATGGTCTTGCATAGCTGGCTTTTGTGTTTTGGTTTACTGAAATGTGTAAATGAGTGTGGTTAATGGTAACAGTTGATGTACTCGATGAACAGTTTTGTAATGTGACTGATAATGTGTTTAACTGTTAATTATAATGATCCATGGCCATGTTGGGATTGTTTTAATTTTTGTTATGATTTTCCATGCAATATAGTTGTTCAAATGATATGTTTATGCATTATGCACATTTCATGCCCATATTGTTGTGGTTGTCATGCATTTCAATACTAGTTAAATTGGTTTAATGTGGAGAACCTTCTTCCTTTTTTTTTCAAAAGTAATTTGCTCTGCTTTTGTCCTTGTTGAAGTATGGTGATGGACCATAGTGCTCCTGATATGGCTCCTGTTATTCCACCAAATGGTGCAATGTCATCCGTCTCAGAAATGCCAGTGAGTCCGACATCAGTTGCATCCAGCGGTCATTTCCCCTTCACTGCATCAGAAATATCAGGAATGGGCACAGATGCATCAGCTCTTGATACAGCATTTACATCTGATGTGGCAAGTTCAGTCGGACTACAGCTTGCACCAGATGGCGGCTCTGGAATTTCTAGATCTCTGGATCAAATTCAGTGGAATTTTAGCCTATCTGATCTAACAGCAGATTTGCCAAATTTGGGAGGTAATTTCTTATTTGACTCTGACCCACTTTTAGATATAGTTAAGTTAGTGAAATGTCATCTGATAGTGAATTTGTTTCAGATGTACAACTTATGTTGAGTCTGGGTTCTGTTATATCCCTTATATGCCCAAAGTAATCTGTATATTTGAGAAGAGAAAGCTGTACCTGTTGGGATCTAAACAATGATAAGTTTCTATGAGTGGTGTGAAATGTCCTCCAAAAAGAAGCAGGAAGCGTTTATTGTATCGGATTTTGAGTAAAATTAGACTTTGAGCTGGTCTTTTTGTTTCCTTATCTGTAGAGATCTGTTATGCAATTTTTTTTTTGTTATCATAAGATATCTACTATTTTGGCAGCACCTTTTACAATTTGCTATTGATGACTAAAGTGCTATCACTTCCAAGTAATGATGGGGAAACTTTTTAAAGATCACTAAATGCATTCAAGGATTATACTTACGTTCACCAATTGTCAGCATCTTCATGGTTTTTGATGAATTATCTTTAATTGTTTGCAGATCTAGGAGCTCTAGGAAACTATCCTAGTTCAACATTTTTGCCATCTGATTCAGACATTCTGCTTGACTCTCCAGATCAAAAGGATATAGGTAATATTAAATACATTTATACAGTTTTTTCTTTAAATGTCCTAAATTTTAATTTAATAACATTGATAAATAATAGTGGCCCAACAAGATTTAGTTGACAATCAAATAGGATCTATGTTCTGAACCACCGCTTAATGTGCTAGGGTCTATTAGACTCCATGGGCCCAACCCTCTTTATTGGTGTTTCGACAAGTTTTCTACACATATGTCCAAACCATCTAAAGACAAAATCTACCATTTTTTTACAATGGAAACTAGCCCAACTTTATCTCTAATGATTATATTCTAATCCTATCTTTTCTTGTGTACCACTCATCCATTGTAGCATTTTCATCTTTGTGACAGTAAACTTATTTTTTTGTTGACTCTTTATTCCCCAACACTTAGTCTCATACAACATCATAGGTCTTATAGGTATGTGGAAAATTTTTCCTTAAGCTTGAGTGTTACTTTTCTATCACATATCACATGAAACACTCCTCCATTTCATCCACCTTTCTTGAATCTTGTGATTGACATCCCCTCCAATCTCTCCATCACTTTATATGGTGGACCCAAGGCACTTAAAAATTGAAACTTGTGGTATTGTATGTTCTTCATTTTTCACCTCTAAGCTAGGATTTGTGTGTCTCTTGCTAAATAAGCATTCCATAACTCTTTTACTTCTATTTAGGTGGAGGTTGTGGGTTTCCCTGGTTTGTTTTCAATTCTCTAACTTTCCATTTATTTTTTCTCTCAGCTTTCCAACTAAGACTATATCTCATTTGCAAAAAGCACTCTCTATGGTGCAAAAAGCATGCACTATGGTACCTCTCTTGGATATGTTTAGTAAGCACGTATAAAACCAAGATAATAAGATAATATAAAACCAAGATAATAAGATAAGGGCTCAAAGTAGGCCCTTAGTGAACACCTATAGTTGTAGGAAAATCTTCTATATCCTCCTCACCTTGGTGAACACCTATCATATTTCTTTCTTCTCTACTGCCTTCCAAAAATAGTACTCTCTAGGTACATTACATCTCATATGCCTTTTTCAAATCAATGAAACCATGTGTAGTTCTTTTTTTTTTTTCTCCTATATCTCTATCAGTCTTCATAGCAAGTATATAATTTTCATGATCGATCTCTCCTGCCTAAAACCAAACTGATTTTCTTGATGTGGGTTTCTCGTCTTAATTTCTGCTCAATTACCCTCTCCTGAAGTTTCATAGTATGACTCATTAGTTTATTCCCTCTAATTTGCATAGCTAGGATCTTGATTGAGTTTGGGTTCTAATTCTTTAAAAAAAATTAATTGGGTCTCCATTGCAATTTGCAAATTTCTGTTTTGGAAACTTTAGGGACAGAGTTATAAGATTTGAACTATAGGGACATATTTGAAAATGTCTAAATATTATAAGATTACACACATTAATTTAACTTGATGATTGTTTTGACTTCTTACAGCCTAATTCACTTTTACACTTATTAGTATTTCAGATTACGCATTTATATCTACAATCTATACAATATTATAGAACTCTATAAAACCTGCATTGGAAAAATTAGGATAACACCTTATACCATGGAGGATCTTGTAACATCGGAGAGAAAATTATTTACAACTAAGATAATTGAAAAATCAAGAAGAAAACAGAGCTAGAAAATGTAACTATTTGTTAATTTTCTTTTTGCTAAAATACCTCACCTAGACCTACTGCATGCGAGCTATGCTCCTTGGAAAGGAGCAGTACAATACAAGTGCCTGAACGCATTTAGTAGCATGATGCATGCTAAAAGAATATCCAATGTTCAACTTGCATGTTGATTGATGCATATTTCTTAACTTGTCATATAATCTGGTTTCTGAAAAGGCAATGTAGGGTGGAATCTATCTGGAAATTCTGTTATTGCTTTAAAGTTAGGTTAAAGTTTGATTTAACAAAGTTCCCTTTGTTTTTATTTCAGTGGATGACTTCTTTGTTAATTCTGATCCCCCATGCTCTCAATCAGACGAGGAGAAATCTTAAGTTGCCTGTTTCAGATTAATTGTTAGGTTAGGGAAAAAAATTAGGATTAATAAATGTCACGTAGCTTTTAATTGGCATACTGTTACCAAAGTGTAGGCAGCCTGATCTATATATCATCACCATGAAGATAGAATATGTCAATTGTTACCCGTAGTTGTAATCTTTTGCATTCTTTTGAGAAATCTGTGTTATCTTGAACAGTTCTGTTTAGGATGTAATTGATTTGATTTGATGCATTTGGATATATATAATTATTATATATTGCTTGGATTCTTGTCAGTGCACTGCAAAGTTTATGTGATTTCTACTTCAGAGTTCCTTGACAACCCAACAGTGCCAAATGACACCTTATAGCTTCATCACACGATTCTTTTAGCGTTCAAACGCTAGAAATAGTTGTGTTGGGAATCTAAATTTGAATTTGGCCGGTTTCAACCCTAAACCAAACACACTTAAAAACACTATATAGTTAAATGTCCTTTGGCTTTACTCTGTTTACTTCAAATCAATAAGAGCCTGTTTATTTTAAATTCCAACATTACAAAGTCATGGTTTTGCAGAATTGATTTTAAATCACTTCCGTTCAACATATTTCGTAAAACGTGTATCATCGATCATTCATTTCTAGAATCAATTCTACTCCACTGTAAACCAAATGGACCCTAAATATCCTTCTTCATTTCTAGAATTAATTCTACTCCATAAATATCCTTTTTCATTCTTCAACATAATTATAACGACTAGAATGATCAATACCCAACCCTACCGTAACCACTACCATTGAAGGGCCTGTTTTAGAAGTTAGAACTTATTTTAATAGATTAATCATAAAATTTTTATTTTAAAATTAGTTATGTGAAAGTAAAACAGAGAAACCAATAACTGGTTGAGGAGGATTAATTAGGATATCTTTCAATCCTTCTTCAAAGCAGAAAAAAATTTGACGGGAAACACGTGGTTGCGCATAGTGGTCAACAGTGAATTTTCCTTTCCTTCCTTCTTTCTTTGTGTGCCTCTTTTTCTTCTTTCCTTTTCTGTCTATTAATTTAACTAGTTCTTTTCTTCCATGTCCATTGTCTTTTATCGATCGCCTCAAGACATTGATAGGCAGCTGCTACCAGTAAACAAAATAAATTAGGGTTTGCTTTAAGGGAGAGTTATCTAAAGAGAAGCAAGACAATCAGAAATAATATCAGATTTTTCATACCTAATTGAAGGAAAATAAAGGTTTAAATAACAATAGAGCTATGAGCTTACTTGCCCAACATCCAGACAAACTTAAAAAAAATAACGTAACATCCGGTTGAAAATAATTTTAGCCCACATTAAAAATAGTCCTTCAACCACAAAGGTTTTTGGACATTTCTTTTGGGCCTAATCGGGTTCACTTGTGCATCAGACATGGTATATATGCCAATGCAATGCAACTGTGAGTGTGTTTGGTAAGACATTTCAGTTAGCTGAAAGTTAAAATTAGTAGATGAAATTATTTCAGCCGTGTTTGGTAAGATAGTTTTTTTGGGTAATTGCTAGTTTTTCTTGAAAAGCTACTTGAGGCTTTTTTAAAAAAGCTCTAATTTTCAGCTATTAGCTGAAAATTAATTACAAGTTTATCCCTCAACCACCCTCACTTATCATTATTAAATAATTAATGATGTCCTTGTATGTCATTTTACCATTTTCAGCTAGTTTTACCAAACACATTCAATCAAATCACCTAGCTTTTCAGCTTTCAACTAGTTTTTTAACTTTAGGCTAACTTTTCAACTTTTAGCTAACTTTTCTGCTAATTTTACCAAACACACTCTATATAGGTCAACTGTATGGGATCACACTCATTGTGACCTACGAGATTACCTTGTTGTCTTAATTAAGAGTTTTCTTATTTACCCTAAGGCACATGCAAGTTAAAGCTTTAATCTTCCTATGTTACATATTATGTCATGCAAGCCAAAACTTGAGGTCTTTCATATTATACATCATGATGACTTTCTTGAATCATAAATGCATGTATTTAAATTCAAACAATAGCAACTATACATTTATATACAATTCATAAGGGACATGTGTAAAGATCATATTCGTAAACATATCATATCAAAGTCATCATACATGGAGTTCCAGACATTAATCATATTATCAATTCCTTTACCAGCATCAAGTGTTAACTCAACGTAAAAATGAACAACATATGAATCATAGAAAGGAGAGAAAATCATGTTAAGTTAATGAATGAAGGTAGGTGTGTGGATTATACTCATTTTGAGTGCAACCGTATGAAGCTCCTTGTGATTGTGTTTTACTCTCCCTCCTTCCCAATCTAAGCCTCTAAGCTTTGATTTTTCTCTCTTGTCTCCTTAATTTCTTGTGTTTATTTATATGTAAAATTTGGTATGTTACATTTTTCATTACCCGCATTATATTTTACCTCTGGCGATGTTTTGTCAACATTTAATAAGCCCATTCACAAAGTCAATTGACCATTTTCACTTTACTTTATTCATAAAGTAGACTCATCTCTTTCGTTGAAACCTTTTTTAGAGAGTTTAGTGAATTATTATTTTATGTTTATAGTAAGAACTTTAATTTAATATACATGGGTCTAAGAAACGAATTATAGATATTTTATTTGAAACTCACCTATATCATTTGTAAAATACAATTCTATTTGAGTCAATTAGGACCACTATAAACAATAAAACTCTTTGCTTGAGTATTAAAATAATTGAATATTTAATATTCAAACTCAATAGCACTAATTAAACTGAAACAATCTTATGATAATTAATCCATATGTGTACAGTGGTTATTGTATTATCATTTGTTAAAGATAGTATGACACCAAATAAAATTTTTATAAGGTGAAGTGAAATTCCTCCCTTCTGATCCTTTAATTATTTCTGAACTAATTGGGAGAACTTAATTAAAACCCTCTCACCCTTGTGTCTATTTCTCTCCCTCCAACATTACATATATATTATAATCAGAAAGCATATGAAGGTAAGTCATTGTGATAACATTTTAGTAGAGTTATTTATTGGCCCTTTTGCATGGTTTGATCAATTGGCTTATAATGAAGATTATAAGTCAGTCATTTGTTAATCAAATTGCTTAGAAATTATTTACTTAATTTCTAATGCTCAAGTTAATTAGGTTCCATCAATATGATTTTGTTATTAGAACAATCCTAAATCTTCTCTCTAAGGTTTGGATTATCACCTTACATCACACTCTTAGCTACGCCTCTCCAATAAACCTTAGCTAAATCTGTAGCTAGTTCATAGCTACTTCATAGCTATGTTTTACTGGAGTATACTCCGCAACTGGAGAGGATCCCTACCTCCAAAACAAGGGATAGCTTCTTCCAATAAAATTTTTGTATTCTTAGACATTCTCCTCATACTCAAAGTTGACTTGTAGTTGATTCAAGTATTTCTTTTGGTAGGTATAGCCTTTCTTTAGTTTCATCTTGTAAGCAAAAGAAAGCATATGAAGGAGGATTAATTAGCATTGCTTAAAGAAACGTGTTTTCATATGTCTGCCACTACTTTCGCTTTTAAAAGAGTCAAGCTTACCATAAAGCTCTTTTTATTTTTGTCAGGTCTTCATATATGCTTGAGAGTTGAGATTCATGTTCAAGTTTGATAAGGATATTGCTTAATAAGGTATGCAGTCCGATGTGCGTGAAATAAGAGTAAGTTTCTTTCGCATTATTTTATTAACAAAGTTTATTTTTAAATACTTTTCATTTATTTTAATTTATTTAAAATTTGAAAAAAAAATTACAAGAAAAAATCTGTTAATTTTTAGCTTTTTCTAAAGCGGTAAACTGAACGTGTGTTTGGATTGACGTTTGTAAACCTGGGTTTAGGTGAACGTGATTTATTGAACGTGATTTGAAGGGAACTTAAGTTTGTATAAACGTGATTTTTTGTTTGGATAATTTGTTGCAAACATGAGTTAAAGAAAAAACTGAAGGGAACTCAAGTATCAACAAACGCAAAAGTTAGGAATTATTGCATCCAAGTAAACTCAAGTTTCCATCCAAACAAGTCATGACTGCTCATCCAAACATTACAGGAAAAAACTGAACTCAGGTTTTAAAGACCAAATACTCAAGTTTACTTGGCAAAAACGCCCATCCAAACACACTCTAACACTTTCGTCTTGTTTCTCAATCCTTCTCAAATTTAAGTTGATCCATTTTTTCTTACTTCCTCATAATCCATGTATATATTGGGATAAATTTTTAGAAGTTCTTTGTTTGTTATTATTTTCCATTGAACTCCACTTCTTATTAACACAGCAATTTCCAAATTTTATATAACTATCCACAAGATGTCACACCGGACGTGCCAATTTGTTTATCCTCATTTTTTGTAACAAAAAATCATCTTAAGAAGAATTCTGGAGACAAGATAAAAATCCTCTTGACGGTTCTTTTTAGGGGTAGTTTTATTTGGAATTTCGAATGCGAAGAAGATGGAGAAGAAGAAATAGAAGAAGAGATGCATAAAAGTAAAAAATGAATTTAAAAGAGTAAAGAGAAAACTTTGAATTAATTAGCTAGAATGGAGGGGTATATCATACACTTTTGTTATGCTGGTAGAAATTTTCAGTAAATGAGATCCAACCTTTTTTCACATTGTACAGCCACAGACAATATTCGCAACTACTAATCTATATAATTTTGTCACGTAGTGGGCACGTGTCAATTATACATTTAAAAACATATTTAATAAAAAAACTATTTAAACTATTGTTAACTTCTAATAATTCCCCTTGATAACTTCTCATAACCACTTTAAGACCTTTCATTCCCTTCATGTTTTTTATTCATCTTCAATCTTCAAATCTTGCACATTTCTCTCATTGAGAAGATAAAATTATTTCGATATCTAATCGAAATAATTATGGTGTTAACACATATCTCCTCATATCAATCTAATTTCTAAACAAAGGTAAGAGTGGGATCCGGATTCTCAATCACAAAATTAATAATACAGTCAGTGCAATTAGTAATTCAGAGTCCTTAGATAAAAATCCGATGGTTCAAATCCAACTTATCATTAAAGTCGAAAGATAAATTGGACCTAAACCGTCCGATTTTTATCTCTGGCTAAAATACTTCATATTTTTTTAGGGGCTGTTCGGGGTGGTTGTGAGTTTTCAGTTTTTGGTTTTTAAAGATTTTTAATCAAGTTTTTACAACTCAAAACTAAAAATTGAAAACTTGATTTTGTGGTTTTCAAAACAGATAAAAGTGGTGGTTTTCAATTTTTGGTTTTGAGTTGTAAAATCTTAATACAAAATTTTTAAAAACCAAAAACCAAAAACTCACAACCACCCCGAACGAACCCTTAGTGTACCAAATCCGTAATCGGTAAAGAGTGCAACAAGGAAACACCTCGCGGAAGAGAAGTGGTCCTCCTTTCCTCCTCCACTTGCTGATGGGCCATATATCACAGGACACATTGATCGATCATGACAGAAAAGCTAAATTGTCCAAAATAAAAAAAAAAGCTAAAGCAATTAATCACGCAACTTGCAGCATTCTAATTTGCACTGTGCAGCACTTCTTTTTCACTCGATATATCAAGGTCAATCATGCATGTTCATGTAGCTTTTTTTTTGTTGTTGATTACGAAAGGATAATGTTTCCTATATATGTTAATTATTGAATGTATTAATTGGTTTTTTAATGACTTCAGATAAACTTACGAATAGTTGCAAATCATCCGAATCCCTAATCATAAGTCCATTCTAACATATTTGGTTTAAGTGGTACCAGTTTGTTTTCCGTTAAGCAAGGTCTCGAGTTCGAGACTTCTGAATGAAAAAAGTCCCCATTAGGAAAATTAGCTCCATCATGATATGGATGTTCCCGACTCGAATCGGATTGACTCCCGTAAAGAATAATCGTGGTTAAACCAAAAAAATTCCTTAATTGTTGAAATTGCAAGAGCCGTCCAATTCTTCCCATGTGGGATAGTGTGATGGTCTTTTTTATATATGACAGAACTGTGTTTGACGGTTTGATGGTTTTTCTTCCTATCGAATTGTACTTGAGATTTGCAAATGAAAATTTTATATTTGTTCATAAATTTTTATATACATAATTGACATTATTTTTCATACCAATTGTGGTGATTGGGGAAATGCTCAAGAGACATTTTTATGCTAATTAAGAAACTGAAACAATATATAATTTTGTGTTCATAAAGATGATTTAGAAGTGGAAGTTGAAATCTTTGATGAAAGAAGATGATAGGATTTTTTTGAAGAAGATTGATGGGTACTTATTTAGAATATCATTCTTGAAAATTATTGTTATATAAATTGTAGCTGTAAGAATAATAAATAAAATTGCAATTATTCAACTAAATGTAGTAAATAAAATTATAACTTTCCAGTTAATACACATATGCAAAAACTATTTAAAGGCTTAATATAGTGTCAAATCTGTAAAGTTTAAATTTCACTTATTTAAATAATTAAACCTAACTTTAACTTTAAGCACATTTATTTAGTTAACACAAATTTAATCTACGATTTAGTAAAATGGGCTAAAATAATTTACATACATATAATCCCAAAAGGTTGGTTGAGTGAAGCAAAACAGTGTCTCGTGTATATCTGACAGTTGTATGTTCGAACCCCCACCTGTCTCCTTGGGACGTGACAAATGTAAGTACATTTGTAAATGTTCTTTAAGTCCAGAGGCTTTTTGTGTCTTGGATTGAGACATCATCCCCTCACCCTAAATTTTATTTTACCATTTTTTTTACATACATATAAGTAAATACAACAAATTGCATGCGCACACAAGTGCACCAACAAATTATGATTGCCAATAATATAATCATTTTCAAGGATTTGGCTTTTTGAAGGTGAAGAATTGTATTTTAGAGGATAATATGAGAAATCACAAGTTTATAAATGTTGAGTAAAAAATTAATAGTTGAGAATTTTAATAACTTCATAATTTATTATATGTGCATCTTTTATAATTAATAATTATCTCCGCATCTTATCATTTAAAATGTATCTTTAATTTATTTTAAAGGATAGTAAAATCCTATTCTTTTTTTTTTTTGGTCAATAGTAAAATCCTATTCTTAATTCCCATTTCCATGCAGGCATGAATTATTGAAATTTGTTCGATATATCAGTTTAAAGTATTGCGGTTTATTTTAAATTTGATTATATAATCATTTACGTTTACTTTAACGGTATATATATGTGTGTATGATTATGTTTTGTAAGTGTTATATAGGCTTAAATGCATTTTTAGCCCTATACTTTTATAAATGGGTGATTTTGGTCCCCTTAGTTTTAATTGCTCAATTTTGGTCCCTTTTTTAAAAATTGAACAAATTTAATCCTACCGTTAGCCTCTCCCATTAAATATTTAGCAGAGTTTGCTGACATGAATTTAATTTTGTGACGTGTAAACTATCACATGACAAAAATTATTATTTAATTTTATCTCTTAATTTTTTTAAACGAAAAATCAGAGCTGGATATTTCAGTTCGCTTTCGATTTCATTTTAAATTTCATTTCATGCCCAAATAAGATTTTAATTAGTTCGCTTGATTGATGGCTTGAAGCAGGTCCCTGCAATTGTTTTAGTTTTGAGACTTGTATTTGCTTTATTGTTTTTGAGGAAATTGGGAGAATAGTAGTGAGATTTTGTTTTTTGATTTTATTTTCTCATTTATTAAATTATTGAGAATCTGATTTTATTTCTAATTTTTCGTTTAAAAAAGTTAAGAAATAAAATTAAATAATAATATTTGTCATGTGATAGTTTACACGTCACAAAGTTAAATCCATGTCAGCAAACTCTACTAAATATTTAATGGTAGACTTAGGATTGGATTTGTTCAATTTTTAAAGAAGAGAGACCAAATTGAGCAATTAATATTAGGGGACCAAAATCACCCATTTACAAAAGTATAGGATCAAAAATTGAGCAATTAAAACTAGGAGAACCAAAATCACCAATTTACAAAAGTATAGGGACCAAAAATGTATTTAAACCTATATTTTTATTGAATTGAATATATGTTAGAGTCTCACATTGTCTAGAGAGAAGACTAAATAAAAATATATAAATCTTGGACAATTCTCACCACACAAACTAACTTTTGGGGTTTGAGTTGGGTCAGGTCCAAAATCTAATAAGATATCAGAGCATATACTAGATGATCCGTTATTATTTGGCCGCCTCCCGAGGGAATGGACTAAATACAAAAACGGAGTCACACTGTTATCTGACTTAAACGGTTTAGCCTTTTCTTCAGAGGATAACAATATACTAGTACTGTATATGAAATAGCGTGTATGCTAGGGAATGGACTCAGTCACAAGCACAATAGGATAGGATGTCTCCTTAATCAATGAATTAACACGCACACGGCACACTGCGACTAGCGCAGGGCAGGGCAGGGCAGGGTCTACTCGATTTCCTATATTTGTTAAATTTGCGATCCCTCGGGTTAGTTGTGAATTTTGTTGAGTTTTAAAAACTTGATATAAAATTTTTAAAAACAAAAACTGAAAAGTTGCAACCACTCTTAATAACCCTTAGCAAATAAACATTAAGAGCCCGTTTGTTTAAATTCTAACAGTACAAAACCATTGTTTTATAGAATTGATTTTAAAATAACTTCCGTTCAACGTACTTTCGTGAAACGTACATCATCTATTTCAACCTTCATTTCTAGAATCAATTCTACTCAACGGTAAATCAAAAGAACCCTAATTCTACCTGCCCCCAAGATGAACCAACGAGCGACTTTGAATTTTCCACAGAGCCAACTTGAAAAACTCCTTTTTTTTTAATTTTCCAGAGAGAATTGTCAATACATTAGTGCATTAAGTATTAACAGTTGTTATGAATTATTAATAGGGTTAGTTCACATGTTCTTTGTAGTTTTAATGTCAGTATATGCTCAATTTAATTATTATAAAAAAAATGGATTTTTTTTTAAATAAATTTATAAGAGTAATAACTCGACTTCACCGAATAAATTAAAACTACTGATACTACAGTTTTTAATAATTTGATTAATTTTAGCACCGGTTCTGCAGCCAAATGTAGCCAATTTTCATGTTTAATTTCTTTTTTTTTTTGGTGAATTCCTATTTTAAAAATGTTATCTATTTTCAATAAAAAAAAACATGAAGAAATGTAGAGAGGTCGAATTGGCTGTTTGCGTTGTCGTCGTCTCTCTATCCTCGCTTTGTCGTCGACGACACTTTTGCCACCCCCTGTCCTCTTCTTCTTTCCTTATCTTATTCTCTCTTTCACCTTACAAAGTATCCCAACTGATTTAGTACATTACATATAAAATTAGTTATTAAAAAAATAAGAAATACATCTAAGCACACTCCAAAATTTATTTAACTAATATGTTAATATGCGTCATAGCGGATAAAAGTGTATTTTATAGAATTAAAATTAAATTTATAATAAATTAATATTTTAAAATTAAAAAATAAATATTAGAATATTTTAAATAATTATTCAATTTTAAATTATAATATAGTGTTTTACAAATAAGGTTAAAATCAATTATATTAATAAAAGTTGAGTCGCGCAGCTTAAACCTGCCATGTCATGTCCACAATTGCCACTTCTACTCATTTAGTCGCGCAATTTAACCTGTCATGCCCACAATTGCCACTTCTACTCATTTTTTCACATCATATAATTTCTGATGTGTCACATTTTACATAGAACCACCTCATACCCTAAAAGATTTGGATCACTTTGAATCGATCATATTATCATTCACTCACTATTATTTTACCCATTCACCGTTATAATGTTATTGAATGTCATCATTCACCGTTAGGCCAACTCCTACATCAATTCGTCTCCTCCTAACATAACCCATATCCACACAGCCTCTTCAACTTCTCACCTCCTCCCTTATATGCAAACCACTAACCTCAGTTCCTTGCATTACCACACAACCATTGTGTTGCACAACCTAAATGCCAAAACCTCCCCACTCCATACGTCCTCCCCTTTCATGTACGTAAACCGCCAACCATACCAGGCCTCAATCGCCACACAACTACGGTGCCAACACCATCTCAATTCTCCTGTTCATTGTGCATCATTATTACCTTTCCTTCCCACCACATATAGATCCAATTTGCTGCTATGTGGAATTTGGTAATTTAAATCACATGTCTAGGGTCCAACAAACCTTCTACTATGTAATAAGACTATTGGAATGGTACTTTTGGGGTGGTCTGGTATGACTTTCTTTTTATGTGCAACTATTGCATTCTTTCAGCCAATTTAGTAGAGAATGTAAACAACCACACTTCCTCTCACACACAATTTTTTCATAACTTACATCGTCACTTGGTATTTTTCATAGTTTGAAAAACAAGAATAATATATAGTATAAATGAGATTTTACAAACTGACTTGGGAATGGAAAAATTGTTACACTTTTATCGATCGATTACTAAAGTTTTGTCTTATTTTATCATTTCTTAAATATCTTTGTTTTGCATTGCCACTCTTTCTATTCAAATACATATAAATTCTATTCAATTAATTTTGATAATATAATTATATTGTTATAATTTATAAATTGATGCCACTTAATATTAACACATTTAATCTTTAAATAATATATATACTTTATCACCTCCAAATCAATCTCTTACTTTATATATACTTTGTTTTGAGTGATTATTACCATAAAAAATTAGTTAGAAGTTATATGTTTTATTTCATGTACATTTATGCTAGCATATTTGAGTGGTTATTGTATATATTTATGCCATGAATCTTGAATATTTTTTAAAATTAAGATTTTATAAAAAAAACACATTGTAAATAGATTGAATATGGATGCACCTTAAGAGGCTTAAAACCCTATTCTCAAAGGCATCACCAGATAGTTTTGTTCTAAATATTATTAAATAATGTTAAGCATTGATAATTTATTACCTTTGTGATCCATATTATTCATTAGTAAAATAGAAATATACGTTCTAAATTATTTTCTATGTAGTGGAAATATGTATATATTAGGAGATAATTTTGAAAAAAGTTCTCAAATTCTCCGACTTTAAATATTAAATTAAAGGAAAATAGGTTAACTATTATATATTAAGGATGCAAGTTCTTAATTATTTCATTATAATATATAATTTTATGTATAATTTAACTTTCTATTATATTTTCTACTTTGATAATATTAATTATCAATTTATTTCTAAATAATTTTAAAATAATCGCGCGTGTCTATACCTAGTATATATAAAAGTGGAGTGTAGATTAAAGATAAGAGTGCTGAAGAGATCAAGAGTTATTTTATTTTGTTCCATTCACATGAGAGGTATTTATAGAAGTAAATGAAAGTTAATTAAGGAAATTAAATAACCTACAATTATACAATTTTCAAGATCATTTACGGGAGGCGGCCCAATAATAACGGACCATTTAGGATGAACTCTGATACCATATTATATTTTGGATCTATTAACTTTTGGGCTTGAGTTAAGCTCATATCCAAAATCTAATACTCCCTCCGGTCCTATTTATAAGAACCTTTTAACTACTTCACACGGATTAAGAAAGTTGGTTAATTTAGTTGATTACAATAAATTTGTCATGAATGTGTATCATATTTACTAAATTACCCTTGAATTTATTGAGACTCATTATCTTTCTCTTCTATTAACTACTCAATTGTGTCATACTCTCTCTACTAATTAATTACTCACCTACCTCCACTAATGGGGTATTTTGTCAAATAATAATTAATGCATGAGACAATATGAAAAAGTTCTTATAAAAAGGACCAAGGTCACCTTCAAAAAGGTTCTTATAAATAGGACCGGAGGGAGTAATATAATATAATAATTTCATCATGGCATATTGTTCTAATGCATATTTATTATTGAGTAAATTACTCTAACCTCCCCTTTATTTTGCACTTCCAACACAAAACCCCTCCAATTTTAAAAGTACATTACACTTAAACCCAATTTTTTATAATACAGTTAATAGAAATTTTAGTCAATAGTGAAAAATTATCTTTATATTAAATTGACCAAAATACCCTTACTAACATTATATAATTTTTTTCAAATATATTGTTTTAAATAACAAAATCATAGTTTCATACCAGCAAAATAAATAAATTTATTTTAAAATTTTTCATAATGAAAATTTAACTAAAACTCAGAAACTAATAAAATGAATGAAAATAATTTATTAAGATTAATTTATGAAGTATTAATAGATTAAAAAAATTAAATTTACTAAAATGGATCTTAATAAAAAAAGCTTCATAAATTATCAAAATACTTAATATGTAAAATAAGAAACGTTAGGGTAGCGAGAAAGAAGGAGAACGAGAAGAATGAATTTTGCACGAGAAAAACTGAGATTTTCACGTTAGGGTTTTATTGCATTTATCAATTATACTTTATATGTAAAGAAATAAACGTTAGGACAACGAGAAAGAAGGAGAACGAGAAGAATTAATTTGCGCAAAAAAACAGAGATTTTCACATTATGGTTTTATTGTATTTATCAATTATGGTAATTTAATTTGAAAGGAAGGGGTGTCTTGAGGGTAATAATGTTAGGTTTTTTAAAAAATATTTTTTAATAAATTATAAAAAATTATATTATTTGGGGTTTTGTATAGGTTTTTAAAATAGAGGGGGTTTTGTGTAGGTTTTTAAAATAGAGGGGATTTTGTGTTGGGAATGCAAAATAGATGGGAGGTTTGGAGTAATTTACTCTTATTATTTGTACTTGAATATTTATTTTAGAGATAAGTTTTTATACAACAAAAAACAACAACTCATACAACACACTTTTCTCTCTATCTCTCTCCATCATATCACCTATCACATCCCACATTTCTCTCTTTTCTCTCTATTCTCTCTCAATGTTGTACTTGTACAACATGTACAAAGATCATTTCTCTTTATTTTAACACGTGAATATAGTGGACGGATAGCATAGAGCATAGTCATGATATAAAATAAAAATCTAAAATGAGAGGTGCCTGCCATATTTCCCACCCTGGCTGTTGACTCTCCATTTACACGCCCTGCGCAACTCAACTTCCCTGACGTTGATGCTTGTGGGGATCCGGATCCTCTGCAGGACCATGCAGCAGGATCAGCTACGGAATAACATAGAAACAGTTACGGAAACATTCCATAGTTAAAATCCGTAGTTGTTCCCTAGCTATTCCGTAACTAATCTGCTGCAGGGTCCTGCTGCGCTGCAGAGGATCTACACACATGCTTGACCAAGCGATAAAACAAATACACTTTATGGTAAATTTTTTACGTGATTATTTTAACTTTTTACGCTCGAAGTTTATAATGATTAAAAAGTAAAATATATTTTTGGTTTGATTTTTGTTTTTCTAAAAATATTTATTTGTTTTTTGTCCTCATAGAATAAGAAAACGTTTAGACCAAAAAAAATAAAAAAATAAAAAAACGTGATATTTTGATCACTATAATTAATTTTTAGTCCATAAAAATATATCCACTAAAATTATATATTGTAAATACTTATATTTTTTTATTTTAGTTCTCATAAAATAGATGAATCTTAGAGCTTGTTTGCATTTTCATTTCCTCTTTCCATTTTCTGGAATTTTACAAAGGAAAAACTGGAAATACTAGAAATAAAAATTTGTTGTTTACAGCATTTTCAGTTTTTTTTTTGTAAAATTTCAAAAAACAGGAAACATAATGAAAACAGAAAATGAAAATGTAAACCAAACAGACCGTTAGTGATTTTTTTTGGTTTTACCACAGGTATCCTCCACGGGAGGCAATCCTATTCGAGCCGGAACATCCACATCATGGTGGGACTAGTTCTCCTAGCGGGGATTTTTTCTATCCACAAGACTCGAACCCAGGATTTTAGCTTAAGGGGAATCAAGCACGTTAGTGATTTTGCGAGTGTCAAGGACGTTGAGATCAACAAAATAACAAAATATAGATTGGACTGATCTCCAGTATCAGAAATGTCTAATTAGAGAAATAGTCTCTTATACATGCATATATGTAAGATCCACATATGTATATTTCTCTCTCCAACCGGACATTTTGACTAACAAGAGAGAGTTTTAGCGCACAAAACACAGGGTTAGAAACAAGTTAAACTTATATAGAATTTATAACTCTTAAACAATTGAAAAAATGTTTTAAATATTTTATAATATCATTTAATTATGTATTAATAAATCATTAAAAGAGGTTATATTCTTTAATAAATAGTTGTTACTATATAATTATTTTTCCAAAAATAATATTCAGCCACACAGTGGCGGACTTTGACCAAAATAGTTGGGGGAGCCGAAATAATATTTTAATGCATAAATAAATATATAATATTATAGACTTAACTTTATTTTCGGTCCACTTGTTTATATTATATGTAATTTTGGTTCTTCATTTTTCTGAGTAAATTAAGTTCCTTAATTTTTAAAACTAAGTAAATTTGGTTACTTTATCAGTTATTCCACATAAAACTCATAAATTCTCATTTTCAATCTAAATATTTGGTTTATATATGATGATTTTTTGAGTAATATTATATACTTAGGCCCTGTTTGGAAATACAATTTATTTAAGTGCTTATAACATAAGCTCTTATTTAATAAACACTTCATGAATAAGCTCTTAAAAAAGTAGATTAAAATTGAAGGTGCAATGTAATTAAATTATTCATAAGATATTTTATAAGTTATTCTCATGAGCTTAATGAAGTAAGCTGAAAACAACTTATGAGCATGTGATAAGCTATTTTCATAAGTTTACCCAAACCGTTACATAAATGCGTATGTCATAAGAAGCTCTAATAAGCTCTTCCAAACACCACCTTAATTTTTTTTCGGTCACTCTTGTTTACATTATATGCAATTTTGGTCCTTCATTTTTTTTTAATAAATTTAATTAGTTCCTTAATTTTTAAAATTAAGTAAATTTGGTTCCTTTATCGATTGTATTCCACATAACACTCTTAAATTATCATTTCAATCTAAATATTTGGTAGTTTATGATGGTTTGAAATATGAAATAATTTTAAAGGTTTACAAGTATTTTAATAGAAGTTTAATAAAATTTGAAGGATTTTGTAGGAGTCATGAAATTAGGGTTTAAATAAAACAAAAAATGGAGATTTTTTCAATTTAGATGAAATATGTTATTTTTATTGGTGAATTTTTTAACTTAATAAAATTCAAAATGATTTAATTAATTCAATATGTGGAGATGTTAAATAGAAACTGATGATTTGAAAGTTTTAGATATAAGACAAATGATAGGAGACTAAATTTGCTTAATATTAAAAGTATAGAAACTTAATTTGCTCATAAAAACTTGAGAACATGAGACGACATTCACTAATAATATGTCATATTGTGTGTTGCCACATCATTTAATAAGTTTAATAACACATGAGATAAAATATTCACTAAATAATATAGCAACACATTATAGGATAATAATATAATTTTTTTATAATTATATAAATAAGTATATATATAAAAAAGAAGTTTTGAAAAAAGGTTGGGGGAGCCATGACTCCCCTGTCCCTTCTAAGGTCCGCCCCTACAGCCACATACGATTAAGTGATTCTTTATAAGTCATAATTAATTCCTTGTAAAATATAAGAAAAATATTAAATAGTGATACTTTTAAAAGTTGATCAATTTACTCGAGTAACTCTTGATAATTTTTTTTTTTTTAAAAGTACTCTTGATAACTTTACTTATACTATTCATATTTCAAAACTCTTATTTTTTTTAAAGTTATGCGAATAGATAAAAAAATTAAATGTGCCTTAATTAGTACAATCTTTACTAAAATACCATTATTTATCCTCCATTCATTTAAATAATTTAAATTTTATATAGTTGATTTACTTAATACAAACTTTTAGAGGTAACTTTGGCCAGAATTTTTCTTGAAATAAGTTATCCCCACCCTATACTTTATTTTATTTTTCTTTCATTTTTGTTTTGGCATCCTTAACACTACATAGTGGAGTACATAGTATAGTAGTAGGTATAGTATTTATACCATTTGTCTATTTCCTTCCTATGTTCGTATTTGCATGTAACTGAGCTAACGAGGATTACATTGTTGTTGACCTCACTCCTCTTCTCTCACAAGTCCACTCTCTCTCTCTCTCTTTTTCTTCTTCATCTTCCATCCATCACTCTATCTCGTTATTGCGTGAACACAGTGGCAATGAAAAATCTTTCTTCACAAACCTGCATGTAACATTTTTGCCTTAATTTGAACTCCTCTGCTCTCTCCTCTGCTTTGGTTTTGTTCCTGGGTACGGAAAGGAAAGGAGAAAAACAGAGAAGGGACTAATTCACAGTCACACTTACTTATCAAGCAACCTTGGCATAGCTAAGATTGGTGTTTGCCTTTTCCTTCTACTCTTCCCAATTTCTTTTACCTTCTCTACATGAACACACCATACACAATTAACAACTTTCAGCTTCCAGCAACTACTTTTTTACTTAGAAACAAACAAAACACAAAGGACAAAGCCAGTTTCTTTGCCCTTCATCATTGAAACTTATTTTAGTTTCCATATGTTTCTGAATTGAATATTCTTTGCTTATGCTCATTTGTTCTTTATATGTCTGTGTAATACTTGCATTTCCTTCTTATTCATTCATTTGTTTCATATTAGCCAGTTAGTTAGTTAGTTACTCTTTCATCCATTTATTCAATCTTCAACTTAGATATTTTTATACCAATTAATATTTCCACTTAGTTCCTATGGTTCAGGTCAATCCCCCCCACCCTCCCTTTATTTCCATGTTCTGTGGTTATTTACAAATTCATTTATGATCCTTATTGAGGTTGGTTGCGTTATCTCTCCATGGAGATCTTTTTTTTTTTTGTTACACTCTCTATGGAGATTGACTTGACTTAATTGGCTAGATAATTTTAAATAAATATTTAACTCATTTATTTTTTATTGATGGCTTCTAGTTAGTTAGTGTTACAATTTTTGCATCTATGATTTATATTAGAAATTTATAAATATAAAAAATAAAAATTGGCAAAGCATTTTATAGCCAAGCAGCAAGTACTGAATCTTGAGGCTTGGAGAGGTATCTTCTGAGTCTAGAATTTAAATAATGGGGGTTTGGTAAAAAATATAAAACAAAGACATAAATAGTTGACCCTTTTGTTTTCTAGTTACATGTGCACGGCTTTTAGAATTTTGGCAGAAAAAAGTTTCTAATTTGGGTATGGATTTTGCAGGCCTGAATCTTCTAGTATCCAAGTAAAGTGTTTTTTTCCCTATAAAGCATAGATAATTAGATATTCTCACTGGATGCTGAAGTAGCTTAATCATGACTGCAAAGGGACAGAAATTGTGAGGTTTGTTTGCTCTAGCCTGGTTTTGCTACCTATATCTGAAACTTTATTTATTTAATTATTTTGGTATATTCTGCAGTTTTAATTGTTCATTTCTTTCTGCACCAGAATTTATATTTTAATCTTATGTATTCTGTTGGAAACTGTTGATGGTAACATAGATATAAGTATAATTGAGTTAATATTTGTGTCCAGGTTTGAAGATTGGAAGTCAGAGCCATCATCTTTAAGTATAGAGAAGAATGATTCTACAAGTGACAAAACAAAAATTCAATCAAGTGGAAGTGGTGGATCAATAAAAAAATTGGTTTCTAGGTGCAATGTTCTTGATCCACAGGGGCCACTACTTCAGAAATGGAACAAGATTTTTGTAATAACATGTGTGATGGCAATCTCTGTGGACCCGCTGTTCTTTTACATCCCTGTGATTGATGACAATGGAAAATGCCTTGACTTGGATGGAAAATTGAAGATTACTGCTAGTGTTCTTCGCACATTCTTTGATCTTTTCTACATTCTTCACATCATCTTTCAGTTTCGAACTGGGTTCATTGCCCTTCTTCACGTGTATTTGGAAGGGGTGAGCTGGTTGATGATCTTTCTGCCATAGTCATGAGATACTTAAGTTCTTACTTCATCATTGACATTCTATCAATTATTCCACTTCCTCAGGTATCTCCCTCCTCTACTCATTCACAAGTCAGAACTAGAAGTGCTTTTTATATATCATTAATGGTCAATTGAGTGTTGATTATCCTTTAACCATATTTTGTAGTTTGTACAGAATCACTAGACATATCTGTGTGAATCATTAATGGTTGTAAGTTGTAACCCTCAAAAGTCTAAATATGTAATTAATCCCTTGGAATGATTTTAATTCCTATGATAAGTACTTTATCCAAAATGAAGGCAACTGTAACAATATTAATTTGCAATTCAGTTTGATGTGAAAGACATGATATGATGTTGCTTTGACACTTTTAATGTGTTCTTAGATGGTCATTTTAGCTATCATTCCAATCCCAAAATGCTCAGTTCCATATGCAGCAAAGGATTTGTTGAAGTATACAATAATAGCTCAGTATGTGCCAAGAATTCTGCGGATCTATCCATTGTTCAAAGAAGTAACAAGCACTTCTGGCATATTGACTGAGACAGCATGGGCTGGAGCTGCTTATAATCTTTTTCTCTATATGCTAGCAAGTCATGTAAGTTGATTTTGTTACTAATATTCACAGAACCTCATCTATTTTTTACTCAACTTATTCACTGAGACAACAGACTTCGTTTGGTCCAACTTATTTTTGACTCATAAGTTGCTTTAAAGCCAAAGTTAAAAACCAAGTGTATGTGGCATAGCAGGTGGTTGGAGCTTTCTGGTATTTGTTTTCAGTAGAATCAGAGGTGCGGTGCTGGCGCAGACAGTTGAAGAATACTGCATTCTCTCATGATTTCTACCTGAGCTGTGGACGAGGCACTCCTACTATTCTATCAATTCTCAATAGTAGTAGTTGTTGCCCTTACATTGATCCTGATGACATTGAAGACCAAACAGTTTTCAATTTTGGAATATTTATAGAAGCTCTAAAGTCTCGTGTGGTAGAGCCATCTACAGATTTTCCTCAGAAGTTCTTCTACTGCTTTTGGTGGGGTTTGCGCAATGTAAGGTTGGTGAATGTTCTTCTCTGCTCTTGAATCCATATGAAAGATTCACATTTTGTGACCTTTGAAACTTAATATCCTTGTGTTCTTAATTTTTTTCCCCAATGTTTCTATGGACTTGCCATTAGTTAGTGTTTGTAACATCTTATCAAGGAAAACTTAGTACAAGGAGTTGAAGATGGGGGCTAAAAGCATTTCAAAAGTTATAATTTTTGTGCTTTTTTGCAGTTCTGTTGGGCAAAACCTCAAGACAAGTACTTATGTTTGGGAGATAATCTTTGCTATCTTCATTGCCACCTTTGGATTGGTTCTGTTTGCATTACTTATTGGAAACATGCAGGTATAATTCTAGGACTGAGATCATATCATAGACAAGACAAGAATCTTGCATATATTTGTGTCATTAATTACACCTCCCTAGTCACAGATATAGTTTAATTCATGAGGTTTCTTTTTAACACATTAATGGTGTTTGTGATGGAGTAAAGACCAAGCATTATCAGGCAAAGAGACAGATTTTAAGCCTTAAATGAGCATACTACACTCACCTCAATACACTGGTTCCATGCCTCCCATTGGAATCCAAATCTTCATCCATTTTGGATGTTAAAAGAGCCAGTTATATTATATCCCACTCCTCTCATTTATTGAATTCATGGGTTGTGTTGATTGTTGTTACAGAAATATCTACAATCTACAACTGTTAGAGTTGAAGAGATGAGAGTCAAAAGGAGGGATGCAGAACAGTGGATGTGCCACCGGATGCTACCTGATTTCTTGAAGCAAAGAATTAGAAGGTATGAACAATACAAATGGCAAGAAAATAGGGGTGTTGAGGAGGAGACATTAATTCGGAACCTCCCTAAAGATCTCAGAAGGGACATAAAGCGCCATCTTTGCTTAGATTTACTTAAAAAAGTAGGTATCATCCATACTAATCTCCCCATTCTTCAGTATACTTAAGTATGATGTACTATATGAACATTTTATGTTGTTATTTGTTTTAGGTGCCAATGTTTGAGAGCATGGATACACAGTTGTTGGATGCAATGTGTGATAGACTGAAGCCAGTCCTTTATACAGAGAAAAGTGACATTGTTCGTGAAGGAGATCCAGTTGATGAAATGCTCTTCATTATGCGTGGAAAACTTGCTACTGCCACTACAAATGGTGGGAGAACAGGTTTCTTCAACTCCTCTGTGCTCAAGGCTGGTGACTTCTGTGGAGAAGAGCTTTTGACATGGGCCTTGGATCCAAACTCCTCCTCAAATCTACCCATTTCAACTAGAACAGTGCAAACTATCTCAGAAGTTGAAGCTTTTGCTCTCATGCCTGAAGACTTGAAGTTTGTTGCTTCCCAATTTCGACGTCTTATAAACAGCAAACAACTCCAGGATACTTTCAGGTAATCAAGGCTTCATAATGTATCATTACATTTTTGTGGAAAAGTGTTAAACTATAGGAAGCAAGCATGTAAAACCCTGAAGTTTATTTAGATTCTTAGACTAATTAGTTTCGATCACTCCATGAAATTCATTTAACAACATCAGATTAGATAGAAAGTCATGTTGAAAACAAATTAGCAATAATAGTGGTTGTAGAAACTAGAACAATTGTTGCATTAGTGCCTATCAAGTAGAACTAGTAAAAAACTAAAGATAATATTAAAAAATTTAACAAGGGTTTTGATGCCTTTTAAATTATTGTTTTAATGTATCTAAGTTTTTGATTAGTTATGGCTATAGACATTAAAACTATATTGGGAAATGTAAGACTATGATAAGGATATTAGATCTTAAACATGAAAATATGCTTGATAGCCTCATTGACTAAAAATGTTTGAGCACACCAGGTTCTATTCCCTGCAATGGAGGACATGGGGTACATGTTTCATACAAGCAGCTTGGCGTAGATACAAGAGAAAGAAGACTGATAGGTTATTACGTGAAGCAGAAGAGAAGCTACATGCTTTAGAAAACGAGGAAGGGTCCTCACCAAGCTTTGTTGCCACTGTATATGCATCAAGATTTGCATCAAGATTTGCATCCAATGCATTGAAACCCTTGAGAAGTGGCAAATGCAACAGAATGCCACAGACACAGAGATTACTAATGCCTCAGAAGCCAGCTGAGCCAGATTTCACTGCTAAAATAAACTAGCTCAAGGTGGTATTTGTTGTAAACTGTAGTTTTATTTGCAACTTTGATTTTTGATAAAACTGAACAATAGAAGTGTGCATATATATTTAACATCTCCATAGCACTAGCAGTTGTTTATGTAAACAAATAACTAGCAAGTGGTGTTTGTGAATTCCAACAAGTATATGTGCATATGTGTAAACACTGTAGTGTGTAAAAATATCTAGTGATTATGGTTTTCTTTCCTACACATTACTACTAGATAGAAGGATTGCCAAATATCAAGTCCCCATTGAAATGTACTATTTCTGAATGTGTAAATTATGCTGGTTCTATAAGATAGGTATAGTATGTTTGGCTCCCTTTACAAGGGCAGCATAGGAACACACTGCACAAGTAGTGAAGAGTAACTCATGATTGAATAGCTTTGCTCCATCTTCTGCTATCAGCAAAACTTTGGAGTCCATGGCCTAAAGAAAACGAAGAGACAAAAAAACAGGACAATGTTATTTACAAAAGTTCATAAGTAGGAATTTAAATACAATAAACAACATTGAAGAAGAAAGAAAAAAGAGGAAAAAAACTTGTCAGAATCTCACAGCTTTGATATTTAGGGTTGTTTAAGCTTTTTACAAAAAGGTGCTTTTAACGTTGTGTAAAAAATTTAATTTATGTTTAGGAATTTTATACAAAGTAGTTTTTTATCAAAATATTTTTTATTTCGAAAAATAGTTATAATTTAATCACTTTTCATAAGCTGATTAAAATAATTGTTCAAAATAATTTTTAAAAAATTCATTTTTTCAAAAACTTAAATAAACACATTTTTAAAAATATTCTTTTATGAAAAGAAAAATAAAACAAATGGAATATTAAAGATTAAGGTAATTTATTATAGGATTTAATTTAATTAAACTCTTTATTATATTATTGTTTTATTTATTTACATATTGAATTTCATTCATATTCACAATTAGAAAGATTAAGGTATCAAAGGGATGTAATTCAGTTGGCAACACAGACGGAGATCGTGGGAATAGTTCGATCCTCACTAAACATACTCTTTGCCCGGGGTGGGAACCTTAAATGTGACTAAACCCCTAATAAAATTGCCCCAGATAATAAGAGATACTTGTGATTATAAAAATTAGAAAGATTAAGGTTAAGGTGAAGGATACAAATCACATTATTTTGTACATTAGAAAATTGATTTTGTTTGGTTGCACCAATAAAATTAAATTCTTTACTCACATTTTTTCTCTCCGAAAATAATAGTTTACAATTCTTCGCCCCAATTTTGAAGCTGGATTGTATCTGCATCTGCGAGTGTAACGCCAAAGTAAAGCACGCACTTGAGGTTGAGGAGGATGATCATCGCTGCACTCTTCACTGCATTTTCTGTCATAATGGTGGGATTTTGTTTTGCCGCAATCAACGGCAGACGTAGGAGGAAGGTTGCGGTTGGGTTCTTCCATCCGTACACCAACGACGGCGGCGGCGGAGAACGGGTTCTGTGGTGCGCCGTCAGAGCCATACAAGACGATAACCCTCACCTTCCCTGCCTCGTCTACACTGGAGATCACGATGCCACCCCTCAAACGTTGATGGCTCGAGCCCTTGATCGCTTTGGGGTCACCCTCCTCGCCCCTCCCAAGGTCCTTTCTTCATTCTCTCATCTCCATCCTTCTACGTTGCTAAATTTTGTTTTTTTTTCGTTTTTAATTTCATTCATATTTTGTGCCTGTTTAAGATTGCACTTACCTGAATGGTTAGCAGGTTCTTCTAACTGCCAAATTGTAGTAATGATCAGGGGATGGAATCTGTCACTCATGTTTAGATGTTTAGATTCATTGCCATATTTAGCACGTGTTAGGATATTAGTCTACCGTGATTATTGTTGTGGCTGTTATTTAGTGCGTTCTGTGCTCATGTCATAGTATAAATAAAATGGGCCGCCTAGACACGAATTTAACTGAATGCTTTCTGCTTTTAAGGAATCTTTGCTCAGTTGGATTTTTGTTTTGGGTTAAAGAAGAAGTTGAGGAGGATTAAAAGAAGGAATTTTTGTTCTATGGTAAAGTGCTGACTTGATAAGCTCTAGGTCTTATAAATAAAGGTCTTGACCTAGCCTACTGATGAGTTATGCCATTCTATTCCGTGGATTGAACAACTGGACCTTGCCAAATATCAGGAACGCAGCCCAGGATTTAACATAAATATGTGGCTGGAAAGGGAAATTATGGAAATAGATTGGGTAGGTATGTGGAATAAAGGGTTTGTGTGGGAGTTCACACTTCCTTGGATCAGATGGTATATTATAAATATACTTAGCAGAATTCTTTTATAGACCCCGCATGATTGTGGAACTGACTGGATCCTTACATGGTCTAATTGAATGTCCTTTAATTACGTTGACCCCTAGTTGTGGGATCAGGTGTTTCTAGACTGCATTAACTTATCAAACAATGACTCTTGAGTAGCTAAAATATCTGACACTTAGATAATACGGATTTAAGCTCAACTACTAAAACTCTGTAGTGAAATATAAGGATGTGATTAATCAGCAAAGAAAAGAAACGTGATTCCATGGAGCTTGGCTTCTAGTCATAATAGACTGATGCCAGATAGTGAAGTTCAAAGGGGAAGAAAGAAAACCAATAACTCTTTCTTTATCACTGTAAGTAGCAAATAGAGTGATCTTAGACATTTGGGCTTTGGCTCTTCTTGAACTGGATTCCCCACTCTAAGGGAAGTAAACCTAGGAAAGGTAGTCAAGCATGACAATGCTTGCTTAGCAGGTGGAATAGATGGGAGTCTTGGTAGGAAGGAGGAGATGAGGGATGTTTAATGCTATAGACTGGTACAGAACAAAAATTTGGATGGCATTTACCCATGGAGCAAGATAAAAGCGATGATTATTTGCTTATATGAAGTAAATGAATATTGTTTCTATGGTAAATAGCTCTATTTCGGAACATATTGTGCTACAATCCATTTGATTTTTAAAAAGCTTAATAACCTGTGTCTTTTTTTATCAACAATTCTCAGGTGGTGCATTTGTACAAGAGAAAGTGGATTGAAGAAACCACTTATCCACACTTTACTATGATTGGTCAAAGTCTTGGTTCTGTGTATCTTGCATGGGAAGCTTTGTGCAAGTTTACCCCTTCATATTATTTTGACACAAGTGGATATGCTTTTACTTATCCCCTTGCTCGGTTGTTTGGATGCAAAGTTATATGCTATACACATTACCCTACTATCAGTTCAGACATGCTATCTCGCGTTCGACAACGCAGCTCGATGTATAATGATGCCTTGATTGCAAAAAGGTTTGATTTCTAATCATTGGATTTTGCATATTTCCCCCTCTTTTAATTTAAGTCAGACTTCATGAGTTTTCCTCACCCACTTTTTTTATACTTGTTCAATGATGGTATTGGTCCTTCCTTTTCAATATTTCATAAATTTTAATATTATAGCTTATCCAATTTGTTTTGAGGGTGAGGGTAGATGGGAAGGGAGGTTCTCTAAATGTAGGTACTCCTTATGCTCCTGATCTGCATTTAATTTTCATATAATCTTTTGGTATGTAGATTGGCAAAGTTGAAGTATTTATGTTTGGAAGTTCACCTATTTTACTGATTGATTCCTTTCACATACTTCCCCTTTCCCTTCAATGCATACACACTTCCTTTTCCAGATTTTTAACAGATTCTATAATTCAGAAACCTCACAGTATATTTTCATATTTTTTTTATTATAGCTGTTCTTAGCTAAAAGCAATATTTATTTGATTCCTGTAAATGAATACTTAATCTATAATAATTATAAAGATGCAACACTTTATTTTAGCCCTTTTCCTCTTTTAAGGAATCTGACAGTTATTTTCTTGCAGTGTTTGGCTTTCTCGGTGCAAAATAGTCTATTATACATTCTTCAGCTGCTTGTATGGGATTGTAGGATCTTGTGCACACCTAGCTATGGTCAATTCATCTTGGACCAAATCCCATATTGAAAAGCTTTGGGGAGTTCCAGATCGTATTAAGCGAGTCTATCCTCCTTGTGATACTTCAGGACTTCAGGTTTGCAATGTGTTCTTTATTGTCTTGAAATTGTTGTTGGTATAAGCTTATCCTTGCACATGTAGTTCAAACTTGAATTTGTCAGTGCTCACTACTTTCCCTATTATTATCAAGATCACAGATATTGTTACTAAGCCAATTTAATCATAATTATAAATACACGAGGATGATACCCTCTTACCAATATACATACAAACATAATATATACTTAGGTATGTATGTATGAATATTTAGGGAGCATATCTAACAAGAGCATGATAGGTGAGAGGCGTCAATCTTGACTATCTAACCATACATGGATGATCAAGATTGTTTTACTTAAATCTAACATTGACCATCCATTTATGTTGTATAACCAAGATTAATTCCTCTCACTAGAGCATGCTCTCACTTGTTCCATCCATATATATATATATATGGCATGTATCAAGTGAGAAGGTTATTTTTATATGAGAGTAAGAGGAGCAAATCTTGACCATTAAATCTTACATAAATGGTCAAGATTAAAATTTAAGTCATTGACTCTTTCAAGTGGTTATGCGACCTTTAGGTAACTTGTAATCTTGACCATTTATGTAAGATCGAAAGGTCAAGATTTACTCCTCTAACTCATGTAAAATTAATCCTTTCACTTGTTACAATCCCCTACACACACATACACACGTAGTTGTCCATATATATACTTAATGTGGTAATTGCCAGTGGATTCTAACAGGTAAGCCATATGAGCAGGTTCTTCCCTTGGAAAGATCAGCGGAAATTCCTGTAATAATATCTGTTGCACAATTTCGACCAGAGAAGGTGGGCATACTCCTTTTAACCTTGTGAATGGGTGCTACAACCACTTTTGGTCGCTCATTTGGGCTTTTGTTGGTTATACCAAGTTTATATGTTTCTTTTCATCATAGGCTCACGGTCTCCAACTTGAGGCCTTTGCAGCTGCCATTAGCAGATTAGATTCTGGCTTGCCAAAACCTAAGCTCCAATTTGTGGGTAGCTGTAGAAATAAATCAGACGAGGAAAGACTCCAGATGTTAAAAAAAGAGCAATTGAGCTCAATGTGAATGAACAAGTGGAATTTTACAAGAATGTGACATACAGGTTAGTACCAGTGGCTTTACATCCAGTTTTTGTTTTTTTATAATGTTCTTTTAATGATCCTTAAAAACACTTTCTCTGCAGAATAAAATGTTAAAAAATTGTTCTGTAGAATGCATACATTTTTTCCTTAGTCAGTGACATTGATAGTTGTCAATCAATCTAGCATCAAGTCCATCTAGCCATCTCACATGGTCAAATGTAGCAACAATTGACTGAAATGTCATAATTGGTATTTGGTTCATTCATCCTTTTGGCAGTTTTCTTGGACTTTTTATGGTAGCTGTGGCTACTCTAAAGTGCTCTCATTCAATCTTAGGTGATAAAGATCAATGGCCAGTTTTATAGGCTACAAAGACTCTCCTTGTAAACCCTTTAGTTATGTTGTCAATGGGCCTTTGGTTGGAGTAAGGTGAATTAGTTGAGATGCATGCAACTAGCTCAGAGACCACCTTGGCCCCAATGAAAGGGGAAAAAAATCAGCAGCATGGATCATTAGTTGGGATTTTTTAATTAATTAATAAGTCTGGACAAATGACTGATAAGTCTTTCTTAAAATTCATTCACCACTTTTATCACACAGTCCAGTTTGAAGCTGTCAATCAATTGTTCTAGGTTTTATTTGTAGTTTTAGAACCTTATTTTTAAATGCTGTCTTGCTATTATATTAAATCATTTCCTTGACCTGCAGAGATTTGGTCGGACTTTTAGGTGGCGCTGTTGCTGGCATCCATTCCATGACAGATGAGCATTTTGGCATCAGCGTTGTAGAATATATGGCTGCTGGTGCCATCCCAATTGGTGGGTGTGATGTGCAATTTTTACCTTTTGCAAAATAGGCTGTTTTCTCTATCCTTGGTAGTTTGGTGCTTTTATATGCATTAATTATTCTGGCAATGTTTGTTTGTCAGCTCATAATTCTGCTGGCCCAAAAATGGACATTGTGTTAGATGAAGATGGACAACAAACAGGATTCCTTGCATGCACAGGTGAAGAATATGCAGACGCCATGTTGAGAATTATAAGGATGCCAGAGATGGACAGACTTAAGATGGCTGCTGCTGCAAGGAGACGAGCAAGTAGGTTTTCTGAACAGAAGTTTTATGATGACTTCAAATCTGCAGTTCGCCCTATTATTTGTCATGTTTCTAGATGATGGTCTACCAACTGTTCAACATCATTGTAAGTTTGTAACTTAGTGGATAGTTCCCTCACTGTTCTCTTCTCCGCCGGCCTAACTATTTAAGAATAGAGACCAAGAATTTTGTTACAGAAATAGTTACATTTTTGTTTTGATTCTCATTTCTTAACGGATGTTATCTTCATGCCCTTACTTACACCAAAAGGTAAATGATTCTACTTGTACAGAGGACTGTTGAAAGTTGGATTGTAATATGAGAGGTGACTATTTTTCTTAATATAGTCATAGCACGTTTAAATCAGGGCTGGTAAACCTGATTATTTATGCTATCAGTTCAGTACAGTTCAGATTATCATACTCCAAATCCTTGATGGTTGTGAATAAAACCAATCATATGATGAGAGTAGAATCCTTATTGAAACATGATATGTACAGGAGATAACACCCTTAATCAAGGGCTATTGGACTCTCCTACTCAAGAATATGATTTGTATAGTAACTAACAAGTGCAAAATCCTTGATGGCTCAAGGGTTACTGGTACTGGAAGTAATAGCAGGAGGGTAGGGAGAGTTGCGGCAAACTGGGCAAGTGTTGTTCATGCGAAGCCACTCATCTATGCAGTCAGCATGGAAACAGTGTTTGCATTCAGGAATCAATTTGATTGTCTCTTTGCTGTTGTACTCTGACAAGCATATCCAACAACATCCATCATTGGGTCCAGGAACTCGTCGACTCTCCCCAAGCACTACCTTCTCATATGATTCAATGGTAGACTCATCCAGACCAGTGGTGGCAATGGCAGGTTCCAGTGATATTGCAGCAACGTTATTGCTGGGACTGGGAGGAGTATTGCCTATTCTGTCTCGGTAGCACACACAGCATCCAATTAAAATAATAAAGATGGAAGCTGGTATAGCAATGCATAATGTCATTATTCTATAGAGTTGAAGTCCACGTTGCGCATTATCTGAAAATTGAAACCATTAAATTAAACACCAACAATATCTAAAAACACTGTCTCCTTTATTAGTATAGTATAGCATGTCTATGATATGAATAATTGGAACTACAAAAGGACCTTGTTTATTAGGAAATGTTATAGCAAGGTGGTTAAGTTGAATCCAAATTTGTTAATGGAAGTTCCAACATGGCAGGTTAAGTTGCTAATTTGGCACATAGATACACCTACATATATGTGTATGACTTCTAACATAATGTGTCACAGTAAATGAGTCTATGTCAAATATGAACTGAAATAGGTTGTACCATATATGCATTAAGGATTAAGGATTGAGAAGGAGAATCTCATTGTCACAAGAAGTGTGAAATTCACCATTAAATGAGAGAAGAGAGAGAATGCTAAAAATGATTGAGAGGGAGAGTAGAGTTCATTAGTGTCTCGCTCTCCAATGTAAGTTCTCAAAATTATAATATAGAAAGTTGATTTAATGGTCATGTTAGCAACTTAGGTTATATTAATGTAATTATATTTTGTTGAGATATGCATTTAGGTGAAAAAAAAATATCAGACTCACATATGAAGTGTCACATGTCGTGTATAATAAGCAATGGGACACATAAATGTGCTATACACTTCCATTAAAGAAAACGGAAGTAACTTGATCCGGGGTCTAACTTACACGAACTTCGCCTCTAGTTTTAAGAATTGAAGGACTAGCATGAAATAAGTAAACATTTTCAGGACCAAAACTAATATTTCAACTACTTGATCTTAGATTTTAAGGAGTCAAGACAAGAAGTAAGATGAAATAAATATAATAGAGTTGCTTTGTTCTAAAAAACTAAAGAGTACGGAATAATTGAATAAGTTGGGATAATTTGACTTTTGGCTACGGATATGCACGTAACTACGTAAGGCACTTGATTAATACTTTGCATTAATTTAAGCCAACATGCAAATCAAATACTGAGTTCAATAGTTATAAAGCATAAACAAAACAAAAAATCTCGTGGTTATATAGATTGCTGAGGTGAAACCATTGACCAATGACCAACATTTTTCTAGTAATTCCAATTCCTTGTAACTTCAGCATGTGGGACTGAGCTCCTAACATTGATAATATATCCCTAAGTTAGTTACATGGTTTTCTTTCTTGTTTCTTAATTTTATCTCTCTCTCTCCATACATGTTAACTTTTTTTATGATTAATTAAAATTTAGGGTGAAAGGATGGTGTCCCAGTCCATGGCTGGGAATGCCTCCAAGCTCAAAGAGCACTACTTACATTTTTTTCTCACTTTAAAGGCACTAGTGGGGGTTTGACCTGTTAGATACGAGACCCTGTCTTTCTCACCAACCCTTGGGATTAAATACATGTTAACTTTAAGTAAGCTAGTTTATGATGAATTCAGTAATTCAGATTGAAGATCTTAGAAACATATTTACCTGTTTGGGAATCAGAGAAACAGATCACTCTATTGCTGTTACTCTGCTTTCAAATCCACACATTAGCTCTTGTGATTCACAATATCTGCAGTCAGGTTTATCCATGTTAATAGAAGATCTTCACTAAGGTCATCTCTGAGATTTTCCTCATACCATCCTGGCCTTGCAATTGGAGCTGAAAGCCTTTTAATAACATTGCAAGAATCAGGCAATGAATTGGACATGTTCACTGAAGGAATGGCATATACAAAACTTGTGGAATTACTTAGGCACTCAATGGGAATGAATTGTGGCCCTGTATTCTGAGATGAGCAGCTTAAGAAGGTGTAGTTGCGACTAAGAGTGGCAGTGAAGGGAGAATCTGAAAGATTGAGGCTCAGAAAACGTTTTGGAAGGCAATCATGAGGGTCATAGACTTGTATCTGTTGTGTGAGATAGTTTATGTTGCCTACATAGAATTCTCCAGAGTGTGGAAGTTTTAGAACTGTTTTGCTATCATTTGTACAAATTAAGTTGAAGCCAGGATAGCCACAATAAGGATTTTGTTCACCTTCTGGTTGAAAGGGGAAACGAATAAGGATACTATTGTTGCCACATAAAGAAAAATGGCAGTCATTTGAAGCATATGACTTGAAAGATGAAGAAGTGAAAAAGGAACTTCAAGATGCCCATTACTTTGCAGATGACCAAATCTGAGGAAGGAAAGGAACAACCAGCTTATAAGAAGAAGAAACTGTATTTTAATTTTAAACCCCATCCAATTTTAAAAGCAATATTGAAAGTTAAATTATTATTATCATGGAAAGATAGACTTCTTTCAAGAACTTCTAGGAGAAGAAAATATAATGAATTTAGAGTATGTTTTGATGGAACTTCTACAAAAGTACTTCTAGGTAAAAAAATAGAATGAATTAAAAGGTCAAATGCATTTAACTTCTTCATAATTTGAAATTAGTCATTGTAGTCCACTTACTCCAAAAATTCTCCCATTTAACTTCTTCATAAGTAACTAATTTCAACTTATAGAAAAGTTAAATTCATTTATCCTCTTTGTTCATTCTATTTTATCTTCTAGAAATTCTTCTGCAGAAGTGTATCCAAACAGGCTCTTAGTCTTTGCAACTCAACTTCTCCACAAGTTCTTCCATTTAACTTCTCCATAAGTAACTAATTTCAACTTATAGAAGAAGTTGAATTCATTTACCTCTTTAATTCATTCTATTTTATTAAAAGTTCTTTTACATAAATGTATCCAAATTGGGCCGGTATAATCTAAACTCTTAATCATTTTGAATTAATTTCTCTAGAACAAATTATAGGAAAGGAAAATAATTGAATCAAGAAGGTTTAATAAATTAAATTTATTTTTTAAGTTGAAATTAATCTTTACAATTCAACTTTTTTAGAAGCTTTCTCATTTAACTTCTCCTAAACACCTATAAATTTATAAGAACCATTTTACCTTCTTGATTTGATTTATTTTATTTTCTTCTCTCATAAGGTAAGTTTATCCAAACTAGTCCTAATAGGACTTTGTGTGTGTTTGGTTTGGCGTTGAAACTTGCCAAACTCAAATTTAAATTTCTTAACACAATTAATTTTAACGTTGAAAATGTGATTTTCCCCATAACGCTAAACCAAACATGATTTATGTGTTTAGAAGGTATACCTCAAGACCGCTATTTGCAGAATTCTTATGTCTGCATCATGTGATAAGATATGCTAGTTACATATACTACTTGGGTCTTTACATTTTTTTTTAGTACTAAGAGAGCATGATTACTGCCTTGTCATTTCAGCCTATGGTGGGGAATCAAAATCCTTATCAATGATCATAAAGTACTATTATGTATGGCTGCTGGTGCCATTCCAATTGGTGGGTGTGAATGTGATATGCAATTTTACCTTTTGGAAACAAAATCAATGAAATTGAAATTCAAGAACTTAAATATTAAAATATAGCCAAAGCTATTGGCTATTGGTAGATTTGAAAGTATTTCTTTACTGATAACTAACCGTAGCATCCTGATATTTGTAGAGTAGATAAAATAAAATAAAATGAAAGAAAGAATGGTATTAATATTATCTGTATTATTATTATTAATTGGAAACTATATTATTTAATTAAAAAGGGGATGGGTGGATTGGAGTAGGTCCAGCCCAATTAGATGTTTAAATAGGGGAATGGTTATCTATTTCACCCTATCCTTTCTTCAAACGTCAGATAACCAAACCCTAGGGAAGGGAGAAGCGACTCCACAAGGAGAAGGTGTCGCAGAGTAGATCATCAAAGGAGTTCTGCAATTCGTTTTCGATCGTCATCTCTAAGGTACGGTGGGAAGGGGTGCTATTATATGTGTATACTGGAGTGCTTGGGTAGCGAGGGCAACCATAAGTCCCTCTAGGATCTCTAAAATTGAATATGAACGGTAATCGTATATATTATGCTTGAAATCTGTGTTGTTTGATGTCTACTGGCATGTTCTTGCTGGGATCGAGAGTGAGAAGCAAGAATGTCGAAAGGGATCAAATTAGGATTTGGGGGAGAGATTTCATAAATTGATCGATTGTTAATTTAACTGTAATATGTTGATATAATTGATGAATTCACTGATTTTAATCGATAAAAACGAGTCTAAACAAGTTAGGAACTTAAAGATTGGAGTAGGGATTGAAGAAGAGGTTAAAAATGGGCAAAAACGCAGGTAACAACGACGTCTCCTCCTCTCGTGGTTGCTGGGATCGATTACAGGATTTTTTCGATTACCAGGTGTTTTCGCGGGTTGAAACATGTAATTGAGCCCCTGGTAATCGATTATAGGATAACTGTATCGATTACCAGGCTACCAGTCCTCTGTAATCGATTACAGACAACCCTGTAATTGATTACCATGCTAAAAAAATGAGGTTATTTGCTTCTGGTAATCGATTACGACTTCTGGTAATCGATTACCAGGTCCAAAATGAGTTGTGAAAGTTTTTTGATGTAATGTGGTGATCTTTACTTATGGGATGGATGTTTACATATAAGAATTGTGTTTCGAATTGATGAGATTAAATGGGATGTATAGTGCCTCACTGTGTTATGAATGTTGTTAATGACCATCTTATATTGATGTACATGTGTATTTTATTCAATATGTGATGTGGATGAGTTGAGTAGATGATGCTGTACGAGAATTTTAAACATTGATGCATTGAGCATGAGCATTGAGGTGTGATACATGAATGCATGCCCTAAGAAAGGGTGGACCATGATGGGAGACATTCTATGCACTGGCCCATCGAGGAGTGCAACCTGGGGGCGAATATCTTTGCACGGCCCATAGAGGGGGTGCAACCTATCGGCCGTGTTTACCGGTAGGGTGGTGAGGGGGAGTAGAGAGGGGGTGAAGGGGAGAAACGGGTAGAGGCCATCATTGGTAACAACTAAGGGGATTGATGAGGTGCGTCCATTGTGCGGAGTTCCAAATCATGACTCTTAGGATAGATGTTGTACATGTGCATAGTGTGAGCATATGCCTTAATTGAGATTCTATGAAAGTGTGAATTTATATTGTACGAACCTAATGTGTGAAATGAATAGTATATGAGTTGAGATGAATGATTATATGTATGGTGATGGGTGGTAATAAGGGTAGCCTTTTGTATTGCATGTATATGTGTGTATTCCATTCCTCACCGTACTCTTTCTGTGGTTTTCATAGGTGATGAAAGGACACTCAATGTGCTGAATTTTGAATGGACAGGGTCTCGCTCTGATATGTGTGACATCGGGGCTTAGTGTCTAGGAACTTTATTTCTTTATTTTGATACGTAGAGATTTTGAAAGACTATTTCTAAGGGTCTTACATGGCCAAGATATGTTTTTATGATGTTGATAATTTAACTTTTGAAAGCATTGATTTTACTCTTTTATGGAAATAACCTTGGATTTGGATTAAGTACCGGTTTAAAAGAGCATTTGTGAACCTTTTACCTCGATGTTGACTTTAATTTTCTTTATAATTCAATCTGATGAATGTATTATTATTTGGGGTAGAAGGGTGTCACAACAACTTCAAACGAGTATGCAAACAATCTGCAAAAATTGTATTAGCCATTTAGCCATAGTTTCAAACAATAGTTGACAGCAATATGATATGATTCCTCTCTATAGTTATTGGATGGTTTAAATCCTTGAGAAACAGTAAATCAAGGTTGGTAACCTGATGATTAAGTGCCCATTTGGTTTAAATTTTGAACCATTCAGAACCAATTTCATAAAATTCCGTAAAATTGATTTTAAATCACCAGTGTTCAACGTATTTAGCAAAACGTGCCTCACTTATTTTTAATCATTGATTTCTAAATCAATTTTACTCAACTATAAATCAAACGGACCCTAATCTTTCAGTAGAACATCAGTCACACTGAGCATTCTCAGCCCTGTTCTTTGTCAAGCTTATGAGATAGCACATTCATGCAATACATCTAAAGACATAAAAGTTGTTAAATGCATTACACACAACATATATATCATAGAGACATGCAATAATCTAACTTCATTTCTTCTTTTCCCTCACTCACAAACACACCCTTAAGGGTCTGTTTGGGAAGGGGAAATGGAGAAAAAAAGGAGAGGTATGTATTTGAAAATGCCCAATAATTTATAAAGTCTTTCCACTTCATTTTTCTCATTCATTCATCCCTAGCCCTTTCATTCCCATTTCCTTCACATTCCTAAATATATTTTGTGAGTTGAATTTTGGAGGGAAATGAAGGGTCTACTGGAAGCCCTTGTCCCCTTTGTTTTTGTGAATTTGAATATTTTACAAAGTTTTTCCCCTCTTCTTCTCCTCTAACCCTTCCCTTTCCCTTCTCTCTAAATTCACAAACACACCACCCTAAGTGTCACGAGGGGTAGGGGTAACCGGAAGGGAAGGGGGAGGAGGTGAAGGGGAGGGAGAGGTGCGGCAAACTGGGCATGTGATGTTCATGCGAAGCCACTCATCTATGCAGTCAGCATGGAAACAGTGTTTGCATTCAGGAATCAATTTGATTGTCTCTTTGCTGTTGTACTCTGACAAGCATATCCAACAGCATTCATCATTAGGTCCAGGTACTCGTCGACTCTCCCCAAGTATTACCTTCTCATAAGATTCAATGGTAGACTCATCCAAACCAGTGGTGACAATGGCAGGTTCAGGTGATATTGCAGCAGCTGGTGCAGACCTCTGAAAAACAACGACATTGCCTATTCTGTCACGGTAGCACACAGAGCTTGCAATTAAATCATACATATGGCAGCTGGTACAACAATGGATAATGTGATGATCCTAAAGGCTCGATGTCCACGTTTCGCATTACCTGAAAATTGAATCCATTAAATTAAACACCAACAATAGTATAGTATGGTTATGATATGGATAAATGGTAGTATTACAAAAGGACCTTGTTTATTAAGCAATGTTATCAAGTTGAATCCAACATGGCATGTTATAGTGACACTTACCATGTTACAAAATTGGATTAACAAACACATATTGATTGAATTCACCTTGTTTATTAGGCATGTTAACAAACACACTCTTACCATGCTATAGTGACACTACCATTAACTTCAATTTGATCCATGTTTGGTGTGTTTGGTGTACACCAGATCCATGTTTCAAATGTGGATCCAAACAGAAGCTACTTTTTGTATTGTTCGGATCCACGTCTGAAACGTGGTTTTAAGGTAAACCAAACACACGCTTAGTCTAGTTTTAAGAATTCAAGAATTAGCGTGAACTAATATTTCAGCTACTTGGTCATATGTTTTAAGGAGTCAAGAAGTAAGATAAAATAAATTAATATAATAGAGTTGTTTCATTCTAAAAACAAAAGAGTACGGAACAATTGAATAAGTGAGGATAATTTGACTTATGGCTTGGATATATATGCACGCAAGGCACTTGCTTAACATTGTTGCATTACTTTAAAGCCAACATACAAATCAAAACCTGAAGTCAATAAGGTATAAAAAGTATAAACAAAACAAATTATAACAATGGCTGAGGTGATACCATTGACCAACATTTTTCTAGTAATTCTAATTCCTTGTAACTTCAGCATGTGGACACCTAAAATAGACTGCTCCAGAGATAACATCCCTAAGTTACCAGGTCTTCTTTCTTGTTTCTTTTAACTCTTCAAACATGTTAAAAGTCATCTAGTTTGTGAATACAGTAAATGCAGATTGAAGATCATAGAAATTTCTTACCTGCTTGATAATCAGATGAACAGATAACTCTACTGCTGCTATTGCTCTCAAATCCACACATTAGCCTCTGTGCTTCACAATATCTGCAGTAAGGTTTATCCCACATTAATCTAAGTTCTTCATTAAGGTCATCTCTGAGATTTTCCTCATACCATCCTGGCCTTGCAACTGGACTTGAAAGCCTTTTAATAACATAGCAAGAATCAGGTAGTGAATAGGCCATGTTCACTGAAGGGATGGCATATACAAAACTTGTTGAATTACTGAGGCACTCAATGGGAATGAATTGTGACCCTTCTTTCTGAGATGTGCAGCTTATGAAGGTGTAGTTACGACTGAAAATGGGAGTGAAGGGAGAACCTGAGAGATTGAGGCTTAGAAGACGTTTGGGAAGGCAATCATGAGGGTCATAGACTTGTATCTGTTGTGTGAGATAGTTTATGTTGCGCACATAGAACTCTCCAGAGTATGGAAATTTTATAACTGTTTTGCTATCATTTGTACAAATTAAGTTGAAACCAGGATAGCCACAATAACTATGTTGCACACCTTCTAATCGAAAGGGGAAACGAATAAGGATACTATTGTTACCACATAAAGAAAATTGGCAATCATTTATGGCATATATGACTTGAAAGATGAACAAGTGAAAAAGGACCAGCTTCAAGATGGCCATTACTTTTCAGATGTACAAATCTGTGATAGGAAAGGACCAAACCAAACAGCTTATAAGAAGAAGAAACCGTATTTAATTTTAAACCTCATGCAACATTGAAAGTCAAATTATATTAATATTTGTATAGTCTAAACTGTAATTGACTGATATATACATATTTAGTTTGACATTTGAGGAACCCAAACTCCCCTTTAAGAGCCAAAAGCCAAAGTCAAGTTAGAAACTTGCTTGGTTACTTATTCTTTTGAGTAGATGTGATAAATTGTAATTTTTGCCTAAATTAAAAATTTATACTGAATTTTGCTGTTAATTTACTTTTAAAAAAAAATTCAAAATATGAATCACACTTCAAACTTGTGTTTAAACAAAAACAATTCTATAAAATAGTTCATTTAAGTTCAAGTTTGCAAACACTCACCAAATACACACTTAGAACGAATGCCTCAAGTCTGCTATTTACAGAATTATTGCTTATAATCTGCCTGTATAATGTTACTCGATATGGTATCTTTATAACCTTGCCAGAATTTACAGAACTAAGAGAGCATGATCTTATGATTACTGCTTTGTCATTTCAATCTATGGTGAGGAATCAAAATCCTCATCAATGATCATAAAGTATTATACAGATTTCATTAGGTTAATTCTTGCATTCTGCACAGATTAATCATTTGATTTCAGGGAAGCAGATGCGTCAAGATTTCTACACACATTCCATACAAGAGAATGCTTTGTCATCAACATTCTGCAGCTTTTCAATTGAAAATAGAATTTATCACCATCCTTTAATGTTTAAAGTTTAAACATGGTCCAGAGCCGCATGTAGGAGTAGGAAATTAATAAATGGAGGTACAAGTACAACAATTGCTTTCAGTTGTAAGAGAATAGTCTTGCATAATAATGTCAAGAAGACATTTTTAAGACTGGTTGGAGATGAATCAATCACAGGGCATAAATCATGGCATGACATGTACAAGAGAAAAAAAAAAAACTCTCAATGCTACTATTTGAGTCCTAAGGTGATGGGGATACTTGATATACATATATATTGTTTTTCCCTTTGACTTAAGAATGATTTACATAAGTAGTGAGAAAATGGGGAAATGGGAAATCCTTAAGGCTTGAACACTTAGTGTGTGTTTGGTTTAATGCAAAATCACGTTTCAAACGTGGATCAGCCCGGGTCCACATTTGAAACATGATTTTGCAGTAAATCAAACACACATTTAGTGTATGTTTGTGAAAATGCCAATCAAAAAGTGGAAAATTTATATGAAACCATCCCCTCCCTTGTGTTTATGAGGGTGGTTCGACTTAAAAGCCCTCTTTTCCCTTCTTCCTTCTAGTTTCCCCTAACTCTTCTCTTTCCCTTTACTGTAAACTCCAAATACACCCTTTAAGGATTTATGGAGGAGACAACAGAAGAAGGAGAAGGGGAGGGAGAGTTGCGGCAAACTGGGCATGTGTTGTTCATGCGAAGCCACTCATCTATGCAGTCAGCATGGAAACAGTGGTTGCATTCAGGAATGCATCTGATTGTCTCTTTGCTGTTATACTCTGACAAACATATCCAGCAACATCCACCATTGGGTCCAGGCACCCTTCGACTCTCCCCAAGTACTACCTTCTCATAAGATTCAATTGTAGACTCATCCAGACCCACAGTTACAATGGTTGGTTCTGGTAATATTGCAGCTGGTGCTGACCTCAGGGAAGCTGCATTTCTTGTAGCATTGGTTATTCTGTCATTGTAGCACACACAGCTTGCCATCAAAATAACAAACACTGCAGCTGGTCCACTAATGCATAATGCAATAATTCTAAAAACTCGTAGTCCTTGTTGCGAATCATCTGAAAATTGAAGCCAAAAAACAAATTGCCTCCTTTATTAGTATGGTTATGGATAAATGGAACTACAAAAGGACCTTGTCTTATTAGGAAATGTTAATTATCAAAAGGAGGTAAAACAAGATGGTTGAGAGATACAGACAAGTTTGTTATATGTACTTAGCGAGATAAGCAACTTATAATTAGCATATATGGTTACCATGTAATTGCTTCTGTGGTTAACAGACAGAGTTGGGCTGGAAAGTTTTAATTCTTAATCTTTTGATATTAAAAGCTAAAATGAATTCCAGATTGGTATAGCAAAAATTTATCTATTTTTACATTAGTTTTTGGATTCTTAAAATTCAGTAGCAAGTCTTTGAAATAGTAGTTTTGGTCCCCAAAACAAATAATTATTTCACATTAGTCACCAATTTTTAATTAGTTTGCTTAGCAAGCTATCTCTGAGTTAAGTTGGATCTGATTTTGTTAATGGTGCAAATGCGCTGCATTAAGTGTGTGTTTGGTTTAGTATTGAAACTGGTTAGACTCAAGTTTAAAGGTCATGATGCAATTATTTTTAACATTAGAAAAGTAAGTTTATCATGTTTGAACGCTAAACTAAACATGCTCTAAATTGCTAATTTGGAAACAAATTCATTTTGGGTTTATGTTAGCAACTTAATATGTCACAATGAATTAACTGATGCCAAATTTGATAAATTGATGGATCAGCACTCTGTCCTGATCTGTAATGCACGACGAAGCACTACACGAACGAATGAAAAAGGATTACCTTAGTATACTAATACTTCATGAACTTCCTATACTGCGACTTAAGAATTTAGGGACTAATGGGAAATAAGTAAATTTTCAGGGACAAAAACTAAAATTTTTAAACTCTGTGTTAGGTTTTAAGAATTGTGGAACTAATTTTACTCTGAAAACTAAAGAGTACCAAGTAAAATTTAACGAATAGGATTGGCAAAACGACTCAACAGATAATTGGGGATAATTTGGTCTTTGAATTACCCCACCAACCTTATAGTATAAGTGGGGATAATTTGACTTTTGGCTTGATAGGCATGGATGGTACTTACCTAGCTTTGTTTTTCATTAATTTAATGCCAACATGCAAATAAAATCCTGAAGTCAACAGGTATGAAGTATAAACAAAGCGAAAATTCCCATGGTTATCGTGATTGCTGAGATAAAACCATTGACTAACAATTTTCTAGTAATTCCTTGTAAGTTGTGACTTTAGCATGTGGGCACCTAAAATAGACAGCTCTAGTGATAACATCACTAAGTTACCAGGTCTCCTTTCTTGTTTTTTAGCTCTTCAAACATGTTAGTTTATCTAGTTTCTGAACACAGTAATAAACCTCACGGAAATGCAGATTGAAGATCATAGAACATATTTACCTGTTTGGAAATCAGATAAACAGGTAACTCGATTGCTGTTACTGCTCTCAAATCCACACATTAGCTCTTGTGATTCGCAATATCGGCAGTCAGGTTTATCCCATGTTAATCGAAGATCTTCACTAAGGACATCTGTGAGATTTTCCTCATATCGTCCTGGCATTGCAATTGGAACTGAAAGCCTTTTAATAACATAGCAAGACACAGGCAACGAATCCGCCATGCTCACTGAAGGGATGGCATATACAAAATTTGTGGAATTACTGAGGCAGCCAATGGGAATGAATTGTGACCCTGCGTTCTGAGAGCAGCTTAAGAAGGTGTAGTTACTACTAAAAGTGGCAGTGAAGGGAGAATCTGAAAAATTGAGGCTTAGAAGACGTCTGGGAAGGCAATCAGCGGGGTCGTACACTCGTATCTGTTGGGTGAGATAGTTTATGTTGCGTACATAGAATTCTCCAGAGTATGGAAGTTTTAGAACTGTTTTGCTATCATTGGTACAAATTAAGTTGAAACCAGGATAGCCACAATAAGGATGTTGCCCACCTTCTAGTTGAAAGGGGAAACGAATAAGGATACTATTGTTACCACATAAAGAAAATTGGCAATCATTCCAGGCATATATGACTGGAAAGATGAAGAAGTGAAAAAGGACCTTCAAGATCAAGATGCCCATTACTTTTCAGATGTACAGATCTACGGTAGGAAGGGACCAGCTTATGAGAAGAAGAAACCGTATTTTAATTTTAAACTCATCCAATTTTAAAAGCAATACTGAAAGTCAAATTATATTATATATTGGTACAGTGCAATAAACTAATATATATAGAAGGTATGCCTTAGGACAGCTATTTGCAGATTTACTACTTATCTGCCTGTGTAACGTTTCTTGATACGGTTGTTACATATATACTACATGGATCTTTATAACTTTGACAGAATTTATCTTATCATTGTTTTGGGGTGGGGGAAGGGGTTGGATCCAAAATTCTTACTAATGTACTAATCAGTTTTTTTCGTTAGTTTAATGTCAGCATACTGCACAAATCTTTCAACTTCAAGACATCATATGCGTCAAGATCTAAAGGAAATTTAATACACTTCTAACAAAGAACGCTTTGTCATTACCATTTTGCAACTTTGTCATTTGGAAATAACATCTATTATCAACCTTCAATTTTTAAACCAGAGCTACATGTACAACAATTGTTTTAGTTGTAAGAAAATGGACTTGTATAATAATGTCAAGAAAGCAATTGTGGCTACGAAAGAACTACTCAACCCGCCGCTCTCAAAAACGGGTTAGAGTCTTAGAGATGAATCACAGGAGCTGCTGAGAGATTCTAATGGAAACAACTTCTCCATCAGTTCCTGCCCTCATAGCATGGTATTTCACATGAAGACCTGCTTGTATTGGAAAGAATGAAGAATCATGAAAAACAGTAATTGTATAAAGAAAAACAATTGGGACTGAACACCAAGAAATTTTAGTATATATTCAAGCATAAGCAAAGCAAATATAGAAATGAATTTAACTACAGTGGTCAGTGAGTGATATTGCTAAGGTCAGTCTAAATAAAAAATCCGGTATTAAAGTTTGCTAAGATTCATTGCAGCGTAATTGATACAGGAACATGAAAACTCCTTACCTTCATTTTCTTGTAAATTAGTGTTCACAGCTACTGCATGGAAAGCAATCATGGCTTGGGTTGCCAGTCTTTGATCTTCCAATCCATGACTTGTAATCAAAACCGCTGCCATTTGATTCGGAAAATAAAAAAATTATTTGTGTGTTAAGCCAGAATCAATTGTCTTTTATAAAAGGGTTGGCAATAAAAAAGGATTAGAACATGAAGTTTAATAAAATACATATTCCCTAGACCCAGAATCAATCTTAGGCATAATATTCCCATTGAAGTTCTTCGCTGGAATTAAATCGCCTAGCTGTTACTGAAACTATTCAATAGCACAATTTCCATATACTTCGGTTCTGTTCAGCTAAACAGGTGGTCTCTTATGCCACTGACATTAGATGGGTGGTTTTTCCCAGAAAATCTTGACGAGGACTTTAGGTACTCGAAGTATCAAATTTACCAGAAGTGGAAGAATCCTCCAGGTGTTTGACATCAAAAATGGCACCAGCAGCCCCATCTGCTCGTTTTTTGACATCATGAGATCCAACAAGCTGGTATTCCCACTCCCATTTTGGTAGCCTTCAGAGAGGAATAGTTCTATATGCCTTGCATCTAATGTCTGCATTGTTCCTATAAGTAGGAGAAACCTGTCAATTTACGTAAGTTTAATCTAGCCTCACGCTAATGGCAAACCCTTGCTGTACAACACAGAGATCGTGATGCATTATTCACGGCAGTTTTATTTGTCTTGTCCAAGTTAGAAGGCAAAGGGATATCAGGGCTCAGACTGATTATATTCAAATTATTACCATCGCACGTATTGAGGTCACAAACCGGGCATCGTACAAGCTGCAGATCTGAAAAATTAACCATATATGACTGAGATGATATGATGACTGATTTATTTCAAAGATGATCATAGGGTAAAAGTCAACTTAGGAGTTACCAGCTATCCAGATTCCAGATTTAATATTGTCCAGCACGCAACAACCGTGAGATCGCAACATCTTTTCCATGGTTTCTCCTTCCGTATCTTCCCCGGAAAAGTCAGTCTCTCTGTAAGGATGGCTACTGAAGAATCAAAAGAAAAAGCACCAATACGCATCCAATCTGATAGAACATAAAAAACAGTTGAAACATCAAACAATTTTCCGAGTCTACGATGCTAAAGTTGCACTTGCACATTTGATATTGCCTGTAACATATTTGCCACAAATCGGATCCCCAGGTGTACAGTTGCAAATTGCAAATCCAACCATTAAACTTAGAAAATTTAATTTTTAAATAAGTATTATTTTACAAAATAAATCAATGGATGACATTTCTGCAGTTCTTTTCGAAACTGGAGGATCTTAATCCTAGTTTCAGTTATGTGGGCATTTGTTTTTACTTCAACAATACATCATATATGCAGTCACTATAAGAATGAATCAGTCAGTGGTTGGATAAATTCTAAAAAATCTACAGAGCGAATTTACCAAATAGCTGGCGTCGGTGTTAGAACTGGTGAATTCAAGGAAATTCCCATCACAATGAATTTAATTTCTATGCAAGCATACTGTTCACTGTGGACATATAGTAAGAATTGTGTGCGGAATCTACTAAAATTTGTTGTGAATTTCACGTATATGATACTATATTAGGATGAGGATACAGTATAAATGTGTGTTGTGTGTTAAAAATTAGTGTGAATTTCACACTTTACGACTGTGCCCACCACCACTATCATAACATTACGTACTCCATTTAGCAAGAATCTATGGGAGTTTTTTTCCCATTATGTTATTGTACAATCTATAATAGAGTTTACCATCAAATTAAGAAAATTCAAACCTCTAAAAGAAAATGAGAAAAGAAATTACTTCTGGCGAGGTATGATATATGTCACGGTAACCAAAGAACCAACTCACCAATGTGTTTCTTCCCCGCTGACGGAACATGTAGGAGTGGCTCCCGTCTGAAAGTTCATTTCAAAATCGAAGTTAATCGAACGGCGGCAATACATCGTATCGTACGCTTTGCCGATTTTAAATATGTTTTTCATAATTTTTGAACGAATGTTTAGTTGCAAAAAAAAATTATTTTTCCCTCTCTTCTCCTCTTTATTTATTTTTTCTTTTTTTGTACACTCTCTTCTCCTCTTAAATTTGTGTAATTCGTTTCTTAATATATTTAAGTACACGTATTGGAAACGTTGATTTGAACATTGAAAGGTCAGGTCTACTTACTGAAGGCTGAAGTGTACAGCTTGCACCACCTGAATGCCACGCGTTGCGGGGGTGGGACCTGAAGATCACGCAAGCACACGAACTTCCAAATACCGTCATCCATGATAGCACGGCGGAACCATCGGTTTGTGGCTGCCAGCATCACCAGAGATTTTCCATCCAGAAATTTAGCAATCTCTGTCCAAATGTCCTCGTCGAACCTTCTCGTTGAGCATCCAGAATTCCACATTGTTCAGACAAAAATAGAAATAATAATTAATCAAAATAGTATAGAATTTAAATATATATATATATAGATTCTGCATTAATCATCCGTACAGATAAAAAAAGCTATAGAAAACGATGATTTGAACCTTTACAACATTTTCTTACTAGAAATGGAAAAAAGAAAGAGAAAGAGAAGAACACGATGCATCCATTCATCTTTTCCACAGATTAAAGCTACACAAAAGAGGATTTCAATGTTTTTAACATTTCTATTTGAGAAGAACTGATAAACTAAACACACATCAGATGACAGCACAAGGTTCTAGGTGTGAAAGTGTGGTTAAGATGTTATGCAGCTCAAAATTGAAATGGCCAACTCTGCCAAACAGAGTTTGCAGAGTGAACGACAGAAAGCGCTTATCTACTGAGCACAGAGCTCAGACACTCATGGTCATGGAACCGGTACCGATAAAAAAACGTTTGGAATGAAGCAAATGTTTGAAATCACAAATCACCAGCTGATGCAGCTTTCTCGTTTCCTCTTCCGTCAAAAATCTCGCAGAACATGATTCAGCATGCGATTTAAAATCGATCAGCCAGAATCATATTTGAAGTTCATCCACAAACACAGATTCTATAACATTGCATTCAAATGCATCTACTAGAGTAGAGATAGATGATAGATCGCACACGAGTTTATTTGTAAGAGGCAACAGCTTTGGAACAAGCATAGATTCTATGGATTTGTTCAAGTATAAAAAATAATCGAGAGAAAGAGATAAAATAACTGAACTAACTAATCCAAACGAAGAACAATTCAAAATCAGATCCAGATGAAAATCCGAATTGAGCTCGGATTTAAACTCAGAAATGCACACTAAGCATACGATCACGTTTGAATACAACATTCATATTATATATAATGAGAGCAAAGTGTTTGTAATTGAAATCGGTTTTGCAGGAAGATTTTCAGTGAAAGAGAGAGAGAACCAGGAGAAAGTGGAATGAGCGGATAGGAAGGGAGGACGAGGAGAGTTGCAGGAGCAGATGGTTTTGCTCCTTCGGATTCGCTTTCCGGTGGCAACTCTCCGGCTCCGCCAGAGGAAGTAGCACTGTGGAGGCGCTTTCCCATGCTTCCTCAGAAATTTGAGATCAGCTTTGTATTTGAATGAAGCGGTGAAATTACAACCGCTCTCAGCGTTGGAACGAGACGACTGTTATGGTGAGTTTCCCCGCCTTATATAGGCGCGCCAAAAGCTCCCATTTCAAATAAATAATAACAAATAACAAGAAATTGAAACAAGTTTGGTAATTATTATAATTAATAATTATAATTATAACTATAATAAATTAATTTTAAGCGGTACTCGTCTCCATCTAATTATGATAGTTTCTGGCATAATCAATCAAAATCTCAAAATACATGTTAGTTTAAATTTTTTTTGGAGCATCAGTTAATACTGATTTTAATCTTTTTGCTGTAACTACATGCTCATTGTATTTTGTTTTGATAATGTAGCATTAAATTATGTTTAATTGAACCCTTTAAGAAGCTACAGCGAATTTTAAAGTATAACTATAAGTCTATAACATAAAGCTCTCAAAGAGGGAGGGATGCATATAAGTAAAAAAGTATATGATTACTAATTAATGTTTTTATTCATTATATGCGTTTTGTAGTTTTTATTCATCCTTTTTTATGTTTAAGTTTAATAATGGCTTATACCTACGTCAAAAAAATTTAAAATTATGACTTTTATTGGTATTTTATAGCTGTACAGTTTAATTTCTATTTTTTAGTTACTTTGATAAATAAATTTTAAATTAATATTATTAATATACTTTGTACTCTTCTAACCCCTTTAAATGAGTTTTAGTCTTTTAGATCCATTCCTACTCTGAAATGAAAATAAGCAAAATGTAATTTGTATGTTAAATATTAGTTTAACAGCTATGGATCACCCCCCCCCCCCCGGAACTGAACAGCTATAGAAAATTATCAGGGCAACTTTCTATACTCAGCATAAAGCATGGAAATTACACCCCAACAAAATTAGTGATAAAAGTTGAGTAGTAAATTATGTTTTCTATTAAATGTAGACATAATAAAAAATTACAACCTAGCTCAAAATTCTTATTGTCATTTTTAAAATGGACCTTTGCTTCAAGAGGGTGTGTGAATTAAATTAATTAAAAATTGATAGATTACCATTTTAAATGTAAAATAAATAAATACACAATACAAGCATTTATATAATTATTTTATAAATTAATTATTAATTATTTATTAATAATACAAGCATTTGTATAATTATTTATCGATTAATAATGTATTATTATATAGTTGATTTAGGTAGTGCTTGACGGAATTTTTTGAGTTTCTCCTTAAAAGGAAAGTTGAGTAATATTATTGAAGAAAAACTCCTTAAAAAGTTAACTTATTTTTTATAAAGAAAACTTTTTAAAAAGTAACTTATGTATAAACTATTCTCACTAGTTTTTAATTTAAAAGAAATTTTTAAGTTAAAAAATATTCAAATTACCAGTTTATCAAATAACTTTACATGTAAAAAACCCGTGGGAAAAACAAGGCCTAAATCCGAGTCCTCGCATATATTTAACAATCTAAACCCAACCCACCAGCCCACCGAGCGCGAGCAGACCGTGAATATTTACTACTTTTATCAAACACCAATAAAATTAGGAAAAAGGGTTAACTCAATCAAACCATAACGCGGATATTCACCAAACCGAATAACCGATAAGCCCCAACCCGATATTGATTTTCCTTTTGTAAAGGCCGAATCAAATACAGCACAGATAAGACAGAATTTCCATGCGAAACCTGATATGTACTAAATAATGTAATATAAATTTGATCATATACATCTTCTGCTTTAAAAATAAATTGCTTATAAATATCAAAACAATTTGGAGGATATACATGAACCATGTAGCAAGTTACAAAAATGCCAGCAGCTCATTTGCTCAATAAGTTTCCTATTTTATTATCAAAGAAAATGATATACAAATTATACTGAACTTGTAAAAATATTTTTTTAGAAAAAAAAGACTCAATGGACAAATGTTTCCTCTATGGTTAGCTAACTGCAATTGCTCAAAGAACCAAAGAATGTGAAACCTAGTTCATAAATTTCCTACAATTGGGGGCTTTGCAAAGGCAGGGAACTTTCAGTTCATCCCGCTCATCTGGATCGAACAAGTAATCATACCTGTTTCAACATCAGAGAAAATAATAATTTATGTCAGACTAATCAAATTTTCACGCCTAAGCAAGAAGTATGTCAGACTAATTCATCTTAACATGCATGCTTGCATATGTGAGCACATATTAAAAGATAAGCAAACACAACAAACCGTACGTCAGTTCTTCACCAGCAGAAACATTGGTTTTGGCAATAAGAACAATCCGGCTCTCCTGATCACCCAAGCTCATAATCCTTGCATAGCAGTTTGGCATGCACTGAAGCAAGTTAGGTTGAACATAAGATTCCTCTTTTTTTTGCCATTGCAATATTCTCTTATTTAAAACAAAATAATGCATGATTGCGATTGAATCATAAACTTCATGGGGCATGCAATAAAATATAAAATAAAGAAAAACAAGAAGATTAATAAAGTTACAGCACAGTCTAGTAGTAACTTACAGAATGGTTTATCAAACGTGCTATATTGCCCTTGTGTGTTGCATCTATTACCACTTCCTCACTGATCTTGAACAGCTGCATAATTTATTTTATCCGGTGTTAAGATTATCAGTAAACGAATTAAAATGTTATTAGCAATCATGAACATGTCTAAAACAGGCATCTGAGCCAAATGTAGGATTAAAAGAACACAACTGAAACATGGTATTATTTTAAATGACTATAAAAGGCTTCACTGTGTTAAGCAGAACAAAGATAGTCAGAGTATAGACAAATACTAAAAACAATATTCAACAAGTGACTCACATAGCAATCTTTGCCTTCTGAACGGTATTTTGCTTCCCTCATATCAGCAACACTACGCCTTACCTGCTCACCCCTATACTCAACAACCTGCAGACAAACATAACTAGCATGAACTTAATATTTTCAGAAGAAACTGCAGCTAGGTATTAATCTTAACTTCAGTGAACCTCTTAAATTAATAAGGTAAGTTACCATCTCTCCTTCTTGTACATCTCTACGAGCAAAGAGACCCCATCCATGAATACCCGATTTTCCAAAGCAAACACTGAGTCTTTCCATTTTCTGATAAAACAAAACATTAAAATTCAACTAAAACTAAAAACAGGATATATGATTTGAGGTTAAAAAAATGAGATAAGCGATTTATGTAATTAATATTAGCGAATGGAGAGATATGAATTACCTGTAAATGGTGAAGACGTTCCTTGAAAGAAGTAAATACTTTAGAATCTTCATCCTATCACAAAGCAAGATTATAAGATAACAAGTTGTCTTTTATCTTACACATCACAGCCACAACTCAGAAAGACTAGGTTATTTATTTCAAAAGCAAGAGATCTAAAGGCCTGTTTGGTTTGCATTTTCATTTCTTGTTTCCTGTTTTCTGAAATTTTACAAAGGAAAAACTGGAAATGCTGGAAACAAAATGTTTCCATTTCCAGTTTCCTGTTTCCATTTTCCAGTTTGCTGGAAACAAAATGCTGAAATTTTTAGGGCCTGTTTGGTTTACATTTTTATTTCCTGTTTCCATTTCCTGTTTTCATTCTGTTTCCTGTTTTCTGAAATTTTAACAAGAGAAAAACTGGAGAATGCTGAATGAAAACAACAAATTTTGTGTTTCAGCATTGTCCATTTTTCCTTTGTAAAATTCCAGAAAACAGGAAAACCGAAAATGGAAACAGGAAATGAAAATGCAACCAAACAGGCCCTTACATTTCTGTTCCATTTCCAGTTTTCCTTTGTAAATTTCAGGAAACAAGAAACAAATGAAATCGGGACATGGAAGGTGAACTGAGAACAGAGAATGAAATATAAACCCAAACAGCCCAACTAATCATGTTATACATGAAGATTACCTTATAGCTGTTCAAAACTGAGTTATTGCAACCTAAAGAATGAAGGCTGGGCCCCCTCATCCGCAAGTGAATTATTGGCACATCCGCCCTCTGGCATTATAGGAGAACATGTATGGTGAAGAGACCAATGGGAATGACTAAATAGGGACTTCATTAGTGTATTATAAGTATTACTATTTAGAATTAATGAAGAAATAGCATAATGTAACCAAATCCCAGAAGTGATAGACTATGAATAAAACAAAACATAACAAGGCAGACAGAGCAGTTACTATTATTATGGTCATAACTCATATAGTATTTTACGACCATCACCTTATTAGGAGACCTCTGGTACACACGACATCTGGCAGCAGATAGTGGTTCAACGCAGTCATTTTCAGTGGTTGAAGATTCATTAAGCTCTACATTCTTTGATGAAACCACCTTGTCCCCTGAAGCATCCCTTACCGATTTTGAAGTGATGTTCTGGGAGAGAAATCCCCAGGGTGTATGTGCAACCAGTACTGAATCTGGACTTGGGGGACTCTGAGATGGAATTAACATATAGAAGTACATTCTCAAAAAAAGAAAAACACGAAAAAATAATGTTAGATATAATTACATCACTAGAGCTCAAACCTGTGAAACTGCACAAAATATTAGCTTCTTTGTTATTTTGAGTCCCATTCTTCTCCATAGAATGCAACTGTAAGTTTAAAAAATATTAACATATTTCCCCAGCTCTGTAATCCTCATATAAGTAAATTCAAAGCCACAGGAATCATTTATTTAGGATGAAACCATAAAGGATACCACAGCCCTCCAAAAGAAAGATAAGACATAGGGGGGAATCCAAATCAAGCAAAATTAACAAATTTCAGATCAACCTATTCACACTTAAAAGAAGCATAAACTTACTTCCATGGTATATCCTGCTCTTGATGCACACATCACATGAAAATAAGTAGCACATTGCAAACAACTTGTACAGGAACCATGGCTTTGTTTACAAATCACACAAGTCTGCAGTCACAGTGGACAAGAAAGCATTTACATGAGTTTATGAGTACAGCCCAGCCTGATATAAAAGAAAAACAGAAAAAAGGGAAACCCAAGTGATTAAATAAGAACCCCACCATTATCGTACTGAACAGTATGAAATAAAAATCACAACTGAGTACAATGCATGTTTCATGTTTGGATAGTGTGGTTACTTTTGAGCAGAAAGTATTTTAGAAGAATGGATTTATGTTTGGGAATAGTCGTCCAAAAATAATTTGGAAGGAATGAGTTTTGCCTAAATAGCATAAGTAAAAAGTACATTGCATTTTGATTTTTCCATTTTGTCTAAATATATTGATTTTAATAGATATAAAACAACCGCACGTTATAGTGCATTTTGGATTGTCAACCAAATATAATTTAGAACAACCTAGGATGCATTCTAGACATTATAGCCGAAACCAAAAGTTAATAAATGCCAAGATCACCTTTTAACCCAGCATTTTACCTTCACAAAGGAATTAGGAGGAATTCTAAGAATTCCTGAGGCAGGTTCCATGGCCTCATGGTTTTGGAAAACAACTTCAGGTCGAAACCAAGCGCAAGTTACATGAAACCACAACATCTCAACATCAGTTGGCTTCAGAGCACCACCTGCAAAGCATTTTTACCCCACATAGTAAAGCAAATTAGCACTAGATCACACAACTGCCCACAGATGATAAAAATAACGCGCAAAAAAAAGGCATGCGCAAATGGCAAATTCTTAATGTTAGAACTTTTATATAACTACAAGTCTACAATTATATCTGCATCAGCCTTATAAGAGGATTCTCCCTAAGCCCTAACTATGTGAAATGGAAAAGGGGGGGATACAATAGAGATTGATTATCCACTCAAGTAAAGCAAACTTTTTCAATATTAGAAACAAGGTCATTTTATGACATGAATAAAAAGGCCTCCTTTCCAAGCTCAGAATTAAAGTGCTGAACCCACCATTTACTACTTTCATAAAGAACTTAACATTGTAGGATACAGTCATAAGAACAAAAAGAGTTCAGATTGACCAAAATACTAAATGTGACGTGCCTTTTACTGGACAGAGGCAACACTCTCTCTCAACATCAGGAGTTTCGCATACTCTACAAACCCAAGAAGTAAAATCCTGAACATTTCTTTGCCCCATAGCATTCTTGGTGGACTGCAATTTGGCATCTGCACAATAAACAAGTAAACACATATATATTAATCACATTACTTCCTTTAAAGCCTTGTAAAATTGAAAGAAAATACTAAACATCCACAATAATTCTACAACATAGGGGCAAAGATCATGAACAATAATTGAAACACCTGTTACAGATAATAATTTTGTTATCTTCCCAATCTTCAACCCATCTGCAAACAGCACTCTTTCTGTTGTCCATTTTACATGAACTGCTCATACTTCTCTGTGACAATAAGGGTAGAAGTAAAATAAATCCCGGCCTTTTAAAGATATATTCAAGGGAAAATGTGTGACTACATGTGCCATGAGACATCGTTAATTAGAAGAATGAAGGCTTCAGAATGCATAAGTTTACATTAAATGCACACTTACCTTGCAGAAAGGCAAGCACCTGCTGCTGATCTAACTGCTGAGGGAACTCCATCTTGTGAAATGTGCTCTGTGATCTGAAGAAATTCATGTTAAGTCAAAAATGAGAAAGAAGCACAACACAATAAAGAAAAAGAAGGCACAAAATACATACACAAACACCACTAAAAAAACACTATCTCTTCATACTTAGAATGAGGAGATAGTTTGGAAATCAAGTATGCAGGATTGCAGGCAGTATTCAAGAAATCCAAGTGATTGAATTCATACTTAATGACAGTTAATTCAAAACCAACCAACACAGAATAAAACAAAATATTTGGCATGTTTCAAATATAGCAAGAACTAGTACAAACCCATTTTTCTAGTGTTATCATTGAGCTTTTCACTTTCACACTATGTTTCCATTTTTGGCTCTGCAACCTGTATGCTTTTCCCATTCACTCAGTGTCTGCTTCCTTGAACCACAAGAGCCACACTTGCACATAACTCTGAGAAAATGCAATCACAAGCAGCTTAATGGAATTATTCTAGAAAGAAATAATATGCATTCACCTAAGATTCTTTTATTTTACTCAAAGCTGTTTTGCTGGTACAGAATCTAGTCAGATTGATCAACAAAACTAAATTGACTGTAGTTTCTTTCTCAAGATAATACTGGATAAATGCTAATGTGATAGACTAATAATCACAGATAAAATAGATGACGATATGCATCAGTTAGAGAAAATAAAAGAGTACACAAAGACACTTCCTTAAGAAATTCCTGGGGGAAAAACAAAAGAATATTGAAGAAATGAAGAGCGAGCATCTCCAGAAATATGAATTTAACACAGGAGAGGGGGGGAGAATATATAAAATTTTCTTCCCATCATATATAGGAAGTCAAAATATTTGAATCAGATTATCAATTCCACAACATTGATGAAGTATTGAAGGCTTACAAATGAAGATTTGGGATGTAAATTCCTTCCATGCCATTGCACACCACCAGTACCTTATCAGGTACCCACAGTTTTTTGGCAATTCTCTACTGATCTGTCTCAGAAGATATCATATCATAAGATTCAAAGAATAAAATAAAATGTTGAGTACCTGAAAAATAGACATGAAAAGAGAGCAACAGATAATTACTACATACTTGGTTTTGACTTGTATGTTTGTGATGCTAATTTACAATTTAATTTTCCTTTGCAATCTGGACAATAATAATCTGTATTTTCCAGATCCTGCAGCCAGAAGCCAGTCATTTATCACCCATCACTTTGTGAACAAGGGAGATTTAAAAAAAAAAAAAATATCCAGATAAAATGGATATGTAGTGTCATATTAACCACAATACAGCACCTTGAAAAGTTTGGTGGAAATTTTATCACACTCAGCATGCACCCAAACATTACAACCATCACAACATACCTGATTCAAAAAGAGTTCAGCCCAAAAGATATCAAATTTTGAGTTTATTAAAACAAATGTAAATTAAATTAAAGAACAGAAACTAAATTAACAAACAGACAATCTCACCCAATTCCCACCATCTGAATGATGCCAAATCTTTTTGCAAATGGCCACAATATTGTTTAGATTTTCGTAGCTGTACGAACAGAATATAATTTTTTGAAAATCAAATATCTGCTATAAAATTATTCAGTGAAAATTTTGAAAGCATTATCAATAAGCCATTTTGCATAACCTTGGCACAATGTTTGCAATAAAATTGAGGTGGCATAACTTGAATCCTTAATCTTCTTCATGGTTTTGCATGGCAACAACCAACCACAGCCAGCACAATATCTTGCATCCTGCACAATTTATTCACTGGATAAAAATAAACAAATAACCAGAGTTGATAAGAGATGCATTTTTATACAGTTAACTCTTACCCAAAACCGCTTTTCAGTGCGAGTAACTACTGGACAACACAATATACCAACTAACAAGAAGACAGCATAAGGCTCATGATCAGCAATTCACTACAGATTATTCTCATTTCTCATACAGATTTTTTGCACCCCATTTTAGCGTTTTTATCAATAAATTCATACCCTAAACTCATTAGGATGAAATAAAGCATACTTATTGCTCAGAGCCGCAGACAAATATATCAGTATGCAATACATATGTCACTATATCAATGACATTGACATATTATGCAGTCCACATGAATAAATTTGAACCAATAAATGAATAAGTTAAGACCCAGGACCAAAGCCTACACCTGTTTGTTTAAAGATTATAATACACAACTTCTTGTGACTGAAAAGATTTAAATCATACTACATGTTTGGTTTCCTTTCTTTTGTGGGGTTGAATACTTTTTAACTTGGAGTAACAGATTAGTTGTAAATCCAAACAATTATTAGTTCTTTTAATTTTGCATTTTGGCCATGAAAAACTGGAGGGAAAAAAAAAAACCCTACTTGTGCATATGATAGATAGTTTACACATGCATAATTTAAACCTTTGATGATTAGCTGAATTGTAATACCAATAGGTTACTCACTTTTCTTTTGCATATCATTCCCTGTGTCATGTTCAAACATGATTTCCTACTTCAAAGACCAGTAGACAGCACTACATAAGGTTAAAGACAGGGGCAGTACCTCCTTGTGGTAAAGAGGGGCTTTGGCTCCGCCTAATTCTTAATGGTAGTTTTTTTATATAGTTATAAAAAGTTTTAAAAAAAAAAAACATTTTCCTAAGACTGGACCACCTCACTGTTAGTTTTTCTTTGTTGGCCACCCTAGTTTTTTTTTTTTTTTTCTTTTTTCTAGCTCTGCCCCTGACTAGAGAGTATATATCATGAGCAATCCTTAGTCCTTCCTCCACAAATAAACATTGATTACTGCAGCCTCTTTTAACTAAAACTCAACATGACTAAAACCTCTTTCTTCTGCAAAACAGAGTTTATTTATGCTCTTATCTAGACTTGATGACATAAAGCACAAAATGAAAAAATTAATCTCACCGGATCCTGGCAGTAATATTCCTGATCAACACATGAACCCGTGGTCTCTATAAGTCCATCAGGATGAGCTTTTAAATTAGTTACTTCCTCTGCTCCTCCCAACTGTGATTCCAGAATACCATCTTCTGCCAACATTGCCTCCTCCAGTGCCATGCGAAAGTCACTCGGTTTGCTCTTGTACAACCGGGTCTGCCCCTGGAATCTGAACGAAAATAAATATTCATTGATTAAATGCCCAATAATCTCACAGAATCAACAGCAGCCAGTATCATGTAACCACGCACCTTTCCATGAATTCCTGGAAGGGGAAAATCATTCCCTGCTTCACCCACGCGTAGTCCTGCCCATCATCACTCTTTTAGAGAACAACATTACAACCCAAAATAAAAAAAAAAAAAACTCAAATTTATGACCATAAATAAGATAAGATACGTATCGAAAAATTACCCTTTGCGTTCCATTTTTTGAATAACCATAAAACATCACGCAAAGTGCACCGGGAACACAACAGCTCAGAACGGATTTGGGAGCTTCCAAGATGGGATCAATCACCACAGCAGGCCACGCCGGATATCTCTTACCACATTTAGCCCAAACTATATCACCCAAAGCAAAATCCTCTGGCTTGTAAATCTCTTTCCTCTTTTCAGCATTCCCATTAGGCTTTTGGTCCACACCTTCAAAACTAAGACCAGACGTGTTACTCTCAGTCTTCACAGTCTTTCTACCAACACTAGACGAATCAGCACGCTCCCTTTTGTCAACCCTCACTTCAGGACACGGATAACACACAGAATTTTTCAATCCATGGCTATCACTCTTCTCAAATTTTACAAATTCCTCTGCACTAATGCCAGCCGTATCATCTTCTTCAAAACTCTTATCATCTTCAAAGCTGGAGTCTTCGTCCTCCGTTTTGATTCCTCGATTCTTCCATGAATCAAGAACCGAGTCACTGAACCTGGACGGAAGCATCTGAAGGCGGCCACGTGAGGACCGCAACAAGGGAGGCCTAGGCCCTTCAGAGCCCCGGTGTTTCGCTGTCTTACCATCCAATGGCGCAGAATTTGAATTGGACTGAACCTCACCACCACCACCACCCCAATGCGAACCTTCACTGCTCCAAGAACCAGAACCACTGCTGAAATCTTCAGCATCACCTGGCATAGCCAAAGAGTAAAACCCATTCACCTTACGCTTCTTCTGAATCGCTGAACGCCCATCATAGCCCTCGGAATCGGGCTCCTCCAGTTTACACCGTTTCAGTTTCGGCATTTCAATTTTCTTCGTCCGCTTAATTATCATGTTGTGACCATCCGAAACGACGAGTTTTGTTCATCCCAAAACCCTAATTTCACATCAAATTGAAGCAACGTAGCCAAGACTCCCACAATTCAGGACCCCAAACCTCTCAGTGCCTGGGCAATATATCCGATTATTCACCGCAACTTTCGAATCTTGCACCACTCAGCGAACCCCGAAACCCGATACCAAAACCCTGAATCGAGCAATGAAGCCACCAACGAATGAGAAAAACCGAAAAAACTGAGTGATTTTTCCCCTTCGAAAACTCGCGGAAAAAAAACAAGAAGCCAAAAGAATTCCCCCGGAGAATTAAACGCTGATTTCGATCTCCGAAACGATTTGCGAAGAACGCAGAACAAGAAATCCCGGGAAAACACGGCGTGAAAATTTTTCCCGAGAAACAAGCAATTTGAATTGGCAGAGAGAAAATAAAACAAAGAAGCAGAAGCTTATGTTATGTTATGTGTGTGTATGACACAAGGAACGGGTCCGTTAGGTGTGTTTGGAAATTTTATTTCCCAGTTTATTATTATTTATTAGTAAATCAATAAATAAATGTTTTTCAAAATAAGGTTTTATTAAGTGTGTATTTTGTTTTTAGTTTTTACGTAATCACAAGCACTCAAACTACGTTTTCCTATAGTAACAAATTTACTATATGTTTTTTTTCTTTCTTTCATGACCAAAAAAAAATTCTTCCTTCTAGGTTTTTTTTTCTTTGTAACTTGTTTAAATGTATAAATAAACATACTCTAATACTCTATCGCTAATTAGTTTTATTTTTTGAGAGTGGTGGAATAAATTTATTTTTTATATTTTTATTGAATTTCCACAATGTAGCTGTGAAATCAACTGACGAACGAACTAGAGATAGAAGATGAGCTATAAATTCTAAAATTTAAATTTCTAATTTATAAATAAATAAAATTCATCTGAAATTGCAATTTATTAAAAAAAAATAGAGAGTACGTTACGTGACGTGTGTTTTCCGTTTTTTTGTATGTTTTTTTATCCATGTATTAGGGAATGCAAGTGATTTGGCAGTGGAGAATGGAGACAGAAGAGACGCCGAATTTTTTTTGTGTGTTGCTTGCTTCAGAGGAAAGCGCGAATCGTCAGCTTTTTTTTTCCCGGTTGCACAAATTGTTTGTGCTTCTCTGACACGTAGGAGTGGCACCAAGAGATTTTATAATTGAAAGTCATGATAATATTAATATATTATACAATATAATCAGCGCTTAAATATATTTTAGTCCCTATAAATATAGGTCATTTTGTTTTTAGTCCCTGTAAAATATTTTTTGGTTCTTCATCCCTATAAAATTTTCCGTTTGTCATTTAGTCCTTGTCGTTAACTTTAAGTTTATGTGGCTAACGGAGTGTCACGTCATCCCGCCACATGTGACTTTTCTTCTAGTTTAATTTTGTTTTTAGTCCCTATAATTTTTTTTTTGGTTTTTTCTCTTGGGTACACAATGTTTATTATCATACCTTATCATTTTTTTCAAATTAAATTATTTAAGTTTCTTCATAATTGATAATAGTAATTTAATAGGTATACCTATTATCTTTATTTTTTTAAGTATTATTATATATATTCAGTTGAACATGTTTTATTTACCAAAAAAAAAGTTGAACATGTTTTGAAAAGCTAAATATGTCTTAAATTATAGTTATCACTCCCACTATTAATATAATAATATCAATATCTATTACTCAACTAAGTGCTCGCATTATTATTTTTACTAATTTTAAGTTTTGTAATATTATAAGAAATATAGAGTACAGAGAGATAATTTAAAAATATAAATTTTTTTATGTATTATGTATTAAAATTTTCATTTATACATTTTAATATATTTTCTTATTAACACAATACTCATTAAAATGTACACTAAATTTTTTTCTTTTTAATATATAAATTGAATAATATTTTAACTACCTATATTATAGGTTAATTAATTTTCACGTGATTTAATTAATTTGAATACCAAGTTCGTGCATCGCACAGGATCAATACTGGTTTTAATACACTTGAATTCACTGTATAAAGTGGGAAAAACTTGTAATGACTTTTTTCTCTGCAATTCTTTTTTTATCCATTGACTGGCAAAATTTTCACTTGATTTACAATTACAAGCCTCTTTTTGTTACTCGGGACAAATTACATCAAGTTATAGGTCATCAATAGACATAAATCAAATGAGAATTTTGTTAGTCAATAGACAAAAAAAAAGTGTAGAGAAAAAAAAATGTTGTTACAAGTTTTTCTCACTTTATACAGTGAATTCAAGTTTATTGAAATTTCAAATAATTGAATACATAAAGAATTTATTTCCTTAAATCCACCATGAAGAGTTTAAGAATTTCAAGTGTAACAATGCAGTAGAAGAAGCAAAAGGACACTGTGATATTAGATGGGGATGAGATTGAGGTGAAAAAAAAATTATAGGGACTAAAAACAAAAGGACCATATTTATAGGGACTAAAAACAAAATTAAGCTGGAAAAAAATCACATGTGGCAGGATGACATGACACTCCGTTAGCGACATGAGCTTAAAGTTAACGGCAAGGACCAAAATGGCAAACGGAAAATTTTATAGGGATGAAAAACCAAAAAAAAAATTACAGGGACTAAAAACAAAATGACCTATATTTATAGGGACTAAAAACATATTTAAGCCTATATTTAGTATTTACACATATCGTATAATATTATTTTATTTTTTATGTTTTTATATTTGGAGTCTGTTACCTTGACATGAATATGAAAATGATGTGCAGTAATAAGGTGAATATTAAATATTATCCCAGTAGGATTTTAATTATGAATCTTCTAAAATACTTATTAAGAATTTGAGTTAATATAAAAATTGGTCCTAAAAGTGTCACCGTGTTTACTTTTAGTCCCTAAAAGTTAAAGAGTGAACAAATTAATCCCCGAAAGTTTAAAACCGTTAACTATTTAATCCTTCCGTCAACCATTGTTAGTTTACTGAAACGAATCTGCTGAGTTGGCAAGTGATGTATACAATAAGACTATTTTTGACACGGTGTATGCTCAGGTGGACTAAATTAGGGCTCTAAATTTCCCTAAAATGAAATTGTAAACATAAATTTCTCTAAAATGAAATTGTAAACACATTTCACGACTCTTACGCTTTGAACCCTAACCAAAACACTGTCACTCTGAAATTCCTTCGTTCGTCAAGATTGGCTCTCTGTGTGCGATTTAGTTCGCCATTTCTGCAGCGATAGGGGTTTGCTCTCTCTGTTGGATTTCGCTCGCTATTTTTCATAATCGTTCAAGGTAAGTGCTGCTTGCACTTTCTCTCTGCACTGAATGGGTATTTGCTTGATTAATTTTGTTCTTGTTACCCTTTTCACGGTTGAATGCATCATTCATGTGGTCCCAAATTGGAAAGCAAGAGTAGGGTTTTGTGGTCCCATATTTGGGTTTTTTTAATAGATGGTGGTCCCGTGTGTGGGTTTTGCAATAGATTCTTGATTTTTATAATAGATTGCAGTCCCCTTTTGATGTCTAGATTTTCTTAAAAGTTTATGTCAAAAATATTGTTTAAGCAATTAAGGGTCCACTTGTATATGTATATGTGTATGTGTGTGTCTATTTGTTTGTATATTGGAATTGGTAAATTGTTGCATATGCGGTTAAAATAATTACTTGTCCCCCCTTGAATATATATATGCAGAATGGCACGTGAGAGAAGAGGTGGGAGTACCTCGGGTGTGCAATTTGAACACACTTTACATGAAGATGACTTATTAAGTAGTGATAGTGACAATGATAGTTATGTCTCAGAAGAACTTAGGAGTGTGTGTAGTTCTGATGATGATGGATATACTGCTAGAACCATTAGGTATCCAGAGTTCAATGAGAAAGCACAGTTTGGAGATGTGCACTTAGAGTTAGGTATGGTATTTGGAAGTTTGGAGGCTTTTAAGTTGGCTATGAGGAATTATAGCATTAACCTTGGTAGAGAGATCAAATTTCTCAAAAATGATAATTTTAGATGTAGAGCAGAGTGTAAATCAGACAATTGTCATTGGGAGGTCTACACTTCATGGAGTAATGTGGCCAAGTCTTTTCAGATAAAGACTTTCCAGAGTGAACATACACGTGCAAGAGGTTTCAAGAACAAGGCTGCAAATAAAGTGGTTAGCTGATCAATTAGTTGATGTGTTAAGGGCTCATCCAGGTCTAACATGTGAGGAGGCATTTGATTTTTTTCAAAAATGAAAGGAGGGTGCATGTGGATGATTTCCAGCTTTACAGATCACTTAGGTTAGCTAGGACCATTGTTGAAGGAACTGAGAACAAGCAATACAATCAATTGTGGGATTATTGTGAGGAATTAAGGAAAAGGAACCCAGGATCCACAGTCCTTGAGAGAGTGAAGAGACCAGAACCTGGTATAGATCTTGAAGCTCCAGCAATATTTTATAAGTTATACATTTGTCTAGATGCGTGTAAGAAAGGGTTCCTTACTGCATGCAGGCCTTTACTTGGACTTGATGGGTGTTTTCTGAAGGGTTATTATGGTGGTGAATTATTAGCTGCTGTTAGTCATGATGCAAACAACCATTTCTATGTCATTGCATATGCAATTGTTAGTTCAGAGACAAAGGAGACATGGAAGTGGTTTTTAGAGTTGTTATTGGAGGACATTGGGGACTATTCACGATTTGGATGGAATTTTATTACACACCAACAAAAGGTATGTTACAAGCTTTACTGATATATTTTTGTGTTTGATCATAGTATGGAATTTACTAACATTTCATAAATTTTTATTGTAGGGCCTACTACCTGCCATGGAGGAGTTAATGCCTGGAGTAGAAAATAGGTTTTGTGCAAAACACTTGTGGTCCAACTTCCACAGGCAATGGAAGAACTTACAATTGAGAGGTTTATTTTTGGGTGCAGCAAAGGCTACTACAAAAAATGAGTTTGAAAGGTTGATGGATAGAATTAAAACTGTGAATGATAAAGCATGGAGATACTTGAATAGGCATGACCCCAGACATTGGAGTAGGGCTGCTTTTAGTAATCTTACTAAGAATGATGCATTGGTCAATAATGCATGTGAGCAGTTCAACGGGAAAAATTGTGAAATATAGGAGCAAACCAATTGTGACAATGGCTGAAGAAATCAGAATGTATATAATTAGGAAGATGAATAAGGTTAGACTTAAAGCTGGGAATTGGATGGGTGAATTAGCTCCGGAAGCACAAAGTAGATTAGAAAAGGCTAGGAAAAGTTGTGGGGAATGGCATCCTAGATGGGTTGGTGATGCTGCTGGGTTTAAATTTGAGGTGACAAGGCTGCAACAGAGAAAGGTAGTTGATTTAGGTGCTAGAAGTTGCTCTTCCAATTTATGGGACTTGATTGGTATTCCTTGTGAGCATGTTGTTGCATGTATGGCTCACAATAACCTGAGGCCCGAGGAATTTGTTCATCATATGTATTCAACTGAGACATGGAGAAGAACTTATGAACCATATATTGAACCACTAACAGGACCTGAAAGTTGGAGTAAAACTGGTTTGCCTCCCATTGAACCACCAGTGATTAGGAAGAGGCCCGGGAGGCCCAAGAAAAGGAGAAATAAAAGCAATGATGAGTCACTTTCACTCCCAGGAGCTGGACATAAGATGAGGAGAGTTTATGGAGATATATGTTGTTCAAGATGTGGACAGGAAGGTCACAATATTAAGGGATGCCCAAAGACCAAAGAAGAACAACAAAAAACAAATGAAGCCATGGCAGAAGATGAAGAGGCTGCAATTGATGCAGCCTGTGATATTGCATTAACAAACTTTGAGGTAAGAATATATGTCCAATCAGCAGGTTAAAATTCTTTTTCTCTAAATATGTTTCTATGTAGTTCTATTTTCAGCCAGTAGGTTTTAATTCTATTTGAGATAATTTCTTTTCAAACAAACCCCATATGAACTACAGGCCTCCTCATCCCAAGTTTTGACACCTGCACTGTTTATATCATGCAGCCAAGAATATATGCCCAATCAGCAGGTTAAAATTTGTTTTCTCTAAATATGTTTCTATGCAGTTCTATTTCAGCAAGTAGGTTTTAATTATATTGATTCAAGAATCTGTATTTTGTGGCTTTGTCATGTAGTGTACAAGTCCTGACACACCAATCAGTGGTCCAAGGACAATGTCCCAAACACAAGTTGAACACACTCTGACTCCAAGAAGTCCTGACACACCAGTCAGTGGTGTTAGGACAAGGTCCCAAACCCAATATGGACAAATGTAACTCTACCTCCTTTAATTTCAAATATTGTGAATTCCGTTTCATAAACCAGGTACTACAAGTTTTGTCTAGTAACATCTTTAACTTCAAAAAATTTTCATGTGTTTTTTAGGGGCAGCCTATTACCATTAGACCAGCCACACCAACTGTGGGTGTCCTGAGAACTAGGGGTGTTGCACAGTTCAGAGTAAACCTCATTATTTTTCTCTAAACTTGATCTTCTTTTATTTAGTTCTAAAACTGGTTATAATATTGTAGGCTAAACAAGGCTTGGATAGACCAAAGATTCCAATAGTGAGACCTGTAGGTAACTGTAAAAGTAGAGAATAGAATTGCTGAATTGCTTGAGGAAAAATACCTCACCAGCTGCATATTTATATACATGATTTACACTCACTAATAAAGGAAACATAGGAAATATAATCTGTACAAAATAAGGAAACATAGACCTATACAGAAATAAGGAAATACAGCTATACAAATCAACACTTAATGTAGTTTCCTAGTTTCCTTAAATACATTTATTCTATTCTAATTTCCCTAAATAGGAGATATTCTCTAACACTCCCCCTCAAGCTGGAGCATACAAATCATATGCACCAAGTTTGCCACAAAGAAATTGTATTCGAGGACCTCGAAGGGACTTTGTCAAAATATCTGCTAGTTGGTCATTAGAGTTAACAAACTCAATGACAACTTCCTTGGAAAGAACCTTTTCCCTAATAAAGTGACAGTCAATCTCTATATGCTTTGTTCTTTCATGAAAGAATGGGTTGGACGCAATGTGGAGTGCAGCTTGGTTATCACAATATAACTTCATCTCGTTGACGTTACCAAACTTCAACTCCCTAAGCAACTGTTTTACCCAGATGAGTTCACAAGTAACCAATGCCATAGCACGATATTCAGCCTCAGCACTTGATCGAGCAACAACTTGTTGTTTCTTACTCTTCCAAGATATGAGATTTCCACCTACAAAGACACAATAACCTGAAGTGGAGCGTCTATCAATGGGAGAACCAGCCCAGTCTGCATCTGAATATCCGACAACATGAGTGTTTCCTTTGTCTTCATAAACCAACCTTTGACCGGGAGCATTTTTAATGTATCTCAGAATTCGAGTCACTGCATTCCAGTGATCAACACAAGGGGATTGCATGAACTGACTTACTACACTAACTGCAAAAGAGATATCTGGTCTGGTTATAGTAAGATACTTTAGTTTCCCAATTACCTTTCTATACCTTCCAGGATCTGGATAGAGCTCCCCCTGATCTGGTAACAACTTGCTATTTGGATCCATGGGAGTGTCAACAGGCTTACAATTTATCATTCCTGTTTCCTCCAATATATCTAAAGCATACTTCCTTTGTGAAACTGTAATACCACTTCTAGATTGAGCAACCTCCAAACCAAGAAAGTAATTTAGTTTACCCAAATCTTTGGTTTGAAAATGATCAAACAAATGCTTCTTTAACCGAGATATTCCCTCATGATCATCACCTGTAATGACTATATCATCCACATAAACCACGAGATAAATACACCTACCAACTTAATTATGTTGATAAAACACTGAATGATCAACTTCACTGCGAGTCATACCAAACCTTTGTACCACTATGCTAAACTTCCCGAACCAAGCTCGGGGAGACTGTTTCAGACCATAAAGAGATCTCTTCAACTTACACACCAAGCCAGACTCCCCCTGAGCAACAAACCCAGGTGGTTGCTCCATATAGATTTCTTCTGCAAGGTCTCCATGAAGGAATGCATTCTTGATGTCAAGTTGAAGTAACGGCCAATGGTGAATGGCTGCCATGGCAAGAAGAAGGCGAACAGAAGCCATCTTAGCGACGGGAGAGAATGTGTCGCTATAATCAAGGCCATATGTTTGAGTGTATCCCTTAGCAACCAAGCGAGCTTTAAGACGATCAATACAACCATTCGAATCAACTTTCACAGCATATACCCATTGCATCCTACAACTTTCTTCCCCGGAGGAAGGTGAACGAGATCCCATGTGCCACTATGCTCAAGAGCAGTCATTTCATCAATCATAGCTTGCCTCCATCCCGAATGAGAAAGTGCCTCACTGTCACTCTTAGGAATAGAAACAGAGGACAAAGAAGATACAAAGGCAAAATATGATGGTGATAAACGATGAAAACTGAGAAAGTTGTAGATGGGATGAGGATTTCGAGTGGAACGAGTACCTTTCCGAAGAGCAATGAGAGGACTTGATTGGGAGGACTTTGGCAGGGTCGTGATAGGAGAAGCCATTGGAAGTGGACATGAATCACTAGGATCTTCTATTATGTCTTCTGTTAGGGGAAGAACTTGTTGTGTTCTTTGTCGATATGTGATGATAGGGTGCTGCGAAGTACCAGACTGAGTCTCTCCGGGCTGGATCCCATATATCAGAATGAATAGCAGCAAAAGGTTCTATTTGATTCTGAACCTGACTAGGAAAGGAAGAACGGGTATGTTTCCCGAGTTGACATGACTCACAATTTAGGGACTTCAATTTTGCAAGACATGGAACCATTAGTTGAAGTTTTTGCAGACTGGGATGACCTAGACGTTGATGAAGAAGGTGGGGAGACTCAGTAGCAGCACATACTGTTGGAGACGTGGTCTTTAAATAGTAGAGTCCTTGTGATTCATGTCCTACACCAATCGTCTTCCCCGTACCGCGATCCTGAATAATGAAAGAATCAAAATCAAAGGTGATTGAGCAATTAAGTGAATGAGTGAGTTGACTCAAGGAAATCAAATTAAAGGGACATCCAGGCATGAATAGGACAAATTTTAATGAGATAGATTCAGTGGGAGAAACATGACCAATGCCTTGGACTGGTACTTTAGAACCGTTAGCAAGAGTAATAGAGCGAGAAATCTCAAATAAAGGAAAAGAAAATAGTGACCGATTACCAGACACATGGTCGGAAGCACCAGAATCAATAACCCAAGATGTCGGATTATGATTGGTATGAGATATACAAACTGTAGGATTACCGGTATGAGCAATTGTAGTTGTGGCTGACTGATTTTGTTTGGCTGCCTTCCACTGCATATACTCCTGGATTTCAGCTTTGGACAAAAAAATAGGTTGCTTTCCTGTCACAACTTCAGAAAAGGATGTGGATAATGCCATTATCGCGACTGCGAAGAAGACCGACGGACTGAGATCTGGCTTTTTTGGGGTATTTGACCCCCAAAACGGACAGAGGAGGCCTGGACGAAGCTGACGGGACCAGCGGCGGAGCAAACGGAGGCCTGGAAGGCGGCGCGTGGCTTACACGCGCTGACAAGGACAGCGGACGGTGGCGGCGCGTGCGGAAGCGGATGGCGGCGCTGTTTTCGGGGATGAACAGATCGACACCTTCTGTGTCCATTTCTGACGTTGCGGTTGCCGGACGGTGACTGCAGGTGGCCGGACGGTGCTGGACAGTGCTGGACGGTGGTCGGACTGTTGCTGGACGCCAGAACTGTGAGAGAATGACAGGGACAGCGGACAGCGAACTAGGATTCTGACTTTTATCAGGCCCACATGAAGTAAGCTCTTGATACCATGTAAAAGTAGAGAATAGAATTGCTGAATTGCTTGAGGAAAAATACCTCACCAGCTGCATATTTATATACATGATTTACACTCACTAATAAAGGAAACATAGGAAATATAATCTGTACAAAATAAGGAAACATAAACCTATACAGAAATAAGGAAATACAGCTATACAAATCAACACTTAATGTAGTTTCCTAGTTTCCTTAAATACATTTATTCTATTCTAATTTCCCTAAATAGGAGATATTCTCTAATAGTAACCAAAGTCTGCAGCCTTCAGGACAACAAATGCCAATAGAGAGACATGTTGGTAATTTGCACCCTCCAGGACAACAAATGCCATTTGTAAGGGCAGTTGCACCTTTTAGACCTCCTGGATTAATCCCACGTGGATATAGGCCACCTGATGCCCATATGGTACAACATGCAAACTATGTTTGGAAAAAGAGACCGGTTGTTAAAAGGGAGGCATTACTAGCATCTTTTCCAACGAACTCCAACAGATTTTCAAACCTAGCAATGTCACAGGAATCATCAAGTTCTGCCCAGGGAGGAGGCAACAACACTGTTGAATGAAAAATCAAAATGAAAAAGGCTATTAATTGTCAAGTTTTGCCCAAAGATGAGGCATATTTTGTTTTTTGATACATTTTGTAATGAAAAGGTTATTAATTGTCTAGTTATGCTTTCTTTGTTGGTATTGTCTAGTTATGCTTTCTTTGTTGGTATTCTGTTTTATTTCTTGGTTGTAGTCAATGTGACAAAACTGTGGAATTGTACTTGTGACAAAGGCATATTTGTAAATGAAATTGCAATCTCACAGTTTCTGCTTTTATGACAAATTACAATTTTGCACAGATTAGATTATGGTTCTTAAACTCAAATAATGCCACATTAAACAAATTGTGAGTGTACACATATTTTTTTTTCCATTTCTCAAACTGATACCAAACACACAACCTCATTCCTAGATGTTTTTTTCCAACCTATTTCTTCATACACATTACAAATAACACAACAACCATTACACTCAAAAATCCACATAAAATCTGATATTTGAACACTAATTTCTCAGCCTCCACTAATTGTTTCTTTAACTTTCTAATCGCAGTTTTCTATTTTTCCATTCCAGCCTTTAGCTTCTCCACTTCTGCTTCCTCAATCACTGCAATACTTGATGATGACTCTTCAACCCATTCAAAGTAGCCACAATGAATATCATCTCTCTGCATAAAATGCACAAAAAGGTTTAGGAAAATAGTTTTAAAACCCACCTTTAACAGAAAAACTGCTTGCCCCAAAGAATGGACACCTCAAGAACCATCTTCCTTTGTTCTTTCCCTTCTTGCACTCCAACAGTCGCAATCTTCTGCCACATGCGCATATGTTCGTCAGGCCACCTTCATCACCAGACATGCTTCCACTTGTTCCACGATAGCTTGCACTCCTCATTTTATGATTTGTTAGATTTCGGGTTTGAGAGAAGAATGGAGAAAACAGTGGAGATTTGGGAAACAATGATGAGGATAAAAGAATGGAGATCTACTTTGTAAAATAGAATATGTGTGTTGGAGAAGAAGGAGGATTAAGGCTGCAAATTTTTTCCTTGCTGTGGAGGCACAGGGCAGCACATCAATGGAGGACCGGAGTAGCACATCGATGGAGATAGGGTTGTAATTTGGGAGAAATGATTCTAAATCTTCATCCAACATTAATTTATTCTCAGCTGAGCTTCCAGGTATACATCCAATTTGTCAGTGAACAGTCCAACTAAACATTTAACAGTCCAACTCAGCAGTTCCATTTCAGTAAACTAACAGTGGTTGACGGAAGGACTAAATAGTTAACAGTTCTAAACTTTCGGGGATTAATTTGTTCACTCTTTAACTTTTAGGGACTAAAAGTAAACACGGTGACACTTTTAGGGACCAATTTGTATATTAACTCTAAGAAATTTTAACCTTTCATCATTCTTGTTAACTAATATTTTGTTAATGAAAGAATTAAGAAATAAAATTGATTTATTTATTAAGAAATTGATTTTTTTTCTTGCCACTTTAGCCCGTTCCTTCATAAAAAAATAAAATTGATTTATTAAAAATCTAATATTAAATATATTACTAAATTGATTTTTTTTATTTTTATATGACATAATAAATATTTTACTTTCTATCTAATGTTATTTAATAATATTCCTTTAATCACTCTGCTAACTCGAATTCGAATCTTGTATGCTTTGCAATACAGATGATAGCATATTTATTTTACTGAAAATTTTAAAATAATTTAAAAATTGTCAAATATAAAAGATAATATATTTTTAAATTGAACAAAATTCTTCAAAATATAAGGAAATTATCAGATCAAATTATTAATGTATTTTTTAAGTATTATGTTTCAGATTTTAAATAAAAAATCAAAGAATAAAGAGAGATTAAAACGCATATAGTATTAATTATTAAATAAGGTAAAATTCATTTTTTTATAATAATAAAAATCTTTCTAAATTTTTATCATCTACTAATCTAATAACATTAATAAAATGAAAAATATCAATGAGTATCCTAGGAGGCTGGTCAATAAACAATGAATAGGAAATGGAACAACTTTATTAGGAGTGGTATATTAGGGTATGTTTGGTTTGCATTTTCATTTCCTGTTTCCATTTCCTGTTTACTGTTTTCTGAAATTTTACAAAGGAAAAACTGAAAATGCTGGAAACAAAAATTTGCTGTTTCCAGCATTTACAGTTTTTCCTTAGTAAAATCTCAGAAAACAGGAAACAGAATGAAAATAGGAAATGAAAACATGAAATGAAAACGTAAACCAAACAGGCCCTTAACTTGCGACCTGCGTAGTGATGTTCATGTGAGAGCCGTGGGGGATTTGAATGAAGAAAAAGAAGCTTCAACCCAATATTTTGGATGATATATTGTTTCTATTAGATATGTTAAAACACCAGTGGTGTTCATGAGATGATAAAAAAGTTTAGAAAACGAAACAATCATTAGAAGGCAACATAGAGTATTAACCATAAGCAGTGGTTGAACTTGAACAATTCTAGTGATGGTTTTGGTTAATGTGTTAGCTAAAATGAAAAATTTTGTTCATGTAAATCGATCTTTTTTCTTTGAAGAGACAAATAGACAATGAAAATTACAGATCAGTTTTATGGACCATATTTGTAGTTTTAACTCAAGTTATTTTAGCTGGAACTGAACCATGTTAAACCCTATTATTGAACTTGTAGAGTTTATAATACTAAGGTTCACCTCTCAGGCATTACCCTAATATATAAAATCATGTGAATAAGAGGCTTAACAAATTCACAAGCATTAATATCATATAAGATTGAATCAAAGCAAAAACAACATTAATAAAAGGAAAGAAATCAAAACATAATTGTAGATCATACATTGGACTACTCCCACTTCTTAGAATAAGAAATCTACTCAATCATGCCTAGATCTAAACCAATAAATTTGAATCCAAGCATGTTAATTAAACAAGACTAGAAAAAGGTAGAGCGGAGAAACAAATAAATCAAATGTTCGCTCTCCAAAACTCGTTGTCTATAAATCCTATGCCTCGCTCCTAAAAAATTCAAAAACTTTCACTCAATGGATTTGGAAGGCAAGGCGACTTACAATGACTTCCTGACTCTTAGAAAAGTGTCATAATTTAGCTTAAACAGGTTCAACTTGAATCCCTCTTTGGGCCCAATCAAAATCAAAACAAAAAAATTAAAAACGCTGCACTTTGGGCCGCACCACACCCGTGGTTCGAACCACTGGCAAGCGATGGTTCTCGCTATCAACTTATTTTTCTAATTTCTTGCTACTGGTCAAACCACTAGTGTGGTTTACACCACTGACGGGTAGTGGTGCTCTCTATTGGACCATTTTTCTAGTAGTTTTGATTCAATTTGCTTCCACTTCCTATTTTCTTCTTTGGCTCATATTTCCTTTATGCTTTTGATCCCAAGCCCCATCATTCTACACATAAAAACACCAAAAAGTAGTATCGTGAACTAAAAAACCTAAAGTGCACTATGAAATTAGGTGAGAATGCATAATTATATATAAATTTAGATACAAACTAAGCCTAAAATATATGCTAATTATGCTCTCATCACCCGTATCAATTTGTTTGCAAAGTACCAATTTATACAAATATCTATCTATATTCTATATGTAAAATTCACTTGAAAACGAAATTAAATGTATGTCATTATTGTTAAGTTTTCAATTTAACAATTTAAATAATTATTATAACAAGTATTTATTTTATTCCTTTTATAACATGATTGTAACAACTCTCACTTTGTAACTAACCATTAACAACAATTAACTAGAATAAAAAAGTTAACGATTATTTGGTTATTAACTAAATAAATTTTAATAATGACTTTTAAATTAAAATAAAATAAAATTTGGGTAAAATAACTTTTCAGTCCCTATAAAATATCCGAGTTTTGATTTTCGCTCCTGGACAATTTTTCTTTTTTATTTCATCCTTATAAAACATTCAAGTCGGGCATGTTTGGTTTACGAAAACATTTCCTGTTTCCATTTCCTGTTTTCACTCAGTTTCCTGTTTTTTGAAATTTTACAAAGGAAAAACTGGAAATGCTGAAAACAGCAAATTTTTGTTTCCAGCATTTCCAGTTTTTCCTTTGTAAAATTTCAGGAAACAGAAAATAGAAAATGGAAACAGGAAATGAAAATTCAAACCAAACAGGCCCTAAATCTCTGAACGACTTTAAGGAGTGTAACACTCTTATATAATGTGTAGGGTACTTCTTAAGTATTGGTCACTATTATAAGTATTCAATACATCCACAATTAACAGTAGAATAAATACCGTGGACTGAAAAAATAGCTTAAATATTTTATAAGTATGAAATAAAAAAGAAAAATTTTTCAGGGACGAAAATCAAAACTCAGATATTTTATAGGGACTAAAAAGTTATTTTATTATATTAAATAATTTTTATCATTTCATCCATTAAATAAATTTTTCGACTTGGCATGTAAGAGAAAAAAAAATATGAAAACATTACAAATGTTTAAATTAAAACTTATTGATTAGTTACAAAAACACAAAAATAAATGGTATTTATGAAAAGTTAAAAATTATATATACATGGTATAACTTTTTTTAGTTTGCATATTGTAATGATTTTATAAAAATCAGTTAATGGGACTTGTATCTCCTTCATATAATGATTTTTTTAAAAGAAACTATTTATTTAACTTTAATTCCAAGTGCACCTTTTATTTTGTAAATAAAATAATTTTTTTGTAAATATTTTTCATGCAATGACAATAAATAAAAGTGGTGGGCAATCATTAAATTATGTACCGTTATATTTAGTAAAACTTATATTGTACTATGAATAAATATTAAATATTATATTATTAATTAAGAATATAAGATCATTGTAAGGATTGAAAATTTTTATTGTTATGAAGGCAATACCTATGTGCATATTAATCTAAAATTGCAATCTATCACAGAGCTACACAAAAAATCATGTCGTGTATATAAGTGTTTAGTAATTTTTTTATATAATTACATTTTAAAATATTTTATTTTCAATAATAATCTCATTGAAAAGGTTGGTAATTCTTTTAATTAAATATGATGAGAAATATTTAGACTGGAAAAAATTATTCGTTAAAATGAAAATTAATGCAATTTCTCATTTTAATTAGTTTTAATTATTTTATTATGTTATACAATTAATACAATCTTATTTCTTAATATTCCTTTTTATATATTTAAATTACAATAACTTAACTTCTACACATTTTTAAAAAATTTCTCTCATAAAATATTATAGAAATACAATATAGATAAACCCGTGTTGCACGGGTGTTATTTCTAGTTCATAATGAAAATTCCATGTTTGCACTAATAAATACAATAAAAGTTGGAATTAATTAAACATGGGAAAAACTTCTTTAATTATAAACGATTTTTTTTTGTAAAAGGAGCATACATTTCCATTTTATCTATGATCAATATTTTCATACCTTTTCTTAACCTTACTTTTGATATTGCACCATATAACTTATCATGTGTAAAGACTAGTTTTGGGAGAAAAATGTCAATATGGGATAGAGATTGTCATTGACTTTTATTAATGATCAATACAAAACACAAATTAAGATATGAAAAACTGTCTCCTTTCAAATATGAATGGAGAATTTGGATCTCAAGGAACCGTATTAATTGGATGTTGCAAGATTTACATGAGCAAAATGTGAATTGGTTTAATTTGTTGCATTATTAATCTCATTTTTCTTTAGAATGAAACATAAAAAAAATTGAAGGAAAAAGGAAGGGGAGAATAATAGTGTGTCTGGTTTAAAATGTATCTACGTTTTAAATATGGATCAAAGTCAACACTATTAAGAGTATAGTATGAACCAAAAAAAGTGAAGTCAAATTATCCAAAGACATTGAGTTGAGGTACAATTATCTAAATATTCTTCTTAGTAAGAAAAAAACACTCTTGATAAAATGTTTCATTGCTAGTATATTAACTCGCGTAATATATGGATAAAGATATATTCTTATTTAATTAAAATTAAATTTATAACAGGTCAATAATTTTAAAATTAAAAATAATAAAATTTTAGATAATTCTGATTAATTATTCATTTTTAAATTATAATAGTAGATTTTATTTTATTATTTATATTATTTTTTATAATAAAATATAATTAAATAAATTAAAATCATAATGATGAGAATAAATATTTATATTAAAATATGATTGAAATAGAAAAGGATGAGATAAAATTTTGAACCTTAATAAATTTTAAAATTTATGAATAACATTTATTAGTATTTAAAAATTCAAGGAGATTAGTATTAAGGACTAAGAGGAAAATTTTCACTCTCACAACACACAAGTGGTGTGTGTAATTGACCATCAAATGAAAGAGGGGATAGAATGTTAAAAATTATTGAGCGGAAGAGTATGGTGAATGAGTGTCTCACTCTTCAAGGCGATGTCTGAAAATTATAATGTAGAGAGTTAATTAAATTAGATAAAAAAAGGTGGGGTCAAATTAAGGATGTTGTCTAATGTGACATTAATAATCAACTTGTTTTCATTGAGTTATTACTGGTTCAAATGAAGCTAACTAGATGAATGATGACAAACAAACTCCTTTTAAAATAAGGAGAAAGTTAGGTAAATGGATTCACTGGGGTTTGCCATTATGAATTTTAGGAAAGTATTGTATGGATAAAAAAAGTGTAGATAAATTTAATAGGATTTAATAACTATACACTGTTAGTGTAAAGTTATTTTATACAGTCATCCAATGGTGTGTTGACACATTATTTAATGAATTTAATAATACATGAGTTGTCATGTTTATTAATTGACGTGGCAAAATATTATTGGATGATTGTGTAAAACTTCTTTACACTGACAATGTACAGTAATTAAACTCAATTTAATATTTAAAAAATTATTAACATATATTATAAAATATTTTTTATAGTAATAAAATCGAGAGTCTATGTTGAACTCAAACTCCCTTTTATATAGTTAGAGCTGACAATTTGGGCTACCTGACTTGATGCTGGTAGCAGACTTTATCGGGTTTCTAAAATAAATATTTGAGCCCGATAGTTTTGCAGGCTTTTTGCAGGTACATGTTGCCCAGTTTTTTTGCAGGGTTTTGTGAGTAGCGTGTTTTATCAGGTAGAGCTCAAATGTCCGGGAGTTATTTGAGCTTATAAAATAAGTACTCAAACCATACATTTTTACGGGCTTTTGCGGGCCGATCTGGTTGAGCTAGTCCATTTTCTAGGCCCGACCTATAGCTACCGATAATTTCATTTTTTAAGGGAAAAAAGCATAAAACCATCTCGAACTTTTGACCTTTTGCAAATAGGCACCAAGAACTTTCAATTTATCTTAATTAATCCTTAAACTCTTATCATTATTACAATAGGTCCTTCCATTAATATGAAGTTAAATAATTAACATAATAAATATAAATTTTTCAATATTTTGTGTTTCAAATATTAAAAACATGTAAAAGAGTGAAATTTTCAATTTTTCATTTTTAAATTGTGTCAAATTTCAAACACATTTGAAATTTTAAAAGCGAAACATGATGACGTATTCTTTTAATTTTGGATTTTTTTTATTTTCAAATACTTTATTTTATATTAATTTAACATTTTAATTACAAAATCTTGAATAATTAAGATTGGTTTCGTTAATTACGTTAATGAAATGACATATTGCAACAATAACGGGAGTTTAATGGTTAATTAGGACAGAATAAAAGTTCATGTTGCCTATTTGCAAAATAGTGAAAATTTAGGGTGATTATATACTTTTTTCCCTTTTTTTTTAACTTTCAAATTAAAAATAATTAAAATTGCAAAAAAAAATGAACAACTTACTAGTTATTCATGCTCTTGAATTGGATTTACAACTTATGTTTTTTTCACAATTGATTTTTAAAAAGCATAATAATAATAATAATAATAATAATAATAATGATGATGATGATGATGATAATAATAGAGGTTATTTTTTCGTGACATGTTATTTTGTTATCTAACAAAGGTTAACTCAGTTGTAACAGTTTAAATCTTTTTTCAAAAAAAAAAATCCTACAATCTAAATCATTCCTTCTATATTTCTAAAATTAAAATCAATCGCTTGACAACAATTTTCTAAAGAAATAAAGAATGGTATTTTTCGGGGGCAACCCGAATCTGATCTCAGAAACAAATCTACCCGGCCGAGCCGAACACGAGTACAACCAGGCTTGACATTTGTCCGAACCTTGAAGCGACATGTAGCTCGAAACGTTGAAGCTCCTCACTTGCAAACCCTTTTACGAGGTACGCTATCTTTCATATTTTGCCAACACTCTGTCAAAATGCAAACTGAGTTCTGGGTTGAGTGCCTTCGAGATACACCCCCCATTTTTCCCAAACTCTGGTGAGGAGCTTGAAGGAGTTAGAGCTTGGAGGAGTTGGAGCAATGAAGGAGCTTGTTGTCATCAACTATAGATCATATATGGATTTAAGTTTATTGTTACATCGAAAGATATGCAACAATGATACTTTTTTTGTCAAGTTAAAATTTAATTGCTTATAAATAATTATATTCTTTTATTCATTTTATTTCGATTTCAGGGATATGGCAAATATTTTGAAATTTATTAATGTTATAAAATTAACTTCGGATTTTCTAACATAGTACATGTTAATAACTTAAAACTGTAGTCTCTCCAAAAACTCGTTGTCTGATTGAATCTCGTATAAATCCTATGCCTAGCTCCTAAAAAATTCAAAAACTTTCGCTCAATGGCTTTGGAAGGTAAGGCGGCTTACAGTGATCTCCCCGACTCTTAGAAAAGTGTCATAATTTAACTTAGGCTTAAATATCTTTTTCGTCCTCCAAAAATTAGCGACTTTTGATTTTCACCCCTCTGACATTTTTTTTAATCAAAACACCCCTACGAATATAGTAATGGATGGAAAGTGCCCCTGCCGTCCACTTCCGTTAACTGGGTTAACGGAGGAGACACGTGTCAGTTCCTGGTTGGTTGTAATTTCTGATTTTGATTAAATTCAATTATTAACATTTACCTAATTTATTAACTTCTAGAAATTAGAAAATTAAAATCGGTTCCTTGCCCTAACACCCCTCATATACCCTATCCCCTTGAATCCCTATTTCTGCAAAACCTTTTACCATACCAAAGTTTCCGTCGTTCACCATTGTTATACGAAGCCCAGAGATTCGAGCTTGGTGGAAGGATACGATGTTCAGAGGACCACGATCTGAGCAGGACAAACGCACCAATGCGATGAAGTCATCGTCGTCTTCTGCTTCTTCTCACTCGAAGCGCATGATGTGCAAGTGTGGTGATGGGGTGATGCTGCTGAAGTCAAGCACGAAGGCAAATCCAGGGAAGACGTTTTGGAGGTGCCCAAATTGGAAGGCTAGTGATTATTATTTTCTGCAACATCCTCTTTTAGTCTCTGTTCTATTTTTTTTTCCATGACCCTGAACATGGTATTTTTCTGCAGAGCAGTGGAAGTTGTGGTTTTTTTCGCTGGTGTGATGAATCTGGGAATGAGGAGTGTCAGTCACGCTTAGAGTTAGACATTGCTGATCTCCAGTTGAAGGTAGCAAAATTGAAGAAAAAGTTGGATGGGGAAAGAGCTGTTAGAAGATTTATGACAATTTTTATAGTAGTATCTTGGGCATTGACTGTTGGCCTATGTATTTTTTGTTTAATTAAGTGTGTAGGATGTTAGTGTAGGGTGTTGTTGAAGGTTGTTCACCTTGATTGTAAAACAGCCTTTGATTGTTATTTTTATTTTGTAAGCATGTGTTTAATGATGAGTAACATCCTGTTTTTGTGGCAATAATGATTCTGTTGGACATTTTTTAGCTACCATGTTGCACGATTATTGAACAAGGGAATTGAACAAACCAACAAAGATTATTGTGCACATAAAAAAGTAAAGGCATAATGAAAAGTAACTTCATTAAGCATCTCTGCCAACAAGTGTTTGCATACACCAAAAGAAAGGTCCTACTTGTGCAGTTTGGAGGCACTTTACATATTAACCTAATGTAGACAAAAAAACAGTAGCTTAATAAAATATTATGGAAGTATCATTCCACAAACATTGGTCTCAGACCCCAAAAAAAAGGACCTAATCACTATTTAATTTTTGTCCATATGCTGCATAGAAGCATGGTCCCATGTGAGTCTTGTACAAAAGGAATCAATTGTCAGTCCCACTTGTCTGAGTGGGAATTACTCCAGCTGTGTCACCATCACTCTGTGGGGGAATAAATGGATCAGTTAGTTTGGTGCCTCCTACTTCATGGCTCTTTACTCCTTCACCACTAGTTAGTGCCTTTGCAAAATTTGAAAGTTGTTGCACAGTGTTATATGTATGAAGAAGATCTGGAGATATGGGCATCTCTTTGGTGACCTCATTCCAATCAGGCTGCTGACCAGAAAACACTTGCCTTGCTAGACCCTGAAACAAGTAAGAAAACAGATTCCATGATAAGGTTTGTATGGTGGAAGGAACATAAACAGAAAAGAGGTTAGTAGCCAGCTTACCATGACTTTCTGTACATCCTTTGTTGTCTGAATGCAATTTGCAGGAGGGGATTCACTTACATGCTTCTGCAAAATATGCAAAATTCATCTTTCATATAAGTAAAGTTTTTATTTGAAGCAAAAAGTATTGAAAAATCTGAACAGGGGTTACTTTTACCATTTCTGTCTCTGAAGAAATCAATTTTTGAGTTAGTGCATCAATGAGATTAAGTTGATTCTCTATTGGAGGCTGTGAATGGTTGACATATTTCAATTAAACTGAACCCTTTACAAACAAAGCAAATGAAAAAAGTTAGTTCTATAGCAACAACCTGAGTGTTTTGAATCTGTGATGGACCTTTGTTGATGCATTTCTTTTGCAGTCTCTCCTTTTGAACTGACTTAGGTATAAGTTGTCTAGGAATAGAATTCTTCCTCTGTCTTTTTTGCTGGCTTCCTTGAACCTAAAATAGTAGAAGATGTAACATTAAGAACAACATGTTACATGATCATTAGGATGTAGCATTATCAAACACATACTCATATAAATATACCTTATCAGCATTTGATCCAGTTTGTTGATTTGCAGTAGTTCCATTCAAAACCAATGAAGATGATGGAACTTGGACTGGCCCATTTGCTGTAGCTTGAGATAGGGGTTCCTACACACAGATGTGATGTTTATGGTTTTGGAACATAAAAAAATTGAAAAACATACATGGTAGTCTAAGTAGGATAGTACCTGAGTTTGAGGAGTACTGTTTTGAGGAGCACTAGTTTCAGGAGCACTAGCTTGAGAAGCACTTGCTTGAGGAGCACTTGTTTGAGGAGCACTTGTTTGAGCAGCAGGGGGAGGTGGCTCTTCTCTAGGCTTAAGGGGACATTTTCTACTGTTATGTCCATATGAATGGCAAAAACCACAAGCATATTTGGTGTTCATCCTTTTTAACTTGGTGGGGACCGGGTCTTCATCAGGCTCTCTTCTCCTCAATTTTTTGGGGCGGCCAGGTCCTCTTTTGTAGGTAGGTGGGTACATGATACCTTGATCAGTTTTTGGCCACATACTTTGACCATTTATAGGTGAGATAATTTGTCCATAGCATAGTTCATATGTTTCCCTCAAATAATATCTATGGACATACTTTTCAGGCAGCTCCCCCTTATAACAAATGGCAGCCACTGCATGCCTACAAGGTATTCCCACAAGCTCCCAGAAGTTGCAAGTACAGGAACACATAGCCAAGTCAACAACAAACTTATTTGTGAAATGCCTATTAGTGACCTCAAATTTTTGTTGCCCAGCCCAAGTTGCAAACCAATTTGCTGAGTGTTCAATTTCCCTATCTAGCCTCTTTCTTGGTTTAGGCATAACATCCCCCTTATACTTAGATACCTTATCCTTAAGAGTTGCAAACCTACTCATTATGTATGTTCTTATCCATTCAAACATGGTAATTATAGGCTTATCCCTTGCTAATAATATTGTACTATTAAAAGCTTCTGACAGATTGTTCATTATTACATCACAACGAGGGTAGTATGAGAAAGCATGCTTACACCAGTGTTGTGTAGGGACTGCTAACAACCAGTCATGAGCCTTATTGTCCAGTTGCTTGATCTGGGCCATTTTTTCTTCCCATGCTTCCACATAAGTTGCTTTTGCAGCACCCATCATGAGGTCTCTGAGTAAGGTCCCCCCTCCAAATTTCTTTTTGAAATTGGCATACAAATGCCTTACACAAAATCTGTTTTCATTCCCCTGCAACATCTCCTCAAATGTTGGGATCAAGCCCTGCAAGCATTATAATATGAATACAAGTTACATTCTGTATGGGTTATGTCACTAACATAGAATTTGAAATAAGGATTAAATTACCATACCTTTTGTTGATCTGAGATGAAAACCCACCTATTGGTGGTGACATCTCCAATGTCTTCCAGCAAAAGTGTAAGGAACCATCTCCAACTTTCTTTGTTTTCATTCTCAACTACCCCAAAAGCTAATGGAAAGTACTGGTCATTTGGATCTCTGCCTACTGCAATTAATAGTTGACCACCATATTTTGTCTTTAAATGACACCCATCAACTCCAATAAATGGTCTGCATGCACTAACAAAACCTTTCTTACAGCCATCTAAACACATGTAGAAGTTTCCAAACTTTGGTGGGATGGTTGGGGAAATCCTCTCCACTCCAATTTTACAGGTATTTCCAGCACTAGCCCTCAAAATCTCAGCAGCATATGACCACAACAAGGAGTATTGTTTCTGTGCATCACCCTCAATGACAGACCTTGCAATTTTACTTGCCTTCCAAGCTGTGGCTACTGTAATTCCACAAGCATATGTGGTCCTCATTTCAGCAATTACATCTTGTAATCTCATGTTAGTGTTGCTTCTAAACTTGTCAGCTAACACTCTTGCAACCCATTTAGATTTGACATTTTTATTGTTGAAAACCCGACCACAAGTATGTGTAGGGATTAAAGTCTTGCATCTGAAAGTTTGGCTACCCCCAACCTTGCTAACTAACATAAAAAAATTACAGCTCTGCTTGCACTTAGCCCTTACTCTCTTTGTATCATTCTTCTCAAATGTGATCTCCTTGCCATTTAACACAGAGTGTTCTGGGATAGCATCTTTGAATTCCTTAAGAGATGCAAATTCCATTCCTAACTTGAATTTGAATTCCTTGCACAAGTCCTCCTTCCTAAATCTAGGAAATCTGTCTTTACTCACCACATCGCATTCACCATCCGACCCAGACAAGCTTTCTAGCTCATCAGAAACATACTCATCCTCCATGTCATGCCTAAACTCAACAATTTCATTTAACACCTCTGAATATACATTAGGCATGTCACCAGTAACAACAGTAGACTCAACATTTCTTACATCTGCCTGACCACTCCCACCAGCCATTTGTTCTATGCTCAATGAACTCCCAGCATCCCTTCCTTCTGACATTGGCTCCTCAATGGGCCCTATTGGTGGTTCACTATCAAACCCATCATCTAGGCACAAATCCCTTTCCTCCTCACTGTCACTAAAGTGTATGCCATTCAGACTATCATCACTCTCATCCCCATCACTTTTATCACCACCACCAGCTATAATATTCTCATGTCCATTGTTATTCACATGATTAGATACGTCAACCTCATCTTCCACATAGACATCCACATCACATTTGTTATTAATGGCAAAATTGGCCATTTCCAAAGCAGATTCATCATCTCTAATTGCTCTTAAACCAACTTCCAAACCACTTTCCTTAGGCTTCCACCAAAACCTGCAATTCCCAGAATGCCCTAAATCCTCTTTCACAATTCCCTTTACTTCAGGATATGACCACTTGTCTAGGTCTAAGTTGGTCATGACATGGACTTGCCCCCCTAAGTAATCATGACTTGGGTGCGTTACAAATGTGCCTTTGTGATGGAAAACTACAGAAAAAGACATCCTACAAAATAATAAATTCCAAACTTCTATTATTAATGCATTCCTACACAGTTTTATCAAGCAAAAACAAACAACAAATATTGACAAAGCACACAAAGACTACAAAGCACACAGTGATAAACGTGTATGGCCCAATCAATAAAAGCACACAATGACTACAAAGCAACATCCAAATAAACAAAAGTATATAGCCCCACCCATTGACCCCACATGTTCTGTTCCATTAAAGCAAATAGCGAGGACGTTACTCACCTTCACAGCCTTCGAAGCAAGCCACACGTGACTACAACGTTTTCCTCCAAGCAAGTGTCCAACACCACACGTCGAACGTTGCGTTCAGCCAATCTTCCTCAAGTAGCACTCACGATTGATGGTCACTGTAAAAACGGAACACTCTTGCTCTTGCTTTGCTAGGGTTTTTTAAGGGGAGTATTAGAGAAAAAGAAGTTGGGTCTGAGGGGTGTTAGGGCAAGGAACCGGTTTTAATTTTCTAATTTCTAGAAGTTAATAAATTAGGTAAATGTTAATAATTGAATTTAATCAAAATCAGAAATTACAACCAACCAGGAACTGACACGTGTCTCCTCCGTTAACCCAGTTAACGGAAGTGGACGGCAGGGGCACTTTCTATCCATTACTGTATTCGTAGGGGTGTTTTGATTAAAAAAAATGTCAGAGGGGTGAAAATCAAAAGTCGCTAATTTTTGGAGGACGAAAAAGATATTTAAGCCTTTAACTTAAATAGGTTCAACATGAATCCCTCTTTGGGTCCAATCAAAATCAAAACAAAATAGTTAAAAACGCTACACTTTGGGCCGCACCACATCCATGGTTCGAACCACTGGCAGGCGATGGTTCTCATTGTCATCTTATTTTTCTAATTTCTGGCTACTGGTCAAACTAGGGATGGCAATTGAGCTCAAGTCCTATGGGTATCCGCAAAAATTACTCGCAATGGGCAGGGTAAAAACCCGCAAAGCGGGTATGGGCGCGGGAACGGGCTAAAGCCCGCATTTTTTCATGGGGACGGGCGCAGGTACGGGCACTTTGATGCCCAACCTGCCCCATACCCGCACTCATATATATATAATTATTTAATAAAAACACCATATATAATTATATAGAGATATATTAATTTTATTAAAATATTTAATATATTTATGCATATTTTTAAAATTGATATATATATATATTACAAATTAAAAATATATTTTTATAACTATCTATTTGTGTTTATTTTACTTTATAGTATATGACTAATTAGTGTTAATAATCATTTTTTACAGATCTTGAAGAATTCTAACACATGATATCCAAGTTTATAAAATAGTGTGACGTGAAAGTATATTGTAATATTTAATAAAAAATTTGAACTTTAGATCATTTGTTGCATGTATTTAGAACATTAACATATTGTGTTTCAATGTAATTAAATTGTTGTATCATTGATATTTAAAAATTATATTTGGACGATCTTCCCGTAACTTTTTCAATTGAGATATAATTTTCTTAAATTAATATTTTTTAGTAAGTTTTTAATTTTTTACTTAATAAAAGTGCGGGTGACGGGCGCGGGTACGGGCATATAGGTGCCCAGCGGATATGGAGACGGGCACTAAAGTTACTGCCCACGCGGGTATGGGCGCGTGTACGATTTGTTTTGAAACGCGTGTACGGGGACGAGCACTGTGGTACCCTGCCCAGACGGTACCCATTGTCATCCCTAGGTCAAACCACTAGTGTGGTTTAGTGGTTTACACCACTGACGGGTAGTGGTGCTCTCTATTATTTTTCTAGCAGTTTTGATTCAATTTGCTTCCACTTCCTATTTTCTTCTCTAGCTCCTATTTCCTTTATGCTTTTGATCCCAAGTCCCACCATTCTACACATAAAACACCAAAAAGTAGTATCGTGAACTAAAAAACCTAAAATGCACTATGAAATTAGGTGAGACTGCATGATTATATATAAATTTAGATACAAACCAAGCCTAAAATATATGCTAATTATGCTCTCATCACCTGTATCAATTGATTTGCAAAGTACCAATTTATACAAATATCTATCTATATTTTATATGTAAATTTCACTTGAACACAAAATTAAATGTATGTCATTATTATTAAGTTTTCAGTTTAACAATTTAAATAATTATTATATTAAGTAATTATTTTAATCCTTTTATAGCATGATTGTAACAACTCTCACTTGGTAACTAATCATTAGCAACATAAATTTTAATATTGGTTTTTAAACTAAAAATAAATAAACTCCGGGTAAAATAACTTTTCAGTCCATTTAAAATATCCGAGTTTTGATTTCCGTTCCTGGAAAAAATTTCTTTTTTATTTCATCCTTATAAAACATTTAAATTATATTTTTAGTCCAAGTTGTTGATTTTACTTTTAAATGCGGACGTGTCTAATGCCCATCACAGTCAATAATAATATGTGCAACACCCTGACACATTATACAACATTGCTAGTATCTGTAAACTCATTCAGAGGTTGTTTATGATATATAGGAAGGAGGAAATTTATAAGTTCAAGTCGGGCATGAAATTTTTAAGTTCAAGTCGGGCATGAAATTTAAATCTCTGAATGACTTTAAGGAGTGTGACACTCTTATATAATGTGTCAAGGTACTTCTCAAATATTGGTCACTATTATAGATATTCAATACATCCACAATCAACAGTAGAATAAATATCGGGGACTAAAAAAATAGCTTAAATATTTTATAAACATGAAATAAAAAGAAAAATTTTCCAGAAACGAAAATCAAAACTCAGATATTTTATAGGGACTAAAAAGTTATTTCACCCATAAATTTTACTAAAAATTTCTTATATTAAATAATTAAATATTTTTTTTATCATTTTATCCATTAAATAAATTTTTCGACTTGGCATGTAAGAGAAAAAAAGATATAAAAACATTGCAAATGTATAAATTAAAACTCATTGATTAATTACAAAAACACAAAAAAATGGTATTTATGAAAAGTTAAAAATTATATATACATGGTATAACTTTTTTTTAATTTGCATATTGTAATGATTTTATAAAAATTAGTTAATCGGAATTGTATCTCGTTCATATAATGATTTTTTTAAAAGAAACTATTGATTTAACTTTAATTCCAAGTGCACCTTTTATTTTGAGAATAAAATAATTTTTTTGTAAATATTTTTCATGCAATAACAATAAATAAAAGTGATGGGCAATCATTAAATTATGTATCTTTATATTTAGTAAAACTTATATTTTACTATGAATAAATATTATATATTGTATTATTAATTAAGAATAACATCATTGTAAGGATTGAAAATTTTTATTGTTATGAAGGACAATGCCTATGTGCATATTAATCTAAAACTGCAATCTATCACTGTAACATCCCCTTAAATCGGGATGTTAATTAAGCTTCTCCACCCCCCTCGGGTGGATATCCCCCACTAAAGGGGACCTTCCGTGGGTTCAAACCCATGACCAATAGGACTTATAGTCATAGGAGTAGAGCACGAGTACAATCAGGCTTCACACTTGTCCGAACCTTGAAGCGACATGTAGCTCGGAACGTACATGCATATTGAAGCTCCTCACTTGACAAACCCTTTTACGAGGTATGATATCTTTCATATTTTGCCAACATTCTGTCAAAATGCAAACTGAGTTTTGGGTTGAGTGTCTTCAAGGTATACCCCCCATTTTCCCCAAACATTGGTAAGGAGCTTGGGGGAGTTGGATTAATGAAGGAGCTTGTTGTCATCTACTATAGATCAGATATGGATTTAAGTTTATTGTTACATTGAAAGATATACAACAGTGAAAGTTTTTTTTATGTCAAGTTAAAATTTTATTGCTTATAAATAATTATATTCTTTTATTCATTTTATTTCAATTTCAGGGATATGACAAATATTTTGAAATTTATTAATGTTATAAAATTAACTTCGGATTTTCTAACATTATACATATTAATATTAATAACTTAAAAGTGAAAATATTTTATAAAAAATTATAACTATCACAATATTCAATACATTGATAATATAAAATGTTACATTTTCCAATAAAACACTTCAATTTTTGTGTGAAACATTACCAAGGTTAGAGAAACCAAATTAACTTAAGCTAACTATTTTTTTTAAATATCTCTAGGTTTTTTTTGGACAAATTTCAAATATCTCTAGTGAGTTAACGATTTTTTAAAATTTTGGGCATTGGGCCAATGTTTTTTTTTGGGTCAACGGCCAATATTATTTTGTAAAGTGCAATGTGAAGCAAGTTTTGGGCTAATCTTTCATTGGTTATGCAATGGGCCAAAATTGAAAGAACAGAGACTAGATCAATCCACAGTCCACACACCACCTTGTGTTTCGGGCTTCTCTAAATCCGTAACCCGTGTCAGATTCTACTTCACTACGCTAACGCTTTCACTGGCGGCGCTGCGTTGTTTATATCATGGCGTTCTTCTTCTTGTTCCGGTAAGCCCTATCCTCCCAACATTTCCTTTTGGCTTTCTGTTTTTCAACATCGTTGCAATGTTGTGTTCAAATCACTTTTCAATTATTCAAAATGAATCTAAAAATCTTGTTTTCTGGGTACAATCAAAGAAAGTAGTTTTCATTTTGTCTGAGAAGAAAGTTTACATTTTTCAATCCGTTTGAGGGGAAAGTTTTCATTTTTCTCTTTTGGGTTTCTCTCTGTGTGCGTTAAATGAAGCTTAAAATGACATGGAAATGATGGGCACAGTAAAAGGTTTGAGCTGGAAGAATGTACATTGGTAGTGACAGTGTTTGAAGTTTAAGGCAAATTGAAGAGGGCCCCTGTCCCTTGCTGAGTTATTGCATTGTGACACTCGCAACTTCTTCTACAACAAAATTAACGCTTTGTTTAAAGGGGTTGTATGAAAAGGCGTGGGTTGCATTCTAGTATGGAATGACAACCTAGACTTCTCCCCACATGTTATTGCCTTCACTTCAATCACTGTTCTGCTACCATTGTCCTTCCCGCATTGATTATAACCTTTATTCTGATCCTGACATTGCTTCCTCTATGTTTATGTTTTGTGTTTCTAGAGGGTTACTGCATGGGTTTGGTTTGTCAAATAATGTAGTGTATAGATTAAGGTGCTTAAATAATATTTTTGTGTGTTAGTTTGCCCACATGATGAGTATATTGGTAGCTCCTTTTTAAATTTTAATACTAGTAGTACATGTATTCTTTCATTATTTTGTTACATTTGTGATTATGGTAGGGAATCCACTATTTAAGACTACTTGTGTATCATGTCATGTGGGTCCAACCGCCCAGTGTGATGCAAATACAGTGCATGTTGGAATTAGTTCTTGGTTATATGCTCGGTTATATGCTCCTTATGTAGATAAGATTTTAGTTTGGAACGCTAGTAGATGATGTGTTTTGGTGGCAAGATTTTATCTCTGGTTCTTTTAGAATGAATTTAATCTATCTAGCCTGGTTAACTTGATCTTGGAAATTTTTCTTTGTTCAGAAACACTAAATTTCTTATCTCAATAATTTTCAGTTAATTGTGCATGATGCATGGAAACACTAACAAAATCTAATTGTATTGATGTTCTAACAAAAAGCTCTACCTGTTGAATGATTAATTGAAATTACTTCCCTGTTTTTCATCCAACACCAGTTTTGACATTATGCCATTTACAAAGTATTGTGAAAATGAGGTTCAAGAAGTCTTTCCTTGTAGTGGTTGGTAAATGATTCTTGTATCCACTTGTAAAAGGAGTTAGGTTGTGGGAGAACTTAATATGTGATGCTGAGACTGCTGACACTTTTATATGATGTTCATTTCTTTGTGCAATATACCGATGTAATTTCATTAATCATAGGTACATATCAAATTATCAATTAAAGAAGACATCTCTCTACCTTTGACCAATAGCAAAAGGCATGTATTTTAGTTTCATCCTAATTAAAATTGTGAACTCTGTGTTGTATTATTCTCTGAATAAGTACCATATTTGCTATCTGTGCTAGTTGGTAATATGTATAGATACTATTATTAGGTATTTCTTGTTATCTATTTTTCTAATCGATGATATCAACCAAAGTCATTTCCCACTAGGTGGGGTTAGCTACATTAATTTAATTCTGCCATTATGTAATTTGTGTTCAAATGATATTTGACTATAAATCAATGTTGACTGGTGGATAGCGGTGGATAGCAATGAACAGTCAACATCATTTTAATTGATTTATCATCTGTGCAGAAAAAATGTATAAGCTAAGCACTACAACGTCTGGTTTCTCTTGAACCCTTGTTTTCATCACTGAGATTTTTGGTGGATGATCCATCCTAATTGTAGTAGTCATTATTCATTAACCTATAATCTTTCCAATGGTTCATCTGTCATTCTTTATTTTGGAAGCATACACATTTTGTTTTTTTTAAATAAATAATCGTGGCTTGTGAGAACCTGACCATAGTAGTAAAAAACATATTTGATCCGGATGAGCAGGAAACAGACAGATAAGGTAATCGTATTAGTCATTCAAACAGACAGATAAGGTAATCGTATTAGTCATTCAATATATTATAGATCGGTATTTCCTTTAATACTTGTATTTGATATTTGATGTTTAGCCATTGCTGACAGTGGTGGGCATTAGTGAAATAATATACTTCATTATTTGATTTGTTCGTAAAAAAAATTATTTTAAATCATACACTTCTATCTGTATCTTTTCTCTTGAAATCATGCTTTTGTCATCAATTTTCTTGTTGGATGTTAAGTTTTTCTAACTTCCTATCTGTATTGGGTTGCTATTATTTGACTGATAATCTTCATGATGCTATATTTTCCATTAGTTTTCCTGGACTGAGCTGGTAGTTGGTATATAGATCCTGACCGAAATGGTACAATTTGGTATATAGATCCTTGACAAGTAGGAAACATATGGATATGGTTAGCTCTGGCTAGCTGGTAGTTTATTTTTTGAAGATAATAATCAATAGTACATGCTCCAGTATATTATTGTTAGAATTCTTTTAATTCTTAAACTCTTGTAAGTTTTGTTTCTTGTATTGACATTGAAATCATAGTAGAGGCAGTGCGGCATTGCTCATTGATTCATGAAGTTTGTGGATTGTATGAGTAGCTCTAAGGGTTTGGAGTTTTAAACGTCTCATATGGTGCATCCGCATATTAGTCTAGTCTTCTGCTAAAATCCAAATTGGTTGGTCAAAAACATATTTGAGTCAGATGGGAGTTGCTGTTCACATTGAAGGTGACTTGAGGGAAGTCATTGATATGATGGATGTGCTCTATCATGTTGGTTCATTGCATCTACAACTATATTACTCAGGTCTTTTTGCTAGGTATAGGATGTGTTGTACAATGTTTCAGGTTTCTGCCTTTGTATTTTAGCTGACTAGTGAATGTATGCAGAATCCTAGTGCCCGACATGAGTGGAGATTCACAATCAATTCATTAGAAAGAGGATGTTTTGCAGAAACCAAAAAAACTTAAAATAAAAAGTGGCATTTTTGGTCTTATAAGTTTAACACATCATTTATTGAGTTTAATAACACATCAAATGTCATATTTATTAAATGATGTGATAATATATTATTGAATGTGTGTTAAATTTTACTGTGTATGTTAAACTCATAACAAATTGGAAGACCTTTGTGTTGAGTAGACTAGAAGATCAATGTGATGAGAATTCACATTTGCTGCCACATGGTTCCCTTTTGTCACACACTGATGATAAGAAATATGGAATAGGAGTACACACCTAATGCCCGTTTGTTTTAAATTTCAACAATACAAAACCAGGATTTTGCAGAATTGATTTTAAATCACTTCCGTCCAATATATTTCGTAAAGTGTGCATCATCCATTTCAACCATTCATTTTTAAAATCAATTCTACTTAATTGTAAATCAAACGGACCTTATTGTTACCGTCCGTATGATACCTTATGCCTAAGTTGTACGTGTCTTTCAAAGTGTTGTGGTAAATGGGGCTCCCACCTTAAAGGAATAACCAAAAAGTTGACGACAGAAAACAAGCCTACATATAAGGATTGGGTTTAGTTCCCATCATGAAAGGTCACTTACATTATTTTGTATATGGAGAACATTGGTTGGCCAATCGTTTGGGACTCTTCAAACTCATAGATTCAGCAGAAACATTGATTTGATTGGCTTGGTTTGGCCAATCTCTACTCTGCATTGCGGAATGTTTGATACACTTTGCAACACAATTAATTATCCCAGGGCACGTGTAGTACACTTGAAAAAATATCAAGTAATAACTAGATAGTGTTAAATGACATAAAAGAACCATATTTTAATCTTTAAAGCTCAAAATATTGTTACATAATGTAACACCGCCCCACGCATTTTGCCTAGTGGAGTTTATAGGTCCTGGAATGTCTACCCTGTAGTGGCCACTTTCCTATAGTTGGCTTTTCGTACATCATGGTTATCTGTTGGCAAAAGGGCATTAAAATAACTTAAAAAGGAACAAGCTTGCTGTGGTCATTGGTGTTAACATTTTTCTTTTCATAGGCTCTAGAAATAAAAGGCGAAAATTATCCGAAGAAGTAGGGAGTGTTGGATCTTAATTTAAGCACACTATTTTTCAGTTGACAGAACACGGGTTCATATGCTTTTAATTAATTGTAGCGGCAAATTCTAATGATGTATTCAATAACTTGTTTAAACATTGTTAATTGGCAGATGATGCTACATGTCCTTGAGATCAACTTTAATTCTATTCCACATAAATTTTATGTTTAAAGTTATCAAATTATCCAATTTACATGGAATACAAAAAGTTACGAGCCCATGCTAACTGGCAGATGATATTACATGTCCTTTCAGCTTTTGCCCCTAATTAAGTGCATATGTATTGCAACCATAAGGGTCAAGCATTGTTTTTTTTAAGGGTATGTTTGTGAGTTGAATTTTGGAGGGGGAGGGAGGGAAGGGAAGGGTTTATTGGAAGCCCTTCCCCCCTTTGTGTTTGTGACTTTGAGTATTTTACAAAGTTTTTCCCTGCTCTTCTCCCTCTCCTTTCTCCCTTCAATCATTCCCTTTCCCTCCTCTCTAAACTCACAAACACACACTAAGGGAAAATAACTATTTAAGCCTTCAAACATTATCTGTATACAGAACCTAGTTGTTTATTTTACGTTGTTCAAAAGAATTAGTGTTATATTTAACACCTTTAGGGTTTGTTTGCGAGTTAAGTTTTGAAGTGCATCCAATGAGCCATTCCCTTTCTGTGTTTGAGAGTTTGGGTATTTTATAAAGTTTTTCTCTCATCTTCTCCCCTCCCTTCTCCCTCTAACTCTTCCCTTTCCCACCCTTTTAAACTCATAAACACATATCTTGAAGAAACTAAATCATGGTAGTCAAGTGACTTGTCATGATGAAGAGCTTGGTTTATGATCTCTGGTAGGTTGTATCTAGGTAGTCTGACTTGACCTCGCAGTAGTTTGCGGTTTCTCTGAGTTGTGTGACAACATGATATATCTACAAAGGAGTTCACTGTCTCTTTAGTTACTGGAAAATTCTAATAGGAGAGAGAGTGATTCATATATGTGTGTGGGCCCCACTCACAGTAGTTTATGCGGTTTCTTTGAGTTGTGTGATGGCAGGATACTTACAAAAGAGTTCACGGTTTCTCTAATTATTGAAAAATTCCAATAGGAGAGAAAGTGATTCATACATGTGTGAGTCACTCTCTCTCCTACTGGAATTTTCTAGTGCTGGAGAGGATCTCCAATTCTCCATCCCCTACAAAGGTACTTTAACACAATGAGAGAGGATATCAGCAAAGTAGCAATAATAGAATGAGTGTCTGACATGACATCAGTAGAGGTGTACCTTTTATAATGGGGCGGTGAGGTGAGTCACATGTATGTTTGCCATGATGGCTCACAATTCTCATGTAGCACACTTCGCTCCATCAGCGCCAACGTCTGATTTTTTTTAGGATTTGGGTCAAGATTATTTGGGGACTCGATTTAGGATATTCAAAACAATTTCTCGTAAATAAGGTCCTAATTCAAATTTTATGAATGGAATAAGTAGACACTAGGAAAATTTTACTCCCTTAAATGAGTTTACTTAACTCAATTATAATAAATTGGAATCAATTTTGAATTTTAAAAACTGAAGATCCAAGACACTTTTTTAAGAATTTATCAATTTTTTGGTGTTAAACATATGTATTACCTATTATCAGGGTCAATCCTATTCGGAGTAAAGTAAAGAATGTCACTTTTCCTTCGATCTAAAGATGTGAAATACTATCGTGTAGAGATTTATAAAGATTGTATGAGTAGAATTTTTCTTTTTATTAAGCTTATATGAGATTATTATATAATTATATATGATTATAATACAAAATTATCTAATCATTTTTTTAATAAAAATTACTACTTTCGGAAAGGGAATGTAATTGGCATTGCAATTGAAAGAAGATAGAGGGCAACTAAGTGGGGATAAGGAATAAAAAAAGGACTGAGATTATAGCAAACACAGAAAATAAATGTAAATAAGTGGGAAAATACTCTCTTCGGCCATGATGGGAAGAAAAAATGAAAGAGACAGAAGGACACTTATTCAAGCTACGTTGTTGTAGAAGAACGCATGATAGTAGTATAATTGAAAATTGAAAATATGTAACAATTGCATGAACAAATTAAACGCATATTTATTTGCTCGTGTTAGTGTTATTAAGAAATTGAAAATATGTAATAATTATTTGCATGATCAAATGCTATATGACGTATCCAGAAAACACCATGGGAGTGGGACTTATCAACAGTGTTTTACAAATCTTCAAATACAAACAAAAGGATCAGAGTGGCCTCAATTGATTTTCCTTTTAAGATTCATACATCTATTATTTGCTGGAAAACTATGAACCAAGTAATTTATGAAAATATGAGATCATTTTGAAAATAGAAAAAGGACAGGAAAGCTTGTCACTATACGTTTCTTCAACATTCTAAAACTTATAATACAAATTAGGGTTAAAATGTTTTTAGTTCTCTGAATATAGTGAAGATTTAATTTAGTTTTTATATATAATTTAAAATCGGTGATTTTAGTCTTTTAAAACTTAAAAATACACCGATTTAATCTTAATTACAATAAATTTTGTTACGGATTAGCTATAATTTTTTATCAATAAAAGAAGTATTTTTACGTTTTGATGGACTAAATCCACCAATATTAAATTAAAGAGTCTAGAATTAAATCTACATTATATTTCAGGGATAAAAACATATTTAACTCTATAAATTAATTTATTTTTTCTATTCAATTGCATTTTATTTTAAAGGGAATATTGAATTTTTTTCTTACAAAATTTATCTTTTATTTATATTCTTAATCACCAAACTTATATATAATTTAAATATATACTAAATAATCAAAACAAGTAAAAGATAATCATGTCTTTATTTTTATTTTTTTGTCTTCTTCTAATGGGTTTGTAAACTTTGTATTTTGGTGGGTTCATGTGCTTGTAAATTACACGCTCCCTTGTATTGGGTGAGTTTATTTTGTAATGGGTTTAAGTACCCCTCACTTAAATTCAATTATTTTATCTATAAAAAAAATAAAATATTTAACATGAAATTAGTTCTCGATTGTATAGATGTCATTTATCGACATAGCGTGACCTTTTACAAATTATATAAATTAGTTGATATTAGTTATAGGTAATTTTTGAAAAAAGATAAATATTTTTTGGCATAAATTTAAAATGTTTATCATACTTTTGACTTGTGACTAAAATCTAAAATTAAATTATTAACTTATTATTTGGTTTATGGAAAACGCAAAGGTATTTGCAAATTATCTAAACCTAAAACAATATTCAGATGAGTTGATTGATGAAAATTAAGTTTAGATAACTTAATATAAAGAGTGTGTGGGCATGCAACGCACCTTTTGGTAATGGTGGTTATCAAATAATCTTATTTTTGGTAGGATATATAGTGGATTAGTGGTAATGAAATTTAAACCTATTATTTCATGTACAAACTCTTTAAATTCCTTGTTATTAGACCAATTTTTGCGGCTTGGTTATAAAATAATCTAGCTATTCAAATCAAATTTTAATATATTAAATCTAGCTATTTACTTTTCAAAATTAACTTTTTATAAAATTTATAAAGAAATATTAATGCCATTATCATATATCAAAAATAATTTTTTCTATACAATTTATTTAACTTTTTCATATTATACCCATTATGTATTTGAATTAGTTTATCTTGTTTGTAAAATTTATAATTAAATTATTTTAGAAATTATACCCACGAGAGATTAGGTACAATGGCAAACAATTTGCAAACGTTAAAAATATCATTTATAAGGGATTAATATATCATTTTGTGTCCCAAAAAATAAATTTCACACTAAAAAAATCTAATTTTATTAATATGCAATAAACTACTTTAAACATATAAATTATAACTTTCATGGGACCACTAAAACGTGATAAAAAGGAATTAATTAAAGACAAGTTTCAATTAACAATTATAAGAAGCCAAAATATTAAATATGTAACAATCCGCGTCAAGTTATCTACACATCGTTCTCAAGAGAATGGTGGGTTATCCACTCCCATGCTACACGACTATTTAGCTCAGACGTATAAGATTGAAACCCTAGAGTCCTAGACTACTTCATTGACTTCAATTTGGATGTGTGCATGTGTGTGTGTTTCCCATGATTAATTCTTATTACAAATTACATATCCAAAAATTAGGGGCATTCCTCTAGCTATACCATGCCCTGAAATGTCTCGGAGACAAAAAGCTTGTACAATAATGTTCAGGCAAAGAGGATAATAATTATGGGAAAGAAGACTTTGGAACATGCTATTTCGTTCATTATTGTAAGCATTTTTTGGCTATATTTAGCAGCTACTTCATAGGTTATATATACCAAAGTTCTTTCAATGCTAGTGTACAAATTATACGTGACAATAGGTGAAAGTTGTGCTGGATTGCAACATAATGGGTGCAACCCCCTCTTTGACCAAAAAAGAGAAATGATCAGAAAGAATGTTTAAGCATGTTTGGTATATATAAAGACACTATAGTAATTATCACGTTATTTGATTGATGTTTCGTTGGTCATAGAAGCTATATATGTAGTAAAACCAGTAAATTATGCGAATAAATTAAACTTAGTAGATTTATGGGATACAAAGACATGAGTGAAAATAATATAGAATTGAAGGTGAAAATTATAGTTTATTTTTAGATATATAGCTATAGCTAAGGATAACATGTTGTCGCAGATGCACTTGTAACCTGAAAAATAACAAGAAAACTTGAGGCGCGTAAGAAGCACGTCGTCCTTAAAGATTTATTCGCCTTTATTGCGACACTCCTCCAGAACACTGTAGGCACGAGGTCACAGTGAAGGATGATTCTAGGGTGGACCAAACAAAATTTGGTCCACCTAGTCCAACTTACATATTATTGATCTTAGAGATGAATGAATATTTTTATTTTTTATTAAATGGTCTTTATATGACTATTTGAGTTTAATTTAAAGAAGATATGGATTTAAATTACAATCTATGTTAGTTTCATTGAAAACCTGTCAATTTAAAGTTGATGGGGGAATTTTACATTACAATGTTTTATTGATTTAGATTTTTATTCCTTTTCACTAATATTTCATAAAATTAACTAAAAATCAGTTTAATATCTCTCATTAATAAAACAAGCATTGAATTTCATGATAAAAATTTAAATTACCATATTTTTACATTTTGGACGACCATGTGGACCATGGTCCACCCTAGAGAAGACCCACAGGGAACTAGTTAGATGATTCCAATATTAAACATAAGGATTACTCATAGTATTTTTGTAAAAAAAGAAAAGAGAGTGAAGGTTACACTATAAGGTTAAGCAAAAATAAGTTTATATATTAAAATAATTAGGGTTAGAAACCATAAAAGTAGGTTTTGACCAAGTCAAAAATGGGTTTTGACCAAGTCAAAAATGTTTACTGAAAAAATAAATAAAACATTTATTTATTAATTCTCTTAGAAAACTTTTGAAATAAATAAATATTATAAAAATCCAACAATCCCCCACATATTTCAAAAGTTTTAAAAATTGAAAAGATAAACTTCCTGGGTTAACGCCATGGGATAAATGCATCGAATCTGGTGTCTTTTAGACTATGAACCAGACCAGACTGATAGTACTTAACATACAAGTGAGTCGGTGGAACATGTCCTATGAACCGAAACACTTTGGTGTATGTTAGAGGTCTTACCAATCACATTATACCCCCACAATTCTCGTTGTTACCGTTGTGTTGCGTGCGCGCCTGGTTTTAACAAGTGCTCTAGAGATTTGACCTTAATCTCATACAAGTGGCCCCACTTGACACTCATATAGGTGATTTCACCAAGTGTATGATGCACTTCATACACCACCCGTAAGGGATATGATAATCATTAAAAGCTTTAAGCTTATCCTCTTCAAAATGCAGTCTAGCACCTCTACACCATAGGAAGGAACAGAATAATTAGTGCTAGCAGGACTAACAGGTGACTTGTTTTTACCCATACGAACCTTTTTCATGGGGTCTCCAATCATAAAGGTTGGGTTACCATCACTGTTAGTATCAAAATGGCTTTAGTCCCATTCCCCTCGATGTTTTATCACTAGCTTATTGCTTTGTGAAAAATTGGCCAAATTTATTTTGACCACACATTGATTAGGGATATAACCTCAACGTTTAGTAGCTACTTTAATAAATAAAAGGTATACGTATACATCTCAAATTTTTAATTATAAATTGAATTTATTCTTGCTATTTCCATATAGCAACCACAATATATAAATATGGAAGACACATGTCCCTTCCACAAAAGAATATTGCTAAAGGATTTCTTAGCCAACCATTTCCATATCTTACCAAGTTGAGAACAAACTTGGTCACCATCATAGATGAGACTTATATAGGTCTACTTGAACTACCAAGCGACAACTCCTCCATTGAGGGTAAAAATAAATTCATTTATGAATTTATTCTCATCTAGTCAAATCCAAATGCCATCACTATATCGATCCTTCTAATATAGTGGTATATCCACTATATATAATACCATAATTCATGACCTCTCAAATCACTCTTGAGTACAAACATAGAAAACAATTTTATTTTCCAATAAATTAATCTAATGTAATACACTCCCAATAATTTGGGTTTGCCCAAATTGAATAATATAATATATATCTCTAGTTTTACTCGTTAATATCGTAAGGGATACTCAATAGATTACTTCAAAGTAATCAAAACTTCTTAAGAAGTTCCTTAATATAATATTTTTCTTCCTTATGAAATTAACTCCCCAAATTGCAGTTTGTCTAACTCATGCCTTTAATATATATAACTCTTAACAATGTTCACAAAAATACTCCTTTAAGTGTATAAACAAATATAATATTTCATCATAAATGAATCATCCCGAGTCATTGTCCTCATACATGCATAAAAGAATTCTCAAAATAAACTCAAAGCAATGGGGATAGAAATTTCATATTGCAAAATATTAGTATGTAACATACTATTTTGACAAAAAATTTTCATAGCAAAATCTCAATTTCATCAAGCAATAAACATCACCATCATTTAATGAAAGTTATCACTTCCAAACTCAAGGGTACTAGTTCGTTATAAATTTTAAATTATCAATTCTGCATATATCAAAAAAATAATTCACAAGATAACACCACAAGATAAAGTAATATAGAAGAACTTTGAAATCTATATGCTTAATAAGAAACACTGCAACACCTATAATTTATCCATGCGAATTTATATTTCTTGTTTTATATCCCAATGCAATGCATACTTGATATCTCAACCTCAAGATTGTTATCGCGGATGCACTTGTAACCTGAAAATTATAACAAGAAAACTTGAGGCGCGTGAGGAGCACGTTGTCCTTGAGGATTTATTCGCCTTGATTGCGACGCTTCCCCAGAACACTGTAGGCACGAGGTCACAGTGAACTAGATGATTCCATTAAACATAAGGATTACTCATAATATTTTTGTAAAAAAAAAAGAGAGTGAAGGTTACACTATAAGGTTAAGCAAAAAGGAGTTTATATATTAAAATAATTAGGGTCAGAAAACATAAAAGTAGGTTTTGATCAAGTCAAAAATGTTTATTGAAAAAATAAATAAAATATTTATTTATTAATTCTCTTATAAAACTTTTGAAATAAATAAGTATTATAAAAATCCAACATAACATACAGTGAATCAAAATGAGAAGAACAATTTACTATGATTCTAGAAATTAAATATAGTAGAAAATGCCTAATTTTCATATGTTTTCGTTGTCTTAGCTAACTTATAAGAACAAAATAAAAGGAAGAAAAAATTAAGAAAACTAGTACTGTAATTAACTAGTGTTACATACCTTTTATTTTCATTTATTATATTATATATATGTTTCTTTCACACTTCATATATAATATTATAAAACGTTTTTTCTTCAAGTGATGTTTTTTCTTTTGCATATATAAATGCTATACATGATCATCATTGATTCCCAGTATTTGTGCATGCAAAACATTACCTATATTCTGTCACCACCAGGAACAATGTTACTCAATGTGTTTTTCTTATCAGTAAACAACAATGTTAAATTAACTTCTTGAAGTATTCTTTCTTAATTTCTCTCATTAGAAAATGATTAGCCAAAAATAGCCTCTCTCAGTGATATGGAAAGAGATTATATATAATTAATGAATTGAAAAAAGATTGAATCCCAATAATTTGAAGGGAAGTCCTAAAAAAAATATAAATTGGTTATCTATATATTTGGAAAATTTACTGAAAAATGTATTAATATTTTAATTTAAATTATCAGGGGTAAATGTTTATAATAAGTAGAAATACATTTTTTGCTTAAAAACACATTAATATCATGATTATATATATATATTTAAAAATATAATAATTTAAGTGTAACAATATATCACTTTGGGATTACCATTTCACATGAAAGCAATGATATTCAATTTATAATAATTCTAATGGGGTAAAATCAAATCACACAAGACTGAAATGTGTAAAAATATATCATTTTGAGATGACCATTTCACATGAAAGTAATGATACTCAATTTATAATAATTCTAATAGGATAAAATCAAATCACACAATAATGAAAATTTACAAGAGAAATTATTAAAATTTGAATTATAGTGTAAAAATAAATCATACATGATGAAAAATTTACATAAAAACACATTAATATTTAAATTACTCACTCCGGTCTCAAATATAAGCAAAAAAAATCCACTTATGTTGGTCTAAAATATAAGCAAATTTCAACTAACTTTGCCTTATTTAATTACCTCGGACTAAAATATCCTTTACTTAAATTCAAATTGTTCTATCCAATGACCCTATTGTAGAGATAGCGTTTCCACTTAGAACAAGTTTCAATAAGATTGGAGTCTCCTATAAAGGGCAATTTAGAGAATACAATTCATTTTTAGATGTCATCAAGAAAATTTAATGAAGTTAACTAACATTTCTTAATTAGTGTGAGTTAGTTTTTCTTAATTAACTAACATTTCATATTTAGGTAAAATTATAATTATTTTATTTTCATATTATGAATTATATATTGTGTTAAAAAACATTATCAAAGATAATTACTTATGTTTTAGAAGTAAGGGTCATGTCTGGAAATAATGTTGGATAAAATATTTTCATTCCCAGATTGTTTTTATTCCATATGATAGAAGAGTCCATTTGAAGTTTCAACATAGCCAATTTTATGTGTTGTTGTTTCTTTTGCAATGGTATTAAGTAAAATTTACAATAATTTATAGTTTATAAAAAAGTCTTCCAAAATTTAACTTGGGTAACCTGCTTATTATTTTATAAGTACATACATACTTATTGAAAAATATATATTTATTGCAACTTTATTTTTCAAATTTTACAAGAGTTTGTTCAATTTCATTTTTTTGTCATGCAATTGCTCAACTATTGTGACATTGTTGTATAAATTATTATTACGGTTACCTTATTAAATTGCATATATTCATCTTTATGTGATTTTAATATTTACATCTATACTACATAGGAGTTAGGTTTTAGTTGTTTCTTTTCTCTTTGTTTTGTTTAGTTTTCCTTATTGTTACAAAAAAAATATCACATCTATACTATAAGTAATTTGGATTCTTTTTTTTTTCATGCAAGTCTATGTAGTAATTCATATTGAAATTCTCATTTGTTAAATTCTGTATAATTTTAGGAGACCTAGCTATGTTTTTAGAATTTTGAAATACAATTAAATTTTGCAATATTAAAATATACTTAATATTATCATTTTTTTAAATTGTCTCACATTGTTTCACCCTCTTATTGAATTTTAGTATGTTCATATACATAATCCATTAATATATTGTGTTTTTACTATAATAAATTATTTCACGTATATCATACGGGCACACACCTAATTATTTATTGTGTGTTGCATTAAGTTTTTTTATAACACTTAATTACTCAATATTTTTTCTTATTAATAAACATCAATGTTAAATTAACTTCTTGAAGTTCTTTCTTAATTTCTCTCATTAGAAAAGATGATTAGCCAAAATTGCCTCTCTCAAGGAGGTGGAAAGAGATCATAATTAATGAATTGAAAAAAGATTATAATTGAATCCCAATAATTTAAAGGGAAGTCCAAAAAAATGTAAATTTGTGATAAATTTAATTCCATTAATTAACTCCACCAAGTGATAGTATAAAAAGGACTAAGAGGAATGGTTGAACTCTTTGATGGTAAAGGCAGTGCAGGAGAGGGTATTCATTGGGTATCGTGCTGGTCGTGATGGTGTCCTTGTATCACATTTGCAATACGCAGATGATACTATTTTGTAGGTGAGGCTTCTGTGAGCAATGTTTGGGCCATCAAAGCTGTCCTACAGGTGTTTGAGCTGGTTTCTGGTCTCAAGGTTAATTTCCATAAAAGCAAACTCTTGGGTGTTAATGTTGATATGGTTTGGTTGGAGTACATGGCCCAATTTTTGAATTGTAAAGTTGGGTTTTTTCCTTGTTTATACTTGGGATTACCTCTTGGTGCGAATCCTCATAGGCTGAAGACATGGTTGCCAGTTGTTTAGAAGGTGGAGAGAAGACTATCTAGGTGGAAAGGTAAACTTTTGTCCTTTGGTGGAAGACTTGTCTTCTTGAAATCAGTCTTAAATGCAATTCCGATCTACTTTCTTTCTTTTTTCAAGGCTCCTAAAGGTATAATTTCTCATCTTCAATCTTTATTTAATAATTTTCTTTGGGGAGAGGATGATGAACATAAGAAAATAGTGTGGGTTGCCTGGGATGATATTTGTAAATCAAAACAACAGGGGGGGTCTGGGTTTAAGGGACTTGAGAGCTTTTAATTTAGCTCTCCTAGGGAAGTGGAGATGACGTCTTCTAGTGGAGAGAGGTAGTTTTTGGAATACGGTGCTAACGTCTATTTATGGTGTGTCTCAAGCTAGTCAGGAGGGTGGGAGGGTAGTTGGTTCTAGGTGGTGGTCTGACCTGTGGAGTATTGATGAGGGGGAAAATTTGTCCGTTGATTGGTTTTCCAATACATGTCATAAAGTTGTGGGGAATGGGAGGTGTACGTCTTTTTGGAGGGATGCTTGGTGTTCTCCTATTCCTTTTTGTGTGCGGTACAATAGGTTATTCTCTATCACTTCAAATAAGGAGATATCGGTTGCTGACATAATGGAGAAAACAGACGATGGTATTGAGTGGAAGTGGGGTTGGCGAAGACAACTATTCCAATGGGAGTTGGCACAACTATCTTTGCTTTTGCTTGATTTATCGATGATTCAGGTTCATGACAGGACTGAGGACTCTTGGTATTGGAAAGCTGACCCAGAAGGCCTTTATTCAGTTCTTTCAGCTTATCATGTCATTGTTAATGATACAATTTATGCACATATACCTATGCATAAGTTTATCTGGTGTAAGTTGGTGCCTTCAAAGGTTTCTTGTTTCGCATGGAGGGTGATGTTGGATAGGATCCCTACAAAACTTAACTTATTGAAGAGGAATATCTTACAACATTCAGGTGTTGGATGTTTGTGGTGTGGACATGAAATGGAAACTTCACAACATATTTTCTTTGAATGTTCCTATGCTTATCACATATGGATGCTTTGTTTGGACTGGTGTGGGTTGCATTCCGTATGTCATAATTCTTTCCTCTCGCATTTTGAGCAGTTCTTGGGACTTCTTAATTGTAGATCTAAAGTTCGGTATAGGTGGGGCGGTAATCTGGCTATCTGTCCTTTGGAGTTTATGGCTGGCTAGAAATGAGGCTGTTTTTTCAAATTATATTTTGTCTCATTCAGATTTATTGGATTTAATAAAACTGCGATCATGGAAGTGGCTCAAAGCCAAGGATCACAATTTTCAGTATCAGTACTCTTCTTGGTTAGGAGCACCTACTATCTGCATCAACTCGGGAATGGAGCCTTGCTGATTGCTTGTTGGTCTTTACTTGGCACATTAATACTGATTGTTCTGTGGGTGGTGCTTTGCTATTTTGATGTTTTTGCTCTACTGTTTGGAGCTCTTTTTAGGTGTAATGTTTTAATCTCCCTTGCGTTTCAGGGGATTAGTTTCTTCATTGGTTGTTCTTTCATAGTTTTATGACCTTGGTTTCTTTGGCTTTCTTTTTTGTGTTTTGTATTGGGTTGAGCACCCCTAGTGCTCTATTCAATGAAATTTTACTTATCCAAAAAAAAAGGACTAAGAGGAATCCATTAAGGGTCATTTTTTTTTATAGTTGGGTAGAATTAATTTAGATGGATTTATAGAATTAATGACAGGAAATGAATAATGCACAATTTACGAAGTATGTTGGACGAAAGTAATTTAAAATAAATTCTAAAAAATTGATTTTAAGGGTTCAACTTGGAGGCAAACGGGTACTAAACCCTCTTATATACAAGAAAATCGCTATTTAGTGACGACCAAAAGCCGTCGCCACAAATGGAAAATCGTCACTAGCATCCATTTAGTGACAGTTTAGTGACGTTGCTAAAATGCTCGTCGTTAATGCAGTAGCGACGAGCAAAATAAGCCGTTGCTATGTAGCATTTGCTAGACTGTTGCTAAGCTAAAGGTTATCGCTAAGTGAAGGGATCAATGACCGTCGCTAAGCCGTCACAACCTAGCGTTGCAACTTATTATATTTTTTTATATTTTTTTTACTAATGATGATCATGGTTGTCGCTAGTAATAATAATATTTTTTTAAATTAAGTTTATTATTATTTATTTTATTTTAATGTTTATTATTTAAAAATATAAAGAAAAATACTAAACATTATATAAACACACCGATAGAGGAAATATATATATATATATAAAGTATATATACAAAGATTATTCAAACACAATACAATAAATGTATAAAAAACATAATAAAAAAAATCATGGGTGGCGGCGACGACGCTGGTGTGGTGGTGGGCGACGATCCTCATCCTCATCTAACAACTGGTCATCCAGGTTGCCATTATAGTGCAGGTGTGGCTGAGCCTGAGCCTGAGCCTGACTAAAGCTGGTAGAACCACCTGTGTTTTGGGCCTCGAGCAACATATGCATCTGTTGTCGGAGTCGTGCAAAGTCCTCCTCCAACCGTACAACCTTCTCTTTAGCTCAGGTGGCCTTCAAGTTGGTTTCAAGTATCTCCTGCCTCATCGCCTCCTCAGATGAATGAGGTGACCCGTCGCTCCCGCTGGTATGGGCCCGAGACTCCTGAGTGAGGCTAGTCACATCAGGAAGAATGTTGGTTGACAAGTCCCCGGTGCCATAACAGCGGCCTCGGGTCTTGGCACCCTGGTATCGAATAGCCTCCTCATCAGACTCGGGGTTAGCCTCCTCATTAATCGCAACCTGAGCGTCCTGAGCGTCACCTCGGGCTCAGATATATGTGGAAGCTCCTCCTCCACCTCGGCAGGGATCTCATGATATCTCGGTGTAAGGATGAACCCCATTCCGTCAAATGTTGGCTGGTCAGATACAACAGGTTGACGAGAAGGTAGAGGGGAGGAAGAAGACTAGACGTAGGCCGCCGGAGGCGTTGAAGCAGACGGCTGCTCTGGCAGCTGATCAGGGTGAGAGAGGTTGGTCCTCTCCCGACGTGCGTGAGCTGCCTGTGCAGCCAGCTCGCCCGGAGGGAGTTTGGAACGGTTTTGAAGCAAAAAACCATCTGATCCGATCATTACAGTTTTATCATTTTATCATCCAATCGGTTTTGATATTTTTTTCAAATCCGATCCAATTTAAATTGGATTGGATTGGATCGGTTTCGGGTTTTTAAAATGACAATAAATATTTGATAAAATTGATAAAATAATGAAGTAATAGTAATCGTTTTCTTATTGACCAACGGAGGTTGGTTCAAGTGGTACATGCTTGATTCCCCTTAAGCAAGGTCTCGGGTCCGAGTCTTGTGGATAGAAAAAATCCCCGCTGGGAGAGTTAGCCCCACCATGATGTGAATGTTCCCGACTCGAACAGGATTGCCTCCCGTGGAGGATACCTTTGGTTAAACAAAAAACATTTTCTTATTGGAACTTATATTTATTAAAATTAATATAAAATTATATAAAAAAATGTGATGAGACATGAAAACTAATTTAAAATTAGTTTTATGTTGATATATTTATAAAAATATTAACATGATATTAGATAATAACATCATAAAAGCATGAGTATTTGTATAAATATAATATAAATATATGATTATTTTATAAGTAATAATATATGTATATATAAGTTCGGTTTGGATTGGATTGGTTTTCAACATAGGATCCGAAAACCAATCCAATAAAAAAAATTTTAGTTTTGCACTTTGCGTTTTTTTGGAATTAAAACTAATTAAAACTATATCCTAAACCCTAAAATTAATATTATAACTAATTAAACAAATAATTAAAGTTAATTATAACTAGTTATATAAACAATTAAAACTAATTATAACTAATCATATAATTAATTAAAACTAATTATATAAACAATTAAAACTAATTAAAATTGTAAAACTTACTGGTGGTTGGCAAAGGAGGTTGGATGGGGAGTGGTGCATGGTGGACACCAGAGGAGGAAGAGGGAAGGAAGTGCAAAAGGACCTAGGGGCAAGTATTTGAGATTCTGATCGGTTCAAAATGAATTTATGAAGGAAGGAGAGTGTTTAATCGGTGAGATTTTGAAAATGAAAGAGGGAGAGGGAGATAAACAGGGATGACCGGACGTAAGGAAAGGAGAGGGGGAAGAAGAAGAAGGGATGGGGAAGGGGAAGAGGTTTTGTGCGCGTAAGTTTTAAACGTAGCATGATAGTGGAGGCATTTATTATTTTTTTCTCATATTTGCCCTTGTTGACCATTAAAGATTTTAAAGTGACACAATTACCATGATGGTGGAGTTTAATTTTAAATAGGGGTAAACTTGTAATCTTATAGAGTACTCCCTCCGAACTCAATTATAAGCAAAAAAACACCTACCTATTGTGGACTAAAATATAAGCAAAAGTTAACTAATTTCACCCTATTAAATGATATCATCCCAAAATGCCCTTTATTTAATTCATATTTTATTTTATTTTCCAACCACTCTATTTAATGAATCATGTGCCAATAGGAAGATAGTATGTCCACTTGAAACAAGTTTCAATAAAATTGAATGTAGAGCAATATAGGCAATGCAATTACTTTTTAGATGAAATCAAGAAAATTAAATGAGTTTAACTAACTTTCTTAATAAGTGTGAACATGGTTATTTTTTCTTATAAATGAGTCCAGATGGAGTAATTTCTTAAAAATAATGGTATTAAGTACTTTTCTTAATATGTACTACTCCGAACTTGAATATAAGCAAAAAAATAACTAAAGTCACATGTATTAAGAAAGTTGGTTAAATTCATTAAATTTTCTTGGTACCATGTAAAAAGTATTTGCATTGCCTAAATTACCCTACATTCAATTTTATTGAAATTGGTTCAAGTGCACATACTCTCTTTCTATTGACACATCATTTTACTAAATAAAGTGGTTGGAAAGTAAAATCGGATTTAAATAAAGGGCATTTGGGTTTATCTCATTAAATAGGGTAAAATTAGTTAAGATTTGCTTATATTTTAGTCCACCATAGGTGAGTGTTTTTTTTTGTTGCTTATATTTAAGTCCGGAGGGAGTATGTTTTTATCTAAATTATTTTATGGAAAATGCTAATGAGTGCCCTAAGGGCACTTGTTAAGAAACTAATAATAGAAAGCTTTTATTGGAGTGTGTAGCATTTAAGGTTATAGATGCAATCAATGCCATGATTTTCAATAAAAATATTCTATTTATGGATCATTAACCAATGCCCTTAGGGCACTCGTTAGCAAGGACTCTTACTACCTCCGTTCCTATTTAACTGTTCACTTTCAAAGAAAAAATTTGTTCCTATTTACTTGTCCACTTACAAACCCGATGCACTAATAAATACACTTTTCTCCCTTTTACCCCTATGTTAATAAATGACCCACTATTAAAAACTAATAAGAGCCAATAGTAGTAAGAGAGATAAAAGGGTAAAATAGAAAATTTAAAATTTATTTCCATGAAAACGAGAGTAATAATTGCATTCCTTAATATGTGTGTTTTAGTCAAAGTGGACAGTTAAATAGGAACAAAGGTAGTATTTTATACTCCCTCCATTTCAATCTGATAGTCGTTTTAGGAAAATAATTTTTTTTCATAATATGAGTCGTTTTCTAGTTTTTATGTGAGTATTAATGTTAGTTTTCCATTTTACCCTCCAACTTTATGGGTAAAGAAACTTGAAAAACTATGCACCATATTACTCATTAATGTATTTATGTCAAATGAGAAAAAATGTGTAGCAAATTAATAAGGGTAATTTAGTAAGATTACTACGTCTTTTAAGTCATTTATTATTGTTCTTAATTTGTGTGTAGAAATCTTAAACATCTAACCAAATGAAATGGTGGGAGTAAATTGGACCAGATGGAGACGGATTAGCATCTTAGATTTTATATTTGGACCTAAAATTTAAGAGATAGTTGGTTGATAACTATAAGCATCTCATAAATTATCCTCCGTTCAAAATTGTTATGGTTTCCTACAATTTTGCACCTATTTACCCCTACTCAGAGTGTGCAAGTTTTAAATTGTTAACATTTCCCAGGAATGGTTTCATAGAAGGGAAACAAGTCCTTCCTTTACTAAAACGTCTGTTGCATTTAAAAGAATTTGAAAAATCAACAATTATATGTACTGCATCTTAAATTCTAGTACTACTACCACGGGAATTTGTGAACTTTGACAAAAAAAATAATGTTGCACATTTCCAATTCAGACCTGCGAACTTGGACAAGTGCAAATTCAACCTTGCGTTACCCAAAAATCTCTCACTGTAGTCCTAAGTTCTTAATAAGAATTTATTACTAACGCTAACACAACACAACACAAGGCCCTTCTCTGTATACTGTGGACCCTATCTATGCATTGCTGTGGTCCCCTGCTTTACCTCCACTGCAGCAGCTACCGGATTCAAAAAATAGAAATAAAATGCTACATTATTTACTAAATTAAGTTTATAAAAATGCTTAAAGAAAAATATACATAGCCAGCAAATTGATATAATCTGTTAAGCTGTATCAGCAAGCTGCCATAAAATGCCATTTTATCATTCTGACCGTTGAATCTCAGCCCTTCCTTCCTTATCACACCACCCTCCTCTCTATATCTCTCTGCTATTTTCCTTCTTCTATCAAATTTCCTCCTTCTAGTGGATGAGAGCTCCAACTCAAAACCCCTCTAGATGTTCATGCACACTTCATTTTCCAACCTCTGAACCCCATTTCTCTGCACTCTTTTTCACTTTGTACTTTATACTTATCTATCTCAGTAGTTGGGTCAGTTACCTCATTAAAGACCCTTCACTTTCTCTCTTTCTCTATTCTTCAATCTTTCAAGTCCTATAAAAGTACCTGCCTTTTTGTTCTTTGGTAATTCTTTTGCAGTATTCAATTGACTCCCTTTATTGGTTCGCTATGCAAACACAAAATTTCTTTGCTGATAATGAATAATTGATTTATATATATTAGTATTAGTATTATTTCCTTATAACTATGAAATTAAATCCTACTTTGACTTGTGGTGTCAGAAAGCTTAAATTTCGAATTTGTTTGGTTTTTTTCAATCTCTAAGGAGTTGAAAATGGCACCAAGAAACAGTCGTGGAAAGGCCAAGGGAGAGAAGAAGAAGAAGGAAGAGAAAGGTAACAAAATTATAAATCTGAATGATTCTTATAATACACCATTTGGTTTTATAACACAACAACTTTCTGATTGTTTCTTTTTGTAATTTTGCAGTTCTTCCTGTTGTCATGGATATCACTGTGAACCTTATCGATGAAGCTCGTGTTGTTCTCAAGGTTTGTTTAGTTATTTAATTTGGGAGGAGATTGAAAAAAAAAAACTTAATTCACCGTATGTTTTTGTGCATTGATTAGTTATTGGCAAGTTTTCGTTCTGTTATGTTTTTCATTCTAGATTGTGCTCATTAGTGCTAAACAAACCAAGCTTGAAATATTCTCTTACGTAGCTTGAATTTTTGAAAGCCTTCGATTATAACTCTGAAGTTGTTTAGAGCAGTGAAACTTGAGTTACGGAGATTTCGGTGCTGTTTGGATTTACATCAATTACTCAAGTTTGGAGCTAAACTTGAGTTTACGTAGAAACAAGAATTTGTAGCTTCTGCGTTAACATAAACTTGAGTTTGGTGGCACAATTTTTCTGTTTCATTTTTTACCCTCTCCACCCATGAAATCTATATCGATATAATAAATAAAGACATGTCCTTTTTAGTAATTATACCTAATTTATAAAATCTAAACAAAACAACATTCACTTTTTTAAACTCACGCTTGCAACAAACTATTCAAACAAGAAATCACGTTTATATAACTCAAGTTCCCTTCAAATCACGTTCACCTAAACTTAAGTTTGCAAACGCCAATTCAAACACGCACTATAACTCTGAACTTGTTTTTTTCCTATCATTTTCAAGTTATCTCACATGGCTTACACGACTTTTTTTTTTATATTCACATAAATTGATGTAAATTGTTTTTGTGATGCAGGGAATATCAAACCGATAGGATAATGGATGTTCGTCGGCTTTTATCGGTGAATACGGAGACGTGTTATATCACAAATTTTTCGCTATCGCATGAGGTAAATTGTGTAACCATTAATTTAATTTCAACCATTTTATTAGGGACATAATACAAGACATGCTGCCGTATGAATGCCAAATATGTTTGGCTTCACTTTGACAAATTCTAAACACAGGTAACCAATAGAAGGCAAACATCGTCATCAGAAAAAAAAAATCACAAAAGAAAAGTTGGTATATTTTAGGTGACACAAATGATTATTGACCTCATGAAAAATATGGATCACATATTTTTTCAGATATAAAAATAATCTTGAATTATGTATATATAATTTTTAGGAGAGTTGGAATTTTATATGATCAAGTTTGAATTCTGATATTAAATATAAGAATCCAAGGTTAATAACTCATATGAATCCTAGGTTAGAGAAATAGCGCACACTATAAAAATAATTCATATGAAATAATAAAAAAAAAGAAATTAAAAACATTGAATATTAACCCCTGCTCTGTTATTTTTCAACAAAGATGAGGAATGAACTCGTGTTACATATCTTTTTTTTTCAAATGCTATTAGTCATATTTTTTTGGTCAAAATGCTATTAGTCTAAGTGATTATAAATTTAATTTTCTTTAAACAATTGTGTTGAATTTAAATATTATAAACAAAAAATAAATGCTGACTTAACTCGTGTTACATATCCTCACCAAAACAACTCGTGTTACATATACATTTTTTTAGTTTATATTTTCATAACCAAGGTATTTTCTAATCTAATTTCTAATTTTTAATAATAATAATAATAATACACAGGTAAGAGGGCCACGTTTGAAGGACACCGTGGATGTTTCCGCACTGAAGCCCTGCTTTCTCACTCTAGTTGAAGGTATTATTATTTATCATAAAATAATATCAACATTTTCTCTCTTTTTTCTTTTTATTTTAAAAGAAAAAAAAAAGACACTTTTTAAGTTTTTATTTCAGCGAATATAACTTATCAACTTACAACTACGACGTCGTTGCATTCATCTTCTTCCTTTTCGAATTTGAACCCGCAGAGGATTACGATTGAAGAACGAGCGGTGGCTCACGTCCGGCGACTCCTCGACATTGTCGCATGCACCACCAGCTTCGGTCCGTCGTCCCCGACGGCCAACCACCGCTCCGTCGAAGTCCACCAAGTCTCAAGCACCGCCGGCGAAGCAATCGCCGAAAGATGCAGCGGGCCGCGGCGGCGGACGGAGACGGAGAAATAAGCCACTCCTGCCCTAAGCTTGAGAGTTTTTACGACTTTTTTTCTCTCTCTAACCTCACTGCGCCTCTCCAATGTAAAAACTCTCTTCTCTCACACCCTTTTCTCCGTACAATTTGCATGCATTGTGTTGAGTGAGTGAATCGATGCAGATGTGAAGAAGGCTTCGAGGCGGCACGTGGAGGAGATATCGGAGGAGGATTATCTCTTCTCGCTCGACGTAAGGATTATTTTTTGTCCTTGAATTTGTCATCGCGCGCTTATTTTGGTATCTAGAAAGGGAAAATTGATTAAACGAAACGCGCGTTATTGTGTCTGTTGGTTGTGTTTGTGGTCACAAACAGGTGAAGCTGTGTAACGGGAAAGTGGCGCACGTTGAGGCTTGCAGAAAGGGGTTTACAGCGTTGGGAAGCAGCGGATTCTGTGTCACACATCTTGTTGATTTGTTGAGACAGCTTAGCAAGAGCTTTTGACAATGTCAGTGCTCCTTCCCCTCCACTCTTTTTTGTCTCTTTAACTATTTTTCGATTTTTAAACAATCCAGTGAATTGATATAATAATTTCATTAATTTGGTATTCCAATGATGTTTACTTGTTTGATGAAGGAATGAACTTGTACAGGGGGAGAACAGGGGTTTAATATATGCAGTGTTTGAATCAATCTGGTTAGGTCTTTTTGCAGTAGCTATTTAAATCACCACTTGTTACTTATTATTATGTTAGTATAATTAATGATAAATAATTTTGTATTGAGTTATTAAATATTGTTTTAGTTTAGTATGAGTTTTTCATAGCTAAATATATTTTGGTTACCCTGATACGTAAGTGTAATATGGTAATTTAAAGTACTTACCTACCCCTGCTGCATTGCTGGTTTAGTGGGAAAGTTTGGGTTACTACAAGAAACTCGCACAAGTTTAATGTATGTTTAGATATTGTTATATAATATATTGGGGGAGATCAAGAAAGGATATAGATGTGCCATAAGATGAAATTTTAACTTGACAATTTCAACATGACGCTATTATATGTTTATTTTGATTTGCGCTAGTTATAACTTTGTACATTTACAAATTTGATTTCTCAATTTTCAGGCTTATGATGATCTCTTGAAGGCATTTTCAGAACGAAACAAGGTATTGAACAACTGTCGGCTTGTTTACATTTTTTATTCCTAGTGCAAAATTTGCCATAACTAGTGAAAAGAACTATAGAACATGTTGACTTTTATTGGTTCATTTAAATTTTGCTCATTGATTAAAATTATTTGTGCTCTGTGCCCCATTTTATTTTTGACTTCAGTTTGGGAATCTCCCCTATGGCTTCAGAGCCAACACATGGCTTGTTCCTCCTATTGCAGCACAATCACCTTCATTGTTTTCCTCCTCTTCCTGTGGAGATGAAACTTGGGGAGGAAATGGTGGTGGTCTTGGAAGAGATGGGGAAAATTTTTGATTTGATTCCTTGGGCCAATAAAGTTTCCATTTTTGCATCTGCCTTGCAAGTCAGCTCAGAAGAAAGTCAAGCAAGTTCGTGATAGAAAGCATTTCGCTCCACAGTATGTTTGTTGATGTTGCAATTTTCAGAGCAATTAGGCTGTAAAACATGTTTATGGAGAAGAGCCTGTATCAGCTCCTCAGTTACCGAAAATGGATATTATTTACACACAGAGAGTAGGTGACTGAGTATCAGTATCTTCAAAAGATGTTCTCTTGCGATTCTGTAAGATGATACCAAAATTGATGGAGTTGAAGCTACTTGGATGAATCAAAAGGATCTAGTGGAACGAAATCTACTGAAAGGAATCACTGCTGATGAAATAACTGCTGGCCCATGTATGATATTTTTATATATACTCGTAAAGACTGGTTAAATTGGTTTTTGCTTTGAGGCTGCTTCTTTTCCTTTCGTATAACTGATAAATATCTCACATTTATTGTGCAGGATATTTACAACTTTAGGTGTTGTCAAATGTAAGATAATTGTGGTTTATTGTGGTTGTTGTGAAAGTTGAAGGAGGAGTTAATGAAAATGTTATTCTCCATCATTCCATCAAAATATGAATTGTTTGATCAAGCCAGAGGGTGGGTGCCAATGCCTAAATATTAGTACAGGTTCGTCCGTTGAACCCCTTCCATGTTATAAACTTTCACATGCTTTACAAATTGACATAATATCCATATCAACTTGGCGTGCTCCCTCTCTCATGTTATTAGTTGCAATTTATTAGCTTTTAACTACAACATGAGTGAGAATAATGTTTTTGGGTGTAGTTGCAATTTTATTAGCTTGAGCTACAACACAGTGATAATAAGTTTTTGAGTGAAATCTAGTCATGGTTTTGGAGTTGTTTCTGTACTAAGACGACGTAAAAGCATAAATCTAATTTTGGGTTTTTGAACCCATTTTTTTAAAGTTTTGCTTTCTGTTTGGAATGGATTTGTATCTTTTATTGTGTAGTTTTGAGCTTGTCTCACTTTTAGATGTATTTTTATTGATTTTTTTAATGTTTAGAAGTGCTGTACTCCTAGATGATTTGGATTGCTTATTTTTGTTCTAGCTTTGTTTTTTTTCCCTAGTTGATTCTATGTTCATTTGATTCACATAGCTATGCTATACTCACCTAATGGGAAAAAGGCTTTTGTTGTTATTTGTTTAGAAATCTATTTATGGATTTCTTTTTAACTTTATATCTGTTGTTTCAACTTCCTTTGCTTGAGCAAATTCTCATTCATCAGTCATCACATAACAATAAGGCCTGTAATTATTTTTTGTTCCTTGCAGTTTGAGACTACATCTTCACAGCACAACCCAACCAGAGAACAATAAACAGATGAATCAGATACAAATGTTTGAGAGTGAAGAGGTCGGTGGTTCCCATGCTTTTGTGGAGAAGCTGATTAAAGAAAGCCTTGCTAAATTGAGGAAGAGAAACCAGGTTTGGACTATTTTGTAAGATGGGAACTTGGAGCTTGCTGGATACAACATTTGCAAGACCAAAACAGTACAGAAAAAGATAAGAAATCATCTTTGGAGAAGGCTAAGAATGAAATGAAGGTTGAGGGTCTGGGAAACCCCTCAAAGCCCTCAAGAATAACAAAAAGAAATCTGATTCAAGCAATACTATGCACCTGAATTTTCAAATACTGAAAATGCTTCATTGTCCTCATCTGAATCCCAGCATGAAACTACTGCAGCTGAGAATGAGCTTGTGCTGAAAGGGATGTTATCTGAAGCAGCTTTACCCGGTTAAAAGAATCAGGAACTGGACTTCACTGCAAGGTAAGTCTTCTAGATCTAACAAAGTATTTAAAAAGTTTCTAGCTACCGAACCAAACTATTTCATCCAGTGTCTGAATAAACTTTTTTTGTTATTAACAGTCTATGCAAGATTTGACTGACTTATCTCAGAAATATTACATGGATGTTGCTATCCCGAAACTGGTAACCATAGAAATTTTATTGGTTGTTTGTCTGCAAGGCTTTCTGGTTAATGAGATTCTTGTGATTTTTATTGTAGTATTAATTATGCAATACAGGTAGCAGAGATTTTGGTTCATTGGAACTCTCTCCAGTTGATGGCCGCACCCTAACTGATTTTATGCATACTAGGGGTCTACGAATGCGATCTCTTGGACACGTTGTCAGTACTCTAAACTTTTGATTCCATGCAGTTGTAATAATACATCTATAAAAAGAAGCCATTTTGTGTCCTCTTATAGTTGAATATGTTCCTTTCCCTAACTTCTACGCTGCGAATTCATGAAATGGCATTCGTTATTGTTTTATTGACATCTCTAATAGCATCACCAGCTTTGTAAATATGACTTCAGAGACAATAAATCTTAGCCAGTCAAATTCTTGTCAAATTTGATCACTTTTTTTTTCCTATTTGCATTAAAATTTCCGCCTTTGCTCGTGTTTTTTTTTGCCACATATGTTTTAAAAGGTTCTGTGAGGGATCGTGTTTTAAGTTAGGGTCATGTATTTGAGCTTTTCCATGTGTATGATATTTGCCTCTTGCTTTTCTTCATAGGTGAAGCTTTCGGAAAAACTTTCACATGTGCAATCACTTTGTATTCATGAGATGATAGTTCGAGCTTTCAAGCACATCTTGAGGGCAGTGATTTCTGGAGTTGTTGACATGGAGAAAATGGCTTCATCAATAGCTGGTGCTTTGAATTTGCTCTTGGTGTTCCTGAAAATAGAGAATCAGATAAATCATGCGAAGTTCACCCCTTTGTGTGGAAATGGCTAGAGTTGTTTCTGAAAAAACGATTTGACTGGGATCTTAACAGGTTGAATTACAAAGATGTGAGGAAATTTGCAATCTTACGTGGCTTGTGTCACAAGGTACTGGAGTCTGCAATCTTATGTGGCTTATGTTGACATAATTGTATTCATCTTCTCATAAGAAGTATTATATGTGATTCCTGACATGAATTAAATAAACCGTTTTACTTCTTTATTACTTTTATCGGCGATAACTCTCGACTAGATATTTTTGTGAACATCTATTATATATGTTGAATGTTCTTTTTTTTATTAGACATATTCACAATTGCTTGTACAATATATGTGCATACAGGTTCATGTAGATTATATGAGACAGACTTACATCAGTCAGTAGATTGGGCTTATGATTATCATCTGTCATTGAATAGTTGATCATTGGTAATTTTTTTCTATCATTACTTTCTGTGTTAGGTGGGTATTGAGCTTGTTCCAAGGGACTATGATATGGACTCTCCAATGCCCTTCCATAAGTCTGATATTGTCAGCTTGGTTCCAGTTTACAAGGTAACAATAAGACAAGTTAAATATAGGTTCTCTCACATAATGTTTTGAATTTGATTGAATAGGCTCAAACTTATGTACTGCTCTTTCTGATCCTTTGCAGCAAGCAGCATGCTCTTCTGCAGATGGAAGGCAGCTCCTGGAGTCCTCTAAAACAGCTTTAGACAAGGGAAAGCTTGAAGATGCAGTTACCTATGGGACAAAGGTATCTGTATCCAGGACCCTTTGTTTGGAAATCTTCAAACCATTGAAAAGGTTTTTCAACAGTCAATAACTTTCATTTTGAAATTGCTGGATGATATCTGCTATTTTTTGGTGACAGGCTCTTGCCAAGCTGGTTGCAGTTTGTGGTCCCTACCATAGGATGACAGCAGGAGCATATAGCCTCCTTGCTGTAGTTTTGTATCATACTGGAGACTTCAATCAGGTCTAAATTATCTCATTTTTGTTTTTGTATTGGTAGACATTATTTCATCAGAAACCAAAGATGTATATTCATCAATAAAAATTGTTCATTTACTCTTACCATTTTATCAAATGTAAGATAATTTCAAGGGTTAAATATGTTTTAGTCCCTGAAATATAGTCGAGATTTGATTTAGTCCCTTCAATTCAAAACCGGTGGATTTGGTCCCTCAAAAAGTGAAAATATCCCTTTTCAGTCCTTATCGATAAAAATTCATAGTTAATTCATAACAAAATCTGTAGTAAAACTGTGTAATAAGGACTAAATTGATTATTTTCAATTTTTGAAGGACCAAACCACCGGTTTTAAATTATAGGGACGAAAACCAAATCTTGACTAAATTTTAGGGTGAAGTTCACATATAAAAAATGGACCTTGTTCAAAATGGATTCATTGAAAATTTGTTCCCAATGGCCAATGGCATTGTTTGCTCGATCTTGCTGACACCACTTGGTGGGATAAGGCTTAGTTGTCATTATTGTATGCACTTGACATTTCAAATATTTCAGCTATGCACCTATGCTAAAATATCTAATCCAATCCTTATGTTTTTGCCAAGTTCTGTATATGATTTCAATTAATTAAGTTGTTTACTTTAATTACAGGCTACAATTTATCAACAAAAAGCTTTGGATATCAATGAGAGAGAGTTAGGACTGGATCATCCTGATACCATGAAAAGCTATGGGGATCTTGCAGTTTTCTATTACAGGCTTCAACACACAGAGCTGGCTCTGAAGTATGTTTTACTGCAGTACATTACTGTGTTGTATAAATTTATGTTGATTTTTTAAGTTCAGTTTGATTTTTGACTTAATTATTTGTTGCTTAATTGTTGAATTTGAAAAATAAATAATTTATTAAGAGAGATTACGGTTTACAAAGAAAGAGGAGGATTGGATATCCTTCTTCTTGTGTTTCATCTGAGAGGATTGTCTAGATTTGTTTTCCTCCATAGCTGAACAATATTATTTAACCATCATGAATAGTGTGAAGATAGGTTTTGAAGTTTTATAAATTATAATATTGATAATTATTTTAAATTTCTTCTGATTTATTGTTTTTCTAATTGGCCCTGCAATCAGGTATGTGAAGCGTGCATTATATCTTTTGCATTTGACATGTGGCCCATCTCATCCAAACACTGCTGCAACTTACATTAATGTGGCTATGATGGAGGAAGGTCTGGGAAATGTCCATGTTGCTCTCCGATATCTTCACAAAGCATTAAAGTGTAACCAAAGATTACTTGGTGCAGATCATATTCAGGTTTTACTTATTCATTTTATTTTCTGATTTTGCTGATGTGTGAAGTTTGTCTATTTGTGTGATCCTTCTTCAAAATTTTACTTGAATTCTCTTTTGAATGTTTATAACATGGACTTGTTATCAGTGAGCTCCATACGGATGATTGTGCTACACTCTTGGCGTGATAAATAAATAATGAAGTTAGATGATACATAATTTTGAAAATTTGTTAGGTAGTTAGGTTGAACTTGTATATTTTGCTTTAATATTAAATGGTGATGATTTTTAGTACTTATGGTAATGATTATAATGATTTGAATTCATAAATAAGATTAGTCCTTAAAGAAGTCAAAGAAATATAAGAACCTATAGGCTGTATTATTTATGTAATAAAACTTCTCATGTGTTATAACACTTGGATGTTGATTCTCTGCAGACAGCTGCAAGCTATCATGCAATAGCTATTGCACTCTCATTGATGGAAGCATATCCATTGAGTGTGCAACATGAGCAAACCACTTTGCAAATTTTGCGGGCAAAACTTGGCCCTGATGACTTGCGCACACAGGTATATTGTCACATTTAATACATTCTTTGTGCCAGGAACGCTCGGTTCAGAAGATAAGGCAATAACAACATAATACAACTTTGTGATTAACAGTGATATAGTTAGTAGATTGACGTCTTAAATGATGTCACAGAACAGTGGTTAAATAGTTTGCATCATCTTTATGGTTATCTAAAATGGCACTCTTTTTTTTTAAGAGTTTCATTTCTCTTCTTAAAAAACATATCAAGAATTACAACTGTTTTGAATAATAGTTTCATAATAAATTCTACAGGATGCTGCAGCTTGGCTTGAGTATTTTGAGTCCAAGGCTTTTGAACAGCAAGAAGCTGCTCGAAATGGTACTCGAAAACCTGATGCATCAATAGCTAGCAAAGGTCATCTAAGGTACAGTAAAATTAACCTTGGCTTTTGATGTAATAATTCCATAACATTATTGTATCAGAAATCATGTGTTATTTTAAATTGAATGGTTGCGGTTGTTACATTCTTTAAGTCTCTTGTCAACATCTGTCATTGATATAGTTCTGTTGGTGTTCTTATGGCTTGTGGGAATAGGTCAATATCGTTAACTAATGTTATGAATCAATTATTCTAAAAACTTAAATCATTGGGTGAAAGCACATGAATGGTTTTCTATGATGCAGTGACAACTCCGTCCGTAGGCGTGTCGCAGTGTCGGACACCGACGCATCACCACACTCCTTGGACATGTGTTAGACACACTTTTGTAGTGTCCTATTAAAAAAATAATTTTTAAAGCTCGAACACTCCTCGGACACCTCTTGCCACTGGTTAAGCCAATGAGCCGACATCTCTTTCTAGCTTTACACCTTTTGAACACGCAAAAAAAAAATATTTAAAAAGTCAACCAAATAAAAAAATTTCAATAGAAGTTGAATTTAGATTTTGTCATATTTATTAGACACACACACACATATAACGGTGTCCCGATGTCCTATATTTTGGACATTAACTGTGTCCGTGTCGGAGTCGGTGCTTATATATCACGTCTCCTCATGCAAGAGCCATTTGAGCTTGAAGTTGGACAATGCACAAGCCCACCTAACCTGTTCTGAAATTTAAACTTTTAATCGGAAGAATGTGGGTAGCAAGGATTGAACTTTAGTCCATTGATCATGGGGTTCTTATACCATTTTATTAAACAACTAATCCAAAAGCTCAAGCTACTATGTGAAAGCACATAAATGGTTTTATATCTAATAGCTAATACAGAACTTTTTCTTATACATTGCATGTTATCATGGAATTTTAAAATTTGGAAATAATGTAGTACCAATTAAGAAAGCATTGAAAAGAAGTGGACACAGTACAGACAAACAGTGTGACAGAGCAAAATTTAATCTTCATGGGTTAGTATGTGCCTGAAACTGACACAACTGTATTTTATGGGTCTGCATTTCATAGAGTGCTATTTTAACCTTTTGACTCGTCAACATTGATATGTGTAATTACTTGAAAGAACTGATATGTTTGTATATATGTGATATTTGTGTCATAGATTACATTACAGATGCCTTTTGTAGTGATTCCTTTTATTTCCATGGAATCTTTCAGTGTTCAGATCTTCTTGACTATATTAATCCTAATCATGATACCAAAGGGAGAGATGCAGCAGCAAGAGAAGAAGCCAGATAACAAAGGTGTGGTGCAGATTTACTGGTCTTCATAAATTTTTCTCATCAGTGTCTTTAAAATCTAGGGAAAACAGATATAAAAGAGTTGTTTGATTAATGGTTGCCACTGCCAACTGTATACTAATACACATTTCCTGATATTGGTGCAAGTGTTTTTTATTAGGAATTAAGGTTTGTTAGTACAAAACTTGTTGGTTACCTTTGTTTCACTTGTTCAAACCCATCATAGGGGTATTCTATTACGGATTGACTATTGAGAAATATTATGAAGCAACAAGATCAAGTGTACATATGACCTTGTCATCTGGCTCTTAAGGCCTCGTCATCAAGTGTACACAGTTGTTTTGAAAAATAACAATCCAAATAGATGACATCTTTTTTTAGTTGGCAATGGTGAGTAGGGTAAAGAGTTAATAATGTACAAGACATAATAGTGTTCTAATGCAGTAACAATCTTGAGGACTAATTTTAATAAAGAAGAGAATTTTGTTAGCTCATGATATAAATTATATGCAGTGGATAGTAAGGCCACAACTTAACTATCTTCTATTTTTGTATTTCCTTATACTGATATACGATGTAAATGCCTATAAACCATGAATGATATTAAAGATGAACCCAATAGACCTATAGTGAAGGAATTTTTTTTGCTTTGAAACTACTATTACATTATTGTGAGAACTGACTACTTATGCTACCTGTTGCATACGTTCACATTTTCTGCAATACAATTCTATATTTTTTTTTTAAATCTGTACTTTTAAATTATTTTCAGGTGAGGGCAACATCTTACCAGACAATGGCTCAGCAAGTTCTGATGAGTCTTCAAAAGAAATTCAAAAAGAGGCTTCGGATGAAGAGGTACCTATACCTGAACCAGGGGGTAGTGCAGATTCTGAGCTTGAGAGCAACTCTGCACCTGATTCAGAACACCTATTTTAGAAAAAGTCTCAGATGAAAAGCCACAAATATCTGGTGAAGTATTGTTGGAAGCACCTGCTGATGGAGAGGATGGATGGCAACCAGTTCAAAGACCAAGATCAGCTGGCTCGTATGGGTCGGCGACTGAAGCAGCGACGGGCAACACTTGGCAAAGTTTATAGTTATCAGAAAAATGTAGATGCTGGCACAGAATATCCTTTGGTAAGGGGTTCTAATCAGAATAGTAGGTATTATTTCTTAAAGAGGCGGACAATGTTCCATGGGGGGTAATACAGATAATCATACTGTAAACATCACCCAAGGCACTAAATTCGGAAGGAAAGTAGCCAAGGCTGTTACATACAGGGTCAAGTCCATGCCTCGGCTTCCAAGACTGCTGCAGATGAGACATTAGAAGTTGGTGAAAAGCTATTCTGTTCTCATTCAGAACCTGATCCAAATGATGTTAATCTAGTTAAGACTTCTATAGTGAGTCTTGGAAAATCTCCTTCATACAAGGAAGTAGCCATGGCTCCTCCAGGGACAATCTCCAAGTTCCAGGTCTATAATCCTCAAAGTGAGATTCCTGAAAGCTGTGAACATGATGTTGGAAAACATGAAGAGGAAAATGTTGAAGCTCAGAGAAATTAATCCAACCCCGAAAGAGGTAAACGATATGTTTAAAGAGAAGTATGATGATTCTTTATCAGATTCTGTAGATGATTCACAAGATGATACTGTAGTTGCTACTGAGAAGAAAGAGGAAACTCAGTTGGTTAAAGTTTTGCAAGATAATTGTGTGAGTGCTGGAGAGATTGAATCTGGGGATGTTGAAGCTCAAGGAGCAGATGATAACAGCATTGTAATTGATGCAGTACAGGATCCTGTGGATTCTTACAAACAAGAACTTGATGTAAACAATTCATCTGGCAGTTTTGAACCCATTGATAATACAAATTCCAATTCACAAGGTGGTGAGGATTTAAGGGTCATATATCACCATCGAGTCAAAGTCATACTGGGGGCATTCCATATAAGAAATTGTCTGCATCTGCAGCTCATTCAAACCCATCACCTGCAATTGCAACGTGCTGCACCAATTGGCATGAATATAACTCTTCCTCTCCTCTTCTGGTCCTGGTGCTGTTCCAGCTATTGGCCCCTGGCCAATAAACATGAATGTTCACCCTGGACCTGCTACTGTACTACCTGCAGTTACCCCAATGTGTTCTTCTCCTCACCATGCATATCCATCACCTCCACAACTCCAAACATGATACAACCATTGCCATTTATGTATCCGCCTTACACTCAACCTCAATCAGTACCAGCCAGCAACTTTCCGGTCACTAGCACTGCCTTTCATGCCAATCATTTCACATGGCAATGTAATATGAACCCCACCCATATCAAAGTTTGGTCCCGAGTGGTGTTGGCCCTGGTTGTCATCCTGTGGAATTTCCTCTTCCGGTACCTATTGTTAGAACCAATCCCTGATATCATTTCAGAGCCACGAGTGCCGTGTCCTGGAGCTGAAAGTCCAAGTTCAACTTCAGTTCTTCCTGAGGATATTGATAATGTTGGGGATTCAAATGAAGAGGTAAAAGCTTTAGCAAATCAGAGAAAAGTGAAGATGAAGCGGTGAGAGTTGTTTCAGAAAGTATAAAGAAAATGGTAATCCAAATTTTCCTGGGACAGAAAATGCTGTTAATGAGCCAATAAAAACATTGGCTCAAATAGCAGCACTAGCAGTAATGAAAACGAACATGGATGGTGAGAAAACATTCAGCATTTGATTCGGGGAAGAAGAAACCGAAAGCAGACTCTAAGAATGCCAATAAGTTTGGCTTACAACGACCTCATGGCTCTCAGTCATTTAAGGTTATTTATAACCGTGTAGTTAGAGTGATTCTCCCAAGTCTATCAATTTCTCTTCTAGTAAACATTGTACAGCGACTGCTTAAACACACTTCTTTGTCCGATACTAATGAAATGGAGCAGAGTAATAATGGATAAGAAGAAACAGACCTCGTAATTTCTGAGGAAAGAACTTGATTTTCAATTATTTGTGGGGTTCAATTACAGATTGCTCCTCCATTATCAAGCTCCAGTTTTTAAGCTTTACTATCTTTTAGGAGATTTCTGGTAGGTCTTTCCACTTCCATACCTTTCTATCTGCTGAATCTAACTTAGTATATTTGTAGAATTGTAGTTTGAAAAAAGTATGAATCAATGAATTCTTGACCAGGTGAACCATATTTGTTTTTACTAAGGCCTTCAAAATTATGTGCAGATGTCTCTATTTGAAAGGGAGGATTGGAGGCTTTTCTTCAATTTAAGGTATTAACTCACCTTCAAAAATAGTTATTTATTGATTCCATTATCTCAAAAATTGTTTTGTTTCTGGCATGCACAAATCCACTATTTTTGCATAAATTATGTTTGAAGTTGCCTGTGGAGTAACATTCATGCTAATCATCCTTGTTCAGTCTGCAGGTTCATTGCAGTCAGTTCTGGGGTTCGCAGGCACCTTCAAGGTGAAAATTTTGGTTATATATGTAGTTAGACAATTTTGACAAAATGAATTGCGGGACTGAAAGACCGTTTCTAATTATTGTTTGTTTTGTTACATCATTATCTATGGTTTTGATAATTAATTTGGTTCAATTGTATATACATTCTTAGTACTATTGTTAGGTAATAGTGGTTCTTTTTTGTGGGTTGACATGTTATTGAATTTTTTAAACTAAAATAATGTGAAAGAACATATTAATGAAGATCATTAATTTGTTACTTTCTTTAGTATTTTGTTAGGTAGTAGTGGTTCTTTTTATTTGTTGGTTGACGTGTTATTGAATTGTTAATTTGTTATTTTCTTGGAACATCAATGTCTTGAAGAAGGTGATGATTGATGATGTACCCTTATGTCCAAAACAAGATCACTCACCAATCTGTTTTTGAATTGAACACACATCTCTCTGGAAAAGCTACGAATACAAATGTAGCTGTAAACAGAAGCAGTTAGGAATCGTGATTTACATTCTTGACCAGGCAGCAGAAACCCAGTGATAAAAAGAAAGCAAAAAAAGAGTTCAATCAAGTTAACTTCGAGTGAGAAAGCCAAACATTATAATTGTCCAACTTGGCAAACTTCTAGTTGGTTATAAATGCATCCCCCTTTATGTACGCCAGGAGTGGTCACCAAGAATAGCACCAAGGCATGGGAAAAATAATTATAAATGATATGCCCAAAACGAAATAGCACCAGTACGTGATTAGTGTGGGCTGGTTTTATAAACGGGACAATTGACAATGCTTGTGGAAGTGAATAACTTGCAGCAATCTCATTCACCTGCTTCATCGAAGTGGTATCAGATAGTTTGTAGATAGAACTAACATAACATGTTTTTGTCTTCAGCAGCAATTTCAACTAAACAAAACAAGGTTAAGTAAAAGAGGGGAGAAGAAAGATAGAACATACTTTCTAACTTGATTACTTGGAAATGTAGCTTCCTCCCAACAGGGTCCATATGGAAGTTAGGAGGCAGAGAACGCATTTCAGATCTTTTCAAATAAGCCAATACTTCCAGAACAATAGCTGCAACAACGATTATACTAACAAGAAATCCGTAGCCTATCTTCCAATCATTTCCTTGCCCCGCAGCTTGCATCCCCAACACTATGTTAATGGCTGCAAAGAATAGTGCCGACCTTCCAAACCACTGTGATATCAATTCCAAATTTTCCGAAACTTGGAATCCTTGTTGGGTCTCAAGAAGAAAGCCAATATCTGAACTCAGCTTTAAGTTAGCTCAAATCGTACTTAACAGAGTGATAGGTAGAGGACTGAACATCTTATATAGATATGGGTCAGTGACAAAACCTGAAGAATACCTAGTACAAGGGCAAAGATGCCTATGCCTCTGTGAGCTGGTATATGGGCATGCATTTTAGAGTAGAGTTGTAATCCTAGCAGGACTGTGACAAGCCCAAATATGAATCCCACAAATTGAATGACTGCATGGAGATAGAACCAATGGGGATTCTTAAGCCTGAAGTATCTAGCAAACAATTGCCCCCACAGGCAGGATTAGACCCCAATCCTATTATACCCACTATTCCATGGTTCTTCCTCATCTGAATCAACTCATGGGATGCAGGACCTTTTGAACCTGTGAGAAGTATAGTCCGTCAAGTTTCTGCTCTGGAAAAGTTATATCAGATGCTACGCATGTTTCGTCATCAAGTCATATGAAAAAGACTCGTGTATAAATTTTGGATTAAAATATGCACTAATTTGAGTTTAAACTTTAGATTAGATCCTTCAAACAAAAAATAGAATAAATATAATAAATGGCACATCTCCTTTAGAGTCATAGAGAATGATTTTGGACCTGCAGAAAAATCAAATACAATAGCTGTTTTGTCTTCATGCTTGGAGAGGTGGTGGTTCTGTGGATATTTACTAACAAAAGCCAATAAAATTGGTTGTTTCTCAAATGGGGTTGTCATCTGGCAACTGAAATGCCAAATGAATTTCAGCACCATTAGTTGCCACAGCCGCAGGAACATTATTGAGCGGTAGTTCACCTTTGTCTACTATGACTTCTGATGGCTTCTTACCCCGTAGGTAAAACTGCTTGATTTTTGCATGACCATGTTTATTAATCCATCCCACCATTGCACTGGAACCAATCATCATTCCATCTCTAGAAAATCCAATTCCTACCCATCCTGTAGTGTAGGGAGCAGATAATATGATAGTTGTGGTATGATCATTCTGAATGTACTGCAAGGAAATATCACTACTAAACTAGTTAGATTGCAAAGGGACAACCATGGTATTCATAAATTAACAAAACAACAAATATCTAGCTTGGTTTTAGATTAGTGTGGTTGTCTGAGTAACAGGTCGTGGAGTACAAAATTCTGAACTTACATAACTAATGAGGCCAATCTGGACTAGATCAAAATGAACTAGTTTCAACTAGCTTATGAGGGAAGAGAAAAAAGAATACTTGAATAAATGGATAGAACCCACAAAGCTACATAAAGTGAACTTACCCTCAATTCATAGGTATGGCATACAGGTGTGCATGTCATATGGGATATATTCTGGTATGGTGGAGGGAGGAAACTCTGATAATTTGTGTTCTTGCAACTATTTTCTGCTGCAAAACCACTACTTCCACTGTCATCCGCCAATGCTATGATTTTGAAATCCAAGACAAGATTCAGAATACACAGCCGGACAAAAGATGGCCATATCTGAGTCCAAGATCTAATATTTTCCATTCATAGACTCAATTAAGTGAGATCCAAGACTAGGAGCACTGTTGATTACAAATTCAGCAATAAGAGAGGAAATGTGAATAGCACAATGCAGTTGAGGGTTGAGTTGAGACTTGAGAGGATAGTCTCTTGAGTTTGAAGGTTCAAGTTTGGTGGTTGTTGTGGGGGACAGTGGTTGGTACAGGGAGGTAATCATTATACTCTTATATTCTTAAAGAACTCAACAACATGCAAAATTTGTCTGCTTTGACACTTTTTACTGATATTTCCATGAGCAGTATTCAATGATTCTCCAATCTCCAATACAATACATTCAAATATTAAAACTTTCAATCACAAGAATGGATGTAATGGAGCATAAGACTGGAATAAACGGAACACGAGATGCTTGTCTTGCCCAATAGTTTAGCAACTTGAACTGACAAATTTCGACCTAAAAGAAACTGGTCCTTCCAATAGGAAAAAAAATATCGACTTGATGCTTCTGTATTAAATTGGGATTTCCTTCTACTAAATAAATTATGGAGCATGTATTTGTTAATCACCAAGTAGAAGTACTTTTAGATTTATTTTGAAGTAAATTTTAGGGTTTGGTAGAGTTATTTTACCTTTTCAGTTATGTTAATAGATCTGTCTTTATTTCACATTAGGTGTAGTAATTTTAATCTTTTCACTGAATTTTTGTTTTTAATTCAACACACAAGTGTGGAATTAGTGGATGCTCAAGCGTGTAAACTTTTAGGCATGGAGAAAAGCCACGTCTAAATGTGCCAACGCTCAAGCACTTGAAAAGGGATACATACTACTATGATCTTATCACCATTCCTAGATCTTGGTTTTGTTTTTAGGATTATATGAACTAATTTTCTTTTGTTAGAAGATGATGTAGTTATTTGGAGACCTGTTCAAACTCTTAATGCTTTTATATGATGTATACCCAGTTTAGTTCTTGTTTCCTTCTATGCTTAATGCTTCCTTGGATGTTTGGACGGTATTTGGAATAATCATTCATTTGGGAAACTGATTGTTGTTTATGTTTGGGAATGAATAGCTTAGGATTTGTTTTATTAGGAATAAGACCAAGTTTAAGTGAGTTTAATAGAACTGTTTAAATTTCTTCAAGCTCTTGTTATTATGGTGTAAATAACTCTTATCTTGACTCCAAGAACTAGAGCTTTGAAGAAATGAGCATTAAGTAATTCTTTCCACATTACCTTCCTTATTTTAACCGTTTTTTCCTTTTTTTTTTTATCTAGAAGAATTTTTAAATCTAGGAAAACTAACCATATGAATCAAAAGCAAAAGTTTTTGCCCCTTAATGGAAGGAGTATTTGGAAAAAATTTCCATGTTAAACACATGTCAAACCAAAAGCACAAGCTTTCTTTCTTTTTTTCTTTTTTCTGGCATTATTTAGAAGCTGCTATGTTAACTCCAGAACCAGTCAACCTGAGGTACCCTGAATATATGTTCCTCACCACTCTCCTCATCAATTTTGGCAACCCATGAGCTCTTTTTCCTTTTCCTGCCATTTTCTTCTCTAATGCCAAGTCTCTTATCAATGTCATCCTGCTTGCTAATTCTAGTAACTTCCATGCCTTTTCCTAAAGGATGCCTTAGAGACCTTACTGCTAATTTCTCGTCCTTTCCCCTTAGATAGCTTACTAGTCCTTTTTTATCACCAAGCAGATTGTTTGCCACCACTATAGATCTTGTGGGGTTAACAGATAGCAAGTTGAGCAACCTTGTATAGTTTTGATCCTTGCAATCAACAAGAAAGAAGTCAATGTTTTCATAGTAGGGAAGTAGCTTGGAGGGGTCTTCAGTTCTAAATTCTACTTGGTCTATAAGCCCTGAGTTCCTAATAACCTCTTTTGACTCTTCAAGAACTGACTCAGGGAGAATACACACAAGCCTGCCTCCACTTTGTCGTGCAGCAGCTGCAAGGGCTATTGTTGATGGAGATACATGAGATGTCACTTCCACTATAAGTTTTGCTTTCATTCCTGCTGCTATTGCTGATACAAATTCATTCCTTCCTGGTTCTTGCACTCTCCAAGTGCCATATTGTCTTTTATGATCGTTGCACTGTCAAAAGCAATGAAACATAGTACTTGTAAAAACTGTGGAATACATGCCAAAAATTAGGAAATGTTATATAGAATTTAACAATATTAACATGGCCCTTGATTACAAGGATTGTATGCAAGGTTTCATGGATCAAACTATCTAAGGCCAAAACAGAAAAATGGACAATCCATTCCACACAATTAAGGATTGTTATTTACAATTAGTTCCTTTATTAAAAAGAAAAGATGGACCCTGTTTATCAATTGTTTCATGCTTTATGGCCACAAATTAGGGATTGGTCTAATCCATTTGAGTCCAGTATAAACAATAACAAATAGAAGCAAACAATCAATGATCCCTGATTGATAATTGATTCATGCCCTCTCTTCTGAATAAAAATAAGCAGATCATCCTTGATTCTACATCAAAGTTGTAAAACTGTAAAAAATGTGGAATAACATTAAAATTAAGGAAATGACATTAGAATGACAGATCACCCTTGATTCATTATCAAAGCATTCATTTTATTTATAAGAGAAATGAAAAATAACAATACCCAGATAGATATAATGAAAAGGACAAAGGTGAATACCAGTTGAAGGGTATCAAGGTAAGCCCTTGCAGCAGATTTTGAAGACCATTCCATCATGGAAACCAACAACAAGGATGATCAAAACAATACCCCAACAGAAAAAATTATTTCCACAAGTCCAATCTATGAAGCAGCCAATCAAGGTAAGAATGTAAAGAAACTGAACGCAAACGAGGAAAAAGATATATACACGTTTGCTTAATTATATGGTCGTGATTTAATTTTCTTTCTAGTTTTGAAACTTATTTATACGATGTCTCATAACAGAAACCAAAAGAAAACAATTGTACTTGTGTGTGTGCGCTGTTCTGTAACGGGGTTGGTTACGCATAAAGCGTGGTTAAACCGTGGAGATTGAACCCACTGCTACATTATATTATGCTAAATTTGAGAACATTCCACACTGCTATGCTATGTCATCAGTGCAGGGTTAATGTTTGACTCGTTGAGTTGGTAACTTGTCATGCTGCTCAATCTCCATCATCATCATTGACCTGTCTCTACTTAACCAAATCAAGAGAAGGGTCTCATTAAAAAAAAAAAAAGTCTCAAAAAAATCAAGATCAGGAATGCTTAGTAGGAATGTCAAATGTGTAGGGTGTGGGTAGGGTACTATAGTACACATCCCCATATGTGCGTTTAAAAAAAAATATACGTACCCGGACCTATACCACGTGAGTAATGATTCTAATACCTGTACTCATTACCCGCACTTTTGTTAACTATAAAAATAATAAATTGATTATTTTGGAAATAATATCAATTAATAATATAAACATATATATTTATATATATATATATATTAAATTAATCATATGTATATAAATTACATTAATTATATATATTATATAAGTGCGAGTATGGGTAGGGTAGAGTATCATAGTACCCATACACGCACACGCACTCGTACACATTGAAAAATATAGGTAATTACTCAAACTCACACCCATTTGATGGGTAATTACACTACCAGTTGTGGGTAATTTTTACGGGTACCCACCGGATCTGAGTCCAATTGTCATCCATAATGCTCAGCATTTAAGTTTAAGTTACACCATTTTTTTATTTGACCGTCAAACTTTAGATAGGATGTGATTTATGTTGATTTAGATAAATTACTATCCATGATCTTAATTATTTATGTTAATTTTTTTTAAAAAATTAATATTAATAAATTAACAATTAAATTAATTTTATTTTCATATATTTCAAAAATATATATGATGTTAATCTTGACATATCATAAAAAATATATTAAACATATTTAATTAATACTTAACCAGTATAATTTATTTGACAGTAACTTTTAATTCAAATGTGAATTTTGGTATAACCTATGTTGGTATAATTTAATATCTCCTTATAAAACTATTATTTTAGCAAAATTTTCATATATTTTACAAATTTTAAGCTATCGGTGTATATGTAATCTCTATACTAAGAAAGTAAAATGAATTTCAAGGCATAATAAACAAAATATTATTTTTTATGAATAGATTTTTTATACAGAAAAATTTAACCGATATTGTTGTAAAAAATATACACAGTGCTTCATTCTGCAGAATTCCTCAAATTTAATTTATTATATTTAGGCTGAATTCAATATCATCAAAGGGGGTGTAGCTCATATGGTAGAGCGCTCGCTTCGCATGCGAGAGGCACGGGGTTCGATTCCCCGCACCTCCACCTGTTTTTTTTTTATAATGTTTTTTTTCATTCTGCAATTTACACAGTCATTATGAAAAATCTGCATTCTGCTATGCCAGAGCCAGAGCCCAGATGCTTAACTACAAATTTGATCCCAATATAAATCTAGCAAGTAAGTATTAAATTGAAATCTCTTTTTTTCCTTCCACAAAAAGAATGAGAACAGATGAATAATGTATTGAATAATTTATTAACAAGGTAGTGAAAGTAAATACGATTGAATTGCATCGACAAAAAAAGCAGCCCAGATGCATAAGCCTGTCGTCGGAATGGTGAAAATGACTTCACTGATCCGTGTCAAAAACTATATACTCTTCCTCAATGTATAAGAATTGAATCATGAATAAAAAAATGCCCCCCACAAAACCAAATTCAAATTCTGAGAACTTGCACTATCCCTTTGATCTACTTTTCCCATGCAACTGCCTCAATTTCTGTTTGTGCACTTCTGTATAGCTCTAGCCTCTTTGCAAGTGAGGTCCGGCGTTGCATGACTGCTGGATCCTCATTCAGCAATGAAGCCAATTGTTTTCCCTGCAAAAACAAAACGTAGTCATGCAAAAGTAATCTCAGCTGATTTTCATCAGACAGACATGCCTATTTATTCTTCAAGGAAAATAATAAAGAAGGCCTCACCTCTTTTTTCCCCAACTCTGTAAAGAAATGATCCAGTAAGCTGCGCTTAGCTTCACGCACTTGGCAATAAACTACTGACTTGGGAATAGTATTCCTGAGACCCGAACATACCATGTTCACATAGGACAAGACGGTCGTAGCTGTTACATACAAGGGATCTCAGTGACAAAATGGGGAAAACAATACCTCTAATTTCATGAACACATGTTGGGTTATGCACTTGCATAATATAAGTTGAATACTAATGTGGCTAATGGACACATTTATTATCTGAATTATTAGGAACCTAGGAATGAATTCTTAAAAAAAAAAAAACAGATCTCCTATGCTCTTAGTTAAATTTCAGTTGCTTACCAATTCTACGAAGATAAGCATCATTATATCTGTCAAAAAGTGAGTGAGTTGGATTTCCACCCTTCTCTGCGTCTTGGGGAAGTTTGCGAAAAAATTCAACAGTCAAATAACCACTTTCCATGTCTACCAACTGCAGAGTTGCTCTCTTACTTTCTTCTCTCATCCTCTCCAATGAATCAACAGCTGCACCTCCGAGTTCTACTTTCAAGGTGGGGGTACTGCTTTAATTCCTACAATTAACAGAAAACTTCAACTATTAAGAAACTGGAAAAAATATACTAACTTTAATATTTTGCTAAATCAATAAAAGTCATCTGCATGCTTAAACATGTAAAGAGCTATATACACAAAAGATAAAATAATCAATTTGCTACTTGCCATTGTCTCACTCACAGACTTCTGAATCAAATCCTTCAAAATTCCATGAACCTGAAACATAAGAGTACTACTATTAAGGGAATAACTCAACACTAAAAAGGAAATTCATCTCAATTTTCCAAAATTGACTTCAACTTTGCCTTAAATAAAGTAATCCAGACTATAAAATTTCAGAGACGTTAACTTTGCCAAGGAAAGAAATGCAAATTTTCCTTAAGCCTAAGTAATGCCAGTGGCAATCTGATTTTTCAGTTACTCGTGTCAAAAAAAACATGGAGGAAGAAGTCAGCTACAAATTTCTCGTATATAATCTCTTTAAAAGATCAAGTTCCAAATTGCAACTCATGGCAAAGTATTTAATAAATATATACCGTATCAACAGCTGCTTCAGCAGGGCCCCTAATTAATACTAAGCAAGATTCAATAAGACGGCGGTATCCTTGCTCAGGAGCGATGAGATGAGGTTGATACCCATCTGCTTCAGTTATTAGTTTCCGCACATTGTCCATTGATAGATGTTTGTCAAAATGTAGTCTTTTTAGAGCTGCTGGAAATTGATTATCAAATACTTGATAAATTTTCTCACCACCAGGTCGTCTGTAGACATCCAAATATTTCCAAGGTCATATTGGATCTGTCTGATATGAAAGAATTACTTGTTACTTCATCATATAGACTAAACAGGGAAAAGGGTGCATACATGCCATCAAGATGATCTTTAAATATCTGATCAAAGGTTCGACAGATTTCCATTACCATGTACAACTTCCCCTGCAAATGGAGGAAGAGCATTAATTATTCATTCACATGTAAATGCAAATGGGAGAAGGGGTTGGCTTACTCCAGTATCGGCAGCAATAGGTTTTCCAATACGGTTCAATTCTGTCTCCAAGTCAATAATAGTCTTGCTAATAAGTGATTGAAGGCCTGGGATCCGAGACTTGATGACAGTTTCCAGATGCTGGAAATTTAAACGCATATTTTACAAAACATAATAAAAAGGACAATAATCAACTCACTAATTTTGGAAACAGTACCTTGTACCTCCAGAATCAATGCGTCAATTGAATTTAAAGTATTACCTCATAAATATGATCACAAATCAGCATACCTTAGATAGCACCTTTCCTAGATGCACAGAGCCCATTCTTGAAGCAAGATGTTTATATTCCGAGGTATTGGCAAAATATTCATTCTCTCTACGCCGAGCAGCAATCATATCAACATTTTTGTTGATATCAGCTTGGGACCGATTAACAACACCAATCCAAGGGTAATTTAGCTTATATGATCTCCCTTCAAGCATCTAGAGAAGGGAACAGGAGAGAAGAAACTATTAAAGGAAGCCATTATATGCACATGACAAATTTGATTCCAGTAATTTAAGTTTGGAAAAATAAAAAGAAAGTCAAATGAGGAAATCTTAATTCCAAGGAAACGGTTGTTTGTGTGATTCTAAAGTTTCATCAACATTGTAGAGACATGTAAAGGCAATATATATGCCAAAACATAACAATGTCACTAAATAAGTGCAAGATATATGATCCCTTTCCTCCATTCCATTGAGTAGTTATCCAACATAAGGAAATCAATGCTATTTCAATCACAAATGATGATTACCCATGTAACGCTTTTCTACCGTATAATTATAACCCTATCTGTATATTGTAATCTTAGTTTATACTCTATCCTGCTTTTCTGAAACTACCACATAGCTTTTCTCATGCCATAAACTTGGTCAAAGGACACCAATAAGGAAAGAATTTTGCATGAGGCAAACCTTGCACTGTAGCCTACCATTTCTGTATTGAGAGGGGGAAGAGAATGCTTACATCAACTGCATCAGTACCCTTGTCCATAAGATCAATCTTTGTCAAAACTCCGAATGTCCTGTCCCCTGAAAATTAAAACAATTTTCCCAAACAAAAGATCTTCAGTCACATTGTAATCCAAACATCCAGTCAATTTCTCGTAAAAATGTTTTGATTTGCCTGCTTATATAAAAGTCACATATTTGTAATATAATAAATTACAAGTCATTGACAAACGTAAGTGAAAAGAAAAATGATGCTTAGTAAAAAAGTCAACAGCAGAAACTTGGAAAAACTATAACAAAACCTTTTCCCATTAGATGGGGTTGACTACATAATTAAATAATACCACAATGTAATTAACAACAAAACCTTTATGAGTTATGTTTAATGACAACCATTTAAACCTGATTCTTGATATGACATTATGGCATCGTTAGATTAATGGAACGGACCCCACATGCTATTTCTCTCAAAATTCATTAACCAGTCTAAGCATCTTCTTGCAAGTTATCACCCCAAAACATGACAAAGAAAGTACCAGCGTGTATTTATTTAAAATATATTTTTGAACAATAGCTGCATAGAATCTCAGTCACATAATTTGGTATTCAATCAAGTTAAATTTACCTATTCTAATGCCAACAATTATATATCAAGCAATTTTTCACCTGATATTCTGTACAAATATGATCTAAGAAGCTCAACACAAGAGACATAATTAATCTACAATGTACTTTGCTATGTAGTAGACGTTATGAACCTTTCTATGCTTTTATTTTCAACATCTATAGTTTCAGCTTTAGCTATTTTATGAAATTTCTTAATACATCTAACTTCAAATAACACATTCATCTGAACCAGTGCTTTATCACAAAAATTGTGTTCAGCATTTTACCTTTAGGATCTACTTCACGGGAAATCTTAATTGCATCTGAGGTAGCAAGGTCTTGATTGGCAGGAGATATTGCCAAAATGATGCAATTCGGCTGCAATAAGTTTCGGTGTTACTTTCAGTGACATGCTCATGAAGTTTTGCCTGCACCACTGGTGCTCATACATATAAATAATTTATGCAGAATATTTAACTATTAGAAGAGTGAGAAGAGCTCAATACAGCCACTGGATCAGGATGAATGGCTTAAATTGAATATGAAGTCTCCTGAGCATTAAACTGTACTTTTAATATAAACATTTAATTATTGCATTTAACTTCTGTCACCCAACAACAAATAAATGTGTTCCCATATATATCAAAATCTTTCCATGCACGTATTCATCATTTCATTGTATATAAGAATAATTACCTTTTCGATAAAGGACCGAACCATGTTTTCAATGTCTTGCACAATGCTTTCTTGTTGACCCTCTGCAATAGCCCAACAAATATGCCATTAATCTCAGTTGTTATGATATAAGAGTTATATTCATACAACAAAATTATACAACAACCCATCCAACACATTTTTTTTCTCTCTATCTCTCTTCATCACATCACCTATCACATCTCACACTTCTCTATTTTCTCTCTTGATCTCTCTCTTTGTTGTGTATAAAACATGCTGTATAAATAAGCTTAGAATAGAAACTCACCAACAGCGACTTTTGTAAGTCCCGGAAGATCAACCAGTGTCAGATTGACAACTGCCAAGTCAACAAATTCAATGAATGAAATGGATATTAAACAATAGCGTTTAAATTAAAAAAAAAAAGTAAAAAGCACAAATAAGGTGTATGTGGCCAAGGAAAAAAATTTCTACTGCCAAAATATTGTGAATTATAAATTTCAAAAGTAACTCATATGGGACAAGAGCCTTAGACTGTGAAAGTAAAAGACAGTAGTAGTTTTAAAAGAGTGGTATTGTCACTCATTGATATTTAAATTATTTGATTGGAAAACCAAATTGTCCAATGCTATGGGTCCAACAATAACAAATGCACGTTTATGAAGTGCTAAAGTAGAACACAATTTTCTTTGTGTGTTTTGTATTCTGCAAACAAATAGTGATTGATAAAAATATGGCAACAATAATCAATACGATGGCAATAGGAAACGGACAATCAACTGATTAGTTCAAACTTAGAAACAATTGAATCATGCATGTTCTTAGTTCTTTTCTCACAAACTTAAAAATATTTTATTGCTAATATTTATATCTCACCATGAGGGGAGTAGATACTCAGATGGATGGGAACAGATGAAATACCCTTGGAGCGACCTGTTTCTCTATCAGTCTCATCAGCGATCTCCTGCCTAACAGCAGCTACAGAACAGGCAAAAAATTAGTAACTACGGGAGGAAAAAAAAAACATAAAGATTATAAATTTGAAAAAAAAAAACTAGCAACGTAAACTTATACAAATCATCCTAAGCAACATTAGATACCCACTCTCCCCTCCCTCCAAAAAAACTACTACTTGTTAATAGACGCTTCTACGAATCATCATAAGCAGCAAAAACAACTCACAAGCATTTTAAAAAAAGAAGCAGAGATAGATAAAGTTACTTGCTAGTTGCTACCACAAATTCACAACTGTATTTAAGTGCAATGTATGTAACACCATAAGTGTGCGTGAAAAGCGATCATTTATGTAACAAAATACCAAAATCAGTAAATTTCTTCCTTGGAAGGTGCATAAATTCAGCATATTCTCTCGCCCCGTCTTCAATCTTATGAAGCTGCAAAACAAGAGGACGCCGAGTAACAATCCCTGCATAAAAAAATGGTCCACTTATCCCGAAATTCATATTAAGGAGAGAGGGGAGAAGCAATCACAAAGGTCTACATCACTAAGTCTAAGTGCACATACTATTATTAAGTATTAACAGATTTAATTACCAGATCCACGAGGTAAAAAATCTTTTCCAACAATACTCTCCAACACTGAAGATTTTCCAGAGCTCTGCAAAATTAAATATAACGGATAAATTTATATTGTATATAACACACACACACACACACATATATATATACACATTGTAATCTTTTGTGAACAAATGCAGAGTTAAATCAAAGATGAATGAAGAGAAAACATAAATGTCAGAGTTTCAATTCAATTTCTAAAATGGAAATAGTAAAATCAAAACATTATATAGAAGAACGATCACGTAAAATAAAATTAATAAAAAATGATACGTAAAAGGTTTTGAATCGAACCTGTCCTCCGACGACGGCGATGGAGGGAAGGGCGTCCCAGAGAGTGGGCAAGGCGCTCTCCTCACCGTGATCGCCGAGGGCGGTGCACGCCCTCTGTATTTTGTTCACCAACTGTATCAGATTCTCCATTGCCAACGAGTCGCTTCTCAGAGAGAGGGGATCGAACCGCGAGAAGAAGAAGAAGCAGTTGAAGAAACTTTCCAAATGTTCGTTTTAATTCCTGTGCTTCATTCCGTTATACGTTTATTGACGATATTGCCCCTTAGGCTAACCAAATGAACATTACATAAGTAATTACTTTACCATGATAATTATTATTAGGTGAAGTTTACGGAAATTGTGTACCGGTACACAAGTTTTTGTGGCCGTTGATTTAGTGTTATGGGTAACACTAAATCAACGGCCACAAAAACTTATGTATCGGTAAAGTTTAAAACTTGTGTACAGTAAACTTCACCTTATTATTAACCAAGAATTTTATCCTTGTTTATTATTTTATCAAACTTTGGTACTTAAATTTGAGGAGTAAAAAGTTTTACTGGGAGTAGAAATGTAAAATAGCTAAGGGCATCTTTATGCAATTTTGCTTAATAAGCACCCGTGCCTATTGAGCAATTAGCAATAGAGTTAATTTGGATTAGGGTGCTTTAATAGTACCGATGTTCAGTTGAGTATCAATGTTTTTTTTTTTTGCGTTTCTGATAATTTTTGGGTTTAATCACATGTATTCTCTACGAGAGATAATTTGTTGAGCCGGAACATCCACATCATGGTGGGGCTAACTCTCCCAGCGAGGATTTTTTTCATTCACAAGACTCAAACCCGAGGCCTTGCTTAAGGGAAAATTTATAAAGTTAAACTATTTTTTTACCCCAATAAAATTAACTAATTTTAACCACTTTTATTAATATGTGTGATTTGGTCAGACGTGTCTTATAAATAGGAACAAAAGAAGTAATATATAATTTCATTTGGAATTATATTATGGTTGTATTTCATCAGATAAATTTATTTAATTTTAATTTATATGGCTGTATTTCAATTGTCTATAATTTTATTTTTGTTATATAAAAAGCTTGTATGAAGGAGATGTCACCTCAAATTCTTTCGGGCACCGACACCATTGGCATGCTTGGGAGACCACTAGAGGCCCAACCAACGGTGTCAAAATAAGCAACTTAGCTCATCCGGATTGGCTCACCACAGGTTAAATTAAAAGTGAGCTGAAAAAATACCAACTCCGCTCAACCCACCACAGGTCGGCGAGTTAAGTGGATTGACTATCCTAATTTAAAAATAATAAAAATGGAAAAAAATAGAAATAAAAGAAATAAAAAAAGTTAAAAATATAAAAATTAAAAGTGAGCCAACTCACTCAAACTCGACTCGAACCCACTTTAGCTCACGGGTTAAGTGGATTGGCCCACTTTGACCGGTGCTAATATGAGCTATTTTTACCAACTCAACCCACCATTGAGCTTGGTTTGCTCATCGAGCTAAATCCGTATTGATATCTGCCCAACGCAAAGGATTATTGGACGGGTTAAGTGGGTTGGCCCAGTTTGACCAGTACTAATGTGAGCTTAATTGTTACCAACCCAATCCACCAGTGAGTTGGGTTGGCTCACCGATCTGAGTCTGTATTGACACCTGCCCAACGCAAAGGATTATTGGACGGGCCTAAACCGCAAGCAGTTTTACCCATTCACGTTTTCATACTTGGCCTCGGCACCAGGGGCAGGAAAGGATGTCCACCAAGCAGAATTTTGGATGGCTTCAGGAGAATTTGAACCCGCTTCCATGCATGAAAAGGCGAAGGTAATTTTCCCCCTCCAGATCATTCACCATTTGTGCCAACCTACATTGGAAAATTGTCTATAATTTTGATACTATACATAAAGGATATTATAAATATTTATTTATGGGTTAATAATTGTTATATTTAAGTCATCCAAAGATTGACCATTACTTATAAACAATAACATTAAAGAGACTTGACATAGTAAATGTGTTTGTATATATATATCCACATATAATGCATATTGACTTATGTCTTATGCATGATTAATTAGTCTATGAAAGCATATTTAGTTTTTTTTTTTTTTGCAATACCACATGTATCCTCCACGGGAGGCAATTCTGTTCGAGCCGGGTAGGACCTCTATTGGCGGCAAAGCTCTCCCTCAGAGTATTTAACACAGCTGCATACCCAGGACTCGAACTCGAGATCACTAGTTAAGCTGTAACAGTCTCTTACCTACCAACTGATCCACGTGCTCGGTGGTAAAGCATATTTAGTTTAGTATCATTATTGATTGAAGTTATGAGTTTAAGTATCACGAAGGTGAACTTAAATACATAATTAAAATAGTTAGAACTTTTATTTTTCACAATATCATTCTTGACTATGACATCAACAATGCTATTAAAATAGTAAGACATGGATCGTTTGAAACAGGTACCGAATTAATTATGGAATATTTTCATAGCTATTCCTATATGTAGCTATATTTGGGGTCGGGATCCTCTCCAGTTTAAAAAACTGGAGAGTGTCCTGTTTTTATGATCCAAGGGTCAGCATTTTTTTTAATGATTTCTTAATTTTTTTTAAATAAAAATACATGGCCGAGATCTCATCCCGTTTAAAAAAAAACTGGAGAGAATCCCGACCCCTATATTTGCTAGAAAAAATCACAGCTGGAAAGAATCTGAATCCATCTTTTAATCCATCTTTTAAAGGGTAAGGTTAATCTTTCAAAAGATTCTTATTAGTGAAAGTAAACCTTCTATGCATATATATAAATATTTCAATTCATATATTAAAAAAATTTATATGTAATAATCATAAAATTTAATTCTGTATATAGAAATATTTTAAATTTTTTTATTTATAGATTCTGTAATAAGAAGAAAATTTTCAATTAAATAGATGTAAATTTTTTTCATTTAATTTTTTTTATAAATGCTCTCATTTATAATAATCTAAAGGGTTAAATATGTTTTTAGTCCATCAAGTTTGACTCAAATTTGATTTTAGTCCCTAAATTTTAAAACGGTTGGTTTGAGTCATTCATGTTCTGAAATCATGTAACTTTAGTCACTCATGTTTAAATCACGTAACTTTAATCTCTCCCCTTTACACCGTTAACTTTTGACGTTGACGTAAGAAAAATATTTCTATGTCAGCTTGTCTAATCAGATTTAATGACCATAATGTGACAATTGAATTACACCTTAATTAGCTCATTAAATCAGTTTTGTTGGTCTTCCCTGTTCATGAAACATATGACGTTAAATTTAATAAAACTCTAAATAAAACCAGCCTGTATGAATTGATGTGTAATTCAATTGTCACATCATATGGTCATTGAAACTGACTAGACAAGCTCACACAGAAATTTGTTTGTCACGTTAGCATTAAAGTTAATTGTGTTAAGGGGAAGAACCAAAGTCACCCGGCTTCAGAACATGAGGACTCAAACCAACGATTTTAAAGTTTATGGACTAAAACTAAATCGGATCAAACTTGAGAAGGACATGCTCTTGTTTTATTATATAAATTTCCATTTTATTGATATAAAGTATAATTGAATATTGAAATTAATACTAAAAAAATAAAGATATTATTGCATACAAGTGAATTCACATTTTCATCCAAACTCAAATCATGAACGCTCATCCAAACATTACAAAAAAAAAACTGAATTCACATTTAAAGACCAGATACACGTGTTTATTTGGCTAAAATGCTCATCCAAACACACTCTTAGTACTGTTTCATTTGCCTACCGAGTTACCTTGTGGTTATTTTTTTTGCTTGACAAAGTAAGGTCGTCACTAATATGCTGAACTTCATTTGCTGTGTGGTGTTTGTTTTGTGCATGTACTTGCTTCATGTTTTAAATTTTCATAAAATAAGTAGTGAGGGAGAAGCAATAAAAGTCAATCATATTATATCTGAAAAAAATGTTCGTTTCTATTATAGTACGCAAGTGTATATTTTAATTACATAACACAACTAAAATTCTACTTTAATCCTTTGTATGGTTAGCGCTATATATTACGCGTGATAAGGACGGACCTTTGAAGTTGACATGAATATTGAAATAAAGTTACACCCAAATATATATGTTATGGAAAGATAATTGTATCAACACGCCGCTAATTTATTTATTCAACATACGAATTAACATAAGTACAAGTTTTCAATTAGGATATAATATGATGTGATTGGTTATAAATCGTTTTGATAATGACCTTTGACTCAAAAGAACATGAAGATCTTATCTTTTTATACTTGAGAAAAAGCAAATAGTTTTAAAAAAAGCACATAGTTTTTGTATTTTTCTTTTATGCTATATTAATTAGACACAGTCATTTAAAATTATTAGATTTCATGTGTTAGAATAATATACAAAAGAATTTCAAATAACAAATAGGAGAGATTTTTACATGTAAATAGTAAAAAATTCAAATGACACATATTAACAGAAAATTTTAATATTTTTTATGTTTAATTTTTTAGATTATCATTTACAATTCTTGTCATACTTAACTCTTTTTAATTATCAATCATAATTCATTTCACAATTTTAAAAATTTTAAAATTATCCAACCAAACACACTTATTTTTTATTTCTCTCATTTGATTTTATTTTTATAATTCTATTGAGGGAATGAGGTAATTGTTTGGGGATTGTGGTAGAACCTCAAAACAACACGAGATGGAAAATCTTACAAGTGTTCAAATTGAACACATTTCACGATCCCTTGTCACATATGTAATGACACGAGCATCTTAAAAATTCTCAAAACAACAACGTTTTCTTTACTCCATTTTTTAATATATACCTTTTTTTATTGTTTTAAATAATAAAATATAGGGTAGCAATTTGGTACCCTCTCCTAAGAAAGGGTTTTGATACATTTTTGTTACTTTTTCATTGAATTCAGGCATAAATACCAAAACTACATAGGAATAAGTCGTGTACTCCATCCTAAATTATTTCAAACACATAAAGTAAATTTTAAATGAGACACATGTGTATTGCAAATGAGAATGTAAAAAATGGAGGAATATAATAAAAAATACAAGATAATGGTTATAGGAGGTCAAAAAGTCTTTTTAAAAATTAAAAATACAAATTCTAATAATTAAATATTGTTTCATAAATGTAAAAATACTAAAATCATTTAAGAAAGTTGAGAGAAATTAATTAAATAATTAAAGAACGTACCAAAATCCTCACCAGGGTACCATAGAATTTCTCTAAAATATATACAGTAATTTAGACTCTTTTGTTTTTTCCCCTCAAACAACAAAACTTGATTTGATTATTTCCTTCGGAGAATACCTCTCATCCTAAATCATAAAACTCAACCTCCAATTCAGATAAGAATAAGATTATTTCCTTGGGAGAATACCTTTCATCCTAAATCAAAAAACTCAATCTCTTGTCCCTTTGTTTGTCATTATTGAACCGAGTAAGCAGAGGCTTAATATTGCTAATATAAAAATTGAAATGCATTTAACGTGGACCATAATACACGTAAGCTGACGTTACTTTACCGAAAATCTAGCACCACGTATTGCCTCAAATTGCTCATAATGCATAAAGTAATATTTTTTATGAGGAAACATAAAATAAAATGGCTTTTGAGTTGGATACAGGAGTCTCACATGAATAAAGTCAAAATTAGGAAAGTACTAGAAAACTAGGTGAGTGACTAAAAATTTTCACTCCAACGTGAAATCATGATTTGTGAGAGGGAAACCACATATTGATTGTGCACTTTACTTTTGTCTTGTATTTAAGGAGGTATTGGTACTATATCTAATGTTCTATTACAGTTGTAAACTTGACTTTCTTTTTCTTTTCTGGGTTCACCTAAGAAAAACAAGGTCTGAATTGATTTTTGCAACCTTAAAAGCTTATATTCCTGCACAGTTCAAATTATAATTATCATTCTTGCATATGTATTTGAGATTACTGATCATGAGCCATGTTCAAAATTTCAGTGATTATCATAAGCATAGCAATTAGTATTAGGCTAAAATTTTCATTGCCATGGTGGGTGATTGGCAGGTTGAAGAATTTCAGTTCAAGAGCTATCTGTCAACAAATTCTTAAGCTGCAATAGACTTTTGGATACAATGGGTTGCATACCCTCAAAAGTAGGAGAAAATAGGCATCTATCCTTGGAAGTACCAAAAGATAAGACACCACCCTCAGAAGTAACAGAAAATAAGCTTAAACCTGGTCATGAGGATTTTTCTGCCCTTGCTTCTGAAACACCATGTGAGTAAGGAATGCTTTCTTTACTAGCTAATACCTTAAACATCCATTCTACCATGATAACTGGGTTCTTTGGTGCAAATTTGATATTAACTTCAAGGAATGTGGAAATTGTTTTGTGGAATGTAGTAATCTGATAATCTATAAAATTATAACTAATTGTGTGATGAGTTAATTTCAGGGAGAAAGACAAGAGAAGTACTCTGATTTGGTTTCTCATACAAAAACCTTATTATATGTCCAATGTCTTAAATTGTTTTTGCATAGTAAAAATGGGTTGCATACCCTCTTCAATAAGTAGTTTCCTTTTTGCTGATGTGTTTTCATATATGAAAACAGTTCATTGTGTTTCCATAATCAATTGTATATATGAATAACTAACTAGTTACTTTTCTTGTGTCTGGCAGTTACTATAAGTGAGGTAGAAACCTTGAAGGAGCTGTTCAACAAATTAAGCACTTCTATTGTGAAAGATGGTCTTATTCAAAAGGTAATATTGAATTTCAACATCCTTAGCAGAGTCAGTATTTTTGTACTTCTTACATGCACTTCTTGCATATAATATATAATAATAATAATAATAGATTTTTCTATGTATTTACAGGAAGAGCTTCACTTTGCCCTTTTCAGAAATAGCAACAACCGAAATCTCTTTCTGGATAGGGTATGTATGTGGATCTAATTGTGTTGTTCTTTCCAGTTGATTTAAATGTCTTAGTTCTGAACAATCCTATTTCCATCATAATAGATTTGAGTCATTTGACAGTATGTTAGAACCCTGCTATTTTATTACACTAAATGCAGAAAATCGCCCCAAATTACAGCAAGATGTTGCAGAACTTTGAGGGTCTGCACCATCCTATGTCCAAAGGCCCCAATTTATCTCAAAATGACATGATACCTCTCCCTCTCAACCCCTCTGCTTATTTATAGGCAACATTTCATTGCCTTACTTCTCTATTTATCTCAGCCCCCAACTAACTAACTCCCTTACTAACAATCACTAACAGACTCCTAAAATTTATTCCAACTAGCTAAGGGGTTACCTTACACAGTACTGGTTGATCAATAAGCTTCAAATAGTACAATTAACTAGGTTACATTACTAAATTGGTAAGCCTTTACTAGTATTTCTCCTTGTATCAGGCAAGGAGTATTTTGTTGTCTTAGTTTGCATGTGTAGTTCCATTCAGGGTGTGCACAGACATCCCTGCTATACACCCGTCTAACTGTAAATGCCTTTCAACCAGCTTGATAACAACTTGATGTTTAGGGCCTATTTAGCTTTCGTTTGTTTTACCGTTGCAACAATGTAAAATCAAGGTCTTGCAGAATTAATTTTATATTACTTTCATCCAACCTGCTTCGTAAAATGTGCATCACTCATCTCAATCATTGATTTATAGAATCAATTCTACTCAACTGTAAATCAAACGGACACTTAGTTTGAGAAAACATTGCTGTTTTCATTAATAATTACGAAAATCCTACATTGTTTTCACTTTATTCTGTTCACTGTTCTCTATACAAGTATTTTTGCTATTGTCAGTGAAAAAAAGTAATTAAAATAGAAAACATTTCTCAAACCAAGTAGACCATAATATTTTCTTTTTAAAAACAGGCAGTTCACTTTTCTTCAGTGAATGGTCTATCCTATTGGTACTGATGTGCAGTTGTGTTGTTTTAATTCTAACTCTGCTGATCATGGTCATGACATGTGTTCCTATCTTTTCCATGAAATTGTGACCCCATGCAGATGTTTGATCTTTTTGATGTCAATCGCAATGGCCATATTGAGTTTGGGGAATTTGTTCGATCCTTGAGCGTCTTTCACCCAAAAACTCCTGAAGCAGTTAAAATAAAATGTAAGAAATATAAGTCATGGTACAGAACCAATGTTTACCATTCCAATTTGTTTATCATGTATATGTAATGTCATACATCATTCATTAGCATATTTAATTTTAGGATGATATTATTGTTATGTAAATGATTACTTAGTGAGGAGTGAAGAGCCTTAACTGTGACTAAGCCTAGAATAGGATTGCCTCTGGTAGCAGGGGATACCTATGGTTTACACCATAGTCACATAATCCTCTCATAACACCAGCGAACCACGAATTGGTACCCGCGTACCAATTCGTGGTACTCTTAAATTGGTATCTTTCCTTTGATAAAAATACCATAAAATTCTTATTTAATAGGGAACCGTGTACCAGTATTTGTACCACGCACCGGAACGAATTGCGAACCTAGTGACTATGGTTTACACAAAAAAAATGATTACTCAGTGTATAAATTTCTTTTTGGCAGATGCATTTAAACTGTATGACTTGAGGCACACTGGTTACATTGAACGTGAAGAGGTAAATACTCCCACAGTCTTGCATAGGGAATCTGTATCATTCTAATGAAATTGGATATGTTCTTGTCAAGGGTTGATTTGATTCTTTGTAAATGCCCCAAAAGCTGAAAAGATTTCTTCTAGATTTGTGTTTATTTTACTAATTAAAGAAAGAAAGTTCTCTTCATTTAACTTTGGAAACTTGTTACAGTTGAAAGAGATGGTGCTGGCGATTTTGGTTGAATCTGATCTGGTTCTCTCTGATGATGTGATTGAACAAATTGTGGAAAAGGTTTGTTTTCACATTAGACTCTGAAATCATCAATCTATAATTTTTATAATGTGCATGCAAGTTTCTCATATTTTCTGGGGGGTGTTGTGTTGACAGACATTTGTGGAAGTAGACTCACAAGGAGATGGGAGAATTGATCTAGAAGAATGGAAAGAATATGTGGGAAAGAATCCATCATTACTGAAGAACATGACTCTACCTTATCTAATGTATGTACGTTTTAAATTTTTCATGATCATTACTGGTAATAATAATATGGTTGTTTCTAAAAAAATTACTTCTTGATGTTAAATATTTCAGGGACATAACTCTAGCATTTCCTAGTTTTGTGCTGAATGCAGAAACAGAAGAATCACACTCGTAGATTGAATATGTATAATCTTTTCCAGAGAATCTGTCATCCAATACAAAGAAAGAAGCATTCACTGAGGAAAATCTGGGCATTCATATTGCTTCAGAATTAATCTCTTATGTATGTATGGTGGCACTTTCCTTAGGACAACTAGAAAACCCTGCAATTTGCTATTCTCAGAAAGAGGCAATGAAATATGCAAAGTGTGAGGAGAAATTTTTTATACCTTAGGCTGCAGAAGCTAGCTAGTCCATTGAATCCCCAAAGGGGAAGTTTTTTAATTTTTAAGCTCATCATTTTGCTTTTGTTAGTCACTTTTCAAGTGATACAAGGTTTTCAGGGTTGTCTTCAATGTTGATCAAGAATAATTCTTTCAGACAATTTGAAAGATTCCTCTCTGCATTAGTTTTTTTCTTTAATCCCCACAAAAATAGATTTGTAATTAAGCTTCAATTCGAGAGTGGAGGTTATGTGATATGATATTACATTAGAAATTAATTAAAAAAATTTAAGTATGTGATCTAAAAATCAAAACCCAAGTATTGAGCACACTTACATTGTGTTTGGATGGGAAAAGAAAATAGTTAAAAAAATAGAAGAGATAATAAATAGAAAATGAGTAGAAATTTTTATTACTTGGAGTAAAAGAAATTGGAGAAAAGGTGGGAAAAAGTAAGGAAAAATATATGTCCACGCTAAATAATATTTGATTGTATAGAAGAGAGATAGAAGGAAAAATGAATGAAGAGAGAATGAGAGAGAGAAAGTGAGAGAAGTGATAGTTGATGCCATGAGAAAGGAAGAGAGAAAGAAAGAAAAATGAGTGTAAGAGTGGGTGTAGAAATATCAAAGTTGAAAAAAAATAAAGTATTCTCCTCACTTATTTAATTAGGTAAAAAATAGAAGACAAAAAATAAAATATAAATAAAATTACCATAATATCCCTAAAGGTTACATTTTTTATAATTATGAAACTTAATCAATTTTATGTGAAAGAAATCAATTAATCGTGATTTAAAAAAGTGTGTTGTAAAAAGTAATTAGTTATTGCACAAAAGTTTGTAAATGTTAGGCCCAGTTTGGGGTGCTGGTGAATTTTTAATTTTTTTATTTTAAATTAATTTTTTACAACTCTAGATAAAAATTAAGAGCATGTTAGTTTGTTTACAGTTTTTAAAAACTGCTTTCAATTTCAAACACATAAAACTGAAAAACCCGTTGACAGATAGTTTTTAAAAACAGTTTTAAAAAGTTTAATTATTTTTCTGTTTTTTAGGACTAAAATTCTGAAACTACTCTGAGATGTTTTGAAAAAGTGTTTTTTAGTTTTTCGGTTCTTATGATGGAAAATGTGTGAATAAATTATTTCATGTGTAAAAAACAGTTTTTAAAAACAGTTTAAAAAACTAAAAAAAAAAAATGAATCAAACACACCTTAAAATCTTTCTTTTGTAGTTTTCAAAATGTTTGTTTTAAAAATCATAATTTTTTTTTCAATTTTTGGTTTTGAGATATAAAGGTTTGTTTTAAAATTTTTAAAAATAAAAAATTGAAAACTCATGATCACTCCAAACTCTAAAATTTTATATAGCAAAAATGCAAGGGATATAATAGGTAATTTTGAGATTTTATTATTTGGATTGATAATGTAACGTCCTAATTCCTAAACTAAAAAATAATGTCTGTTGGGAGCACTACTTCCAAATTCGTGAAATTAATTCGTCCATTTTTGCGTATCGGCAACACAACAAACATCCGCTTAAGTAATCCAACACTTACTAAAGCTTCAAAAACATCAAATACATAATTCAAATTAAACATCAATACATAAATGCCACAAAGGCTCGAGTCCAAGTAAATGAAATAGCATAATAAGTTCACATGTATAACTCTAGTTACTATCAGTAGTCAGTCTAAATCTATGTAGAAAATGGTTCTAAATACTTCAGAGCATAATGGAAGTAAACGACATCAAAGGCCCTCAGGGTCTACTACTAGTCTTCCTGCTATGGATCCTGCACATCTGAAAAGTAGCCACGAAAAGTGTGGTGAGACTAAAAGTCTCAATGAGCATAACCATGCATGCATGCGGTGTGGGGAAAACAGGCAAATGAGATGCAACAAGGCCACAACATGAGACATATACACCATTCATGATACTAAAGATTATATTCTATATACAGTTCTCATTTTTCCAACACATCCTTTCTGAACTGGCGCATACGCCCTCAACTGAAACATGACTCGGTGTATACGCCCACAACTGAACATGACTCAACGCATATACCCGCAACTGAACTATGACTCGACACATACGCCCTCAACTGGATCATGACTCGGCGCATACGCCCACAACAGAATTGTGACTCGGCGCATACGCCCTCAACTGAAACATGACTTAGCGCATACGCCTTCGACAATAATTAAATCTTGCATTCATTCAACGATAAATGGAAATCCCCAATGTCTTATCCTCAAACATATCAATAAGAGCATACATCACCATCACAATCACCAAATTCCCATCAATCCCACATGTATTCCCAAATCCCCAAAATCCCTAACCTAGGGTTCACATACAATCTCATAATCAACCCAAACCATGCAAATCATTTAATTCCAACAATAAAATACATTCACAAGTCAATGGAAAGAGGAATAAGAAGATGGGGGTCACGATGGGAACAAACATCAAATGAAAGTGAAAGTGTGTGAGTTACACTCACCTCAGAAATCACAAATAGAGAAGAGAAGAAGGGTTGGGGAAGGTGGGGTGAACAAATCCTTGGCTTGATTGGTGGTCTCCTTGCTCCTTAATACTTCTCTCTCTAGGACGCGCTCTCTCTCTAACAAAGGAGGAGGAAAAGAAAGAATGAGGGAAACTAAGCCCTACGACGATTTTTATTTCTGTAAGTGCCTTCTCGCTTAAGCGAGATATTCTCGCTTAAGTGAGACTATCATGCTCTAAAATCCATGCTCTCTGAAAAAATCTCGCTTAAGCGAGCTCCTGCTTGCTTCTCTCTTAAGCGAGTATGACAACAACTCTTTTTACAAAGTTTTCTGCATAACTCGCTCAAGCGAGCCTGTTCTCGCTTAAGCGAGAGGTCTGATGCCTAAATTCTCAATTTTAACCCTTCCTCTCCTTTCCAACCCATTCCTAGGCCTAAGACATATCGTTACATCTCAGAATTCTTGCTCTACAGTCCTACACGTAGCTTAGGTTCAATTATTTGGGATGTTACAGATAAGATAGTTAGTCTTTTAACCTGAGAAATTTTTTTAGATGCAGTCCACACACACACACACATTAACTCCCCTAACTTTTATTTGTGTAACTAAACAAGTGAGAAGAGGTTTGACCCTCACAAAATACTCTTAATTAGAGAGGTGTGAGAAGTCTTAACTATGACTAAGTCTCGAACATTATTGTCCCCGATATAAGAGAGAATACATATGGGTAACATAAAAAATAAGTGAGAAGTGTATTTTTCTTTTTCGGACACTTTCGTCCCTCTTTATATTATCATGTTATTAACACAATGTTAATTACAAGACACTCCTTATGATTAGAAAATTTTGTCTTTAACAAATTGTCTTTCTTTTTTTGGTTATTGCAAAATTTAGGGTGAGGGGATGGTGCCCCAGTCCAAGGCAGTGATAGCCTCCGGGCTCAAAGAACACTTAAAAAAACAAATTGTCTTTCACTTACATATTATAGATAAAAACATGCCGTCTAAATAAATTTAAGGCATATTTTATTTAGATTTAAAACACTAGAAAATCAATTTCATATAATTGTTATGTATCGTCCATTCTCACATTGATTCTAAAATTAATTAAATGTTCTGCTTATCATTCATGATTAATAGTTGTAGTGGCTCTCCAACTTTTGCTGCTGACTATTAGCCCATTATGCATAGTGTTTTTGAAGATTTTAAAATTGGAGACCATGACAAAAGTCGAAAGACATTATCAGTAAAAGTACCATCACTGTCATAATTGTAGTCATTGCTAACGTTATAATGGTTGGTGAGAAAGCCATAGAGGGAGGAGCGTACTCGATTTTCTAGCCTAACGGCTTCACCGAACGTACCAATTTCAAGTTTTTTTTTAAACTGCAAACTATTTTTCACAAGAGACCAGCCAAAAATATCTATATTATGATGGTACTAAGAGCAACTCTGACGAGAGTTGCTTGATATAAGTTATTTAATTTAAAATTATTATTTTAATGTGCGTTTCATAAATTGAGTTGCTTAATGCTTTGTTTGTTATGGTTGAAACACGAATGAGAGAAATAGGGAAGAGTGAATTGGGGGAGAGTTCTCCAAACCACCGTGTTTGGTATGAGGTTGAAGAGGAAGACAGAGGGTTAGTCAGTGGTGGGGCCCAGGAAGAAATAATTCTCCTCTTTGATGCGAAGAAACAGGGGTGAGGTGGGGGTTACATTTTGGAAAGTTTATTTTGCCCCTTAGAAGAACGGAGAAGCTGCTGCGCGGAGAAGAACGGAGAAGCTACTGCTGCCTGCGGGGACAGTGTCGCACGAAGGAGCTGCAAGGACGGAGGCGAGCGCGGAGAAGAGAAGCTGCTTCCTACTAGTACTGGGACGCGACGAGGAGAGCAGATAAGTTGTTGTCTGTTGCTTGTGCCTGCTGCTGGGCGGAGAAGAACAGAGAAGTCGCGGCCTGCAGGGACGACGTCGCGCGGAGAAGCTGCACATATAGCTTCTGTCGATTAAATCGTATATAATCGATTTTAATACAATGGAAATCGATTTGACATTATATAATGAAAATCGATTTGATAACTCATCAGAAACAGGAAATCGATTATAAAATGGAAATCGATTTTTATTCTATAAGTTGAAATGAAAATCAATTATAAAATCTTCAAATAAGTTGAAATATTATTTGGAAGGGCAGTTTAGTCTTTTAACATTTTTACACATTTCTCCCTCTCTCATTTCTCCACAACCAAACAACTATCATAATTAATTTCTCTTCTATCTCTCATATTTCTCTAATACCAAACAACCTCTATTTTTACTTTATTTCTCAACTATTTCTCTCTTCCCTATCTCTCTATTTCCTATTTCTCTCTTCCATATTTCTCTCTTTAAACCAAACATGGGGTAAAAGTGGGTAAAAGTTGCTCATATAAGCAACTCTTACCCACTTTTAAGCAACTCAATTTATGGGACTCACATTAAAATAATATTTTTTATGTTAAGCAACTTTTGTAAGCAATTTCCATTGGAAATGATCTAACTCTCTCCCAATAAAAACTATTCGCATCCACAAGATTCGAATCCGAGACCTTTATTAAAGGGAATCAAACATATACCATTTGAATCAACCACATCAGTATCAAGTTTTTTGTTTCTAAAAAAAAGGCATAAATACAACCAAAAAAAGCATAAATGACAAAGAAAAATAATGTAAAAACATTTTCTCCGTATTTAACAACATTGTTATGTAATATGTACTATTATATGCAAAATGATTTATATATAATTAAAGAATTCAGTTGATAATATAAATTGATATTGTAAAAAAAGTTTTTGGGTTTGATGTCTATTAAACTCATTCTTAAGGAGGGGTAAAGGTTTTAACTGTGACTAACTCTCAAATAGAATTACCCTTAGTAACAGAGTTAATACAAAAAATAAATTATTTATATATAGATATATATGTAATAAGTTTATGTAATGAGATGTAATACAAGGAGAGATATAGTATAGATATAAGAAATGTGAGATGGAAGGTGTACGGTACAGTATAAACACTCGTATTTTGATATTTTTTTCGTCAAAAGCTTTGTACTAGTAGAGCTACGTATACAACACGTGGCTGCTACGCGCGTCTATCTTGTTCCACAATCCATTTCCATTCTTCTCTCTCTCTTTGTGTTTCTCATTTTCAGTCAGAGTCAACAATAACAACCCTTAACCCTTTCCTTGTTTCCCGAATATTGAATTGAGAAGAGAACTCTTCCTTCGACTCAAATAACAAAACCCCATTTCGTGATTTCCTATTATTGGTGTCAAAGCTTCAAACTTTCCGCTTCATCTTCTCGAGGGTAAGAATCTGCTCTATCTTTTGAGTTTATAGCCATTGATTCTGCCCCTTTTGTGATTTGATCCCAATCAGAAATTTGGTTTTGATTCTAGGCTTTAGTGGAGAAAAGATGGGGAATTAGGGCGTTGGGTCTGAATTTTTTCATCTTTTCCATCAAAAGATTGTTCCTTGTTGTGTATATTTTGTTCAATTTTTCATTTTGAGCTTGTTAGGTCATCTGGGTAGGTGTGTCATCACCCCAGGTAGCTCTAATTGTACAAATATATGGCTGTATTGTTGTGAAAATTGGTAGGCGTTAGGGTTCAGGCTTAAGTCAAAGCCTCTAGCCTCGTTGGTTTTTCATTTTTTTTCTTTATCAATTGTCAAAATGTCATCTGCTGGTGTCACCACTCTTAGCCCTGTTCCAAGGGAACCATTGTTGTCTCCATTTGGATTCCATACCCCACTGCACTTGGCTTTGGATCATGAATTCATTTTCATATATCTCTCCTATTCGGGGTCTTTGACTCCAATGCGTGTTCTACCCTCGGATACCATTGAGTCAGTAAAACTCAAAATCCAAAGGAGTGAGGGCCTTCCTTCATTGAAAAACAAACAAAAGTTGGTTTGTGATGGACGGGAGCTAGCACGGAGCAATTCTCTACTCAAGGACTATGGGGTTACAGAAGGAAATGTTTTGCATTTGGTAATCAGACTGTCAGATCTTCAGACCATCAATGTGAGAACTTCTTGTGGGAAGGAATTTACATTTCAGGTGGAAAGATGCAGGGATGTTGGGTATGTCAAGCAACAGATTGCGAAAAAGGAGAAGCAGTTTGCTGATCCTGAGCAGCAGGAAGTTGTGTGTAATGGGGAACGGCTTGATGATCAGAGGCTTATTGATGATATCTGCAGCAAATATAATGATGCAGTGATACATCTTTTTGTTAGAATGAAATATGCTGAAGTTAAGACAGGACTAGATGAGTTGTCTGTCGTGGCTACAGAGTTGAATGATACAAAAAGTTATGATGATGTTAATGAAAAAAATTTTAGGAGAAAATATGATGTTAGTAAAGAAGATTCAAGAAGGGAGTATGGAACCACTGAGCAAATTGTGCCAAGAAAAGCTCTTGACAGAGATCTTCTTTTGGAGCCAATTATTGTTAACCCTAAAATTGAATTAGCTTCAGAGATTTGGAATATGATCAACTCTACATATGATGGGCTAGATAGTGGAAATTATCCAATCAGATCTGCAGAGGGTACTGGGGGGGCTTACTTTATGCTAGATTCATCAGGGCAAAAGTACATATCTGTTTTTAAGCCTATTGATGAAGAGCCAATGGCTGTGAATAACCCTAGAGGTCTGCCTTTGTCACTTGATGGTGAAGGCTTAAAAAAGGGTACAAGAGTTGGTCAAGGAGCTTTCAGGGAAGTTGCAGCTTATATTTTGGACCATCCAATGATTGGTCGCCGATCATTATTTGGTGATGCGAAGGGCTTTGCAGGGGTTCCCCCCACTGTTATGGCTAAGTGCTTGCATGAAGGATTTAACCATCCAGGAGACTTAACTGCTAAGATTGGCTCCTTGCAAATGTTCATGGAGAATGATGGAAGTTGTGAGGATATGGGGCCTGGGGCTTTCCCAGTGAAGGAAGTTCATAAAATTACTGTGCTGGACATAAGATTGGCAAATGCAGATAGGCATGCTGGGAATATTTTGCTCAGCAAAGAGGAGGAAAATGACCAGGCTGTTTTGATTCCAATTGATCATGGATACTGCTTGCCCACAAGTGTAAGCACCTTAACTTTACTGTTAAGTTGTTCTATTTTAATGCATGTGATGGTGCTTTATTGTTCTTTTGATGCTAGATGCAGAATTCTGCAGCTCCTGGCCCATTATGATATTACATCAAGTTTCTTTTATAACTGATAAAAGGTGTTTTGGCTGGGGCTCCTTTTGTAATATTGTTAATTCTTTTCTTGAGTGAAATAGCTGAGTTTGGAGTTTTTTTTTTGTAGTGTTTTTTTTCCTTGCATGACAACAAGGACATATTTTTTCAGATGCTACACTTCTCACTATATTATTTTGGATAGACTGCAGGTATTTTGAGAAGTGGCAAATGTAATTAGCCTTAAACATTATTTTCTTGATGGAATTTCCTGTTTTGAAAGACATTACTACAGACTTTTTTCTTGGTGGTTTGGGGGAAGGGTTTTAGTGATATTATTATCTGTAGGTTTTCTTCTTGAATCTTTGTTTAAACTTTATTAAACCAATCATCTGAGGGGCTTTTGCTGTTCCAACAGTTTGAAGATTGCACCTTTGAATGGCTTTATTGGCCTCAAGCTCGCCAGTCATATTCCCCAGAGATCATTGACTATATAAAGTCACTGGATGCTGAAGAAGATATTGCCCTTCTGAAGTTTCATGGATGGGATCTGCCAGTTGAATGTGCTCGCACTCTTCGAATCTCAACCATGCTTCTGAAGAAAGGAGTAGAGAGAGGGATGACCCCCTATGCCATTGGAAGCCTGATGTGCAGAGAATCCTTGAACAAGGAGTCTGTGATTGAAGGGATTGTAAAAGCAGCACTGGATTCTGTTCTTCCTGGCACAAGTGAAGCTACATTTCTGGATGCTGTTTCTGACATCATGGACCAGCACCTTGATGAGATCACTAGTTCCATTTCATAATTGAAGTTGAGTTCTGCAATAGTAGTTGGTATATAAATGTATGTGTACATGTGTTCTAGTACATATTATCTCTAGTTCTAATGTTTGTTCTTTCATTATTTCACAGTAATGACTCCCTAGGTCTTGATTATTCTTAGTTTCCAACATTTCACAAATTCTTTTATCAAGTTTACCTTTACTTTAACCTCATTACTTTGAATCCAGAAATGGAAGACAAATCCTTTCCCTTTTGAATTATGGCTTGATGTTCTTATAATCTTATGTTTTAATTATTGATTAGTTTTATGCTTTGTAGAAGTGAATGAGACACAATGCGGGAAGTTGAGAAATACTTTATTTTCCCAATAATCCTATTTTCTCTCAAAGAAAAATACTTTTTTCCCCAAACGCTTTACAAAATTTGCAACTTCTACAAAGCATTAATAGCCATGCTAAATAATTACTACCTAAATTTGTGCCAAATTAATATATTAACTTTTTGTGAAAGTTCTCATACTTATATGTTGCTCGTAAAAATTATGTAGTGCGCCAAAGACAAGAAAAGACAAGCGGTGATATTTTTAACAAGGGTCCTGATAATGAGTGCCCTAAGGGCACTTGTTAAGGATTCACATATAGAAGGTTTTTATTGGAAATCACAGTATTGATTGTGTATGTAATATTAAATTTTACACACTCTAATAAAAACTTTCTATCTTTGATTCCTTAACAAGTGCCCTTTCTATTTTTGGTTCCTTAACAAGTGTTCTAAGGGCACTCATCAGCATTTTCCTTCTAACAATGTAGTACAGCTGTAAGGTTGGTGGTTCTAATAATCTAATCTATCGTGGCAGTGACAATGCAGTCAAGAAAATGTGGGAAATTTGCTTGCGCGTGTGCAATTTGACTTTGCCTTCTAGAAATTAACAAAGGGTGAAACTTTGGAGCACCGAAATTCAACCCAATAATTTTCAAGTCAAACCATGTGGTTTAACGGATGCAAATCCTCCATCTACACAACGAAATTTCTATGCATGCATTGCAAATATACCTTTTCTAGAAAGTGTTTTATCTTCCTAGTCCGCACAATAATTGAAGGCCAAAGTTACAACAATGACCCGAATATTTGTTAACTTAAGGTGAGAAAATCATAAAATAGTGAGTAATAATACTACATCTATTTAAACATTCTCTTAATAATCTTCTAATGCTAATTGATCTATTATAAGCAGACTTACAATAGTAAAAATTGATACATCTAATCAAAAACATTAATAAACCTAATTTTTATACTAATGATTACATTTTTTAAATACTTTAATGTTAGCTTATAGTTACACATCATATATCAAGACTCGTGCTATCCATTACCAAAGGGTTGTGACAACGCAGACTGGGATGACAACGCAGACTGGGATGATGGGAACACAAATAGTAAAGTCAAATGACAACTTTGAAGCTGTTGAGGTATGATGTTGTATTTTTGTTTTAGGAATTCAAAGAGGCACTTTCTTACTGACACATATGTCGAAAGTGTTATTGTTAAAAGGTTGGTTTCTCACTTTCTCTTTTACATATCAATAGAAGCACCTTTAATGCCATTAAACCGCAAACAAGCATAAATCTATAGATTAACAAAAAATAAATAAAAGAATTCAAAGACCTTACTTTTTCTATGTGGAAAAATTTTCACTATGCTATCAACAGCATTTACCTACATAGACCTAAAATTATAAGCTACAAGTGTATCTTTCTCAACTATGTACAAACAACTGTGATTTGGGTAGGAAAAACAAAGTACAAAGACTATAAGATTAACGGATGATACCACATAGGCACATACTACCATGCAGGCATGGTATCATTTTCTTGAAGTGCAAACTTCTGATGACATATAACACCAAGAAGACCAGTAAGTGTTATGGAGCAAGAAAAATTTCTTTCCTTTGTAAAAGCATGTATGCCCTTGTTTTCAACTGGTCATATTGTTGAAAGTTTGAGAGCCATCATCCCTTTCTGAGTTTCTTCAATTTCCGCTTTAACCTTTTTATTGAGACAAATGAAATCACTTAATAACCAGCATAAACATAAAATCATGAAAAACAGATAAATTCTCATGCCACTGCTATATTATGGAACTGCCAAACAAATGAATACCTCTTGCCCTTGGTGGAGCTGGAGCTGTCACTAAAACCAAATACACCCTTCATTATTGAGTTTATATCCACTGATCGCTCCTTCATCATCATATCATGGTACATTTTGCTGCCAATCTCTGTAATTTGTTCCTCCACTTCTTCTAGTGGTTGGTCTATATTGAGTTGAAGTTCACCTTTCTTGATGACCGTAACACCAAACCCATTTGCTTTAGCTTCCCGAAAAGCATCCTATCATGTAATAAAAGTTCAGAAAACATTCAAAAAATTACCCCAAAGAGGAATAAGAAAATTTCATTAAACGGGAAATATGTCCTAGCAGATCAAGAAAAAAATTCACAGGGCATGGTTGCTTATTTGTAGCACCAATATTGTCACATTGTGACACTGGACAATCAACCAAAAGCATAAACAGAAGTAATGCTTTCTCTGTTCAATCTTTACAATAATTTATCAACAAATTCAATTCAAAAATGATTTATGGAACCATTAACATTGGTGAGAGCACACAATTTAATACCTTAGGAGGCTGTGCAACAACAAAGGCATTGCCATTTCCAAGCATCTCCATATGAGCCTGAATTATGTAACAAAGATTTTTGCAGTCACTAGGATCTTGGAAAGCTATCACATGATATGGCTTAGGCTCCAATTCAAGATCACCAGCCATCTCCAATGAATAAAATCCTACTCTCTGTTCCCCATCATCAATTGTGTATAATTCAATGCACTGATAACAAATGAACAAATTAATTCTGTATCAATGGGTAGAAATTGAAACCAGTGGAAGAGGAAAATCTGAAATGTAGAAAGAAAATTAGTAGTTTTGAATATGATCCAGCAGAACTATCATTAAAGGACATAACATTGATATTTCACCCTTAATTTCATCTCATGTTTGCTAGAAAACTAGTGGAAATTAAGAACAATGTGTATATACATACCAGTACATATGGAAGATCTAACCACCATAAGTAATCTTCTTCCTTGTCATCTGCATATTCACGATATTTGCTAACCACTGCTTGCGGTCCAAACAACTCCATCTCTCTTTTAAGCTTGTTGAGTTTCTTTTCCATGAAACTTCTATTTCTATCAGGTAATTTGTTCATCAGATCAGCTGCTTCCTCTATTTCTTTTTCAGTGATCCAGCGGTCCAAATCCTTCCCAATGTCCTTCATTATGGACTTAGTTTCTGGATCTGTCTCTGCATTATAAGACTCCAAAAAACCCTGAGACCATTTCTTTGTGTGCTGCCAAAATTCCTTCCCTGATTTCTTGCCAACTTTAACGGAACCATCACTTCCTTCAATAACAGTCTTTGGGTTTTTTGACTTCGTAATGGGTGTTATAGAACCATTAACCTTTTCTTGTAAAGAGGAACTGGCTGATTTTTTGGCTAAGACATTTTCATCCTTCTTCACCGGATTCATATTTTTGGTGGAAATTGTCTTCCTTTTATCTAGGAATTCATTTAGGAACTCGGGAACTTTCTCCACTGGGGGGCCTTTCCAACGTGGTATGATTTTCTCTGGTGGATCATATATACTAATTCCATCTAGAGAAATTGAAGACAACGATTAGCATGATCTTTAAAATTATTCAAAAGAAAGTGCTACTATATCTTAAGAATTTAATCCTACAAAATAAGCTGATAAGAAATCGAGGAACATGTTCAGAGTTATTTCTTCATGTTCATGTACTGCCAAAAAACAACTTAGAGATGTTGCTAAAATCATTTTAAGAAATTAAAAGTTGATCAAATTTTCTATATCATATAGTTTTAGAAAGAGGTACTACCTGCTCCGTAATCAAGATTTTCAATATTTGAATGGAGCCATTCATGAATGTGAGAAAGTTTTTTATTTTCTTGTTCCACTTTTTTCTCAAGACCTCTAAAGAAAGCTTCTTTATCTTCATCATTTATCAAGTAAAACGGGTCCCGTCCAGACAGTTCATTCTCGCGGACTCGAAAGACAATGTCTCTAAGATGATCATTCTGCATCCAGTCAAGTTCTCCACCATCTTCAACAACTCCAAGTGATTCCATCTCAGTGGGTATATCTAAAGGTTGATCAACTCTTTCTTTTGCAACCATGTAGTTATCTCTAAATCCAGCTCTAATCTTCTTGATTATGGGTTCAACTTCATGGAAGTTTTTCTCCAGCCAATTTTCTGTCTTTCCAGTTAGCTTTTTCTCTGTACTAACACCATTAACTTCACGGTCGAAAGTGGTCTCAGACTTTTGAATGTCTCCTACTCCAGATTCAACAACAGAGTCTTTGAAGTAGTCATCTTTTGTTGGGTCAAATTCCTTATCCTTCTGGTTAGAGTCTTCAATAGGATCTATGGCAGGTTTAGAATCTGATATTCCATTTAAAGCATCAGTTCTAATTTGCTTAATTGTGGGCTCAACTCCATGGAGGTTTTTCTCCACAGATACCTGTGCCTCTGTACCAGTGCCATTAAATTCACCGTCTAAAGTGGTCTCAGACTTTTGAAGGTCTTCTAATCCAGGTTCGATATTAGAATCATTCAAGCAGTCATTCTTTGTTTCACTCAGTTCCGTATCCCTCTGATTAGAATCTTCACTAGCATTATCCTTCTGGTTAGAGTCTTCAATAGGATCTATGGCAGGTTTAGAATCAGATATTCCATTTAAAGTATCACTTCTGATTTGCTCAATTGCAGGTTCAACTTCATGGAGGTTTTTCTCCACAGATACCCAAGCCTCTGTGCCAGTTCCATTAACTTCAAGGTCTAAAATGGCCTCATACTTTTTAAGGCCTTCTAATCCTGGTTCAATACTAGAATCTTCCAAGCAGTCATTCTTTGTTGCATTCAGTTTCTTGTCCTTCTGATTAGAATCTCCATTAGCATTTATGGCAGGCTTAGAATCTGATATTCCATTTAATGTGTCACTTCTGGACATAATTGTATCCATCTCCAAATCCTGGCACCTTTGGTCATTAAAATCAATAGCACTTAAAGGCTTCAAATCAGCAATATTTTCTTTCACGAGTTCAATTTTAGATTCTGTATCAGGAACTTGTTTGTCATGTTTCTTTGAAAGATAATCCCTGGCTTCCTTAACAGACCGTATGATCCTCGGTCTTTTGTTCACTGAACTTTCATTTCTCATAGATGAGCCATTAATAGGATTATCTGAATAATACATGTTGTCTTCTCTGTCCTTCAGGTACACAGCATTTTCATTCATTTCTATTTCCTGTTTATTGATTTCCCTATCACCATTTGAAGCATAAAGAGTGCAATCATCAACAGGAACTACCTCATGCAGGACTGGATTATCAATGTTCTCTGTGACATCGACACTAGTTGTTTGCAGAATGGGATTACTATCTGTTGTTTCCATTGCAACTTCGTTTTGATGATTACTTAAGCTGTTATCTTGTTCGCTATTCTTTTTTATGACTTCAATCTCGTTGGATGATTTCTCTATCATAGCAGGGTCATCCATTTCCATATCCCTACTAACTAGAGAATGATCTCTTCCCTCAATTCTCCGAGCCTGCCTAGCCATTTCTCTGATTTCTTGAACTTTATAGTCCATATCCATAGATCTAATTCTCACTTCAGCAGATGAATCCTGAACTACAAGTTTATCAGCAGAAGCCTTAGCTTTTAAAATTTTGTCCTTAAGTTGTTCCTTATCTATCTTAGGCTTTTTAATGTCTAACAGAGGTGTCTCCAAAGGTTCAGGAATGACTTCAACAGCACCCTTTGCCAACATCTCTTTCTCCCTTCTTGCCTTTATCTTCCTCCTCATCATTTCCTTCTCCATTTCTGTCTGCCGAACCTCCTTATCTCCAAAGCTAAACAACTTCTTCACTGCCCACAGGACAACCAAGACATACAACATTTTGCTGCCAACCCCTGAGAGCTTTGGAAGCAATCTGGGTTGAACAACAAAACCACGAACAGCCTTAACAAAACCACCCTTCTCCTCACCTTGAACCACAAACTTAGCCACAGAACTATTCCTTGGAATCACATCATTACCATTCTCCATCTCCCTAGCTAGGTTCTTGGCATACAAAATTTTCTTTTTCACTTCAGGAAAGTCCTCAATTACATCTCTCTGAACCCTGCTTCTCAATAATATCTCTTCTTCATCAACTGAGACACTTTTGACACCTCCAAATGAATCCTGATAAACAGTGAATATAGGACCAGACCCTATGCCCCAATACTCATAATCTTTCTTATACTGGTCAACCCAATTCTCCAATTTATTCAACAAAGCAGACTCACCCAAAAGTTTGGATTTTGGTTTTTTCTACTTCAACGACATTGTCAACCACAGATACCCTTTGAAAACCTACATCATTTTCCTCCACGCTATTACCGGAAACAGAAGATGGGTCGGTAGGAATGTGATTGGGACGTACCTGGTGATCATGAAGGAGCTTCTTCCTCAGGGAGTTGCGGCGGGTGGTGGGTCGGCCAAAATGAGCCCAAGTTCGAAACTTTGTGGTGGTGGGACTTGATAGATAGAGTGAGAAGGGGTTCCTGTGAGATGGGAAGGAAGGTATGTTGTGGACTTTTGGGTGGAGAGTTTTGGGGTGGCAGAAAGTTGGGATTGGAAAGTTGCTGGGGCTTGAAACGTTGAGAATGTCCATGGTAGAGAAGCTACAGAGAAACAAGTGGCGAGGGCATTGTTGAATCAATGATTCAGCTTTTGCTTAAGTGACTATGGAGTGTGGGAAATGGAATATGTTTGTTCCATAAAACCTGTGTTAGCTGAGATTGGTTGGAAGCTTAAAACCCCAAGACGATAACCCCAATAGCCGATCAAGCACGTCGTCGTTTTGTTGTTCAACGAGCAAGTAACTGCTGAGTGCTAAGTATCGAGGGATGTTTGGTTTGCATTTACATTTTACTGTTTTTTATTTTTGGTTTTTTTAAAATTTTATAAAGAAAAACTGGAAATGTTAGAAATAAAAATTTGCTATTTTCAGTATTTACAATTTTTTTTATAAAATTTCAGAAAATAAAAAACAGAATGAAAACAAAAAATGAAAACAATAAATGAAAATACAAACCACATATGCCCAAGCAATTGCAAAAAAATCCTTCCCCAATTGATTACTCCCAATAATGTTGCCTTTCAAGTTTCATTTAAAATAAATATCTATTTTACATTTTTACTGATTAATTAGATGATGATAAGGAAAGTATGTAAATGATAAAACAATAGTAATTAATATCGTCTTAAACTTTTAAAATAATATATAAATAAATAAAAGTAATGTTTTATAAAAATGACACTAAAAATAATGAAAAACAGTATAACATATCCTCTTTGTCTCTTAATTACTTGTTTTTATTTAATTTCTATCTTAAATTAGATTGATATTATTTCTCCTGAATTAGTTCTTCATTTAAAACTAATTTCACTTTTAATTAGTTTTCATGTTTGATTAACTAATATTAAACAACAGAAATTTATACCATCGAGCTTGTATACAAGCTAGTTAATCCAACTTAACTTAACTGTGCTAAATTCTTAAAAGTAGAGTTTTCCTATTCATTGATTTTCACCCAACTTAAGCTAAATTGTCTCATATGAACTATATATGTGGTTTTAAATAAAAAATATCAATAAGATTATCTCAAGCTATCTTCATCAAAATACAAAGAAAAGAAATATAACTCAATTAAATCTGTAGCTGATTTTGTGATATTACAAAATACATAATAATGGTTCTTATATAGCATTACATACATGTGACTGAGTGCATCGAGCTAGTTGTGCTCTTATCTACATCCAATAACTACTTGCTAAAATATAAATACTTGGATTAAATATGTTTTTAGTCCCTGAAAAATAGTCGAGATTTGGTTTTAGTCCCTGTAATTTAAAATTGGTGGTTTTGATCCTTCAAAAATTGAAAATACACCAATTTAGTCCTTATTGCCTTATTTTGCTACAGATTTTACTACGGATTAGCTACAAATTTTTATCGATAAGGACTAAATTGGTGCATTTTCAATTTTTGAAGGACCAAAACCACCAATTTTAAATTACAGGGACTAAAACCAAATCTCAACTATTTCTCAGGGACTAAAAACATATTTAATCCTAAATACTACAATTGAAAAAGTAACTATCAATGCTCTCATTTTCACTCGTATGCTCTCATTTTCCCTAAACCCAACTTGGCAATGTTTGAAGGATTAAGCTGAGAGAGCCTTGATAAACATGTCTATATATGATCTATTGAGCTAAGAGGAAGCAATCTATGAGTTTTTTTTTGTCAAAGTAGATTAGGATGTGTTTGGCAAAATTAGTTGATAAGCTAGCTACTAGCTGATAAATTCCTATCTTATAAGCTCTGAGCTGATAAGCTAGCTTATTGAATCAGAAGTGTTTGGTAAAACTAGCTTATAAGCTAATTGGTAAATGTAAAATAACATAAAAGGACATAACTACATAAGTATTATTATATAAATTCTATTTATGTTTTCTAGACAAAAATATATTATTATGTAATTATAATTTTAGATTTTTTTTAAAAATAATTAAATTCTTATTGAACCTTTTAATAATAAAATATTTAATTAAAAATTAAAATGAATATGAAATTGATAAAATAAATAGTATAATATAAAAATAATTTCATAAAATACTAAAAGAAAAAATAATTTAATTAATTTATAATTTTTTAAATTACTTATTATATAGACAATAATAGGTAAAAAAATTGAAAGATTTTTGTCACTAAAATTGAAAATAATAATAATAATAATAATAATAATAGTAGTAGTAGTAGTAGTAGTAGTAGTAGTAGTTAAAATAAGGGATAGTGATGGAAGAAAATTAAATAAGTTACAAGCTAGAAGTTAGATGAAGTAGCTTGTAGCTAAAATAAGGGATAGTGATGGAAGAAAATTAAATAAGTTACAAGCTAGAAGTTAGATGAAGTAGCTTGTAGCTAAAATAAGGGATAGTGATGGAAGAAAATTAAATAAGTTACAAGCTAGAAGTTAGATGAAGTAGCTTGTAGCTAATAAGCTAGGAGCTCCTAAAATAAACTACTTTGAGTGTGTTTGGCAAGGCTAATAAGGGATAGTGATGGAAGAAAATTAAATAAGTTACAAGCTAGAAGTTAGATGAAGTAGCTTGTAGCTAATAAGCTAGAAGCTCCTAAAATAAACTACTTTGAGTGTGTTTGGCAAGGCTAATAAGCTAGCTACTAGCTTATTTGACTAGCTTATAAGCTAGTTTGACCAACACAAAAGTGTTTGGTAAGGTACATTAAAGTAGCTTATTTTAGGAGCTTCTGGCTTATAAGCTACAAGCTAGTTCACCTAGCTTGTAGCTTATTTAATTTTCTTCCATCACTACCCCTTATATTTTAACACATTTCCCTTATTATTCTTAATTTCTTTTTATCTATTATTATATATTTTAAATTTTAATGACAAAAACCTCCCAATTTCTTTTTTTCTATTATTACATATATAATAAGTAATTTAAAAAAATACAAATTAATTAAATTATTATTTTCACTATTTTATGAAATTATTTTTATATTATACTATTTATTTTATTAATTTCATTATTTATTTTAATTTTTAATTAAATATTTTATTACTAAAAAGGTTTAATGAGAATTTAATTATTTTTAAAAAAGTATAAAATTATAATTACATAATAATATATATTTTTTCTAAAAAATACAAATATAATTTATATAATAAAATTTACGTAGTTATGCCCTTTTATGTCATTTTACATTTATTAACTAGCTTATCAGCTAGTTTTACCAAACACTCTTAATTCAATAAGCTAGCTTATCAGCTAGAAGCTAGCTTATCAGCTACCAGCTAGCTTATCAGCTAGTTTTGCCAAACACACCCTTTGAGGTACCTTACCAAACACTTTTGTGTTGGTCAAACTAGCTTAAAAGTCAGTCATAAAGCTAATAGCTAGCTTATTGGCCTTGTCAAACGAAACTGGTTCCTCTCCTGTACTGGAGAGGTCCAGTAGGAGAGAGACTGAGAGAGTATATATGGTGGGACCCACCATGTTGTGGGACCCACCATATATACTCTCTCAGTCTCTCTCCTACTGGACCTCTCCAGTATTGGAGAGGATCCAGTCCCTTGTCAAACACACTCTAGATTAAAGCCGTAAAGGGCAGCCTAATGACACTTACACGGGACAATAAACCCATAAGAGTATTCTACAATGTTTCAACTAATAAATGATATAAAACATAACACGCTCACTCAAATTACATAGGATAAATAAAATAAAACCAGTGAACCCCTCTTCTCCACCCAATTGGACGGTCTTAATTGATATGTTCCTTTCTTAACCGCTTTTCCCTTTTTTGCTTTCGTTGACAAGCCAACTTTGGCCGGAAATATGAACAAAAAACACCCATGGACATTTCAAATGAGAATATCAGCCCATAAAAGCAGAATTTGATGTGTGGACCTCACTAATACCCTAACAATGCTGATTAAAAATCATTTAATACTCTCCTTTTACTTAAAGCAACATTAAATGGTCTTTAACATTTTTAATATATTTTTTGCTATCAAGTAGTACTTTTTACTTTTATGTCGGTGTGTCCTTCTGTTGCCACTCCTCAAGATTCTTTCTTCTCATAATTTTGTGAACCGTTACTGCAATGCAATAAAGTGGCATGGGTCATTGACTCATTGGAAACAGCTCTTTACAACTGGATGCACTGTGACACTCACCTTATAACTTTCAATTAAAATAAAATAAAGAACTCCCTTGTGTTCTCTACATCACTCCTACCTTTATAATATGATTCACAAAACAAAAATGTGTACACTATTATTATGGATATTAAAGGCAGCAAATAGCATATGATTTCTAAATGGTTAAAAAGAAATGACAAACAAGTATTTTCTATGGAAAGTAAGTAGAAAAGTTTGAATAAAAAAATCCCATTAGCAATGCCAAATTTAAACACTTTTACAGAAAAGCTGTTTGAGGAATTTAGCATATGATACATGTAGGAGCAAAGATTTGACAAGTGTTAGAATTCCAGAAAAGGGAGAGGAACTTCTTATTTTGTAAGTTGAAACCTCAATCAAAACATTTTCAGCTGGAGTAATTACTTTCCAAAATTATCAACAGCTTGCAAGAACATTACCCTCCTATTTAACCTTTGATGGGGGGAAAGATGCAAGCAAAATCTAGCTACACAGGTTGGGTATGCACACTCCACCTTCAGGGTTCTGCTGTTCTTTCCATATCCTTCCTGTTACTCTTAACTTCAACTCTTTCCTATCCCCACCTGAGAAGAAAAGTGCCATGTTTCGATATACAATGAGGCCATCATGGCTGTCTCTAACTTTCTTGTGGCTATCTCTAATGCTTCTTGGACTGCCCTCAAAAGTTAGTTTACGCCCATTTCCTCCTACCTCAAGACTGTAGCTGTAGGTCCTTGCTTCTCTTTCGTCTCCCATGAAACGGAGGAATGCCATGTACACAGGAGCCATACCAAGCTGAAAGGCTTCAAAATGGAGACAAAAATACTGACCAAAACAGTGGAAGACCTAACACACATAATAAAACAGTAAGCCATATCAATTTGGATGAGAAAACAATAATAAGTGCCAATTGTAGATCAAGGAAACTCTGCTGCAAATGCATTGTAATGAGCATCACATCAAGTTTTTTGTTTTTGTCATCTGTTGCTTTCTCAAAGCAATTATGCTTATATAGTTTCATCATGAGCCTGTTTGGATGAAACTTCTGTAGAAGTACTTCTAGGTGAAAAAATAGCATGAATCAAAGAGATCAAATTCATTTAACTTTTCCATAAGTTAAAATTAGTCTTTGTAGACCACATACTCCAAAAGCTCTCCCATTTAACTTCTCCAAAAATAACTAGTTTTAACTTATGGAGAAGTTAAATGTATTTAACCTCTTTAATTCATGCTATTTTTTTTACCTAGAAGTACTTCTACAGAAGTTCCATCCAAACAGGCTCCATATATGTCTCTAATCTCAAACAAGTTTCTGTTGTTTCCTTGTTTAAAGTATTAGTTAGAGAACAGTATACTTACTGTTAGCATCCATGTAGCATTTTCTACTTCCATGGGATTAGACTTGACATAGCGATGGTTGAAAGTGCATCCAGAATGCATATCAACTCTGTGGTCATCCCTTAAATGAGCAACAAGGTGTGGAATATCCCCAACAACAGAACAGTCTGACCCTGCATAGGGGCAGTTGTAAGGTCTGAAGTTACAAATAGACTCATGTTTCAGTTTACTGTAATAGGGAAATATCTCTGGACACCCAAGAGTGCTATATCTGCAAGGCAGTTCAAGTGATTCTGCTATCTTCTCCAATGCTAGACACCTGATGTCACCAAGTTCCTGTCTACAAGTTGGGCACCGGTTGTGTACCCTTGTCTTACAAGTGGAACAAAGGGTATGACCATTGTGGCACTGCAGAAAATGAAATTAAAACCGTTTTAAGAATCTGCCAATGCAACGCGAATCCAATTTATCTAGTTACCTGTATTCCTACAAGGACAAGAAACTCTATAGCTAAAATATTCCTCACAAAAAATAAAGATACAATCAGACATGACATGACATGATACACCATTACTTGTTGAAATAAACTGAAGCACATGCTGAATCCTGAAATTAAAGAAATTGCCAGATTTGGAAGAACTCAGATATTTATAAGTAAGCTAGCTACGTGAGACCCCTGATGAGTGAAGGGATTTCACGTGTTAGATTCTCAAATTCGGTAATACCCGATCCTTTTATTGTTTCTATTCCTACTTTTCACTGGAAATTGGTAAGATGATGAGCATTTTCTTCTCCAGTGGTCAATACTAATGCTGTGACCAAGAGTAAAACAAAGTTTTAATATCTTCCTGTGATAACTGCATGTGAAGTATCTAATTCTCCTATAGGTTACTGTGATGATTGCATGGGATGCATCTAATTCTCGTATAGGTTACCACACCAAAAGACAAGTTCAACCAGAACCCAACAACCTGCCTCACCTAGATATTGCTACTTGCGGCATTTTCTATAAGGAATGTGTAGAATTTATCACTCAAACTATATGATTAAGCATAAAACATTCTAATTATATATGTCAGGTTTTATGGCTTGCTTAACAGTATCAATAATTTATTCAAAGCATGATTTACAAACAGTGAAGGCAAGTGACTTGCTTATTTTTTCTTCAATCTTTCTATAATATTCCATTTGACTGAACAACTCTATTTAGAATGACACCCTGTAGGTTCCTCTTACAACAATGTCTTGAATAGCCATTGCCAAACTAAGTTCTTGATTGACCTTAGACATTGATTAAAATCCCCAATCCTCAAAGGACAGTTCATAAATTATATAGCCTCATAACTGATGTGCTTAAACTTTTTTATCTTAGTTTTGAATTGCAGTCTACAAAGGTATCCAGTATTATTAAAAAAGTACCCAAACATTTATGCTTTTTGTAGAGATAAGTTTTCACAGTCACACCATACCTTGCCCCTACCACACATAGGTGTGTAGAGGATGGGGCAATAATTATCTTGTTTGGCCATTAAAGTCATTTGATTTTTATCATCCAACAGACCCAAAAAGCACCACACCCTAGGTGGGGGGCAAAATAATGGTGTATATTATTTTTCACCCATCTTCCAAAACCACCAATAGATACAGAAATCACGTTTGTGAGAAGCATCATGGAACTGCCCTTTTTTTTCTGTTGATTTGCAAAGCAATGTAAATATGAGTGGATTGAAAAAAACTAGAAAAAAGCATCTAACATTGAATGAAGCTGATTAGATGAATCATTCACATGGCAATGCCACTATGAAATTGAGTTTAGTGAAACTATGCAGTGCTAGATAAATAAGAAAAAGAGCTCTGCTCTCAAACACTTCCCATTTCATTCATACCTAATCATATAACTTGACCTCTTGCAAACAAGTTCCAAAACTAGAAGGAACTCATGATCCCTGACAAGTAAAAAAATTCCAAAAAAAAAAGTTTTGAATCACGGGTACCATTACCTTTTTTCAAGGTTTCCTATAACTTGACCGAAATCATTCAAACTAAAATTCCAGCAAACATAAGATCCGCAGAACAAAATCCAACCATAATTCCTAAACTTAATTGCACAGATTCAAATGTAATCATGCCTTAAAAAAACAAAGAAACAAGGTACCACCAACTACCAAGCCAAACAAATATATACAGAGAGCAGCAACCGAACCCAAGTAGCAAAATGGAACATAAGAACAGACCTGATGGATTGGAGGGTACATTGAATTGGTACAAACAGGGCATTCAAGAAGCTCATGGACACTGGTAGCAGTGGGACCATTGCTACGTAGCTTAGTGGTTGAAGAAAACTGATGGGGATGCACATCCTCATCCATCATGATCAAGGAGGATACAGTATTATCAACCCCACCTGATTCCATTCTTTCAGCTAAAAACGACAAGGATAAGAACAACCCAACCCAACCAAATCAAATTATGGCTAGTATTCAACGGTCGGTTTGATTCCCTCAAATCATGTATGCATATCAGAAGAAAGAAGACTGGGGTGGAATGTCAGTTCAGGTTCAACTGGGTAGAACTCTTCTCTGTAAATTTGAACACACGGGAGCAAAAAGGGAAGATTTTTAGTTTGGTTGATCACAGAAACCAAACCCCAAATAGGGTGTTTTTGTTTTCCTACCTTGTTCTTCACAGACAACAAATGACCCTTTGATCAAAATCAAACGGCTCTGAGCATTTCACCAAAAAAAAAAAAGAAACACACAGAGAGGTGAAGGAGGAGGAGAAGAAGAAGAAAAGCAAGGGGGAAGATTCAGATAGAATGCAGAATAGAAAAGGAAGGAAAAGTATTAGGCTCAGCACTGAGTGGGTCAGGTTAACAAGAGAGTTTTACCCTAATCATTCGTCATGGCTTGTTAGGTCTACAGCAAAACAAGTGAGTAAAAGTAAGGTGGATCAATATATTCATTTTGATTTCTTTAAGAATTTAATAACTATAGGCAGGTGTAAGTTTTACACCTGCATTTTATAATTTGTTTTTATTTAATGAATTTAATAATATATGATTTATCATATTCATTAAATAACGTGACAACACATCATTAAATGTCTATCTAAATTTTTTTTACACGATTCATAGTAATTAAACTTTTTTTTAATTTTTGTGTGATTTTATTATTTGAAGATTTTTTTTGAATTAATGAATTTCTTCTATTTTTAAAAATAAGTAAACATAGTGTATGTCAGTCTAATATTCTTTACGCGGGAATGAAAAAATAATTTTTTAAAAATTAAAAATTTATTATTAAATAGTGGTCTGTCACAATGAAAATTTAATGATTTGAATTCTAAAATAACCACTCTTAGAGTTCTACCTAATCACTATCCTCACCCCCTAAAGTTAAACTCATAGCTATATGTGGCCTGTGAAAGATTCTCAATTAAAAAAATTCTTTACATTTATTAAACATGCATTAAGATTAGTGTGAATGGATTTTAATCAAATGCAATGAGCAAACAAACCGATTATTAGTTTTTTCCACAATCTATTTTATCTAAAACCTATAATTTTTCTTATTTATCTAGGTATTTAGATAGTTAATATAGATTTGAGATATTTAATAATTTTAAAGGTTTAGAAATAAGAAATTTAGTGCATATATATTTAAAGGATTTATAAGAGGCCATGTTGAAGTTTGAAAATGAAAAAAATTAAGGATTTTATTTTAAATGAAATTTCATATTTTGATTGGTAAATTTAAATAAAAGAATGTTTAAATTTTTTTTATCAACTCAAATTGCAAAGATTTTAAGTTAGAAAATGAAAAATTGAAAGTCTCAAGTATTAAAAAATGATGAAGGGACTTAATTAGAACAATTAAAATAATTAAAAAACTAAAGTCCTCTTGAGTTTTTTATTTTTAAAAATAATTAATCAAATTTCCACGACTAAAAATAAAAAATAAAATCAAAACGTTCTCAAAATCATAAAAAGAGATTTTTTAGTTTTTAATTTTGAATTGTAAAAAATTAATTAAAATTTTTAAAAAATTAAAAATTGAAACCTCACAAACACATGAATGGGGCCTAAATTCACATAAAATTAGGAGATTAAACTTACACATTAGTTATCATAAAGGGACTAAAAACATAACTAAACACCTTTCTTAACTTATTGAATTCATCCTTTATTTAACAAAATTTATGTAAAATTCACTTTATAATAAGAAAGTATATAAAGAATGTGTTGATATATATATATATATATATATATATATATATATATATATATATATCCTTCTTAATGGAATTTTTAATTAATACATAACATACTAACGAAACCAACCCCCTCCAATTCGCTAATTAGCTGGTTGTTTAAGGACTTTATAATTATATCATGTGGAGAGAGATATGGTGGTCTCAACTCAAGTCTCTCATGGTGTGAACAACCCTTAAAGGACGCGCAAATTCATTTTTATTGATAGTGCCACTACATATCCCATCATTGTTGAATTAAACAATTTTGGTCTCATTTTCTTTGAGCTGTACAAGGGTCCGGATGTAAAACTTTTTGCATGCATGCGGGTTGTTCTTTCATAAAAGTTGTTTTTTTAAGTGTATATAATTTATTTATTTTTGACAACCTTACACTTCAATTACATTGGCCTATAATGAGTCCGTTTGTTTAAAATTATTTCACGAAAGAATCACTTCTTTTTTAAAAAAAATCACTTATATGAATTTTTAAGATGTTTGTGTAAACTTTTTTCAAGAAGTAGAATCAGAAAATAATCAGTTTTTTGCTTTTTTTAAGAAGTAACTCAGAGTTGTTTCTTGAAAAAAGCAATTAAAATAGAAGAGAGAGAAAACATTTTAACAATGTGAAAGCATTTATTTAATAATGTGAAAGCATTTATTGTGACAAATAAAGTATTTTTTTATGATTGTAGCCAAACAAAAATTTCTTTCTGATTATACAAGAATCTCTAAAATAAAATCAATTTTTTTAAACAATGAAAGAACTTGGTATCCGTTGTTTTAATATATAGATCAAACAACAGTTACAGACTTTTAAGAAAATCCCATAAATTAAAAATGAGAAATTTTACTTCTGCTTCAAAGTGGTTAATTAGTTCCTGACGGAGAAAATAAAATGGGTTAAATATGTTTTTGGTCCCTCAAAATGTGATGAAATTTGGTTTTGGTCCCTCATTTATTTTTTCATTGGATTTGGTTCTCCATTTTTTAAAATCACACGTTTTTAGTCCTCTTTATTAATTGTACTCTGTTAAGTCATTTTCGCAGTTCCATTACGACGTTCCCGTGTAAAATTTTACAAAAAAATTCTTGCGATTTTTTCTCTAGAAAATTCATTTGTAGTAAATTTCCAAAAAAAAAAGCTCAATTTTTTTACATAAAAATGTTGCTCTAATTTTTTTTTGCTTTGTTGTAAAAAAAATTCTATAGTAAATTTCCTGTAAATTTTAGAATCTAAACAAAATTTCCTTAGAATTTTTAAATCTACAGAAAAATTCCAATGTAAATTCATAGAAAAATCTATAAGAAATATTACTACGTTATCACTTAGTGGAATATAACTAACGACGAGGATTAAAATAATGTGATTTTGAAAAATTGAGGACCAAAACCAATGAAAAAATAAATGACAGATCAAAACCAAATTTCACTATATTTTGAGGGATTAAAAACATACTTAACACAAATTAATTAAATTAACCAAACATGAAATTAACATAATTTCTTTAAATATATTATATTTGTAAAGGTAATCATCGTTATCATGATATGGTTACTTAATTTGACGACACTGCTAAAACACGTATGAAGAACGGATGTTTCACAAACTATACTATATAGTATAGCTTTCGGGCCACTTGTTCCAAAAATGTTGTTATGTTTACTTCCACTTAAAGGCTTACACTTGTTAATGAGATGATAAATTAATTATAATTATCTCCTTATGATCATGACATTTTTTTTCACTTTGGCTAAACGTCTTCTTTAATTACTTGTTTAATTAATTTACACTTTCCTTTAGGTTTTATCATGCATCTTTTAGAGTTATAGAAACTAAGACAAAAAAACATTTTAAATTGAAAAAAAAATATAGAAAAATAAAGTGAAAAAATAATCAAAATTAATAGTTTTAGAATATTTTACTTATTCATTCTTAATGGAATTAATTTTCATACCTATGAATTACTTGATACCGAAAAATGAATATATTTGATCTCATTTTACTTTTACTGAAAGCATGATTTCTCAATAAATTGAAAAGGTAAACTAGTAAAAACATACCTTAAAGGGCACATACCTTACAAGTCATATTATCAAAATTAATTAATGTGATGATTGACATTGTGTTAGATTTGTAATTTTCTATTGGTCCTCACAATTCTTGGTACTGGCCGGCATGAGTACAAGAACTCAAGTCACATGTCATTTACCCTCTGTTTGGTTATATAAAAGAATTAGAAAAGAGAGAAATAGGGAAGAGAGATAATGAAGAAAAAAATAATAGAGAAATAAAGTAGAAATAGAAGTTGGTTGGTATTAGAGAAATAGGAGAGAGATAAAAGAGAAATTAATTTTGATAGTTGTTTGGTTGTACAGAAATGAGGGAGAGAGATGTGTAAAAGTGAAAATGACTAAATTACCCTTTAAATATAAATACATTAATGATTAATTTTTTGTCAATAGGGGTAAAATAGTCTTTTTATAATTCTACCCCTTCTCTCCCCACTTTCTTCTCATGAGAGAGGAGATTATGGTTGGTGTGAGTCTCACTCCTAATCTCTCCTCAAACTCTCTCTCCCTTGCCATACCAAACAAGATGGTTGGTTACTATCTCTCCAATCTCACTCTCCCCTATCTCTCTCTTTGCAAAATCCATAGAAACAAACAAAAGGTTAGGCCGGAGCCTGGAGGTGCACATCACGCACATTAATGTGGTTTGCTGATGGAATTAATTACTACCTCCGTTCCTATTTAATTGTCCACTTTCAAAGAAAAAGGTTGTTCATATTTAACTGTCCACTTACAAACCCAATGCACTAATAAATACACTTTTCTTTATTTTACCCCTATGTTAATAAATGGTCCACTAATAAAAACTAATGAGAGTCAATAATAGTAAGAGAGATAAAAAGGTAAAATGGAAAGTTTAAAACTTATTTCCATGAAAACGAGAGTAATAATTGCATTCCTTAATATGTGTGTTTTAGTCAAAATGAACAGTTAAATAGGAACGAAGCACATTGGGAAAGGTTAAGTGTGGTTTAGGTTGAGTAGAATTTATTTTGAAAATTAATGGTTGAGATTAATTATGTACGCTTTACGAAGCACATTGGACATAAGTGATTTTATCACTTCTAAAATCACTTCTGCGAAACCATGATTTTTGTATTTTTAAACTCCAAACCAAACATGTTATAAGTGTGTTTGGTAAGTCATTTCAGCTAGCTAAAAGCCGAAATTAGTAGCTGAAACCATGTCAGCTTTGTTTGGTAAAGTAATATTTTTCATTGTTTAATAATTAATGATGTCATTGTATGTCATTTATCATTTTTAGCTAGTTTTACCAAACACCTTCAATCAAATCAGCTAGCTTTCCAGCTTTCAGGTAGCTTTAAGGTTTCAGCCACCTTTTCAGCTTCCAGCTAACTTTTCAGCTAGTTTTACTAAACACACTCAACGAGTGCCCTTAGGACACTTGTTGAGGAACTAAAAATAAAAAGTTTTTATTGAAGTGTGTAAGATATTTAATAAAAGAAATGCTTGATCAATATTGTGATTTTTAATAAAAAATTGTGTTTATGAATCCTTAACCAATGCCCTAATTAGGGCATTTGTTAGCCGAACCTAGAAAAATAAGAAAACAATTTGCTAGGGAAGATTAGAGAAACCAGCTAGTCACAAGATCTATATCTATATATTCCATAGTTTTATTATACTTACTTACTCTGTGTCTCTGTCCTATTTTATTAGTCTTTAAAGGTTTGTTTTGCAGAAATATAATCAATTTTCTAAATTTTATAAAAAAAATGTTAACTAATTTTTCATTATTATCCTTTATTATTTATTATTAAATTTTTCTCATTTATTATTTACAAAGAATATATTTAGTGAAAAAGTATTAAATGCTTCTTAAAATGATAAAATGACAAATAAAATGGATTAATTTTTTCTTTTTAAAATGAGAAATAAAGTGAAATGAAGGGAGAGTATATCTTTGTTAGAAATGTTCCATCTCTAGTCTCAAGTACCGTATCAGAACCGAAAACAAGAAATTCATAAGCTGTACTCTGTAGTTATCATCAATATAAATCAGAACAGGAATCATGATATATGCATTATTGTATTAGAATCACAACAAGATACCGAGTTATATAGTTGCCAACACACACACACACATATATAGTTTTCTCAACTTTACAAAAGTTGTTGTCCTTCATGAGCTTATCATCCCAACCTAGGAAGGATTGCAACAAAACAATAGCATCAGATATGACTTGGAATCAACGTTACTTCAAGGCAAAATCACCATGCCTTCCGTAATAGCAAATAATTTTTTGACAACTTGTACCTTAGGAAGTAATGTACTGCCAAAGTTAACATTATTAATATTGAATGTCACAAGTAATAAACCTATACAAAAGATATTAGTAGCAAATTAAAGTCCAGTTTGGTTTCAAAAGAATGAGGCAAAAGGAATATTTCATTTTTAGTTCCTAGAGACTCTGCTCCACTATCGCCTACCCACTTAACTTTTTTTTTAAATTATAATAAAAATTTTCATTTTACTGATGAAATCAACAATTATTGAGGGTGGAGTAAGCTCCAATTTCTAGCTATTTTAGGATGTATATGCTCCTCTAATTAGTTAAGTATTTTTTTAATTATTTATTTTGGGTTGAGGGAAGCAATAATTAGATTAGATGATGAAGGTCCACCACTACCGACCGCGTACGACTTGGACTGGCAGGTAAGGTGCCTTTCATTAATGGTAATGGAAGCCATTTATGATACTTTTGAAGCTGCTATAAAACATCATATAGGACTTTTCCAACTAAGCTTCCCTGGATTCCCCACGTCACGGATATGGTATGTACCAAACCATTACTACAACTTCATTTAGTCAGCCACATCCAATGTCAATGATGCATGTATGATATCATTTATGATATTCTGACATTTCTATTAAATAAAATGGAATTGTTTTTCAATAATAAGAAGTTAAGAACAATTCAAGACTTAAAAAAAATGCAGTTTAATGGACAGGCAACCAAAACAAAAAATAAACAAGGCCCATGGATACAATCATTTAATACGGGTTGGGCTAACGTTTACCATTCGTTGTAATTTTAACACAGTGGTATTGTCAATAGTTTCTTAATTCAATAATATAACATATAAAGCAACAACAAGAATAGACTGAGTTACTTGCTATACTTGGAGATGGGCGGATAAAAACTCACTCCATATATAACTCCAATACAAACTATATACATTGGAAAATCTCATGTGACCAAGTTCATGACAAGATGTATGTTTTTAACTAATTTTTGTAATAATACATGAGAAATGTTGTTACCTTCTACAATTTCATTGTACAATTTCCTCCTACCCATTAACATGTGACACATGTCAATTATTTTCTTTTCCATTTTCTTTTTTCTCTTCTTTCAATTTTGCCCTTAGATGAAAAGACATTCTCCCTCCTAAATTCTCCACCACCTTTAGACTTCAGTAACACGTTTCAAAAGAGACTTATACATCACGTTTTAAAAGAGATATTCTCCACGACCAAAGCAATGTTTGGGTCTATCGGAGCTGAGCCACTGCTCCCACGGACTCCTTCTCTCCTCTCCACGGGTCCCTCTCTCACTTCCTCCTTATTTCTAGATTATATTTGTCTTTTTTAATTTCAAGTTCTTTATTTTTTGGCAACTCATGAGATTTGTTGGTTATTCTTCGATTTTGGGGGGGTTTTAGTTTCTGATGAATTTTGATGCGTTTGTACCGTTTTTCAGTTTTTTTATTTTTTTGGTTCACGACTTCTAAGGGTATGAGAACTTGCAATCTGGTGAGAAAGATTGTAGGAATTACATAACAAAGGTGAGGCAACTAAGGCTTGGAGTTGGGGATGCCGAAGCACTTCGTGACTACTTCATTCGTATGCAACGAAGAAATGCAAATTTTTTTAATGTCATTGATATGGATGATGAAGGTCATGTACGAAATGTTTTTTGGGCAAATGCAAAGTCCAGGACAGCTTATGACTCATTTGGAGATGTTGCGTCATTTGATAGTACATATTTGACCAATAGATACAATATGTCATTTTCTCCTTTTGTTGGAGTGAACCACCATGGGCAATCCATCTTATTTGGATGTGGTTTACTATCAAGAGAAGACATAGATACATATGTGTGGTTGTTCAAGTCATGGCTGGAATGCACGCGTGGGCGAGCTCCAAAAGCAATAATTACAGATCAATGTCGATCTATCCAAGCAGCAATAACAAAGGTATTTCCTAAATCTCACCATCTCTTTTGCCTTTGGCATATTATGAAAAAAGGTCCCTGAGAAATTAAGTGGGTTAGTTAGATACAAAGAAATAAAGAAAACCTTGAAAAACTATTGTGTATGATTCAATGTGTCCGAGTGACTTTATTGATGATTGGCATAAAATGATAGATGATTACAGTCTTAAAAAAAATGAATGGTTAAGCTCTTTATTTTCTGATCGTAGTCGTTGGGTGCCAACATATGTTAAGTCAATATTTTGGGCAGGGATGTCTACAACACAAAAAAGTGAAAGTGTGAATGCATTTTTTGATGAGTATGTTATCTCAAAAACCTCATTGAGGCAATTTGTTGAGCAATATGATAGTGCCTTAAAAAGTAAGATCGAAAAGGAGAATAAAGTTGATTTTGACTCTCTTAATTCATCTTACCAGTTGATAACATGTTGTTACTTTGAAAAACAATTCCAAGAGGCCTATACCAATGCAATTTTTAAGTTGTTTCAAGATAAGTTGCGTGGTATGCTTTTTTACAATTTCACATTACTCAAAGTAGATGGTCCAATATCCATATTCAATGTTTTGATATTACAAAAGGGAAGGATGGGTACCATAAAAAAATGTATACACAATACAATATAATGAAGAGGAGTGTGATATTCAATGTTCTTGTTATTTGTTTGAATTCAAATGTATACTCTGTAGGCATATAACAAAGATTTTAATAGAAAAGGATGTGAAAGAGATCCCCTCTCGATATATTCTCACAAGGTGGAGAAAGGATGTAAAGCATAGTCATATTATGTGGTAAATTGTTATGATGATTTGGAGATTAGTGAGCATGTAATGGAATTTGATAAGTTGTGTGCTAACTTTTATGAGGCTGCACATATGGCCAATTCAAGAGAAAAGTATGAATTCTTGATGACATGGATAGATAAAGCAAAGGAAAAGCTTAAGGATAATATGAGTTGGGACCATAGTAGACAAGCTACTCTAGCAAGTTTTGATCATGCAACAGAATCAAGTAAAAAATTACTCTCTCCCTTACAAGTGCGCAACAAAGGTCGTCCACTATCCAAGAGAAAGGAATCCAAAGTAGAGAAAATAATGAAGACAAAAAAGAAGAAAAAAGAGGTAAATAATTAGTATATTTGTATTTTTTGGTGTCTTTTTCTATAGTGTATACATATGCAATAATTTTTTATATTACATAATATTATAGTTTTATGAAGAAAAACAAGGCATTGGACAAGATCACACAAATCTAACAGGACCAGCTTGACAAATGGAAAGGTAAAGTGTTAAATACACTTAATATTTGTGTCATATTTTTTCTATTATTAATTAGCTATAAATAATACAATTGAATCATGACAGGATGATTCCAATGTAGTTAATTTCAAAGAAATAAGTGGTTCAACTGCCTGTAGGATGACTTACAATTTCAACCATATAGATAGTCAGGTTTGATTTAATTTATATCATATTTATTTAATTTGATTGATTAATAAATCTTTATCTTTTTATTGATAATATTCTAGTTCCTTAATAGACTATCCCAACACACCACATGACAAATCAATATGAAATATGGGAAAGTGTCATATTTGCTGGACAATTACAGGTTCACCATATAAATACTGTATCATTTTTATATATACAAGTGGTTACTAATTCAATGACTAATTGGGAAATATTATAACAGGAGCATCAAGAGTATGGGATAATGGCCTCTAGTGAAAGAAACTTTGATCTCAATCATTAAATCATTTGAGATGTGTGATGATGATCATAATATTTTTTTTATATATATGGATTGGGATATTACTTAATACTTATTTTATTATTTTATATGTGCAGGTTATCTTGCAAAAGCCTTATCAAGATCTCTTGTAGCAATTGAAGAATATTAAAAGTACTTTAGAAGTGATAAAAATGACAATTTTGAAGACTTTTTTTAATTATATATATCCTTTAAGGATGGAAATATATGTGTGTATTGAATTTGTAATGAGTTGTTTTCATAATTATATTAGTAGATTTTAATGTTATATATGTCAAGAAATAATTAAATTTTACGTTAGTTAGTTAATTAAATATGGTTTTAAAATTATTAAAGAGATGTGCGCGTAATTTTATTTAAAATAAATTTCAAGCTAAATGTTTTATATAATTATGCAACCCGTTAATATAATTAAATTCTTTACATTTATTTAAAATTTAATTTAATGCATTAAATTAATTTACACTTAAAGAAATAATACTTTTTCTTATATAAAAAAATTAATTTATTTAAATAAATTAATCTAGTTTTTTAAACTTGTAATGTTTATGCAAAAGTAATGTGAATTATTCGTTATGCTAAAAAAAGGTAACGTGAATTACGAACTTTTTTCACGTACAACTTAAATGGAACTTATCGAAGATGGATGAGAATCATTATCAAAAGAGATATGGTGTCATTTGATATAAGGGTAATTGTGAAATAAAAGGCAAAAGTAAAATATGACAGAAATTACTGGACATATGTCAAGTTTTAGGGGGTAGGAGGAATTTGTAGGAGGTAATAGTATTTCTCATAATACATTGTTTAGAGTGAGAAAGAATTTTTTGAAAAGGGATACCATTTCATAATGATAAAACAGGATGATGGAAGGTTATGGAAGCACATAATAATGAAATCAAGTGTAATGACTTAAGATAAGATGAGATAAGATTATTTTATTTTAATTCATAGTTTGTCGAGCTAATAAGATAAGATCGGAATATCCTATCCTACTCACTTGTTAAAAAATAATCCAGTTGTGAGGAATGGGTTAGAAATCAATACGTTATGATAGAAATATCCCCCCTCACTCTTGTCGTGGACCTTTTATCCCTTCCTTTTCGCTCTCTTCGTGCTATGACAACACTTGCAACTTAGCACCCTCCATTTTTGCTACCGCTTGGCACCCATAACCATTGCAACTACTACTTGATACATTCCATTGTTACTACCATCTCCACTGCCCAACACCCTCCACCATTGTCTCAGTGTCCTGTATATCACCATTATTGTCACTGCAATTATTGTCACTGCTAAACACTCCCACCACCACCCAACCATTGCATAACATATTTACCACCACACCTCTGCCTGTCACCTTCCACTATCTTTATTGTTTAGCACCTTTAACCATTACTTAATAGAAGAGTAATTTTGTCACTTTATAGCCATATCATGTCATTATCTTGTCCATCTTAAACTTAAATAGAGTAATATAATAATTTGATGGCTTGCTTATAGTGTATCAAGCTTATGTCCTATCTCAGTCTTACTAGACTCTTTTATCCGTTTGTCCTTGTTCTAACATGACTACCAAACGAGTCCTAAGGGTTTTGGCCTCCTCTGCTAAAGGTCTCGCCTTCCATCCATTACCCCCTAACATCAAGAATTGTTATAGCATAGACAAAATGAAAAATAATATTGTTTTTAGTGAAAAGTAATAAAAGAAATCATGAATAAAAATAATGAGTGTACAAAATCCTCAATAAGTTGTCTAACAAACCATAGGATAACTCAAAATGGAGTATACCATAACTACAGAACTTCATAATCATGAATAACCAACTTTCCTAATGCATAAGCACATTGGTCCACATTGTAAAAGACATGAAACAACCAAACCATCCAATTCATCTATTCTATTTCACAGGGGGGTTTTATTTTTCACTGTCAGGTTTCCGATTTTTTGGCCACTTTTGGGCCCTATTTGGGCTTTAGTTATTCCATCCGTCCAGCCCTATTTTCCTGCAGTCGGTGCGCTGCCCGTTCGGTTTCGTGTGCATATACGTCGCACTCCCCTTGCTCTAGAGACGGACGTATCTGATTTCCTGGGCCATGTGAAGAACTCTAGCAGTCAGCTTTTGTTGCTTCCCTAGGGTTTGCGTGGGGCCTCTTCATCTGCAAGACGTTATCAGAACAGTGCACAGAGGATATGTGTGTTAACCAGCAGCGCTGATTCAGGAAGAAGCGTGGTCCAAGACGTCACCCGAACAACTGTATATGGAGGTTATAAATTGTTGTGAGGTTAGATTTCTATGGTCAATTCTGCTCCCCTGATCACATTTTTCTGATATTGTTTATTCAAATATGAGCTTAGCATTTTATCCTCTAATTTTTTGTCTAATTTCTTTATTTTTGAATTCTTCATATTTTATACTATGGTGATTGTTTGATAGAAATAGGGCTTCAACACACCAGAAAAGAGTCATCGCACAGTGTGTGGGTGCAGCGGCAAAGATTGCTTGCAACCCATGGCAGAGTTGGCTCTAACAGGTGAGAGCGTGGCTGAATCAGATGTTGCTTTACGACGTCTCTAACGACGGTGATTGTGAACGTCACCTATGGTGATTACTTCTCCTCATTTTCTTCTCCAGCGCTTCTTCTTTTGAAGCTGGTAACTTATGGTTTTTGTTCTTAATTCTTTTCCTTAATGATTTCTGCATATGAATAGCCCATTTTGATCTCATTTGTCTAAAGTTTAACACTCACTTTTCCCTAATTTGTATTGAATGTTTTAATTGTCTCCCTGTTGCCCCTCTAATAGATGAGGGGATCATTTGCATGCATGGTGGACTATGGCATAAACTTAAAAACCTAGATCATGTAAGAACTATTGCTCGCCCTTTTTGTTATTTAATTTTTTGTATTTTTCAATTTTGTGATAAACAACAGCTTGGCTAAAAGCAGTAACTTAGAATCTTATCTTGTGCCTTCTAAGAAACATGGAATGATCTTTGTATCTTTGTTAGCCTTCTCTATTATGTTCTTATAGTTTGGATGCATTTTGTTTACAGATATATATTTGGATTTCTAGAATCATGTGTTTAACCGTGTAAGCATATTGATGCAGAGATCAGGAAGGGTTGATGAAGAAATTGACATGCTTCATCACAAGTTGAAGCAAATTGAACTTGTGAGAACTCGATCGGAAGGAGCTGTGATATTGTTAAAAGTAGGATAGAAAATTGGTTTCTGACATCTGAGGAAGTACATCATGCTAGGAGGAGATTGTATGAGTCCCCTAATTCTACAAGAAGAGAGCTGAAGGTTCCTTAAACAAAACCAAAAAGGTGTTCATGGGGCTTCAATAATGGATACCAAAGGGAAACTCAGGGACATAATGATAATAAGTATGGCATACTGCTTGCAAACTCTATACAATATGATTTGTCTTCACCTGCCAATGGAAAGTGGAGAGCAAGGACATCGGAAGATCCTATAATAGTAAAGCATGAAGATTCACCAGCAGAGGCGCGCGGAGTAGGAACTCATCGCAACAATGTGAACTGTTGATGTATCATCCAGAGGCACCGTTCGAGGGAGACACATGGGGGGGGGGACATCATCGGAACAATTCTCTGTGGAGGCTATAAATCGATCACAGATTTGTCTCTGTTTACTCATTTCTCAGACATTAGATCTCCTTCCTATTATATTATTTCAAAAAATAAAGCCTATTTTGTAATATGTTCCTCTATAGATTAGTCATTTTGCATGTAGGTTAGTCTTTTTTGCATTATGTTCCTGTATAGCCTAGGGATTGTTTGTCAAACTGATTTTATTGTGTTCTTCTTTCGATGGGTGCGTCAGAGATGGAAATTAGGGCATCTGTGGGTTTTTTTGTCTAGCTATTTGCCTATTTAAGCTTTTTTATTTGAGGAAATATTTTTTTCCTTTCGACTGTGCAGATTTTTACCTGTCAAATTTTCCAGAGTTTACTTTTGAATTTGTGATGTGTATGTGTATAGGGTAGGGTATGTATCTTAGGTTGTTATTATGATTCCTTATTTAACTAAGGTTGTGTATAGGGGAGGGTATGTATCTTAGCATGTGATTATGATTCCTTATTTAATTAAGGTTGTGATTATGATTATGATATGATTAAGATTCCTTATTTAACTAAGGAATAGTATAGGTTTGAGGGTAATACTTCCGGTTATTATGTTTTGATATGCAATTTATAGGTTCTAATTCTAGAAAAGTGAATTGCTTTTAATAAATCAATCCATTTTCTACAGGGACTGCAAATTATTTCTCGGGTACACTAATTACATGGGCTTCTTATTAGGCTGCAGTTGCAGCTTAATGGTGGTAATTCGTCACTGGAGCAGACTCTCTAAGTGGGACTACATGTGAACGTATGTGCTTGACCCTATGACTACGCATGTTAGCACTTATTTGCTTCTCTTAATTTGGTAAACACAAGTAATGGTTCTGAAATGACAGAACTAAGAAGAAAACTTTAAACCTGGAAATCTGATATCTTTCTTCTCATCATTTTTCGTCTTTATTATTAGTTTTGTTTTCTCTTTTTCTAACTTCGTTGTGAGTCAAAAGCGTTCTAAAGTAACTAATCTAAGAAGAAAGTTTATCTATTTGAAAGTCTTTTTAGTTTTAACTTTAAATATCTTATACTCAAAAAAGTGAATATAGTATTGTGCAAATCCATTCTACCTTATAGCCTTTTTTGTTTACAGAGATATATTTGGAATTAGGAAATAGAGACAAGCATAAGTCTGAGTTATATATTCTCTTTTTTTACTATGTCAGATTTTTTATCTTATGTTGAATTTGTGATCTCATTGTATCTAGGTGAACAAAAAATTGGTTAACCTTAGCTTCACAGTTTGCCTTGGTATATATGAAGTAATTTTAATTGCCTCATGACTAAGTCTGAGCCATACTCAATGTATGAAAACAACACTTGCTTTTCATTTCATTTCTTTTCCCCACATTATCAGGTGAGCATTGCACTTTGCATGTCCTGTGTTATTCAGAAATTTGCCATACAAGCAACTGAAATATATCTCCCAATATTGGAAAACTCAGTAGATGACAGAGACTGTAAGTAGAACATATTCCTCACAACATTGGTAAATTTATATGTCTAACTTGAGTCATTCATTTTTGTGGCCTGACCCAAAATATCTTCTTTCTTCTTTGGTCAGGTGGTTCTTCTCTGTTTCTTTGCCCTTCTGCATATTAGAGTAGCATTTTACACATGGATCTCACAAACAATGCTCCTTTAACTTAGGCTCCAAAACCCCAAGGTCTATTATTTTATTCAAAACTCTCTTTTATTTTAAATCTTTTGAACTGCTAAATTTTATTATATTAGTATAAAGGTGTGTACTTTCTTTAATATGAAAATCTACTAAACTTGGGAAGCACCTAAAACAGTAGCTTTAAATTGAAGATTTGTTGCCTTTTAATTCAATCTGCATTTTATCTTTCAGACTATTCCATTTTCATTGACCTTGCATAAGCTAACCAATTGATTAATAGGAGCTCTCTTTTTGTGCTATGCTCTAGCTATTTTTCTCTTTCCAACACAGAACGTAAGGGAGTCTAAATTCATATATAAATTTTAAAATATTTTTCTATTGTAGAAAGGTTGGCTGTTACACAAAAGCTAGAAGGTTTACAATGAGTCCAACAATAATTACATAGAGATCTACAGATTAACTGTCAAATACAAATATGCTTGCATTTATGAATTTGGTGTGTGTTTTTATTGCAGCACTTGATTTTACAAGTCAAATTGTAACAACACCTAATCTTTGGATTTGATATTATGAATTGTATTTGATTTAGTGTCACCTTCAACAGGATATTGAATCCCATATCCATCCATTGATCTGTTGATATATATATTTGGAAATTTACTATTTGTTTAAACAGAGATTGTAATCTTCTGAATATTCTGTCAATGCATAGGAGCTTATTATTCTGTCAATGAAAATACATTCCAGACCAATCTAAGAAGTTTGTTGTATTTTCATGCTTCTAATTAATGTGGTCCATCACCATGATTTTTTTAAGCCGTTGTAGGAAAAAAATACCACTAATATTTATGGTACAATATTATGTAGAGGAGACATATCTGCTAAAAATTGTTCTAATTGTGCCCTTAAATCTATATGATTATCATAAGAGAAGAGTTATTCAATTTTGTTTATAACTTTAGATGGTGCTTCCTGTCCTTAAAATATTTTCTAATTGTGATTCACTTGATGCATCTAGAAGTCATTCCTTAAAAATTTTTCAGCCCCAAAAACATGTATAATAATCAGTAAGCAAGCCATATTTGTAACCACGCTTTTGTTTGCATTCCCCAAACTTATCTAGGCCTCCTTTCATTTGATTTTTGTGTCATTTTGTTATTTTCTATTAATTAATTCAAATAGTTGAATTGTACCAACTATGTCTTTTGCACGTTGGGTATATTGTGCAAAATAAGCAAATGTTTGACATAATTTGTGAGCTTCCTCAAACTGTTGATAAAATCTCATTTTCATGGATACGAGTTGTTAAGGAAATAGTCGGAGGCATGAATTTCTACATCCCTCTCAAAATCGTATCTGCTATGACCACTACTTGGTTACAATGAGGTTGTTGATTTGGTGATCAAGTAATAATGGTTATATCATTTGTCATTAGACTCATGGCATAAGGTAGTTTTTGACTTGATTCAAAAAATATTGAAATTTATATGAAGTACCTAAGAAAAGTTTTGGATTTGCTTGATTAATAGTGTGAGCATGAACTGGAAAAAAAGCTTTGGATTTGTCATTAGGGGAACACTAATTTAGTGACACAAATAAATCATCAACTAGAAAGAAATGAGTAAAAATTGATACCCAAGTCATAAGACTTTGCTGTCCTCGGGGCAGTGATGAAATAAGTTTACGCCCTGTTGTTAAGAGTTCCAGCAGTATAACTCTCAAATTTTAAATATAATTTTTTGAAGTGAGTTCCTCAATCATTGCATATATGTCATAAAAAAGTAATCAAGCCATTAGTTCTTAGAGCCAAAACTTTAAAATGTAAAGAGATTCAATGAGCCAAATTTATAATTGTGTTTTAAGTGGATTGTAGTTCATTACTTCGGTGTCTGCAACTTTTACTAATTTACTATTAATCTATTTCATGTTCACTCATTTAATTATTGTCATCTTTTTTTATTTTCAGTTTTTTCGTCATTTTTGCATCAAATAAATTGAAACTTATAATATATTTGCAAAAGTTGAATTTTTTGATAGTCCTTTTATATGAATAGGATATTATATATGCACTGGAAAGAAAAATCAAATGAGTGTTATAGACATCCACAATTAACTTTCTAAGGAGCATAATAACTAAAGATTCCAAGAACACGAGTAGAATGAAGACGTGTCCCGATGCATCAAGAGCTTGATTTGGAAAATCAAAATTAATAATCTTTGTCTTTTCTTTGTCGAAAAATCAATAATCTTTGGAACATCATCATTGAAAAGTATTGTTACTAGACTTATGTAACGAAGGATAATATGAGACACTGAGACTCTATCTTTAATTTATTTTGTTTTTATTCTTTAAAAGGTAGTTTTAAATTTGACTTTTTTTAAATCATTTATTTAACATTTAAACTAAATTAGATAAAAAAGATTATGGATAAATTGTAACCTGAAGAATGGGCAATTTTATTTGTTTAATATTTATTTCTATTTTTCTCTTTAAATTTTAAAATTAATTTTTTTATTAAAAATAAAAAATTCAATTAAAACATCTCTTCAAATTTAATTTAATTGACAAAAATAATTTTAATTTCAGTACCAATAAATTTAAAGATAAAAATTAAAAGAAAAATTATTGAAAAATCTTTTAATATTGATTTCTGTCATGTATTATTTTTCAGATTAATTTTTTTTGTCTTTTTTTCTTTAATTTTATAATTAAACTTATAAGTATCCCCTATATTGCATAGTTATTGCCATGAAGTATGAAAAATTGAATTTTAAAATTGAATTTGATTATTATAATATTGTATTAATGATAAGCCATGTTATTTATTTTTTTACATATTATTTTTATTTATTCGTCTCTTTACATTTTAAAAGTAATTAAATTAACAAGTAATCAAGTAAGGTCATGATCAATTGACATTAGGTATCAAACTTTTAGAATTACACACCTAATAATTTTGTTAAAATGTGAATTTAATTGATCCAACCGTTGAATCATATTATATTACATTCATGATAATATATATCAAATTTTACATAATTTGAACATTCGTAGATATATGATCTAATAGTGTACTTTTACTTATATTTTAAAAATATATTATATATTAAAATAAATTAGTTTGATAAAGAATGAATTTTTTTTGTCTTTGGCTGGTAATCCCCCACAGACATAGATGTGGGTTTAACCCTCGGGCCAGGGGTGATTAGGTAAAGCCCTTCCAAAAGTGGCGACTCCAAGATTCTAACCCCTGACCTTGAAGGTAAAGTCCGTTTGGAGTCATAGTCCATCTACACTGTGATCAACGATTGTTTGGTATGTACTATTATTATTTATTATAATTATTATAATATAATCTTCGTTAACATGTACTAATCCAAATCTATTAATATGCTTACTAAAATAAGAACTAATATAAAGAATGTTATTATAAGTAATAACCTTTATGAAAATATTTTTTAAAAAAAGATTTTAACTTTTAACGAATAGAAATTATTTGAATAATGAATAATTTATTATCAAATTTTAATCAAAGATTATGTATTTATAATTTGGTAACGTTAGTCGAAAACTTTATTTTATTTTAATAAGTAAACAAATCAAATTTGATCTTCAAGTCATCAAACATTTATTTAACAAAAAGAATTGATTAAAAAGAAAAGCATGAATTAATTGTAACATGAAAAGAGAAAAATTGTATAAAATATGAAAAACAAATAATATTAAATATAAAAATAAATTATTTTGTCAAAAATATTTTAAGGTTACTAAAAATGAATTACAATATAAAAAATGTAAATACTTAATATTTTTATTTTAAAATTTTTAAAAATTCATTTTGTTGATAAGAACATATTTTATTGATAATTTTCATACCTTAGTTTTCATATATATCTTTATTTAAATTAAAAAAATTATTTAAATATATATAATAAATTTTTTTATAATATAAAAAATGAATTATAAGACATTAAGATCCGTGCATCTCACGGGTAGAACACTAACAAAACAACTACGTCATGTAGCAAGTTTACATGCAAATACAACTTGAGATTTGTTTATAGAGATAGAAGCTAGACAACATCCAAAGAATCAATCTCACAAAGGATTTTTATGTATTCAAGAAACCATGCAAACCAAAGACTTTATCTAATAGTGAAAAACTCAACCTTAATAATGTCTCCAGAGCCTTCAAAACTAGAAAAAAAACCACTACCCAATACCCCTTGAGTACTAGTACAAATTAAGTCTACCACAAATGCTATTAACACCATTAATATGTTGATAGCTATCATCAACATTAATTTTAACAAAATCTTGCGAAGATGGATTACCAACAAAAAAAAAAAGTGTCATTGTTGGGACACTAATGTTAAAATATATAAGTGTTGGGATACATAAATTTTACTTGAATAAAATTTTAAAAATAAAAGGGCATGATTCATTTTCCTTCATTATATTTTTATTTTGTAAATTTTAAAATAGTAAAAATGAATGTAAAAGTTCAAACCAATTAATCACCACAAAATGCATAATTCATTAAAATAATTATGAAAATATGAATTAATTGGGCTTATTAATTTTTTTTATTTTAAAATACAATCCAACATGAATACTTATACAAAACTTTTAGATAAATCAATATTTATTTAAATGAAGGAAATTAATTTATCAATCAATTAGTAAAACAACAATCAATTGACTTAAGTGATGGAAATTAAGTAATTAAAATTATTTTTTAAGGAGAAAAGAATGAATATAGTGGTAATACATGACATGGATTTAATTAATATACATTGTCAGTGTAAGAAAGTTTTCACAAACATCCAATGGTGTGTCGCCACATCATTTAATTAATAAATATAACATCTTAGATGATATTAAATTCAATAAATGATGTGGCAACACATTATTGATGTTCGTGTAATTTTTTTTACAGTCACAGTGTAGATATATTAAACTCGAAAAATAAATCTTAGGAGTGAAATCCTAAATTCGCATACACACATCCTCATGAATAAAGTCATATTCTTATACTCACCTCTTTTTTAAAAAATATAAATTAAATTTTAAAATAAAATACATTGACTAAAATTGGATTGAATTGGTTTTTAACTTTGTTCTAAAAGCACACTCTTCCCTCAATTTTGAAAATAATAAAAAAAGTTTAATCCGTGCAATATTTTATATGTTAATAAATTAAAAATACGAATACTTTGTTAAAAAATGTGATATTTTAAATCATTAATAAATTAAGGGAAAAGAGTATATAACCACCCTAAACTTTCACCATTTTGTAAATAGGCATAATAAACTTTTATTTTGTCCTAATTAACCCTTAAACTTCTATTATTGTTGCAATATGTTATTTCATTAACATAGAGTTAAATAATTAACGAAACCAATCGTAATTATTCAAGATTTTGTAATTAAAATATTAAAATAATATAAAATAAAGTTTTAAAAAATAAAAAATTGAAAAAAACCCTAAACTAAAATAAAACATCATCATGTTTCGCTTTTTGAATTTTAAATATGTTTGGAATTTGACAGAATTCAAAATAAAAAACTGAAATTTTTACTCCTTTACATGTTTTTAATATTTGAAACACAAAATTAATATTCAAAAATTGATATTTGTTATGTTATTTATTTAACTTCATATTAATGAAAGAACCTATTGCAATAACGATAAAAGATTAAGGATTAATTGAGACAAATTGAAAGTTCATGGTATCTATTTGCAAAAGTCAACAAGTTCAGGGTGGCTTTATGCCCCTTTTCCCATAAATTAAGTATGAAAATAATTATAATTTTTAATAAATTTTTTTATTTATTAATATATGCAACATACATCGGTTAAAAAAACTGTTCTTATTATTGCTTTTACTTTCGTTTCAAATAGTCTCCTTCCCTGACTTTCATTTTTTATATCGAGAACCCTAACCCTTGCCCAACTGTGTCTTCACCGGAATCTACGCTGCCCTGTTCCCCTAAACCGTCGTTTATTCCCCGTTCGCCGTCTACTTTCTCCGGAATCACCCTTGCCTGTGCACCACCTCCATCCCTGCGGCTCCCTCATAATCATCATCGCGCTTGTGGTCCGCCATCGACGCTCTCCTCTGCGCTCTGTGTGCACGGTAAGTTATGCTCTTTCTCTATCTGTTTTCGAATCGTTCTAGCACTTCGCCCTCTTTAACGTTTCTGCACGTTCCAAGCATTACTTCTTTTACTTTTAAGATTTGGGAATTGTTTGGTAAAGTGAATCAATAGACACCTAATTAATCTAATTAATTGTTTGTTTAAGTGAATCAATAGCATCACATCTTCACTTTCCAGTTAATTTTGATTAATTGGTAAAGTGAATCAATAGGCACCTGATTAGTTTCGTATCTAATGTGGGGACTGGGGGATATATGTGCTTTCTTTTCTTCTCTTTGTTTTTCTTTTAATGTTTTTGTTTCCTCATTTGCTAGCTTTCTGTTATACGTAGCAATTGGTGTTTGATGAAATTCCAATATCCTTCATCTAATTAACAAGTCCAATTTCTGTGATTCATACAATGATACGCATCTCCAGCATTCCCCACCAATGGACTTCAACTCCAGCTTTTGCTATTTACACTCCACACACACTTGCTGCTTTCTGGATCTTAGTTCTTATGTGTTCGTTTCGGCATTCCATTTTTTTTTTGGAATTTTAACATTGCAATGCGTGCATGAGCTAGTTTTTCTTTCGCATCCTAAGGTTAGTGTTCTTTTGCACCCCAAGGTTAGTGTTACACGGGTCATATTTGACTATGATGGTAAGGCTCGTATGCTGAGGTAGATTTCTGCTTGTTCAATTAGGTATAGACAAGTTGGGATGGCCAAGTTGGGAACTGTGTGTGGCAAACACACTAATGAACTTAGAGAGGGAGAGAGAGGGGAGGGAAAGGGAGAGAGTGAGAGAGACGGACTATAGCAGTGGAATTAGTGACAAGAAAGTGGTTCACCAAGGAGGTACCTTTCAAGATTTTGAACAGTTGTGGCACCTTATTGGTCTGCTCTGCTTATATGATTCTCAAGTTTCCTGATTGTCCAGAGTATGTCTCAACTTGCATCTGTGTTTTGGTGACACAAATTAGGAAGTCAAAAACAAGTATTTCCAGTTTCTTATGGTTGAAGATCTATAAATTCTCATTGAGAAAGGAGTGACATATTGTCAGTCTAGGGGGAAATTTCGCTGTAGAATACATACCGTTGTCTTTGCTATTTTTTGTGGCCATTACCACTGATTTAGAGTTTTTCATTTCTTAGTGTTTGTCATGGTTTAATTATTACTGATTTCTGATAAAAACGATCATTAATTTCTGATTTTCCACTGGTATAGCTTCAATGGGGTACTTTATTTCTTTTCTTGTTTATGTGAATTTGATCCCTCTATTGCATTCTATACACTCTGTGAAATTCAATTTATTTGAATATTTTAATCTACACCATGACCAGAGTAAAAAGCATGCTTATGAGTCGGACTGGGTTGACAATGTATAATTCACATTAATTTTTCACTAAGCCCAGTGAAGTGACACAGCAATCTAAATGATCAAATTTTTATTAGAAAGAAAAGCAATATAAATAGGCACTTCCCGGATGCATTGATATTCCCCTTTTTTTCATTCTAGTTATTGGGATGATAATCTGTTTGTATTTACTTTTAGCAATGACAAACTCTTTGATGTGTAGCTGGTGCTTTTAGTAACAATCTATGTGCTGTAAAAGAATGCAGACAGCTGGTGTACAAGTTTGGAACCTCACTGAAAGGATATAAACACGCCTTCTGAAATTCTTCAGAAAGATGTCCAGGAAAAGAAAACACCAGCTCATAAGAAATATCTCTGTATATTTGACAAGCACACTACTTTATAAAAACGTTTGCTGAAACCCATAAAGGAAGAAGCCCAGAAATAATTCTTCAGAGAGATCTGAGAGAGCACATTTATACCATAAGACATTTGGCATATGTTAGTATACATAGAATAGCTAACAACCATAGACATATCCACTAATACATTTACCATATTATCAAGACCTACTTTGATTATTAATAGTTTAACACGTGCATCATATATTTAATGTGCCCTCAAATACATCACGAGAATATTTATACAGGATAAATTATGTTGGGACTTGGGAAGATCAAATAAACCCCATTAGGTAGTTGAGTTTGATTTAGTTCGCTCTTTCTGTAATCCTCTTTGTTCCCCAATATTTTGAGAGAATTTTTTGTGAATTTGAAGGTTCGATGTTGATGATACTTTGAGGACTACCTGTTACAACCTAAAACCTCTTTGAGTTTGGGATTCAATTTGAAATGTAGAAGGTTTCTTTACAGGGTTTTTCGCTAAACAAGTAGCTGACTAAAAAAGAATTGAATGGCACTTGTAGCATTAAGCAGAGATTTTTGATTTCTTGATTAATATTTTGCTTTGAGAGGACTTCAGAAACTTGACAATGCCAGTAACATGTAAAATAATAGTTGATTTTGCTGCTTATTTGTTCCCTCACCCCTTCTCAACACAAAACATCACACTCCCTGAAGTTGTTGCTTGATTTTTGTTTATGTCATTCGTTCAATTGAAATCTCATTTCTAGTGTTCTTTTATTTTTTGGTAAATATGATCAGATGGATTTGGAGACTGAAAACAGAATAGCTGCTATTCTTATGAGGGAAGCAGCTGAATTGCGGCGGCAATCTGAGAAGGAAGGTGTTCTGGCTTATCTCCATAAGCCTAATGTACGGAGTCGGCCAAATTCACGTTTCCTCACAGCTACTGTACGAGGGGTACAACAAGGTTATTTCTTAGTCACTACTTTTTGACAGAGCTTGGTTATTATTGCTTTATATTGTCTTATGTTTTATGGCTGTGCTTTTGAGAAGTTTTATCATTGTGTGGGAACTAAGAAATAATATTTTACAGGCCTCTCTTTTAATTGATGTGTCTAGTGATTGCTGTATATGCCCTTTGAATTCAAAACAGTTCTTTTTTTCCGGGGTTGGGGGGAGGGTTGGAAGGAGGGAAACATTTACCATTATAGGATACCCATGACTTTTCCTAGGGTGTCAGATATACAGATGTATTGGAGTTTTTTGGCTACTAACCTCTTAACTTACCCCCTCTTTTCTATTCTTTTTTTTGGGTTTTATGCAAAAACCAAGGGTCGGTTTGAGTAAATTTGAAATGTTTTTTGTCCTTACTAGTGTCTTCACATGCATTGTGTGGGTCTAGTATTCATGTGCAATTCTTTAGAGTGCTTTTCCTGTCCCAGAGGCATATCCGGTACCAGTAGTACTTATTGGTTACAAACTTGGTACACCTGGGGTAGTACTCTTTTATGAGGGATGACTGGATCTGGATGTGATGATTCCCTGCTGGTTTATTTCTGTTTTGCCAAACACTCTTTCCTTATACCTGTTTCTTGTTGCTTGCTGTTTCCTATGAAATGAATGTTCCTGGGTGTGGCTAAAACATCTTTTTCTTTTGGGTACTAAAATTTATGTCATTTATATATATAAATGAATAAAATTGTGTCTTTTATGTTGTAACTTGGACTTTAGTTTTGAGTTGTGACTTCTCTATGCATTTCTAATTAAAGTTAGATATTAAATGTTTTACTTTCCATTTAATGATTTTTTATTTAAATTCCTTGATGTTCCTCAGGGCACACATTATCAAAACCTGTTATATTCTTTTTTGAAGTCTATAACATTTCAATATGGCTTTGTTGCTATTATTACGATGAGCCAACATGACTCAAGTACAAGTGGTTTCATGCAAAACATGATTTGCAACCAAATGAAACACAACTACTTCACCCATGTTGAATATTGACAGTTAACATAATTTCTTTAATGTATGAGTCAGGCAAATAACAAGCCTCCTCTGTTGTGATACTTTTTGAACAGTGAGTATGACATCTATATGTTGAGCTGATATTTATCTATATTAATGAAATTAAATTTCTTTTGGTGCTTTCTACCAGCAAATCGAGCTGTGGAAGTGAATGAGATGTGGCGAGTACGACAGAAAGAACTGGAGCTGGATAATCGGGTTAAAGGCACATCAATAGATATAAGCAGTGGAGATAGAAGCCGTAGGGATGATATCTCATCAAGAAGCGCCGGAAGAAATGCTGCTATTGATAATAGCACTAGAACCTCTGCTTCATGCTCAAGTAAAAGAGAATATGAGCATAGTCCAGAAGGTTTAAAGGATGAAGAGCTTGAGGAGTTTCTGCACTCAAGGTTTTATTGCTCACTTATGCTTTCTGATGTTTTATGTCCATGATGCCTTCATATAACCTCTCTCTAATTAGGAAGCTCTATATCCATGCAGGACCAAGCGAGGCAGAGGTGCTGTTGGTCCAAGGATGGATGAGACTGGGCCTTACCTTCCTCATACCAATGGGGAGCCCAGTACTAGTACTGATGTTCAGGAACGTCGTGTTATTTATGGTCCGGAGAGGCCTCCATCATTGGAGTCATACGAATCTTCTGAGGAGGAGCTTCATAAAGAACGGCGGAAAAAGAACAAAAAGTCTCACTCGAGCTACTCTGACAAGGAACATTCTAAGAAGCACAAGTCCAAAGAAAAATCTAAGCACAAGAAAAAGAAAAGGGAGAAGAAAAGAAGTAAACATCATCACTAAGACTATTCTGTAATTTGATATTCTCTCACAGATAAAGTTTATAACATGAGGATACAAGCAGTTTGGATGAAACTCATGTTTGTACCTTGTACAAATGTTTTCTGTAACATCAGATTCAATTCCTGCTAGAGATACAAATTCTTTTGGCTAAAGTATGCAAGCAATTGTTTATATTCAATGAACTTATTAAAGAGAATATTTGTATGGCAGTAAAAGTATCAGATCGGTCTTTGCCCACCTCAAAATTAATTCTGGCAACTCATTGGCATTTTAAATTTGTGAAATATGGGTCTCACTGGTTCCTCATGATCAGAAATAGATTCGGTGTCAACCGTACGTTATAAACCTGACTTTATATCTTGCAGTGTATGATCTTGATTGATTATTTATTTGTCAGTTCTCATCAACAGATTGCAGATCTTAGTTATGCATATTTTAAATTGATTTTTTTCACCAGTTACTGCGTTACCCATATTGCCAGCATGGGAGGTTACTAAAGTCTTTACTTTAGCCCCTATTACAAGGTTTTAAATTTTCTTTAGGTATACATTTTATATATTAAAATTAATAAAATTTTTATATTAATTTTAAAAAAGATTTATTAATTATTAGTTGATAGATAGTAATTAAAAATATTTTTTTTCTTATAAAAATAGTTTTTTAATTTAACATAAATTTTATTTGTTAAAAGTATATTTCCATTCTTTTAAAATAGATATGTTACGTGGGATTTCTTATCTCTAACTAATAAACTTCCATTTTATAATTTGTTTTGAGCTTGCCTTCTAATAGAAGAAATCGAGCTCTTTATGAATGGGAATAATTCCAGTAAATTGCATTAATTCTAACCTGCCTCTCCTAATGTTGAAAGCGCTCTAAACCATATTGCATTCAATTTAAATGATATTCTTGTTAAAGTACTTTTGAGGTTAAAGGAAATCCAGTGATTTGTTTTCAACAACATTGCAATATTGCTTAATTGTTTGTTCTCATGCAGAGTCATAGGAATTATATTACGAATATAAATATATTGGGACAAAGAAAAGGTGCAGGATCCTTTGCACACATTATTCTTCAGTACAATCCATATTTTAATGCAAATCCGAGACTTTTGTCTAACTTGTTCCATAATTAAAGTCTAAAGTCTATCTATTCACATGCATGTTGGATGAAGGAACTTGCGGTGACACTACTTTAAACATTAGATGCAAAATTAACAAATTTGGACGAATGTTCATCCTTTCTGTTCGGTCAATAATACGACAAGATTATGTTAGTATATAATTCAACATTATATTAAAGTGTTAATAGCTGTAATATCTCCTGCTTTATTTTTTTCGTAAATATTGGGTCAAAGGCCCAAAAACTCTAAATATCACTCTATAAGTTTAAATCGAACTGTTACTATTGTTGTTTGTTGACCAAATAAAAAGAACTGTTACTATTGTACACTAAAAAAGAAGAATGAAAATTCCAATGCATCAGTGAAAATTCATGAATCAGTGTTGAACCGATCAATGAGCTTAATTTTCATTTCTATTTTTAACCCCATTCCAAATTGACCTTAACTTTAAAGGAAAGAAACTTAAATTTTTCAAGTTGCTTTTGGTAACATCAATGCAACACTTCATAAAAAAAAAATTAAAAAAGAATTAATCCTATCAGTCAGTGTTAGATTGAAGGCTATTAATTTGTTGATCATTGTGGTTTAGAGAAGAATATGCACTCCTGCAGTGAGTTGGTGATTTTCCACTTCAAAATTCTGTGTACTAGCCTAGGGTCCAACAACATACAAAAGAGACAATTACCTATTTTGTTCTTTCCTAAGCTACTTCCTACTAACTATTTGAAAATTTCCTCAGTTGTCTGTGCCTGATAGTTTGTCTTTATGCACGTGTTGCTTGGAGCTCACATATTTTGACTTATTGTCACTAGCATGTGCTATGCTGTGTGGGAACTTGGGAACTATTTCAACTATGGCAGCAATGTACTGTATGTCCCATGCCTGCTTAATGCTTATGAATCATAGGCAGATGGAACCAGAAAATACTACATTGACTGGAACAAGAGATTGAGTAAAGCATCCCAATAATTTTAATTCCTTAAAGATTTACCCCTGCCATGAGCTTAATCTTCTATTATAAATGCCTATTAATTTATTAGAAGAAAAGCACTATCTTTTGATGCAAATCCTCACATCATAACATAGTTGTGAACTTAGATTTAAAACGAAAGGGCATTAATTGTAGATTTATTGAGTTTTATGTTAGGCATGTAATGTTGCCGAGTTGGTAGTTATTAATGTTTTCTAAACGAATTTTGTGTTATGAAGAAAAAAAAAACCATAGCATGGTATCAAGATTCATGAATGACAACTATTTTTGGGCTAAAATGCCAAAGTATAAATTATATAATGCTGAACTTGTAGTTGAAAAAATATTCCCCTTATATCACCACGAAAATGGTAATTTCGTACACATTATATGACAATCCTCAATGTTATTTAGCTTTAGTTAATTAGAAAGTCTAAGATATGTGTATAAACTCTTCCTTTGGTAATTTTTTCCATTTTAAGAATTCTTACACAATTGGTTGAAGTCAAGATTACTTTCTTTTAATTCTTTTATAATAAAGTGAAATAGAACTCACATTGCGTGAAAAGAGAAAAATGAAAGGTTATACAAAAAGAAATAAAGAAAGAGAAAAAGGGCATGGGTAAGGAATGGGCTTGAAATGAAAAGGAGAAAAAGACGTCCGTGATTGGCGATCCACGCGTCCACCTTGAAGTTGACAATGACATCACTTCATTTCGTTTCTAAGATTCGATAATGTTCTTTCTCTTCTCGGGATTTCGGTTGTCTACTGCACTCTATGCACTGCAGACAATCCCAACCTCAACCAGCCATAGATATTTCATATTTGTAAGAACTGCACCGTTTAGTTTAGGATTGAATTATTGAAATAGGCTAAATTTGCTTCTTGTCTAGTTAATTCTGAACTGCAAAAATTATTGGGATGGTGACATCATTTTAATGATTTTCTTAAATGCATAACTGAACCTGAACCCCAATCAAATAAATAAATAAATAAAGCTTATTTTGTCTAACAATAAATTTATATTTACACAAAACACAACATAACAAAGTAAGAACAACAAAATATAAAGATTATTAGATCAGTAAATTGCCCTGTATTCCACAAGTAATTTTTTGGTAGTAATAGAAGCATGCATTTGATTAGGTAATACAATAAAAGTATCAAGATTAAGATCTTAAATATTTCCTTTTCTCATATTCTTGATTAATTTCACATATAAAAAAGCCAATAATTAGGGTTAAAAAAAACAAGCATGGGAAAGAGTTGTTCCCAACTCACGCGCATCCTCTTGGGGCAAATCCGACCCGTGAACCCGCCAAATCGTACACAACCCGAAACCCTTGTTGCTGGATATTCCCAATGATAGACAACCCGCCCATTGTTCCAGCGAACGCAAAGCAGAAGCTCCCGCTGGTATCCACCGGAATCAGGTAGTTCGACGCCGGCAATGACACGTCAGCACCCCGGAAATGCAGCACCACCGTCGGAACCTTCACCTCCGCTAGCCCAGTGAGGTTGTAACACGTATCAAACAGAGAAAACTCGGGCGCACGCTTCAAATGGGCTGCCCCGACCCGAAAAGCGTTCCTAAGCGCCACGTAAGCAGTGCGAGTAAGCCGGGTCACGGACGTGCCTGAATCGATAATGACTCCTCCGTTTCCGGTCCGGTCGAGCCGGAAAAGCGAAGCCGAAATGCCTCGAACCGGAGCACCACCAACGCTGAAGCCAAGGAGTTCAACGTAGTAAAAAGTGTCGATCTTAGGGTTTTTTAACAAAGGAGTGAACCGGGCGGTTCGAGGAACTGCCGTTTCGCCAAAATCAACAGAAGAGAGTTTAGATGAAGCGGACCGGTCCACTAAACAGTAAGAGAATTTCTGGTTGAACCGGTTTCCGGTTTGGCTCGGAAACGATAAACTACCACGGCCGAGACCTAATAGACCGGCGGCGCCGATGAAGAGTCCCTCGTTGTCGTGGCCGCAGCCAAGCGCCACGCGCGCAACGCCGGTTCTCCCAAACGTCAGCGTTTCGGTGGAGAAATCGCCGACGGTGAAGGAACCGTCGCCGTAGGAGACTTGGTACTGGCAAACGTTCTTCGTGTTGCATCCCGGCGAGTCCAGGCGGTTGCAGAGTGGGGACCTGCATGGGATTCCGGCGAAGGATTTGGATTTAGTCGGGTCGAAAACCGGGTCGGTTTGAGAGTAACATTGGCGGCAAGGTGCGCACTGGAGCCAAACGACGTCGCTTCCGGTGTCGAGCACCATGTAGACGTTTCTCGCGGGAGTTCCTACACCAAGGCGCGTGAAGTACTCGCCGCTACCCTGTGAGAGACCCGAAATAACTGAACTGCTGAAACCCGACCCGGATCCGTATCCTCCGGGTTGGGTTTTGTTGAGAACTGAGGCCATGGAGGTGAAGGTTTTGACCCTGGCAGCATCTCTTTGGAGCCTGAGATGGAAGAGTTGCTCTGGGGTTTTGTTGGAAGAGAGAGCGTCTATGTGGTGAAGGTGAAGAGAGAGGGTGGTGGCGGATACCGGGTCGGAGTTTATGGTTATGGATTCGGGCCATGAGAGTGAGGGTGCGTTGGGGAGGGAGTTGAGCACTAGTGTTTGGATTTGGAACTGAGATGAGTCAGAGGAAACAGAGAGGAACACAAACAATAAGGAAAAGAGAATGGCATTTGGTGCTTTCTCTTCCATTTCAAAGAGAGAGAGAAAATAGGAACAGGAATGCATAATGAAAGATGAGCAGAGCAATATATAATAATGAAGTGAGTGATTTCTGGGAAGTGTTCCCTGTTTGGTAGCTTTCCTTTTCAATTTCTATTTTATGGTTTCTGTTATAAAAAAATACTATGAATTTAGTAGTATTAGTTAATAGTTAATGTTATAATGAAACAAAATCAGTGCTGTGACTGTGACTGGATTGGGATTACTAGAGTGCCCTTTGGGTTATAAATAATTAGTATAAGCAGAGGAAATTGCGAGAGAAAGTTACATTATTCCGCAAACTTTTTCAGATACATGCTTAATCATTTCTTATACTTTAAACTTTATGCTAATTAAATACATCTTTGGTTTTGATAGAAATAACTTATTGACCCGCTGGCCAGCAATAGTGTGATAGTAATTGCAGTGGACCATAGTATTAACTTTTAATTGGATAATATTTTGTCCTTGTAAGTAAGCAGAACATGCTGGCTCCGATGAGAATGTTTTGAACATTTGGCTATTAATGTGAGGCTGATGAGGCACCGCACAAATTCTACCAATCACTTTAACTACAGCATGTGAAATGAAATGCAATGCAGCATGTAATATCCCAAGACCTTTGTGAATCCAATGCATTTTTAGTGTGTGTTTAGTTAGTGTTGATTTGGATTTTTAGTATGTGTTTGTTTTATTTTTACGGTGTTAAACGTTTAAAACGTGATTTTGATATAAATCAAATACATTATTCCTATAAAAACACATTTTGTCATTAATTGTTATTTTGTCATAATATGAATTTCATTAGGATACTTCCTTGTTTTATGTAAGGAAAATCCCCATATGCATTTTGCAATTCTTACTGCCTCACTCTCTCCTCCATATCTACCTTGTGTTTGTGTACTAATTTATTACCTCAAGAACTGATGAAACACCTTGATTGCATGAGATGATTCATTATCTGCTATTGAAAAGTCCAATTCATGCCATATGAATATGATGTCACCGTCTAAAGAATCTGGACCATCCACGATTCACGTCACGCTTCCACTATGGCGCACAGAGACATGTACATCCACCGTCCCATAAATTGAAACCTACAATGTGCAAGAATATTATTGGATTGGATATTTTGCTAACTTCAATAACAGAATTTGATAAATCACCGTAGTAGTATTCAATTACTTTTGCAGGGACTAGGGGGAGGTGTTAGGAGGATAGCTAGTTAAACAGGAGAAAATTGAATTCAGAAGACAAAATTGGAGAATGTTGATATATGTAAAGCTTTTTAAAATCTATTTGGGGGGTTTGATGACTTTGAATTTGTTCAAAAAGTGATGTAAATAAAGCTGGTTGATTATTGTGCGTGTGGAACGAAAAATTGTTCTCTATGCAGAGTTATTCCTTAGGGGAAAGGTTTCTCAGGTGTACAGGGTACATGGAAAAATGTTGAAGAATCTTGTATATATATATCATCATTAATGTTGAAGTCTTGTTGCAAAAAATCTTTGTAAATTTCTTAATTCGTTACTCTCAACAACATTAGCGTAGTTTGAACTTTGAATTCATGATTTTAATGAAAACTAATCAATGTATTAGGTAAAGATGTACATTGATCTATGCACCATTTAACACAATAGATATAAATAAATAAATAGTAAGAAGATACTTGAGAAAGGAAATATAACATTCACGCAACAAAGTAAAGGGAAACGAATATTTTGAATCTAAATTATTGCCACCTAGACTAAACAACTCTTTTGGTTTATCTACACCAAACAACTAATTAATGCAAGATATATGCTCTGTTAAAATCAAAATACAGGGTTCGTGTCACAATCCTCCACAGGAAATATATATAAATGTTTTTATAGCTTGAAGATTCTTGTGATTCAGTGCTTTCCTTTTCTATGATATTGAATATTACGTGAAACTGATTGTTTGAACCGTGAACTTGGATTCTTGTTCGAAAAAGTGAAGAGTTTGATTTGATTACAGGATACTTTGGAAGGAAAACTACCCAATTCTCATATTTGTTCTTTGATTATTTAATTTATACAAATTAACAATTAATATATAGAACAAAATTCAAAGATGATGATTCTCTTTAGCTTTTGTCCTCCATGGGCTGATATCTTTGGATGATACTATTATATTTTAACTTTTAAGCTCATGACTCGTGAGTTGTTCTTAAGATTCATAAATTTAGTGGGATGGGAAGTCAGAGAAGAGAATATGCTTTCGGATGATATCAAAATTACATCACTGATAAAAAAAACTTCTTGTTACTCACTGTAATCGTCTTGTGATTTACCTAAAAAAATTTGTTGTCTTATCAAAATTACATCTTTTAATAATTATCTCTAAAATATGAATTTTATAAGGTAAAAGTACATAAGATCACCTTAAACTTTATACATTTTATAAATAAACACCTTCAATTTTGATTTTATCTCAATTAGTTCTTAAATTTAATTCACTACAAGAATGAGTCGTTGCTATCTCGTTGCTACCCCCGTTGCTACAACATTAAATGTGCAACTCAATGCGTAGTTGTGCAATTAATACTCTGTGACGGTATGGTCGTAGCTACGTTTTCGCACTATAGCGACGGTCAGGTCATCCCTACACTAAAAAACAAAATTATTAAACGTAGCGATGACTATTTTTTAATTAAAATTTAAATTTGGTGCGTTAGAATAACTTTTAACGTAGCAAATGGTTTGGGACAACCTTCTACCGTTACCCGACATGTCCTATACACACACATATATATGCATATATAATATTTATTACTTATAATTTTTTATCATGTAAAAATCTAACCTTATTTTATCTTTTTAGTTATGATTTTTTAGTTTAAATTTTTTCTATCTACCTTTAAAGATATATCTTATCGTAAAGGAATAGTGATATCCCTTAGTAATGTCCCAAAATTTAAATAGTGTAAAAAATATTTCATGTATTACAAGGAAATTTAATGTATGTGATATATTTACTAATTGCATGAACTGTTTTTATTTGACGATTATTATATGATCATTTCTTAATTTTCTTTAACTTACAAATCGAGCCAACCCCATTTCATCATACTCAAATCCAATCTTAAATTGGCCTGTACATGTGGGAATATGCTAATCGACCTGTCAGGGCCTACGGACTCACATGTTTATGGTATGGCCTCGTCTGATTTGTTTATTAAAAAATGGAGACTAAAGCTTTTTAAAAAGACTATTTAGTTAAAAATGTCAAGTTTCGGACATACGAAAAAGCCTTATAAGCTTGACGGGACAGTCTATTTAACATATAATAGTATATATAATATATTAAATTAATTATATAGATAACTATAAATATAATTAAAAATCAAGAATATAATAAAAAACATAATAATTGCATATTATTCTTTAAATTAAAAATAAAATAGAATTATTATTTGAACTAATAATTTAAACACGGTTGTTATGGAAATGAGCTTAAACAGGTTTACAGGCCCAATTAAACCTTAAAAGAAGACTTGAAACAGATAACTTTTGTTGTTTATGTTTTTACCAAAAAACAGAAAAAAGAATTAAAAATCAAACCAGACTTAGACTTATCAAAGCCTGGGCTATTAGTTTCCTCCCCAACCCGTATGTAAATTGTTGGACCTCTTGGGATATATAATCGGGTTTGGATCGATCAAATTGACCTAATTCCAAAATTTTGTACTGAATAAGAAACAAGGAAAATCTAGCCAAAATTTAGTACTGAATAAGAAACAAGGAAAATTCATCCTACTCCTTTCCATGAATACATCCGTACTTAATTGTAAGCTCACGCCCAAGTATGCTCCACCATCTCTCAATCTCATTTCTTATTTTGCTAGTAGCGTATATATATTCTGAGACAACACGAGATAATGTTTCTATCTTTTTTGTTAATAATATTAATGAATTTTTTAAAATCTCTTCAGGAGAAATTATACATAAAGTGTTTTGGTAAAATTAGTTGAAAAAGTAGCTAAAAACTAAAAGGTGGCTGAAAGCTTAAAGCAGCTGAAAAGGTGGCTGATTTGATTGAACGTGTTTGGTAAAACTAGCTGAAAATGGTAAAATGACATATAAAAATATAATTAATTCTTAAATAATGATAAATAGTGATGATTGGGGGATAAACTTATAATTAATTTTCAACTAATAGCTAAAAATTAATTTTTTTTTTAAAAGAGGACTTCAGTTATTAATTTCAATTTTCAGCTACTTAAAATAACTTACCAAACACTCTTAATTTTAGATCTTAAAATAAGGATGAATCAGTTAAGTGTAATCTAATAGTGTGGAGACAAAAAAAAAGGTCAGTCATTCAATAATCTTTATGGAAAGAGCACGCACAAGCAGCCAAAAGTTCTCATTATACGGAGTTTTGGTCACTCATTGCCAATGTCAGATGCATTAAAATAAGAAAAAATAAGGGTAAAATTTTTTATTTTTATTTGATCCTTATAAAATATTTAAGCTATTTTTTTAGTCCCTATTGTTGATTCCATTATCAATTACGAATGTCTCGAACGTCCATCACAATTAGTAATCATATATATTGTACCTTGGCACATTATACAACAGTGTTAGCCTCTTTAAACACACTCAAAGACTATTTATGATATATATGAAGGAAGAAATGTACAAAGAATTTATGTTCAAATTGACCATGAAATTTGACTTTTTAAATGAGTTTAAGGAAGGTAACACTCTTATATAATGTGTTAGGGTACTTTTGAAGTATTGTTGGCTATTATGGGTGTTCGACACATCCACAATTAACAGTAGAACCAACATCAGGGACTGAAAAAATATCATAAATATTTTATAAGGATGAAATAAAAAAGAAAAATTTTCCAGGGACGAAAATCAAAACTCGGATATTTTATAGGGACTAAAATGTTATTTTACCCAAAAAAAAAATAATCACAAAGGTTCAACCATCATATCATGACTTCAGTTTTCTCTCTGGGCACCGCACAATCATTTATCATCGGCACAAGTTGCACATCAAAAAGTATTTTTAATATCTACATAGACAAATATTCCATTTTAATATACAAAACACGTTCCATCACCTAGGTCAAATTGTCAAATAGAACAATGCTCCTGTACCAGTCCCTTAAGTAAAGGTTTTGAAGGGTGAAGTTCAATTGGTTTGAATATATAAAATATTGCATATAATTAATGTTTTATAGAATTAATTTTAATAAAATTATAAAATTAATAATAAAAAATAAATGATGCACCATTGAATAATTTATTAAGTATATAAAATAAAAATAATTTAAAATCAAATTTCAACAAAATTTATTATTACTGTTATTAACTAAAAACCAAATAAACAGTTAAAATTTAATTGGGACGAACGTTTTTAATCAAATTTTTTAACTAAAACTGAAACTAGATACTGACTTCTTCCCCCCAATTTCTGATCCAAATTAGATCACGCTTAGAGCATTGCAATTCACACAATTAGATATCATTTTGTGTGAACTTCTTCTTTTTTTCTGAGGAAAGAGATAAATGCAAGAGCCAAAGAAGAGGCTGGTACGGCTGGCTGTACTCTTCACTTATAATTAATTATTTCAACCAAAATACCATATTCCTATTCCCACTTCCATTTAGGTAATTAAGGGTGGAGGCGCATCAACGTGATATCTTTCTAGCTATTGTCTGTGAAACAGATAAATGCCTATGGTATAAAACAAATTTACAGTATAAAATAAGGATTAAATAAACATTCAATGATGTGCTACCACATCATTTATTAAATTTAATAACACATGAGGTGTCACATTCATTAAATAATGTGGCGGCACACCATTAAATGTATGTGTAAAATTTCTTTACAATGACAGTGTATATTAATTAAATCCTTATTTTATACTGTAAATTTGTTTTGTTTAGATAATTAATATAAAATTATTTAATCCTGATTATTCTAATCATATATTTTCAAAAGATATCTAATTGACTATATGAATACCAGAAATGGATGCTTCCCAACAACTGTATGGCCTAGTAGGAGAGAGATAAAAAGAGTACATGTGTTGGACCCACATACACTGGTGGGATCTACACATATATTCTCTCTATCTCTCCTATTGGAACCTCCAGCTACGGTAGATGACCGAGATCCCCAAGTACCATCTTGGTCCAATTATAAGACTATTAAAAAAAGGGGAAAACCACCTAGTTGACCGACGAAGAGCGCTACTCATCACACGTCATGAGTCAATAATAATATCAATAGTTGATTGTTAAGGTCACAATATAGATGCACAATATCTACCATACATATATATTATATTCAAATGTGTTATTGTTGTACTGTATATTTTGATTTAAACACGCTAATTTGTCTTTTAATAATTTGCACATACACTTTACATGACAGAGGAAATTAATGGTTAAATTAAAATGGGTTATGATAGGTGTCATTGATCAATTATCCTAAAAACTTATTAGGAATTAACTATCTCAATAGCTTAAGCTATTATGTGAAAGATGCATGAAAGATTTTATAATATATGTCTAATTAACATACCCCTCACGCAAGTCATTTGTACTTTGAGTTGGAATTAAACTTATTTATTGAAATAATGAGAGCTACAAAGATAGAAATATTGACCACTTGTGATCAAGTAGGCTTTGACATCATGTCACGAACAAACTATTCAAAAGCTCATGAGTGTTTTGAAAAATAGTTTTGAAAAGTATGAGTGTTTTTTTAAAAATGGTTACACTTTTTAAAACTATTTTTAAAATTATCTAGCAAACAAATTTTTCAATTTTTTGTTTTGAAAACAGTAATCAAACCGGCCCAATTGTAAAATTACATTTAGATGTTTTATAAAACTATTTTTAAATTTTTCTATTTTTTTGTTTGAAATGATGTAAATAATTTCATTTACACCGTTTTTAAAAATAATTTTATAAAACAATTCTAAAAAACTAAGAAACAAAATTGAATGTAACACACCCAATAATAAGAAAAACATCTTTCAAACTATAGGGCACTGTGATACCCATAAGGGTAAGGATTTGGATCCTCTCTAGCCAGCTATTGTTTCCAGCCCTCTACAGCAAAATTAGCTACGGAATAACTATGGAATAACTAGGAAACAAAAGCCGTAGCTAATCCGTAGTTATTTCGTAGCTAAAATTTGCTGGAAAGGATGGAGAGGCAAGAGAGGATCCTTGCACTAAGAGTAAATGTATCTGTACATAAAACAGTACTTTACCACATTTATCCAACAACTGTTTTACAAAGGAAAAGAGAGAAAAAAACCGTGGGATTGTGCTTTTTAGGTGTTCCCTAGATAGTGTGGTAACAAAGTATAGTACCACTATTTTATGTACATCAATCATTATAACCCTAAAGAGAAAGTTAAGAGGAATAATCAAAGTAGAGAGAGCAATATTAAAGTGGTGTAGACATAAGACTAGCAACAACACGTGCTGATAAAAAAGAATGAAAAAGATAATCATTCCCGTTTCCCAATCTTATCATATAGGCTTCACCCTTCAAGAATAACTAAACGTTGCTCTGAGGCTTGAGCTTTTAATTTGTAGCCCTAGCTAGGTGTGATCACTTGAAAGATATATATATTTATACCAAATGGCACATCATCGAGTTATGAATACAATGCAAAGAATAATGATTATCAATACTTTTTCAAAATATAATTTTACTCAAACTGTCAGTATCATGGCACTAATGGTTGATTATGTATAGATGAGGACTGAGGAGTGTTAATTAATAATCATCAATCAAGGTTTCATGCTCTAGTTGTCACATTGGATTCTGAATCTAATAGCCGTAGCCAAAATCCGGTGCAACCTTGTTTCTTTTCTGCACAAGACAACTTCAGATTTCAATCACTTTTTTCTCTTATACGCGTCCTTTTTCACCTTCTTTTAAATGAAAAGTAGCATTTTAGGGAAAGAAAAAAAAAAAAGCCAACTATTTCAAAGGTTGTGATACCATCATAAATTTTGGAGGTTGGCTTAACTTAATTCCAAAAGCTAGTTTGTAGAGGATTGTCCATGTTTATATACTTTTATTTGGTCTTATATCACTAATCAATGTGGGATTTTTCAACACCCTTTTCACGTTGAGGCTATGATATTATGTCATGAAACAACTATCCCAAAAGTTTAAGCAGTTCGATAGAAGACACTTGAATGGATATATTTTTAGCAAATGCCATTTTTAATAAGAAACAGGAAAGAAGAACTGAAGAAATGCGATTTGATCCCTTTTTCTCTATGTCTGAATATAAGTACAAGTTAATTACTAAATCAGCTCAAACTATCGTTGCTTACTCTCAACTCAGTCATGTATATGACACAGTCACAACTTATTCTAAAATTTTGGATCACTCTCATAAATGCAGCAAAATCATCACTGGAATGGCAGAGGTTAACAGGGTCCGGGGGTTATAGATGAATTAACCACTACCTAGCTACATGTACATGAATTCTTAAGGGCCAGAATTTGAAGGATGAAGTTGTATGTAAGACTGCTATTCTGTAGCATTTTTTAAGAGGGGGAAGGCTATCTTTTCTTTCCCTTTAGGAAAGTTAGTGTTACCCTCTGTATATAGACCTGGGATAGTAGAAAACTGGAGATGTTTCCAACACCATATATAATATATATGCCTAATGAATTTAGTTGGTGGATTCAATACCATAGAAATATTGATTGGTTTTATTGAGCATTAAAACAAACAAATTGTAAGGCGTTGAAAATTGTTGATACATATATAGACCACGTGTAATTGCAAGCAAATTAAAGTCCTACCTTGTTTCAGTTCTATGATCAGATAAAAAGTAGGGGATTTGACTATAACTAGCAATCTAACATACCAATAAATATGTAGGTAGTAAGCAAGTAAACTTATTTGTTTTGGAAGAAAAGCTATATCATGTCTATTTATGTATCACCTTTCTTGGAGATGTCCCTCTTGATCTATGCCTACAAAATTAATTGCCAAAGCACAAATTTGAAGTTGACAGTTCCTACCATATTGTTAAACTAACTTTCCATGGTTGGCTCGTGAAATGTCCCTTTTCATAATTAATCCAATAATTGTAGCTCTCTTTGTATATATCTGCATACCCATTTCAGCTTCATATTCAGCTTGAATATAATTTGGAAGTACATCAGATTTTCCAGGTAGAGGAAACATCACCTCTACACCTTTCCTCTAGACAAAGAGACTATAGAGAAGTTTTATTGATATATTGCAGACTAAAAGAATTAAGTTACATGTAAGCTCTTTGATATGTTAAGAATTTAGATTAATAGGAAAGAAAACAAATTTTTAATCTAGAAAACACAGCAAATGGCCATAATTCAAGTTGTAAAATAGAGGGAGGTGCATGAGAGAAGTAAGAATAAAATCACTTGTAACTGCTTTCTAAAGTCATTTCAGTTGCCTATTCACTGACAAGTATGTTATGGAAATGAAAGAAACACTTTCATTTTTCAATATTGCAGAACATCTAAATACCTTCAAGTGTTGTGACTTATCATCATAACTAAAAGTAATTGGGAGATACTAAGCAATTGAATCGATGGACCAACTTGTTAGAAATTAAAATGCACAATAATTGTTGATAGTTAATCAACAAAACTAAAACAATTAGACATCAAATACAGGACAAAAAAGGAAAGATAACCAAGTGCACTGAGAAGGTCAAGATTAATTTGGCATTGAACTTCCTAGGGGCTAGAGAAAACATGCCACATTTCTCAATCATCCCCCTATCTAATGATTAATGAATAAGCTCCACCAATAATGCCAAAGCATCACATGTTTTAATATAGTGCCTCTCTGACTGAGACCATGCCCACTGGCAATAAGAAAACATCAATTATTGGAATCCAATTGGATCATGTTCACTGCATAATCAGGGAATTCTGATGGGCTAATCTCAGTTGGATAATCTTAGCTTAGGAAGAGCCAACTTCTTTTGTGGATCATCAGCTACAAAACCATCCAGAAATGGTCTAAACCAAGACAAGTAAGAGTACTGTAGAACTTAAAAGCATAGAGCTTCAGTTTCCTTTTAAACACACTCACAGTCTAACGTGCCTTAAATCTTCAAGGCATATATATAACAATGAATTGGCCACTTATGCTCCTTCCAATTGAAGACAATTGCAAACATAGTCTCCAAGGCCAAATACTCAGAAAGGATCCTGAATTTAGAAAACTATGCCAGGTTTTTTTAAAAAGTATATCCAAGAAAAGTGATCTAATTAATTTAATGGCTAGGGCTAATCACAAAGTGTAGCTTTCATAATAGCTATATATGGTATTAAGAAATAACTATATATGCTAATCAAAGTTTATAAATATTAATGTACTCGGGAACATGACAGATCATATCATGTTATGCCCCAGGTGATATTGCATGGTGCGAGATCTATGCAGTACTGACACTTAAGGCTATTGGGGTGTTCAAGTGTCCGACATATGTCCAATGCTTCTAATATATATATGAGATATCCGATCAAAAATATAATTTTTATTGGTTTGAACACTTTATGGCGAGGCATGGGATCAACAATATTAATTCTCGACCACCCCTGAATCAGCATCACACTCCTCTTCTCTTGAATCAAAATCGATCATCTAAAGCATGCTCCATCAGCTTGATGTGAAGAAATAATTGCCAAACAATTGAACTGGTGAGGCATGCGTTTGGTTTAGGGAGGCAGAGGATCGGAAGATAATATATAAGTGTGTATTTTGCAAAAGCAAATACGCTGGTTTATCCGAAAATAACTATTTAAACGACAAATGCTATAGAGAGTAGCGTTGGTCTGGATCTTGAAACGTGATTTTCGAGTAAATTAAACACGCTATCTATGCATGTTTGGTCATATATGTATATGTATATTGGGAAAATTTTCAAATATATGTATATGTGTTATTGGGAAAATTTATATATTATATTGTTTTGTAAAATTATATAGTAGAAGCTCATATAAGTTATATTTGATAACATTAACTTTGATAAATTAGTTTATTGAATTAATAATATTTGGTTTAAATAATTGATTAACATAAAATATTATAAAATAGTATATTTACATAAATTTTAGGTTTAATTGCACTTTTAATCTCTTTATTATCATGCATCTGTGATTTTGATCCCCTTAATTTTTTTCACAATTGTCGTCCCATAGAATTTCTTATCCTGAATTTGTGGTCCGTCTTACCCATTAATTGGAGATATTAGGTATAGGGGGAACAAAATTTTGAACGCTATTCGGGATTAGAAATTCTAGGGGTAAAAAATCACAGGAAAAAAGTAAGGGGACCAAAATTGCAGATGGATGGTGATAGGGGGATCAAAAGTGTAATTAAACCTAAGTTTTATTATATAAATTCTATTTTTGTTTTCTTAACAAAGATATAATAGTAGGTAATTGTAATTTTAAATTTTTTAAAATTTTACACTTTTTTAAAAAAATTTATTATAAAAAGTATTATTAAATATTAATCTAAATAGTAAAGAAGACAATAAGAATTAAAATAATGAACAAATTTTTTAAATTATTTACACTATAGATATTTATCTTAAATCAATATTTATATTTGGTTTAGTTTTTTATTATAATAAAAAAATTTATTTATGGTGGTATGATTAATTGATAAAATTTATAATATTGGCTCCTTAGTTTCAACTCATGGCTTCACTCCTGATATTTAACTTATAAATTAATTTAATCAAATTATAAGTGTTTGATATAATAGCTTATACTAGTAACTTATGTGTATATCTGGCAAGACAAATACTAGCTTAATTATAAGCTCCAAATTATAGGTGCTTAATAGAGGAGCTTATTGTAGTAGCTACTTTAAATAGCATTAATTTAAGCTTATATCTTATTATTTTAATTTCTATTTTAACCATTAATATATTAATGAAATGTCTTTTTTATACCTCTTAAACCATTTCCATACTTTATGGGGGAAAAACTAAATTTGAAATGAAAAAAAAATAGTCTTAGGCCATGTCAGTCTATAAAATAAAATAACTAAAGCTAAAAAAATAGTGTAATTAAGATAATTCATATTTGAAAAGAGATTAATTATTATAATTTTTCAGTGTAAAAAAATTATATTGTCATCAAATAATATGTTATCATATTATTTAATGAGTGTAACATCTCGTGCATTCTTAAACACAATAAATAATGTATTAATATATATCGAATAGCAATGTCAAAAAAATTCATACCAAACAATGTTTATTCATTAAATCCATTAAAAAACTAAAATTCTAATCATCCAAAAATATTTTTTATCTATCAAATAAAATTAGAATTTACATAAAAAAATATTATATAAATATGCTCTTTTATATCATTTTAAATGTATTAGCAACTTCAATTCCTAATTTTATCAAACATTTTTATTTCAATAAATTAGCCTATGACCTTTAAGTTTTTCAACTTAAAATTAGCTTTTAACTACATTATCAACTATTTTTGTGAAACATAGCCTAAGTGTATATTTTGTAAGACAAATATACTAACTTATCACATGACTAGTTTATAAGTTTATTTGAGCAAATGATATATATCTTTGATAAAGTTTGTTTTAGTAACTTATAACTTTTAATGATTTTCAAAAGGAACATTTGAACTTATAATTTATAGTTTATTATTTTTCTTTCTATGTCACGCTTAATATTTCAATAAAATTTATTTTTATGTCTCTTAATTTAAATGAAAAAATAGCCTTAGGCTATGTTTGTCTACAAAATAAAACAATTTAAACTAAAGAATAGTTTAATTAAAATATTCTATATTTAAAAAATCTAAAATTATGAATATTAAAAAAATTATTTATTAAATAAAATTAAAATTTTCATAAATATATCATTTTATATTATACAATTATTTCAAACAACCAATTATATATCGGACGATTCTACGGTAGACCAAATTTTATTTGGTCCACCTAGTCCAGCTTCCATTTTTTTCCTTAAAAAAGATGAATGAATAGTGTTATTTTTTATTAAATAATATTTATATGATTATTTGAGTTTAATTTAAGAGAAAATATGAATTTACAATACAATCTATGCTAATTTCGTTGAGGATATATCAATTTAAACTTAAAGGGCAAAATTTTACATTATATGACAACATCGAATTGAGTTTTTATTATTTTTCAAGTGATATTTCATAAAAGCAACTTGAAACTATTTTAATATCAATCATTAATAAAAATGGGCATTGAATTTGGTAATTAGGGATTTAAATTACTATATTTTTACATTTTGGACCATGTGAACCATGGCCCACCATAGATAGACCCTTATATATCAAACACTTTTTACTCAACAAACTAGTTTATCAAATTTCATTTATATATTAGTTGTTGTTCAGGTAATTTATCAATTAATTTTATTAAATATAGATTATATATAGATAAAAATAAAAAGTCAAGTACCAGTGACAACATCCATATATGGTTACATCTTAATTAACCCCATGAATCCTTTAAGAAGTTAAACTCTTGATGCATACGTAGAAAATGTTGTTAAAGAAATGATATCAAGAAGGAGAAAAAATAATTAATATATACCCAAAAAAAAGAAGGATCAGAAATATTTTTCACATAAAGTGATGAATATGATTTATGATGCGACAGAAAATAAAAAATAAATTAAGGTGTCTAGATTTAAATTTCATTGTCTTCCCTGTAAAAAAAAAAAAAAGTGTAAGATAAATTAACATAAGGGTGTGAAAAAATTAGGATAAAAATAAAATTACCTCTGCATCCACATTTTCTTGATGCTTAATATTGCAATATAAAATAAAAGTGAAATAAAAAGAATAAAAAAAGGTCGTGGTGCTAACTGTAACTGAAGCGATAAGAGTAATGACAAAAAAATGAGTGAGAAATGATTCGATACGAAAGCTAAGATTATTAGGCGCGTCACGGGTATATAGATTTTTTTTTACGGAGAAACCAAGATATGCATTAAACAATAGGCCGTGGGGTGTTTAAGACCCGATCCGTCCATTTAGCCCGTCCCAACCCATTCTACTCGAGCCGGGTCTGTTCCTGTCCTACAAGAAAAAATAGAACCAAATCGGGTCTCATTGGATCTCTTTTTTGACCCGGTATCGGGTTGAGGACGGATTCAGGTTAACCTTCGAGTTATCCGGCCCGTCCTTTATATATAAATATAATATTTATTACTTATGATTTTCTATTATGTCAAGTCCTAACCTTATTTTTTCATTTTAGATAGGATTTTTGAGTCTAATTTTCCTCTATTTACCTTTAAAAATACATTCTATATATAAAATTATATAGTGATATAATGTTATACTTGGTTTAGTAATGTCCCAAACTTTTAAAAAAGTAAAAAATATTGCATACATTAAGGGATATTCTATTATATGCAATATACTTATTAATTGTATGAACTATTTTCTTTTGAACACTTTTATATGATCATTTCATGATTATATTTAGCTTATATATCGGGCCAACCCGGTTCTGTCCTACTCAGACCCGGTCTTACCTAGACCCGTACATCATCGGGTCTCTTCGGGTCTATGGACGGGTGCGGGTCCATAGAATTGGCCCGGTCAAAAATTAGGGCCGGATTAGGGACATGTAAAACCCGTCCCAACCCGTCTCATGAACACCCCTAATAGGCCGGAGCTTGGTAAAAGTGCAGAGCCAAAAAATAATTTAAGAAAATAATTTTTAATTATTATGATCATGTAAATGTACGCAATTAATTTAAATAGAATAAAATAAAAAATCAAAATAAAAATGAAATGCACGTGATAATGAAGAAAAGAAGAAGAAACTAAAAGGAGAAAAAGTATTGTAGAATTGAAGAAGAGTAGGAACGATCTCGTGAGAGGATTTAGTATTTAGTTCCGCCAACGATATCGCATGAGTCCAACCTCTAAGACTTTGCTAGCAATGGTGTCATCACCTTCTCATTCACAACTCCCACATTTAATTTACTTTCACTCTTAACTCATACTCACACACACAGCAAGAGCAGGTTCTGTTCTTAAGCTTGCATGTCGTGAAGGGTGAACAAAGTAGTAGTTAGACCGTCGCTATCGACCACGTGGGTGCTAGACAATGGAGTTGGTGGTTTTGTGACTTGACTTGTGTCGTGTCCAAATTAAAGCAAAGAGATCGATATATATGGAAACATTGGTAAATCAGGGATCAAGAAATTTGGGGTTATTTAGTATTGAATAAGTTTCAAATTATTTGACGCGAGAGATTTGATATATAGGGTATGTATTTATCTTCAAAATCATCTTTTACGTGAACTATATATATGCATGCATGTTCATTTGTTTTAGTCACTTTCATAATGATTTTTTCGTAGTCAATAGCGTTAATGTTTATTAAATCACGCCCAATTTAATCTAGATCTAGATACCTATAACCTAAATTGATTTAATTTAATTACCTCAAGTTCATGAGTCGAGTTTGCAATTAAATTGCCCAAATTACTGGCTTTAATTTAGTGCTTGCCGCCATGCGCCACTGATGCGCATTAGCCCTTAAATTAATGACAAATGGGAATCACGTGTGGGATATGATTACTCTATATTTATTTGACTCGTACTTCGTACCTTGCGTTATATATGATCCAATTGAATTCTAGTCTCATTCTCAACACTAGTGAGTAGTACTAGTGATAGACATGTACTCACAGTAACCACCAAAATAAAATGTATGTGGCCCAATATGTTATTTGGACTTTTTGTAACAAAAAGAAAAGTCTGGTATTACTAATAGAAATATGTATGTGGCTCAAATTATTTTCAAAATCAATGTCAGGTAAGGATATAATGCTTACTGCATATCATTTTCCCCAATTTATCTTACATGTGTATGTGAGATAACGAATTAAATTACAAAAAATGTAAAAATTATAACATAAAATCAATTATTATCAAATAGAAAAAAAATGTACAAACGTGATTGATATACAGATAGGTATATTATTTAAAAAGTAATTATTATAATACACCCAATTTCTATTGTACGTAACTCATTTTTCAGTTTTTTTCTTTTATAGCACATCATTCATTTATACATCGCAGTTTCTCTTTTTTTTTTTTTGTCTTGGATATTTCCACCTCTTTTGAAAACATGTGTCCATTCGATCGTACCAAGTTGGAAAATTAATTCTCAGTTGATATTTTTCTTAATGGATCCCACAATTTGCCTTTTTGGCTTTAAATATAATGTGGATATACATTCAACCACAAAAGCAATACAAGAAAAGACACATTTGTGGGTATGGATTGATTAGCTTGATCACCACACCACATGGCGGAATGCATTGATGTTTCTTGACCCATATGTTGTATAAGACGAACGAATCTCCACATTCCACCCTTGTAATGGACCTGCCCTTCGTTACCTCTTAAGGGCAATAATATTCTGTGAACACAAGATGTTCACCCCTTAACCAATACGAATAAAGGATTTTCACCAAAGTGAAAAAAAAAAGGTATAAAAGAGTGTTGGGCATAATGAAACGTGAAAGGAAGGGAATTGCTTTTCCCACCCCTCTTAAAAAGTGATTTTTCAGAAATATCCTATATTTTGTTTAAAATTAATTTTTGAAAAATTTCGGAAATTAATTTTTGAAAGCTAAATGATAAAAATATGGTTTTCGAAAGTGTAATTTTTTTTTTATATAAATTTCTAGTTTTTAGAAATAGAAAAAAGTTTTATCTTTAAAATTCGTTTCTAAACTTGTTAGAGACGAACTAATTTCTAAAACTAAAAAAGAATTTCTTCTTCGAAAGGTTTTAGAGATGGAAAAAATATGTTTCTAAAACTGAAATTAAATAAAAAAAATCAAATCCGAACATTTCTGAGAGGAGGGAAAAAAAGTTGAGTGAAGTGGTGGTGGCCGGATGTAGAGGAGGGTGGGGTGGGGTGGGGGAGAGGTTGTTGGAGCAAGCAATTAACTCAAGCACATACACACAGTTGCAGTAACAGATTGGAAGAGTAGGAGAGTAAAACTGATATTTCTTATTCTGTTATTCTACATTTAGGTACAGGGTTGGTATTTATAGAATACCAGAACAACTAACTCACCCTGACAATTGAGGAAGGGTAACTAACCATATGACTTATCTTAACTAAACCCAACTAATGGTTGGAATCACCTCTAACACCCCTCCTTGATTCAAACCAGTTACAAATTAACAATATTCAATAACTCTCTAAGCTCTTTGAACTTTTCACTCTTCAAGGACTTAGTCATAATGTCAGCAAGTTGTTTCTCAGTTCTGCAATGCTGAAGTCTGATCTTCCCCTTGCTCACTTGATCTCTGAGGAAGTGGAATTTGGTATCTATATGCTTGCTCCTGCCGTGTGATACAGGATTCTTAGCTAAGTCAATTGTTGATTTGCTGTCTACCAACAAGTCCACTGCCTCACCAGTAAACACCCTCAATTCTTCAAGTAAAGAGGATAACCACAAGGCTTGGCAGGCGGCTGCACAAGCTGCAATATATTCAGCTTCACAAGTAGACAATGCTACTACTGTTTGCTTCTTAGAACTCCAGGATATGGGAGACCCTGACAGCAAGAAAACTTGTCCCATGGTGCTCCTTCTGTCAACCAGATCACCACACCAATCAGAATCAGAATAGGCTACAAGGTGTAAGCTATCATCTCCCTTAGTGTGATGAGGAAATAAGATGCCATATCCAAGTGTTCCTCTCAAGAATCTCATGATTCTTTTAGCTGCAATCGGATGTGGTTGTCTAGGATCATGCATAAACCTGCTGACCAAACCAACACTAAAAGCTATTTCTGGCCTGCTGTGACAAATAAACCTCAAGCTACCAACAATTTACCTGAGCATAGTTCCATCAACAGAGCCCTCATCCTCACTCTTCACAAGCTTCACATTCAAGTCAGCTGGAGTCTCTGCTGGTTTACAACCCATCATTTTAAACTTCTTCAAGACCTCAGAAATGTATCTCCTTTGATGCATAACAATACCTTTCTCAGTGTAGGCAAATTCAATTCCCAAAAAATAGGATAGAATACCTAAATCAGACATCTCAAATTCACTCTTCAATCCTTGCTTAAGTGATTCAATGGCAGCCACACTACTACCAGTGATGAGTAAATCATCAACATACAAGCACAGCACCAAAATCTCAATTTCACTTACTGGTTTGATATACATACCATGCTCAACTGAGCATTTCTGAAAACCAGAATCAGTGAGAAAGGAGTCAATCCTCTTGTTCAATGCCCTAGGTGCTTGTTTCAAGCCATACAGGGCCTTCTTTAGTCTCAAAACCTTATGTTCTTTACCTTTGCATATGAAACCAGGAGGTTGTGCCATAAAGACTTCTTCATCAAGTGGCCCATTTAAAAAGGCTGACTTGACATCTAGTTGCCACAGTTTCCAATTTCTCCAGGTAGCCAGTGCAACAATCAATTTTACAGTCTCCAACCTTGCCACAGGAGCAAATACTTCAGTATAGTCTAAGCCTTCCTGCTGCATGAACCCTTTAGCCACCAGCCTAGCCTTATGTTTGGCAATTGATCCATCTGGCTTGAATTAATTTTGGAAACCCATTTGACAGCAATAGGCCTCTTATTCTGAGGTAAATTTACCATTTCCCAGGTGTCATTCTTTTCAATGCTCCTCAGTTCTTCCTCCATTGCTGATCTCCATACTTCTTTAGAGATAGCTTCCTCAAAAGTAACAGATTCCATGTCTGCCATAAGTGCCATATGCTGAACTAAATCACCATCATCAGAAATGACATTATCAGAATAGATTTGGTAATCTGATAGTCTTAAGGGAAAGTTTCTATTTCTTGTTGGTCTGTTATTTGCAATCTGCTGCTCAGGATCCACTGTACCTTGTGTGGTTTCCTTTCCTGTATTAGTTCCTTCCCAACCAAGCTCCATTCTGGGAATTACTTCAGTCATAACCTGGGATTCACTCTATGATTTTGATTTATCAAAACAAACATCTCTGCTGAAGAGAACTTCTTTAGTCTTGGGATTGTACAGCTTGTATGATCCAGTAGAATTATAGCCTACAAAGATCATTGGTTCACTTTTATCATCAAGCTTTCTTCTCCTTTGGTCTGGAATATGTCTGTAACACAAAGAACCAAAGATTCTTAAGTGTTTTACTGATGGTTTGCTACCAGACCAGGCTTCTTCTGGCACCATGGAGTCAAGCCTCTTGGTTGGACACCTATTCAGAACATACACAACTGTCATAGCTGCTTCCCCCCCAGAAACCATGAGGTAGATTCTTCTCCTTAAGCATGCTTCTAACCATGTTCAAAATTGTCATGTTCCTTCTTTCTGCAATGCCATTATGTTGGAGAGTATAAGGAGCTGTTACTTCATGAACTATGCCATGCTTCTTGCAGAAATCTTCAAATTCTCCAGATGTGAATTCACCTCCCCCATCTGTTCTCAAAATTTTAATGCACTTTCTAGATTGCTTTTCCACAAGGGCCTTGAAATCTTTAAAGATGTTGAATACATCACTCTTGGCTTTGATTAGGTAGAGCCACACCTTCCTGCTCAGATCATCAACAAAAGAGACAAAATATCTATTTCCACCTAATGATGGAGTGTCAATGGGTCCACAGACATCTGAATAAACAACATGCAGTAATTCACTAGCCTTAGAAGCAGTAAAGTTACTGAAGGAATTTCTGGGTTGTTTGCTGATTAAGCACTTGTCACATATCTTCTTAGGAATTTTAATTGAAGGTAGACCAGTTAGCATTTCCTTGGATTTCAAGAGACTCATATCTCTAAAATTTAGGTGACCCAGTCTAAGGTGCCATAACCAAGAATCATCTGACAGAGTAGCAGCGAAAAGACACTGAGATTCAATGGTATTTAGGCTTACCTTGAAGGTTCTGTTCTTGGCCAAAAGAGCTTTCATCACCAGTCTTTTTGCTTTGTCATAGACTTCTAGAAACCCTTCAACTGAATTCACTGAACATCCTTTCTCCAAGAGCTGACCCAGACTGATCAAATTAGTGGTCATTCCAGGAACATATAATACTTCTGTAATCACTGTTTTTCTTCCATCTTCTCTTGTGACTAGTACATTGCCAGAACCTTCAGCTTGTGCGGCTCTATCATCTGCAAATTTCACAGTACTTTTCTTCTTTGGATCAAAGTTGACAATCCAATCTCGATGCCCAGTCATATGATTAGAGCATCCAGAATCTATATACCATATTTCATTGTTGCAAGATTCTGGATTGGTGGTCATCATTAGCATCAAAGGTTGCTCCTGAGGGCTTGCTTCATTTTCTTCTTTAGCCATGTGTGCCTGATGATTTCATGAGACTGGCTCCCTTGCTGATCTATGTGACTTGTTGGGGCTGTACATTCCGTAGAAAAGTGCCCAATCTGATTGCAATTGAAGCATTTAATCCTCTTTGTATCAGTTTTTTTCTTTCCTCCTCGCCAGTTGTTGAAGTTCCCTCTCTTATTGGAGTTTTCAGGTTGATCCTGATCAGTCTTTTCTTGATCTTGATTTTGACTATTTCTCCCAAAGCCACCTCTACGACCTCGACCTCTGAAATGTCCTTTGGAGTTGTGACCTCCTCTCTTTGACGTCTGTGCCTGCAGTGCTTGATGATCACCGGACTTCTATGAACCTCTTTCAATAAGTCTCTGCTCATGTGCCTCAAGGGAACCTTGAAGCTCTTCTACCTTCAGTTCTTCGAGTTTCTTGGATTCTTCAATGGCTACAACAATGTGGTCAAACTTGGGATTGAGAGTTCTCAGAATTTTTTCAACAATTGCTTGATCTGCGATTCTTTCTCCACAATTCTTCATTGCATTCGTGTGAGTGATGATTCTATTAAAGAAATTGGCTATCTTCTCATTATTCTCCATTTGCATCAATTCATATTGACGCCTCATTGTTTGTAGTTTCACCTTCTTCAATTGCTCTGCACCCTTATTACATTTCTCCAAGATCTTCCATGCCTCCCGTGAAGTTGCAGCACCTGCAATCTTCTCAAAATGTGCATCATCTACACACTAACGGAGCAAGACTGTAGCTTTACAATCTTTCTTCTTGTTTTCTCTGTAAAGGGCTTTCTTTTCTTCTGTAGAGTCTTCAGTGATTGTGGGATAGCCTTCCTCAACAATTTCAGCTACTTCTTGATAACCCAAAATTGCCTTCATCTGTACACGCCATCGATCCCAGTTCTTGCCGTTGAGAACGGGAAGGTTCACAAAAAAATTTGCACTACTTGATCCCATTTCTTGTGTCCCTTGACCGAGAACCTGCTCTTGATACCAATTTGTTGGAGCAAGCAATTAACTCAAACACATACACACAGTTGCAGTAACAGATTGGAAGAGTAGGAGAGTAAAACTGATATTTCTTATTCTGTTATTCTACATTTAGGTACAGGGTTGGTATTTATAGAATACCAGAACAACTAACTCACCCTGACAATTAAGGAAGGGTAACTAACCATATGACTTATCTTAACTAAACCCAACTAATGGTTGGAATCACCTCTAACAGAGGTTAGGGTAGTTTGGGGAAAAAATCCTAAAGCATATGGAGATGGGAGTGAATAGCAAAATGAAGTGTTAAAAGCAACTCCCTGGACTGAATATCGGGAGGGAAATGATGTTCTATGTTTGCTCAAATGCTCTTGGCCACCACCGAACACATAGATAAAATGGTAAGGGGTTGCTCCAACTTAACCAATGGTCTCGAGCCAACCATTGATCACATTTTTCAGCTTTTACATTGTTTCTCTCGTTTACACAGTAAGCAACGTTTGAGGATAGGGATGGAATGGGTACATTTGGGCATGGTATTATAGTGTTCGTTCGCACACCCGCATTTAAAAAAAGTCGTACCTGTGTGCGTATCCACGTGGGCAACAATTTTAATGTCTATCTTCGTACCCATTGGGCACCTATATTCCCATACCTACGCCCGTTACCCACAATTTAGTTAAGTGAAAAATTAATAACTCATTAAAAAATATTAATTAAAGAAAATTATAATTCAATTGAAAAATTACTCCAATATCAGTCAAACATAATTATTAAATATTAATGACATGACAATTTAAATAAATCGAACACAATACGTTAATATTCCAAAACACAACACGTGATTTAATGTTCAATTTTTTAAAAAATATTACAGTACACTTTCACATCACACTATTTTATAAACTTGGATATCATGTGTTAGCATCCTCCAACATCTACAAAAAAATTATTAACACTAAGTGGGCATCATAGTGCTCATATCCACACTCACACCCATCCATGTGAAAAAAATGTGTTATTATTTGTATTCCACGCTCTTACCGGATTTGTAAATTTTTACCCTACCTATTAGAAGTAACTTTTACGGACAACTATAAAGTTAATTTGAACTCAATTACCGCCTCTATCCCTATTTGAGGATGTCTTTTTTCCCTTGACTAATTTATAATCGCTTCTTTTTTGGCCTTTTGCTCCTATTATCTATAAAAAAAAATGTTATAATTACTTTTTGCCAGAGATAAAACGTTACATAAAATGAAAAAAAATATAATTACTAATTACAAATAAAAAAATAAATAAAAATATCTTTTAACCTGACCTCATAAAGCTCTCCCTTATCATATTGATTATTCATGAACCACAAAACTTTAAATTTTACTCATTCAGATCTTTCTTCCTAATTCCTATTTTCATTTCCATTTATTTTTTTCTTTTGTTTATTTTTCTTTCCCTCTCTCCTAATTCCCAAAACACGTCTTTAGAAATTCCTCATCCCAAAGCTGGATACTATTATCCATATTGAACACTTTTAGGATCCTTATTTTGTGATGAAATCAAATTAGAAATTTTATTACATTAGGCCTTAATTACAACATGAATTGTGCTGTTGCGCACTAATAATATTTACAATGATTACTGCTTTACAATTTTAGAAGTGGTATATTTGATTTGAGACTTTGAGGCTAGTACTATTCCAAGTTCAAATTCTACCAACCAATCATGGTCATTAACCAATTAACCAATAATGATAACAAAAGATAGAAATACAGATATTAATTAGAGTGTGATTTTATTTTTATATATCATCCAACGATGGCAAGCAATTAGACGAAAGAAGTCCACATGTAAATTTGACACGACCTTGTTGGGGTTTCTATCAATAGCTACGATAGCCTATGTCAGGTTACTTTACTCACACACTTTCTTTCACAAATCGTTTTCTTCTTTTTCTTTTTTTTATTAATTTTATTCTTGTTTCTTTTTATTTTATTTGTTTTCCCAAAGTCCTAACTTTCATTTGTATCTATAAGGAAACACGTGCACCACATGTTCCTCGTCGTCGCAAAACTCATTGGATGAAAAGAAACTCAGCACGTGAACGTTTAATAATTCACAAATTAAAAAAAGGGACACGAGTCACATGATGCTTGTACACTGCAGGACCACGGAATATTTGTGAAAATTTTGCACAATGGTGCTTCTCTTCTCTTTATTTAATTTTGCACCATGGAACTTGTGTTGTGTGTTTTCTTTTCATTTTCTTGTATCATGTTTAGCCTCCCTTTTTTCGCTGCTTTTCAATTCAACCTTACCTCAGGTCAGGTTAGGTACTACTTTTCTGCATGAGTTAGAGATACCTCAAACTCAGACTCATTATTATATCATGTTAGGAAAAAAATAACAAAGGAATTGTCTACAGTTTAAAGGCAGAAGCAGAACCCACTTTTCCTCCTTTTCATGCGCAACCAGTACCTCAGAATCAATTTACAGTTACTGCAGTTGATCATATTAAGACCAAGAATCTACTATGCAAAAGTTTGCTGGCCCCCTTTTTTTAAAAATTTTTATACAACACAAACAAATCCAAAAAGAATGCACTGGTTCAATCAGTTGCATGTAGATATAAAAATTAAAGGCTAAGAGAAGGAAACTCGCCTTGGTATTTTGGATGAATTTTTACAAGAGACATGCATTTAATTTAATGGTACGAAATAGAAGATATTGTTGAATATAAGAAAAGATTACAAATCTGAAATTACCCTATAAGGCATAATATTCCAAAAAGAAAAAAGAAAATGACAAAACCAGAAGACAAATAACTAATGTGTTGCTGTTATGCACAGAACTTGATAGAATACAAGAAAGAAAAGAAGAAAACCTATGACCAAGGTAGAATGGTAGATTGGTTAAACTAAACAAAACAATTGATCTGGTAGGAATAATACTTTTTATGATATAACTTTGTATACTATAGACAAAACATAAATTGGCTGCCCTACACAGTTAATAGGAGCTATTATTCTACTTCTCTAGATAACACTGCCTTTCTTTTAGAACCTCTTTTGTATAACAAAACTTCTGAGAAAGATATAGACTTTTAGTTCTTCTCTATGTATCATACCTATGGACTATGTCAATTGCCATTCCCTGCCTACCCAACAGATGGTAATGGCTTTAAGGAGTTGGATTCTGGGGAAAATGCTGCAATCAACTTCTCCTTTGTCAGCTGCTCAGGTCCTTGGGATTTGATTATAAATGTGTGCATGACAGTATCATTTGCAGCAGTGAGTTTTGACTCTAAAACATTGACCTCTGCCTCTTTGAAAGCTTGGATGGCTTTTGCAATAGGGTGAACATCAATGGGACAGCTCACCTTTACAATGACCCCATCTTGTGAAGCTTCAATATCCACATCAGGAGGAGCTCTATGCTGATGGTTTTCTGCTCCTGAGTTGGCCTGCAATGCTGATCCATCTCTAGAAGTGCTTCCAAATCTCTCTCTCTCAGACTCCAACATCCTGAGTTTTACCTGAAGCTCATTGATGTAAGAAATAGCATCTCCCAACAGAGATGCCTTGTCCATCTTGGAGATATTTGGCACAACAGATCTTAAGGCATAGAAACGCTGGTTCAGCTTCTCACGCCTTTGCCTCTCAGCCTCTACATGATTGAGGGGTTCCTCCCTTCCATTAGCTGGCTTTCTGCCCCGCTTCCTTGGCCTCCTATCATCAGTGGCACTTGGTCTCTCCTCCTTACATGTGCCTTCAACTTCAGAAAGCTCAGGTTCAGTAATGATTGTTCTCACAGAAGGCCTTGATGTGGCTCCTGAGAAATCAATTTGCATATGCTGCATCTGCCGCTGTTGTTGATAGTTGTTAAGCAGGAAATCATGCCTTGCTCCATTTGCTAGCTCAGGCACATTGCTTGTGGTGGGCCTAGGAGCAAAAAGTTCAGGCTGCCTCACAACTTGAGTAGCTCCCCAACTAGAACCATGAATACCATTTGGAATGCTAATGCTCTTCCCATTAGGATGGCCTCCTCCCCATGGCCTCTCCTCCATTTTCCTGATAGCAAGTTTCTCCCTAAAAGGGGTCACAGGATTCAAATCCTGCCCAAAAATCTTTGGAACTCCAGTTCCCTCTACTCTATTATGGTAATTATGGTTATTTGTACTATTACTATTATTGTTATTATCCCCAATTGCCAAACTAGAAAAAGGGGTGTTCTCATTAGACCTGTGAAATGATGAATGTGCTGAGAACACAGATTTAACAACCTTCAACAATTCAAAGCTCTCCTCCACTGTTCTAACAGAACCCATCTCCACCACACCAATATCAGTAGGGACTAAAACAATAGTCTGAATTCCAGCAGATTTGGCCAAGAAAGACCTCACACAGTAATCATCAGAAGTAGGTTTCAAAGCATCAGAAAGCCACAAGTGCTTACCTGAAGCAAAGCACTTACCTGGTCCACCATGGCCAGGGGGAAAGGAGAAGTACATGGAAGCAAGAAAGAACATTTCTGTGTCTGTGACTCGGTCCAGTCCAAAAGCATAATTGTCCTCATCTGAACCCCCAAATGTTGTGTGTAGCTTCTGCAGCACCTTCTTCCTCATCCTCTGTTGCTTCTCATCATCAAGGCTAAGGCTGAGAACCCCTCTGACTCCACCTTCTTCTTCTTCCTTTGGCTCCCAGCAACACCCATCTCCCCAACCCAGAACCCAATCCCCATATTTGGACTGTGAAATTTGCCAGAAGATTGCATAGTTCCAGCTGAAGTTGGACACGTTGGGGCGCTCCACGAGATCCGAAAGCTTGTTCTGCAGATTCTCACCACTCCCAATTGCCATTAACAGATTCTCATTCGAGACAGAGTTAGCAATCAAGTAATCAAAAGCTGTAGCGCCAAGAACCTCCACCACCATGGCCTTTTCATCTTCATTCCACAACCCCCCACCTCCTCCTAACCCCATCTCAATCTTCATCTCAAAAACAAAACACAACCCACAAGCCAAAACCAAGAAAAATCTAAACTTTCTATAGAAGGAACACAAACCCAAAGCCTTAAATAAAGGCCTACAAAACAAACACCAAACTCAGATCTCACGAGTTTCACCAAGGGGTTCCAGAAAATCAGGAAAAGAGGAACCTAAAATGAGATTCACGCCAGGATACACAACATCTAAACAAAGGGCCAAAGGGGGAACAGGAACACAAGAACATGACTGAAGCAGCAACAAAGGATGCTAAAACAGGTGAACAGACAACTCAGGTAATCAAAAGCATAACTCCGAGGTTTAGCATGTTCTACAAATGAGAACAAAAAAAGAAAGGTTTTTTCTTCCTTGCACCTAAGTGAAGGTTACAGAACGAGAAAAGGGTTGAAACTTGAGAGAGAAAAAGAGAAGCAAACAATGCCGCTTGCACTCCCTAACTCCAAAGTTCTAAGTTGTAACCGCAACAACAAAGTGCAAAAGAAGGAACTATGGTTTTGTGAAACCACGGTTAAAAGTTTACTACGGTTACCTAGTTGGAAGTTGAGAGGTAGTCCAAGAAGATGATGCTTTTGTTTGGTTGTTTGCTTTGCTCCTATGATATCTATTCTATTTCTATCTACCAGTCTGTTACTGTAAGCCCCGCAAAGCACAAAAATAATAGTATTAGTTATTAAAAAAATAAATATCTTATAAATTTAATTTAAATTGGCATGTGGATATAAAAAACAAACAAATCAGATGAAGGAAAAACAGTGGGCTATGTTTTTTCTTTCCTATAGACATATGGAAAAATGATAAAGACAAGTTTAGTTAACCTTGAGGTTTAAGAAATCATTATTGTATTAGAATTTATGATACTCGTGCTAAATAGTGGAAACGCAATAACTCACATGTGACTCACAGTTATGAATCTCAGAGTGACTGAATTTTGTGTGCGCATGTTAAAGATGGAATCGGTTGGCTGTCTCTTACCAAAAACAAAGCAGGAGTTCACTTCGTTTTGCTAAATGGAAACAAGGAAAAGAAGACACATTTATAACAGCTTTTTTAAATATTAGTAGCAGCAAAATGCATATCCAACTTGTGTGCGTATTTTCCTTTTTCTTTTAAATTGTATTATATTTCCTTTCTCAAGATAAATTTATTAATGTTTTGTATCACGGTGGGAAAATGACTTGACATTTCAGCAAGATCTACAAGTAGATTTGCCTCTGTAAAATGTTTGATACTTTGACATGCAATTTTTTTTAAAAAAATAAAGAGTGAACAATATGGAATTTTATGGGGTGTTGGGATTAAACCGATCCATGTTTTAATAGTAGATAATGTGATTTTGATGAAAATTAAATGCGCACGTAAAACATGATTGGTTTAGCGTTGAAAATGGTAAATTCGCGTTTCTAACACTAGAAATAATTGTGTTGAGTAATTCATACATGAGTTTGACATGTTTTGAACATCAAACTAAACATACACCTAAAGCATGTTTGATTTAGTATTGAAACGAGGTAAACTCAGGTTTTTAATCCTGAAAATAGTTATGTTACGAGACACACCTAAGTGTCTTGCTTCCATATTACTAACATGTTTGGGCAGGTGTTAAAAATACTCAAAATCACACTTGAAAATATAAACATGGTTTGACATCTATATAACATATATTTAGATATTTAGAATTAAAAATGATTTTATATCTAAACTCACATTTAACTCAACGCGATAAATTGTAGGTTTTTCATTAAGTATATAAGATTTTTAAAGTAAACATATAGAGAAAATTTCCAAACACAAATCTTGTCACTTTGAATCAATGTTTATAAATTGGAGCGGTAACTGAACCGATAGACGCATTGGTTCACGGTTCAATGGTTCAACCGTGATTAAATTGTGGTCACATTGGTATAAGTTAAATATATATTTTTTAATATTATATAATATTTTAGTCGGTAAAATAACATAAAATTATAAAAAATTAATATATAAAAAATTACAAATTAGTATAAATAACTTTATTATCAGTTTTATAAGACTAAAATTTAATAATGATGAATAAAATAATATATATTTATGTGTAATTCTTAAATATATGTCTTTATTTATTTAAAAAAATTATATTAATAGAAAGTTTAAAAAAAAATTTGATTTTTTTCGAAAAAGACGAGTTCAATCGATTTTTTACACTAATTTTCAACTGATTTTTATTGATTCTCACCGATTTTGAAAAGTATCGGCTTTTTGGAGTTAAATGTACGATCACTAGCACGGTTCACAATCGGACCAAACGGTCCAATTTTCAAAACCATGCTTCAAACTATAAACAAAATAAATTTTGTAACTCAAGTTTGTTAAATACCAAATGGTTGACTCGTTTGGTTATACAGACTAAGACTTTAGGAAGAGCTTCTGAGTTCGATCCTCACTAGGGTTTAGGGTTTAGAAATGGGTGAAGTGTCTTAATTGTAACCAAGCGTTGACTGTCCACGATAATAGAGGATACATGTGATTAACAACAAAAACTCAAGTTTGCAAAGGTAAACCCAAGCATAACAAAAAAAGGTAATTTTTACTCGAATATATTGTATGATATAATTATAATAAAAACTTTTAAATTTTTGTTCAATACTAGTGTACTACATTCGTTCCTATTTATTTGTCATAAAAAAATATTTTTAAAGTTTCTATTATACCCCTTATCTATTTTATATTATCCTTCCTCAATAGTGGAACAGATAATTGAGAAAAATATAAATAAAACTTCATCCAAAATCAAACATAAACAAAAAAGTCCACATATGGTGGACCAAAATATAAGTAATTATTAATTAATTTCATCATACTTAATGAGATAATCCTAAACTGACATTTATTTAATTCAAGTTTTATTTTTTAATGATTCTATTTAATGAACCATATATCAATGGAGATAGAATATTTGCACTTGAAAAAAGTTTCAATAAAGTTGAAGTATTCCATGAAGGGAAACTTAGGCAATGCAATTAATTTTCAGACGACAACAAGAAAATTAAATGAGGTTGTACTAACTTTATTAATTAGTGTGAATTTAGTTATTTTTTTACTTATATTCAATACCAAAGTGAGTAGGTCATGTGGTCCTTACTTTATGATACACTTAACTAAACTACATATAACAACAAAAGTAGTTAAAATAGTTAATTTTATTATTTATAAAAAATTAATACTCTCTCTAGTCCTTTTTATATGTCAATTTTGACAAATTTGTTTTGATCCTTTTTATAAAACCCTTAGAAGCATTTATTAGTTTTTTACATCTTTACCCTTCATAATTAATCAATGAATATTTGTAGTTTTCAAGAGTTGGTTAAAGTAAAAAAATTAAATAGTGTTTAATTTTAAATAGAGATAATTTTTGGTAGTTAAAGGTTTTTTTTTTTTAAATCAATGTATTGAAAGATGATTTTCGTAATATACCTGTTTGAATTAAGGGGAATCTTCTAAATGATGCTTTATCATAAGTACGGAAGGAAGCATTGCATTGGACTTAAAAAATAGAGGTAATTATTTCTAATTAACAAGAAATAAAAGTTGTCAAATTATTTATTTATTATTTACTATTGAATCTAAGTATTAAATATAAGCATTCATGAAGAAGTGCAGTGTGCGGGAAAGAAAAGTGTTAGCAACATACTATTTGACATACTTTTTTCAACACATTTTTTATGATTGGTTGAAAGTTACACAGTCTCATCATATTGGTTGTGGGACTCACATAATTTGGTGGGACCCATATGAATTATAACCAATCATATGGAGTGTGTTAGAGAGTGTGTTAATAACACTCCTCGTGCATGAAAACAAGCTGAAATTCCCCCGAAAATTTGTGTGACTTTTAAGTGGGTAATGGTTAATAAATGAATTCGATCTGCAAAAGATCGAATTGATCATGAATTTTAATGAAGGATTCAAATACCTTATATACCCAACGGTATATTTATGCGAAACCAAATGTACATGTTACTTATTAATAAAGTGCTAAAGATACACTTTTCCTTTGTTAAAGTTACCATACCATAAAATAAAATAAAATAAAATAAATAAATAAATAAATAAATAAATAAATAAATAAATAAAATGTTACAGATACACTTTTCCTGTGTTAAATTATTGAGACCTGAGGCTTTTTATTTTTCGTAGGTAGTCCCATGAATACATAAATGTGTGTTGTTAATCAGAGATTCTGAGTGGAACCGTTAATTACCCTTCACGCATCCCTCTGATTATTTCACATGCTTTGTTACTACCGTACGGTACAGCGACAAGGGTTATCTAATCTAATCACCAACAAAGTTAAAGGGACGAAGAAAACACAATCAAACTCTCTTAATCATTAGTTATTTATGGAATCATGACGTTGAAAGTTAAACCAAAAAGGATTCCTAGAACCAAACGCATTTTGATTTGTTTGAGGTTTGAGGTTTTAAGCTTAATTTGATCATATATAAAGATAAAGCACTTCTCGTTCTCGGGGCCTTAGTGCAACATCATGGTGGACCTAATTGGAGTGGAACGTAAGGCAAATGAAATAAAAAGTGATTCTAACACAAAGTTAATTACCAGCTTTCTTTCTTTATGTTTTTTTTTCCTATTTCAAATTTGTAAATTAGTTTATAATTAGTTATGTTAATTAATTATCTTTGGATTTGAGTATTGAAGTGCTTAATCTCGATGGAGCCGCATCCAGGGACCAGGGTTGCTTTTAAAACCTGAGCATAGACAGTTGACAAACGGGGTAAAATAATTTTTGGGTAAAATAATTAAGTTTTTAGTACATATAAAATATCAGATTTTTTATTTTCGTCCCTAGAAGTATCCTGACACATTATATAAGAGTATTAACCTCCTTAAACACATTCAGAAAGTCAAATTTCATGCTTGACATGAAATGGAATTGTTTGTATATCTCCTCCTTCCTATATATATATATCACAAATAATCTTTGAATGAAATTAAAGATGCTAGCAATGTTGTATAATTTGTCAAGGTGCTGCACATAAGATTACTGATTGTGATGGACATTCGACACATTCGTGATTAATCGAAGAATCAATAGCAGAGACTAAAAAAATAACTTAAATATTTTATAAGGATGAAATAAAAAAATTCAGGGACGAAAATCAAAACTCGGGTATTTTATAGAGACTAAAAAGTTATTTTACCCATAATATTTTTATCCCTATAAAATACTCAAGTTTTTATTGTTGTTTTTGAAAAAAAAATTCTTTTATTTTATCCGTATGGAATATTTAAATTATTCTTGTAGTCCTTATTAACTTTGTTGATTACGGATGTGTAGAACGTTCATCATAATCACTACTCAACAATCCTATATGACACATGTTATATAACAATATAAGCCCCTTTACAAGCACTCCAAAGGAGATCAACTCTCCCAAGTTGCTTAATGTTTATTTTATTAAATTTTTGAATAAAATTATGTTTTAATACCTATAAAATTAATAAGTTTTGCTTTTAGTTTCTATAAATTTTCTTATTGAAGATTTCTTTCAATTTTTTTTGTTTACAATTAGTCTCTTCCATCCATTGACGTATGTAAAAGCAAATCTACGAAAACTCCTCAATAGACTCCTAAAGCTACCACACATTAATTATTTTAAATTTTAGTTCAAATTAAAATACTATTTTATTTTTTATTTTTAAAATAAAAAATACATATAAGAATATAATATTGAATTAGAATATTTTTCATTTAAAAAATATTAATTAATTTATTACTACCTTCGGTTCTATTTATAAGAAACAAGAAGGTGTTTTTTTTCCTAAATATAAGAAAACAATATTATTTTTGTATAAGGATTAAGAGTTGTAATAACTATGTCTTTTTAGTCCAATTTTTTTCCCAAATATGACATATATTTCTCTTTCTCTCATTAATAATTAATGCATTTAATATCTCTACTTTTCAATAAAATGAATTTCTTTTTCAAATTTGTTTTACCTCGTAGCGTATTTTTTTTGTTGGAAAAATAAAAGGATACACTTATCAATACTTTGAACTTGTAGAATATTTATGATATAGATTTATAATAAATATTTAAAATAAATATAATCAGGTTGAGAAAGGGATAAAATTGAAAAAATATTATTTATTATTTTCTTGGTTTATACCCTTTTATGTCCATTATTCACCCTTTTCCCATTATAGTAGAATGAACTACGCTATTTTCAATTATTCACCATTTTCCCATTATAGTGGAATGAACTACGCTATTTCAATAGTCAATAATTGAAGATGAGTAAGTACTCGATCTAATGATGACTTTAATTCTAAGTAATTTTATCATTATTTTAATCTTTTAGCATTAAAGTTATTTCAGCAATAAAATTTAAATTATAACATTATTTATTATAATTAACTGGTTTCAAGACATTTTTTGGTCTTGATTTAATTATATATTTTTTATAAATAGGACTGAATTAAAGTAGTATATTAAAAATATAAAATTGGTGACTACGGTGGACATTCTACAATAGTAAGAGCCTCCTTATTAAAATTTATCTTTGGATTTTTGGGATGCACCTTATGACCATTTTGTTTCATTTTCTTTTTACGAAAAATGCTTCAAATATTATCAACTCTTGCGAAAAGGTAATTAAGCCTAGAAAAGGTCAAGTTTTAATTACTTAGACAAATTATCAATTTTTTTAGATTTCTTTCCTCCATGCATGGGAGGCAATTTGGTTCCTTCAATGCATTGCTTTTCTCAATCCTGAATAGCAAGTCATAAATCTTTTACGAAGTGGAAGGAAGATTAAGAGTGTGTTTGGTAAAACTAGCTGAAAAGCTAGTTGAAAGTTTAAAGTTAGCTGAAAGTTGAAAAACTCACTGAAAACTTAAAGTTAGCTGAAAGCTGAAAAACTAGTGAATGTGTTTGGTAAAACTAGTTGAAAATGGTTAAATGACATTTAATGACAACATTAATTATTAAATAATGATAAGTGGGGGTGATTGAGGGCTAAACTTGTAATTAATTTTCAGCTATTGGCTAAAAATTTGAGCTTTTTTAAAAAAACTACCCCAAGTAGCTTTGTAAGAAAAGCTTGTAGCTACCCAAAAAAACTACGTTCCCAAACACTGTTGAAATGGTTTCAGCTACTATTTTCAACTTTCAGCTAGCTGAACCTAAAAAGAGAAGAAGAATAATCTCTTAGGGAGATAGATGAAAATGTGAGAACAATGGAGAGAATAACATTAGTTAATAATGAGTATTTAATATATAATTAATTTTTATGAGAAAAAATAAATTTATAATAATAGAATAAGAGACATTCTTTTAATTACCCGTAATAACCTATGTTATTTATCATGCAATTAGTAACCTTTTTAATTTAAATATCTTATATTTCCGAGTAAAGTGATTTTTAGGAGGCTAAAACAAATGTTGTATTTACTTTATCCTTGTGTGTGTTTGATTTAGCGTTGAAGTTGATCAAACTCATCAAGTTTAATTTTCTCAATGTAACTATTTCTTACGTTGAAAACGTAAGTTTATCGCGTTTCAACGCTAAACCAAACATATTCCTTAGTCTGTCAAAGGTGAAACTCATGTTTGACTAAGTCTGACAATTCTCAACGTAAAAGCATAGACACACACTAAAGAATCAAACACATAATTATCTCTAATGGAGAATATCACCCGACTTGCTTGAAACTTTTTTTATTAATTTTTAGGTGGATTTAGTACATGTTCACATAATCTTTTTTTTAATTTTCAAGCAATTCTTACAATTTAAGCATCTTTACACCCCAACAGAGCAACTCTACAAGAACTCCTAATTCTTTTAACTTTTTCATTTTTCCCATTTTTAATTCATAAGAACCCGGATTCTGAAAATGCTTGCACAAGCATCCGGTTCTTAAAAATAAGAACTCCATCTTCCACATCATCTCCCCCCAATAGTACTGAAGTGCTTCGTGTGATTCTTATTTTTAAGAACTAAATTAAGAACTTATATAGTTGGAGTCAAGCTCAGAGTTATTAATTATGAATTTAATTTAATTTAATGTAAAAAAATTACATTATCATTATATTATAATCTGTTAAATTTAATCACACATGAAATTTCATATTTAACAAACAATCTAATAACATTTCACCAGATGATCGATGGTAAAAAAGTTGATGTTTACATATATGACCTTACATATAAATTAGCCTCGAATTTAATTTTCAAAGCAAATAAAAATTTCTGCATGTGATTTATAATTGGAAAGAGTTTTATATCTGTCCTTAAATTTATGATTTATCCTACAATATAATTAGCGGGATGTCATTTAATAAATATATATATGATAGTTTTAAAATATAAATTTGAAAATTAAAATAACATATACCATTTTTAAAAAATAAATGATCAAATTATTCTTAAAAGAATGAGTTTTTCTTAATTATGGGGCTTCTTAAAAGAATGTGTTATGATAATATACATATATATAAACTATTTACGTGAAACCAAACGTATAAAAATAAAAAATAAAGAATGTAAAAATAATAACAAATAACTTTATAGTTTCTACCAAAAAAACTTAAATATGTAACTATGGAAGCACAATATTCGCCGATAAGTGGCAATATAATACTGATACATGAACAATAACATTGAATAAACTGAATAAAGTAAAGTAAAGCCCAACATGGCACCATCAGAAACAATATCCGCTTTCCACGCGCGAACTGCGCGTGATGAAAGTAAGGCAAAGTGGGTTAGTGTTACTGGAGAAGTTTGTCGTCACGCGTTTTGGGTGGCTCCCATCGTGAGTCTCTCCGAAAACAAACACGTTTTCGCACATCACACGCATTCAACGTTTCAGTCTCGTGGCCTTCCACGTGTCGGTGACTCCTGCACCCTTGATCCTCCCGAAGGAGACCGACGAGGTGAGCAGCACGTGATGTTCACGTGAACCAGGTTGGACCATGGCGGAAAGAGCACGTGAAGTGTATTTATGCATCGTTTGGCTCCTTTCAATCATAATTTTTGGGACGTTAATATCCATTCTACGTCCATCCCAGATTAACCCAGTATTTTTTTTTGTGTGTGTGTGTCTTGAACTCTAGAATTCGATTGGATTAATAGATATTAAAAATTCAATGAAATTGTTTTAAGAATAATTCTTTAATTTGAAGAAAAAATATGACTAAACTTAGCACATTGATCCCAGATGGGGTCACAGTATCACGTCATTTTAGGGGATTTTAATTCCTATGAAGTTTCAGCTCATAACAAGTCAAATTTTTTCTTCCTATTCTCTTCTCTCATCCGCTCTGGTCTTCCACTTCTTCCTTTTCTTCCTCTTAGACCCTTTCTTCCCCTTCTTACTTTTATCATCTTCCCTTGTAGTTTTCTCTAACCCTTTATTATTGTTATTCCCCTTCATTATTGCAATTTGATTTGCCTGATGTATAAACTAGAACAATGTCTGTGTGAGTGATAAGTGTAAAATTAGCGTTAATTTCATATAGTTTTTATTACACTTATCAAAGATTAAATAGTAATTTATGCCCCAAAATATCCCTTTTGTTAATATTTATAATAATTGTATTTATTTGATACAAATTTGAATATGATGCTATTTTAAATAGAAATTTGTTATTTTATGCAGAATTATAGCAGATTTGGGACAAGAGTGAAAAAAACATCAGAATGGAGGATACTGCAGATTCAGAAATTAAATAAATAAAAGAAAACCAGAAAATCCTGCAAAGAATCTTTTCAATTCAAATCCAAGGCAGATAAATACAATAATAATTCGGATAAAGGGATAAAGGAAAACCAGATAAGATCAGAAAGGAATCAAGAGGTTAGATCCACAAATCAAGGAAAGCTGCAACGTGTCACACGCTCCACATGCGCTTAGCGCACGTGGAGCGCATGAGCAGAATGGCCAGGCTTCATGTGCGCTAAGCGCACATGAAGCGCGCGACTCCTGATTGTTGAAAGCGCGCGCAGTGACGTCAATTAATGAAGGGGAAGCTCCTGATTGGTCAAGCTTCACTCAAATGACGTCAATTAATGAAAAGGCCGCCTCTGATTGGATTAAACACTCACCAGTGACATCACAACCTAATCCCTTGAAGGTTTTCCAAGTCTATAAATAGAGCCATTGGCAAAGGTCACAAACACTGATACAGAGGGAGAGTAGTATAGGATTGGGAAAGGTGACAGATTTCTCAGTAGTTTGTAATGGCTACCATGAGTAGCTAAGCTCTCTAGTAGGATTTGATGTAGTAGATTCAATCCCCTTGTGTATAAGAATTCTCTTTTCTATTTTATTTATGATTCTATGCTTGTAATTTATCGGTATCTTTATGCTGTGTGTAATGCATCAACTCCGCGCGTGCGCCGGGATGGTAGGCTAGTGCTCTGGATACAAAAAGTGGAACTCCGGCTAGTATCAGAGGTAAGTGAGCATGAAGCTGTTCATGAAGCTTATTCTCGGATTGCTAAAGGTACTCGGGTTAGTCATATCGTAGCATAAGAATTGTATTCTAACGATCGGAGGTTCAATGAGTGACACACCCCTCCGTATGTGCCTTATGTGAAAGTATGGTTAATTCGATAGCGCTGATTGCAAAATACGGGGAATGTTCGGGGTCGCCAAATGCCACTTTGAATGCTTGTAGATAATAGCTTTTGGCGTTTATTTATGATGTTATAGGGGAATTTGCAGGTACGATAATTACCAGGCATGCCTTATAATAATTGTAATTAAACAATGTTAAGGTGATTACAAGTACGATCATAAATAAGGGAAAAGGGATTCGAATGCACAAGGGGGAGATGAAACGAAATCAAATCCTAGTCCTAAATACTATTATCTCGTGTTATCTTTGCTTATTTTATCATTCCGTAAAACCAACCTTTTTGCGAAAATGTTTTATTGAAAATATAATTACTCTAACTTTACAAGTTAAAATCGCTCCATGTGGATACGATACTCTACTTACTCTAAAACTACTGGACTACTGGTAAACTTGCCAGGAAACCCATCAAGTTTTTGGCGCCGTTGCCAGGGAGCGGTGTATCAATTTGTAAAGTTTTAGAAGATTGAATTTTCAATTGTTCCAAAACTTTTTCGAAAAGTGTATTTTAAATTTATTTTTTAATTTTTTAATTTTTTTCTTTTTCGTATTTTTAATTTCTTTTTCTTTTATTTTTCATATTTTTTTTTAAAAAAAATGTTATTCGACTGTTATCTTACCCAATCTCTAGCTTCTTTGTTTATGCTTGTAAAAAGTCAAGTGTCTCCAAAGCAATTAATTTTTGATCCAGAAAATGAGAAGACAACCAGGAAGAAAATAAGCCAAAGAAGAAGAATAACAGACGAGCCTCAAGATATGGCAGGAATACAACATATAAGGACTTTAGGGGATTATGTCAGAAATCAAGGCCCTCGCTATCACTCAAGCATAGTGTCACCTACAACTGCAAGGATCTTGAAGTTGAAAGCTGATCATCTCAACCAAATAAGTGCAAATCAATTTGCAGGATTGGATCATGAGGATCCAAACAACCATCTTTCTAACTTCTATGAATTGATAAGCATTATGGGATTCGAAGAAGGAGACTTAGAAACTATATACTTATGCCTTTTTCCTTTCTCTTTGACAGGAAAAGCAAAAGAATGGTTGAAGACAAATCCCAGTCAAAGTTTAAGCAGCTGGAAGAAATTGGAAGAAAGGTTTCTCAGAAGATTCTACTCGGTTTCACGATTCTTGAAGGCTCAAAGGAAGATATCTACATTCGAGCAAGGAACCAATGAATCACTTCAACAAACTTGGGAAAGATACAAGTTATTGCTGCACAATTGTCCAAATCATGGTTATGATGACTCGACCCAGGTGAACATCTTCTGCAATGGACTCAAATCGGACTCCAAGACTTTCATTAATGCAGCAGCAGGAGGAACCATCCTAGCAGTAAGCGCAGAAAGAACAATTGAGATACTCGAGGATTCTGCACTCAGTTATCAAAAAGCTCATCTATGGGGACAGCCAGAGACAAAGGAAGAGTCAACCAAGCCAGTGGACATATTGTTGGATGAAACCAAGCTCCTAGTGCAGAACCAAGAGGCAACACCAAAGCCAAACATCACATTGATTTGTGATTTTTGCAAGGGAAATCATCCAAATGGTCATTGCTCTTTCCCTACACTGCAAATAGAGCAAGTCAACTTCTTAGAAGGATTGCAGACAAAGTGCGAGTCATCTCCAGAACCAGTCAAAGATTCAGCAGTGCCATACATCCATTTCAGAATTGAAGAGAAACTCAACAATCTCATGCGAGACATGAACAACAATCAGCAAGCAGTAAAGATGGCACTTCAAAGTTTAGCAGACCAAGTAGAGACCATTCGCAGACAACTTGTTGAGCACTTAGAGTTTTGCAAGTCCATTTCCACTAGAAGCGGCAAGGAGATATGAAGAGGCATAGGAGAAAATTTGGTTGTTGAGAGGGAAGTTCTAGAAAGAAGAGAACAACAAGCTGAGTGCCAGAAAGATCAAGAAGAAGATATTGAGCCAAAAAAGGAGGTGACGCAAGAAAAGATTGAAGTCCTCTCATCCGCATCACAAGACAAGCGTCTACCCTATCAGATACAGATAGGGAGTTCAAGAACTTCATGGGACTAATGAAGAATGTGCAGATCAATATTCCTTTAATGGAGGCTCTTGAGAAAATGCCTACCTATTCCAAATTCATGAAGAAAGTAATGACCAGCAAGAGGAGTTTCACAACAGAGACAGTAGGATTGGAAGTCAAATGCAGTGCAATCATACAAAAGTCTTTACCACAAAAGACGAAAGATCCTGGAAGCTTCACCATTCCTGTAACTATTGGTTCTCATCCAGTAGGCAAAGCATTGCTTGATCTAGGAGCCAGCATCAACCTAATGCCCCTGTCAATGATGAAAAAAATTGGGAATATAGAAATTAAGCCCACAAGGATGACTCTACAACTAGCTGACAGATCAATAAAGTTTCCAAGTGGAGTTGCAGAAGATGTGTTGGTACAAGTAGACAAGTTCATATTTCCAGTAGATTTTGTCATTATGGACATAGAGGAAGATGTTGAGGTACCTCTCATTCTTGGTAGACCATTCATGAAGACAGCAAGAGTAATCATTGATGTAGATGATGGCAACCTCACAGTAAGAATGCAAGATAAAGAAGTGACTTTTAATGTGTTTGAAGCAATGAAACATCCAGAAGAGAAACAACAATATCTTCAATTAGATGTAATGGAAGAAGTTTCCCTTGATCAAAGATTGTTAAAAGAAGATCCTCTGAAGAAAGTATTGACAGGAGTGGGAGATATCTTCGATGAGGAAGAAAGAAAGGACTACCTCAAGGAACTTAACTCAGCAGGTTTTGTTCGACCAGGAGAAGAAGGCAACGAGACATTAAAGCAAGAAGGAAGTACTGAAAGTCAGAAGCTGGAACTTAAGGTATTACCTACTCACCTCAAATATGCCTTTTAGATAAAGACATGACTAAACCTGTTGTTATAAGCAAAGCTTTAACTCCCCTCGAGGAGGAAAAGCTTCTTGTTGTTCTAAGAGAAAATGCAGGAGCTTTAGGTTGGTCTTTATCAGATCTCAAGGGTATCAGTCCTTCATATTGCATGCATAAAATTCACATGGAGGAAGATTTCAAACCAGTTACTCAACCTCAAAGAAGACTAAATCCAGTTATGAAAGAGGTAGTAAAAAAAGAGGTGATGAAACTTCTTGAGGCAAGTATGATTTATCCTATTTCTGACAGTGCTTGGGTAAGTCCTGTTCAAGTAGTTCCTAAGAAGGGGGGTATAACTGTTATTAAAAATGAAAAAAATGAATTAATACCCACTAGGACAGTAACAGGATGGAGAATGTGCATTGATTATAGGAAATTAAACCAAGCAACTAGGAAAGATCATTTCCCCTTGCCTTTCATGGATCAAATGTTGGAAAGATTAGCAGGACAAGCTTTTTACTGTTTCTTATATGGATATTCTGGTTATAACCAAATAGCGGTAAAACCAGAAGATCAGGAAAAGACTGCTTTCACTTGTCCTTTTGGTGTTTTTGCATACAGGAATATGTCGTTTGGATTATGCAATGCTCCTGCAACCTTTCAAAGATGCATGCTGTTAATATTCTCAGACCCGGTGGAGAAATGCATAAAGGTCTTTATGGACGACATCTCAGTATTTGGGAGTTCCTTTGATCATTGCCTGAAAAATCTACACTGTACTAAAACGGTGTGTAGAGACCAGTCTCATATTAAACTGGGAAAAATGCCAGTTTATGGTAACGGAAGGAGTGGTCCTTGGGCATAAAATCTCAGCAAAAGGGATCGAGGTAGACAAAGCAAAAACTGAATTTATTGAAAAGCTACCTCCTCCAATAAATGTTAAAGGCATCAAAAGTTTCCTTGGACATGCAGGATTCTATAGGCGTTTCATCAAAGACTTCTCAAAGATAGCCAAACCTCTCAGTAATCTGTTGAACAAGGATGTATCCTTTAAATTTGATAATGATTGTTTGGATGCTTTTAATTTGTTGAAACATAAACTTATATCTGCACCTGTCATTGTTGGCCCTGATTGGAACCATGGTTTTGAATTAATGTGTGATGCTAGTGACTATGCTGTAGGAGCAGTTCTAGGACAAAGGAAATCTAAAGTTTTCCATGTTATTCACTATGCTAGTAAGGTTTTAAATGAGGCACAAATAAATTATGCTACCACAGAAAAAGAATTGCTAGCCATAGTGTTTGCATTAGAAAAATTTAGACCATATTTGATAGGCTCCACGGTTACTGTTTATACTAACCATGCAGCAATAAAATATCTTCTAACTAAACCAGATTCTAAGCCAAGACTAATAAGGTGGATTTTGCTTTTGCAGGAATTTGACTTAGTCATAAAAGATAAAAAGGGGAGTGAGAATGTCATAGCAGACCACCTGTCAAGATTGGTGAATAAGGAAGTGACTGACAACCAAATGGAAGTACAGGAAACTTTCCCAGATGAGCAACTCATGATGATCAAGGAAAGGCCATGGTTTGCTGACATTGCAAATTTTAAGGCAGCAGGAGTACTTCTAGAAGAGATAACATGGAATGAAAAGAAACAATTCTTGCACTCTGCAAAGGAATACATGTGGGACGATCCACATCTCTTCAAGATAGGAACTGATGGGTTGTTGAGAAGATGTGTGCCAAAAGAAGAAATTCAGAACATTCTGTGGCATTGTCATGGTTCACCATATGGAGGGCACTACAACAAGGATAGAACTGCTGCAAAGGTATTACAGTCAGGATTTTATTGGCCAACCCTGTTCAAGGATGCGCATGAGTATGTCCTACTGTGATAATTGCCAAAGAACTGGGGGAATATCAAAGAGGAATGAGATGCCCTGGAATTATATTCTAGAAGTTGAGGTGTTTGACTGTTGGGGAATAGACTTTGTGGGACCTTTTCCCCTTCAAATGGAAAAGAATACATTCTGGTAGCTGTAGATTATGTTTCAAAATGGGTAGAGGCGGAAGCTACAGTGAAGGCTGACTCAAGAACGGTGGAACAATTCTTGAAGAAAAATATATTCTCCAGGTTTGGCACACCAAGAGTATTGATCAGTGATGGTGGTTCCCATTTTTGCAATCAACATTTGCAGAATGTTTTGAGGAGTTATGGGCTAAAGCACAAAGTAGCATCACCTTATCATCCTCAAACAAATGGACAAGCTGAAGTATCTAATAGAGAGTTGAAGAAGATACTTGAAAAAACAGTAAATTCATCAAGAAGGGACTGGTCTTATAAGCTCGATGATGCTTTATGGGCATACAGAACAACATTCAAGATAGCTACAGGGCTTTCTCCTTTCAAGATGGTATATGGAAAGGCTTGTCATCTACCAGTTGAATTGGAGCATAAGGCTTACTGGGCCCTCAAAGTTCTGAACATGGATGAAAAAGCAGCTGGACAAAAGAGGATTCTACAGCTAAAGGAACTGGAAGAAATGCGTCTAAATGCTTATGAGTCTTCTAAGATCTATAAAGGAAAGACAAAGGCATATCATGATAAGAAGCTCTTAAACAGAAAATTCTTCCCAGGACAATCAGTGTTGCTGTTCAACTCCAGATTAAAATTCTTTCCTGGAAAATTGAGATCTAAATGGACAGGACCCTTCCTTATCAAGGAAGTAAGATCATATGGAGCAGTGGAATTAGAGGATCCCGATACAGGAAATTGTTGGGTGGTGAATGGCTAGAGACTGAAGCCATATCTAGGAGGAGAAATTGACAGATCCAAATATGTCATTCAGCTAATAGACACATAATGAATCAGGCGTCGAGCTATCAGACGTTAAACAAGCGCTTTCTGGGAGGCAACCCAGAATATTTTTCTTGTATTTTATTTTTTAGTATAGGAGTAATTTTTTTTAAAAAAAAAAGAAGAAAAGAAAAGAAAATTATGATGCATCTTCAGGAATTTTTACAATGTTCGAGGACCACATCCAGGTATAACTCCAGACCGCTTCCAAGAGGAAATAGAATGGCCTGGGGACAGGCCTAATTTTTACAGGAGGAGAGGAAATTCAGAAGATGAAGACTAAAACTAGGTGTTTTCTTTTTCTTTTATATTTTCTTTTTAGTTTTTCTTATTATTTTCTTATTTTTTTAGTTTTTCTTTTATTTTAGTTTTTCTTTTTATGTATTAGGATTTAGGAAATTTTTTTTGAAAAATCTCTGAAATTAGGCAGTTTAACTAACCAGATTAGGAAGAAAAAAGGTCTTGTGATTAATCTCACAATCAATTAAGATTAGAATGCTTCACATGAGAATCAATTAGGATAGTTAATTAAAACCAATAAACATTCTATCAAGAAATTTAGCCAAGTAACCGGTGAGTTGAGAGCCCAAACAGTAAATTGAGAGTGTTTCACCGCTATCTGTCAATTTTTATTGGTTGAGTTTTTAAATCTTTTGCTATTTTTGGGAAAATATGGAAATGACAAAGGCAAATTTTTGTTTTTCAATATATTTGCTCAGAGCCAAAAAGCCAACCTTGATACAATTTTTCCAATTTTTGACAACCCATTTTGAGCCTTAATTAATTATTCTTGTTCACCCAAGCCAATATATATATATATATATATATATATATATATATATATATATCCTGACCCTCACACATTTTGGATAGAGAGCAAGGTGGCAAGTAGAAAAATAATGGGAAGAAAAGGTTGCAATTCCAAGGAGCGGGTACAGAAAAACAAAAACAAAAAGAAGATCACTCCCCCTAAAATAAAAAAGTGAATAAATTGAATAAGTTGGGGGGAGTGCATCTTCAAACAAGGAAAGAGGCCTGCAAAGAAAAGAAATAAATCAAGAAAAATGGTGGAAAGAGAGAAAATCAAAAGCAACATCCAAAGATGCTCTCTATTCTAGATGTTTATTGTTTATCCAAGAAAAACCATAAATTCTTGATAACCCAGCCTCATTACAACCTTGAAAAGACATTTTGATCCATATCAACCATAAACAAGCTTAGGAACTAGAAACAACTATCAATATTAGTTGTTCAGCAGTGGTGAAAATATTGAGGGAAACAGTACCCGTGAGCATGAGTGAAATTCCTTGATATTTGTTTATTGCTTTAATTACTACTCCTGAGAAAATTCAAATTGATGTTTGTGTTCAAATTTTGGTTGAGCTATGGTAATATCACTTGGTCTTGATTTTTCCTAAAATGAAAAGTGACTTCTGCCTAATAAAGAGATAACAAAATAAAAATTCTTATAGTTATTTTTTAATTTTTATCAAGGGTGTTTTGAAATTTTGACTGCAAAGGGTGTCTTGCTTGAGGACAAGCAAGAAATTAAGTTGGGGGGTATTTGATAAGTGTAAAATTAGCGTTAATTTCATATAGTTTTATTACACTTATCAGGGATTAAATAGTAATTTATGCCCCAAAATATCCCTTTTTGTTAATATTTATAATAATTATATTTATTTGATACAAATTTGAATATGATGCTATTTTAAATAGAAATTTGCTATTTTATGCAGAACTATAGCAGATTTGGGACAAGAGTGGAAAAAGCATCAGAATGGAGGATACTGCAGATTCAGAAATTAAATAAATAAAAGAAAATCAGAAAATCCTGCAAAGAATCTTTTCAATTCAAATCCAAGGCCGATAAATACAATAATAATTTGGATAAAGGGATAAAGGAAAACCAGATAAGATCAAAAAGGAATCAAGAGATTAGATCCATAAATCAAGGAAAGCTGCAGCGTGTCACACGCTCCACATGCGCTTAGCGCACGTGGAGCGCATGAGCAGAATGGCCAGGCTTCATGTGCGTTAAGCGCACATGAAGCGCGCGACTCCTGATTGTCGAAAACGCGCGCAGTGACGTCAATTAATGAAGGGGAAGCTCCTGATTGGTCAAACTTCACTCAAATGACGTCAATTAATGAAAAGGCCGCCTCTGATTGGATTAAGCACTCACCAGTGACATCACAACCTGATCCCTTGAAGGTTTTCCAAGTCTATAAATAGAGTCCTTGGCAAAGGTCACAAACACTGATACAAAGGGAGCGTAGTATAGGATTGGGAAAGGTGACAGATTTCTCAGTAGTTTGTAATGGCTACCATGAGTAGCTAAGCTCTCTAGTAGGATTTGATGTAGTAGATTCAATCCCCTTGTGTATAAGAATTCTCTTTTCTATTTTATTTATGATTCTATGCTTGTAATTTATCGGTATCTTTATGCTGTGTGTAATGCATCAACTCCGCGCGTGCGCCGGGATGGTAGGCTAGTGCTCTGGATACAAAAAGTGGAACTCCGGCCAGTATCAGAGGTAGGTGAGCATGGAGTTGTTCATGAAGCTTATTCTCGGATTACTAAAGGTACTCGGGTTAGTCATATCGTAGCATAAGGATTGTATTCTAACGATCGGAGGTTCAATGAGTGACACACCCCTCCGTAGGTGCCTTATGTGAAAGTATGGTTAATTCGATAGCGCTGATTGCAAAATACGGGGAATGTTCGGGATCGCCAAATGCCACTTTGAATGCCTGTAGAGAATAGCTTTTGGCGTTTATTTATGATGTTATAGGGGAATTTGCGGGTACGATAATTACCAGGCATGCCTTATAATTATTGTAATTAAACAATGCTAAGGTGATTACAAGTACGATCATAAATAAGGGAAAAGGGATTCGAATGCACAAGGGGGGAGATGAAACGAAATCAAATCCTAGTCCTAAATACTATTATCTCGTGTTATCTTTGCTTATTTTATCATTCCGTAAAACCAACCTTTTTGCGAAAAATGTTTTATTGAAAATACAATCACTCTAACTTTACAAGTTAAAACCGCTCCCTGTGGATACGATACTCTACTTACTCTAAAACTACTGGACTACTGGTAAACTTGCCAGGAAACCCATCAGTGAGGTGAGGCATATTTAGGTCACAAAGTATAAATGAATTTTACTATGAGATTGGTAAATAATTTAAAGCAAAATGAAAAAGAAAACTGAGCAGATTAGAGGCAGTGAGGCTTAATCTCAAAGCGCAGTGAAAATCCCTTGAAATCGTCTCCAACAATGCAACAACCTTTGACCTTTTAGTGAGGCATAGAGAGGAAACGCGAGAAGAAAGTCATTGTTTGGTGAAATAAAACTATTTTTAGTTTTTATTCAAAACCTGCTACAAAACGACGTCATACTGAGTCAAAGGTGTGTCAATAAAAGCTCCACAGTGTCACTTAACGTGACATGTCACCCAAGGGTTAACGGAAAATACCATTCAGGACTAAGTGCCCGTTTGGTTTAAATTTTGCATCATTCAGAATCAATTCTGCAGAATTGATTTTAAATCACTTCCGTCCAACGTACTTCGTAAAGTGTGCATAATCCATCTCAACCATTCAATTCTAGAAACAATTCTACTCATCTGTAAACCAAACGGACCATAAATAGCTTGACGGTGCAAGGTATGAGGGATTATTTGGGAATTTTCACATTCTCAGGGACTAAACTGCATGACCCCGAATAAGTCAGGGACCAATGTGCTAGTTTACTCAAAAAAATAAAGTATCTTATTCACTAACAAAAAAAGTTATGAATTCATTAAATGTATATACGTGATAATTATGAATTTATTAATAATTTTTTTTGAACACCTGGTAAGGAAGTTTGAACATATAATCTTATCTTAGGTAAAGTATTTATCTCTCACATTGACTAATTTTATTATAGCTCAGTTTTTTTAGATTCAGTTGTTAGTTAGAGTTGGTTATTTTTTGTTAGTTTTGTTTGCTCTCACTATGCCAAATTTAGGATATAAGAGCACTTACTTTAGGGCGCTCCCGTGTTTTTAAGTTTTTAAAATGAACGTTTTACCTTCAGGGCGCTTATAATTTGGGCGGAAGCGCCCTTAAATTGAAATGTTAACGTGGTGTTTCCTTTTATACCAGGGCGCTCGTACACGTGCCCTAGAATTATTTTTTTTATATAAAATTATGTTGAGGGCGCTCCAGGGAAACGCCTGAAGCGCCCTCCTTTAAAGTGCATTATTTTATTATTATTTTTTAAATTGGTATCCAGGGCGCTCCTGGAAGCGTTCTCCCATTAGGGCGCTCTAGGAAGCGCCATCCCCATAAGTGAGAGGCCATTTATTTTAATTTTTCTCTCTCCCGCGTCACAGTAGCAACCCCCCTCTCTCTTAAAACCTTTTCCTCCTCCCTCTCTCTACCTCACGTTGCCTTCCTCCTCCGTCCGTCGCGCATCGTGTTGTCTCCTCTCCCTCCGTCCGTCTCGTCTCTTCCTCCGTCGCGAGTAGCAGTCGGACGTCGTCCGTTCCCAGCAGCGAGCAACACGCTCTACTCCTCTGTTCCCAGCCGCGAGCAGCAACCGACCTCCACCGTTCCCAGCCGCGAGCAACAAGTCGTCCTCCGTCGCGAAGTCTCCGTCATTAGTTGCAGCAGAAGCAGCTCCACCGCCTCCTCCGTCGTCCTCGGCCGCAACAAGGTGAGGTAGGTGCTCCTCCTCCTCAAGCTTAGTTAGGTGCTCTGTGTTAGGGTTTTCTTCTGCAACTGTTTTACTGGCAGCACCCCTTTTTTTTGACTATTTGCACCCTTTTTTCTGCAACTGTTTTACTGGCTGCACCCCTTTTTTGACTATTTGCACCCTTTTTCTGCAATTGTTTTACTAGTCGCACCCCTTTTTCTGCAACTGTATTACTAACGGCACCCCTTTTTCACTATTTGCACCTTTTTTCTGCAACTGAATTACTTGCTGCACCACTGTTTTTACTAGTTGCACCCTTTTTTCTTTTTACTATTTTTTATGGTTATTGATTATGTTAACATTGTTGTCATTCATATTGATGTAGTTGTTGATATTATGATTAGAAATGTGGTGCACAAATTTGTGGTACTTAAAAAAAAATAGGTGAAATGCTGCTCAAAATTTTAGATTTAAGTAGTTATGCATGTAGTAAACTTATTTTGTTATTACATCTAAATTATGTGTTACTGTTCGAGTCAATTATGAATGATTTAATGTTTTGTTGATAGAATATGGATCGTTCTTGGATGTTTGCAAATCGTTTGACAAGTGAGTATGAGGAAGGAGTGGAAATGTTCATAAAGTTTGCAGTTGACCATGCAACAAATCCTAGAAAAAGTTTGAGTCCTTGTATAAAATAGCTTTTTTGGCATAGTGTCTCAATTTTTGTTATATATATAGTCAACTCTACAGACTTTTTCATTCAAATCAATGAGAATACATTCTTTCTCACTTCTCAACTTAGTCTCTACATGGTATCAGAGGACATAACGCTTTCCGCAACTTTTTTCTCTAATTCCCTGTTCAATCATGGAGGATCATTACATTCCTCTCTTTCTTCATCACTTTGATGGTCCTGGCTTAGTACTAGTTTCACAACCATTGACCGAATCCAATTACAACACATGGAGTCGCGCCATATGATTGAAGCTCTCTCCGTCAAGAACAAGCCTGCGTTCATTGATGGTTCTTTTCCCAAGCCAGATGGTACTGATCCACAGGTTCTTTCTGCTTGGACCCGCAACAATAATGTTGTCATTTCTTGGATTTACAATTTTGTTCCCATAGATATGTTATCAGTATCATGTACTCTACTTTGACTTTTGAAATTTGGCAAGATCTTAAAGACATTATTCTCTTTTCATTAAAGGATCAAATAGTTCATTCGTAGCACTTTTGGTGTATGTCAATGACATCATCATCACTGGTCTCTCCATTTCTATCATTGACCAAACCAAACTACATCTACAAAATCTATTCAAGTTAAAGGACCTTGGCAAATTGAGTTACTTTCTTGGCCTTGAGATTGCAAGATCCAATTTTGGTATATTCCTTTATCAAAGAAAGTATACCATTTCTCACCTTGAAGAAACTGGTTTTTCAGTTTGCAAACTAGCTTCTCTCCCATGGATCCCACCTCGAAATTGTCTTCTATGGAAGGTGTACCTTTGGATGATCCTTCCATGTATATAAGGCTTATTGGGAGGTTACTTTACCTTACTGTCTCACAGCTTGATATCTATTTTACAGTGAATAAATTAAGCCAATTTGTTTCTGATCCTAGGGAACCACACTTGCAAGCAACTTATCATTTGCTTAGATACTTAAAAGGATCCCCTGGGCAACTGCATCTTTCATTCGGATTCAGGCTTATGGATATGCAGATTGGGTCACTTGTGCAGATACCAGAAGATCTACCACAGGTTTTTACATCTTCCTTGGAAACTCCTTAATTTCCTCGAAGTCTAAAAAGCACAATACTGTTAGCAGATCTTCAGCTGAGGCAGAATATCGTTCCCTTGCTGCAGTTGCAAGTGAATTGACTTGGATTAACAATTTACTCAATGATCTTGGTGTTCCACCTCAACCAATTCTTGTTTATTGTGATAATCAAGCTGCCATCTACATTGCAACAAATCCAACATTTCATGAACGCACAAAGCATATTGAGATTGATTGCCATTTTGTTCGGGAGAAAGTCAATTCTGGTTTGATTCATTTAGTTCATGTCAAATCCCAATATCAATTAGTTGACATCTTGACCAAGGCTTTGCCTCTTCCTCAGTTCAAGTCATTGATATCCAAGATGGGAATTTCCAATATTTTCCTCCCATCTTGGGGGGAGTATTACAACTAAGCTTTATTTATAGATTCAGTTGTTAGTTAGAGTGTTTGGTTGTTATTTAGTTAGAGTTGGTTATTTTCTGTTAGTTCTATTTGCTCTCAATTTCTGTTATATATATAGTCAGTTGTACAGACTTTTTCATTTAGATCAATGAGAATACATTATTTCTCACTTCTCAACTTAGTCTCTGTAATTTTGATGGCTTAATTTATGTTTTTTTTTAATTTTAGAGTTCCTTATTTTCTACACAATAACACACACTCACTCTTTCAAGTACGAACATATTTTGGGACAAGTTTGTTGAGTATCATTTAGCCATCTTTGGCTCTCTAACACACGCAATATAAGTATATATGTATGCATTATCTTAAACCATATACATATATATACACGCACTTGAATGTGACAACATTTCTTATACTGTTCGTGTGCATTTCTCTTGAGATATAATATTCCACCACCATTCTAACACTTACTATTAATAATTTCAATCAATATTTATTAATTTTTTTAATGAAACAAACAAACTTCAACCTAAAAAAGGTCTTTATATAGCTCATGTGTTCAATCTCACCATTCTCTCATCACAATCGTCTCTTCTATTATCAATAAATTTGATGCTTTTGAATATTTTTTGAAATTTTCCAACAATGCCTCACATAATCGTTATTTATGATGCCTTCATCTTTAATACATCCTAATTTCGCTGATGTCTTGGCTCAATATCAATCTCTAACACACTTAGGTCTAAATTTGAAAATACTCTACCCTTTTGGAGCTCTTATTTTTGCTAACCTGGCCTAGATTAACCATAGCCTTTTGTTTAACAATATGTGGAACTATTAAATATTCAACTTTTGACTCTCTCACTATGAAGGTTTGTTATAGGACAACTCACACCATACAATCAAAAGTATAATAAGAATAAATAAAATTTGCAATACATACAAACTTAAAAAAAAATCACCATATATAGTGTGTGTATTGAATAAGGTTCACAAAACAACAAGTCAAATAATTTTTTCTTTAAAAATTCACAACATATGAAATTAAACATTGTTGAAAAATTCACTTTAATTAAAACAAACTCACAACAAAAAATGAAAGGAAATATCCAATGCATGCGAACTAGATGGAGATGACAAAAGTGATGTACTATGAATGGAGACGGCCAGTGGTGCGATCAGGGCCAACTATAAGTAGAAAAAATATAATTATAAAAAAGATTGAATTGTTTTTTCTCTTGATTTACAATAGCAAGTAGGGCAAAAGAAATATATATAAATTCACCTAAGTTTTTTTCCTTTATATTTGGGAAGAAAACTAAAAGAAAAATATTGCTAGAAATTAGCAGGGAAATGAAATAAAAGTGTAACATCATCACCTGAATATTTCCTCTTTACTTTAGGAAGAAAACTGAAAAAGAATGAGAAATTTTGTTCAATGGACAATTTTGACTTATAAGCATATATACGTCATTGAATATCAAAAGAAAAATATGCTTTTAATCCTTATAAATTTTTTGAGTTTAGCTTTTATTCCATATAATTATTTTTTAAATAAAAATCATCCTAAAATAGTCTCTCTTACAAATGATTTTTTATATACTGTTTTTTCATAGTATCATCATACTTATCATCACAATCATCATCAACTTCAACCTTCCACTTTCTCCTTTGTCCACATCCTCCACCCTGACCCATCATGCACATAAAATGTTTCTGCAAGCATGGCCACCTTAAAAAGCCATTTTTGAACCCCTCTTTCTCTCTAGTAAAATGCCCCAATATAATACTAGATCGAAGTGAAATTCCAATTCCAAAATGAATTTGTTATTTTTCTTTTATACAAAATACTGGGAACAAGTAAAAACAAAAGCAACAGAAGTTGAGAAACAGGACGAAGCAGTGAACCACATAACAAGGGTTTAAGCTCTTTGAACTCCTATCTCTGGTATGCAATCCACACTCATTAATTTTCGCAAATTCCCTGCCTCCTCTCTGTGTTCTTTCACATTGTTTTCCTTACCACTAAAATTTTTAAGCTCAATTTTCTATCCGCTCAAAATCTATTTTTGTAAAAATATCAATATGTACCCATTCTTTAGTTTTCAATTTTGTTTATTTTTTCTATTCAGGTTTATATTACCATATAATTATTTCTCAGTTGGCTTTCCATTTTTGGTTAGTTAGTTTGTCGTTGGTTACATTCTGTTAGTAACCACTTTAGCTTTTTGTTAGTTCAGTTTTCTTTCGTTGTATAACTCTGTTTACACCTTAGCTATATATAGCTATAGGTTCTTTGTATCATTCAGATCAAGAGATAATGAAATTCTCACTCAAGTTTTATTCTCATGATTTTTTGTTTTGTTCTTTAGTACTCCTTGCTTGTGGGTCATCTTAAAGTTTGAAACTTTGATTTATTTAATCGCTCCATTCAAGTGGAATAATGACATCCATATCTTCGAAAATACCTATGGATTTAGAGGCAACAATGCCCTTGTGGAGATTAGAAATGACATATTACATATGAGGGTGATGCTTATGAGGGTTCTACAACATCGGAATTGGTGAATGCAAAGAAAACGTAACCCACAATCATGGTTTACCCCTTTTGTTGGAATGGTACTTTAAGAGTGATGATGATGCTTTTGAGTATTATGGAAATTTTGCTAGAAAGAATGGGTTGGTTTTTCTCCTTCTTTTTTCCCTATTTAAAGTTTTTTCCCAATTTGCTAGAAACAAATTAAATTTTGTTCCTTTTTTTTACGAGAGAAAATTAAGGAATTTGAAAATGGGATCTTAGAGGTGGTAAAGGTTGTAGAAGAATCTTCTAGTCATGGGTGGGTGAAGGTAGAGGTTGTGGATGAAAGAGGAAGAGGGGAGTGAGAAAGGATGTGAGAGTTGATATTGATGATAACTAAATGATGAGTAACATGGTGAGTAGGATGGTGACCGAGATGATATTGTGGCAAATTAACACATAAAAGACCACTTAAGCCATCTCTAATGGAGCAACTCACATGAGTTGCTACATTGAATAAATTTTAATTTTTCACTCATCTTCATAATATCATATCATCTTTATAATATTAAGCAATTCAACTCACTTTATCCTCCTACCCAACAACCCTATAAAACATTGTTGTTAAACTCAGACCGGACCGACCAGTCCAACTCGTTAAACCGAAAACCGACCCAGTAACCGGCCCGATTAATCCATTGGACCGGAAATGTCATTAGCTCGGATGCGAGGTTAGCAACTCGCGGTCAATCCGATCTCATCCGCACGGTCAACACACGAGTCAACTGAGTTGACCGGTCTTTCAGTGTTGCTTGAGAAATTTTGGAATCGAATACGATACATGTAGGGATTTAGAAGCACACACTACCACTACACCAAGCTATCACTTGGTATTATATGTACGCGAGATTATGTGCCTGTTTGGGTGGAACTTCTCTAGAAGTACTTCTAGGTGAAAAAAATAGTATGAATCAAAGAGGTCAAATGCATTTAACTTCTCCATAAGTTAAAATTAGTTACTTTTAGAGAAGTAAAATGGGGGAACTTTTGGAGGAGGTGGTCTACAAAGACTACTTTTAACTTATGGAGAAGTTAAATCTATTTGACCTCTTTGATTCATGCTAAAATTTTTTTCACCTAGAAGTGCTTCTGGAGAAGTTCCACCCAAAAAAACTCATGCATATATTTGATTTCTAATCGTTTTTTATACATTTTTTCATTCATTTTTTAATAACATAATATAATGAAATATATATAATATTAATATAGTATATAATATGTATTTAATCACATAATATATTTTTTGGTATATACCGATTTAACCAATTCAATTAGTGACTCATTGGTTTGACCATTGTCTCATTGCCTCGATCGAGTTGATCACCGGTCCGAGTTTTATAACATTGCTGTAAAGTTTCTTAAATGGACCCCACAATCTACCCAAAATTCATTTCCCAAGTAAAAAAAACAATAAAATATTAGTTGGATACTGTGTGCTCTATTCACATCCAACGCTTACATCCCGCATGCATTTGTTTTTTTTTTCCTGACACATCTTTATCTAGCAACTCCAACAGAGTTGCTCTACCATATGTTAGGGACCATTTTATAACGAAAAAAATTAGAAGAATGTTTTAAAGAAAATTATTAAAACTAAAAAAAACTCATTATAAGGACAAATGACCTATTTTACCCTTTAATTAATTATAGATTTTTATTTTCAATAAATTAACAGAAATAATATTTCCATTCATTTGTAATTTTCTCTCATAAAAGAAGTGCACTATTCAAATAAATAAAAATAAAAATTAATTTATTATATTTTTTGAATGGTTTATTTTCAATTATACTTGTTTATTAAATATATCAACTTTCTATATTATAATTTTGAGATCTCATCTTGGAGAGTGAGACACTCACACATCATACTCTCCCTCTCAATGATTTTTGACATTCTCTTTCTTACTCTCATCGGATGACGACGGGTGGTGAAATCCACACACAGTTGTGAGAGTGAGACTCCTCCTCTCAATATTTAAGACTAATTTTCCCTCTCTTCAATTCATATTTGATTTTTTAAATGCTAATAAATATTAATCTTAAAATTTATTAACTTTTAAAATCTTATTCTATCATTTTAAATTCAATCTTTTTTAATATAAATTTTTATTCTTAGCTCTATAATTTTAGTTTTTTTCATTATTATATTTTAGTATCAAATAATAATGTAAATTTGATTTTTAATAGTAAAATATAATATATTATTAGAACTTAAAATTAAAAATTATCGAACATTATTCTAATTTATTTTTTATTAATCTTTAAAATATTAATTTAATATTAATTTAACTTTTAATTAAATAATATACTAGTTTATAAACAAGATTGAACCGTATAGTCCTCACTTGTTTTGGATCGTAGGCGGACTGCTTAAACTTTCAAGTTTCAACCCATGAAATAATTATATCATATGAATAATTTGTTTCAAGTGCTTCACGTCTCCACCTGTGCAAAATGATCACACATAACTAATGATACAACTTGGATTTTTTTCATCTAAAAATGTAACCCTTAAACTTTGCCCAAATCGTGACTTCAAACTTCCAAAAGGCAAAATCCAACGTAGACAGTGTCAAGTTTTTTATTTGGTTTATGATGCACGAGCTGGTTTTTGCATTCTTCTCGTTGCCACGCGCTGTTCCTTCCCCTAAAGGCATGCTTTTCTATGCATATTAGCATATATATAATATATTTACCTACCTGCTGTGTTTCATTATTTATATTTAAGTTAAGATAAGATCCACGCCGTCATGCTGATCGACCTATTTATTCTCATTCTTTTTGCCTGCCCATAAAATCATGCAGACCCATCCACTCTTGGAGTGGAGGTTCCCCATTTTGTACATTTTAAGGAGCTGCATACAATTGCATACAATTGCATACAATTGGCCTGTTTGGGTAAAATTTCTGCAGAAGTACTTCTAGGTGAAAATAATAACATGAATCAAAGAGGTCAAATGCATTCAACTTCTCCATAAGTTAAAATTGGTTACTTTTAGAGAAGCTAAATGGGAGAGCTTTTGGAGGAGGTGGTCTACAAAGGCTAATTTTAACTTATGGAGAAGTTAAATCCATTTGATCTCTTTGATTCATGCTTTTTTTTTCACCTAGAAGAACTTTTGGAGAAGTTGCACCCAAACAGGCTCAATATAGTGTCTACAATTTGTATGAAAGTTGTTGTAAAAGAATAAATAAAAAAAATGTCGTTTATATGTGTATATATTACTGTAATCAATTATTATTTATTTTTAAGTGTTTTTATCATAAAAAGATTTATTTAAATCTTAAATATATATATATATTTATCCAATTCACAAGCAAGAGAAATAATTTCAGCCCTTAGCCAATGGTTTTAAGAATAAATTCTTAAGCATGTTTGTTTCCGGTATTAAAAAACAGTTTTATGCTTTTAAAAATAGAAAGTTAAAAACTTGTTTGTTTAAGGTTTCTAAAAAAACAAAAAAAATGAAGAGTTTATTTGACAGTCGGTTTCTAAAGACGGTTTTAAAAAATATGGTATATTTATTTAATTTACTATTTAAAAATAATCTGTTTCTAGAAATAACAAAAAATCAGTTTGATAGATAATTTTTAAAAATTAAAAAATGTGACTATTTTTTAGTTTTTAAAAACTATAATTATGAAACTATAATCTAAAATGTTTTAAAAAATTAATTTTTAACTTTTCTATTTTTGTGATGAAAATATTATAAATAAATCATTTCATTTGTTAAAAATTATTTTGTAAAACAATTTTCAAAAACTAAAAAAAAAAATTTTAATCAAACACATTTGACAAACAATTTTTAAAAATAGTTTTGAAAATTGTGACTTTTTACTTTTAAAAACTAAAATTCTTAAAAAGCAAGTATGCTTTGGAATACTATTTTTTAATTTTTGTTGTTTGTAGTGTTAATGTTGTAAATAAATCATTCCATTTGTGATCTTGGTAAATACCTTGGTGTCCCCATCATCAATGGAAGAGTAACAAGATCAACGTAACCTTTCAATTTCATCTCTTCAAAGTCAAAAACAGATTGTCTAGATGGAAAGCAAAGTCCATCTCCTTTGCTAGGCAGACTTACTCTTTCTCAGTCAGTTTTGAGTGTCATCCCTTCCTACTTAATGCAAACTATTTTCCTACCAGTTTCTACATGTAATTCCTTAGACAGGCTATGCAGGCAGGGACTTCCTATGGGGTGACTCAGAGGAACAAAGGAAAGTCCACCTTATTGGTTAGGACAGAATCTGTAGCCCTAAACTGTTGGGGGCCTTGACTTAAGAAAATGTAGAGAATTAAACTCAGCTTATATGATGAAAATTGGCTAGGGTTTAGTTCACCAGCCTCAAGATCTTTGGGTTCAAATTATCAAGTCTAAATATAATTGTTGCAATAATTTACTACCTAAGGTTAAAAGTAAAGCTATAGCATCAAATCTGTGGCGTGGCATAAGTGCTATTTGGAAAGAGTTTCTTGGCAACTGTACCTGGAGGATTCAGGATGGTGCTACAATCAATTTTCTGGGATCATAGTTGGTTAGACTCCACTGGCCCTCTTAGACAGCTTACCCTTCCTCCAATCTTTGAGGATGATACTAATTTGGTGGTCAAGGATCTGGTCTAGGAATGATGGTAATTGGGATCTGTAGAGCCTCTCAAATCTTCTCCCTTCTCATATTTGTGATCAAATTTCTGGACTTCCTCCACCTGTCCAGGAATCAGGAAATGATAAATTAGTTTCGAAATCTTCATCGGATGGATGGTTTTCCCTCAATTCAGCTTATGAGTATATTACCTCTGATAGATAGTGTGCCCCCAATCCCCTAATGAAGAGAATCTGGAAGTGGCAAGGTCCATATCGTATCAGAATTCTATTGTGGAAAATTGCTTCTCATGGTCTGTTAACAAATTTAGAGAGAATGAAAAGGAAAATGTCAGATAATGCAAGATGCCCTCTGTGCCATAATGAAGAGGAAACTGAGCTACATCTCTTTAGAGACTGTGCTACGATATCTAACCTATGGGGGACATTTTTTAATTCAGAGTTCCTTCATAAATTTAGGGCTCCCAATCCCTGAATTTGTGGCTTTTTACAGCCCTATCTACTTTACCAAGTGATGGAGACTACCTACGAAGAGACTTGTTCTTAGGGTTTAAAATTGAAGAAATTTGGAAATTCCGGAATAATGTAGTCTTTAATAATTGTAGATTACCTTTTTATTCTCTAAAATTCAGTATCTGCGCGCACGTCCGCTCTGCCATGGAGGCTCTTTGCTCGCCTGCTCGTGGTGAGGTTGGGGGAGAAAGGGTTTGATCCACCTCTGTCCAATGGGTTACGCCTAAAGGAGATTGGTTCAAAGTTAACACTGACGGTGCTTATTCCCCTGGGAGAGGTGTTGCGGCTTGTGGAGGAGCTATCCGGGATCATTCGGGTAGGTTCATCTATGGATTTGCGAATAAGCTTGGGATTTGTTCTGTTCTCCAAGCGGAGCTATGGGGGATCTTCAGGGGAGTGACCCTTGCTCACCAAAGAGGCATTCGAAAGGTTGTGGTTGAGTCTGGTTCTCCGCTTGCTACAAATTTGAAGAGATTTCTTGGATTCACACTTACAGGGAGGCCAATATGCTAGCAGATAGCTTTGCTAAATTTGGTCTTGAGTTATTTGAACAGTTTAGAGTATTTGAGGATGTTCCTCCTTTTGCTGCATTTTTTTTTATTTTTTGATCACTCTGGTTTTGTCACTAGGGAGATGATTAGTTAGTCTGCATTTTTTTTTGTTTTTCTTGGCCTTTTTAGGTCATTCTATACATAAAATAAATCATTCCATTTGTAAAATATGATTCTTATTTTTTTATAAAACAATTTTGAAAATATAAAAGACAAAAATAAAATCAAACACGTCCTCATTTCTCTAATGTTGTTCTTGAAAGTTATTCCACGCTTGAGCTTGTTTGTTTATTGTTTTTAAAAACTGTTTTATTTTTTAAAAAATAGAAAACTAAAAACCTTATTTGACAAATAATTTTTAAAAGCAGTTTTGAAAAGTGTTACTGTTTTTTAGTTTTTAAAAACTACAATTCTTTTTAGATGTTTTGTAAAACTATTTTTTTAGGTGTTGTTTAGGGTGGTTGCGAGTTTTCAGTTTTTTATTTTCAAAATTTTTCAACCAAGTTTTACAACTCAAAACAGAAAAACTAAAAACCACTTTTTGTGGTTTTCAAAATGGACGTTTTGAAAACCACAAAAAGTAATTTTTAATTTTCAGTTTTGAGTTGTAAAAATTTGATTGAAATCTATTGCAAATCAAAATCTGAAAACTCGCAACCACCCCAAATGACCCTTTAGTTTTTCAGTTTTTGTGTTAAAAAATATTATAATTATAATAAATTATTTTATTTATAAAAACAATTTTCAAAAACTAAAAAGCAACATTGAATCAAACACACCCGTATCTTTTCCACATTTATTTTTAAATGATTGACTCCTGATTTTTTAATTACTCTTTTCATTCAAAAATTTAAATTTTCAGTATCACCCTTAACTTTTAAGAAAAAGAAACGTACTTTTAAACAATTTATAGCATGTTTAGGGCCTTTTTGGTTTGTTTTTCCAATTTCTGTTTTCATTTTTTGTTTTCATTCTGTTTTCTGTTTTCTGAAATTTTACAAAGGAAAAACTGGAAATGCTGGAAACAAAAATTTTCTGTTTCCAACATTTCCAGTTTTTCCTTTGTAAAATTTCAGACAACAGGAAACAGGAAATGAAAATGCAAACCAAACTTATATTCTCATTATAGGAAGTCAGAGTGCACATTTATTCCAAGGAAGACAATCACTTCAGATATGTGATGCCCAACGGGGGAGAATGCCTTACCAACCTAGACACCATAGTATATCACAACCCACTTAGGATCTGCTTGGAAAAATTATTCTATCAAGTGTTGATGTTTATCACATGAGAGTTTATGTTACGAACATTTAAGGGAGTAAGTGAAAATCGTGTAAGGATTCTGTTCTCAAAAAACCTTTAGGGACCGAGCTCAAATACCTAGGCGGCATTGAACCCAGTCCTCAGAGTGAGAATGTGTCAGATACCTAAGTTAAGGATGTGACTTTCTTATTTATAGAGTCTACTGATAGGCCACCTAGGTGAGGCCCAACTCGGGTCCTGGCTGAATATTAAGTAAACCTAGTTGGAGGCGCAAGAAAGGAGGGCCCCAAGGCGGAGGTCGGCGTGGGACCCAGAGGTCGGCATGGGTCCATACTTCTATGACGGTACAAGTTCTTTGCAGTCTTATAACCTATGTAGTAAACATTAGCTACGAAATAACTAGGGATTAGTTATGGATTTTATTTACCTAGTTATTCCATAGCTATTATTTGCTGCAAATGTTGAAAAGGCTAAAGAGGATCCGAATCCATAAAAACCAAAAGGAATACATTATACTTAAACTCTACATAAGCTGTTTTATAAGTCACTTAGAAAACTCATTGAAATAAACTAAAATCAAATATTGAGCAAGTTATATTTTTTTTTTTCATAAATTCATTTAAACATTTACGTGTTTATGTCATAAGATAAATTCAATTAAATTCTTTTAAACGCGTCCTTAGACTGTCTTACTGCTTGTTATATTAATATTTAAAATTTAAAATAAAATTATAATAAGAAAGTATTTTTATATTTAAGAAAAACATTTTTGTAAATCATACAATTCCTTAAAACCCAAGAAAATAAAAATTGAAAGCTCTGATATATTTGCTGTCAACCACGTGCTCCCCAGCCCCACCACGTGTGTGTCTACTATCTACGCCTTTCACGTCTGAGAAGTGCTTTTTCACAATCCGACTTTAACCTTGGCACGGCCCACACTGTATGGCATTTTTCTCGGATATATAAAAATAAAAACACTTACCTGAATTTCTTTGTTTGCGTAAATTAATATTAATATACTAGACAAATCTTAACCGGTATTTAAAAAACTAAAATAAAAATTAAACACTTATCACATTAAAAATATAAATTTATTTAACATTTATTTTTTAAACAATAAATATATCTAATAAAGTATTTTAAAGATATTTTAACTATATTGTTTGCCAACTAATTAATAAGACGCAATATACTGTACGAAAAAAAATTAATAAGACGCAATATAAGAGTCTGTTTGGTTTGAGAAAACGTTCTCTGTTTTCATTTTCTGTTTTCATTCTGTTTCCTGTTTTCTGAAATTTTACAAAGGAAAAACTGGAAATGCTTAAAACAACAAATTTTTGTTTCCGGCATTTCCAGTTTTTCCTTTGTAAAATTTCAGAAAACAGGAAACAGAAAATGAAAACAGGAAATGAAAATGCAAACCAAACAGACCCTATTGTGAATCCCAATTTTGTTGGTGCAATCGAAATACCGATCACATCTCCTCCCACTGACAAAACATACAAAACTTTTTTTTTTTGCTTAAATACATATTTGATCCCCATACTTTTATAGATAAGTGATTTTGGTCCTCCTAGTTTTAATTGCTCAATTTTGATCTCTATACTTTTGTAAATGAGTGATTTTGGTCCCCTTAGTTTTAATTGCTTAATTTTGGCCCCTCTTCTTTAAAAATTGAACAAATTTAATCCTACCGTTAGTCTCCCATTAATTTTGTGACATGTAAACACATGACAAAGGTTATTATTTAATTTTATCTCTTAATTTTTTTTAAACGTATAATCAGAGCTTGCAGATTTCAGTTCGCTTTCGATTTCATTTTAAATTTCATTTCATGTTCAATGAAATTTCAGTTCGCTTAGTTGATGGTTGAAGCAGACCCGCAATTGTTTTAGTTTTTGAACTTGTATTCGCTTTATTGTTTTTGAGAAAATTGGAGTGTAATAGTGAGATTTTGTTTTCTCATTGTATTAAATTATGTAGAATCTGATTTTATATTTTGATTTTTTGTTTAAAAAAATTAAGAGATAAAATTAAATAATAATCTTTGTCATGTGATAGTTTACACGTCACAAAATTAAATTCATGTCAGCAAACTCTGCTAAATTAATATTTAATAAGAGGCTAACAGTAGGATTAGATCTGTTCAATTTTTAAAGAAGAGAGACCAAAATTGAGCAATTAAAACTAGAGGGATCAAAATCACCCACTTACAAAAGTATAGGGACCAAAATTGAGCAATTAAAACTAGGGTGACCAAAATCACCCATTTACCGAAGTATAGGGACCAAAAATGTATTTAAGCCAACATTTTTTTCCTAACGTGGTGATATATTTAAGTGTTAAGTATGTTTTTGGTTTATGAAAATATTGTGAAAATTTAGGTTTTATTTTTTTAAAAAAAATTTAATCGATATATATGGTTACTGGTCAGTGTGAAGAAATTTTACATTGACGTTTAATGGTGTGTCACCATATCATTTAATGAATGTGACACATCATGTATTATTAAATTTAAAAAATGATATTACAGCACATCATTGAATGTCTGTGTAAAATTTATTTACATTGAAATTGTATATATATTAATTTTTTTATTAATTTTAGTTCTATATTTTTTTTAAAGAATGTGTAATAAAGACTTCATTTAATTTATTTAGATTCAGTATATTTAAATTGAACTGCATTGTTGCTAATCGAGTTTTAAAGTTTCTAAAACGTGCATGAATTCGGATCACTTGAAGTTGGTGGCATGCCAAATCATATTTCAGACGAATCAAACTGGTTTCTTACTTTCTTTCTTCTACTTGTTCGTATATATCTCTAATTAACACTTTAATAATTAGCCTTTTCTAACATTCACGCAACACGCTTGCTTATCTTTCAGACTGCAGTTATATAATAATCTAAAGTCATACTTATCTTAGTGTGAATTGAAAATGAAATAAATCAATCACATCACTAGCAATTCTTTTGTTTTTTTATCAATTATTTTTACCGCTCGGGATTTTTTTTCTTTTTTAGTTTTTACCTTTTAATTAGTATCCAGTTATCCACCATATTATTATATATTTGAAACTCCAAAAACAAACTAAATTGAAGAATGATTAATTATTCCGTTAAATAATACAGTATAGAGTAAAGACAGCTACTCACTCATAAAAAGTAATTATATGTACGTAAAATAATTTTTTTAATAAACTCTTCCAAAAAAAATTATTTAAATCGTTCTAACATTAATTTTATAATACTTAATGTATGAAAGAATACGCACTAGTTGGAGATTATTTTGCAGTTTAGAAATAGTTTTAAAATATCAAAATACACATCAAAATTTGCTATTTTTCTTTCTTTCTTTCTTTCTTTCCATTAGTATTACTTAATAAATATCATTTGTTGTATATTGAAAAATGTGTCTATCTTCATCTTTAAAATATTTACACTTTATATTTGTTTAAAGAAAGTAAGAGAGAATTCAATTTTGAACCAACATTTGCTGTAAAATAAATGAATATTTCTTAATCAATACTAATACTTAGTATTTAATTATTTTTGTTGGACTTTAATTGGTGTAGTTTGACTTATTTGGAATTCATCAATCAAAGTAGCTTTAGACGTGTAGGGGTGCTACAGAACAGGAAACATTGAGATTTTTTTTAAAAAAAACGTGTAGTTGTAATAATTTTGAGACACAAGAATGTAAAGCTTTTGAAATTGCTGTATGAACAAGTCACCGTCAACGCGGTTCCATAATTGTTATATTGAATTAATTCAACTTGAAACTCTTTGCTGTGGATTAACATTATCCCGTCATTGTCATCAGTTAATTATTTAAAAACAGAGAGAGAGAGAGAGATGAATTATATGGACTCAATTCTCAAACATTCTCGGTCTATAGTTTCACTAGTTACAAGGAGTATTCTTTTAAATCTCTTGCAAAATCCTTGTCTAAGTAACGTCTTTATTTTTCTGCTTGGGGACTAAGATTAGTGTGTCACTGAGGCAAGAAACATCAATTATTGTGAGCGTGATAAGATGAAACTTACACCAACTTGTGCTCAATCAGCTTGGTCTTGTGAATTAGTAAAACTGAATATAAATAATGTTCTTGCAGCGTGTTCGGTAGAATAGACAATAGAGTCCCAAATTCTCATTCCATCGCTTCACACCCATGGAAATATTTTGTTACTGTGGGACATACTGTTTGTTGATTTTTTTCAGCCAACATTGTCCCTGGTAATAGGGGATACCTATGATTTACACAAAAAAAGAAAAGCTCAAATTATGAGAGAGAACTGTAGTAACACGGAGCTCTAAGGTGATACCGTGATTTGCTTCCGGATTTTACCTCCCCGAAATGAAATGGGTGCCATTAATTTATAACGTGCATCCATCTAAATTTTTATAGAATTTAATAACAATACACGGTCAGTGTAAAATTGTTCTACACAGTCATCCAATAATATGTTGAAACATCATTTAATGAGTTTAAAATGCATGAGGTGTGAATGTCTGTGTAAAATTATTTTACACTAACGATGCATAATAATTAAACTCATTTTTATAATCTCATATTTTTGTAGGGGTTTCATTGTCAAAATTGTGTCCTTAATTTGTATTTGTTGTGGATTATAATCCCCTCATTATTTATGAGCGTTGGGCATGTTCAAAGCCATCCAATTTGGTCGGGGGCCCAATATCCTATTCCTATACATGGGCTTAAATTGAGTAAGTTTGGATCCACTTTTGAGAGTGAAAAATTGATTATATCTATTGAAGTAATCATTTTGAACAAGTTTTGTTTCATTGCTCAATAATTAATTTTTACCCCAACTATAGTTTTATCATAAGCAATTCGAAATTACTTTTAATTATGGGTGAATCAATTATAGAATTTCATTACATTTTTTCTCTCCCAATTTGTTGTACGAAATGTTGTTTTATATGTTGATTTAAAAGATTCTATGTACTAGTTGCCCGGTAATTTAAAAGGGATGTGGAATTAATTTAACGTATGATTTTTATATTTATATATAAAAATTACATTATTATAATAAGTAATGTCTTTATAATTACATTTTTATATTTATATTAATGTTTTTATTTTTATATTTTATGTTAATATATTATCCTAAATTAAAAAAATTATCAAATCATTTATATATTTAAAATATTAATGTATATATTTAAAAAGTTAATTATGATATAGAAAATATTAATAAATAACAAAACATGGATATTGAGCCCATTTTAGTAATTAGACACCACAAAAGTAATTAATTTTGATAATGAACATCCAAACAACATTTTTTTTTTTGCAAAAATCACTTGTCGGGTACATGTTATCCAAATAAAAAACTCATTTCTTCAAAATCAATTATACATAATCAATTTAACAAAAAAATCAATTCTACCACTGTGAAACAAAACACACACATTGTTAATGTATACAACCACATCTTCTTTTGCCAAATTCTTAATGTTAGCTAATTTAATCTAATTATATATAAATGTGTTATTGATAGCCATTATGTTTATGTTCTACTCCTAATTATATGCTTACATGCAAGAATCAAATGGTTTTTTTTTTTATCGAAATGGAGGTTGGCTGAAAAGGCATGACCATGTCAGGGGTAAGTGGTATCTCGGACTTTCTATACTTTTTAGGGAGTTGACTCAGTGTTGTCTCTATAGTCAAAGTGGGTTTCAAATTTGAATTTTGGCTCCAATTGTGTGTTTTGCATGGCTTGTTGGGAGCACTCATCAACTATAAATACAAGTTTTAGTGATGGTTTTATCATGGGACTTGTGTTATTCACTGTCTTAGGTTGATTTCTGGGTGGTTATTACAGTAGATTGTATGATTTGGGAGTGGTAGAAATGTTTGGTTGTAATGATATGGAGACTTAGACCATCTTTAACAGAGCAACCTGTAAGAGTTGCTTCATCTTTATTTTAATATTTTTTATGGTTCTCACATATACACATCACTATTTTATACTTTTTACAATTTAAGTAACTCTCTACTTCAATGTTAGCAACTCTATAAGAACTCTTAAATGAAAATACAATCTACTTCACATTCATTATTTTTCTCAATTATTTCCCCATAAAAACTCATAAAAATGAGTTGATTATTTAAGCAATTGGTGTTTTAGTATAAGAACTACATTGTCATGTCATTGTGCTCTAATGATGTGGAGGTTGCTTTCCCGAATTCTTTATTTTTAAGACCTAAATAAGAAACCCATTAGGGATACTCTTAGGGTGATGGTTATTTGTCTATGGGAAATGTGTTATCATCATGAACATCATGGAAATGTAACAACCGCTTAAATAATAATAATGAGATGTTATCTTGTGAGTGAGAGATATTTTGGAGTAGTTGGTGACACATTTTTTTTCTTTTTGCATGTCCCTTTTTTATTTTGTAAAAAGTCGTTTTAAAAAATACCCTCTATCTATTTCCAGAAAGTATTTTCTAGAAGCTAAATGATAAGAAAGATGTGTGTTTTATATATAAATCTTGAGAGACGAATTAGAGATGGAAAAAATTTCCGTCTCTAAAACTGAAATATAATTTATTTCTAGAAAATTGGGGTCTTAAAAATCCAAAAAATTAATTACAAGAATGTTTTTTCTCTGAAATTTAATTTACAAAAATAGAAAAAAGAAAAAAGGTCAGTGAACTAGTGTAGTAGGGTTATGAGAGGTGGAAGTGGGTTGGGTCGTTGGGGTGCAAGTGGCAATAACGGTGGGATGAGGGTAATTTGAAAAAAACATTTTTTAAAATGAGGAAGTGAAGTGAATAGCATAAGGAGGTGTTAAAAGCAACTCCTCATCCAATTGCCAAACCATCCTTTAAGGGCTCAACAAGAGGCCCAACTAACTCGTAATCGTCAAAAATGCATTTTCTTTTTGTAGGCCAAGTTTTTTTAGTTTTTTATTGAGAAATTTATGCCCACGATACAAAGAAAAAAAAGATACATTTATGTTAAATTAAGGAGATCATATTTTATGGGTCAATTTGGATAGACTTTTCTATAATAACTTATAGGAGGGGAAGTTACAATAAATCAAAAAGTTATAATAAATTAAATTCAACTTATTTCATAAGTTAAAATTAGTATATACAATTCAACTTCAAAATCTCTCTCATTCAAATTACAATACATGGTCCTGTTTGGATGAAATTTATGTAGAAGTACTTATAGATGAAAAAAATAGAATGAATCAAAGAGGTCAAATGCATTAATTTAATTTCTCCATAAGTTAAAATTAGTCTTTGTAGCATACTTACTTCAAAAGCTCTCCTATTTAACTTCTCCATAAGTAAACTAATTTCAACTTATGGAGAAGTTAAATTAATTTGACCTCTTTAATTCATTCTATTTTTATCTTCTAGAAGTTATTTTGCGAAAGCTTATCCAGACTGACCCATAATTGTTTTATTCCTTAAAAACATTTTTAGTATTGAAAAACACCCTAAAAATGATTAAAAGTACACTATTTTTATTTCATATGAGAATTAAAAGCAAAAAAAATTAAAAAGATTAATTCTAAAAGACTTCATTTTTCAATGGCAAAAACATATTAAAATTTAGTACAATTATGATGTCGTCATTTTTTTTTATAAGCCAAAATTCATTAAAAAATAGCATTAGGGGTGCTTTAACCCATATACAAAATTAACAAGCCTATCAATAGACTACCTTAAAACCAAAAACCCTCGCCAATACCACTCAACATAATAAAAGCTAATTACAATCCAAGAAAAATTAAAATCGTACTAGATTCCTACCTACAATAAACCCAACTAGATTTCCTATTCCAAATAAAGTGTACACCCTGGGACAAAACCAACTAGTAAATGCAAGAAAAATATGCCCACACCAATAGACAAAAGACAAGTGTACTGAAAACACGCCCACTTTGGCACCAACCTATAATGTAAACTACCAAATAGTACTGCAGTAGTGCATATAGAGCAATACCCCACCATTTAATAGTTGCAACACTACAAACCAATTCAGAGAATAATTGCCAAAATCTCAGTGGTTCGCTGTGATGAAAAGAGAGTTAACGCACACACATAAGTAGTTGATAAAACCAAAAATACCAATTAAAAGCCACCATCACAACCAATATAAGGAGCCCGTAAAACTAGTGAAACTGCATCAACTCAAAACAAATCCAGTACCGGTAGAATGAAAATTGAGACAAGAGCCAATATCAGAATCCATAGAAGAATTGGGTATTGGAAGGTTGGATCTTTAGCTTTCAGTATTTTCCAGGTTCCGAGTTTTATTAATTCCACCACCTCTATTGGTTCAGCAAGCTTAACATAAAAAATTGCATCATTGCGAACTAATTATTGACCATAACACCACCAACCAAACCAAGGACCACTGTAGTCGATTAACAACATTACACTCCGGTAAACCCACAAATTGATAAAAATTCTCTAGACATCCTTTATGTATCATCACCGAACAAAAACTACACCACCTGATCAAACAGGCCATCCAAACTTTGTGAGCAAAATGACATTAAAAAAAAAAGAGAAGTAGACTCTACTACTTGGCCACACCAAACGCAAATCACCTTCCAAACCAGAAATTACCCCCTCTTGATTAAATTCTGTTTTGTAGGAATCCTATTTAACATGGTTTTCCACACAAAACTTGAAATCTTTGTTGGAGCAAATTTTGACCACAGAAAATTACGCATTGGAAATTCAACAAGTAAATCATCCTGTACAATCAAACTATAAGCGGATTGAACAGTATAAAGCCCGCCGAATCCGAATTCCACCTCCAAACATCTGGCTTCTCCACAAAAAAACCGAACCTATTGAATTGCAACGGAAAGATCCTGCAGCTGATCCCATTCCCATTGGAATAAGGTCCTACGCCAACTCCAATTCCAATAGGTTCCACTTTCACTCCTCACCAACATATAGCTATAGATTCTTTCTTATTGTTAGCAATTAAGAATAATCTAGGAAACCGATCACACAACGCCCTATCCTCACACCATACATCTTCCCAAAAATGTATATCACACCCATTACCCACTTTCTTAACACAACAACTCGAGAACGAGTCTAAAGTAATATCACTACTAGTATCAATAGACCATCAACCCACCAATTAGAACTTCTTTGTTGTCTCACCCTCATATTTACACAACTCTCCCCATAAATAGAAGAAAGCACCATATGCCAATATCTATCTTTCTCTACTAACAGCCGCCACCTCCACTTCCCTAACAATGCTAAATTAAAAGCTCTCAAATCGTGAGCACCCAACCCCATATGATGTCGTCATATTTAATTATCAATATGACTCATATATCAAATGACAAATTAATTTGGTTAAAGTTTTATACCAAAATTGAAATACATAAAAGTTAAAAGGCCAAATTCCAAAAGTTTTTAGACTATCTGTGCATATAGGTTATATAATGCTAGTAAATAACTCGCACTAAAATTATTGCGTTAAATTAAATAATTTTTTATTCATATTAAATTCATAAATCTAATCATGAAATTGAAAATAAATATATAAAAAGATCAAATTTTAAAAACCACACAATTAAAAAAATTGACATCACATCACTCAATTCAGCTATTAATTTTTTCTTTACGACTACTAGTAAAATTTAAGCTCAAATATCTATTAATAAATTAAAATTAATCCAAACATGTAAAAAAAATATCATAAAAAATGTGAATTTTGGAACTTCTAAATGCGTAATAAATAATTAGTCAATATAAAAAGAATTTAATGGATAAAAAAGTTACACAGAAATTCAATTGGATTAATTTCACCATCTTCTTGCCAATTTGCCATGTCATTATTTTATTATATATGAACTAAATTAAGGGAATTATATAATGACATATATATATATATATCAAAATTAATGATAAAACTCAATTAGATGATTGAGTAAAACTATTCTACATTAATAATCACGTGTATTTATTAAATTTCCAATATATAAAAAAAAGTTTGAACTCCTATCATTTTGTTCGATCACTTTTTCCAAATGATGGAATGAAAATTTTGCAATCGTCTTAATTATCCTATATATACAAACGTCTTATCTTGATCATATATACATTCTATGCTTACCACCTAACGACTAGCTAAACTTACACTTAAAAATCCCAAGCCAAGAGAGTGGACATGATATATATATATATATATATCTTGGTCTTGGTATGAGTTTTAATTTTTGTGTCATGCTTAAATGGAAATAGGTATATAATAACATCCAGCAGCCGCTATTCATACGAGCCTGTCATGCCAATGCCATGGTAGCGCTCATCGAGCAGCCGCTGTTGTCTGCTGGTTAATTTTCAATTTGTCCTTGTCTGTGTCGGCATAATAATAATACTAATAACTAATAATAATATTAAGAAGAGTCGTGCTCGTACTATTTATAATATATACATATGGGTCTTTACGTACGGCGTTTCGCACTTGTACTACTTGTCTAGACCAGGCTTTGAGTGATTAAGAGACTAATCTTAAGTACTCAAAGCAAAACAAAAAGATGGGAAGAGCTCCTTGTTGTTCAAAAGTTGGGTTGCACAAGGGTCCATGGACTCCTAGAGAAGATGCATTGCTTACCAAATATATTCAAGCTTATGGAGAAGGCCAATGGAAATCGCTGCCCAAAAAAGCTGGTAATTAACATCCCTTAATTTGATGTTATATATATTAATCATGATTTTTTTAAACTCAATTAATTTATACACTAATTTTTACATACTATTTTCTTTCATCACAACAATTATCACATTTTTCATTTTTTCACTCTTCATATTGAGTGTGAACGTGACGTCTCTCTTTCCAATCATCTTCTTCACCTAATTTTTATCTAAATCACTACACCATAAAAGAATATTAATTGTGCGAAATAATTTTTAAGCGCTATATAGCTAGCATGATTTTCTCATATATATTAATATCTCCTGATTAGTCTTTGATTTTCCTTTGATGGTGTTTGGTTTCTTTATTTGTTGAATTTCTATTTTAGTTTTAATTAATTTTTAAGTCATGTATATATAACTCTTCATTTTTTATTTAATTTGATGATAATTGTTGTAATTTCTAATAAAAATTTTTCCACTTTTAATTTATTATCTGTGTAAGGTTGCATATGTTAGAAATACCTTACACAGGTTAGAAAAACCGTAATTATATATATATATATATGAAAAATAAAAAAAAAACTGTGGTTGATGCAGGACTTCTTAGATGCGGGAAAAGTTGCAGATTGAGATGGGTGAACTATCTGAGACCAGACATAAAGAGAGGGAACATAACAGCCGAAGAAGATGATCTTATCATTAGAATGCATTCACTTCTTGGAAACAGATGGTCCCTCATAGCTGGAAGATTACCAGGACGCACTGATAATGAAATTAAAAATTATTGGAATACCCATCTCAGTAAGAAGCTCAAAAGTAATCAAGACGTCCCTAATCAACAAGAAGCTGATGCATGCAGTGCTAAGAAAAAGAAGAACAATAATAATAACAAGAAGAAGAAGCGAGACAAGAACAAATTAGAGGCAAATAATGCAGAGGCACCGAAGATCCAAGTTTATATGCCAAAACCCATTAGGGTTAAGGCTTTGTCATCTAATAATTTACCGAGAACGGATAATGGCTGCTCCTTGAGTACCGTTGATATTCTCAATTCATCAAGTTGTGCATCAACAACAAACCTAGAATTAAGTCATGAGGGAAGAAAAGAAGAAGTAATGGTAAATAATAATAATGTGGTATGGGAAGATGGTGAGCAACATGATGATATATTAAACATAGAATGGGAGTTATGCCATGTCCCCACGGCCACGTTAGAGAAACTGTATGAAGAGTACTTGCACCTCTTGACCATGGACGTATGACAGTAGCCAATTCCAATTCTTTATTGGGTTGAAATAATAATATTAATTAATCGCTACCTGCTCACTTGTTCATGTTACTTTCTAAGAAGTTTTGATTTTTTTTATACATTTCTAGAAGCTTTGATTTTTGAATTTTCTTTTGCATTTTTTTATTCCATATTTTTCTATTTGTTTTTTTATCACAATAATTATTATATTTATCACTTCTTCTCTCCTAATTTTTTTTTGTCTCTAATTCTTTCTTACACCTTTCATACCCATAGAGTATATATAATTTTCCAAATTCTATTATATATCATTTGGTCTTAGTATAAGAGAAAAATACTTTATTATATCATTTAATTGATAACATTATTTTTTTATTATATAAAAAACAGTACAAAAAATTTATTTTTTATATTTTTAAATTTAACTCTTAAATGTTATTAAAACCATAAAATTGAATTAATTTTCTACAATGATAAAAAAGGGGATGTCAATGATGGATATCAAGGCTGAATAAAAAATGTTACTTTTATATAAATAAATATATATATATATATAATACCCGCGTTTTAAACCCAGACTCATATCCGTGTGGGTAGTGATTCTGATACTTGTACCCTTACTCGCTGGGGTACTTAAGTACTCATACCCGTACCTAATACCAGTATTTTTGTTAACTATAAAAATAATAAATTGATTAGAAAATAAAAATTAATTAAAAAACAACTCTAGCGCAAATGAAAAATAATTTATAAATCATCAAAATTTAACTATAAAACAATTTTGGTATATGGAAGTGGATGAGAGATGAAATAGTACAAAATTAGTTCAAGTTTTGCTATTTTAATGTTTAGGACAAAATCTTAATATTTTCAAAATTATAATATTTAAATTAATTAAACTAGTAATATATATTAATGTTTTTTTCGTGACTATAATATATATTGACATTAATTATTTTAATGTTTTTTTAAAAAAATATTAATTAATAATATAAACACACACATATATATATTAAATTAATCATATGTATATAAATTACATATATTATATATATTATATAAGTGTGGGTATGATCAGTAGGATAGAGTATCATAGTACACGTACCCACACTTGTACCCATGCTAGACCCATCTACCCATTGCGAGTAATTTTTACGGATACCCATTGAGTTTGTGTCCAATGTCATCCCTACTTGTATAATAAAATTGTACATAATACATATACAGACCATGAAAAAAAAAGAAGAAATATGAGATTTAATGAATGATATAATAAAAAGAGATAAAAAAAAGTGTATGAATTATATAAATTATATTACTATACGGTATACGCTTTATTCGTATGAATAAAAGGAGTGGTCATGTATTATATGTGGAGGCCGGCCAATACATGAATTCTGTTCTTGGAAGCCAGGCAGGGGTTTCAATTTCATTGGCCGCAGGAAGAGGAAATCGCACCCGTGACCTGATAGACAGAGGGCTGTTGTAAATATTTCATTTAAATATTTCAAAAGTTTTAAAATCTTATTTAAATTCAGAAGGAAATAATTTGAGTAACCGATCGACCCTTAATTTATTTTATTGTTTGATTCCTAATTTGGTTCTTTTTAAATTTAAAATTATTATTATTCTTTTCAACTTTAACGTCAAACTATTAAAATTAAGGATTGGTCAATATTTTGTGACAATTCATTTCAATTTTAATTCAATTGATTGTACATAAAGCATTGCTTCAAATGCAGGGGATTTTAAACTTATTTCAGTTACATTTTTTATTCAATGTCATTCATTCTTATTTTATTACCAAATATTATATAAATAATTAATGTGTTTCCATTAAAAAAACTGAAAGATTTTCGAAATAAATATTAAACTCAATCCCAAAAGCTAGTTTGTAAGACGAGGATCACCTAAGGCATATATACTATAATTTGGCCTTATCTCTATGAATATGAGACTCTAACACACTCTCTCACACGTCTAACTCAATCCCAAAGCTCGCTTGTATAGGGTGAGGATTGCTCAATGTTTATATACTATAATCTGATTTTATCTCTCTAGACAATGTGAGACTCTGACACTCAGAGAGGGCTGGCCTAAGAGTAAGGCAACCTAAACCTTTGCTTTAGGCCCCTAATTACTAGTATCATCTTTCATAAACAAATATGAGCATATATTAATATTATTATACCTAACGTATTGGTTTACCATTGTTCTTCCACCTCAAGGTTATGAGTTCAATCCTTGTTGATTGGATTTTAACTTTTAAAATCATTTTTTTCACTTAAGTTTTTTGAAAATCCCCAATATAAAGGTTTTGCCTTAGGCCTCCCCACATGTTGGGTTGGCCTTGCTGACACTTGGTAGAATGGAGTCCCAATTAGATGAACAAATGAAGGGGGTATATGAGATTTGAAAGAAATACATTTTTTATAGAAATTTTTTTTTGAGAGAAAAGAAAGACGATTTTTACAATGAGAAAATTGGTGATTGATATTATATACACCCTACCACTCATGCATCTATTAAGTTATTAGCAGTTAAAATTATCATCAGTAATTAACATATTTAATTTTCTTTTCTCTATGATGTATATAGGTAAACTTAGAAAAGAGGTGTCTAGAGGTGAAAATTAGTACAATTGTAATAGAGGTGTCAATATGTGTTCAACTCAGTGAGTAAATCTGACCCAACCTGACTCACTGATGGGTTGAGTTGGTAAAAAATAGGTTTGTTGAGTCTGGTTGAGGTGAGTTGCCTTACTTTTTATATTTTTAACTTGTTTTTAATTACTTTTTCATTTTCCCCATTTTTTGTCTTTTTTAAATCATTTTTTAATTATTTTTATAATTTTTAAATTATGTAAACCAGCCCAATTAACCCATAAATTCGTGGTGGGTCGAACAAGGTTTATATTTTTTTATTTCACAAAAAAAGTGAGTCAACTCGACTCGACTCACTTTTTAACATAATTCGTGGTGAGTTAACTTGGGTGAGTCGGTTAAGAGTGTATTTGGTAAAACCACCTAAAAATGGTAAAATGACATATAAAAACGTCATTAATTACTAAATAATATTGAGTGAAAATTTTTGAAGGATTCAATTGTAATAAAATTTCAGTTAGTAGCTAAAAATATGAGCTTTTAGAAAAAAAAAAAAACTACCTCAAATAGCTTCTAAAAAAGCTACTAAAAAGCTAGTAGCTACTAAAAAAGTTACCTTACCAGACATAAATAAAATAATTTTAGCTACTAATATAAACTTTCAACTACTAGTTGAAATGTTTTACCAAACACACTATAAATAATTAATAATGAGATCTCATTAATTATAAAAACGACTCTCCCATTCTTTTTTGGTCGAAACAGATTTCATTAAAGGGACAAAGCCCAAAGCCTCATGTGGTGAGTGGATGATGCTTTATTGGTTTTTTTTTTTTTGTCCATAATGATGCTTTATTGGTTGTTGACTTTACCAGTGATTTACTGGATTTTTGTTTTGGTTAGGACTTGAGTTTCCCAAAAGGTATTGGGCTCTTATTGGGCCTTGTAATATTGCTGACTGGGTCTTGGATAACTGATGAGGTAAAGTCATTGTCCGCGTTATAAGCTTCGCTGAATCACGGGAATTGCTTTTAGAACCCCCATTTTTGCTATTCACACACCTATCCCATACCTAAATTCCCCATCCCACCCCTCCCCCATTATATAAGTAATCATTATATAATATTATTACGGGTTAATATATTAAGAATATCATAAAAAAGTAATATAAAATAAATTATATCTCATCATAAAATGATAAAAAATCTAATATTCAAATATATTAAACAGAAAAATATGTTTTAATGAGTATGCGGGTACCCACGAAGCGGATAGTATAATATCTGTCCCCACCGATTATATAAATATGCGGGTACCTATTGCGGGTATATCCACGGGTACGATTTTTTTTTGACATCCCTAGGAAGGGGAGATGTTGGGTTGAGGGAGGGGTGGGTTGCTGCACTTGCAATTCCAATAGTCATGTGTTTCCCTATTCTCCTATTTTCTCTCTTCTCCCTCTTCTTCATTGGAAGGTCTCAACCTCAATGACGTTATTTTTGTGCCCCAATGACAAACAATGTGACAGAGTGTCACTAAACTTGACAAATCGTTAAAAAAATTAATGGGAAACACACAATTGGACTATAGTGAAAGAAAAAGTAAAAAGTCAGGGACTATATTGGGGTTTTCTATTTCTTACGGACTAAATTGCATGACCCAAAAAAAAGTCAGGGATCGATTTACTAGTTTACTCCTTTTTATTTTGTCAAAATGGCAAAACCTCGACCGTCAAATCATTGAACAAAATTTTAATATTTGAGAGTACTTGACACTCCTTCAATATTTGACGATTTCTTTAAAAAAAAATAAATTTTGAGTGTATAACTAATCATACGTGTTAGAAATCTGTTTTAAATAATAACTCTATTAGGATTACAATTTCTGTTAGAATTACCATAGTTAGTTTTTAGTTGAAATATTACCATGGTTAATTTTATTTTTAGTTGGTTTTAGTCCTATAAATAGGAGTCTCTTGTATTCTATTGATTATCTTTTAATCATATAGTTTTCTAAACTCTCTTGTCGGTAACTTTTAGGATGATCCATGAGACTCCTCTACTGATCTCTACTATCCCACTGTGGCTGCTGCGCTCCTCCATCTTATTTTACTAAGATGGTATCAGAGCTCCATCCATGAAGCTCACCGCGCTTCAAGAATAAGAATCGACGTTTTCTAAAGAAAACGTCGCTGATTGCGGAGACTATTGCTGAAACTTTTTCATCTTCTTCCTTCAAGAAACCACTGCAACACCTCAATACAGAGGCATTTCCTACCGCTGTTCATGCAACTATTGCTTTCTAGCCTTCCACAATCTGCCTTTGTTCAACCAGCACTACATTCACGAAATCATCACCAGAAATCCCTCCTCCTTCTGTTTCGTTTCTGTTCACTGACCATACATTCACGAAATCATCACCAGAAATTCCTCCTCCTTCTGTTTCATTTCTGTTCACTGACCCTACATTCACAAAATCATCACAAAAAATTCCTCCTCCTTATGTTTCGTTTTCGTTCACCGATCCGTACTTTGTTGTTGATATCAGTGAAGATTACACCACAAAAGGAGAGTGGAAATCACCTCCAAATCCTTTTACCTTTGGCGATTTTGGATTCAAATCCAAGAAAACTTCAGAAGGTTTAGTAATGGCTTCATCGAACAGGGGTAACGAGGGAAGGATCTCTCTTCAAATTGATGGTGGAAACCTTGGTATCCTTGAGGCTGAAAATGACGTGTCCAAGAATGTTGCTACGGTGGTGTTGTTCGTCACTGTGAAGTCTCAGCTGCTTGTGGAAGCTCCGAAGGGAAATGTCGCCACGTTTGGTGCAGAAGAAAAGGCAGAACAAGAGCATAGTCTTATACTTCCAATCGAGGCTAAACATGTGAGTATACAACAGTTGTTTGATGTCATGTGTGAAAAGGATTTGTATGCACAGAAGTTGTTTGATAAAATGCTCAAGAGAACCTTCGTTTCTTGGAATTTGTTTTGTCTGCCTATATGCATGCTTCTAATGTCCATGATTTGTCTTCCAAACTGGAATTAATGGATCCATGCTCTAGTGTAAAAGACAGAGAGAGAGTGCAGTCAGCCATGTCCTCTACTCCGGCTTCGGCTACCGCGCCAAGGATATTAAGCAAAGTTGCATTGGTTACTGGTGGAGCCTTTGGAATTGGAGAAAGCATTTTTAGCGTGTTTCATACCCATGGTGCTAAAATTTGTATAGTTGATGTACAAGATAATCTTGGAAAGCAGGTGTGTGAATCCCTTGGGGATTTGGAGGTTGAGAATGATGAGTCCATTTTTATGTTTTTAGTGTTTGTTGAGTTTTTGGTTTCAAGTTGATATTGGTTGATACCAATTATCAACCTGAGGGGGGGTTAGAAATCTGTTTTAAATAATAACTCTGTTAGAATTACCATGGTTAGTTTTTAGGTGAAATATTACCATGGTTAATTTTACCTTTAGTTAGTTTTAGTCCTATAAATAGGAGTCTCTTGTATTCTTTTGATTATCTTTTAATCAAATACTATATGAGTTTTCTAAACTCTCTTGCTGGTGACTTTTGGGATGATCTATGGAGAAACCCATGGTACTCATCTACCGATCTCTACTATCTCACTGTAGCCGCTGCTCCTCCATCTTATTTTACTAAGAATACGTGATACGTGTTTAATGTTAAATAAGAGGATTACTAACTGTAATATTTTTTTTCCTCAAAGCATCCAATTCCCAAATCAGGCTTTAAGGGCTCGATAAAGAAACCTAACTCCTAATCGTAATTTAATAAATATGTTTTTTCAAATATGAAAATATGAAGTTTTATGGAATTAATTCATCTCTATTTTTTTAGTCCAAAAAAATATAAAAAATATTTATTTTTAGTCTTTAAAAATATCCTGATGAGGAATTAAAAGCACATTTTTTTATTGCATATAAGAATTAAAAAGAGATCAATTCTAAAAAAACATCATTTTCAAAGGCAAAAACATATTAAACTCTCTTAAAACAATTATGATGTAATATTTTTACTTTCAATATGATGGACATGTATCAAATGACAAGTTATGTTAGAATTTTATATCAAGTCAATAAATGAAAGTTAAAAGGTCAAATTCCAAAGAAAAAATTAGGCAAGTTATAATACTAGTATGGAAAATGGAAAATTAGTGGTGGGTGGAGATTAATTCACTTAATTTAAGGGTAACTCTCGCCAAAGTTATTGTGCATAATAACTTTTTCGTGCGAACGCACTAGTCACCATATTAGTTCTAAAAATAATTGACACTTTTATCATGTGATTGTATTTTAACATAAATGTTTTTTAAAAAGTATGACGAAATATTAACTATAAAATTACGTATATATGAATGTCTAATTTATCTTACACTTGATATGCATAATCAATATGTTAATGTAAAATCATTCAATGATTAAAATTATTAAATTATTAATTTAATAAGAGTTATTAATCAGAGTAATTTTGTGACGATATTCCCCAAATGAATCACAATTTTATATTGATTTTTTTATGTATGACTACAAATAAATTTAAGCACAAAAATCCATCAATAAATTAAATTTAATCTATTGATCATTGAACCAAACATGTAAATAATAAAATTGAAAATATAAATTTTGGAAATTTTAAATGCACAATAAATAAAGAGATATTAAATTCATATAACAAAAAATATACAACAACTCATACAACATATTTTTTTTATCTCTACTCTTTCCATCACATCCCACATTTCTCATTCTTCTTTCTTTTTTTCTTTTTTCTCTCTTTATCTCACTATGCATGTTGTATGTTCTTTTATAAGCAAAATTTCATTTAATAGAGCACTAGTGGTGTTCAAACCCAATACAAATCTGAAAATAAAAAGTAATGTACAACCCAACAACGTTACACCCAAACAAAAACCACTAACATAAAATAAGACCATAATCCTATGAGGTCAAACACTCATTATGTTGCATGTTGTACAAACAAAACTCATAAATAAAAGTGATAAATATGTTTTTAGCTAGTTCTTAAAATATGTCTGAATTTAGTTTTTAGTCCCTAAAGTTTAAAATTATTAGGTTGGGTCCCCTGTATTCTAAAATCACATAAATTTTGTCACTTTCCTTAACACCGTTAATTTTGATACTAACGTGATAAATATATATTCATGTGTCAACTTGTCCAATCACCTTTAATAAAAATGATATGACAATTAAATAACATCTCAACTTATCACCTGATCGCTCTATGACTATGTGTGTGTATTCAACTAGCAAACTTCTTTTTAAGAATTTATAATTGTTAATTAGGGTTATATTTAATGCATGTTTCTATCTAATTAAATTAGGATTAAAGAATTTCAAATATTATTCTATAGAACACTTGGAGATTGTTAACATTGTGACATTATATAATCACATTTTATATTAGAGATACTAATTAAAATATAATTAATCTTCATGTCCATATCTAAAATTTAAGTGTTATCAATTATTTTTCATATCCCCTATTATAATAAACTTCTATATTAAATGGCAATTAGTAATTGATCCGGTACATGAAACATTTTTTTTAAAAAAAAAATTAACATCGAGGTCCCTTCTATCCCGTTATATTGTAGATTCTAGACTTCTATCTACAAATTAAGAACAACCAGCAAAACTTGGTAGGGTATATATCCTTGTACTTGTTGTTCAGTGGAAGGACATGAGTTATACACTTGTGATAATTTAAATCACATAATGTGTACGTAGCCAAACAATTCCAGCTAGCTTCGTATTAAAATTGAATAGAGTTGGAATGATGGAGGGTTGTTTTGCTTCGATGGTAGGAAATCTGAAAACCTTGTTCGTACCAATAATTCATGAGCATATCTTTCTCGCTTTTAAGGACTCTCCATTAACAGGACCAATGATTAGTTGGGAATGGTCCATTCCTTGTCTGTTGAAGGCTTGAAATGCCCATTTTAACTCTCCATTAAAATAATACAGCTTTCCTATTATTAGGAGACGCTAATTCAGAACAAGAAGAACACATTTTTTTTACACTCTTGGTTAGAAGTCATATGGCGGGGTCTTATTAAAAATGATATCCTAATTTGATGGAATTCATGTGAATTTTAATGGATGAAATTTAAAAAGAATGTGCTAAAAGTGTGTTAGTAACACTTCCTTTCAAATCAATCTCCAAGCACGTACATAATAAGACAAATATATGGGTGAGATCAAATTATTTCAAAAGACTTAATAACTCAACCCATTGGGGTTGGCCCAGTGGTTTAGGATTTAGGTAGTTTAGTACGAGGTTTTAGTTTCAAACATTATTGCATTCCATGTAAACAAAAAATAGACTTAATAACTCTTTATAAATGTTGAATTTTTTCAATCTAATCTTTACATAGACCAAATGGTTAAATATGTTTTTGGGCCCTAAAAATATGGTGAAATTTGGTTATGATCCCTCGTTTATTTTTTATTGATTTTGGTCCTCTATCTTTTAAAATCGTATGTTTTTAGTCCTCCTTATTAATTGTACTATGTTAAGTCACTTTCACGGGTTCACTATCACTTTTTATAGGTAAAAATTCACAGAAATTTTTTGTACGATTTTTTTCTAGAAAATTCATGTGTAATAAATTTCCAAAAAATCTACAAATTTTTTACATAAAAATGCCGCTATAAAATTTATTTATGTTGTTGTAAAAAATTTATATTGAATTCCCTGCAAATTTTAGAATATGAACAAAATTTTCTTTGAATTTTGAGATCAGCAAGAAAATTTGAAGGAAAATCCATAGAAAAATCTATAAGAAATATCACCATGTCATCACTTAGTGGAATATAACTATCGACAAGGACTAAAATGATGTGATTTTAAAATATAGAGGACCAAAATCAATGAAAAATAAATAGAGGACCAAAACCAATTCGAAAATTAATTATTGGCACTTTATCAACAACTTTCTTTTAATGCATACTATATTTTTTAAATATGATTAAATATTGACTATAGGATTAATATTGTGTGTACATAATCAACATGTTGATAATATATTATTTAACAATTGAATTTGTTAAATTTATATTTTATAATGTCTTATTAAGTGAAATAAGCTGAACAAAAGTTTCACTTACAATCATTTGATCTCCACGCAAAAAATATATATAAAGCAATCTTAAACCTTATTTGTTTTGTATATAGATACTTTTAATTTGAATTTGATTTCAATTAATTACTAAACTCTAGCTATTTTTATAGTAGGTCCTTTTGTAAATTTAAAATCGACTCAGTAATTTTATATAATAATTTAAAATGTTACATTTGCTAAAAAACATTTTTCATTTTTAATTTCTTTAGCTTATTAATTATATTATAACATTTATTTAAAAATATAAAACGAAATGTGCGCCTTGCTGTTGGAAATATTCAGTTTGATTCTTTTTTGGTTTTTTTTTTTCTATTATTGGCTACCCTATGGTAGCTAGACGTAGAACTGTGTAGCCGTGTAGGTCTATATGCGGCCCAGAAGGACCACGCTGTGGTGGAGGTTTATTGGTAGCACATTTGTTGCTCCACTTCATTTGGCCAAACATCCATCTCAACGACAAAACATATACAAGCTTTCACGTTTGCACATGCAACAGTCTAATCAAACGCATGATGCATGAGACATTTATGAAAGTTGTTTTCTTAGTACATAAATTAATTTTTTTTGGTAAAAAGTACATCAACAATTTTGAAGAATGGAGTTCTTGTTTATTACTAAGGCTGATCATGGATTAGGTTTGGTAGAATTCGAGATCAAAAAAGCCCAATCCGCATAAACCAATCAAAGCTATTGTGTGGCACATTCTTAACCGTTTGACCTATTAAATTAAGTAGATCTCGTATTGGATCAGGTGGATAGAAATGGTTTGAGCCGATTTTTGGACTCAAACAAATTTTCTAGGTCTCGTTAAATTTCATTTTTTCGGAATTTTAAAACAAATACATCCAAATTTAAAGTGGGTAATTAATGGTCCATTAGTTCAAAGGCCAAACTCACGATAAAAAATCTAGATTTTAAATTTTATATTTTAAAAAAATGATCATATGCATTTTATAATACCCAATTTAATTAACTAATTACTAAAGTATAAAAAAAAATATATAAAAAAGGTAAAAAGAAAAAAGAAAATCCAACAAGTTTTAGCCTTAAAGAATTCATTATTTTTAATTTTCCTATCATATACCCTGTATCTCTCCTCGTTTATCTCCCTGTAGTAATTTGTTGATTGTTTGAAATTTGAAAATGAGTAGGTAGGCATAAGGGTATAATTGATAAAAAATAAATGTTATATTGAACTTCTAATGTAGACAGATAAAAAATAATAAATTTGTTCAAGTTAAGTGGATAAATAAAAAGGAATGGAATGAGTAATATTTTTATTATATATTTTAGTGAAAGAGTCCAAGTAATGACTACCCTATGGACACTAATTAAGAAATTAATAAATAGATTTTTTATTGAAAATCATAAAATTCTATTGCATTTGTAATATAATACGACACATTTCAATGAACATTTTCAATTTTTTGTTACTGTCCTATGGACTCTCACTAGCATTTCCCTTACTAAAATGCTCTCGTTTATCTCCATATATTTAAGTAGTTGAAGTAATTATTCTCTTTGTTCATTTTTATCTGTCACAATTTTGCTTGGACAAAAGAATTAAGAAATAAAATTAATGCAACAAAAGAATATAATTCCTTTTCTTTTAATTTTAATTTAGGTTTAAATTAGCAAACGCCCAAGTGTCCAAGTTCGCATCCCAATCTCTATTAGGACAGTCCTAATACCTCCTCCTAATGATGTTCCAAACCTCGCGAGTGACATGGCAATCATGGAGGATGTGAGTATCAATTTCCTCATGGGCATCACAAAGTGGACAACGTGTATCTCCTCCACCGAAGCATCTCTCACGTTTCACTTTCGTTAATTTTGAGTATCGGTTTGTGTGATAAGACCCCAGCCTAATTTCATAAGTTATAATCATTTTATTTGAAAATAATTGTTCTACATGTGACTTTAATTTCTAGATAGGATTGAGAATAAGATTAATGAAGTCAAAATAATTTTTTCATAAATACATTTTCTATTCATTTTTAAGAAATAAGTAATTGATCTTTCTTTTTTTCATAAAATGGAATAAATAAATATATTAAAGTTATTAAAATTTACACAATTAACTAGATGAAGTGATTTCTAGACACAACTATTGTAGGATGTTAATACCCACCATATACATAATTGACTCTTGAATTTAAATATTTTTAAAGATCATTTTCTCATTAAAAGGTCGGGTATTTTCTCTAATGAAATAAATATTGGCAACAACTCTATTTTCTATTTTCAAACTGGTTTTTTTTTGTCTTTGGTCGCTATTTTAGTTGCGATCGACACTCTTGTTCGTTGTTATAATAAATTATTTACGATTTTTCCTAACAAAGTAGTAAACAAAAAATATATGTCAGCACATGAATTAGTTGACAAGAGTTCTTTCAGCCTGACCAAGGTTGACCCAATACTAAGGTGGGCAAAACTCTCGTTTAATAAAAAAATAAGAAAAAGCTACTAATTATTTAAAAAATAATATTAAACTATTAAGGTTAATTAAGTATTTTTTAAAAAAATACCTCATTTATTATGATTTTATCACTTCTCATAAATAATAATTATTAATAATTAATTCCATCCATTTTTAACATTGGCTTACCTTATCACTTATTTTATTTATATTCTATGACTTTTTGTTGGTTTGTAATGTATTGACATTGTCTATTCTCTCTCTTACTATCTCCGTATCTCTCTTTTTTGTGTTATATTTGGTGAGTGTAGAAATTTATTTTTTAGTGAGTATATATAAATAACTATGTTTCTTTACTTGTTAGAGTCCATCTCTTGTGTTAGTGTTAGTAAATTTTTTATTTAAATAAATAATTATATTTTAAAAAAGTAATCAATTTTTATAAAAATTATCATAAAAAACATGCATTAATAATAATAATATATCTAATATCTAATCTAATATACTATACTATAGGAAAATAAAACCTCACCCTTGCCACATGTCACTTTCTCATTCATTTTCTTTCCTTCTCAAAAATATCACATCATCCTTTTTACTTTCTTTTTTATTTTTAACTAAAATTATATCTCCATATCTTTTTATTTTTTTAACAAAATTATATTTCCATTTATTTACCTTCTATTGTAGTTTTTTTTAATGAATCACGGGTATCATCCACGGGAGCCAGTCTTAATCCTATCATTTTCTTCTTTTCATTTATTTTTTATCTCATTTTTATTTTCTTTTTTTATCTAATCTACTATCTCTATAAGAAAACTCTTCCCCCATGTACACGCGTCATCCTCTCATTTTTCCTTTTTTTTTAAATTTTTTTAACGCTGTCTCCCTCTCAGTTTTTTCTCATCCTCTCCGTTTTTCTTTTTTTCAATTTATTTTTTAACATATTCTCTTTCTCAGTTTTTTCTCTTTTCTCTTAAAATTATTTTAATGTTTCCAATATGTTTGAATGTTTGTGTTTTTCTTTTTTCTTTTCAATTTAATATCATACTTTATTTATTACTATTTTATTATTATTATTATTACTTACAAAAACAATTCTCCATTTATTTACCTTCCATTGTAGTGTTTTTTTATCATCAGCATTTTTCACGGGAAACAGTCTTAATCCTGTCGTTTTCTTTTTTCTTTATTTTTTTATCTCACTTTCATTTTCTTTTTTTATTATGATATTAAAATATTTTTTTTCATTATTCGTTTTTATTAATATATTTCATTATAAAAAAAATTATGAGCTGCAGGTATTCTCTAGGGAGACCGTCCTGTTCCTACAATTTATTTCTCACACATTAATTTTCTTTTTTTATTATCCTTCTTACTTTCTTTTTATTTTTTATTAAAATTTTATCTCCATTTATTTACCTTCTATGGTAGTGTTTTTTTTATGAATCACGGGTATCCTCCACGAGAGGCGGTCTTAATCCTGTTATTTTCTTTTTTCTTTCATTTTTATCTCACTTTCATTTTCTTTTTTATTGTGATATTAAAATATTTTTTTCTCATTATTCGTTTTTATTAATATGTTTTATTATAAAAGATTTTTTATGAGCTGTGGGTATTCTCCACGGCAGTCTTTTTCCTACCATTTTATTTTTTCACACACATTAATTTTATTTTTTATTATCCTTTTTACTTTCTTTTTATTTTTATCAAAATTATATCTCCATTTATTTAGCTTATATTGTAGTGTTTTTTTTATGAATCACAGGAATCCTCCACGGGAGACGGTCTTAATCGTGTCGTTTTCTTTTTTTGTTTTCTTTTTTTATCTCACTTTTATTTTTTTATTATGATATTAAAATATTTTCTCTCATTATTCGTTTTTATTAATAAGTTTCATTACAAAAGAAATTTTTTTATGAACTGTGGCTACTGGCTATTCTCCACGGGAGACCGTCCTCTTCCTACCATTTTTTTCTTACACATAATTTTCTTTTTTTATTATCCTTTTTACTTTCTTTTTATTTTTTTATCAAAATTTTATCTCCATTTATTTACCTTCTACGGTAGTGTTTTTTTTATGAATCACGAGTATCCTCCACGAGAGGCAATCTTAATCCTGTTATTTTCTTTTTTTCTTTCATTTTTTTATCTCACTTTCATTTTCTTTTTTATTGTGATATTAAAATATTTTCTCTCATTATTCGTTTTTATTAATATGTTTCATTATAAAATATTTTTTATGAGCTGTCGGTATTCTCCACGGAAGACAGTCGTGTTCCTACCATTTTATGTTTTCTCACACATTAATTTTATTTTTTATTATCCTTTTTACTTTTTTTTATTTTTATCAAAATTATATCTCCATTTATTTAGCTTTTATTGTAGTGTTTTTTTATGAATCACGGGAATCCTCCATGGGAGATCGTCTTAATCATGTCATTTTCTTTTTTTTTTATTTTTTATCTCACTTTCATTTTCTATTTTTATTATGATATTAAAATATTTCTCTCATTATTCATTTTATTAATATGTTTCATTATAAAAGAATTTTTCATAAACTGCGGGTATTCTCCACGGGAGACAATCTTGTTCCTACTATTTTATTTTTTCTCACACATTAATTTTCTTTTTATTATCCTTTTTACTTTTTTTTTAATCAAAATTATATCTCTATTTATTTAGCTTCTATTGTGTTTTTTTATGAATCACGGGAATCCTCCACAGGATGCAGTCTTAATCATGTCGTTTTTTTCTTTTATTTTTTATCCCACTTTCATTTTCTTTTTTTATTATGATATTAAAATATTTTTCTCTTATTATTCATTTTTATTAATATGTTTTATTAAAAAGAATTTTTTTATCAACTACAAGTATTCTCCATGGTAGACAATCATGTCCCTACCATTTTATTTTTTTATTATTATATTATTTTTAATATACATCATCACATTTATTATATTTCCTAATGTGTGTTTTTATGTAATAAAATATCAGAAATGGACGATGACAAAAGTTGTATCATCCTTTTTACTTTCTTTGCATTTTTCTATCAAAATCATATCTTCATTTATTTAACTTTTATTGTATTGTTTTTTGTAAGTAATAATTTGTTTTTAATTAATCATTCACTTATAATGTCTTTCTCCTTCATTATCACGTTAGTAAAGTGATTTTTTATGAATCACAGATATCATCCACGAGAGGCGGTCTTAATCCCGTCGTTTCCCTTTTTCTTTTATTTTTTATCATACTTTTGTTTTCTTTTTTTATTATGATATTAAAACATTTTCTCTCATTATTTGTTTTTATTAATATGTTTCATTATGAAAGAATCTTTTTATGAAATTGCGGGTGTGACACCCTTCTACCCCCCAACTCTTATACAATTAATAAATCAAAGTATAGAAAAGATAACGTCCCACAACGGGTAAAAAGGTTCACATTTCTCATCGTAACAAACGTCATTTATTTCAAAAGTAAACTCATATAAGATAGAAATAGCAGTCAATGGTTTTCAAAATACTTAAGCAGCGGAATCTCAAGAAATCAACATCAACCTATACTACTGGCCATGTAAGGCACTCAAAACAGTTTACAAAATCTTTTCCTAACTAGAAGCATAAAGTAAAAATCCCCAATAATATGCCCTGATGTCACATGTATCAAAGCGACTCTCCCTTCAATCAAAACTCGACACCAGTTGTGTCATCATCATCACCTGTAAAATTAGTCACAGTGTAACGGTGAGGAAAAGAATACCACTCATACATACATATAGGAGGTTACCCTATCCTCACCCACATATAATCATCATGAACCTCAAATATTCACATACTCATATCATCTTATACTCTTTTATCATCATAGTTATATTAATCAAACTTTACAAATCATCGAACACATTCTCTATATTCAATACAAAATACTCATCTCATCAATAATCCTCATCACATTATAATATAAATCATCACCATCATTAAATACACTGCATGTTCAACTATCATCATGCACACCAAAACATCATCAACATCATCATAATTAATCACATTGCATATTATGCACACCAAAACATCATCAATATCATCATTAATCACATTGCATATTCATCTATCATTATGCACACCAAATCATCATCAACATTATCATATTATTCAATATCATCATTAATCACATTGCATATTCATCTATCATTATGCATACCAAATCATCATCAACATCATCCTAAGGATCATGACTTAGAACTCCGCACAATGGGCGCCCCTCATCAATCTCCCTAGTTGTCACCAATGATGGATCCCATCATGGTCTCTGCACCCCCCTCTAATGGGTCCGCGCAGTTCACCTCCCTGAGTTGCACATCACCCCTCTCTAGGCTTGTGCACCTCGAGTACAACAGCTCCCCGAGTTGCACTTCGCCCCTTTTTAGGCTAGTGCACCTCGAGTACAACATTATATATATAGGCAACATCATCATTTTAAGAATAAATACCTCATCATCATCATTATCATAATAAACATCTATTCATCAAAGATATAATCATAACATCAAAGTCACGCCAAATTCAAAGTATAACAATCATCATCAAGCACTTAGATCTCAAAATCCACACTGGTAAACGATTACCAGCCTCGAGTAATCGATTACCTGCAAGCAAAGCCTCTGGTAATGGATTACAACCTCTCTGTAATCGATTACCTGCAAGCAAACACATTGGTAATCAATTACATCATCTCTATAATCGATCACCGGCAAGCAATCACCCTGGTAATCGATTACAGCATCTCTGTAATCGATTACCCGCAAGCAAACAACACTTCAGGCTGCCCAGAAAGACCTAGTAATCGATTACAGACTTCTGTAATCGATAACCCCGACGCAGATCGCAGTTCTTACGAGTTTTAACCCTCTTAATCCCCTTTATTCATCCTCTAATCAATCCTCTTTGTTATAATAACAATCATAAACGTTTATATCAACAAAACTCAGTAAAAACACTAATCTTTTCACAGATTATACAGTTAATCCATCAAAACCCCAAATCATCAAACCCCTATTTACCCCTTTTTATTATTCTCAATAACCTCTTCAATTTCACCCAAGAATTCATCAAGATTCATAACATCAAACATCAATCAACAATTTTCATCATCTATACTCAGTATAAACATATATCAATCGAATTTTAAAGTCTTAATTACTACCCAAGCACCCCCACATGCACATACAAGCAGCACCCTCTCCCCCACCGTACCTTGAAATGGAGATCGAACAACAAGGAATACTCTTTCTTGGTTCTTGATGATCACCCTCTAGCAATCTCCTCTTGAGACTTGGTTTCTCTCCTCCTTAGCGTTTCGCTCTCTGACGATTTGAAAAATAAGGATTAGGGTGAACTGATAACCCATCCTTACTAAAATGCCCATAGGGCCTGGCCCACTCGCAACCTCCTTATCTTCTTTTTAAATTTGAACTAGCTTTATGGATGAAACTACTCATAATATTAATTCTATTATTTATTTATTTATTTATTTCTTCTACTCTATTATTTTAATTTTATTTTATTTTACTTAATAAAATTCAGTATGTTACAGCGGGTATTCTCCATGGGAGACAGTGTCGTTCCTACCATTTTATCTATTTTATTTACTCTATAATAAAATTGTTCCCACAGTATATGTGTGGTGCTTTCAAACTTTCATTTTTTCTTCTTTTGATTTTTTATTATTAATTTAGTAATGATTTTTTATACAATGAATAACATGTATCCTTCACGGGAGAGCCTTGCTTTTGTCATTTTCTTTTATTTCTATCGCACTTTTTTTTTTATTATATTAAATCATTTTCACTAATTATTCGTTCCTATAATTTGTTTTATTATAAGAGTAATTTTTTTAATGAATCACGGGAAACAGTCTTGCTCTTACCATTTTTTTTTCCTTTTTCTCATATATTAATTTTTTTTATTATTATATTAAAACATATTCTCTTAATATATAAGTATTTATAATAGCTAATATTTTATCCCGTGCGAAACACGGACAACATAAATCATACCATCAATTTACCCGTGCGAAGGCACGGGTCACCTACTAGTATACTATAGGAAAATAAAACCCCACCCTTGCCACATGTCACTTTCTCATTCATTTTCTTTCCCTCTCAAAAACTTCACATAATCCTTTTTACTTTCCTTTTATTTTTTAACCAAAATCATATCTCCATTTTTTTTTTATTTTTTAACAAAATTATATTTCCATTTATTTATTTTCTATTGTAGTATTTTTTATGAATCACGGGTATCCTCCACGGGGCCAGTCTTAATCCTGTCATTTTCTTTTTTCATTAATTTTTTTATCTCATTTTCATTTTCTTTTTTTATTATGATATTAAATTATTTTCTTTCATTATTCGTTTTTATTAATATGTTTCATTATAAAATATTTTTTTTATGAGCTGCGTGTATTCTCCACGAGAGACACTTCTGTTCCTACCATTTTATTTTTTCTCACACATTAATATTCTTTTTTTATCATTTTTACTTTCTTTTTATTTTTTATCAAAATTATATCTCCATTAATATTTATTTAGCTTCTATTGTAGTGTTTTTTTAATGAATGAGAAGGTGACATGTGACAAGGGTGGGGTTTTATTTCCCTATAGTATATTAGAATGCCGTGGAGAATAGCCGCAACTCACAAAAAAAATCTTTTATAATGAAACATATTAATAAAAAAATCTTTCATTATTCGTTTTTATTAATATGTTTCATTATAAAAGATTTTTTTATGAGTTGCTGGTATTCTCCACGGGTATTCTAATATCTAATCTAATATTCTATAGGAAAATAAACCCCACCCCTACCACATGTCACATTCTCATTCATTTTCTTTCTCTCTCAAAAACATCACCTCATCCTTTTTACTTTCTTTTTATTTTTTAACCAAAATTATATCTCCATTTCTTTTTATTTTTTTTAACAAAATTATATCTCCATTTATTTACCTTCTATTGTAGTGTTTTTTTATGAATCACGGGTATCATCCACGGGAGCTAGTCTTAATCCTATCATTTTCCTTTTTCATTTATGTTTTATCTCACTTTCATTTTCTTTTTTTTATTATGATATTAAAATATTTTCTTTCTTTATTCATTTTTTTAATATGTTGCATTATAAAAGATTTTTTTTTATGAGTTGCGGGTATTCTCCACGGGAGACAGTCCTGTTCCTACCATTTTATTTTTTTCACACACATTAATTTTCTTTTATTATTAAATTTTTTACTTTCTTTTTATTTTTATCAAAATTATATCTCCATTAATATTTATTTAGCTTCTATTGTAGTGTTTTTTTAATGAATCACGGGAATCCTCCATGAGAGGCAGTTTTAATCCTGTCGTTTTCTTTTTTCTTTTATTTTTTTATCTCACTTTCATTTTCCTTTTTTATTATGATATTAAAATATTTTCTCTCATTATTCGTTTTTATTAGCTGCGGACATTCTCTACGGGAGACAGTCCTGTTCCTATCATTTTATTTGTTCTCACACATTAATTTTCTTTTTTTATTATCCTTTTTACCTTCTTTTTATTTTTTTATCAAAATTATATCTCCATTTATTTAGCTTCTATTGTAGTATTTTTTAATGAATCACGGGAATCCTTCACCGGAGACAGTCTTAATCCCTTCGTTTTCTTTTTCATTTTCTTTTTTTTCTCACTTTCATTTTCTTTTTTTATTATGATATTAAAATGTTTTCTCTCATTATTCGTTTTTATTAATATGTTTCATTAAAAAAAATTATGAACTACGAGTATTCTCCACGTGAGACAATCCTGTTCCTACCATTTTATTTTTCTCACACATTAATTTCTATTTTTTATTATTCTTTTTACTTTTATTTATTTTTTTTATCAAAATTATATCTCCATTTATTTAGCTTCTATTGTAGTGTTTTTTTTATGAATCACGGGAGACGGTCTTAATCCTGTCATTTTCTTTTTCCTTTACTTTTTTTATCTCACTTTCATTTTCTTTTTTTTATTATGATATTAAAATATTTTTTCTCATTATTCATTTTTATTAATATGTTTTATTATAAAAGAATTTTTTTATGAGCTGCGGGTATTCTCCACGAGAGACAGTCCTGTTCCTACCATTTTTTCTCACACATTAATTTTCCTTTTCTTTTATTGTCTTTTTTACTTTCTTTTATTTTTTTTATCAAAATTATATCTCCATTTATTTAGCTTCTATTGTAGTGTTTTTTATAAATCACGGGAGAGTCTTGCTTTTGTCGTCTTCTTTTATTTCTATCGCACTTTTGTTTTTATTATATTAAATCATTTTCACTAATTATTCGTTCGTATAATTTGTTTTATTATAAGAGTAATTTTTTAATGAACCACAGGAGACAATCTTGCTTTTACTATTTTTTTCTTTTTTTTCTCACACATTAATTTTTGTTTTTACTATTTTATTAAAACATATTTTCTTAATATATAAGTATTTATGATAGCTAATATTTTATCCCGTATGAAGCATGAGCAACATAAATCATACCATTAATATACTCATGCGAAGGCACGGGTCACATACTAGTTAAAGGATAAAAAAGGCCCTTAATATAAATTTCGCTTTAGCTCATAGAAATGTTGGATCGGCCTTTAGCTTAACTAGTGATATGAGGTTCAAACCCGCTATGCGGCTACGTTAAATATGAAGAGTTCTACGGCTTATAAAAGTCCTATTTAGCTTCTCAAGTAAGATCGTCTCTCGTGAAGATCAAGTGGTCATAATAAAAAACAAAAAATATATGTGAAACTTACTACAATATATTCTTTCACATGTAGAAGTAAACAATAAATGATCAACACAAAACTTTCAGTTAGATGAATAACATTAACACAAAATTAATTATTATATTAGTTTAATCATGAAATTATTTACAGTTAATTATATTATAATGTAATTATTTATTTAACTGGTTTAACTTCTTACAAGAAAAAGTAATTAATAGTAATATAATAGATATTTAATCATTATAAAATAAACTTTTCCTCTTTATCATTCTCTATCACATCTCACATTGCTGATCTCTTTTTCCCCTCTTTTCTCTCTTTCTCCCTATGTTGTACATGTATAATATATACAAACAACTATCAACGGGGTTGATTGAAGTGGTACATATTTGATTCCCCTTAAGCAAGGTCTCATGTTCGAGTCTTGTGGATGGATAACAAGATTGGGAGGATAATTGTGGTTAAACAAAAAAAACATATATACAAACAACATTCTCTTATATTTTGGCACATCACTTCGGGTAGAAATAGTGCTGAAGATTTTGGAATTCCATCTAAAATTCGAATAAGAAAATCAATCATCAATTCGTCATTCCTTATTAATGCACAATATTGATACAAAATTTCCCTTTAACCAAGCAAACAAGTACTCTGGATTGTAGATTTGTCAATGTCTCAAATCACTACATAATAATGCTTCCTCATCTAACATTTTGTACGCCACTACCTTTTGTTAATCATTTGAACGCAAGGCAAGTGAGGCAACTAACGCAAATTTCGGTGCTGGTCTTCTACGTGTTTCCATTCTTTCTGTGTCCCGGTCAGATCCAAAATTATATATTACTAGTATAATAATTCATATAATACGCAAATAAAGATATATTTTTATATAATTAAAATTAAAATTATTTTAAAATTTAAATCATAGTGAAAGAGAATAAAAGAAAAGGAAAAGTGATATTTTTTTAAGGAAAAATGATAGCGTTTAAAAGGTTTTTTTTTATGAATTTGGATTCGTAACAATAATTGAGGTACAGTTTAAGAGAGACACTTCGACCAAAAACAAAAAGTTAAAGAGAGACACAACTAATAGCCACAATATGTTTGTTTCTCCGTTGCAAATTTTGCAAACGGAAAGACTCTTTCCAAAACATATTTTCTCACAATAATAGACACATTCCTTATAAAAAAATATATGTTTGCAAAGCATCAAATATAAAAGCAAACATATAGCAAGCGTGTCCACAATTCCAAAATCAGATGCGAGGTACCACACGAATGTATCCACATATTTTGGTGGCCATGCGTGTGTTGTGTGATTGTGTCACTTGTTTTTCAGAAAAAAATATATTAATAAATTATAATTTTTTATTTGTCAATATATACTTTTAAAAGGAAGGAATCAAGTTATTATAAGAGTAACTCTTAGTTAAATTACTTCTATTATAACTTTTTATAGAATAGAAATTTAACAAATCTAACTGTTCAATGGTGTGATATTAATATGATGATCATATATATTTACAAAAGTTTAGATAAGTTCGACATTAACATGTATGTGATTTTTATAGTAGACATTTACTTATATTTTAAAAAAATATATTATCCATTAAATTGAAGTTATTTGATGGAGTATCAAATTTTTTAAAATTTTATAGACTTGATCTACTTTATGAGAACTTCATTTTATTTCAACGGTTAGATTTATTAGATTTATAATTTTCTACATGTTATTAAGCAAGATAACTTTATAAGGAGTTGCTTCTCGAATAATTGATCCCCACTATTTTTAAATGCATCATTCGTTAATATATTTTTAAAAAGTTACATTTATCAACCATCTCTTTTTATGTGTGTGAGTGACAAATGAATTTTGTTTCTAAAAAATATTCTCTTTAAAACTTCTGGACTTAACCAATTAAGTGTCCATTTGATTTGTAGCTAAATAAAATAAACTTTAAAAGTAACAATTAAAAATAAATTATGTACAAGTTACAATGCGCCACTAATAAAAGTTATTTCATTATAATTATTGATTAAACACTATATATACAAATACGTTTGCAAACAAGCTCTAACTTTATATAAGTTAAAATTGTTTGATCGAGACAAGTGGAACTTTCATAGAGTTGACAATTTACACTTATATAATTAAGTAATTAATGGCACCTAAAAGGGGGTGTTAGTCTATTTGTATAACTAAATTAAATCATAATGACAAAGTGTTGGTTGCATATTAATTATGAGGATTTGAAAATCTTAACAATGATTGAAATGAAAATATAAATATAAAAAGAGATAAGATGGTTCATGGGATCCATAGAATAGCGATCGTTTTCAACTTCTCTCTATCTCCATGCTCAAAAGCTAATTGGCCAACTAGATGATATTTGGCAACAACAGTGACAGATGGGCTTTTTGTTTGTCCATATCAAACCCATCAATCCCTCAACAACAAAAACTCCATCCCACCCCGAAAAAGCCCATAAAAAATTGAAGCACAAAAAGGGAACAACTCACCCCAATCCCGTGCAACCAAATAAGAAAAGTGGCTTCCATCGAAGGGCACTTTGGTCATTCTCATGCCACCATGTCCTGTTCAATTAATGACTCCATTATATATCTACCTCTTCTTCTCCCTTGACCCTTGGAGACAGTGGTGATAAATTTTGTGGGGTTCACCACGCGCCGCTTGTTGGTGTGGGCCTCACTGCCTGGTTCATTTTCACAACGGGCCCAATTTGTTTCCCCTCGTTTTGAAATTCACCTTTCTTTCTCATTGCAACTTGTACATCCTGCTTGTTAAAATGTCTAAATCATTCGAGGAGATTGTTTTCTTCCTCTTTTGGCTTTTGCTTTTCCAATTTTCACCCGCGTTCATCTAGATATATAGTTTCTTCAATTAATTTTCATTTCAGCGTTTGACTAAAACAAGTGAATAAAAATCCAATTTGCATCTTATATATGGTTGTGCTATGTTTTCTTTAATTTATAATTTGCACGTCTAGTACTACATCCTAGCTCAAGTTAAAAATCCAAGCTTTACTTTATTTTTGAAGTGTCGTATTCAAATTAAATGAGTTATTGGGGTGATACCGTGATTGTAGTAATTTCGAACTTTTCAGGCTTCTTCTCTAAAATTGTCACCCGTGAGTTTGATCTTGTATGCGTTTTCGCTATTAATTAAATGAGCAAAAAGAAAAGTAGCTACCGAATTTGGATTTAGTTTGGCCATGATTTTATTTTATGGATAAAATTGATAGTCATTCTGACCCAAAAGTTCCCTCCATAAACCAAATATGCAATTTTACATTTTCACACTACAACGATATAACGAATCATTGGATAATGGATATCATATTGCGTGACACAATAGCTAAATTTGGTTGTAACACATTCATTACGTGTGGTTCATTCGACAATGTAAAGGAAATTTATTTACCATACAGTAAATTATACAAATTCTCTTCTGTTACAATTAGCATTATCTAAAAGAATGCTTGTCCTAGTGGTGCGCGTTGTGAAGGACAAAAAGTGCCAATGTGATCTTTAATTGCATGCTGGTCCTTTACGTAGAAAATTAGAATGAGTAACTTTTACTCTTCTCTCTCTCTTTCTATACAGGGGTATGTCAGTAATTTCACGAAGGTCGTCCTTGTAAAGCTTAATATAAAGTGTGGAAGATAATCGCAGAGACAAAAACCGTTGCTCATAAAAATTCTGAATGGAGCAACATTTGCATTGCGCCGCCGAAGATGACGTGGCAGCATCATCCGCAGCCTCATCCACTACCACTAGCTCAGCCGTGAAATCCGGTAACGAACGCGGCGGCACGCGCCACCCTGTCTACCGCGGCGTCCGGAAGCGGCGATGGGGAAAATGGGTTTCGGAAATTCGGGAGCCTCGGAAGAAGTCGCGCATATGGCTTGGGTCTTTTCCGGCGCCGGAGATGGCGGCGAAGGCTTACGACGTCGCCGCCTACTGTCTCAAGGGAAGAAAGGCGCAGCTCAATTTCCCCCGACGAGGTGCACCACCTTCCGCCGCTGCCTCCGCCGTCCGCCTGCACCGCTAGGGACATTCAAGAGGCGGCGGCTAAGGCGGCTCGCATGATGGTCAAGGCCGCTGCCGTCGACTCGCCGGAGAAGAGCAGCATTGGTTCCGATGGCGACAGCGGCGGCGACGATTTTTGGGGCGAGATAGAGCTGCCGGAGCTCATGAACAGCACGTGGTGGACTTCCTCCGCTGACATCACGCCGTGGCCGGAAGTTGAGCTTCCGCCGCAGCAACCCTTCACGGCGTGCCTATAGTGTGTAGTATTAAAGCTTAATTAATATATGCTGCACTTTGGTTGGTAATGTATATTAATTCCTTAATCATATATATAATATAACCAACTATTTGTGTTCTTATAATAATAATATTAATAATTGTAATTGTAATTATTAGTAGTAATAGTAATAATTTCACTCATTATTTTTGTTACTAACTCGGCATCTGCTTTAACTTTTAATATATACTTATATATATATTTAATATTTATTTGTTATACTGGGTTCTCACCAGTTTTAGTTCATAAGCCAATTATAGTAGCAGTAGCTAGTATACTGCTAGTGTATTGGAGCTTAATTAATTTGGTTTATGATTTATGAAAGGTAAACCAAACAACATGCTGCGAGTTACTATCTATTTTTGAAGATGAGGTTTGTTAAGCTACTTCTAATTAAGCTCAATTTACCAATAGTTTTTTTTTTAATTCATAAATATATGAGAACAAAATTTTTCTCCTTTCTTCCTTCTTTTGTGTACTAGAAATTGAATTTGTTGGGGTGGGGGAATCAGAAATTCAGTTGAGTGGGGGGTTTGAGTAAACTTGTATGCTCTATATATGTTAACTGATGCTTTCCATGTGTTAATTTATCTTTTTATAGTTGGAAAACTCTGAATTATCCTCTCTCTATCTTTTACTTTCCTTTATTCTCGCGGAAATTAAACTCTGCATTTACCTTTAATATGTTTTTTCTTTTTTTGTTTAATATGTTGAAGTAATTATATGTATGATAAGTAGTATCTTTCAGATCAATAATTCTTCTTCAAGAGTATACATAGAGTAGAGAGTAGACCATAGCTAGCAAAGAGTGTGTGTCTGTTTATCCATCTAATTTTTACCTTGATCATCTCAATGAAAATCTCTCCTTAATTAGCTCTCGCGTGCAAGTTAATGTACGTAACTAAACAAATCATTTAAATCCATTTCTTTTTCAGTAATTGGAGAGTTCTATACTTTAATTTTACGTTCATTGCAAAACTTTTTCAAAGTTGAATCATCACCGTCTTGCATATTTCCTTTTAATGGACATGTTATTTATTGCACGGATACTTGTACATATTTATTTTCATTAAACCAGAGTTAGGAATTTCATTTTAAGAAGTCAAAGATTATTTTAAAGCACCCATAAGTATAATTACCCTAATTTTTTTAACAAAATTATTGAGGGTTGTGCCAGCTGCTTGGGCCTCCTTTGACTCTATTTATACATAGATACAATTTATTAAGGGTACATTTGTGAGTTGATTTTTTTTAGGAAAGCGGAGAGGGTGACAAAGTTTATTGGAAGTCCTTCCTCTTTTGTGTTTGAGAGTTTGGTTCTCTCAAATGCATTTTACAAAGTCTTCACATCCTCCTTTTCCCGTCCATTTCCCTTCAATCCTTTTCTTTCCCTCACCTCTAAACTCACAAACACACCCTAAATGAAAAGCTACCGAATGCTCCCGGACACTAGTAATTAAGAAATAAAAAATGGAAAATTTTTATTGGAGTACTGTGTATAACTTTTAATGTTACATATGCAATTAATGTCATGATTTTCAATAAAAATCTTTTATATATGCATTCTTAACTAGTGTCCCTGAATCACTCGTTAGCGGGATAATTTTATTAATTAGCTTCTTAATGTCATTTCTTTGTTTATAAAATTAAAATTTTATGACTTTTTATCTTAATGTGGTCCTCTTATGCTGACCTAAATCCAAATGAGAGCTATTAGGTCTGTTTGGATACACTAAAAGATTTTTTAACTTCATTTTGAGAAAAAATAAACATAATCTTTTCTAATTGCTCTTTTTAGAAAAAGTTTATAGGTATGTTTAATTAAAAAGTATTCATTTTAAAGAAAAACACAAACGAGTTAACCACCCCTTATTTTACATGCGTTTAGTCAAATCCCAATCAAGCAGAGCCAACGGAATTGAAAAAACAGGAGAGAAATCGAATCCTAGGTATATACATATATTCTGTCCATGAATTGAAATGGTTAATCTAATACAGAATGATGGTTAGCTAGTACTAAAGTCAAAATTAGCACGTCATTAACTATTTTGTTATAGGCATTTCGTGCAGCAATGCATTGATGTTACTTTTGAACTATATTGAAGAATCTTACACACACATATATAGAACCATGTTACAGACATTAATCATTAATTATTATCTGACTTAAACCGCGAGAGTAAGAAGGGTATTATGCTATTTTAGTGGCATAAGGTTGTCTAAGAATCAACCATCTGGTTTGGGGGCTGTTTCCCTTCCGTATAATAAGACCTGTAACATTCACATAGCGACGTGGCGCAACTATAACTTTCACGGAAAATCAACTACGATAAGGTTCTTGTAATTTTTTATTTGTATTTTTCACAATAACAGAGACAAGAAAATGACCTTTCACCCGCTGTGTCTTGATTTCTTTCATTTGTCTTTAATTCATTAACATAAGGATAATGGGTATGTAACACTCAAACATGATGTTTCTAATTATAGAACAGCATGGGTGTGATGATTGTATTTCTCCATTTACAAGATTTAATGGGGGCACGATATTATTTTTAGGATTTAATTTATATATATTGTTATTGTAAAAAGTTTATATAAACATTTTATGGTGTGATGCCACATTATTTTTTGGTGCAAACTACATGTATCACATATTACCAGGGGCAATTATGTTCGAGGCTTAATCACAGTTAAAACTCTTCATCCCTCTCGAAGAATGTGTGTAGTGGGGATCGAATGTGAGAGTTCTTCCCACAATTTCAGTCTTAATGATATGATATCTCATATGTTATTAAATTATAAATAATGTGGTGGCATATCAATGAATGTCCGTGTAAAACTTCTTTAATTATTTTTTTTGCCTTTAATTAGTGGGTATATATAAAAAAAAGACATGTCACTTTACCTGATTAGATTTTATTGTATGTGTGAGTAGATTTATTTATTTAAATAAATAATTAAATTCTTTAATAAAATAGTGATTTCTTTTAAAATTATCCTAAAAAACATGCACTAATATATATATTGAAGCATAAAAAAACCTCATCGTTCAGTGGGTGGGCCCTGACCATATCATGATAATTTACAACCTGTTGATATTTTATTAAGAGGCCGTTAAGGATGGTTGCGAGTTTTAAGTTTTTTATTTTTAAAAATTTTAAATCAAGTTTTTACAAATCAAAACCAATAATTGATAACCACAAAAAGTGATTTTCACTTTTTAGTTTTGAGTTGTAAAAACTTGATTCAAAATTTTTAAAGACCAAAAACTGAAAACCCATGACTACCCCAACACCCCTTTGATTAATCTTTTTGAAAAACTAGACCATAAATTAATTACCTTTAAAAAAATTCACTATTACGATAAAAAAAAGTTCAGGAATGATCAATCTAAAGAACGTAAAAGTTGAAATTATTAATTTATTAGTGCATTTTTCTCCTTATGTGACTTATAAAACTCTCCCTCTCCCTACCTCTATCCCTTCCACTTTCCTTTATCTCATTCATGTCAGGTGTAGGATTTTGGATGGATATATATATGGGGTACATGCTCTTAGAAGGCTGTAAATTTTTTGCTTTCTCTCATTCTTGAGACCAATTAGTATATATGCAATTGGGGACTTGCTACAACATTTTTCCAGAAGTAAGACTCACTAATGGCCTTTGTGAAAGGAATTAGACTGTATATCGGCTAGAAATGTTTGCTCACTTTGTGGAATTTGGCGTGCACATGCATTCTTATATGAAATTATAGTTTACGTACGTAAAATGATGATAAGGTAACCTCATGTAAATTACTCAAATTCCTCTCTATTAACCCAATCTTAATGGCTAATTAACTAAGACCCTATTAGTTTAATTAGTAAGAGTTTTCCCCTCCCAATAGTGAAAAAATGCATGGCAAAACAAGAATATGTTATATAAGTGAGGTTTATCTCACTTCTAAGCAATATCTTGATGAAAATAAGATCAAGTTTTTTAAAATTTTCTTACCGAGTCATTTAAAACTAGGGGTGTCCATCCAAAAACGGACCGACCGAAACCCGAAAGGACCAAGCTGAAAAATGGCTAACAGATTGGTTTGCAGTCTTGGGGTTTTTTTGAATAAAACAACGGTCACACATGATTATAATCGGGCAGGTTCCGGGTAAGAAAAAATAGTTTTATTGGTACCCGAACCCGTCTGACATACTCTAATGATTTTACATAGTTTTTAAAAGCTTGCATCGGGCTAACATACTCACATGCTCATTTATAAACTCTCTTTTCCACTTCCCCCTTAGAAACCCTAGCCGCACATAGACAACCACCCATTTCTCCTTCAACTTTTACTCAATCTCTCTCTCAATCTTTCTCACAAAGCTCTCTTCTCCTGTCCCAATGGGTTTTTGGGGGTGGCTCAACATCAATCGTAGAGAAGAAAGGGAAGACCTTGCGGCCGGGAGTAGCGCGATGACTTCAGAAAACAACGGCAGGGACGGGAGATGATTCATATCAAACAAGTTTTATATGTAATAAGGCCCTTTATATTAATTTATAGTCTAATATATATTAATTTCTTAATAATTTTATGTTATTTTATTATTTAAAATATTATATAATATTAAAAATATATATTTAACCGGTTCGGCCACAGTTGAATCATTGAACCGTGCACCAGCACCCTTATTGGTTCAATTACCAGTCAAGTTTTTAAAAACATTGCTTATGATATATTCTAGTACCTTAATATAAAACAAGCTTTTAAACAAGATTTAAGGTCGTGCTAGGCTTTAAATAGGTAAACATGCCAGACTTTGGCCATAGATTTAAGGTGTAGACCAGACTCAGATCTTGAAAAACTTAACTCGGCTTGACCTATTTCCATCCTTATAGACAAGCAATTATTATGATAATTTTTAATAAAAAATTTCTATATATTAATTTCTTAACCAATGCTATTAGAATATTTATTAACACGATCCTTCCTGTTCCATAAAAAAGACCGAAAGAGAAAGACAAACACAATAATAGGCACTAAAATCACATTACCTGGGCTGAAATGACCTGTGCAAGCGTTTAGTGCTAGTTTGGCTTATATATGTTTAGAATTGATTTTAAAATTAACGGTTGAGATAAACGATACATATTTTATAAAATATTTTAGATAAAAATAATTTAAAATCATGATTTTAAAAAGTAAAGCGTCAAATCAACCAAAGAGGCTATTAAACCACGGCAACGAAAACCCATTACTGTAGCGAAAATATGGCAGTGAATTTATAGAAAGGCTTAATTTAAGGCATATGCTAACGATTGTGCCTACAACACTTATTAATTAATTCAAAATAAAAAAAATATTATATAAAAAGTAATTTGTTTATTCTTCGAATATAGTACTAGATATTTATTAACAAGTAAGAACAGTAGTTTAATAATTTCTCTCAACATCTAACATCCCATTCCCCATTCTCTCATTTATCTTGGAATTAAACTATAAGCCCTCTATTGTAAATTCATATGCAAAGATTCTAATTGCTGTATATACTTAAACAAACTTCATTAGCTTCTCACAAGAGTACAGAGCTTATTTTAATCGTGGAAGCCTTGAAAGATTCTCTAACGAAATCATTGCAGCCTCATGCCACAGGATCCACGTCTACATGGGGAGAAGGAAACAAATGCTCATCAAGCAGGAGGACCACAGTGTTAACTTGTCCTGTAAATTTTTAAGGGCGTGAATCAGCTTGCAATTCAAATACTAGATTGTGATTTGTGAAGGTTCTAAAACGGACCCATCATTTTTTATATTCATAGTCTGTTTGGTTTAGCGTTATAAAAATAAAAAATCATAATTTTGCGGAATTAATTTTAAATCATTTTCGTTCAACGTGTTTCATAAAATATGTATCGCTTATCATAATCATTAATTTTTAGAATCAATTTTACTTAATTGTAAACCAAACATACTCGGTGAATACATTTTAACCTCTTCCCTCCTTATGTACCTTTCAATGTGTTTTTGATGATAGAATAAATAAATTCACAACAACCAACCTCCAAATTAGAAGCAGAACTGAAGACAACACTTGCATTACCATTAAAGGAAGAAAAGACTACTTCTCCACCACAAACCCCCAGTTCCTAATTTGTCCATTTCAATTATCAACTATCCATTCCAAGCAGTGCCCTCCTATTGCACTAAACTTCAATTCAATACAACCCCACCAGATATATGCCAGCAGTTTCATATATCATTGTTGGCCCCTTTCAATTCCAGTGAGATTAAGGGAAGGGAATTACAAAGTTACAAGCACTAATTGAAACTTATTGGATATATAAAGAAACATAGATCGATCAGAAAAGGAAGTGGGGTGTGGTGGGTGATTCTTCTGTGTGAAAGCAAGAGCATAAATGCATAATTTGCACTGGTTGCAAAAAAGGATTGCATGTGTTACAGTGACTTTATGCTATTTTTCAGAATTACTATTCTAACTCCTAATGGCAAGTTTGTATCTACAAAAAGAATCATACTAGTCCTTTTGTCCCTGACCGGACCTCTCAAATAGTGATATATAGATACCTCCAACATCTTAGCACAAGGTCCAAAATCGTTATTTTGTACCTTTTTATCTCAGTTTATTTGGATGTTTGTTTTCTTCCTTCTTAAGAAAGAAGAATAGAACTCTCTCGCATATGGAAAATTGGAAATTAAAGCCCAGTATGGGTCCTCAGTCTTCTATCTATAATAATTAATAAATGTACATTTCGTCATTTCCTGTTTGGCATTTGGCACATGTACGAATCAGTTGTTGAAATGAAAGGAATTTAAGTAAGAAGGCAGAGAGGAGATAAATAAGACTTTATTGTGTGTTTGGTTTAGCTTTAAAACTGACCAAACTCAAATATGAATTCTACAACGCAACCATTTCTAGTATCAAAGTTAAACATACTCTTAATAATACATTAACACCGCGTGTAATGATATAATATTATCTTACTAAAAAAAGACATGAACCATTGTTTATTATAATACTAGACATTTAACTGTAAAAAGAAACAAATATTGAAATATAAGGAAACATGGAACAGAATAATATGATATGAAAGGATATTAGGTGTTCTAAGATCTAAAAGGATTTTCTACTTAATTTCTGTATCCAAATAATAGAACAGTTCCACTTCAAGACTCAAGAGTTAAGACAGGAACATAATATGAGCAGAAGGGTAAAAGCTTAAGCAATAGGAAACGAGAAATGTGTATAGACAGAAACAGAAAGAACTCAGCAGAGTGGTTTTCATGTACAGAACTTGTAACAGAAACATAAGTACTGTGAGCAGAATGGTAAAAATTGAGCATTTTCAACTACTTCTGTAATTGAATAGCATTTTTAGCATGTTTGGCGTTGGAACATGATAAGCTCACGTTTCCAATGCTAGAAATAGTTGTGTTAAAAAATTTAAATTTGAGTTTGGCGGTTTTCAAACGCTAAACCAAACATAAACTTTGTCAACTAAAGAGAAAAATTAAAAACACATTGGTTTCGTATGGGAAAATGTGCTGGAAATTCATTGTCAGGGATGTGATTGTGGAGAGTAGTTTTGGAAGTGAACTAACGGGACGCAAGATAAGCAAGTGGGTGGTGTATATGAGACAAGCACAAGGCTAAGTTTTTGTTTGGTATAATAGTACTCCATTTGAATTCTTCCTTTGAGACACCACAAAATGGGGCCACGAAATTCCACACGTGAGAATATCTTATTTGGATTTTAGTACATTATGTGGATGGTCGTGATGGAATTACACTTGATACCATATCATAAGGTTAAACATTGGCATGTGGTTCTGCTTCTATCCAGTTCATGTTGCTTTGTGATTGGTTTATATGGATATTAACCCGCTATGCATTTTTGTTTACCTCCTCCTCTATGTTTACATGAATGATAATTCCATTTCAGATTTTGTTTCATGAAAAATGATGAGGTGTGGAATTTCATTCCTTTCTAGAAGAAAGAATTAAAATTTACACTTAGTGCCTCATGAAATTTCATGTATCAATTTTATGGATTGATGTTTTATTTTTACAATTGCTCCTAAAATTTTATTGATTTCCATAATGAGAGCTCGAAGATGAATACAGTATCAATATGCCAGACCATATGGACATGCTATGAAAAGAAGCTGCCATTGCTAATTTGCTACACCATTATCATTGATGTCAAATTCAGAAATTTTCTCTGCACTTGGTATCTGGTAAACAAATAAAGGCCCAATGTGCCCCTCCGTTCACATCTGTCATGTTCATTTATGGGCCTGGTCTAATCCAAGCCTGCTTTTAAGTTCGGGTCCAAAAAAAGTGGGGCCATGATATTAAGCTCTTATATACCCAGCCCAAGTGTGCTTTTATGTTTCGTTTTAAACTATTGTATTCTGGACCAAAGAAAATACTATTATTCTTCAATCTTCATGGACCAAAAAACCAAAAGGCCGGACATATTCTCAGCTGCTCTACCAAGGAATAATAAAAATATCCTACTCTATATTATTTTTTTTATGTTAATGTTCTGGAGTAAAACTATACTCCAAATCGACATGACATGGTGGCATTTACGAGCCACGCTGTCGTCCTAATACGATGACATTCTGACGAGGAATGTCAAATATGGCAATCGACCAGACCAGTCGAGATATGAGCTCAGATACCCCATTTATACTATCAAGAAGTATTGACGAGATGGTGCGGCATATAGCGCCGACATACCATGTCGACGTCTATATCCTGAAGATCTACTGACATTAAAGATTCCACTAGCGCGTGTTCGAACGACAGAAATGGCGCGTGAACCCGTAAATCACGGGGACGGTTACACGCGCGTAACCAACTTTCCCGCCCAAATCACACTATAAATACAGGTGATTCAGAGAGAAAAGGTACGCATTTTCTATTACAATCACTACTGTTTCTTACCTCTCTGATACACACTCTTACGTTAAGCATCGGAGTCCCTTGCAGGTACCCCTGCACCACCGTCTCCAGCTTCAGCCTTCCAGAGATCGAAGCTAGCAGTGAAGAAGATTCACTCTCGGACTTTCCAGAAGTTCATTGGCGCCGTCTGTGGGGACTTAGTTCTCAAGTTTGATAATCCTTCGATCTCTAGATTAAACCTTGATCGTCCTCCTTGCACAATGGTGACTACCAGAAGCGGACAGTCTCAAACCGGAGAAGGAACCATTCCTCACGTGACTTCAACCACCATTCCAGCCATGACTTCCTCCGTGGCCGGAATTGTCTCGACACTTGCCGGAATCCCGATTCCAACCTACTCGCGCAGGACCATCGCGAGCAAGAAATGTTCCATTACTCATTCCAGAAAACCTCAGAGCATCATCACCACCTCCAAACCAACCTTCCAGAGGAGAACTGATCGACTTCATTAGACGCCAGGAAGAGATGTTAGGCGAGTATGCTCGACGCCTCGATCGATTGGAACACGAGCGTGAAATTGAGCTCCTCAACCGTCGTACTGTTGCAGATCTTGCCACTGGAAGACAAAAAACCACTCAGCATCAAGCCTCACAGAGGGAGGAACACCTTTCCAAACAAGAGAAAATTCCGACTCCTATGCCAACTCAGCGGTCTCCTAGAATCTCAGTCCAATCAGTGCATTCAAACTCGCCACCACCACGGAAAATCATTCCGATAAACGACGAGTCCAGACATATACAAGACGAAGAGGTGATCCAAGTCGTCCTTCCCTTCTCTGAACGGATCATGCTTTTCCCTATCGACAAGAGGTTTGAGAAGGTTCCGGTTCCAGAGTTGTATGACGGAACAGGTGATCCGCTGGAACATTTGGATGTTTACGAATCTGCTATGTCGGTAAGAAGTGCATCAGGTCCGATCATGTGTAGAGTTTTTCCTCTGTCGTTGAAGAAGACCGCGCTGAGATGGTTCCAGACCCTACCTGCGAGGTCTATCAACACCTGGGCCGAGTTACGCAGTAAATTCATTACAAGCTTTACCACAAGTAAGGTTCAACCAAAGACGGAGGCATCTTTAAAACAAATCCGCCAAGGACCCTCAGAGTCTCTGCGAGATTATATCAGTAAGTTCACAAGAGAAGCGTTGCTAGTCCAAGGTCTTCAACCCGGAGTCCAACTTATGCTGGCAAAAGATGGGCTCATACCACATTCTCCTTTTTGGATAGACTTATCCAAAAGAAAACCAAATAACATGGAGGAATTTTTGAATCGTGCGGAGAGTTACATCAGCCTAGAAGATGAAGAAATGGCTTTGAAATTGAAAGATACGGTATCGACAGACCAACCACAGAAGGAGCAAGGGCAGAAGAGTAAAAATAAAGAAAATAAAGGCAACAGAGAGCCTTTCGGACGATATACATCCTACACCCCCTTAAATCAATCTCGCGAGAAGATTATGAACGAGATTCTCCATGTCGAGATGTACGAAGCTGGCATGAGAAGACCAAGACCTCAGAGGACGGGGCCAAATACCGACAAGACCAAATATTGCAGATTCCATAAATCTCATGGCCATGATACAGACCAATGCCTCAATTTGAAAGATTCCATCGAGGAACTCATCCAGCGGGGGAAACTTCGAAGATTCAAGAAGGAGGCTGATTATCAGTCAAGAAGGGATAACACCCAGGGTCGGGGACATAACGAACGAAAAGAGGAAAGACGACACGAATCTAGCCGACATGACAGAAGCAGATCCCGAACGAGGTCCCCTCGTCCAGAAAGGTCGACATCTAAGAGGCCATCTGAAAAATCTCCACCTCACGATTCTCATCGAGAACGTAGAAGCGTCTCTCGACATCACACTCCATCTCGAGAAGAGCCTTCCTCTTCAAAACATCCAGTGATCTATGTGATAGCAGGGGGATTCGCAGGAGGAGGAGAATCAAGCAATGCAAGGAAAAGGCATTTGAAAGAAGTTATGTCAGCATCATCTTCCTCCCATCCGCGAGGTGGCACGCGACGAAAACTTCCCCCATTGACTTTTTCAGAAGATGACTATGGCCCAGTCATCCCAGGACACGATGATCCGATGCTCATAAAGGTCATGATGGCAAATCATGAAGTCAGGAGAGTCTTATCGATCAAGGAAGCTCGGCAGACGTTCTGTTCATGAAGACTTTCCACCTCCTCAACATTCCTAAAACAGATATGATTCCGTATAAAGGGGGCGATTTGATTGGGTTCACAGGAGATAAAATCCAGCCTGCCGGATATGTAGAACTCCTCGTGACATTTGGTGAAACTCCTTTAACCAAAACCACTAAAGTACGGTTTTTGGTGGTCAACTGCCCGGCGACTTATAACGCGATCTTAGGAAGGCCGACTCTCAACACAATTGGGGCCATCATCTCGACCAACCATTTGATGATGAAATTTTGGAGCGATGACGGGAAGGTGATCAGCTTGCGCGGCGACCAAGTAATGGCACGTTCTTGTTACAAGGAATCTTTGAAAATTTCCAAGACAGAGAAGACAACTCCACCCGAGAAACGCGAGGAACATCCATCATCAGTTGGTGTAATGTTGACAGACTTGGATGTCAGGGAAGACTTCAAAGAAACCCGTCCTATTCCCGATGGAGAATTTAAAACATTGCAGATCGGATCCAAACCCGACCAAACAGTCCAAATTGGTTGTGGATTATCAGAAAAAGTCGAAGAAGAACTCTGCGCCCTTATCCAACAAAACGCCGACTTATTTGCCTGGACCGCCGCCGATATGCCAGGTTTAGACCCCGAGGTCATTTGTCATCGGCTCTCCGTGGATCCGAAAGTCAAACCAGTCGAGCAACGGCGAAGAAACATGTCGGTGGATAGAGCAGAGGCTGTAAAGCAGCAAGTAGTGGAACTACTCGATGCCGCCTTTATCCGAGAAGTCAAATACACGACTTGGTTGTCTAATGTAGTTTTGGTTAAAAAGTCAAATGGAAAATGGCGAATGTGCGTTGACTATACCAATTTAAATAAAGCATGCCCTAAAGATTCTTACCCCTTGCCTAATATCGACCGATTGGTCGACAAATCTTCTGGTTTTCGCCTCTTATCTTTTATGGATGCATATTCGGGATATAACCAAATTCCAATGTACCCTCCTGACCAAGAAAAAACGGCGTTCATGACTGAAGGAGCAAACTATTGTTATAGAATGATGCCATTTGGACTTAAGAATGCAGGGGGCAACTTACCAGAGGATGATGAATATGGTTTTTCAACATCAAATTGGTCGAGTAGTGGAGGTTTATGTAGACTGATATGATAGCAAAAAGCCTGACAGACGAGACTCATACTCAAGATCTCGGCGAAGTCTTTGACCAACTCCGTCGATATAATATGAGACTCAATCCCAAGAAATGCACCTTTGGAGTTCGCGCAGGGAAATTCCTCGGTTTCATGCTTACGGAGCGAGGTGTAGAAGCTAATCCTGATAAATGTCGCGCCATCCTCGACATGAAAAGCCCCACCTCGGTAAAAGAAGTTCAACAATTAACAGGGAGAATCGCCGCATTAACAAGGTTCATTTCGAAGTCCGCATCCCGGGCACTCCCATTCTTTCACCTCTTAAAGAAAGGAAAGTCTTTTGATTGGAACGATGAATGTGAAGAAGCCTTTCAGCAAATAAAGGTAATATTATCATCACCACCCGTATTGTCAAGGCCAAATGTAGGAGAAACACTTTACTTATATCTCTCAGTTGGGGAGGAAGCGATTGCCGCAGCCTTGATCCGAGAACAAGAAGCCACTCAACTTCCAGTATTCTTCATCAGCAAAGCCCTGCAAGGAGCAGAACTGAGGTACCCAAAGGTAGAAAAAATGGCGTTAACACTTATCACAGCAGCTCGTCGACTTCGACATTATTTTCAAGCTCACCCAGTCATTGTGAGAACCGATCAACCGATTAGACAAATCCTTCACAGACCAGATCTGGCCGGTAGGATGGTATCATGGGCTGTTGAGTTATCCGAATTTGGAGTGACTTACCAGCCTCGGCAAGCAGTCAAGGCCCAAGTCCTTTCAGACTTCATAGCCGAATTAACTCCGACAGCTGAATTTCCTGATAGTTGGTGGGATGTGCATGTTGATGGATCCTCAAATAAAAAAGGAAGCGGAGCAGGAATACTCTTAGAAAATGCAGAAGGTGTCATCTTGGAGCATTCTTTGAGCCTATCGTTCCCAACATCCAATAATCAAGCCGAATATGAAGCAATGATAGCAGGATTGAGAATGGCGACCGAGGTCGGGGCGAAACGAGTTCGCGTCAACAGCGATTCACAACTAGTAGTTTCACAGATCAATGGCACTTACCAAGTAAAAGATCCCATGCTGGAAAAATACCTTGAAGTCGTCAGAAATCTATGCAGTAAATTTGTCGAGGTTGAGATAAACCACATCCCCAGAGAAAGAAACGCCAGGGCCGATATACTTTCAAAACTCGCCAGTACAAGGTCGTCAGGAAATAACAAGTCTGTGATTCAAGAAGTAATCTCGGCACCAACTATCGTCATGTCAATAGATGAAAAGGAGATATGCTGGTATGAAGATATACAGAAATACCTTCAAGATGGAACCTTACCTGATGACCCTGACAAGTCAAAGCGTATTTTGAGGCAGGCGGCGAGGTATTGTCTGATAGACGGAGTCTTATATCGAAGAGGCTTAGCACAGCCACTCATGAAGTGCATATCAGGAAACATTATCGAATATGTCATGGCCGAAGTACATGAAGGCATATGTGGACATCACCCCGGAGGTCACTCATTATCTCGGAAAATCTTGAGGGCAGGATATTACTGGCCCACCATGGAAGTCGACTGTGTTCTATATGTCAAAAAATGCCCATCCTGCCAGAAACATGCTGACATCCATAAAGCACCAGCTGAAGCCTTATGGTCCATTTCCGCCCCTTGGCCATTTTCATGGTGGGGAATTGATATACTGGGCCCATTCCCAACAGCTCCAGGACAATTAAAGTATCTTGCTGTGGCAGTAGATTACTTCACCAAATGGATTGAGGCCCAACCATTAGCTAAGATCACGGCGAAAAAACTTATCCAAGTTCTTTTACCGATTCATCATCTGCAGGTTTGGAATTCCCAACACAGTGGTATCCGACAACGGCACACAATTCACTGATAAAGGATTTCGAGGTTTGATGGCAGATTTTCACATAACACACAGATTTTCCTCAGTGGAGCATCCCCAAACAAATGGACAGGCCGAAGCGGCCAACAAGGTAATCCTTAAAGGCCTTAAGAAAAGGCTTGAGTCGGCAAAAGGACTCTGGGCTGAACAATTACCCAATGTTCTGTGGGCTTATCACACAACCCCACATTCAACTACGGGAGAAACGCCATTCAGATTGGCTTATGGAGTTGATGCCGTCATTCCAGTAGAGATTGGCGAAGAGAACTTTCGACTTCATGCCTATGATAGGAATTGTAATGAAGGGAGGATGCGAGAAGAATTGGATCTAATAGAGGAAGTACGCGAAAGAGCCTCAATCCGAGAAGCGGCAATTAAATTACAGTCTGCAAGACGTCGACAAAAGAGCCTCATTCCGCGTTCCTTTGAAGTCGGAGATTTAGTCTTAAGAAGAGCCGATGTTGGCAATAGAAATGCGACTCAAGGGAAGCTAGCCGAAAATTGGGAGGGGCCATACCGTGTCATCTCAAAAACAGGAACTGGGGCATACAGAATAGAAACTTTACTTGGAATTCCATTACCACGAACTTGGAATATCGACAAGCTCCGGAAATACTTCAGCTAACTGTAAATGTTTTTGAATAAATAAAGACTCAGTTTTCATATTCAAATCTTGAGCCTCGAGCAATTTCGGGCTTAGTCCCTCGACTTAACGCTTCGCGTCGAGGATACGCTCCTCGAGCAATCTCGGGCTTAGTCCCTCGACTTAACGCTTCGCGTCGAGGATACGCTCCTCGAGCAATTCTCGGGCTTAGTCCCTCGACTTAACGCTTCGCGTCGAGGATACGCTCCTCGGGCAATCTCGGGCTTAGTCCCTCGACTTAACGCTTCGCGTCGAGGATACGCTCCTCGGGCAATCTCGGGCTTAGTCCCTCGACTTAACGCTTCGCGTCGAGGATACGCTCCTCGGGCAATCTCGGGCTTAGTCCCTCGACTTAACGCTTCGCGTCGAGGATACGCTCCTCGAGCAATCTCGAACTCAGTCCCTCGACTTAATGCTTCGTATCAAGGATACGCTCCTCGGGTAAAATCGAGCGTCATCCCTCGAGGAGAATATTTAAACTTTACCAAATTCGAGGATAAGTTCCTTGAAATATTCAGGTATATACAAGTTACCTTTGATAATTGTCGATATAATTTGTTCATAACAAGAAATACTTGAAACAAAACATTCAACGTCATTATCATATATAAACCTAGTCAAAATATTAGAACACAAAGAACGCTAGCCTACTGGCCCTTCATGCTTCATTATCACTCGAACGGAGACTTTCTTTATCTTCCTACTCAGTTTCTTCATCTGCTCGAAGTTTTGGGGTACTCGGAATCACATCTCCAGGGGTCCCCTCAATGTCACCAGTCGGAAGAACATCGTACCATTTTCCATCTTTGACAGTACAGACTGTCGACATCCCCTTTGTATTCAAGCTTACTTCAGGATTAAGAAACTTCATCTGTTTTATGGCCTCGTAAAAATACAAAGCAGAAGCATCAATCCATAATTTCTCAGCCTGCACCCTCTCTGCAGTCTCTTCAGCTAATTTGACTTCCAATTCTCTTACTTTCTCTTTTAGCTCAATATTTTCTTTTTGAGCAAGAGATGCCGCTTCAGAAGCAGATGTTGCGTCACTGCGAGCTGAAGTAAGCTCAGCAGAAGCCAATTCTGCCTTCTTCTCAGCATCCTTCTTCTCGGCAGTTAAAACCTCGACTTGTTTACTCAGAGCGAGGTTCTCTTCATAAAGTTTATCCTTTTCCACCCTCATAAGTCGAACCTCGTTGATAGCTTCTTGCATCCGAAGCTCGTCAGCTTCAAGCTTTCCCTTGACTTTTTCTAACTCTTCCTTCAAAGGCAAGAGCGCATTTAAGTCACGCACCGAGCAGGCAAAGTATTGCGACATCATTGCAAACCTCATTGCCCAACTCGACGCGTGATTCATAAACTCGGTTATTTCTGCCTCAGACTTGTTAACAAATAGATTTTGAGCCTGAACTGCCAAGTAGCGCCGAACCTCCTCTTTGGTCATGTTCGAAGGAGGCAAGCTACTACAGGATGGCCCTTCCCCTTCCTTTGAAGTATCTTCAGAATACCAAGAAGAAGCTCTCTTCACTTCATCGTTACTTTTCCTCTCTTCAGGTGTCTTGAAAACAGGGACACCATCAATCTTAGCACTGCTCGAAGCCCCTAACTTTGGTCTCTTCAATATTGTCGGGTCAATAATCTCGACATTAGCAGTCTTCTTCTGGGCTTCCTGCTCCTTCCTTTTTAACAGTTTCTCGGCAAGCTTCGCCCTCTGTGCTGCCGCCATAGTTTCTGCAAAAGAAGATAAATGATTAAGCATCAACACAAACTTTAGAGATAAGTATGAATTACAGAAAATATTTACCCAATGACTGTCGAGATGCGTCACCGCCCTCTTCAATAACTTCGCTACTCGGCAAAGTCCCAAAGTCCCTCACAAAATTCTTAATTTTATCCACGACTTCCTTTTCATCTTCGGACAATTCCTTATAACTGACAGTATATTCCGAAGAAGATTTTTCAAAATGGGCTTGGCTCCAGTAAGGATAAATCATCCCACGACCGTCCTCGCCAAGGATATTTTGCCGACCTTCGCCAATCGGCTTACAAAATACATACTTATCTTTAAAGTTTCGATAGGACTCTTGAAATATTTCAAAGATTTTCCCACCACTACCAGCCCGAAGGGACAGCCATGAATACCGAGTTGGACCGTCCTTTACTACCAAGGGGCGAAAGAAGTGAAAAAAGATATTCGAGTTAAGCTCCAGCTTCAACCCATGACATAAAATCATAAAACTTCTTACGAAAGCCCATGCGTTAGGATGAAGTTGAGAAGGCGCCACCTCCAGGTGATGAAGGACCTCCAACTCGAACCAGTGAAAAGGAAGCCAAAATCCGAGGTCCTCAAAGACGGATTTATACATCGGAATAAAGAGGTTATCCTTCAAGTCTCCTTGAGTACATATACGGTCGTCCATTCTCGGGGGCACTAAACTCCACTTATCCTCGTTGCCTGGTTCTACCCATTCCACATCGCGAAACCCCGACTCCAAAGACCCCTCGGAGGTGTATATGCTGGGAGTCCCAATCGCTTCTCTATCTACCCATGTTAAGCTCGACAACGCTTCAGGCACAGGATAGTTTGTACCCGGAGAGGTATAAATCTTCCGCTTTCCCATCTCGGACCTGTCCAAAAGTCCTGAGTTAAAATTAATTTGAGATGAAGAATCAATTCCGCGGTCAGCAAAGCTGATCGCGGACGATTCCGCGGAACATCCCGAGAAATCATACTTCCCCAAAGTATGAGCAGTCCCAACAACCGACTCACTAAAACTGAAAAGATTTGAACTTTCCCGTATTCCCCTTCTGGCTACGAGATCAGGAATACTAGGATCCTCAGGATCATCTAGAACAACAATACAGTGACGCCTAGCCTCTAACTTAAGAGCCCTAGATTTAGCCCTAGTTAGAACCATAATCTTAGAAACTCAAAGAGGAAACGAAGTTACCTGTGATAGTTCTTTTCGAATAATCCCTGAATTCTTCAAGAAGCTCTACCACTCCAAAGCTCATGCACGAAGGAGTCAATAAAGGTTTAGCAATGCAGAAACTGCTTTCGCCTCAAACGAACCTCCGAAATTAAGAAGAATTTTATCTTCAAAGAAGAAGGTTTTGAATACTGTCTTCCAAGAGAGGATTTTGAAATCTTAAGTGAAAATGAAAAGTTTTAACTGAAGATAGTTATAAGAAAGGGAACGGTTACTTATGAGAAACTGAAACGGTTCAGATTCCTTTAATTATGAAGCCCACTAGGCCCAAATGGGATAAGATCGTGACACTTGGCAAGAAATTAATTATCAAATTTTAAATAGAAAACTAAGCGACAGAATATATTAAATTTGCGCGGATACTAGAAATTCAAAAGTCAAGTCGATATTGAAAGTCGAAAGCCTCAGAGGAAATCGACTTTCGGGGGCAACTGTTCTGGAGTAAAACTATACTCCAAATCGACATGACATAGGTGGCATTTACGAGCCACGCTGTCGTCCTAATACGATGACATTCTGACGAGGAATGTCAAATATGGCAATCGACCAGACCAGTCGAGATATGAGCTCAGATACCCCATTTATACTATCAAGAGTATTGACGAGATGGTGCGACATATAGCGCCGACATACCATGTCGACGTCTATATCCGAAGATCTACTGACATTAAAGATTCCACTAGCGCGTGTTCGAACGACAGAAATGGCGCGTGAACCCGTAAATCACGGGGACGGTTACACGCGCGTAACCAACTTTCCCGCCCAAATCACACTATAAATACAGGTGATTCAGAGAGAAAAGGTACGCATTTTCTATTACAATCACTACTGTTTCTTACCTCTCTGAGACACACTCTTACGTTAAGCATCGGAGTCCCTTGCAGGTACCCCTGCACCATCGTCTCCAGCTTCAGCCTTCCAGAGATCGAAGCTAGCAGTGAAGAAGATTCACTCTCGGACTTTCCAGAAGTTCAGTTAATTAGATGTGTCTCCTATTATCATCTCTCCATGAAAATGTATTTAGTGGCGATAATTCTTCCCATTATTTCAGTCAGAGCTCTCAATAAATATCCTACTCTATATTATTAAATTTGTGTCACGTGAATTATTAAATATCATAACTCGTGAATATAGATCGTTTTTTTTTTTTATTTTGGCATTAGAGCGAATAAAATTTTCTAACATAGGCAGGTTTAACTTAGTTAGAGCTACCCTAATATTTTGGTTAGATTAGCTCTTTTTGAACCGAAATTATATCTAATTACGATTCATTTCATGATTAAACCGATAACTTATTTAGATAAAATATATTCAATTAAAAATCAAAGAATGTTTATAATATATATTTTTTAAAATATTAAATTGATTTAAATATATTATTATTATTATACTATACAAACAGAATTAATTTTAGTTAATGAATTTTTGGATTACTATTACATTTATGTAATATCATGCTAAAGGCAAATTAGCTCGAAACTCACGAATATAATAGTGCCCAGTTGATTTACAAATTAGTAAAATTGATTTTAAAATTAATTATTGAATTGCATGAGTTAAGATACACATTTAATAGAATTGTTTTGTTTTTAATTTTAACAAAAATGATTATACACTATTTTGACGGTAAATCAAACAAAAGTTTTAAACCCAAATCGAACATAATTAACTTTACACCAAACTATTGCAAATTAATGTTTGGATAGTTCAAACGGGTGTTAAGACTCATTATTTTTACATTGATCAAACTAAAGTTCGACTTAAACCATGGTTATAGGAGAAGTGATATTAGACCATGTAAAATCTTACTATAAGTAAAAAGCTCGAGTCTAACTTATTTATATAATATAGCCATATTTTTCTATAGGCATTACTTAAGCTTTTTCAAAGTTTGGTGTGGCTTATAACTTATTTAAATGGTTACTTTGTAATGAGTTTAATAAAAATACAAAGACTAGGTTTTATTATGTAGGGTAGCAAGTTTAAACCTTTGGGAAATTTAAAGTAAAATTCTAAAACTTTATAGAAAAATTTAATACAATATTCTTGGAACGATAATGATATTATTATATTGTATACATTTTACAAATAGTTGGTTGGTTCATGTGGTACGTGACCGATTTCTCTTAAATAAGGTATCAAGTTCGAGTTTTGTGTATCAAGAAAATCTCTGGTGGAAGAGTTAATCATATTATGATGTGAGTGTTCTCAACTAGAGTTGAATTGCCTCATGCGAATGATACCTTTCCACAGTTTACATCATCGATCTACCTTCCATATCCCCTGTCTGGCGTTTTCTTCATCGTCCTTTATTTTGTTCCATTCATTCTATCTATGTCAAAGCTAAAACGCGAGTTGTGGAATCGTCACATTACTATTCATCTTCTCTTAATTTTAAGCCACATTAGCCTTTTATTTTTAAGCCATGTAAATAAAATCTAAACATTCTTACATTTTCAGTGTTTGTTTGTTTCCCAATTAGGTACAGTGCATAATCAATTACACACAATTGATTTTAAGTCACTCCTGTCCACATATATTTCGTAAAGTGTGCATCACTCGTTTATCGTTATTGAATCTAAAATAAATTCTACTAAACTGTAAACCAAACGAGCACTCATCCATTTTCCTCTTAGCTAGTTCCACTCAAACATTGTTTTTTATATTATATTTACAACGTCCATCTCTTTAATTCTTTCATATATCTCTATAAAATTAAAATATCTATTTTTAATGATTAATATTACACCGACTAGTTAAGGTTAATTCTCCCAATTATAATTTCATATAGAAACGTTTTACAATATGTGGTACAAATATAAAAAAGTAAATGGAAAAGATGGTGTGAATAAATTCATTTTTCTTATGGATTTTATTTAGTTGATATGGTTATATATGAAATAGAGAATGAGCAAGTATTTTAAAGATCTTGAATTTGAAATACATGAGATTTGAGAAAATTATTCTTTAATTTGCCTTTGATGCAAAATATTAGTAATTTGAGAGTTGTACTCCAGGGATCCATGTTAGAATCATGTAACCATTGGTGAGGATAACAATCCAAATGTACTTATATGGTTTAGGGAGGAAATGGCTATCTGTTAGGTGAAGTCTATGGAAAAATCTCTCATCATGACAGAGTTACTTATAATTATACGATTGATGTGATTTGGGAGAAGAAAAGGTTATCTGTTAAATGAAGTTGCCTTGAAAGGAAATATCATTTTTAGAAGGACACTCTATGTGAGGTGAAATTCTATGTTTGTGGAAAACATTATGAAATTTTTTTATAACTTTCCAGGCTCCAATTTTAGCAAACCCTTCTTTTAAGAGAAAGAGAAAATGAAAACCATGAAAAAGTGTGCAAATGTAATATAAAACATGCATTGCGAGAATGACCAAATCATTGCTCATTGATGTGCTAGGAGAGCATAAACCAAACCTTGACTATAAGTCACAATCTCTTGACAATATTGCCATACCCTTTCCACTTAAGCCCATGACTAGCCTTGCTCGTTTACATATGCTTGTAATTTTGTGCACAGAGCCATTATTATCTTGATCACACTGTTTCCATTGCACTTGATAACTCTCTCAACCCATATAGCTCGAGGTACCCTATAGCCTTATACACAAGGACTTTCAAACAAGAAAACTAAAAACCGGAGGGGTGAGAACATTTGAAGACTACTCAATAAAGAACTAAAGAAATGCACTAAATAGTGCCCGTTTGTTTTAAATTCCAACAGTAAAAAACCATGATTTTGCAGAATTGATTTTAAATCACTTTCGTCCAAAGCATTTCATAAAGCGTGCATCATCTATCTCAACTATTCATTTCTAGAATCAATTCTACTCAACTGTAAACCAAACGGACCTATAGTAAAGGATGGCAATGCAAGATGTAGACAAAAATAATACGCTTTGTTTTCAAAATCCTTTACCTATCTATGAGTAAGATCTTATAACACAATAAGCCAAACATGGAAAAGATCAATCATAAATACATAGAGTCACACCCATTTTTCTTAAAATAATTATGCACAATTTGATAAATCCATGATAATGTTGAATCTAAAATAATTCATTATAGTCCATCTTTCACCAAATATCGAGACAGGTCAACATTATAAAAGATTCATGTTTACATAGACCATCAATCACATTAACATTACAACAAGTTTGTATATATCAACAATCACAAACAGAAGGGCCCATAAATCCAACAAGCACTCCATGGAGACATCCACTATAAGGAGCTTAACACTCGAAAGGTATTTCTCTCATGTGGGTACCGAATAATATCATTAAATGACGTAAAATTCATGTCAACATTACAGTATCAAAACAGGGTGAGGTTAAGGTACACAAGTTTTAAACTTGTGTACCGGTACACGAGTTAGGGTGATCTGCTGTAGCAGGTTTCCATGAAATTTTATATTTTGCAAATAAGCTCTCTAACTATTATAATTATAAAATAGACTATTTTTTTGTATTATAAATTTTTAAATTTTAATTAACATTCAACATGTCGTATTATATAGTAATTTCTTTAATTTGGTGACATTTTTTAATCTCTCCTTAAAATGAATTTTTACAAAATTTTTCATACTTTTCTAATTGTTTTTTCATAGGAAAAATTTTATAATAATTACAATTTAAGAACAAAAACCACCACATGATCACAAAAAGCCAACCTTTCATTTGCGACATCCCAAAGTGGGTGAGGCACCGTGTACCCAATTTTGGTGATTTTTAAACTTATAATGTATTTATTATGAATTATTTGGTGAAAAAATAGAGAAAAAACACAAAATATAGCTGTTACTTCCAAAAAATTCCAGAAAAATCATTTCACGGTCCATTTGGGATGGTGGTCAAGTGTTAATAATTCCTTGGCCAATGGAGGTCATTTGGTGAGTAGATGGTTGTAGTATACAAACCCTAACCCTAATTACACTTTTCATGGATAGTGTGATAGATTTTGACGTGGTGAATTTTGACGTGAAATTTTGTATGCATGGTTGACGGATAAATGTTTGGCTTGCATGGTTGACGGATGAATCATTTCACGGTCCATTTGGCTTGCATGGTTGAAGGATGAATTTTGACGTGAAATTTTGCATGCATGACTTGGGTGTCACCTTGGCTCCCGTGGTCAATTTTCGTGTTTTTTACATTTGTGGTAATTACTATGAATTAATTACATTTAAAAGAAGTTAATTAAATTAAAAATATTGGGTAATGAGATAAAATTCTGGAAAAATATTGTTGGTGTCCCATTGAGCATGTTGAAGTATGTGGTGGAAGGTTGAGGTGAAACGAAGTGTTTGGTTAGTTGACCCTGGTGAGTAGATGGTGGTAGTATACAAACCCTAACCTTATGTACACTTTCCATGGATAGTGGGGGGGCTTGCATGGTTGACGAATAAATTTTGTTTTGAAATTTTGCATGCATGACTTGGGTGTTACCTTGGCTCCCGTGGTGAATTTTCGTGTTTTTTTATATTTGTGGTAATTACTATGAATTAATTACATTTAAAAGAAGTTAATTAAATTAAAAATATTGGGTAATGAGAAAAAAAAGAATAAATATTGTTGGTGTCCCATTGAACATGTTGAAGTATGTGGTGGAAGGTTGAGGTGAAACGAAGTGTTTGGTTAGTTGACCCTGATGAGTAGATGGTTGTAGTATACAAACCCTAACCTTAATTACACTTTTTCATGGATAGTGGGGGGTTTGCATGTTTGACGGATGAATTTTGACGTGAAATTTTGCATGCATGACTTGGGTGTTACCTTGGCTCCCATGGTGAATTTTTGTGTTTTTTTTATATTTCTGGTAATTACTGTGAATTAATTACATTTAAAAGAAGATAATTAAATTAAAAATATCGAGTAATGAGAAAAAATTCTGAAAAAATATTTTTGGTGTTCCATTTAGCATGTTGATGTATGTAGGGGAAGGTTGAGTTGAAACGAAGTGTTTGGTTAGTTGACCCTGGTGAGTAGACGGTGGTAGTATACAAACCCTAACCCTAAGTTCACTTTCCATGGATATTGGGGGGGCTTGCATGGTTGATGTATGAATTTTGACGTAAAATTTTGCATGCATGACTTGGGTGTTAACTTGGCTCCCGTGGTGAATTTTCGTGTTTTTCTTTATATTTGTGGTTATTACTATGAATCTATCACACTATAATGATGTGAAGCAATGTCACAAAAATCACTAAATTTAGGTCTTGTTCAAAATATTGACAGAAATGGGCATAGAGACTAACACCAAAATAACAAAGAAACATTTAATATGCATAATATCATATGCTACAAAATTAAATGAATTTGTGTGTCTAGCCAAAATAATAAGGTGCCCATTAATCAAAATTTCTTTTTTTACAATGATCCCGCCTAAGGGTCCCGAATCACAATAAATAAGAAATAATAAATGATACAATATATAATTCTCACGTCTCAAAACAAAATTCCAATACCGATAGGGTACTAAAATAAAAAATTTTACATGAGTTAAACACCATGATATATTGCATAAAATAAATCACATTAATAACGAAACACTGATAGGGTATAATTATTATTAGTGCAATATAATTTAAAATAACTAATCTTTTATAAAATTTTGTATAATTGTACCCTCGATAGGCGAGCTCACAATTATACAAAATATAAAAATCATGCCAAACATAATTTAATTGAATAAATAAATTGCATGATTAACAAACTAACCCCATTAGTAACAAAGTATTTATTATAATTTTTGTTATAGTGAATAGTTTCTTTTTAAATAAAAAATTTCTATATTTTGCATTCTTATCATAATCTTAAGGAATGATGTTATTAAAACAGAAAAAATACTTTTTTTAATAAAAAAATTCCATTTTTTATATTTTAATGATCAACCCAATTTATGTTATCAACATCACTTTTTAACCTACAAAAGTTTTCAAAAATTACAAGCATATGTAAATTAATTCAAACTTGTTTCATAATAATTATGGAAATGCTAATAAGTGGCATAAATGCATCGGTTCATGAATCAAAAATAGAAAAAATTTATTGGATTATATAATAAATACAATCAATATTGTGATTTACAATAAAAATATTTATATATTATATGATTTCCTTAACTATTGATTTAATGGTACCCGTTAGAATGACCTATAAATTATATCTAATCTATCTTCAAACTTAAATTTATACCCCAAATCTTTACATTTTCCCAACTTAGAATGAAATATCATAGTTGTTGTTTATATGATAAATAATCTATTACCATTATTATTGAATAAAAATTAATCTTTGATTAAAACTTTAAAAATTAATTAATTTGTAGAAGATTATTTTAATGATTAAAAAACATCTTATTATACACGTATTTATTGCATAAACATGAGTATTTATTTAATAAATTAAATTAAATTAAATTAAATTAAATTAAAAAACAAATTAAAAATATATATTTAATTTGGTATTAAAATTCAAAATACAAACTAAATATGAATAAGAAGAGTATTCACATAGGTTTAACTACAATAAAAAATAAATAAAATTTTTTATTATACAAATATAAACTAGTCTTTTTTTTAAGGTAATATAAACTAGTCTTTATGTTGCATAACTTAATTTTGTCGGTATGAAGTAAATTTTATTTAATCATTAAATACAGTGAAATATTCTTGTAACATTAAAGTAAAATAATTATAAAAACCAAGTTCTTTTGGATTGGAAAGATTAATACTAATTCAAAAAACAGAATTGAAAAAAGAAACAGAAAGAAATGAAAATATCATGCTCAGGAGTTAAAAAGATGGAAACATCTAATATCAAGTACATCGTGGGTGTTGTACCGGTGCCTCACAGTTTTATAACCATTAGATATATTATTAAAATATTCAAGGGTCCAGATTGAATACATGATACCTGCTGAACTGGTCATTTAATAATTTCCATTAAATCATTTCTTATTTTAAAAAATATAAGTGATATTGCTATATAGCCCTTCATATTATTAGAAGTATTTGAAATCATGCCATTTTTTATTGAAATGATGCCATTTTTTGAGGTTTTTTTTGTCATTTTTTTATTTTTTGTTGAACTCATGCCTTTTTATAGATTTTTTTGGACATTTTTTTATCGACTTTTTTTTTTCAAACAGATGGCATTTTTTGTCAAACCAATACTAATTTTTTGTCAATTTTTTTAACCCATTTTTGTCAATTTTTTCTCGGACTAATGCCACTTTTTTGTCAATTTTTTTTGTCGAACTGATACAATTTTTATTGGAACATTAACGTATTAGTGATTGACCTTTAGTTTTCGTGTATCGATCAATTTGAACTTATACTTTTGGTATTTATATTTTAATTTTAGTGGGTTAATGATATGTTTGAGTTATGTAAAGCCAAATGACTAAAATTTATTAAATTGTAATGCAATAAATTTTGTGCATGATTTTAAAAAAATACACACAATTTAGTTCCTTGTGGACAAAAGAAATATTTTATGTTTTTATTTTAGTAAAAGAAAATTGTTACATAAAATAAAATCACATTTGAACGAAAACAAATATGAAGAAATCCTTTTTGCCTCTCCTAATTTGTGAGGATAATGTGTAAGTTTGGTGATTTTTCGAACAAAAAAGTAAGTATGGTGAAATTTTTAATGAAAACTACTGTTAATTCAATTAAAAATCATCTTAATACTAGAAAATTTTACAAAACTCATTTTTGGGTCTTATAATGTGTGGGTAATGATGTGGGATGCCCATAATTTTAATTTGATGAATTTTGGATAAAATATAAATTTTTAGGGAATTTATTAATGAAAAATGTTTCTAATTAAATTTAAAATCACTTTTGTAGCAAAACAACTATGTAAAAAGTTTTTTTCCTATAATATGTTTGGATGGTGTAGAATGCACAAAATTTCATTTTGGTTAATTTTGGACAAAAAATAAAATTTTAGAGATTTTTTAATGAAATAATATTTTTTATTCAATTAAACATCACATTTACACCGGAAAATTTTGCTAAAAAACATTTTTGGGTCCTCTGATGTGTGCCTTACATTATAAAAAAAATTGTAAAAAATATTTTTGGGTATTCTAATTTGTGGGAAATGGTTTGGAATACCCAAAATTTAAATTTTGTTAATTGTGGTCAAAAAATATATTTTTAATGTAATTTTTAATGAAAAATGTTTTTAATTCAATTAAAAATCATTTTATACCAGAAAAAAAATTGTAAGAATTATTTTTCAGTCCTATAATTCGTAGCAAATGATGTGGGTGTCTAAAATTAAAAATTTGTTAACTTTGGACAAAATTGTAATTTTAATATATTGTTAATTTAATTAAAAATCAATTTTATACTAGAAAAATTTGTGAAAATTATTTGTGGACATGTAATATGTGAAAAATTGTGTGGAATTTCTAGAATTTAAATTTGGTGAATTTTGATTAAAAACGTGTTTTTAGTGAATATTAATGTTTTATTTGAAAAAAAATAGGGTTTTGTATTTGGTAAAAAAATCACCTTTGGATTTGAATATTTTAGTTAATGTTTTTAGTGAATTTAATTAAATGGTTTTAGTGAATGATTTGGCTCTCACAAAATAATACCATACTTTTCTACATTAATAGATGTCCTTAATTGCAATTATGTTAAAATTTAACTTTTAACCTTAGCAGGTAATTTGACCCACTATACCAGGTAAAAAACTGACATACCGGTACACCGCCATGCACTACTTCACCATAGAAGAACCCCAAAAAGATGTGACGTGATGACGAATTAAATTAGAATCAAACTCCAACGAATTGGTGCAATATACTTATTTGCAATAACTTAGAACTATACACAGGGACCAACCTGTAAAACACAAATTACCATCACTGCCGGTTACAAGTAATAGATCTCAGCCTTCCATATTTTAAACTAATAAATCAATGGTAGTTCTTTCTTGTGTACCCTTGTGTACCGTAAACTTCATCATCAAAACAAGGTGCATCATAATCACGTCATTATTTGTGCACAGTCAAACCATATACTGAAATAGTTTCACCGGCTTGATATTGTGCAATGATTAGTTAGGATAGCCCAGGGGTTTTGTTGCGTGCACAAGGTATTATTTAGTGATCCTAAGTGTGTGTTTGGATTAGCGTTTGTAAACTTGAGTTTGAATGAACGTGGATTTAGTGAACTTGATTTATGATAAACTTGAGTATGAGTAAACGTGATTTCATGTTTGGATATTTTGCTGCAAACGTGAGTTTTAGAAAGTGAATATTAGAAAACTCAAGTTTCACACGCAGAAGCTATAAAAACTTGCGTTTTGCAAACTCAAGTTTAGAAACCAAACATGCATTTCATGTGGGAAGCCAAACAAGATGCATATTTTACAAACTCACGTTTACGGTCCAAAACGTGAGTTTAACAATGCAAAACGTCAATCCAAACATACTCTAAGTCATTTTTGACGTATCAAGTATCAACGTGAAACTACATCCCTAAGATCCTTCAACACCTTGGACCTCCATTGCATCAATTTACACCACCCGGGATGGCTTACTCATATTTCATCACCATAAACTCATCAAATATATACAAGTGTTGAGGATGTAAGCAAACAAAATAACTAACATCACACTTTTTTCATAAGCTAGCAATTAAAATTTCTACCATTATGTAGTCTACAATATAAGCATTAGCATCCCTATTTCCAAACAGTAACAAATACAATTCACCAATAAAAATTTTCAAAAAAAAAAATAGTCATTAAGAAATTCTCAACCACTCTTAGTTCAATTCATATCTCACAAAAAATAAAGAAACACATTTATTGGTGTTTATCATAAGTATCCTATATTATCAGGGGAAATCCTATTCAGTGCTTAGTCACAATTAAGACTTCTCACCCCTGCTTTGCTTATGAGTGTGTTTAGTTAAGGATCGAACCCGAAAGCTATTCCCACAATCTCAGATTACGTTGCTAACTGAGCCACGACTCTTTGGTAAATAAAGAAACATATGCAATAACACAAATGTAAAACACCGAAAAAAAAGTTACCATGTCACAAAATATAGAGAACAAAAATCATATTGTCACACTCTCAATGTAGTGAAACTCACTCTTTATTTGATGAAATTTATTACATAAATTTCGGTCAATAATAATAAGACGTGAATTAAAAAAAGATTTAATAGATATACATAAAAAAAAAATTTATATAAGAATATAATCATATGTTATCATATCATTTAATTAACATGATATATTCTGTATTTTAAAATTTAAATGATAAAATAATACATTATTAAATTTCTAATATTTTTTTACACTGGAAATATATATTCATCAAACTTTGAAAAAACATATTAGAAAATATTATGCTATTATTCCAGTAGGAGACCGGAGACATTGTCATTTTAAGGCTCATTTTAGAACTTGTTAAACCCTATTTTCAAAATCAAAATCCTTCATCTCCTCCTCACTTTCCCTCTTTCCCAAGAGCGCACACACTCTCACTCTGTTTCTCGCCTTTGATCCTTCTGTTGTTTATTCATCTCGTCTCATCCATTTCCAAGCGAAATTTCGAAACTCAAACCCTAGCAACCCGCGAACCATGGAGTGGAACCCTCAGACTCTCCAATTCCTCTCGGAATGCTTCCTCCACACCCTCTCTCCGGCTCCGGAGCCTCGCCGCCGCGCCGAGTCCTCTCTTGCGGAGGCTGCCGACCGCCCCAACTTCGCCCTCGCTGTCCTTCGCCTCATCGCCGAGCCCTCCATCGATGAGCAGATCCGCCAAGCCGCTGCTGTCAACTTCAAGAACCACCTCCGCCTCCGTTGGGCTTCCGAGGATACCCCCATCCTTCCGCCAGAAAAGGAGCAGATCAAAACCCTAATCGTCCCTCTCATGCTTTCCGCCACTCCCAAAATCCAAGCACAGCTCAGCGAAGCCCTAGCCGTCATCAGCAACCACGATTTCCCCAAATCTTGGTCGGCACTTCTCCCCGAACTCGTCTCCAATCTCCAGAAAGCATCACAAGCTTCCGATTACGCCTCCATTAACGGTATTCTTGGCACTGCTAATTCCATTTTTAAGAAATTTCGATTCCAGTATAAAACCAATGATCTCTTGCTTGATTTGAAGTACTGTCTCGATAATTTTGCCGCTCCTTTGCTCGAAATTTTCCTCAAAACCGCTTCTTTGATTGACACCGCTGCTGCCACTGCCGCGAACCCTGCCAACCTGCGACCCCTTTTCGAGTCGCAGAGGTTGTGCTGTAGGATATTTTACTCGCTGAATTTTCAAGAGCTCCCTGAGTTCTTTGAGGATCACATGAGAGAGTGGATGACTGAGTTTAGAAAATACCTTACCACTAGTTACCCTGCTCTTGAGGGCAGTGGCCCTGATGGTGTTGCCCTTGTGGATGAGCTTAGGGCTGCTGTTTGTGAGAATATTAATCTTTACATGGAAAAAAATGAGGAGGAGTTTCAGGGCTTCTTGAATGATTTTGCACTTGCTGTGTGGACTTTGCTGGGGAATGTGTCCCAGTCAACTAGCCGAGATCGGCTTGCCATCACTGCCATCAAGTTTCTGACCACAGTTAGCACCAGTGTTCACCATACTTTGTTTGCTGGCGATGGGGTTATACCACAGATTTGCCAGGGCATTGTGATCCCGAATGTGAGGTTGAGGGATGATGATGAGGAGCTGTTTGAGATGAATTATATTGAGTTCATTAGGAGGGATATGGAAGGTAGTGATCTTGATACCCGGAGGAGGATTGCTTGTGAGCTACTTAAGGGTATCGCAACACATTATGGAGATACTGTCAGAAGCATTCTTTCGGCACAAATACAAAGTTTGTTAAGTTCCTTTGCTGCAAACCCTGGTGCAAATTGGAAGGACAAGGATTGTGCTATATACTTGGTAGTCTCTCTTGCAACCAAGAAGGCTGGAACCAGTCATGTCTCCACAGAACTTGTTGATGTTCAAAGCTTCTTTGAATCTGTGATTGTCCCAGAGCTGCAAAGTTCAGATGTGAATGGGTATCCTATGCTTAAGGCTGGTGCACTCAAATTTTTTACTATGTTCCGGACTCAAATATCAAAACATGTAGTATTGAAGTTTTTTCCAGATTTGGTTCGTTTCCTTGCTGCGGAATCAAATGTAGTTCATTCTTATGCTGCAAACTGTATTGAAAAACTCTTGTTGGTAAAGGATGAGGGGGGTAGAGCACGTTATACTTCAGCAGATGTCAATCCAATTTTCCCAATGCTGATGAACAATCTTTTCAGTGCCTTTAAGCTCCCAGAGTCAGAAGAAAATCAATATGTAATGAAATGTATTATGAGGGTTCTTGGAGTTGCAGATATATCGGTTGACATTGCTAGAGTTTGCATTGAGGGGTTGGCCTCTCTTCTTACTGAAGTTTGTAAAAATCCAAAAAATCCCATCTTCAATCACTATCTCTTTGAGTCAGTTGCCATTCTTGTGAAGCGGGCTTGTGAGAAGGATACATCTCTTGTATCTGTTTTTGAAACAAGCCTCTTCCCTAGGCTTGAAATTATATTGACCAATGATGTAACTGAGTTTTTCCCATACACATTTCAGTTGCTTGCTCAGCTTGTTGAGTTAAACAGACCACCCATTCCACCAATCTACATGCAGATATTTGAGATTCTTTTGTCACCTGATTCATGGAAAAGAGCCTCAAGTGTTCCTGCCCTTGTGCGTCTACTCCAGGCCTTCCTTCAAAAGGCACCAGGTCAGATAAGCCAAGGGGACCGACTGACCAAAGTGCTTGGCATATTTGACACACTAATACAATCTTCAAGCACATCTGAACAAGGATTTTATGTGCTTAACACTGTCATTGAAAGTCTTGATTATGATGCTATTAAAGCTTATATTTCTCACATTTGGGCTGCTCTTTTCAGAGAGCTTCAGAAAAGGCGGACAGTGAAGCTCATCAAGTCTCTCTTGATATTTATGTCACTCTTTCTGATTAAGCACGGGGCTTCAATTCTGGTTGATACTATGAACAGTGTTCAGCCTAATATTTTTGTTGTGATTTTGAATCAGTTCTGGATTCCTAATCTAAAGCTAATTACTGGAGATATAGAGCTCAAGTTGACTGCAGTTGCTTCAACCAGACTCATCTGTGAGTCTCCCGTCCTTTTGGATCCTGCAGCTTCTGCGTCCTGGGGTAAGATGGTGGACAGCATTGTCACACTTCTTTCCCGGCCAGAAGAGGATAGGGTTGAGGAGGAACCTGACATGCCAGATATTACAGAAAATGTGGGTTATACTGCCACCTTTGTTCGACTTTACAATGCTGGAAAGAAAGAAGAAGATCCACTTAAAGATATAAAAAATCCCAAGGAATTTTTTGTTGCTTCACTGTCCAGACTTTGTACAGTTTCCCCTGGAAGGTACCCTAAGGTCATCAGTGAAAATGTTGATCCGGCGAATCAAGCAACTTTGCTTCAGCTTTGCAACACTTATAATCTGTCATTAGTTTGAGTAAGTTGATACTTAAGTCACTTTCTCCTTTTTTGAGCATGCCAATTGGTTTTGTGTCAATGACTTTTCCTTAATTTACAATTAGACATATTTTGAGATAAATAATATTGTCAATTTTTGTCCAACTATTTGTTGCAGTGGTTATACTTGGTATTATCCTGTATTAATCTCATTTGAGTTCTTTTGCACTACATACCAACCTAGCTTTATATGTTCTTGACCCCTTTATTTGGGTAGAATTTTGGTTCTTTGTCATACTAGGAAGGGGGGACAGTTCATAAAAAAACTCCCATTTTGTCTTCAACATATTTGTTATGCTGCCTTGTATGGAATTGAAATTTGCAAGTATGGGTATAATAAAGTATATAGTCACAGGTATGTGTAAGTTTGCAAGCAACTGTTCATGAAACAATTTTCACTTTCCTTACTATGTTTGTCCCTCTTTTTTTCCTCTGGTTTCTCTTGGTTGGGTTGAATACTTATTATGTTCTAATTTATTTGGGATTCATCTCGTAGCTCTAAAATCGTTACTTGATTAGAGATTTAACATAGCACTTAAGGAGAATTTTCGACTGATGCCAGAATGAATATGAAATATTGAAATCTGGACCATATTACAGTATCCCTGTATTCCTATTAATGTTCATCATTGACTTCCACAGTGTGCAACTGCTGTTGTTGGTTGAGTGCTTAATCTCTAAGCCCATATGTTTGTTTGTTCTCTGTGCTTTCTCATTCTATTTTGTTTAAACATATGCTCAATCAATCTTTTTATTTCTTCACTGGCCTGAAATGTTGTTTTCTCTGCTTCCCATGATCCCATCAAAGGTTTGTCCATGAGATTACTTAAAAGTTTGGATTGAGGAATTGAGGAGTTTCCTATTGATATCAGAATGACAGGAAATATGTTTTCTCTGCTGTAGCTGGCTTTTATTTTTGTTATGCTTCAAGTGTCCAATTTAGTAGATCATGATTAATGAATTAAACAAATGATCTATCTGATGTCTAATAAGGCATTCGTTCTACTTCTCAGGATCATATGCTGGAATAGGGTGTTACTGTCTGGGTCCTCAGCCTTCTGCAACATTTGTGAGCTAGCTAAGGGTACTTCTTGCATTGCAAATTGAAGTTTTAACGATTAATATAATCTTCCATTTTTGTCAGTGCCATGGTCTTATGCAGTGATGAACTGGGATTTCCTGTTTGTCCCATTTCGAGTACAGTAGGCATGTATTTTGAAGTGCCATTTGGCCTGTTGGGATTTTAGTGTATAAGTTTTTTAATGGTCCCCTTTCCCTATTTTTCTGCAGTTTTGCATGTTCAGCATGCCTGTGAGCAAAATTGTAATGAATATATGCGGTCAATTTTGTGTGAACTTGCATATTGAAGTAAAATTTATGCCAAGGTATCTTATTTTTCATGATTCTACTCCACATCTATTTGTTACTTTTAAAATGACAGAGTGGTGGGTGTGGGAATAGAAGAAATGGGGAGTGAGAAAAGTAAAGGCCTTTTCGATATATTAAATGTATTCAACTTTTCATTTAATATTTTTTTTTCAATTAGTATATAGAAGAATGAGTAGAACTTTGCTCTATTTTCAAACATAATGTTAAATACGATTGATTTTTTCTTCCTAAACTACTTCCTAAACTACCCCATCCCCTTGTTCCTTCCCCCCACCCCAACCCCAACCCCATCGTTCCCCAGTCCCCACCCACCCCCACCCATTCTCACTCTCCCTCCCCCACCCCTTCTTCCTCTCCCCCACCGTTCCCCACCCATTCTCACTTTCCCTCCCCCACCCCTTCCTCTCCCTCTCCCCTACCCCACCGCATAGTCACCACCACCCCTTCCACGCTCGGAGCTCGGCCGTCACGCACTGCACCGACCTCCACCTCCCTCTTCGTCTCACCTAACCTCGGGACCTCCACCTCCCTCTCTGACTCACGTCCCCAACCCCTTCCACGCTCGGAGCTCGGCCGTCACGCACTGCACCGACCTCCACCTCCCTCTTCGTCTCACCTAACCTCGGGACCTCCACCTCCCTCTCTGACTCACGTCCCCAACCCCCATGACCTCCATATCCCTCTCCGTCTCACCTCCCACCCCTGCAACCTCCACCTTCCTCTTTGTCTCACCTTCCCACCCTCACGGCCACACCCAAAACAGAAACACAGGAAAACATAAACACAAGGCAACCACAGAGGAAATTCCTTTCTCACCATTCCTCGATGATGACATCCTCATTCTAGTTCCGTACCCTAGCAGGGAAGAAGGAAATTCCAATAGAGAAAGAGAAATGGAGAGGATAATGATAGGGAAATGAGAAAATGGAAGCATAAAGTTAAATAGAGAATGAATTGAACTACGAAAATGACTGTTCATAAGTCATTTTTCTCTAATTGGCTTACGAACACAGCTGTCTGAGAAACAATACCGCACAACTGTGTCCGTAAACCATTTTTTAAAAAGAAATGGCTTACGGATTGTCCGGGATTCATTCCGAACACCTATGTTCATAAGCTTTTTTTTTTTAAATGCTTACGGATACCGTTATCCGGGATTGGTTCCCAGACATTGTTATCCGTAAATCAATTAACTGAAAAGCAGTTTTAAGTTTTGCATTTTTTAAAAAAGCTGTGGGAATAGCAAAAAAATAGCCCAGTGGAAAACAATGGCCTATCGAAAATATCATGGTCGACCCAATGTAATTTAATGGGCCAGTCTTTTTTTAAAAAAAATCATAATTTGTTTTCTAATTTAATGGGTTAGCCCTAGCTAATGTTGAATGAGCTTGGATCAATTCCACATTAGATGTGGACTTTTTAGCCATAGCCCGTATAAGGTGCATGGTGAGGCGAGCTGGTTCATATGAAGCTGTTGACCAACAAAAAAGATTATAACATGAAGCCAATCAACATGCTAGAGTTATGATTTACAAATAGGCTTAAATACATTTTTGGTCCATGTACTTTTGTAAATGAGAAATTTTGGTCCTTTTAGTTTTAATTGCTTAATTTTGGTCCCTATACTTTTGTAAATGAGTGATTTTGGTCCCTTAGTTTTAATTGCTTAATTTTTGGTCCTTTTTCTTTAAAAATTGAACAAATCTAATCCTACCGTTAGTTTCCCATTAAATATTTAGCAAAATTTACTGACATGGATTTAATTTTGTGACGTGTAAACTATCACATGACAAAGATTATTATTTAATTTTATCTCTTAATTTTTTTAAACGAAAAATCAAAGCTTGCAAATTTCAGTTCGCTTTCAATTTCATTTTACGCCCAAATGAGATTTCAGTTCACTTGGTTGATGACTTGAAGTAGACCTACAATTGTTTTAGTTTTGTGACTTGTATTTGCTTTATTGTTTTTGAGGAAATTGGAGTGTAGTAGTGAGATTTTGTGTTTTGATTTTGATTTCTCATTGTATTAAATTATGCAAAATCTGATTTTATTTTCTGATTTTTCATTTAAAAAATTTAAGAGATAAAATGAAATAATCTTTGTCATGTGATAGTTTACACGTCACAAAATTAAATCCATGTCAGCAAACTCGGCTAAATATTTAATGGGAGGCTAACGGTAGGGTAATATTTGTTCAATTTTTAAAGAAGAGGGACCAAAATTGAGCAATTAAAACTAGGGAGATCAAAATCACCCATTTACAAAAGTATAGAGACCAGAGTTGAGTAATTAAAACTAGGGGACCAAAATTACCCATTTACAAAAGTATAGGGACCAAAAATGTATTTAATCCTTACAAATATAAATATAAATTTCAAAAGGATTATTTATGTGCATAGTAGATGCAAAGTCATATTCTAAATAAAAAGGCAAATTAATTACATAGAGTGATTTTTCTAAAAAGAAGACAAAGTTTTAAAATTATCATAAATGAAAACAACAAAATATTAAATGAGCTTGGTTATTCATTATAATTTGGACTCTATTTTGTCTTCTTTACAAAGGAATGGTATATTTCTAATTTGGAAATAGACATTGCCTTCCTTTTTTTTTCAATGTACAGGCACGTACAAATTAGGTTTATTACATGTTGATGGCAAATTTACAAATGTTGTATATTATTGTTGAGACACGCGCGCGTGCCAGTCTCAATTCCTATTTTACTTTATTTTTACATAATTAAATTGATTTATTTTTATTTTAAAGATAATTTTGAACGCAAATCATTATTCATTAGGTTTTATAGTAGTAGTATTAATAAATTGCTTTCCAAAATATTTGAAATAAGTCAAATTTAAAGATCTGTGGTTACGAAGAATGTACGCTTTATCAATGGAATTTTCTAACTTTGAATATTACTTCAAAGAATGGGCCGTATCTAACACGATGTAACAACATAAAATATTTGTGAGCACATCAAATTTCGTGGTAATATCCCATGCATCTATATTTATGTTAGTGCACATGCCTCTTGGATCTAGTCATAAAATATTAATAACATTTCGTTACATACAAAAATTAATTTAGTTACATACTCAATCAATTCCATAGAGCAGAAAACAATTTGTAATCCATTATAACTAAATGAAAATGACTATTTACTAGGTGATTTATTGTATTCATAACAACTAGTACTACATGATTTGAATTTAAATCTAAATCTAAAAATCTCTGTTTTTTTGTAAGCAAACAAAAAATCTCTCTCTGTTATTAGTATGCAATAAATAATTAAATATCTCACTGAAATCCTAATTAAACTCTAGTGTAAAAAGAGAACGAAAAAAAAAACAAAATGTCTACTTTAAAAGCAAACCCACATTAGGCATCTAATTCTCTGGAAAAGTTAATAACGTTTCAGGCTTATTCAATTTAAAAGCCACAGTCTTGCTCAAAAGACGACAATATTCAAACGTGAAACATCCTTGCCTTTCAGCTGAAAAATATAATAAAATGTGTGCTTTAGAAAGTTTTATGAAGAGGGAGTGATTAATGAAAAAGGAAGAAATGGGTCCCATAATTCATCTTTAAAATTATTTTTTTTTTTTTTTTTTGGGTCAGATCTTTAAAATTAATATTAGAATAGAACCGTGGTGCCCACCCACCCATGGAGAATGGGAGGAATGCTCTTATTAATTAACCCAATTGCCCATGATTGTCTTCACATGTTAATTTTTAACTAAATTTCAACATCAAATGCACTAAAAACCAATGAACCAAACCTCAGTTACCACAAAAAATAATAATAAACAATAAACCAACGTAAAAAAGAAAGTGATTAACCAAAAAAATAAAGGTAACCAAGGCTGAGAATAAATGTGCCTATGTTGTGCTTCATCATGTGTAACGTGTACGGTTTGGGGAAGCAAAGGAACACAAACTGAATCGGTCTACACATGGGGTGTGCATTCAAGTCACTTGCCCCACCAAAACTGTAGTTTCCTCTTTATGTCCCTTGCTAAAGGCAGCTGGTAATGTGGAAATTAAAGGGAGGTCAACTCTCTCTCTCTCTCTAATCTATTTATGTGTGATAGAGTTATAACGATATATGATGAGAGAGAAGGAAAAGTGTCCATTTCATAACCCAATCCAAAGTAATGGTCGGAAGAATTGAAAAGATTCTTCTAAGATACTAGCTTTATGCCAAAAATTAAAAATTAATTATGAGGAATAGAATCATTTAGGTCAGGTCAAGTCAGGAGGACACAATTAGTTATATTCTAAGCAATTGTTAGCAAATGATCCAATCCCTAATCTTTGATTAATGGAAGGATCTGATCCCTAATCTTAATGGAATCTACAGATCAGCTGAATAAAATTAGTATATGATAAGGTTAATGCTAGCTGCTTTTGACATTTATTGCTTTGGTAAGCTATTTATACACATATATTATTTAATAAAAGTCACAAAATAATACATATGCATTTAATAAATATAAAGAACATAGCCCCTAAGAGGGGGCAAAAGTCATTCCATATATCTTAATCATAAAAATTGCACCAATATAGTTGGCATTCATTCTATAAGTATACTTAATGGTGGCGCCCTACTAATTAATGGGAAGAGAGTTTATATATATACACAATTAAACTCCACTTTGAAAGTTTGTAATTGCGCCGAGGACATTAGTGAAAGGGTACAAGGTTAACCAATGCCACTGCAATTTCCCCCACACAAGTATACCCCTCAATGTCATTGGTCTGTCCTCTAGCTAGATCAGCTTTTGCCTCATGTTATTATTAAATCAAGCAATGTGGAACCAGAAATTAATTATTGAGTATTGACAATGTACATCAGTCATAGAGAGAAAACTAATTTCTTGAGGACACATGATGAAAATGTCAAAATGCATTGTACCCGGAAAAAGGTCACTATGCATTATTCAAGATTGTTCTCAGAGACTGCCCATGAAGTTTTGGTTAAAATACAAGGCTGTTTCAGTGATGCTATCGGTCAAAGTATAATAATTTATATTGTACAGTATTTTTAAAATAAAAAGGTATTAAAAGATAAAATAGTTCAATATATTTTTAATTCCTAAAAACATATAAAATTTGATTTTGGTCCCTTTTCTTCTAGTCATCTATATTAAAAAAAGCACATACTTTAGTTCTTGTCATTAATTATATTTCACAAAGTAATAACGTAGCAATGTTTTTTTTCTTGCAGATTTTTTTATAGATTTCTTTTTAAAATTTATGAGAAATTTTGTGTAAATTAATTTTAAAATTTTAAGGAAATTTTCTATAGGTTTTTATACAACAAAGTAGAAAAAGTAATAATAACATTTTAGGTAAAAAAATTGGCATTTTTTAAATTATTGCAAATGATTTTTTCTAGAGAAAGAATCGCAAGAAATTTCTTATAAAGTTTTATTAAAAAAAGCCCAAGTGGAACTACAAACAAGATTCAATGGAAAATAGTTAATGACAAAGACTAAAAGCATGTAGTTTTAAAATATGGATGATCAAAATCAAAGAAAAAAAAAGAGAGAGACCAAAACCAAATTTTATTATATTTTCAAGGATAAAAAACATATTTAACTCAAGATAAAATACTTAAAATTATAAAAGAGATAAATTATAAATATGAAAAATTTTAAGATTGTAAAAATAGATTATGTGAATTAAAAAACACAAATGATTTGTATTCATTAATTCGATAATGTGTAAAAATTTATTTTTTGAAATTTAAATTTATGGTTATGGAAATTTTTTATATTGAGAAAAATTATTTCATTGACTAAATTTAAATAATAGTTATTAAAAGCAATAAAAATACATAAAAAAGTGAAATTTATGATATAACATTAAGTAAGAGATTAAGAGAATAAATTAAGAGAAGTCTTCAAATTTAATTTAGTTATATGTGTAGTAGAACCTTACAAATAATTAAAAAACTAGTGTGTGAACATGTGCGATGCGCGAGAATATAACAATAAAAGAATAATGAGTTTTAATTTTTTTTAATAATTTAATATATTTATTTCAATAAACAAATAATATATAATGTAATAAATTAATTAATATTTATGTATTAATATATCTATTGGCAATAGACTTAATTTGAGAAAAAAAATTGATACCCCATATTATAAATAATTTAACTGTATTAAAATTATGTAATTGTTTATACTATATGAAATATTATAAAATAAACTCGTAAAATTTATAAGCAAATTAATAAATAAGAAATAAAGTTATAAAAATAATATATTCTTGAAACCTAAAAAATAGTAAAATATTGTAAGTTGAAAATAAAAAACAGAAGTCAATTGAATATTTTTTTATTGAAAATAGAAAATAAGGAAACATATATAAAATGTATATGAAAACAAAATGATATATATAAAGGTATTGTTAACTGATCACCAATTATTATTAAAGACATCATCTTTTAAAGAGGAGTGCTAGCGACACACTCTTTTGAACACTTTCTCAAACACACTCCATGTGATTGGTTAAAATTCACATGGGTCCCACCAAATTCGTGGGTCCCACTCCCAAGTGGTGGGACCCATGTGAATTTTAACCAATCACATGGAGTGTGTTTGAGAGAGTGTTCAAAATAGTGTGTTCCTAGCATTTCTCTATTTTAAATTATACGAAGTTGTATTTTCTACATAAAAATATTACTCACAACACTATAACAAAAGATGAATAATTTACGTAAGATAACAATATAGATTTTATAGTAGGTTCAAGTGTGATACAATTAGTGTTTCATTTAGCATAACTCTAGACTATTGTTTAGTATTAATTGAAGTGTGGAGTTATAAATCTGAGACACCTTATTGTATTAGATGCAATATAGATATAAATAAATTTTTCATTAATTTTTTTATTATATTTATTTGTATTTTTACTCTAACAATATAGATATAAATAAATTAGTATCTAAATGTCTTAATTGTATTAAAATAAATATATTAATATATTTAAATATTTTAAATAAAATATATCTTGTCTTTCTAAATTTTTAAAAATATACTATTTTATTTAATATTTTAATTTATTAATTACATAAAAGAAGAAGTGCAGAAGAAGAATCGATAATGTGAAGGTATAAATTATTAGCAAATGAAAAAAATGTGTAAAATCACTCAAAAGAATAATAAAAGATGAAATCTCACTCAAATTGAAATAATTACTATGATGATGAATATGAAAAAACCCCAACATTAAGGGATGCAAAATTCTATGGAAGTGATATAATCATCTCAACAAAGGAAGTCAAAAAGGTGTCTTTGAAAAAAATTAAAGGTGTAATTACACTCTTGTCCCCCCAAGTTTAATATTGAGACGATTTTTCTCCCTCAAATTTTAATTGCTTGAATTCAGTCCTTCTATTTTTTAATTGTGACAAATGTAATGTCATCGTTAAGTGATCATCTATTTGCTAATAGAAACTGATGATATGACTAATGCGTTTGACCTGAATTAATGGAATTATTATGTGGCTTAGATTTTAAAATTATTTAAAAGAGAACTTGAACAAATATTGATATTTTCTCTTACTATTTTATTTCAGGTATCCCTCTTTCCCATTTGAAGGTTAGGGTTGTGGTCCCAATTGCTCATTAGAAAATGTCTCAAAATACTCAAAATTTTCAGATTAAATACTAATATCGCACTGAAAATAAATATTGATAAAAAAAATTATAAAAATGGCACCATAATAAAAAAATATTGAAAAGCAACATAATGAAACAAATATAGGATTATTTAAATGTCTCAATTGTATTAAAGTAAATATATTAATATATTTAAATATTTCAAATAAAATATATCTTGTCTTTCTATTTTTTTAAAATATATTAATTCATTTAATATTTTTATTTATTAATTATATAAAAAGAAAAAAATGCAAAAGAAGAAACGATAATATGAAGGTATAAATTGTTAGCAAATGAAAAAAATGTGTAAAAGCACTCAAAGGAATAATAAAAGATGAAACTAAAGCTCAAATTGGAATAGTTACTATAATAAAACTCCACTCAAATTGCAAAAATCTATGGAAGTGATATAATCATTTCAACGATGGAAGTTGAAAAGGTATCTTTGGAAAACAATCACCATTATTAAAAAAATACAATAATATGATTTATGTCAATGTGTATTTAATAAATGTTAAAAAATTCTAAAATAAAATATTTTAAGCAAATTGACATTTTTACTCTTACTTTAAGAGGAAAAAATTATTGCTAGGGCAACCTCAAGACTACCTTACTTTTATATATATAAAGATAAAGATACACTTTCGTGTTTTATTTTAATTAACTTGATAATATAATGTAAAAGGAACATAGTCATCCACCTATTCTTGTATTCTATTCTATTTATCTATCTATCTATTTTATTCTATTCAATTTATTACTATGGGTGTAAGTGGATTGAGTTCGACCCGCGAACCCGGCCAACCCGAACATGAACATGCGGGTTGGCTTGGATTCTCAGATCGGGTCGTATTTGGTTTGTTGAACCCGAACACATCCGGTCCGGGTCTCGAGTTACAGTTTTTTAAATTGATTTACCCGACCTGAACCGAGTATATAACTTATTAGATTCACAGAGAAACAGGTGGTGCTGATGCAGATTCATTTTCAATTTTCCATTTCTCGTTGTAGTCACAGAGGTTGCTTCAGCTTCCCTTGTCGTTGTCCATTTCTCCTTGCAGTCGCAGAGGTTACTTCACCTTCCCATTTCTACTCAGATCAAAGCTTCGCTCTTTTTTAGATCCGAAAAACGTTAACGCAACAAATCGAAGTCTATTCCTTCTTTCTCCAGTTAGATCAAAGCTTAAAACTTTTCGAGTTTTCGTTCTCTATTCTCAGATCTGCAACGTGCCATCAAATTGTCCCACATAGCTTCATCGCGAGTCTCGCCATCTCTTTCTTGTTGCCGCAACGTCGCTGCTGTTAAAAAATGCAACAGAACAGAGCCTCGCCGCACACCGCTCGTGCGTCAACCTCATGCCATCTCCATCGCCGTAGCCTCACCGTTGCCACTATGGTCGACTACCACCAGAGAGGCGCTTTGCCACTCTCTGTCAGAGATGGCAATGGGTAGGGTACTATAGTACCCGTCCCCATACCCGCGTTTTAAAAAATACCCGGACCCACACCCGCGTGGGTAGTGATTCTAGTACCCGTACCCTTACCCGCTGGGTACTCAAGTACCCATACATGTACCCATTACCCGCACTTTTGTTAACTATAAGAAAATAAATTGATTAGAAAATAAAAATTAATTAAAAATTAAATGAAAAATAATCCATAGATCATCCAAGTTTAACCTATAAAACAACTATCATATGTGGAAGTGGATGGGAGATTAAAAAATTGGGAGGGGAAATGAAAATCAGTTCATCTTTTGCTATTTTTAGTGTGTGGGACAAAATTATAAAATTTAAATTAATTGAATTAGTAATATATATTAATATTTTTTGGTGACTATAATATAGATTAACATTAATTATTTTTTAAAAAAATATTAATTAATAATATAAACATATATATATATTTATTAAATTAATTATATGTATATAAATTACATTAATTATATATATTACTCTCTCCGGTCTTATTTATAAGACAAAGTTTGACACTTTTCAATGGTCCTATTTATAAGACACAGTACACAAATCTAGAAGCATTTATTGTTTTTTCTCATGTTTGCCCTTGTTGACCATTAAAGGTTTCAAGGTGACACAATTATCATGGTAGTGACATTTAATTTTAAATAGGGGTAAACTTGTAATCTTATAGACTAATTTCTTGAAAATCAACGCATTGATTACTTTTCTTAATATGTGTGTTTTGTCTGAATTGTCTTATAAATAGGATCGGAGGGAGTATATAAGTGTGGGTATGGGTAGGGTAGGGTACCATAGTACCCGTACCCGCACCCGTACCCATTAAAAAGTGCGGGTAATTACCCATACCCGCACTCATACCCATTTAGTGGGTAATTACCCTACCCATTGCGGGTAATTTTTGCGGGTACCCACTGGGTCTGGGTCCAGTTAGGGGTGTTCATATCCAATCCAATCTAATACAAATTGCAAAAACCGAATCGAAAAACCGAAAACCGAATCAATCCGAAATTCAAAAAACTGCAAACCGCAAAAAACCGAAATTTTTTATTGGATTGGATTGGTTTTCGGATCCTATGTTGAAAACCAATCCAATCCAAAGCGAACTTATATATACATATATTATTACTTATAAAATAATTATATATTTATACTTGTATACATATATATTTATAAAAATACTTATACTAATATATTTTTTATAATTTTATTATGTAATATTATGTTAATATTTCTGTAAATATACTAGTTTTAGTTTAGTTTTCATGTCTCATGTAATTCTCTTTATATATTTTTATATTAATTTTATATTTTTATAGTTTAGTTATCATTACTTCATTATTTTATAAATTTTATCAAATATTTATTGTCGCTTTAAAAAACCGAAAATCGATCCAATCCAATCCAATTTAAATTGGATCGGATTTGAAAAAATATCAAAACCGATCGGATGATGAAATGATAAAATCGCAATGATCGGATCGGATGATTTTTACCTTAAAACCGATCCAAACCGAACCGCGAACACCCCTAGGTCCAGTTGCCATCCCTACTCTCTGTTTCCACCATTTTGTGCCCTGGCCTTGGGTGACTTGGTATGTTTGTTATGTTGTGCGTTGGCCCATTGAGGCGCCCGTTCCCTTTTTTAATTCATGCCCACCTCTATCGTTTATTTTTCAAGTTATTTAATGGCTTCATTGAACCCAGGAAAAAATCATGACCCGATTAACAACCCGACCCAAAACCGTAAATGATCGGGTCGGGTCGGGCGGGTCGGGCGCTGGAAAGTAAAGGGCCCGACCCAAACCGAGGCTAATTAATTGGTTCAGACACTGAATCATCATGAACCTAACCCAACCCAAACCCGATTACCCCCCTATTTATTACTACTAATATTTCTGGTTACAACTTGCCACGTGTCTACTCCTGAAAGTCTCAAATTCCCGCTTCATTTTTAGAAGCATTTGTATTCTCCTGCATATATAATATAATAACACTACTACAATTAATTTAATTTACTCCTATACTGCAATGTGAGCAAAAAGCCTCTCACATCCTATTCCCTTTCTAATTATTTATTATCCATTTTTATTTGTTTTTTATTACAAAAAAATACATATCTATTCTATTTATATATCTATTTATTTACTACTAATAATTCTGGTTACAAGTTGCCACGTGTCTGCTCCTTAAAGTCTCAAATTTCTGCCTCATTTCTAAAAGCATTTGTCATCTTCTGCATATAGTATAATAACACTGCTACAATTAATTTAATTTACTCCTATACTGCAGTGTGAGCAAAAAAGCCTCTCACAACACTATCTGAGCAAAAAACCTCTCACAACCTATTGCCTTTCTAAAACACTTTTATTTATTATCCATTTTCATTTCCTATTATATTCTATTTATTAATTCTATTCTATCTATCTATCTATTTACTATTAATAATTCTGGTTACAACTTGCCATGTGTCTGCTCCTGAAAGTCTCAAATTCCTGCCTCATTTCTAAAAGCACTTGTCTTCTTCTACATATAATATAATAACACTACTACAATTAATTTAATTTACTCTTATACTGCAGTGTGAGCAAAAAGCCTCTCACAACACTATCTGAGCAAAAAACCTCTCACAACCTATTGCCTTTCTAAAACACTTTTATTTATTATCCATTTTTATTTATCTATTCTATTCTAATTATCTATTCTATCTATCTATCTATCTATCTATTTACTACTAATAATTCTGGTTATAACTTGCCATGTGTCTGCTCCTGAAAGTCTCAAATTCTTGCCTCATTTCTAAAAGCATTTGTGTTCTCCTACATATAATATAATAAATGTGTTTGCTCCTGAAAGTCTCAAATTCCCGCCTCATTTCTAAAAGCATTTGTCTTCTCCTGCATATAATATAACAACACGTGCCACTACAATTAATTTAATTTACTCCTATACTGCAGTGTGAGCAAAAAGCCTCTCACAACACTTCATCTGAGCAAAACTATCTATCTATCTATCTATCTATCTATCTATCTATCTATCTATTATATTTACTACTAATAATTCTGGTTACAACTTGCCACGTGTCTGCTCCTGAAAGTCTCAAATTCCCGCCTCATTTCTAAAAGCATTTGTCTTCTCCTGCATATAATATAACAACACGTGCCACTACAATTAATTTAATTTACTCCTATACTGCAGTGTGAGCAAAAAGCCTCTCACAACACTTCATCTGAGCAAAAATCCTCTCACAACCTATTGCCTTTCTGAAACACTTTTATTTATCTATTCTATTCTATTCTATCTATTTTATTCTATCTATCTATCTATCTATCTATCTAGCTAGCTAGCTAGCTATCTATCTATCTATTATATTTACTACTAATAATTCTGGTTACAACTTGCCACGTGTCTGCTCCTGAAAGTCTCAAATTCCCGCCTCATTTCTAAAAGCATTTGTCTTCTCCTGCATATAATATAATAACACTACTATCATTAATTTAATTTACTCCTATACTGCAATGTGAGCAAAAAGCATCTCACGACACTTTATCTGAGCAAAAAATGTAACATCCTAAATTTTATTAGGATAAATATTAATTAAATTAAATAAATAAGTAGAGGAAATAATTAATAAAATAAGAGAAATAAATAAATAATAATATTAGTAAGGTTAGCATATTTTATGAACACGGATATTTAATAAATAATAAAAATAATAAATAAAATAAGTGGGTTGAGAGTGGGCCTAGCCCAATTAAGTATTTATTTAAGGAGGGGTTCTCATTTCACCCTAATCCTTATTCGTCAAATCGTCAGAGAGCGAAACGCTAAGGAGGGTGATTGCTGGAGGGTGATCATCAAGAACCAAGAAAGAATCTTCCTGTTCGATCTCCACTACAAGGTAACAGGGGGAAAAGGGTGTTCCTTGTATGTGCATGTAGGGGGTTGTTGGGTAGTGGTGGACGACCATAAGACCCATCTGAGGATTTAAATTTGATGGAATTTGTGTAGATGTTAATTAATGATGATGAAAACTGTGGATTGTTGATTGTTGTATGATTCTTAATGAATCTTGAGTGGATTGAATGAGAATAATGAGAACCGTGAAAAGGGGTTAAATAGGGGTTTAGAGATGAGGAACCATAATTGATTAGATGTTAAATTTATTGGAAATCATAGGAATGATTGTTGATTTTAGTGAATTTAATCGGTAAAAACGAGTTTAATTGAGTTAGGAACTTGAGGAATTAAGTAGGGATTGAAGGAGAGGTAGAGGAAAGTCATTCCCGTTTTTACACAGAGCTGCGAATGTAAAATAGCAACTGCGAATTCGTTAACCGTTGGATCGGACTGAAATTTTAACAGCAGGTTCGGGACACCTGGTTCTACTTTCTGAACGGTTGGATCGTCGATACGAGGTCTAGGTTAGGATATATTTAGTTCGCACTAGAGGAAAATCCTTCCCGTTTTTACACAGAGCTGCGAATGTAAAATAGAGTCTGCAGATTCGTTCACCGTTGGATCGGGCTGAAATTTTAACAGCTGGGTCGGAACACCTAGTTCTTTATTTTGAACGGTTGGATCGTGGATACGAAGTCTGGGTTGGGAGATATTTAGTTCGCACTGTAGTTGTATATTTGGGGTTTTTTCTTGATGAAATTAAATTGGATGCATAGTGTGTATTAATTGTGGTATGAGTATTGTGATGTGAATATCTTATGTGATATCCCATGTTTATAATAATTGTTATGTGATGTGGTGTGATTAATATAATAGAGATTGTATGAGATATATGTGAATTGATGATGATGTATTGAGTATAGTGATTGTATGAGATATATGTGGATTGATGATGATGTATTGAAGTTTATGATGATGATGTATGAGATGTGTGATGATTAATGTTGTTGATGATGATGTTATGTTGTTGAGGATGATGCATTTAATCTTATGTTGATTGATCATGCATTGAGCATGTGAGTTGTTGTACTCGGATTGCATGAGCATAGAGAGAAGCGAGTGTAATTCGGGGAGTTGCTAATGATGAATAATTACATGTTGCATATAATTGTGGTGAATTTGTTGTTGTACTCGGTTACATGAGCCTAGAGAGAGGCGAGTGTAACTCGGGGAGAGTTTGTACTCGGGATGCATGAGCCTAGAGAGAGGCGAGTGCAACTCGGGGAGAGTTTGTACTCGGGATGCATGAGCCTAGAGAGAGGCGAGTGTAACTCGGGGAGAGTTTGTACTCGGGATGCATGAGCCTAGAGAGAGGCGAGTGTAACTCGGGGAGAGTTTGTACCAAGGAGCATGAGCCTAGAGAGAGGCGAGTGCGACTTGGGAGAGTTTGTACCAAGGAGCATAAGCCTAGAGAGAGGCGAGTGCGACTTGGGAGAGTTTGTACTCGGGATGCATGAGCCTAGTGAGAGGCGAGTGTAACTCGGGGAGAGTTTGTACCAAGGAGCATGAGCCTAGAGAGGGGCGAGTGCGACTTGAGAGAGTTTGTACCAAGGAGCATAAACCTAGAGAGGGGCGAGTGCGACTTGGGAGAGTTGGTACCGAGGAGCATAAGCCTAGAGAGGGGCGAGTGCAACTCGGGAGAGTATTGGTGAGGATGATGAGATTGACGATGTTGATGAGTTTTGGTGTATGTGATGATGGATGAATATGTGTTATAAATGATGAAGTAATGAGTTATATGATGATGGATGAATCTGTGTTATATATGATGATGTAATTGAGTTATATGATGATGTTATGAGTATAATGATGAAATGAATATATTGTGTTGAGAATAGAGTATGTGCTTTCTTTGGTGAATGACGTTGTGAGATTTATATGATGATATTGATGCGCTATTAAGTGAGTTCAGAGATGATTGTTATTTGATGGATTACTTGTTTGGGTATGTGGTGTGGTTAATGATGATATTAATTATATGTGTGTGAGGATGGGGTGGCCTCCTATGTGTATATATGAGTTAGAGCTCTTTCCTCACTGTTACTGTTGTTGTTTCAGGTGATGATGATGACACCTTTGGTGTCGAGTTTAATTAAAGGGAGTGTTGCTCTGGTACATGTGACATCAGGGCATATCGTTGGGGTGTTCTTTATGTTTTTTTGTTAGGAATATTTTTATAAACCCTTTTGGATGCCTTGCACGGCAAGTAGGAAGTTTAATTATTTTATTTTAGAGATTCCGCTGCTTGAGTATTTGAGTACATTTGAATTCTATTTTTATTCTTTATTCTTTCGAAATAATGAGGTTTTCGAATAAAGAGTTATGTGAACCTTTTTACCCAATGTGAACTTGTTATATTTTCGAAAGTCTTCCGCTACGTTATTATATAAGTGTTGGGGTAGAAGGGTGTCACAAAAAACCCTGACATCCTATTGCCTTTCTAAAACACTTTTATCGATTATCCATTTTTATTAATGTTTTCTATTAAAAAATACATATTAAAAAAATATTACATATACATAAATAGAAAGGCTATCGAATGTTAAGAAAATAAAAGTAAAATTTTTTAATTGAAGTATATAATATTTACTGTTATAAATGTAATTAATACTGTAATTTTTAATAAAAATCTTTATATTTATATATATATTTATATGAATATATATGAATCAATGCTCTTAAGACTCCTTAATAAGATCCTCTAAAAATACAAGGACAAGGACCGTGTCTTACCAAAAATGAAAATAATTGTTATGAGATAGTATTTATAACATTAAATATTACATAATGTCATAAAAATATTTTATTTATGATTTTTTTAATTAACCGATACATAATAATTTGTTAACATTTCCAAAAATATAATATACTATACATGGTGTGCCGCATACATGTATGGTAGTAACTTTAGTTTCTTTTGGCCGAGATTCATGGTAATAAAGTAATTAATGGTCCTCGTTAAACTTCTGAATCAATCTTTAGAAAAGCTAATATTTTTTTAATGAACAACACAAGGAAACATGGTCCCGAATTCGTCATTCACAGCAGCCACATTCTCTAAGGACCTCTGGAAAGAGAACTTGGCCATATATCTGATTAATCTGCAATTGCAATGTTGTTCTTGTTCATGGTAAAAAACTAATCAACCTTTGGTGGGGACTTCTCCTTTTTAGTCAAATGCCAGGGCACGAATAAATCATACGCGTGTGCATTTGCATTTACAAACGCGTCACTGCAAGAGAAAAAAGTGATAAATCTTTTTTATTATTTTACCATTATAAAAATGATTAAGAGTGTCTAATCTCGAATGTGAATTTTAATCTCTCAATGATTCTCTGATTATATATATTTTATTAATAGTTGACCATTTCGCACAGATGTGTATATATGTGTGTTTCTATATTTGTGTCTTTATGTGCAGATATGATTTCTGTAGCTGAACATTCGAAATATACCGAGTGTTGTGTATTTTTTTCTCCCGAAAGGTAATGTTTAATTGGCTATAATTAGTTATAATAAATAAATAACATAATAATAATATTCTTATAAAGATTTAATTACTTATGTATAAAAAAGTTTTACATTATCATTTAATGATCTTTTCACATCAATTAATAAATATAACACCTCATATATTATTAAACTCATTAATAATATGCCAACATATATATAATTTAATAAATGTGAAATTATTTTATACTGACTGTATAATTATTAAATTCTCTTATAAATTACAGTCGCACTAACTATAAGTTTGTTAGTATTTTTCCTATAATTTTAATTATAACAATTTTGAACATAAATAATAAACTCTCTTTCCAATTAGGCATGGCAAGGGGCGACGGGTTTTGCTCTCCCCGTCTCCGCCCCGTAAAAATTGGGGCGGGTTCGGGTTCGAGTTTAAGGAAAGTGATTATGAAATTATGAAACTCAACCCCATCCCCGCGGGTCCCTGTCGGGTTCGGGGAAACCCACGAGGATTTCAACTTCTCTATTTTTTATAACTTAAATATATGTTTTTAAATTAATTATATCTATCTAATATACTCTAATTCAAATAACATGTAAATATAAACATTGATAATCCTAAAACATAAGAAACTTAAGAACTATATAATATTTTGAGGAAAATATATAAATTCACCTTTATTATTTAACTATTAGTATATTAAAATTATTTAATTATTCTACCCGGGGCGGGTTCAGGTTCGGGAGTGGGGTGAGTTCTTACACCTCCAAACCCTCTCGCGTCCCTGTTAAAGGCGAGGCGAGTTCGGGGTCGAGTTTTACTTAAACCCGATCAAAGCGGGTTTTCCCCGTCAAAATCGGGACATGGATGGGTGGGTACCCTCGAGTCCGGGTTTGTTTCCATGCCTATTTCCAATATTGAAAAAAACAGGCGTCAATGATAAATTAATAAAAGTTCATTGTGTACGGGTACAAGTGTCATACACCCTCAAATATATTAATAAAATCAATTATTATGGACAATGGCAAAATCAATGTACTTAGGGAATTAAAATTCACACTCCCTTACTTTTTAGGGTCATGCAGTTTAGTCTCTAAAAATAAAAAACCTTAATATAGTCCCTGACTTTTTGTTTTTTCTTTTACCATCGTCCAATTGTGTATTCCTCATTATTTTTTTACAATGTGTCACGTTTAGTGACACTGTGTCACACTGTTTATCACTATAATGTCCACTTTTGCACAAAATGATGTGGTTTTATCAAATTTATAGTTTGAAAGACTTCAATTCTAACATTCGTGTGTTTCCCTCCTTTTTCTCGATCTCTTTTTTCCCTATTTCATTGGAAGATATTAACCCCTATGACGTTATTTTTGTGCCCGGTAGCAAATAGTATGACACAATGTCATTAAACGTGACACGTCATGAAAAATTGACGAAAAACACACAATTGAACTATAGTAACAAAAAAAGCAAGAAGTCAAGGATACTGTTTTTAGGATTTTCTATTTGTTATGGACTAAACTATATAACCCTAAAAAGTTAGGAACGGATTTCCTAGTTTACTCCCACATTAAGTATTCCCCACACGTTGTCAATAATTTCCTTTATTTTTTTATCACTTAATTTCCAAACTGGTTAGTGTACTAGGGCTAGAGCTGTCAATTTGGGTTGAGCTCGGTGAGCCAACCTGGCTCACCGGTGGGTTGAGTTGGTAAAATATAGACTCACATTTTCGTGGGTCAACCCACTTAACTCGCGAGTCAAAGTGGGTTCGAGCCGGGTTGAGGTGGGTTGACTTACTTTTTAATTTTGATTTTATTTTTATGTTTTTAAGTCATTTTTATAATTTTCTTTTTTTTCTATTTTTTCTATTTTTTTCTATTTTTTTATAATTTTTTAAATTAGGTGAGTCAGCCCACTTAACCCACCAACCCGCGGTGGGTCGAGCTGGGTTGGTACCTTTTTCAACTCACCAGAAAAATGGGTCAACTTGGCTCGGCTCCCTTTTTACCAAACTCGTGATGAGTCAACTCGGGGTGAGTCAGGTTGACTCACTTTTAGCCTGTTTGTTTTAAATTCTAACTGAACAAAACCATGGTTTTGCAGAATTTATTTTAAATCACTTCTGTCCAACGTACTTCGTAAAACGTGCACCATCTATCTCAACTATTTATTTTTTAGAATCAATTCTACTTAACTGTAAACCAAACAACTCAAAAGAGCTCTAACTAGGACCGGGGCATATTGCCTTTTACAGTTAACCGCAAGTCTCCAACACTTCTCTTATTTTGTGTTTCGAAGCAAAATAATATAACTTTGACAGGTGGCTTGGCAATTTTATAATCTTTCAAAAAGTAAAACATGCCTACCCTGATAACCTTATATATACAGCCAGAGTTATATTTACTTAGGCAGAATTGCGTAAATTATTGATATATGCAACTTAAAATAACCCTAAAATCCGGCCAGGACAGCCTCCTCTAGTAAAAATTCAAACATAAGAATGGATTAGCAGTCCAAAGAACAAAAGGGGTACTGGAAAGAAAAATCCTGCTGTATTTGACATTTTGGTAAAATTAGTTAAAAATTTGATTTAATTGAAAAATATTTGATAAATTAAACTAGCTAAAAAAAGGTGAAAATAACGTTTAAAACAACATTAATTATTAAGCAATGTTGAGTTTGAATTGTTGAAAGATAAAATTGTAATAAATTTTTAAATAGTAGTTAAAAAATGATTTTTTTTCAAAATACATTAACAAATTAACAAATACTGATAAATGATTTCAACAACTAATTTTAATTTTCGATCTAACTGAAATTAAATTGATTGATATTTTGCTAACTAAAATGGTAATTTCTATCTTTCAAAAGACTATATTAATTAATCAATCCTACATCTTTTTAGGACTAAAATGATGATTTACAGCTTTGTTAAATTAAATGATACGAAGTTAATTGCCCAAAGATTTGATGCCTAGCTACTTCAAAAATAAGAAAGACGCTTTTGTTTTATAAGTCTAGTATAATCAAGTGACACATTTTCTAATAGCATTCGCTTCGTTTATGAGCAGTAGTGTGAACGATTAATATATGGTGGTAAAATGCAAAGTCATGAATGGCATCTACTTTGCGAAAGTTAGAAGATTATAACTAACAGAAAATATATTCCATAAGATAAAAGTTGCTACCAAGTAGCTTAAGAGTTAAGAGGATAAGACCACCATTGAGAAAATGTATTAATATTTTGGTACCCATGCCATGATCCTCTTTGACAGTTGCAAGATCACTCTGGTGCCATGCCAATGCCATATCTCTTCTGTCTCAGTGTTCTCATGGCGTAATGCATGGCATTACTATATATATTGCATATTTGACTAGTACTGTAGTGTTCGATCGGAATGAATATACATAATTAACTAGCATTTTAAACACAGTGTAATAGCCGAGATGAAATTCTTATTTTATAAATATTTTTAACACAATTTAAAAAAATTAAGTATAAAATATTATAACTTTTAAAATTAATTGAGTAAAAATGTATAAAACATAAGGAGACTATTATATAAAAATATTAATACTTTTTTAACTAATATATTTTATTTTAAAAAAAATAAAGAAAAAGAGAGATTCAAGCTATATAAATTAGTATTGAAGAAAGAGAAATCCAAACTCACCTTTCTCTAAATTTTATATTTTTTAAAATAAAATAAAAATCATCTTAATCAATGTCGTACAGGCCTGTTTGGTTTGCATTTACACTTCCTGTTTTCATTTATGTTTCTTGTTTTCTGAAACTTTACAAAGGAAAAACTGGAAATGCTGGAAACAGAAAAATTTTGTTTCCAATATTTTCAGTTTTTCCTTTGTAAAATTTCAGAAAACAGGAAACAGAATGAAAACAGAAAATGAAAACACAAACCAATTTATGAAGTTTAGTTAATTACTTAATTAACATCATCATTATAATAAAAAAATTATATTATTATTTAATGATGTGTTATCGCATTATTTAATAAATATAACACATCATATATTATTCAACTCATTAATAATAATATATTATTAAATGACATTATAATGATATATAATTATTAATATAGGAGTAAATTTAGATTACTATAATGTAAATAAAATCAGTTGCGTCATATGTTCATTGTTCCCGTCTCTTGCTTTTTGCTTGAGAAAAGGGCATGAAATAGTTATGTTAATGTAAAAGAAGATACTATCTGTCCGATTCAATTATTTTTAAATTTAATTTTTCAACTTAAGTTTAATTTATTTTGAAAGACAGACGGTGAACAAAACAAATATACACGTGACAGAAAGAAAGCTTACACTAACATGCGTTACACCAATTTTTATATATTATTGAATAAATTTTTCTAATAAATGAATTTTGAAATTAACCATTGAATTTTAAGTTACTATCATGTAGATTATATATGCAAAATATTACATTAATCCAAAATTATTTGCTATATATGTTATTGAAATATGTCAATATTAACATCATATATATGAAATATATGAAAATAAGAACGATTTGATGTGAGTTTTTTATGTCAAAAATTTATAATTTTTAACATAAAAAATCATGATAATAAGTAGTTATAATTCAACAAATTGATCTATAAATATTCATTCTAAATGAAGTTATATATCAATAATGTAAGAGTTTGTGTAACCTACACTGGTGTAAGTTAATCCCTCATTATGTGTGTGTGAGAGGAGGGTTCAATTTACACTAGCTTGAGTTACACCAGACGTTACATCATTAAATAACTATTTTTCAGATATAATTGTATTTGAAAATTGATCGTTGGGTTAAAAATTATTATCATATAGATCACATATATAAAATTTTACATTGATCCAAAATTATTTAATACATCATCAAGATATGTTAAAATTAACGTCATACAATAATAAAAAAAATTAACGTTATACATACTTTTGAAATATATGATAACATGAACTTGATTATCAATTTATTAGTGTCAAAATTTTATAAAATTTGATATAAATAATGATGATGAATAATTATAATTCGATTGGATCAATAAAATTCACGTCCAAATTCAAATTATTAGAAGTTTAATGATTGGTGTGAGTTACACTAATATAAGTTGAGCACTTCTCTCCCTTTTTTTGGTGAAATTTAAAATTTAGGGTTAGGGGATGGTGCTCCAGTCCAAGGCAGGGAAAGCCTCCGGGCTCTTTGAGCACTTACTACTTATATTTACCTCACCCCAAGGGGACAAGTGGAGGTTCAAACCTGCGACCCTGTCAGATACGAGACTCTGTCTTGTTCCACTCGTGACTCGACCAACCCCTTGGGGTTACTTCTCTCCCTTTAATATGTGTGTGTCTCTCTCTCTATATATAGATAGATATCTAAAGAAAATAAATAATCAAAAGTGCTTCTATACGATTTGTTGACTATAAAATCTCATCATTATGGAATGATTTTGACTTTAGGGTTTAATGTAAAAAAAATGCTATAAAATATTTATTACAATTTTACATTTATTAATATAATAAATTATTTTTAATAAAAAATTCATTTTTTATATATTTTATAAAAACTAGATCATTATTATTAGATCTCAATATTTTTCATCTTAAAAATAAAAACAGTGAAATGATAAGTCCAATTGACAACATTCTAAGTTGTTGCTATTAAGTATTAACTATGCTTTTGAAATCGGCAATAACAGTTACAACTTTTGAAGAAATTGATTACATTATTTAAGAAAATTGATATTTCAATTTCATGTGTTTATTATAATAAAATAGTTTTACTTGCATTTAATGTAATTTAGATAAGTTGATCCATTAATGACAAAAATGCAAAGAAAAAGCAAATTAGTACACCAAAAAAAATCGTAATCACATTATTTCAAGACAGAACATAAGAGAAAGAATGGATAAAAAAGAGATAAAGAGGGTAAGAATAGAGCATGTTAATTTGGTAAAACTAGCGAATAAGCCAACTGAAAACGAAAAATTAGCTGAAAGTTAAAGATGAAAAATGAATTTTAAAAGTTGGTAAGTTAGTTCATTGCATTAAAATGTTTGATAAAATTAGCTGATAAGGGTAAAAATAATATATAAGGTCATTGTAAATACTGAATCAAAACTTGAAATTTGATAATTATAAAAAAATTTAAAGATCAAAATGTAAAAACTATTTCAGCTACGAGTTAAAATTTGAAAACGTTGCATGGAGTAGCATTTCAAAAAAAGGCTAGTAACCAATAAAAATGTTATTTTATCATAAAAAATATGATAATAAGTAGTTATAATTCAACAGATTGATCTATAAATATTCATTATAAATGAAGTTATATATCAATAATTAAAGTTTGTGTAACCTACATTGGTGTAAGTTAATCCCTCGTTATGTGTGTGTGAGAGGAGGATTCAATTTACACTAGCCTAAGTTACATCAAGCGTTACACCATTAAATAACTATTTTTCAGATATAAGTGTATTTGAAAATTCATCGTTTTCTAGCTTAATTTCAGCTAACTGAAATAATATGCTAAACACACTCTTAAAGAGAGAATGAATAAATTTTGTATAATGTTTGAGTAAATCGTCAATTTGGCCCCTGAAAGTATTACTCACGGTTTAAGTTAGTCCCTGAATTGGCAGAAACTAAAAATTAATCCCTGAACTGTATTTCATCCGTTAAAGTAGTCCCTCTATTAACAGAAGTATAATTTAGTCTATGTAAGTTGATATTTACTATCATTTGAATCCTTCAAATTTTAGTACGTAAATTCAAATAATTCTCTAAATTAAAACTAACAAATCACTATCTAAGTAGTCCTTGAAAGATTTGTTTTTGTTAACAGAGGGACTGCTTTGACGGATAAAATACAGTTTCAGGGACTAACTTGATAGCAAGCAACACTTTCAAATACCAAATTGACGATTTACTTATAATGTTTAGACTCAGAGAAAATAGAGACAACAAAGGATATTCTTTTCTCTAGTTACTTGCTTGCGTGGATAAATAGTGAAAAAATTATTAATTTATATATTTTTTACCTTCAAATAAAATAAAAAATTAAATGAATAAAACAATAGATGTAAAAGGAAAATGGATGAATAAAATAAAAAAATGGAATTATGTTATGGAAGAAAGTGTGAGTTACAAATTTAAAAAATGGAACAAATTTAAGTCACCAAAAAAAAAGTAAAGAAGAGTTAGTTGCAGTGTGAGTATTTAGATCAATGTTTATAAAAATGATTTTGAATTATCTTACCTTTATACAAAGAGTGTGTTTGACAAGGCCAATAAGCTAGCTACTAGCTTATAAGCTAGTTTGACCAACACAAAGTGTTTGGTAAGGTACTTCAAAGAAGCTTATTTTATGAGCTTTTAACTTATAAACTACAAGCTACTTACCTAGCTTGTAGCTTATTTAATTTTCTTTCATCACTATCCCTTATATTTTAATACATTTCATTTATTATCTTTAATTTCTTTTTACCTATTTTCAATTTTAATGATAAAAACCTTTCAATTTCTTTTTACCTATCATTACATATATAATAAATAATTTGAAAAATTATGAATTAATTAAATTACTATTTTCTTTTTATTATTTTATGAAGTTATTTTTATATTATACTATTTATTTTATCAATTTCATTATTTATTTTATTTTTAATTAAATGTTTTATTATTAAAAAGTTTAATAAGAATTTAATTATTTCTTAAAAAATCTAAAAATATAATGATGTAATAATATATTTTTGCAAAAAAAACACAAATAGAATTTATATAATAATACTTATGTAGTTATGTCATTTTATATTTACCAACTAGCTTATCAGCTAGTTTTACCAAACACTTCTAATTTAATAAGCTAGTTTATCAGCTAGAGCTTATAAGCTAGGAGCTTATCAGCTAGCAACTAGCTTATCAGCTAGTTTTTCCAACACACCCAAAGTGGTTTAGTTAAATTTGAGCTGAAATTTGAAAAGAAAGTGACTTATATTTAAATGTTTTTATTCTATATGTTAATTATGCACGATATGTGCATGTCTTTTATCACTATTATTTGTGTAGAACCGATAAAATGGGTTAATCCATTCGGGTCATTCCGCCAAAAACGCATGTCTCATACCTTTATTTTAGAAACTCAAATAATTCTCAATTTTTTAGTCTAATTTAATAAAGTCCGTTACCGGAAAAAAAAAGTCGAATAACCCGTAAAAAAAACCTATCCCAAAAAAAATATGGCTCGGGCTTTTATTTTAAAAGCATAATTAATTCCCAATCTTTTTAGTTTGACCCGCAAAACCCCACTATCCGCATCATGGCGGTAGCCCAAATTGTTAACTTTACATCTATGTATTTACACTGTTGGTTAGAAGAGAAAAAAAAAAGAGAGAATTAGACTAGAGAATAGAGAAACTAGTGAGAAATAGGGTAAATTTATATATTATTGGTAGTAGAAAAATATAAGAAAAATATAATGAATGTATATGGTCACTCCATCTTATTTTGCCATTTGGTAGAGTAGAAATAGAGAATAAAAAAATTAACTAATTAGATAAATATACCTTACTTTAATACTTTCATTTTACAATTTAATATATTTATTCAACACAATAATGATCCCACAGTATTTGTGAACCAGTGCCCGAAAACTTTCATCAACTCATCAAGTATTGTTGGAACCATAACACACAACCACCGCTAACACAAAAATGAAAAAATAAAGTCAATCAAACGGGCACATAGAGCAAATTTTAATAATCACAGAGCTCGTTTGTTTATTTTGTAAACAAAACAAATAAACAGGGTTTACAAAATTTATTTAAACAGGTCATCGTTGCTTATTTTGTAAATCATAGAGCTCGTTTGTTTAAAATTATTTTTTAAAATAATCAGTTATAAGAATTTTAAGGTGTATGTATAAACTTTTTTTAAAAAACAAAATAAGAAAATAATCAGTTTTCTGTTTTTTTTAAGAAGCAACTTAAAGTTGCTTCTTGAAAAAAACAGTTAAAATAGAAGATAGAGAACTTTTTAACAATGTAAAAACATTTATTTAACAATGTGAAAATATTTATTGTGACAAATAAAGTGTTTTTTTATGATTGTAACCAGACGGAAATTTATTTCTGATTATACAATAATCTCTAAATAAAATCAATTTTTTTAAACAATTTTAAAAAATACTTTTTTAAGCACAGATAAACTGGCCCATAATTCTAAAAGCGGGTTGACAAATTGATTTTGTTTGAGTGGGATAAAGTGAAGTCACTTTTGGACATAATATTACTAAAATCGGTTTACTATTATTTTATTAGTTTAATAGAAAATGACCAATTTATATATAAATATAAATGTATTTGGGTAATGTGGTGAATGGACTGTAATAGAGTTTGAAGACTCATGAGAAAACCAATTTGTTGATAACCCCAAATCGGTCCCTAACATTTTTAACGTCGTGCAAATTGGTCCCTGACTTACTTAAATGACTACGTTAGTCTCTAACTTCCTTTGCCGTCACGCAATTAGGTCCAAAGGCAAAACGCCCGTTAAGTGCTTTGGGCATAATTGCATGACGACAAAGGAAGTCAGGGACTAACGTGGTCATTTAAGTAAGTCATGGACCAATTTGCATGACGTTTAAAAATGTCAGGGACTGATCACCAAATTTTGATGTGCCTATAAAATCAATTAACTCCTTCATCATCCATATCTAACATACATTTCATCAAATGCAAATTATATTACAACAGTTGTTAAAACTAAAATTAAATAGTTACCTGAGTCATCTTTGGTAAGCTCCATTAAAAATGGAAGCAACCTTTTATAGCTAATGGAAGCAACCTTTTATAGCTAACTGAACCTAGGGATTTGAAATGGAAGCAGCTTAGAGATCTCATGGTTTGTCTTGAGCTGGAATAAAAAACAGATTGTTCCTTAGAGAGGATAGGTATAAACTCCAAATATGGTAACATGTTTGAAAGGCTAAAGAAATTTGATCCTGTCACATTTGGTAATGGCAAGCCCCACCATGGAAAAAGACACCATCACAGCAGAGGCAATCAACCAGAGGCTGCTTCATTTTAATATTGTCCCATATGAATATTTTCTCATAAAAAAAATAATATATATTTTCATCTTTGATTCAGTTTGATTTACCTGGGTTAACAATATATATCATTTTCCATTTTCCTTTCATTTTGGTGTATAGAGAGAGTGAAAGAGAGAGAATTGCGTATAGAAGTCATTTAATATGATGATAGTTATAATGATATGGTTGTTTCTGGTGGGTTTTTGTATAGTTTCATCATCTTTTTTAGGTGCTTATATATGGTTGTTTCATGTAACTATTTTTAGTTTTAACAACTGGTGTAATATAATTTGCATTTGATGAAATGTATGTTAGATATGGATGATGAAGGAGTTAATTGATTTTATAGGTACATCAAAATTTGGTGATCAGACAGTTGCTCAAAAAGATGAGGTGACCATGCATGACGCAATTGAGTGTAGTGCTTTGGAAAACAATATATTGGAGTAAACCCCCAAATCGGTCCCTGACATTTATAACGTCGTGCAAATTGGTCTCTGACTTACTTAAATGACTACGTTAGTCTTTGACTTTCTTTGTCGTCATGCAATTAGGCCCAAATCACTTAACGGACGTTTGCCTTTCGGACTTAATTGCATGACAGCAAAGGAAGTCAGGGACTAACGTAGTCATTTAAGTAAGTCAAGGACCAATTTGCACGACGTTAAAAATGTTAGGGATCGATTTGAGGGTTTACTCTTCAAAAATTCTATAACCGCATTTTGACCAGTCAAACCACGTTTCAAGCTCCGCAACACTTAACCAAACAGACTCTAAATAGATTTATATCATAAAAAAAATCGAAAAGATAAATTTAAAATAGAATTATAATAAATAATAAAAAATATAGTAATTTAAATAAGTTATTTAATAAGTTGATAAAAAACTTAAATTATAACTCGCTTTTAAGCCTAAATATGTAAGACCAACCCTTAATGTAAGTTTGGAGATAAATTTAATTTTCATTCAGAACACCTAAATATGTTTGACACAAATTTTAAATTACATTTATATTTTCAAATGTGATTTAAAACGTGGTTATAAATATTCTCAACACCCAAAAACACGTGTTATTAAAATGCCTTTCCAATTTTCGAAACGTGCTATTAGAACAATATTTTTTTAGTGTTTAAATTTTGTCCTATGATTCCGTCTATAAGATTACCGTGTCTGTTTGATTTATAACTGAGTAGAATATATTCTAAAATCATTAATTTGAAAATGAGTGACACACATTTTCTGAAGTACGTTGATGAAAATGATTTAAAATCACTTTTGTGAAATTGATTTTACACCGTGATTACCTGCTAACCAAACAAGCTCTTGAGTATTTGTCATGTGAATGAAACACTTATCATAGTAGTCGGATTATTGCCTTTGAAAATTTGCAATTTGCAAACCAAAAAACATGTTACAAACGTTAATAGAGAAAGAAATTAATAAACTTCTATAGCATGTTTGATTTTTATACAAAATCATGTTATAAATGTTAATTCAGCCCGACACTACTCTAAGTAGCGTTTAGACTAGATTCACGTTTGTAACGTGTTTTTGGTGTAATCTAAACATTCTATATAGGGTGGAGCCAAAAGCAATTATTATATATATGGGGAGGATCAAGTTACTCCTGAAGTAATTTTTTTATAATCTCCAGGAGTAATTTTTAGTAAAGTTACACCATTTAATAATTATTTTATGAATGTTGAATTTCATCTATCCAACCGTTAAATTAAAATTTTTTATTAAGTAAATCAAGTGTACAAAGTTTCATAAAGTTTTAAAACTATTTGATACTCTATAAATAGCTTCAATTTAATGTATAATATAATTTTTAAAGTGTAACTAAATATCGATTATAAAATTATATGCCCATGAATGTCCAATTTATCTAAAGTTTGGTGTATATGATCATCATATTAATATCATATTATTCAACTACTAGATTTGTTAAATTCCTATTATACAAAAAGTTATAAGCAAGGTAACTTTACCAAGAAATATTTCTTGAATCACTTTATCTTTGATAAAGATAAAAAATTGAAAGCGAAACCAAATATAAAATATTGAATTACTGCATAAAAAATATAAAATATTGAATTGTGTGTATATATATTGTAAGAATTAAAAATTTTGTGAATTATTTTATTATTATTATTTTTTTAACTATTTATTTTATATTATTTATTATTACTATTCATTTTATCACTAAGAGATCAATAAGAATTTAAAATTTATTAAAAATATCTAAACTTATAATTATCTAATATTATTTATTGTTTAGAAAATAAAAATATATTTTATATAATAAGCTCATGTAAATATGTTATTTTATATTATTTTACATTAATCAACTATTGAAATCAAATACTTTTAATATAATAAAATATAATATCATATAGTAACTTACTTATCGATTAGTCTTATCAAACATAAAGCGTGCCCGTGCACACATATAAATAAAGAAAAAAAATCATATTTGTACATTTAATAATTATAAGAACTTTATACAACAATAAGAGAGAAATAGATAAAAAAAAATAGAGAAGCGATGAAATGAAATAGAAAAAAAATTGTATGAATTGTTATATATGTTTATTGTATGAATAATACTTCTCTAAAAAAATTAACAAAAGTAGCATTGATCAAAATTCATATTTTTTTTTCTAAGCAAAAGATTAATTAATTGGGAGTACAAGGGGTACTCCAACCCATAATACAAAAGATACAAACCACCTGGACACAAACACTAATTCTAGTCAAGCCACCGGATTACAAGTGACAAAATTCATGTTTCTAAGGTAATTTTGATAAACCCAAACTCACACTCTAAATCGTATAAAAAAATGTGAATGCTAAATTTTTCTTTGGTTGTAAATACTAGATCCATTACTTTATTTTTATATTTTTTAATCTAACTATTTTCACCCTATTAAAATGTAGTTCATTTTTATGGGAATTTGAGTAAATTCAATAAACTCAATTAATATTTTTAATTAGCGTGATTTAATCAATCTTTACTTATATTCAATACCGAAAGGAGTACTAATTTGTCAATGAAAGGCAAATGTCTTTAAAAAAAGGGGGTTAAATGTGTTTTTAGTCATTGTAAACATAGTGAAATTTGATTTTGGTCTCTCATTTATTTATTCATAGGTTTTGGTCCTCTCTTTATATAACAATACTTCGTTAAGTTACTTTGCAATTCCACTACGACTTTTCCTCATTAAAATTCACCAGAAAATTCTTACATTTTTTCTTTAGAAAAGTCATTTGTAGTAAATTTCCAGAAAATCACAAATATTTTACATAAAAATGTTGATATAAAATTTCTTTGCTTTGTTGTAGAAAAGTCTATAGTAAATTTCCCCAAATTTTAGAATCTAAATAAAACTTTCTTTGAATTTTGAAAAGTGCATCAAAATTCGAAAGGAAAGTCCTAGTAAAATCTACAAAAAATATCGCTACGTCATCACTTAACAAAATATAACTAATAACACGAATTGAAATAACGTGATTTTAAAAATAGAGGAACAAAACCAACGAAAAAATAACAAGGAATCAAAACAAAATTTCACTACATTTTGAGGGACCAGAAAGATATTTAACCCACTAAATAACAAGACAAATGCATCTCAAGTCTAAGGTTTGCTAGATTTACTCATTTATTATATAAAAAAAATATTTTACTCCCTTTAAATGCAAACATGTTTTTTCAAACTATGACTAAAAATGCATTGAATGTTCATAAATGTAATTGAAAGAAAAGCTCATCTTGGTTGACTTTTTCTATGGATGAAAATGTGAAAAGTTTAATTTAATAAATTTTACACAAACATCTAATTATGTACTGTCACATCATTTATTAAATTTAATTATACAAGATGTGTCATATTTATTAAATGGTGTAGTGACACAATTGTATATATGTGTAAAACTTCTTTATATTGATAGTGTATATCAATTAAATCCAAATGTGAATGCCAATTTTTCTTTTCTAACAATAACTTTATTTGTAATGTCAGTGCATGCTTTTTCTATTAAGAAAATACTAAAGAGAACAGGTATTTATAAAATGTGTTTGGTAAGTCATTTCAGCTAGTTGAAAGTTGAAATTAGTAACTGAAATTATTTAAACTGTGTTTGGTAAGATGCTTTTTAGCGATTAGCTTTTCTTGAAAAACTACTTGAGGTAGTATTTTAAGAAAAACTCTCATTTTTAACTACTAATCAAAAAAATTATTACAAATTATCCATCAACTTTTAGCTGGCTTTTAAGTTTTCATCTAACTTTAGGTAATTTTACCAAAACACTCGTGATGTGACACAAATGCATCCAAGCCTTCCCAATACACACACATATATATTATTACTAACACAGTAAATTCTTGTTTACTCACATTTAGTTTAAATATTTTTCTTCAAAATTTAATATTTCTCAAAAAATACTAAGGCCCAGTTTCGATGAAACTTATGCAGAAGTATTTCTAGGTGGAAAAAATAAAATGAATCAAATAGGTCAAATGTATTTAACTTCTCCATAAGTTGATATTAGTCTTTATAGTCCACATACTTCAAAAGCTCTCTCATTTAACTTGTCCATAAGTAATTAGTTTTATGAAAAAGTTAAATTCATTTGACTTATTTGATTTATTATATTTTTATCTTTTAAAAGTTTTTCTGTATCCAAATTGAGTCTAAAGTTGTTAAAAAAACGTTTTTAAAAGACCACCCCAATTTTTTTTGGTTTAACCACGAGTATTCTCCACTGGAGACAATCGTGTTTCGAACGGGAACATCCACATCGTGGTGGGGCTAGCTCTCGGCAGAGATTTTTTTCTATCCACAAGACTCGAACTCTCGAGACTTATTTAGGGGAATCAAACATGCACTACTCGAACCACCTTATTGGTATCCCAACTTATTTTAATGAAAAGTTAATGCGGTCATTAAATATATTTTTAAATATTTTTTGTCCAAGCGCCAGTGAATGTTGTCATCTTATTTATTTTTGCACAGGAAATCAATATCTATTATTTATGGAGACATTAAAAATGTTAAGTCTGTAGTCATTTTTTAATAATAATAAAATAAAATGAATAAAGAAATTAGTGTTTAAATAGTGGCCAATGAGTTTGGAGAATAAGTTGCAGTAGGCTAAGCTGAATCTATAGACTATAGGACAACAGTCTATAGAGAAGAGAAGACTAGAGAGAGAGAGAGAAAGAAGGAGAGGGGTGTGAAGGGAAATGAGTGCCCAACTTCTCAAACCCAAATAGAGAGAGAAAGAGCACTGAAGGCTGCATTATGAGGGAGCAGATAAAGGCAACAACCTTGGCAAGTTGGTAACGTGGATTCAGGTCTTTTGGGGGAAACAATCAAAGAAACGACAGCAGAAAAAGAGAAGGAAGAGAGAGAAGACCCAGAAGAGCTTTCACCTTTCAGACCTCACAAGGCTTTCAAAAAGTGGTTTGGAGCTTCAAGTGAAGGAAAAAAGTGATCTTTCATTCTTGGAGACCAACAAGACCAAGACAAAGATAAACCCAAAAACAAAAAAAGAAAAAAAAAAAAAGAAGAAAGAGAAACAGAGGCAAGAGAGACACCATCGTGTTTTCTGTAACCGAAACTTGAAGCAGCAGCACCTCCATTTCTATATCTATACATATTAGTATTATATGTATTTGTGAAATTCAGGGCAGTTACATAAAGAGAAGAAAAGTGAGAAAGCCAAAAGAGAAAAACCACTCACTAATTATCATTACTCGCATTTAACTGTCATGTCTGGTTGGTGCTTTCTCTCTCTCATGGGTAATTGATGGGGTAATTATCTCTATATTGTGGCTGCGTGAAGGAGCTTCCGTGGTTGTTGGCTTTGTCTTTCTGTTGTGTGTGTCTTTGTTCTCTTGTCTTGTTGGCGTTTCTGTGACTGGTGAATGGCACATCTTGACTGTAATCTCACGGGCCCGGGGAGTTCTCAACCGGAAAAAGGTCAATGGGTTGTTGTTGGAATTTCATTTTGGATTACTCTGTTTGGTTACTGAGAAAGTTGAGACAGAAAAGGGAAATGCTTGTGTTTTTTAGCAATTGCTGATGTTGTTTTTTTATTTTTCATTTATTTAAAAAAAAAGAGTGAGAAATTGAGAGATGAATGGAATGCCCCTTCTTCCTTGTGAAGATGGAGGAAACTGGGGTAGAGCTCAGAAGAAAAATGACACAGAAAAGTTGTGAACTTTCTCAGAAACCGTGCAGGGGCATTCAAGCTTTACATTATTCTTATGTGTTTTCATCTTGTGTTTAACAGGTTTGAAAGATGACGATCTGTATAGAGAGCTATGGAGGTTATGTGCAGGACCTTTGGTAGATGTTCCTCGTAGGGGAGACAGAGTTTTCTACTTCCCTCAGGGTCACATGGAACAAGTATGCTTCTTTTTCTTTGGCTATTTTTTTTCTTGCCATTTTTGGGTTGTAGTTGCCTTCAATTTTTTTGTCCAAACCAAATCACTTTCCTTGTTGTACTTGCATACCAAACCTCTTTTTATTTTTTGCTTTCTGGGTATTTTTTTGTTGCAGCTGCAAGCATCTACGGATCAGGAATTGAACCAGGAAATCCCCCATTTCAATCTTCCCTCTAAGATTTTTTGCCGTGTGGTGAACATTCAGTTGTTGGTACTGTTGTTTGATTCCTTTTGTTGTTACATGTCCTTGTTTTTCGTTTTTTTTCCAGGGGGGTTAAAATGATGATATATGTGTATTTATCATAGAATCTTGTTATGTTTTGTAGGCGGAACAAGAAACTGATGAGGTTTATGCTTGTATCGCTTTGCTTCCAGAATCAGATGTGAGAATATATTTGTCTTTTATCCTTTTCTGGTTTAGTCTTGTCGATCTGTTTGGTTACTGAGAGAATGAGATACATTTTCTGAACTGAATTTCCCCACATTATTGTCTATCTAATTCTGCTTTATGATTTTCTCAGCTACTGAAAAAAGATACCCAACACCTAAGAAATATATCAATTTGTCAATTGGGGGGGTTTGAAGTTTAACAGTTTTTTCAAAAAATTTTGGGTTTTTCTTTGGTGGTTTACAGCAAACTGAGCCTGCAGATCCTGATCCAACACCTTCTGAGACTCCAAAACAGAAATTTCACTTTTTGCAAGATATTAACTGCCTCTGATACCAGCACACATGGAGGATTTTCAGTTCTGCGGAAGCATGCCACTGAGTGTCTTCCCCCATTGGTATTTAGCTCTCGGTGTTTCCTTTAGCTGAGGCTGAATTTATATATTTAATTAAAAAAAATCAAAATTTCCTGAATTTTGAATCCTATCTATTTTATGTAATGTAGGACATGACCCAAGCAACCCCAACTCAGGAGTTGGCAGCAAAGGATCTTCATGGATTTGAGTGGAAGTTTAAGCATATATATAGAGGTAAATTGATTTCTATATTAGGGGCCTCCCTTTTTTGGTTTTAGTTGCAAATATGAATTCTGGAATGGATGAATATTATGTTTTATGCTTATCCCTTTCACTTATGTGATCAGGTCAACCTAGGAGGCACTTGCTTACAACTGGCTGGAGTACATTTGTTGCATCCAAAAGATTGGTTGCTGGAGATGCTTTTGTTTTTTAAGGTATTTTAATTTTGATTCTCTGTATAATTTCCTGATTTTGATGTTGGGCCTCCCACTGTGGTTGTTGATTTTGGTCTTGACATGATTGTTGTAGGGGAGAATATGGAGAATTGAGAGTTGGTGTTAGGCGTTTAGCTAGGCAGCAGAGTCCTATGCCTTCATCTGTGATATCAAGCCAGAGCATGCATCTTGGGGTGCTTGCCACTGCTTCCCATGCTGTTATGACTCGTACCATGTTTTTGGTTTATTACAAGCCAAGGTTTGTAAAAATTTTAAACTGCATTGTAGGTTTACATTAGCTTTTAGTCCAACAGTTTATGTAACTTTTAAACTTTGCCTTAAACATGCCTTTTGATCCAATTAGGACTAGCCAGTTCATTGTTGGTTTGAACAAATATCTGGAAGCAGTCAACAATAAATTCTCAGTTGGCATGCGTTTCAAAATGAGATTTGAGGGAGAGGACTCACCAGAGAGAAGGTATCCTTGTGAACAGTTATTGTGGTCAGAATGTCACTTTCCCTGGAAAATTGGTATTTATTACCCTGTAATTATCTGGTCAGGTTTTCTGGTACTATTGTTGGGGTTGGGGATGTGTCTCCAGGATGGTCAAATTCTCAGTGGCGGTCATTGAAGGTTGAACTTTATTCTTAATTACTCATATATGTTCTTTTTCTGTTTTGAGCATTTATTATGTTTTTGTCACTTAGGTTCAATGGGATGAACCAGCAACTATTCCAAGGCCCAGAGAGAGTTTCTTCTTGGGAGATTGAGCCTTTTATAGCTTCTCCTTCTCTGAATGTCACTCAACCAGTGCTGAAGGGCAAAAGATCTAGGCCAGCTGATGTTTCATCTTCTGGTAGGACACTCTTGTCCTTAGTTCACTTAATTAATTGATTATTATTGACCTCAAAATTAACTCAATGTAGATATTATTTCCTATTCAGCTGCTTCAGGTTTCTGGTATAATGGATCATCCCAGGCTCATGAGCTTACCCAATTAGGTGGTGCTGCTGAAGTCCAAAGCAAGGAAAATCATGTTGTATGCTCTCTGAGGCAGAAGGACATTAATAGCAACCCCATTAATACCAACCCCATCAGCTCTAGAGTCCGGGTGGAAGGAATATGGCCTTCTTCCCCACATTTGAATGTAAACTCCTAACCTTTATTCTGATCCCAAAACAACAAAGGGGTTGCAGAACAATCACCTATCTCTGGTTATCCTAATGTTTCATCTAGACCAAGTGATGGCCCCCCACGTGATAGGGTGGTAGATGGGAAAAAGAGTGAGAATTCCTTAGATTGCTGGTTATTGGAGTTAATTTGACTAACAACTCTAGCAATGTTATTACTCCTTCAGAGAAAGAAGTGGGGTGCCCATGTCCAACTATTGTTCCTAGTGGTCCCAAAGAATCTATGCCTGCTGCTATTGCATGTGAAACTGAGAGGGTTCAGACCCCCAACAAGGGGCAGAAGCAAATTATTTCTGATACATCACCTAATGAATGGCAGAACAAGCAGGCCAGTGTACCATCCATGAGGACGCGAGACTAAGGTACATTTTCAGCCTTCACTGTAATAATCTAAGATTCCTTTCATATTTAGGAGGAAAGTCGAATAAATGTAAAAGAGAAGGAAATTGGTTATTATTATACTTTAAAAAATAAGGTCAATGGTATTGGAAGGTAGGAAATAGGAATCTTGAGTGTAACATTCTCTAATCAAATTTTCCCTCACAATTTAATTTTTTTTTATGGGGTGTAATTTCTATCAATTTTATTTTTTTATGAAGGTGCAAATGCAAGGTGTTGCTGTTGGTCGTGCAATTGACTTGACCATGTTGAGTGGCTATGATGATCTCATAGATGAACTTGAGAAATTGTTTGATATTAAAGGAGAGCTGCGTTTTTTACAAGACAAATGGGCAGTTACTTTCACTGATGATGAAAATGACATGATGCTTGTGGGTGATGATCCATGGCTGTGAGTATAATAATAACATGACACTTGGCAATTACTTGGTTTTTTTCACTATAAACGTGTGTTTTAATTTGCTTATATTTATAACATGCAGGGAGTTTTGCAACATAGTGAAGAGGATTTTGATTTGTTCAAGGGAGGATTTGAAGAAGATAAATGCAAGGTACCTGCTGCTTCATCAGAGGTTGAAGAGACACTATTGAGCCAGATTCACAGAATAGGGATGAGACTCAACAATCTCACATGCCTTGACAGCTTAACTTTTTTTTACTTTTTTGGGTTTGGGGAGGGGAAGGGTAACTGATGGTATGGGTTGGTTAATTTTATGGAACTTTCACAACAACTTCAGAATAGTGGACTAGTTTAACTGGACTAATATATATATAATATAAAAAAACAACAGGAAGTGAAGTTGGATTTTAGGTACTCTCCATATTTGTGAATACCCTTGTGTTTTTTTTTTCTTTTTTCTCACAATACCATCAGCTTGTAAACAAGTGTGCATTTCCCCATCTCTAGTGGATTGTTTGTCATTGTCTGTGAATGTGATGTGTCGGAATGTTCTTCTCATATGTTACCGTGTTTTGCTAAATTTGTCTATCTCTTTAAGTTTTGGGTTGTAGGTGCTGCTAATAAAGAACGAAAGGTAATTGGTGTTTGGTTTTGCCTAATGGTATTTATTTCACACTGATAAATAACTATCATTTTTAAAACGATAATTAGACTGGTGGGGATTATATAATAAGGGAAAGAGGAAATTGCACTCACCTCCCTTAGATTTATCTAAATGACAAATACCTCCCCTTTAATTTTTGAAATGCACCCACCTCCCTTGGCTAAAGCAATATAATAAAAAACCTCGTACTTAATTGTGGATATTTGTCCGTATACAATGAGTACTCATATATTTATTAAATGAGTGAGGATGAATATTATACTACTCATCCCGCGGGTACCGCATAGTTATTAAATATATTTTCTATTAAATATATTAAAATATTATAATTTTTTATTATTTTATGATGAGATAAAATTTAATTTTATTATTTTATAATAATATTTTCAATACATTAACTTGTAATAATATTATAATATAAGTTTATATATAAAATTAATATAATATGATATCATAATATATTTATAAAATTATGATATATATATTATATGTCATTTTCTCTATTTTTTATAAATTTTGAATTCTTAAATATTAATGAATACTCGTGATATTCATTACTCGCATGGATAGCTGTTAATTTTAATGGGTATGGATATGGGTAGTATATAATCTGTTCTGTCACATTAATATCCCTATAATCCTCACAATGTCAATGGGAAGGGAAGGGGGTTTCTGCATTTTAAAAACTAGATGGGAGGTTTTTGTCATTTAGACAAATCTCAGGGGAGACGAGTGCAATTTTCCTTTAGGAAATATTAAGAGTGTCTTAAGGAACTAAAAGTAGAAAACTTTTATTGGAATGTAAAGCATTTAATGTTCCAAATGTACTAGTATTAGTAATCCACATCGTGATTTCGATTTCCAATAAAAACATTCTGTTTATAGATACTTAATCAGTGTACTCAAGCAATCGTTGAGAGGACCCATATAATTAATTGATCTTTCCACTAAATTAGTCTTTTTTAAAAAAAAAAATACTGATAGGTGAATCCGAAGGATATAAGAGATTGCTTGGCCAAAATGAAAATTCTTTAAGAAATTCACAAGTGTTTTGAAGTATTTCAACACTATTTAAAAATAGTCTTGTTTTTCATGCACCAATATAATATAAAAAGACAAAATAGAGAATAAAAAGAAGAGAGAAATGTGGGATGTGATGGATTATAGGATAGAGATATTTAAAGAGAAAAAATGTTTATATAAGTATTGTATATTTTTTGTTGTGTGATTTTGTTTTCTCTGGAAAATAGCTTTTTTAGTAACTATTAGGGGTTTTTTAAAATACTATTTCAAGCAATATTTTAAAATTTTTAAATGAAATTATTTTTTTTAAATTTTTATTCTTAATTTTTTTATAATCTCTATTTCATATTTTTATTTTAAAAAACAATTCTCTTTTTACACTCTCATGACTCCTATTTTTAAAAATATAAAAAAATAATTCTCAATAAAAATGTTATATTTGAGGGAAAAAATAAAAAGCAAAAGAAAAAGGTAGAAGGAAAGAGAAGGGAGGGGGGGGGAAAACGCAAGAAACGGGAGAAAGAACAATAAAAAAGGAAGAAAGACCAGAAGAGGGCAGGAGGGGAAAAAGGAAGAAAGCACGAAGCGCGGCAAAAAGAGGAGAAAGGAGAAAAAGAGGGAGGGAGAGAGAAAGGGGAAAAAGAAAGAGAGAAAGGCAGGGACAAGAGCGCCGGGCAGGGAAAAAAATATTTATAAATGAGAACGTAATTAAAAAAATTATTATCCTATTTTTTAATATGGTAAATAATTTTAAATAAATTAAAAATAAAAATTAATAATTAATTAAAATATATAATTGTCATATTTCAAGTTCTAGTTCAATAATTAATAATTTCTTTATCCATCGTTTCATAATTATCAATAATTAATTCAACTGTTACTTTATCAATACTTTGAATTTAATTAACTAATTAATTTCACCTTTAAACTTTAGTTAATTTTTAATTTTACAACTATATTTTCAGTTTTTATTTAACTCATCCGTTACTTTTTGCAAAACACCCCATCACTAGCACAGTAATAAGTTGGTAGAAACGGAAAAAAAAAAAACTTTAATTATTAGTTATAATTGGAAAAAAAATGATTTAAAATTAGTTTATCTATTGACTAATCATTCTCTCTCTCACACACACACATAATAATTCCAATAAGTCATTTGAAGGAGAAAATAATTCGCTTTGGCCTACCTGAAAAATCGTTTCAATCATTGGTAATACACAGTAATAAGTTGGCAAAGTGAAAGTAGGAAAATAGCGTGGGATGATTGGGATGAAATCTGTAAAGAAAAGAAAATGGAGGTTTGGGCGTGAGAGATTTAAGAGGTTTTAATTTGGCACTTTTGAGAAAGTTTAAGTGGCGTCTCTTAGTAGAAAGTGATAGTCCGTGGGTTAAAGTGTTATCATCTATTTATGGAGTGGGTCTTAAGGGTAGGGAAAGTGTGAGAGGGGAGCCTCTAGGTGGTGGTTAGATTTGTGGAGCATTGAGGAAGGTGTAAATATATCTAGCGATTGGTTCACTAATGCCTGTATAAGAGTGGTGGAAAATGGGAGGGATATTTTTCTGGAAAGATCCTTGGTGTACTTCTATTCCATTTTGTGAGCGTTTTAAGAAATTGTTTTTAATAACTACTAATAAAGAGGTGTCTGTGGCGTGAGATATGTTAGTGGGTAGGAAAGGGGAAGTTGGGTGGAATTGAGCTGGAGTAGGCAATTGTTTCAATGGGAGTCATCCCTTTTATCTTTGTTGTTGCTGGATCAAGGTCTGTTCAGGTTAATGTAAGCAACGAAGATACTTGGAGGTGGACACATGATCCGGGTGGTTCATATTCTGTCAAGTCAGCATATCATTTGATTAGAAATGATTCTATCTTTGCTGATCTCCCTCCACCGTTTTATTTGGTGCTCTCTTGTACCCTCTAAGATCTCTTGCTTTGCTTGGAGGGTGATGTTAGACAGAATACCATCAAAATCTAATCTCTCAAGAGAGGAATTTTACAACTTCCTGCTGTAGGGTGTGTTTGGTGCAATCATGGAGTAGAGACTTCTTCTCATCTATTTTTTGATTGCTCTTTTGCTTATCAGTTATGGATGTTGTGCGTGCAATGGTGTGGTTATGCCTTTGTTCATCATGTCAATTTTACTGCTCACTTTGAGTAGTTCTTGGGGTTGCCAACTTGTAACTTGAAAAACCATTATAGGTGGGCAGTGATTGGTTATTCAGTTCTGTGGAGTTTGTGGCTAGCACGTAATGAAGTGGTCTTCTCAAATAAGTTTGTACTCCTCTAGAAGTGTTAGACCTGGTAAAATTGCGCTCTTGGAAATGGTTAAAATCTAAAGATAATGGCTTTGGTTATCATTTTTCTTCTTGGTTAAAGGAACCGACTGTCTGTCTCAACCTGCAATAGATTGTATTTCTTTCGTGGCTTGCATTTGTGTTAGTTTGTTATGCTCCCTTATTAAGTATGGTACTGGTTTTAGGTTCTCGGGTGATTTGTAATTCCGTTAGTGATGATATTTTTTGGTTTACCTTTGTAATTTTATTTTGGTTGTATTATGGGTTTGAGTACCCCTTATACTCACAATTAATTCAATTATATTTACTTAGAAAAAAAAAGTTGGCAAAGTGAAAGAAACTTTACCTAGTGCGTGCATCTATTTACATGTGGTGTCGGCTTAACAAGTAATATCGATTTTAAGCTTGGTATCTAGTTAGCGATAAATATTCAAGAGGAGGAATTTTTTCGCCATAAAAATTTATTCGGCTCGAATAACATTGTTTCATGTAAATTAAATAATACATATGGTCAGTGGTGGAATTTAGAATAAATATTTGGGGGAGCTGAAATAAAATTTCCATGCATATATAAATAATATCTTTGAATTATATTTTTTATCCCTCTAATTTAGACTATATGCAGTTCTGTTCATTCAAGTTATTTAAATTAATTAAATCTATTAATATTTAAAATTAATTAAATTTGGTCATTTGTCAATTGTCTTCTACCTAAAAATTTTAATCTCAAGTTCTTATTTTTAACCCAAATATAAAATATTTGATAGTTTATGATAGATTTGAGTTTTGAAATAATTTTAAAGGTACACAAGTAAATTTTTTAATAGAAATTAAATAAAATTTGAAGGATTTATAGGTGAAATTAAGATCTAAAGAGGGCAAAAATTTGAGTTTTTTTAATTTAGATAAATTTTGATATTTTTATTGATGAGTTTCGAAATTAATATATTCAAAATGATTAATCAATTCAATTTGTGAGGGGGTGTTAAGTGTATAGAAGATGATTATTTGAGGGTTTTAATACAAAACAATTGTTAGAGACCAAATTTACCTAAGTTTAAAAGTAGAGGGATTTAATTTACTCAATATACTTGGTGGAGATAAAAACACATAGTCCAGATCAAAATTGAAATTAAGTCTTATAGAATAATATTAAAAAAAATTAAAATTAATAATTTTAGAAAGATAAAATTCTCCCTAATTGAATAAATATTTTAAAATAACTTTAAAACTTACTTGAGATATTAAAAAATTGCATGATTGAAAATTAAAAGTATAATATTTTAAATAATTAGATAAGTTTGTATTATGTAAAAAATTGAAAAAAGTTTGGGAAGTCACAACTCCCCTTGTCCAAATGAAGGTCCGCTGCATGTGGTCTTGTAAGAAAGTGAAAAAACTTTATTTTTCATTTAAAATAAATTGTAGAAAATTAATTATGACAATGCGATCATTTAAAATTGACAAGTTTCTTTAACAACATGTTGTATATACAATAAAGAGAGATAGATAAAAAATAAAGAAGTGTAAGATATGATAAGTGATATGACTCATATGAGAGAGATAGAGAGCAAAATTATGTTTATGAGTTGGTTGTATAATTTTGTTATATGATTTTAACTCTTTAAAATTTAGCAATTTTCAATTTATCAAATCATAAGTTGACTTGGTTAGTAGTTTATGTTTTTTATATATAATTTTAGGGTAAATATATTTTTCATCCCTATATTTTTTATTAATTTTGGTACTTATTGATTTTTAAAAACCTTTATTTTATACCCATATATTTTAAACACCTCCATTATAGTACTTGACGTTAATAAGTTCAATTCGGTTACTTTCACATTAACCTTTAGTTTTGAATTTTATTTAATTCACGTGGGATGTTAAGTTATTAAACAATAGAATTCAATATTAATTTAACAAAGTTAATTAACTTTTAGGATTATGGTTAAGATTTATAAAAGCATATGATGTATAAAATAAAGATTTTAAAAGTTAAAAAAAAATACTAAAATTGATAAAAATAAAGGTATGTAAACGTATTTTATCTTAATTTTTTTTATTTAATTATAATTAAATTTATTTATTTTCTTTAACCTTTACTTGAATTCTGCGAATCTAAGGCAATATGAGATGTGTACAATAAAGCACTATTCATGCACATTTAGTCAGAGTCCTTTTTTGAGACAGACATTGACATGACATGACAGGAAGAGACAATTTTATGTGTCTTTGAGATACGAAACTTTCAAACATGATTGACTAGTATCACAATGCACGTTGGATGGCTGCAAACAATTACAATTTGGTGTGTGGATTCATTTAATTTTATTGCATTTGCAAAAGTAAAAGTAAATAAGTAAATAATAAATAGTAAATGAAACTCTGTTTCTTGCACGACTATGCTATGCCCCTGCTTGTCTGGTTTTTACGACTCTCTCGCGCCAAATAATGTTACTTTATTTCATTTTTAATATGATCATTGATCATTGCTACTACTTTAATTAATAAACGCTTAAATTTGTCTCTTAACTAGCTATCTATTTTTTAATTAGTTTTTAATTAAATTAATTATATAAGTGATTTTTAAACTTTTAAATATCTATCACATAAATTTTCTAACTTTATATTATCTCGTCACATTGTTAATGTTAAGGACTAATGTGATAAATATTTAAAAATTTAAGAATTATTTTTATTTTGTTTACTTTAGAAATTAAGTACGAGAGAGAGTGATACTTTGAGTATGAAAGTAATGGTATATTCCTATTTTAATTCTTCGAAATTGTGTATCTCATTTTTTTATGAAAAAAAATCCAAGGCAAGTAATTAATTTTAACTCTCGATTAATTATTTCACCTTCACTGTTTACATTCCAAGTGGAATAATGGTGAGTCTTTGTCCGATGTAAAATCTCTTTCTGAAGTTGCACACAAGACAAAGAGAGGTGATAGAAATTGTTTGATCGAATGAGATCAGATTTGATGTTTCTTCTACCTTGTAACAAGTTGCCCAAAAGTGGAGGCAAGTATACTTCCACCAAGATTCTTGTTCATTCATACTATAGTCTATAATCTATAAAGAAGATTTTTCAAAAACAAGAAAAGGAAGCAATCACTGAAAGCAAGCTCAACATTGCTATAAATAAAAGGGACTCATAATTAAGTGCAATAATAAGAAAGTAACTATCTCTAGATATATCCCCTTTTGCAATTCGTTTTTTTTTTTTGTTTAAGAAAGGCCTAAGGATGCCCACTATCACTGGACCACACTCACTTGGATTGGCCTATCTATGGCACTCTGCTAATTATAATCCACTAAGTTTCCATTTGATCATAGCTAATGGGCTTTTATAAATCTTAAACAGATTATTGTGTATTTTTTTTCTTTTATCGGGAATCCCTCACTCGGTTTAATCCTTGGGTCTAGAGTTGTAGTTAGGTAACCCCCCTAATAATAACGACTCTATGATTTGAACCCATGATCTCTTGCGGGTAAAGTTCACCGGAGGTCATGGTCCATATTTCTACTGTGATCAACCAATGTTGATGGGTTTAAATATCTTTTCTTAACAATCTCAAGATTTTCCATGCATGCATGTGCAAGCAAATAAAATACCAAAAGTGATGTATGAATGAAAAATAACTAGTTTGATTTCCAACGAAGTCACGTTATAATGTGGATTCGAACAAATGCTATTGAGAATAGAGTTGGCTTAATCGACGTTTGTAACGTGATTTAATGGAAATCAAACACGCACGAGACCATGTTTGGTTTAGCGTTGAAACGTAGTAAACTGACGTTTTAAAAAATAGTTGTGTTAATAATTCAAACTTGAGTTTGACCAATTTCAACGTCAAACTAAACACAATCTAAGTCACTACCATCTCTTTTCACTTCATCATTCCATAATTACATTATTGAATTGATTATTTTTTTGTTCCATAATTAAGTAATTATTCCATAATTTCACCATTCCTATGTTTTAATTAGCTAATTATGAAATTTAATTAATAAAGTCCTTATTCCACTAATATATATAAATATACATTTGGTTTAATTTAATATATATTTTTCAAATTTTTTTCAGTATCTTAATCAAAATATAATCCTGTCCATATATCCGTACTTATTAAATAAAATTATTTGTTAATGAAATTTGAATTGAATTTTAAATTATTTAATTGAACATACCATAATAGAGATCATTAATTGATGACACAACTATAGTAAAACATGGCATTATAGTTTTTAAGTAGGAGTGATACAGAACATTTCTCGTTTGGAAAAATAACTTAATTAAGTGCTTATAACATAAGCTCTTATTTAATAAGCATTTAATAAATAAGCTATTAAGAAATAGATGAAAATTAAATATACAGTATACTTAAATTCTTCATAACTATTTCAAAACTATTCTTATGAGCTATTGAGTATGCTGAAACAATTTATGGGCATGTCATAAGCTCTTTTGACAAGCTTACCCAACTCAGTAACCGTATTTTTAATAATAAAATTGGTTCATTTTTTTTTAATAATTACGAAAGTGATACATCTTGTTATTTGTTTCTTGTTCTAAAATTTTATGAATGACATAAGTAGAAATAAGAAAATGATGTTTTCACTATTTTCTTAATAAAAATGTAAAAGTTAAATAAAATTAAGGTACCGTTTTTATTTATTAATATAAACATACCAACTTAATTGAAAAAAATATCTAACTATATGTTGGAATATTGACAAAACTATATATTGGCATAAAATCAGAAGGAAAACATAGGTGATATACTTTGAACTCTACTTCTAACACATGCTTTTAAATCATTTTATGCTTCTATAGTTTATGACTATATTAGTGTGTTTGGTTTTGATCAAAATCACGTTATATGGATCCAAGCCAATACTACTGATAATATATTAATTTACCAGAAAATCACGTTTTAAACGTGAATCCAGACCAATGCTATTGAATATAATATGACAGACACATTTAAATGAAAAAAAAAAGAAACACTAATAAGATTTCTCTGAAAATTTGGTGTGATTTTTAATCTAGTTCTATAACTAAAATTTTAATTAACAAGATTTATAAATATAATATGTTTGGACATGAACATGTGTGAACGATTGGCACAGGTTTTTTCAATAGATTCCAAGCATCAGATAAGGTGTCCGCACATGACATGACAATCCTTACCTCTATATCACAAGAACCGAAAATATAGAGCAATATAGAGTAATTGATCCTGATGAAGCCAATAGGTGTAGTCAAAATTGGGTTGAGTTGCAGGTCCTTCACCAACTATAGAGGGATGAAGGTATGGTAAGGTTCCATCAATATAAATCCTTCAACAACATGGGCAACAAAGAGAGATTGTAATTGCTTGTGCCAAGCGGGGTAATTGGAGCCAGAAGTTTAATTGGAAGCTAAGTGGTGATATTAATTGAATTTCACAAGAGTTGTGTTTGGTAGATTGTGAGGTAGAGTCATTGGAGGTTTCAGAGGAAGATGAAGAAGTCGTGTAAGCTAGAATCATATATAGTACCGTTAAGTAATATAGGCTTCTGATACCATATAAAATTATAGAAAATACTAGAAAAAGACTCATTATCATAATGTACATTATATATATAGGCTTGAATTTTAATATCAAAACATTTAAATGCTACAAGAATTAATGGATAATACAAAATCTAGTTTTAACAATCAGATAAAATTGTTAAACGAGGATAATTATATCAATAGATTTACATGCATCTCCATAATATTAAGTGGGTTAGATAATTTTAATTATGTGTTTATATGTTTGATTATACTAAATTAAAATTAATCTTGCGCACAATTTTACATTTGAGTAGAGATGATATTTAGAGTGTGTTTGGCTTGCCATTTCAGCTAGCTGAAAGTTAAAAATATTCTGAAACCATTTCAGCAGTGTTGGAAAGGTAGCTTTTTTCGGGTAGCTATTACAAGCTTTTCTTAAAAACTACTTGGGGTAGCTTTTTTAAAAAAAAGCTCCATTTTCAGCTACCAGTTGAAATTAATTACAAGTTTAGCCCTCAACTACTCCCACTTATTATTATGTAATAATTAATGTTGTCCTTAAATGTCAATTTATCATTTTCAACTAGTTTTACCAAACATTCAAGCTTTCCAGCTTTCAGCTAGCTTATAAGCTTTCAGCGAGCTTTTCAGCTTCAGGTAGCTTTAAGCTTTCAGTTAACTTTTCAGCTAGTTTTATAAACCAACATTCATAAATATAATTTTTATGCTAAATTAAATTTTTTTACTTAATTTTTTTATAAGTTTTTTTTGTTAATTTTTTTAAATATAAATTATACATTTTAAATTCACCTTTGGATAAAATTAATTTATAAATCAATTCATTTACATTCAAATTTATAAAAGCTTAATTATTTAAACACACACTAGGCGTGTCAACACGGCAAGGCGGGGCGGGGGCGAATTTTACCGTTGCTACAATGTAAAATCATGGTTTCGCAGAATTAATTTTAATTATTTTCGTCCAACATGTTTCGTAAACATGTATCATTAATTCATCTTAACCATTCATTTCTAGAATTAATTTTACTCACTATAAACCAAACAGACACAATTCAACGACCACAATGATCCCCAATCACACGTGAATGCATCTTCTCAACGAAACAACAACCATCTTTAACAATTTAGTGACCGTTTGTTTTAAATTTTGGAGGATCCAAAATCAATTTTGCAGAATTGATTTTAAATCACTTCCGTCCAACGTCTTCGTAAAGTGTGCATCATTCATCTCAACCATTCATTTCTAAATCATTCTACTCAACTATAAACCAAACAGACCCTTAATTATCATGGAGGAACACCATATTCAAAGGAAAATGGATCTACAATGGGTACTAAAAAAATTAATTATAGAGAGGGATTTATTATCCCTCTCTATTTGCAAGGAATTTGTGACAACTTCCAAAATTTTTCTAGAAAAAATACCTCTCTAAAATTCCGTCACTAATCCCTCCTACATTTTTCCACAAAAAATGTAGAGGGCTTTGTGACGGATTTCATCCCTCTCTAAAAAAACCCATCACAACTTTCCTCACTAAATTAACTACTCTTTAGAGGGAAAAATTCCTTCACTAATCATGAGAGACTTCTAATTACCTCTCTATTTACGAGGGATTTCATATTCACTCGCTAATTAGCGAGAGAATTCTAAATCCCCCCTAAAAAGATTAATTTCTTATCTTTTTGGAGAGAGATTTTGCACCTCGCTAAATAGAGAGAAATTTTTTCCCTCGCTAAATAAGAGTTATAAACATGGATTAATGTTAGCGAGGGAATTATAATCCCTCTCTGTTTAGCAAGGGATTTTTATTAGAGAGGGATTTTGTACCTCGCTAAATAGAGATGGATTTTTCCCTTTGCTAAAAAAGAGTTATGAACATGGTTTTTATGTTAGTGAGGGAATTATAAACCTCTCTCTATTTAGCGAAGGATTTCATATTTCTTCGCTAATAGCGAGGGAATTATAAATCCCTCCTTAAATAAAAGATGGTTTCTTATCCTTTTATTATAGAGGAATTTTGTACCTCGCTAGATAGAGAGAGATTTTTTCCCTCTCTATATAGCGAGGGATTTTGAATCACTCTCTACTTAGCGAGGGATATTTGAATCACTCTCTATTTAGCGAGAGATTTCACATTCCCTCACTAATTATGAGAGAATTCTAAATCCCTCCCTAAATAAAAATGGATTCTTATATATTCTTTATTATTTTTCACAGAATTGATTTTAAAAATCACTTTCGTCCAATGTGTTTCGTAAAATGTGCATAACTCATTTTTCGACCATTGATTCTATAATCAATTTTACTCAACTGTGAACCAAACGAGTACTAAATGTGTTTATATGTTTGGGTCATAATGATCCAACTTAAATATCCTATCCTCTTTTTTTTCCTTAAAAAATTAATATACTTATATATATAAATTAACAAAATAAAAATATTACAATTACATAATAATTTTTTAAAATTCAATTCATCTAACTATTATTTTTTAAAAATATAAAATTAAATAACAAGGTAAGTCTAGCTAGGCTCTTTTAATATAATACATGACCCAAACCAATATTACAAAAATTTCTAATTAATTATCTTTTATTTCTTATCTTAAATTTGATATTTTAATTTATTTGTGTACTTCCCTCCTTTTTCTTCATTCCCTTCCCTTTTCCCTCTCTGTTTTCCTTGCCTTTTGTCTTTCCTCCCCTCCTTCCTTTCCTTTCCCCTTCCCGCGCGCCCACCCATGTCCATCCCTCCATGGCCCCACACCAAAGAATTGTGACTCTTGGAAATGTAATCTGCGAATGTGGGAAGAGTTCTCGGGTTGGATACTCACTAAATACGTTCAAGGAGGGGTAGGGAGCTAGTCATAAATATGACTAAGCATAGGGTGCAAGGTGTGACAAACAACGAGATGTCTTAGAATTTTGACCAGTTCTAACTAAAACAAAAAATTAATTAGCTTTTAATATATATAATCTCAACACCTCCTTTGTCTAAGTGCCCGTTTGATTACCAATTAGAAATAATAAAAATAAATTATGTTAGAGTTAATTTTAAATCACTTCCATCTAATGTATGTTTTGTAAATTATGTAATCTTTATTCTCTGTCATTGATTCTTTAAAATTATTAAAATATTTTTTTTTTTAATTATAAACCAAACAGACCTTACATTTGAAAGGTAAACTTTGCGTGACTAGAGGTTGGGTCAACACTAAACACTATTTTTTTGTAATGATTATAGAAATTCGTAAATTAAACAATTGAAGTAAAACGCTAATCTACTTCCATTATAAAACTCTTCTCATGTTACTTAAACTTTTAGTTTAATTATGCGTTCCTTTTATTTTTTCAATTAAATTTTATAATTTTTCTAGGTCCAATTGTTAAGATTTTGCTAATCTAGTAATTATTAATTTTTCTATGAGAGAACAATACTTTAAACATTCACTTTTCTTTTACATTATTTTTGGGCATAAAGGAGAAATAAGTCGGTGGCATCTTCCAGTATCCTGTTCCGTCCTAATATGATCAAAACATGATTTTTTTTTTAGCATTGGAAGTGATTGAAATGCTTATCCTTTTCTGCCTTTCCTACCTTCTGCACTTTGAGTGAGAGTGTAAAACTGCCTTTCCTATTTTCTTTAACTTGATTTTCTCTTGGCTAGCTTAAGCTTAGCACAGTTGTTGATTTCATCTATATAGAGAAATATATAAAAAATAAACGAATTAAGTTCAGACTTCACTTCATGCCTCATGGTACGTAATTATTCTTTAATTTTCTTTTCATTTCAATTAATTTTGTGATCTCTGTCTTTATATACGCTGATCACCAAACTATAGATAAAGAGATGAATCCATGCTTCTGAATTAGGCTATTAACAAAATGTTTCTCACCAGCTATTAGAAATTATTAAATGTACCATGGATGATTGATTTTGACATAAGATGAAAATTTTCATATTCAAACCAACAAATAACCGTTAGGTTGACAGACAAACGATATGGAATTCAAGTAAAAGTCAAGAATTTCTCAAGTGGTACAGAGTTGGATAAATTTTAGCCACCAAAGAAAAGAGTAATTTGTTTAAAATGTAAAGTTTCACTTCACCTACAAAATTTCTGAGTAGAAGATTCCGATATTTGTGAATATATGAACATCAATTGACATATGTAACTTTCAAATCTGCCTGTTGGGAAGGAAATGTGAAGGGATTTGGTGGCAAATAGGAATGACCTGTTCCTAGGGGCATTTGAATGTGTTGGTAGTTGGTACCATCACGTCCATAATAGTCCATGTTCTGTTCACGCCACTCAATTTTCCATCACAATTAGGCGTCCAAAGCAAAACATATGGGGAGTAGAGAAATGGAGAGAAAAGAAATGAATAGAAGAGAAGTGGGAAGAAGAGAAATGGAGGTGAAATAGAGGTGAAATTGAGGAGAAACAAGGGTTGTTTGGTGTGAGTGAAATGAGTGAAATTATGTGAAAGTAGGTTGTTTGGTGGGAGTGAAATAGGTGAGAAATAGAAGAGAGATGTGAAAGGAGTTGGTGTGGGACCCACCATAAGGTGCATTTCTCCTCATTTCTCTCTGCATTTTTCACCTGTTTTGCAGAGAAATAAACATTGGTGTAGGACCCACCTTAAAGTGCATTTCTCCCCATTTCCACTGTGCCACCAAAGAAGGAAAATAGGTCTATTTCCCTCCACTTCCGCTCATCTCACTTCTCTTCATCCCCATTTCCCCTCTACCAAACAAGGGTTTAGGTCCAAATCCTTTATATACGTGTAACTCAATAAAACAAATCTGGATCACTTGATGTGACACGTGAATGACAGCGTAAGGATCCTTTGTAATGTCGTGCAGCAAAAGGTAGCTGTGAAATAGCTAGGGAGCCGCTACGGATTTCATTTACCTAGTGATTCCACAGCTATTCCGTAGCTATTATTTTGCTGCAGAGGCTGAAAAGACCACAGGCGATCCGGGTCCATGAATGACATGATGCATGCACCTAAGAATCGTTTAATATATTAGAGCCATTGTAAATTTTAATCCCTCTGTTCATTACGCGGATGAAAAATAGGGAAGATGAAAAAGACATATCCTAAAATTTTTTCCCTCGTTTGACAAGGAAGAAAATGTGGGGCAATAATTTTTTTCACTAAATTCAATATAATTTTCTTTTCTTTACTTTACCTTCTCTCACTATTATTAGTTCTACTTTTTTCATTTTAAATAACCAAAAAAAAATTTTTCCTCTCACTTTTCTTTCCTTTCCATCTAAACAAACCATGAGTGTAGAAAATAAAATACATTCTATTTTATTTATAAATAATAATGCTACATACTCACACGTCTTATATGTATATTGCTTTTATTTACACATTTTTACCATTTAATTATAATTGGTCCCAATTTGTTTTATGAAAGGTACATTTTAATATTCTTATTTTTGAGATGATGCGTTGAGTGGTGATATTTACTAAACAGTTTTTTTTTGTTCCATATTAGAGCTTAAGGTCAATACAATTTAGAAATTAATTAGAGGTTACATAATGGGAAATGATTTCTCTGTTTTATATAAACTTTATCATATTCAATCACTACATGAATTTTTTTATGTACAAAAATTTGAAAGAGGAGGACTTACTTCATTTCAAGAAAAAAAACGTCACATGCTTAAACCAGAACATACCGTAATATTTTAAATGACCAATTAATAAATGTTCATCAAACTTTTTGCCGATCTTTTCAATTCTACCAGTAACCCTCATTAACAATCATAAATAAGATTTGAATCTGAGAACTCTCATGATAGAATATGAGAGAAATGCTTGTTAATAAGTCATGACCTAGAAAGATGACGTACATATTGACATAAACAAAAAACTGTAGTTATATATACCAACACCAAGCATTTTCACATAACTAATGTTTGCAGTTCTTTTTTCTAAAGTATCCCTTGTCACATCCACGTTAGTCTGGAGCAAAGTCATGTTTCTAGTCTAACCTCAATAAATTGATTTGATGATCAAACTATTTTTGCGACTCTGTAAAATTAAGGAATCACAATGATGAAATAATTATGCAGTAAAAAACAGGTAATTATGCAGTAAAAACAGGATATTGATCATAGAGCATGGTTTTGAGTTTGACTAATTTCTCTCATCATCTCTTTTTGACTGGTAAATGGTAATTAGCAAAGCAATTTAAGTACCTAATGTGTGGACATAATTTCAACAAAGTCCACGTAGCACCTAGGAGAGCTAAAAATAAGCACACCCTTTTGTAGCCTTGCTTCAGAGAAGGCAAATATGACCGAAAGTGTCATCCTTTTTCTGCTTTGGAGCTTCCCCTGATCTCTTCCCCACTGTGATATTGTCTTTCCTTCTCCTTCAGTAGTAATCAAATCAAAAGCATAGCCAAAAGCCAAAGACTTGTAAGTTGTAACACACACACACACAGATAGAGAGAGATGATGGGTGGTTCTGAAGCAGAGGTTGATGCAGAGCATAGCAAGACACCAAAGCTACCACTGTTCAACCACCCACCGATGCATTCTCCAGAACGTTCAGGGATGGTAACACCTCCACTTCACACCTCAGCATCAGTCCCATTTGGATGGGAAGAAGAGCCTGGAAAGCCAAGGCCTTGTACTGCTCTTGTGAGCTTCTCAATCCCACCCAAAGTGCTTGGAACTGCCTCCAAGGTTGCTAACTGATGCCCAACCTCACCAAACAACCCTCACCCACCACAGTCTTGGAGGGGCCTTACATGGGCAGCAGAAGAATGAATGAGGATTTCTATGGTTCTTTCAGTGCTGAAAGAGGGCAACTTGGGACTATGGTTCTCAGCCAAGGAGTGGGGATTAAGGAGAAGAAAGGATGGTTTGGCTCTTGGAGGAGGAAAAAGGCATTCAAGGTCAAACATGTCTTTCCATCTTCTGCAGATAAGGACAGTGATGATATTGGTAGTAGCATTGAAGGCAGTCACAAGAAGGTGAGGATGAGAAAGATGAAAACATTATGGGAGCTTACCAACCCATTCCATGCCAAGTCTCATGTCTGGGTAGTTTCTTAGCTTTCAACATACTTCTGTTAATGGTATGCAGTGTTTTCTGCTGTAATTTGGGTTATGCTGAGATATTTCTTTAGGTTTTATGCTTGTAATTCTACTTCACTACAGGCTATTTAAAAACTTGTGTTTGTAAAGTATGTAGCTTTGCAGTGAGTTCTATCTGGGTTCGGGTGGTTTTGAATGTTAAGCATCACTTTTTAGGCTATTTAGAACAGATCCTGTGGTGGAAGGATTGTATGAATAAGGGATAAGGGATGTCACTTAGCTCTATAGTTACTGGTTTTGAGTGGAGGAAAGTGTAGCTAGAATTCTTAGGACTCTATTGTAGGATCTAATTTACTATATTCAAGATGGTCATCTAATATTTGTGCTATCATTAATCCAGCATACTACAGCAACCTGCATTTGGAACAATGATGGAAATTTTTCTCAATGCTAGTGCTAGTGATTTTGCTCAATGGATGCAAATAGAAATCTGAAAATTGAAGGGACTCCACTTGACCAAAATTGTTTTTGGGTTAGGGGGTACAATAATTAATAATAATGAGTTGATTTGGGTATCATAAAATGGATTATTTGTTTATTTTTCTATGTAACTAAAATCTGTTAGTAAAGTGAAAATGGTCCCCTAATGTTGCACTCCTTTTGATTTGCAGACAGTGATCTGTGAGGGTTGGAAGCAGGTAGTTCCATGGAGGAGTAAGAGTAAAAAACTGAACAAGTATGGTTGTGGGGGCTGTAGGATATTATTATTTCCTTGGTAACAATGGTCAGGTCAAAATCATATCTGCAATGCCATCCAGTGCATATGTACTATTTTTCCCCATTTGTCATTCTCTTATCTTCACGAAATCAGTATCACAGGTGGCATTCAGAGCCTGTTTCTTCTGCTGTTACTTACACCACTGTACCACTTTCCATTGGTACCTGCTCAGACCTTATGTTTACTATAATTGTATAATTAGGAAGTAATTCGTATATTATATGGGATTTTAAGTATTTTTGTGAAATGTAAAAAATTAAAATTTGAAAAATAAATGTAATTGATAAGAAATTATTTTAACGATGATGAATAAATAATTTATTATATTTAATGTTGTTTGAAGAAATTAAAATATTATTTTTTATGGATCACTATGGGAGTTAAGTTTAACTAAAATTAAGTGAAGAAATTAATATGAACACTTTGAAAAATACGCATTGAAGTTGATGTATTATCAAACCTTCATTATAATTTATATGGTATCATATTGGATTCTGTATCTATCATTTTCTCACCCCTGAGGCCCGTAGCAATTGAGGAACGCTTTCCCTGTATATGTTTATTGCCATTAAAAGAAACAGCACCCTTAAGGGGCAGGAAGGAAAACCCAAAACAGACTAATGGAATGGATCGAGTATAATAATACATAAACCAATAATTATTTTTATTATGATTTGGATGTTTCCGCTCGATTAAACATGAAAGATAAAAGATAATGTGTTTTAAAAAAAATGTGTAAATGATTTAATGTAAAGCTTGCGCTTTGCTTCTCTCACTATTCCATCAGCCATTAGAATGAGTTAATTTGTGTGCCAAAAACAGGTAATACTACATAGTTTACAAACTACAATCTCATTAACTTCTTCATTTATATATAGCTATTTCCTTTACTAATAAATTGTAATAATTAAGGACCCTAATGAGCTGGTGGATTAAAATGCAACATATAAACCACTTTTTTTGGGGGGTCTATATTTTTTGCAGGTTATCGTTGGACAATTAATGTTCGATAATGATATATTTGTTCTATAAATGTTCAGCTGCTAAGTTTTTTTTTTTTTAAGAATTAAGTAAATTCATATTGAAAAGCAATCCGTGGAAATAATTGGTTGGGTGAGAAAATGTCAAGCGCCTTGGTTATTACCTTTTTTTCTTTTTGAAGCCTGACCTGAATATAACTGTTTGTTTGGGTTTGTTTTGAAAACGAAACGATATTGATCCAAATGAAATGCCAAGAATGGACAATGGACCATGGGATCAATTGTCAAATTCATGCTCGAAGAAATATTGTCACAGAGCACAAGTTTTTTCAATAGATCAGTTATAGACTTATAGACATAGCCTTCATTCTTCTTTGACAGTAACCCTGGCCCAGTTCACAAGGTTAATTCCCACAACTTGAAGGAAGAATGTAATATGCTTTAAATATATATTATTATTGTTGACTATATCCATTTTTTACATAGTCAGAACAAAGACAATTTAATACTAGTTTCATATGTCATTTAATGCATACCTAAAACACTTGACATATAGATTCAGCAATTAGCCATTATTCTCAAAAGTAATTTCAAAATTTGCTACCCCCAACTCTTCAATCAGTTTGTCCAATTTTGAATAGAAATAGCTGTCTCATCATCTATTCTTGACAAATATACTTATGTACACAATTGCCATACATTACAAAAGTACAATGCAGAATGTACATTAAGGACTAACAAATCTACAAAACTACATACACATCTCATGTTTGCTTTGCCAATGTTCATGAAAAGCAGGACTGTGATCTACATCCTACAAAACTACAAAGGAGGTAACATCCAACCAACAGTCCATCCTGAGAGTAAGCCAGCCCCAACAAGACTCAATCCTAAAGCAAATGCAACACCATATGTGTTGATATATCACTTTTTGGCTTCCCTAACATTTCTTGTTTGGCATTGACAAGTTTTTGCTTTCTCTTGTGTTTGTGTAGTTCTTCAAAGGATATCCATGGAAGAGCCTCCGGGAAGAGACTAGACATTGGTTGATCCTCATTCTTAATCTCAGTGCTAAGAGTTTCCAGCTGCAACAATTGAAACCAATGCTTATATGCAAAAAGTTGTGAAGCCTGTATAAAAAAGAGTGCAATTATGTGTTCTTTCTCTGCATAAGCCTGTTTTGCTACCTCCTCTGCTTCCCTTGCACGTGTTTGAGAATGACACAGTGCTTCCATAAGTTGATTTTTGCTCCAGTCTCCCTCAAAAAGTTGCTCATGGATGGTGGTGCTATAACTGCAACAAAATTGCATGTTCAACTTATTTGATTATAAATATTTTGTGAGTGAATTATAGCCACTTAAGGTGCTAGTGCAACCAAGAGAACCAACAAATATTAAGAGGAAAATACCTTGAACATTTATCAGAAGCAAAGTTATTGGATGAAAGCCCCAGCTTTCTATGCATCAATCCTGAATCCAAACCTCCCTTTGTCTCAACAGTCAAATTGGAAAAGGCATTGGATTTGTCTTCCAAGTCAAAAGATGCTGTTTTTATTTTGTCATAACTAATATTAGCATATGCATATGGTTGTCTTCTGAGGTACTTTTTTGGAGGTGGAAGGTCACAATTTTCAATATGGTTGAGAGATTTGTGTGAAACAAAGCAAGTTAATTCATCTCTATCTGTAGTTCGCCACCATGGTTGGGAGTTCTCAACTTCAATCCAAGAATAATCTGAATCCAAAGAGAAATCCTTTGTTTGCTTGGACACTGAGAAGCCAACAGAATCAATCTCCATCATCTCATGTTTAGCAATCATATCCATTAGTTCAGGAAATTGTTGAAAATTTTTATTATAAGATGAATCATGGTTCTCATACCTAAAGTGAGCAGCATCTCCTTTACATGTTTTATTTTCATCACTGACTTCAAAACTTTCAGCCTTTTCCTCTAATGCCATTAACTGTTCACATGCTACACTTTTTTTAAATCCATTGTTAGGTTGTAAATTCAACCACCATCTTGAGTCATGTGTTAGATTGGAAAATGAAGATTTCTGGTTAAAATGGGTGATATTAACATCAGCATGATCAGATTCATCTTTTGCATTGGCAGGTCCAGCATCAACCAATTTTGATGTTGCACATGAAGATTGACAACAAGCCAACTTGGGAGCTCTTTTGCATCTTCTTGGACAAAGCAACGATTAGCAGTTCTCTGCCACAAAGTCCTCACTTCTGCTGCTGCCATAACTTACCTATTCTTTTTCATAATTTCTGTGCAAAACAAAAAATGTTAGTAGTTCACCATCTGAATCAAATATAGTGCTGCTATGAAAAGAAATACAATGCAGATAATAATTTTACTCCAATGCAGATAACATCATTACAGATTGGAAGTCCAAACTCCAAACAAGCAACACAGGCATTTTAGCACATGAACATGATTGTAAATAATGATTTTCACTTGCTAGGTTCAGTTGAAGGAAATGGGAAATGTATTTGGACATGATAAAGTTAGACTAAGATGAAATATAACTTTATAATTATCCAAATTCACACCCATTTTCCAAGTGCTCATATCCCACCTACTCAATTATGCACAGCCTAAAACAGATCAATAATATAATTGATGATGTTGACTGAGTAAGAGCAGCAGCAAGAACAAAGAAATGTTAATTTTCTGTTGACGGTTTTCTTCAGGGAAAGATAAGATGAATACTTTGCTTTGCATACAAAAATCAAGTGTTAATCATCAAGCACATAATGCATAGAACTACAAAACCCAGAAAAGGGATGGACAGGACCATTTCAAAAGACAATGTACACATTTTAAAGGAAAAAAATTATAAAAAAAGTTATCAATTTTCATAAAATCGTTACAGAGTTTTGGATTTTCTTCACACACTCACCCGAACTTTCTCAAAGGGGGCAGAGAGCACATGATACAGAAGTTGCAAAACATATGAGAATGATGAAAACCACAACCACCCATGTTCATTACAAGCAGAGAAAATCAATCAGAGCACCCAGATGAAAACAGAAAAATGTTGATCACCGAGAACAACACAGTCACTCAAAGAATTGCATGCATAACATTAACATAAGGATATTATAAGTAAAACAGCCATGACTCACCATATAAAAGTGAAGCATTCAAATGAAAGATGATAAGAAGAAGGCTTTGCTTTGCATAGAGAAAGTTGAATATCCAAAAAAACAGTGAGATTAGATATGATAGAAGGAACCAAAAGTGGGGTCAGGGGTGAAGGGAGATATAGATGCAAAAGAAGAGAATCAAGATTAGGATAACAAATTAAGCAGCAGAGAGAGAAAGTAACGAAGAGGGTGTTGTGAGTTGTGAGAGAGCATTGCTTTGCTTGGCTTTTGTGACGTTTTTCGCTATCATTGTATCACGTCGGTTTCCACAAGATGGTTGCAGAGACAACGGAAGTGTGTGTGTGTGCACTGCTATTACGGCGTCGTTTTGGGCTCTCACTTCCGCAGTACCTGTCAAATGGTGGGGTCCACTCGAACTGACAGTCTAGGAAGGGAATGAATGAATCTTCACGTGGAATTCGAAATCTCAGATGATAATTTTGCTTTTACGTGCAAATTTTGTTATTTTCTTCATCTATTACTAGAAAGGAGTTCACCATTTTTTCTTTTTTAATTTTTTTTTTATTATACTATTTTTTTAAAATGACTTTTTAAATCATTTTCTATTTTCTAAAATGATTTTTTTAAATCATTTTCTCTTATTATTTGTTTCTATATATCTCTTTTATTACATAAAAATACACATTAAAAAGTCCAATAAATATGTTGATTTTATCGAATTTAACGTGTTATTTTTTGAAATATCATTTATCTTTCTATTTTATGAATCACATGTGTCTATTACTACTATGAGAAAGGACTTCGCCCAAAACACGTGTCGGGCTCTCCTTTCTCTCTTCCTTTTATTATTTTTTTTAACTTTCAAGCTTTCTTTTTCTTCTCGCTACTTTCTTTTTCTTCTTTAATTTTTTTTTATTATACTATTATTTTTTAAAATGACTTTTTAAATCATTTTCTATTTTTTAAAATGACTTTTTAAATCATTTTCTCTTATTATTTGTTTTTATATATCTCTTTTATTACATAAAAATACACATTAAAAAGTCCAATAAAATGTTGATTTTATCGAATTTAACGTGTTATTTTTTGAAATATCATTTATCTTTCTATTTTATGAATCACATGTGTTTTCCACATGAAACACTTCTACCGTTTATTTATTTCTTCTTTTTTTAACACACTTTAATTTATTATTATTTTCTCTTATTATACTATTATTTTTTAAAATGACCTTTTTAAATCATTTTCTATTTTTTAAAATGACTTTTTAAAATCATTTTCTTATTATTTGTTTCTATATATCTCTTTTATTACATAAAAATACACATTAAAAAGTCCAATAAATATGTTGATTTCATCGAATTAACGTGTTATTTTTTGAAATATCATTTATCTTTCTATTTTATGAATCACATGTGTTTTCCACATGAAACACTTCTACCGTTTTTTATTTCTTCTTTTTTAACACACTTTAATTTATTATATCATTTTCTCTTATTATTTGTTTTTATATATCTCTTTTATTACATAAAAACACACATTAAAAAACTAATAAATGTGATGATTTCATCAAATTTAATGTGTTATTTTTTGAATATATCATTTATCTCTCATTTTATGAACCACATGTGTTTTCCACGTGAAGCAATTTTGCCGTTTTCTTTATTTCTTCTTCTTTTTTAACACACTTTAATTTACTATTATTATTATATATTAAAATTGTTTCTCTCATCATCTATTCTTGATTATCTATATCATTATATAAAATTACACATTAAAAATATAAAAAAATTTGTCAATTTAAATTAAATTTAGTGTCATTTTACCAGTATATCATTTATCTCTTTATTTTATTCAATACACGTGTCATGTTTTCTCACATGTGTTTTTTTATTCTCACTTTAGTAAAATGATTTTTTATGTACCACCGGTATCCTCCATTGGAGACAGTTCTGATATAGCTGTTTCTTTTTTTTTGTTTTTCTATGACATTCATTTTCTTTTTTTTATTATATTAAAACATTTTCTCTCATTATTCGCTCCTATTAATTTCTCTCATTATAAAATCGATTTTTTATAAACCACGAGTATTTCTTATTTAAATTTAAAATATTATTCTTACCATTTAAGTCGTGAATTTTTATAGTAAATTTAAAATAAATTAGGGGTATAATTGAAAACAAAATGTGGACACCAAAAAGAGGGGTATAATAGATGAACAAAAGTATGGGTGATGCCAATTGGTTAAGAGTGTGTTTGACAACGTCAATGAGTAAATTTGACAAAGACAAAACTTATAATATGGGATGAAGCACCTATGGCACATAAATTTTGTTTTGAATCATTTGACAAACTCTCAAAGATATTATGAGCTATTCTAATGATACAAACTCTCCTTTTGGTGGAAAAGTAATTGTTTTTGGAGGAGACTTCAGACAAATTCTCCCAGTTATACCAAGAGGAAGTCGTTCAGACATTGTCAATGCAACAATCAATGCTTTACATCTTTGGGACTATTGTCAATATTAACTCTTACAAAAAACATGCGCTTGCAAAATGATCCAAATAGCACCAATGCAAATGAGCTTAAAGAATTTTTCCAGTGGATTTTAGATGTGGGAGATGGAAAAATTGCTGAACCAAATGATGGTTATGCAACGATAGAAATACCACAAGAATTTCTCATCACTGACTTTGAAAATCCTGTTGATGCAATAGTGCAAAGTACATATCCTAATTTAGCAGAGCACTATAAATGTGGACTTTCTACAATCAAGGGCTATTCTAGCATCAACCATTGAGGGTTGTTGATGAAATTAACGATTATGTCCTTTCATTAATTCCAGGTGATGTCTTTAAATAATACAATACCAAAATTCATAATGTATATATATTTAAATGCATCTTTTTTCATATTTAATTTAATGACTCTTTATTCTTAATTAATTGCAGGTGATCCACATGAATATCTGAGTTCAGATTCCATTGATAAGTCAAACAACCTTGATAACTCAGCACTTGATGCAATCACTCCAGAGTTTCTAAACTCACTCAGAACATCCGGTTTGCCTAATCACAACATTAAATTGAAATTGGTACCCCTATAATGCTCTTGAGAAATTTAGACCAATCTGAAGGATTGTGTAATGGGACTAGATTGATTGTCACAAGATTGGCAATTCATGTTATTGAGGCAAAAATCATATCTGGGAAAAACATTGGTAATCTAATTTATAATCCTCGAATGTCATGTCTCCATCTCAGTCATCATGGCCTTTTAAACTTGTCCGGAGATAGTTTCCTATAATTGTGTCATATGCCATGACTATTAACAAGTCTCAAGGTCAATCGTTGGCCAGTGTTGGGTTATATTTGCCTAGGCCTGTATTTAGTCATGGTCAATTATATGTGGCTCTTTCTAGAGTTCAGAGCAAGCAAGGATTAAAGATCTTAATACATGATAAAGAAGGAAGAGTCATGAACACGACCACTAATGTTGTCTTCAAGGAGGTCTTTCAAAACCTACAATGAGTAAGTGTTAGAAATTTCATCACTATTTTATATTACTTAAGTACATACTACAATAAATATTCCATTGCTGACATGATTTTTTATACTTTCTCCATTGTTGTTGGATCTTCAAAGTATTGACATCCTCAAATACTCAAATCAATTTAACTCTTTATGAATCCTTTAACCAAAAAAAAAAAAAGAATTTTTGAATAAATATCTTCAGCAAGTGTCATAAATATCTATCTGATTAATATGTCAATGATAGCGTGATTAGAATTCTGTTACAATTAATACTAGAGTTTCATGAAAACCTATATAATTATTGTTGTTGTAGCTTACAGGATGAAACTGAGAATTTTTTTTGCTCTATTGTTGTTAAGACATTAATACAAGTGCGCACCCTTCCCGATCTCTTTTTTTTTAAACCGATTAACTTTCTCTGCTTTCATTTTAGTGTACAATGGCCGAAAGGTTGCTATATATACCTTTATATATTACTGGTATATTTTGTCACCATGGATAAATTTTCTTGCAAATGTTTTTTCCTTTGTACCGTAAATACCCTCTCTTAGGTAAGCCAACTATTTAATTATAGGTTTAAATTGATTTTTTATGAAACACAAGTATCATCTACGAGAAACAAACAAACTCCTATCGTGAATGTATTAATATCTAAATTAGTAAATCATTTGAAGATAAAAACATTAAAACACGTATGATTGTCTTACATATTTTTTTATATAATTTATTATTTAAATGTAATGTTTATATTTATTATTTATTAAAAATAATTGATAATATATATAACAATCAGCATCACCCACCCCGTGCGAATGCACGGGTAACTTGCTAGTTAATAGAAAAAAGATGCATTCTATTCTATTGAGTGATCATCTTAACATCTCTCAATCATGACATGTGGCACGTGGCCAATGTTTGGACGGCTGATTGCTTTCCACTTAATTCTCAAAAGAATAAGAGTGCTATATTTCTTACATTACATTATTAGATTTATGATTTTCCACCAATGATATTTATTAATTATTAATAGTATATAATTAAAACTAACTTATTGTACATTGAACCTGCTGTTTGAATAAAATTTATATAATGAAAAATTCTCTTGACACGGAAATATTTTTAGAAACAGTTATAGTTTTACATGTATGATATATATGTATTTTTATTTTAACTTAATAAACTTTAAATTAATAATACATCATTTTCAGTCTTTTTAACACTTTATATTATGAATAAGTTTGATATAAATCTTATTAAATTATTTGAATTTATCCTCTATTTAATTAATTAGACTCACATAAAAAATATTTAATAGTACAAAACTTGTTAAAAAAAATATATTGCTACCATACCTCTTAATATAATAAAATATTATTGATCACGTTTATGTTGGGTACCTGTATTGTATAACAATTATTTTATTTAATCACTCCGTAGAGATGCTTTCAACTAATTTTAAAATATAATTAACTTTACTACTTTTACACTTTTTTTAATAATTTTATATATTAATATAATAAAGTTCACAGTCAATTCTCACCAGCGATGATCCTGTGACTTTCACCAGTAATTTTTCCTTTCGAAAATTCACAAGTCATATAGTAACTCATAAGTAAGCAAACTCTGCAGGTATACTCTACTTTTTAACTGTCTTGTAGAAATATGTTTCAATTCTGGAAATCGTCAATAAAATGTCTAAATAATGTTGAACACTGTCTCTTACTATCCATACAGAACTATGTAATATATGATGTTTCAAACATGCAGATAGGGATGGCAATGGGTAGGGTTTGGGTAGGGTACTATAGTACCCGTCCCCATACCCGCGTTTTAAAAAAATACCCGGACCCGGACCCATATCTGCGTGAATAGTGATTCTAGTACCCGTACCCTTACCTGTTGGGTACTCAAGTACCCATACTCGTACCCATTACCCGCACTTTTGTTAACTATAAGAAATAAATTGATTAGAAATTAAAAAATAAATGAAAATAATCCATAGATCATCCAAGTTTAACCAATAAAACAACTATCATATGTGGAAGTGGATGAGAGATTAAAAATGGTGATTGCTCCGGTGCATTTAACAAAGTTGGGGCACCGGTGCATTGGAGTGTTTGACTTATAAGATTATGCCACATGTTGCTATTACTCTTTATTTATGTTTACCTGTTTTCTTCCCATGAACACTTTTAATTTACATATTCTCCCCATGTTACATTTTGTAAATTTACAAAAATTTATGCGTTTTGTCTGATCCAACTATATCGTTATTTGCTGATGAAATTCTGGTACAGAAGTAAAGGGCAAGGAGGAGCAGGTAAGAGTGTGCTACCCTTTTGCTTACTGTAGTTGAATAAACAAGTCAAAATTTCTGGGTCTTTATAGTGTTACACAATTTTAGAAATTTTTTAGTTGGTATCTATATTATTAATCTATTACATTGGAGAAGTTTTTTTTTCACTATTCATTGGGGTCCCTTAATTTTTTTGTGGCCATTTATGGAAGGTTTTGTGTTGCTTTTTAAGACATCAATTATTGCAATTTTTGAAATGACTAATTTTTAATAATTTTTACTTGAGTCTTGGAAAAGAAGTTTTGTCACATTGATGGGTAAAAATAGCTTTATGTCCCATCCTTCTTTCTCTCATTTTTCAAATTTTGAAATCAAATTATAAAATTCACCTATGCATACTCATCTATAATATTTTTAACAATTTATTGATTAAAATAATATTTTGATGTTATAAAAAGAAAAGAGAGATTGAAAAAATAAGTGTGTGAAAGAAAATGTATAGTAAAGGAATGTGAAAATATCGTTCCATTTTATAAGAGTATTAAAACTTTGAAAGTCAATTTTTTTTGTGTGAGAAATGTAAGGAAAAGAGAAATATAAAAAAAAATTAAGAGAGAGAAGGTGAACAATGTATGTGAAAATATCACTACTTTTTTTAAGAGTAGTAAAAATTTGACAATTGATTTTTGGGGTGTGAGAAGTGTATGGAATGAGGGGGTATAAAGAAAAAAATGAAGAGAGAGAATGTGAAAGATTGGGTTCCTTTAAACTAGTAGTTTGATATGAATGCTTTTTATTATTCATTGATCAATGTAGTGACCTTTAAATAGGGGTAATTTGGAATGCTATAATTTTAAAAAAATAATGCATCAACTAACTTTTCTTAAACGGTGTGAAAACGGTTGGAAGAGCCTTATAATAAGGGACGAGAAGAGTATTTTAATGTGTTAGATTTATTTAAAATGGTATTAGGAAAGGAAGAAAGAGATTGAAAAATGGTGTGAAATATAGTGTATAATAAAGAAATGTGAAAATATCATCCATCTTTATTAAGAGTCTTGAAACTTTGACAGTTTATTTGTTTGGGTGTTTGGGTGTGAGCAATGTAGGGAAAAGAGATATAAAAAAATGAAGAGAGAGAACGTGAAAATATAATATGAAAATATCATTACTCTTTTTTAAGAATATTAATACTTTGAGAGTCAATTTGTTTGAGTGTGAGAAGTGTGTGGAAAATAGAAAACACAAAGAAAAAATAAAATAATGAGAGGGTGAAAGATGTAATGTGAAATATCATTACTCTTTTTAAGTATATTAAAACTCTCATAAACATTTTTATGGTATAAGAAGCGTAAGGAAGATAGATATAAAAAAAATTAAAATGAAAAATGAGAATATAAACGATATGATAGGAAAAGAAGTAACATATAAATAAAAAGGAAAATTAGGTGTGAAAACATCTTATATATTTAGAATTAAACTAGTCAGTATTTTATATATTAAACAAACATTTTTATGAAAATAAAAAAATATATAACAAATAAAATAATTTTTAAATTTATATTTCCATGTATTTAATAAATCACTTTAACTAAAAAATTATTTTAAAACTCATTTATCTCCATGTATTTGTTTAATATTCATTTTTTCTCTTTAAATTTTAAAATTAAAAAATGTTTATTAAAAATAAAAAATTTTAATTAAAGCATCTCTTCAAATTTAATTTAATTAACAAAAATAAATTTAATTTCAATACCAATAAATTTAAATATAAAAAATAAAAGAAAATTTATTAAAAAATATTTTAATATTGGTTTGTGTCATGTATTATTTTTCAAATTAGTTTTATTTTTTTGTCTTTTTTTCTTTAATTTTATAATTAAACTTACAAGTATCCCTTATATTGCATAGTTATTTATATGAAGTATAAAAATTTGAATTTTAAAATTGAATTTGATTATTACAATATTGTATTAGTGATAAGCCATGCTATGTATTATTTTAGATTTTTTTTTATTTATCTGTCTCCTTACAGTTAAAGTATATTAACAAGTAATCAATTAAGGACATGATCAATTGACACTAGGTGTCAAACTTTTAAAGTTACACCAGCCAATAATTTTTTAATGTGAATTTGATTGATCCAACCGTTGAAACATATTATATTACCTTCATGATCATCTATATCAAATTTTAGATAATTTGAACATTCGCGGATATGTGATCTAATAGTGTACTTTCACTTATATTTTAAAAACATATTATATTTTAAAATAAATTAGTTTGATGAAGAATGAATTAGTTTTTTTTTGTCTTTGACTGGTAATCCCCCACAGACATAGATGTGGGCTTAACCATCGGGCTACGGGTGATTAGGTAAAGCCCTCGCAAGAGTGGGGACTCCATGATTATAACCCCTGATCTTGAAAGTAAAGTCCATTTGGAGTTACAGTCCATATCTACTGTGATCAACCACTGTGTATGTATGTATGTATGTATGTATGTATGTATTATTATTATTATTTGCATGTATTATTATTTATTATAATTATTGTAATATAATCTTCGTCGTCAACATGTACTGATCTAAATCTATTAATATGCATACTAAATAAGAACTAATATAAAGAAGTTATTATAAGTAACAACCTTTATAAAAATATTTTCTCAAAAAGATTTTAACCTTTAAGGAATAGAAATTAATTAAGTATTGAATAAGTTATTATCAAATTTTAATCAAAGATTATGTATTTATAATTTGGTAACATATTCGCATAGTTAGTTGAAAAAACTTTATTTTATTTTAATACGTGATTAAATCAAATTTGACTCTTCCTCTTTTAAACAATTTTTTAACAAAAAAAAATGATCTGAAAAGAAAAACATGAATTAGTTGTAATATGAAAAGATGAAAATTTTATAAAATATGAAAAACAACTAATATTAAATAAAAAATAATTTATGAAAACATAAATACTTAATATTTTTATTTTAAATATTTTAAAAATTCATTTTATTGATAAAAACTTATTTTATTGATAATTTTCATACATTAGTTTTCATATATATATATATATATATTTATTTAAATTAAAAAATTTAATTATTCGGTATATTTATTTTTTCTAAGTTTAAGTGTGAAATATATATCTTTATTTAATTTATATATATCAATCAACAAGGAAAAGTTGCAATCTTTACTTTTATTTTTTTATTTGGTATATTTATTTTTTCTAAGTTTTAAGTTATTAAGAGGAGGGAGATAATATTGTGCTGGTTTCCTTTTTTCGATATTTGGGATTTGGTGTAATTTTGAGCTTGGGATGTGCTTGTGTTTCAGATTTGTCATAATAAGAAGCACCATGGAAGCTGATAAGAATTTTTTTCACTGAATCCTCTAGCTTCCCTTGATTAGTGTTGTGTTGATAATTTTTATAAAGTTTACGGAGCCTTATTATGGGACAAAAGTGAAGTTGAAGAGAGGTTGTTGCTTAAACAGAAAATGTTCAAGAATTTCAAACTTGGGAATACTGAAAGTAATTTACAGAAGACATGGGTAATTTTTAATTGTGAAACAAGGCTGGGTACAAAAATACAAATACACAAAATTTTGGGGTCAAAAAACATAAATAGATATTTTGATTGTATATGACACATGTCAAATGCTGGTAGGAATGGTTGACCAATGCACCAGTGCCCCAGACTTGTTAAATGCACCTTAGAATCTGCCTTAAAAAATTGGGAGGGGAAATGAAAATCAGTTCATGTTTTGCTATTTTTAGTGTGTAGGACAAAATTATAACATTTAAATTAATTGAATTAGTAATATATATTAATGTTTTTTTTGGTGACTATAATATAAATTAACATTAATTATTTTTTAAAAAAATATTAATTAATAATATAAACATATATATATATTTATTAAATTAATTATATGTATATAAATTACATTAATTATATATATATATTATATAAGTGCGGGTAATTACCCATACCCGCACTCGTACCCATTTGGTGGGTAATTACCCTACCCATTGTGGGTAATTTTTGCGGGTACCCACTGGGTCTGGGTCCAATTGCCATCCCTACATGCAGATTTCTTCTTTTTATTAAGGCATTGGACCTAAATTACAAAGAGAAATTAGTATATGCAAGTCAGATTAGAGGGTCAGTCTAGGGTGAAGCAGCGTGTGAGTGTCATACCGGTATGGCACTATTTTAACCTGGAATAACAGGTCATGTTACCTACAAAAAGAAAAAAAAAAACAAAATTGTAGAATTTGCAGGTGAGGACCTAGTTGAAATTACTGAGAGTAAGGGTAGTGAAAAACTAATTATGTGCAATTTTCTCTCTTGGTGTGAGATTTAGGTTCCCTTCGTTTCAGACACTCATCCGCATCACTTCGTTCAGTGCTCACCCACCCAGCCCGCATCCTCATCGCCTCTCTTACGGCCGGTAAGCTCTCGCCATGCCCTTCTCTCTCTTTCCTTCTGTTTCTCTTTCTCCGTCATGCTTCACTTCTCTTTCTCCCTCATGCCTTAGGTCTTGCCTTGCGCCACCAGCCGCCCGCTGGAGAAGAGTCTCGGACCTCACCTGCTCGTCATCGCCGCCGGGTAATCTCCCTTTCCCCCTCTCCGCCTCTATCTCTCTCTCACTATTACTTCGTTTCTCCCTCACTGTTGCTTTCCAGAAATTAGGGTTTTAAAAATTTGTTGCACATATGTGTTTTACTCTATAGACTGTAATTATAAAATTCTTGCAAAGCTTATGTGCTCTAACATCCTCTGGAAACAATTGTAGTGACTAGAGTAATTATTAATTGAGTCAGAAATTAGTTAAATCACCTTCAAAGACGTCATTAAAGGGATTAACCTGTGCACCGTAGAAATTAGTTAAATCACCTACAAGTTCTTCATTTGAAATATGCATTCAAAAGTATCTTAGCTGTTATAGGAATGTGTCCACAAACAACATATAGCTGATGCGTCAATAGTTGAAAAATCTTCTGCAAAAGTTTCCTAGATTCCACTCTCTTGAAATTCACTTCCTCCTCTGTTTTCTTCTCTGTTTTTTACCTTAGATGCCTAACACGGTTTATCATTATATATGTTTGTGATAAAAAGAACATGAGAAATTTTGTAGTCAAACAAACTGAAACATCCAATCCCCAAATATAGTCTATACATAAGTACATGGACAGAGAATTGACTAAATTGCAAGCATTATATATATTTTTTTTCATCATGTCATGTGCATGTATAAAAGGAATATAATTTTGGAGTACCTAATTATCCACTGTAGGCTATTTAGATTAACTTGATTCTGAATCTGAGCTCCTATAATAGTCCTCAAGCACAGTAATGGACCAGGCTAAATCTCAAAGAGCAATTAGCTTCGAATGTTGTCACATAGATAAGCTTTTACAAGGTCATCAGCACAAAATAAATACCAAAATTCTTGAATTAGAAGTACTTTGAGGTGCCCCAAAGAAAGCTTCAAACATTACCCGTGTCTAAATTCTAAATAACTCTACTGATCTTCGTTTGGTTTAATGTTGTTTACTCTTTCCTTTTCTTATAAACTTTGCCTGTATTTACTGATGTAGCATTGTAACTCTCACTTAGCTTCATTTGCTTTAATGTTGTTTACTTGAATGTGATTTCTATGCATGTGGATGGTTTTGAAAACTGATTGTCATACTCTTGATTGTAATTTGGTTGTGATATTTTTAAGGTATAATGGAATGGAATTGTTTGTGTCGTTCCATTGTTTGTAGGGCATGGAAAACTTGTCAATGTCTTCACAATATGATTATAGTGATGATGATCATCCCTCGGATTCATGGTCAGAAGAACAAGATGATAGTGGTGGCGATAGGTATGGGCATGAAGACATGAGCGGGGAAGGTACTTTCCAAGGGGATAATGTTGATAATGATGGGAATGCAACAAGAACTGAGATAAATAGTAAAGCTGATTGTGATAAGATGGACTTATTGAATTAATTTTGGTGATTTATTGGATTAATTTGTAATTATGGTGAATTAAAACATAAAATATGCTTGGAAAATAGGGAAAAATAGTTCAAAGTGTTATTAAATTCCAGAAAAAATAGGTTGTGGCCCTTTTCACCCTAGGATGTGATTTTTGAGTTTTGGTGATTTATTGGAGAAGTTTGGATAATGAGTTGCATGTTGGGTTGGAAGGATTAGGAGTGCCTTGAACCCTAGGACACGTTTTGGAGAGAAGGATAGTGCATGCATCCTTTTCATTTGAATTTCAACGTGGGGTTTCAGGGGATGTTGGGGGTCCCAATAGGACCCCTGGGAATAATTTTGGTGATTTATTGGATTAATTTGTAATTATGGTGAATTAAATTAAAAAATATGCTTGGATAATAGGGAAAAATAGTTCAAAGTGTTATTAAATTCCAGAAAAAAGAGGTTGTGGCTCTTTTCACCCTAGGATGTGATTTTTGAGTTTGGTGATTTATTGGAGAAGTTTGGATAATGAGTTGCATGTTGGGTTGGAAGGATTAGGAGTGCCTTGAACCCTAGGACACTTTTTGGAGAGAAGGATAGTGCATGCAGCCTTTTCATTTGAATTTCAACGTGGGGTTTCAGGGGGATGTTGGGGGTCCCAAGAGGACCCCTGGGAATAATTTGGTGATTTATTAGATTAATTTGTAATTATGGTGAATTAAATTAAAAAATATGCTTGGATAATAGGGAAAAATAGTTCAAAGTGTTATTAAATTCCAGAAAAAAAGAGGTTGTGGCCCTTTTCACCCTAGGATGTGATTTTTGAGTTTTGGTGATTTATTGGAGAAGTTTGGATAATGAGTTGCATGTTGGGTTGGAAGGATTAGGAGTGCCTTGAACCCTAAGACACTTTTTGGAGAGAAGGATAGTGCATGCATCCTTTTCATTTGAATTTCAACGTGGGGTTTCAGGGGGATGTTGGGGGTCCCAAGAGGAACCACTAGTACAAAATAGGGATTTTTGAGCGACTTTTTAAATCGGTTATAAATTACCCGATTTAAAAAGTGAGGCGGTGGCATTTTTGAAATAATGTGGTCATTATTTAAATCGGCTTAAAATTATCCGATTTAAAAATTTATTTTTACATCGGTGAATATGGTCATCGATTTAACAAATCTAAGTAAAATTAAAAAAACAATTATAAAGTTTTTAAATCGGTGGTATATGTCCTCGATTTAAAAATTGAAAATAAAAAAAAACTCATAATAAATGAAATTAGAATTTCTCGGCATCTTTCTTTTGTTTACCCGCGCGCGCTTCGTCCCTCTCGTCCACATTCCTCTACGTCGTTGCTTCACTCATTCTTCAATCCCTCTGTCACACATTCCTCTACGCCATTGCTTCGCCATTCCCCTCCACTGCTTCTTGCACATCTCTGTTATAGTGCGAAAGTGCGACGGAGCCGCCAGTGTCGTCACTTCTCACAGCTCCACCGATTCACACTGAGTCGTCACTTGGCACGGTGAGTAATCCATGTCTCTCTCTCTATCTTTCAGTACAAATCCCTATCACAAATGAGTGCATTATTTGGTAATGGGAATGTAATATTGTTTGTGTAATAGGGTTAGGGATTAGGGTTTTTTACAGAGGGGGTTTTTTATGAGCATGATTTATATAATGAATGTTTTTAGTCCCACTGTTGAGTTTTTAGATCCTCAAAAGTTGCTGTGTGTGCTATTTCATAATAATAGAGTACGCCCTTTACGTACTCTATCACTGACTTCTCGTCCAGTGGATGAAACACCGAAAACACCATCCTCACAAAGCAGAGCAGACTTGAGTAGTTTTGGTTTCAAGGTTGATCACAGCACAACAGTATCAGGTAATGAAGGTTCATTGTGAAGTAAAATGGTTTGATCACAAGAAGGGGGGTTGAATTGTGATCTCTTTAAAATTCTGCAAGTTTATCTTTTAATAAAAGTCTGCTCAAGATTAGTTCTTGGCTCTTTATTAGAAGATGTATCTTCAAAACTATACTTGTTAGAATAATGCTTATTATGCAGAAAGTAGGATTCCTTTGATGGAACCAATTTAGTTAACACTTACTTAGGTATTAGGTAGTTTTAAAAACTTTGTATGCTCATGCAGTAATTAAGAGTTGAGAGAAAGAAGATGACACAAAGGATTTATACTGGTTCACCTTTTCCAACCAAAGGCTACCTCCAGTCCCTACCTCCAGTAGGATTTTCTCACTAACAATCTCAATTACAACCTTGGGTACACACTACCACTAGTATTCTTTTCCCACAGCCTCTTCAGGCTTCACACAAACACAACACACACTGCAATAACAGTTCCTGTCTTACTGCAGAACCTTCTGCAGAAGCACAGGATCAGAAATCGGCAGAACTTGCTTCTGCAGACTTCACACTAACAAAGGCTTGCACTCAAGCCTTTACAAACTCGCACAGGCTCACTCCAGAGCCTTGACAACCTCTCAAACACTTTACAGAACCTGTCCCAAGAGATTTCACAACACAGCAATCTCTTGGACCTTGCAGAAGCACAATACAGCAAAGGTAAAGTGTAAAAATGAACAAAGCTCACTAGATTACAATTAGAACAGTATTAGCAACTTCTAGTGAGCAGAACTCCCCTCAATGAGATATTCAAGCTGATGAAAGAAAATCTGAGGAGAGAGAAAATGTGTTCCAGAAGCAGGAAGTATTGAGTCAGAATTCTATTGTGCTTCTGGAGGGAGAGGTGTGTCTCATTGTGAAGAGAACACCTCCTTTTATAGGTGAGGAGCCTTGTAGCCGTTGGGGATCAGTCCAAATGGTCCAGCTGTGCCTTTTGACAAGTCCCTTTCAGGTACAGCTGTTAAAGCTGCCAAGTGCAACTGGCTGTTTGACCAGCTTCATGCTTCTGCAGAACCATGCTTCTGCAGACAGCATACTGGTTCTTCTCTTCACCTATGCTTCTGATCAATGTTGAGGAGGATCTATGGATGTATTCAAGTGTAAATAGACTTGTTTAACTTAGCTGATTCATCAGATGAAGTAATTACAGATCCTGCCATTGATCTATGCTTCTGCAGAATTCTGCTGCAACTGTTGCTTCTGCAGAATTCTGCTTCTGATGAGCTGTGAATGCTTCTGATGGGCTGCAGCTGTAATGCTATGCTTCTGTGATATATTTGAAGCCTTTTTTCTGAGTTGTACTTGCAGCTAATGATTTCTCTTTTAAGTGAATCTCCCTTCTAATATGCTTTCATTTGAAGTTCTTCTTAGAAGCTTCTTTCATGCTTCTGGAGATTCAGAGAAGTGCTTGACAGCTTCTGATTTTTATGATTCATCATTCCTTTAAATTGTATTACTCCTTATTAGTCCAGAAGTAATGAATCATGCTTCTCAACCTTTTCTTTATATGATGGTTCATGCTTCTTCAAAGTAAGACCTGTTGCTTCTGAATACACACTCAAATGAAATGATTAGTCTCCTTTGAAATCAGAATTGTGCTAAGTTCCATTTGATTTAGTTGTCATAATTAAAACCACTTCGAGGGGATATTTGAACCTTACAATCTCCCCATTTTTGATGATGACAACCTTATCAAATTTTGCTTAGATAATTCTGATTTTTATACCAAACTCCCCCTGAATTTTGGCACTTCATTACAGATAGCATATCAGAGTTACAGTTTGAAATAATTTGCAGCAGAAACAAAGATAATTAGTATTCAGCAAGCATACAATTAACAGATGGCATAAATATGCAGCAAAAGACATCTCATTGTCATTAATCATTCATCAAATTACATCAAAGGGATAATGATCATTAACAGAAGTCAGTCTAAACAAAATAGAAAATAACTCCCAAAAATATAATTCAGCCACAACTGATGAAGCCTTAACTTCTAACTCTTTTAATTAAGCCTTAACTTTCCTAACTCTTTCTCCCCCTTTGTCATCAATCAAAAAACCTTTATGGAAATGCAAGGAGAGAAACAGAATCATCATCTATCACTTAGAAGGGGATGGGTGATCTGATGATGATGAGGTAGAAGGCTGGAGCAGGTTCTGGGGAGGCTGAAATTGAGTGAAAGGCATGGGAGGCACTTGTGGTGCAATGGCAGGAAGAAGAAAGTTATTTACCCAGAATTGATGTTGAGTAAACCTCTCAATCATTTCGTTTACTGTGTTTTGCAGGGTGTTTACATTGGAGAAAAGCTTTTTCATGTCAGACTTGACTTTCTGGATGTTCCTTTCCACAGATCTTGAAGAAGAAGCAGCAGGTGGAACTTCTGTAGAAGCAGCAGCAATATCTGGCATAACAGACTCTTTAGCAGGTGCTTCTGGGGGCTTCTCACTGCTTAGTTGTTGCATGAAAGTATCCATGGATGACAAACGAGAGGTTATAACAGGAATACTTTCCAATATTGGTGCAGCAGCAGGTATCCCATAATCCAGTATTGGAGAAGCAAGGAACTGATTCACCATGTCAGTTCCAAAGGTGCCCATTGAAGGAGTGGATTGCTTTGCTTCTTCAGATGCTGGCTTCTTTTCTGTGGGTGCTTCTTCAGGAGGGGACGTCTGCATGGGAGAGGGAATTGGTTCTGGAGAAGCACACTGTGGAGAATGAGGAGAGTAAGGAGAACCTTGAGCAAGCTGAGCCAATGTATCAATAGCCATGCCTTCTGCAGAAGCAGTGCTCACTCCTTGTGATTCTGCTTCCTTCTCAGCTTCTGCAGAAATCGTTTTAGGCTGAGAAACAGCTTCTTCATCCATCAAAGGATCTAAGGAGAGGGAGGTTGAGGATGAAGATTTATCAGATGATTGTGGCTCAGGGGATTGTGCTGGTTCAGGAGAAAGAGAGGATTCCTTCAAGGATTTAGTTGATGGTTCTCCAGAAGCATCAACAGGAATATCTTTTCTCTTTCTGGAGAAAGTCAGGAGCTTCTTCTTCTTAGTTCTAGGCACAGAACTTCTTTCTTCTTCTTCATCTGACTCACTGGGGCTAGAATAGTCTTGGGAAGACTGAAGCTTGATGAGCATTCTTTGGACATTCATCTTGCCAAAGAAGCTGCAGTGATCAGTGGAAACTTCATCTTCTAAAGAGATGTTGTTCTGCTGAAAGATCCTGGTCAGAAGCATGCCATAAGGTAGGCTAGCATATGCTCTCTGGGGTTTAGCAGAAGCAGTCATGCTTCTGAGGATGAGATAAGGTAAGGAAAAGAGTTTCCCAGTGAGCAAGTGATAGATGACCAGCAAATCTAGATCAATGACCTTTTCTAGGGTTCCAGCTCTAGGAAGAATAGAGTAGCAGCAAAGTTTGTGAAACAGCCTGCAGATGGGATTGAGTTTACTTGATTGAGGCTGAGAGGAGGAACTTGCAAACACCTTCTTCTTCACTTCTTCCTTGGATATTTTTGCAGCAGCAAACCAGTCATCATACAGGTGTGGATGAACATTCTCACATCCCAAAGCTTCTGCTATGGTGTCAACAGTGACCACCATGGTTGATCCTTTCATATCTACAACAAGTGAGTTCCCATCACTGTTGTATTTGCTTGCAGAAGCATAAAAGGCCTTTACAAGCCTGTCATAAACAGGTTCCTTCATCAGTAAGTAATCCCTCCAATCCTGCTTCTGGACAAAGTGTCCAAGATCCCATCCACACTTTTTAATTTCTTTCAGCAGAAACATCTTTCCTGGAATGACAGCCTTCCATTCCCACTTTTCATTAAAGATCTTCAGCAGCTCCTCATCTCCAAAGAGGTCATGGTTGGAGTCTTGAGTGGTTTCAGAAGGATCATTTTCTTCTTCTGAAAATATTCTCTTCCCTTTATCTTGTGAAGAAGCAGTTGTTTGAGAAGGAGAAGCAGGTGTTTCAGAAGGAGGTTCAGCTATAGGAGGGTCAATTTCTATGGGTTTATTGGGGTCATTTCCTATAGTTTTGAAGTTTGCCTTGTTTCTCTCAGACCTACGAACATATACTACAGAGGGGGTAGGCTTAGATTTTGGTGTAGAAGAAGGTTTTGAAGATGAAGGCTTAGGTTTGGGTTCATCAGCCATTGGTTGAGGTTCAGCTTCTTGGGGTTCTGCTTGGGGTAGAGGTTCACAGGGAACAACAGCATGTTTTATTTGGTGGCTTGAAGCTGAGGGTTCATCAGAAATAGGGGGTTGCTCTGTTTCTGGATTTTGGGGCTCAGAAGAAGGGGGTCCTTCATAGAGTACAATCTCATTCCCTAAGACAATGAAATCTTCTTCTTCTTGATTGAGTGGAGAGCCAGGATTCTTTACAGCAGCGTGCTTGATTCTCATTTTCAGGTTTTGAGATGAAAACAGAGACAAGGATGAGGCAAGGAATAGAGATCGTGAGGGAGAGAGAAGGAGCAGAGAGTAAGCTGAAAATGGTTCTTTCAGCTGAGAGATTGCTTAAGTATCAAAGCCCCCTAACTAGCCGTTGCTATGAGAGAGAGGACGAGGAAGAAAGAGGAAAGCATGCGCAGCTTTCTAGGGGTTGGTTAGTGACCAACGGTCACTAGTTTTAAATTCCCTAAATGATCATTAAATGATCTATTTTCTCTCAGCTAGGGACAAAAGGTCATTTTCCCTTATTCCTTTTGTAGCTCTTAAAAAGCTATGAGCTTTGCCTTTGACTTTGCATAGGAGAACAATAAGCTGAGCATTGACAGGGACTTTTCCTAGTATCAGTGATGTGACTAAGCTAGGTTTGTTAGTCAACAGTCACTGTTGTATTGTTTCTCTATCAGGCAAGTGCGCAGAAGCATCTTTGCCATTTTCCTTGAAGAAGGAAATTTGCAGAAGCTAGACTAATGTCTTCTGCAGAAGCACATTACTTAATTTTATGCAGTATGGTGGTTTTTCCAGAAGCTACTTGATGCTTCTGCAACTAATTTATTTCTGCAGAAGGATTCATTTTCTGATAAGCTTCTGCAGAAGCAAACATACTAGTTTCTCTATGCCATTATGCAGATTGGTGCTTCTGCAACTGATGGTGCTTCTAAGGCATATACAGCAATCAATATATTCACAGAATTAATACACACCTTAAGAATTAATACACACCTTAATTATCAAGACATTTCATATTAATTTTGTTTCTTAGAAACACAAATCTCTCTTCCACAAGAGGTTTTGTGAATATATCAGCAATTTGGAGTTCAGTTTCAATGAATTTCAATTCAATGTCATGCTTCTGGACATGATCTCTAATGAAGTGATGTTTAATGTCAATGTGCTTAGATCTAGAATGCTGGATTGGATTTTTAGACAAGTTAATTGCACTAGTATTATCACAGAATATAGGGATATTGGTGTACCTTAAGCAATAGTCCTCCATTTGATGTTTGATCCACAGCATTTGAGAACAGGAGCTTGCTGCTGATATATATTCTGCCTCTGTAGTGGACAAGGCTATTGTGGGCTGCTTCTTGCAAGACCAAGAGATCAATGATTTTCCAAGAAATTGGCAGCTTCCACTAGCACTTTTTCTGTCCAATTTGTCTCCAGCATAATCAGCATCACAATAACCTGTGAGCTCAAAATCTGTGTCTTTCTTGTACCATAATCCAAGACTTGTAGTTCCAGCAAGATATCTAAGAATTCTTTTCACAGTTGCAACATGTGATTCTCTGGGACAAGATTGAAATCTTGCACATAGACTTACAGAGTAAAGAATGTCAGGTCTACTGGCAGTTAAGTATAGCAAGGATCCTATCATTCCTCTGTATTCTTTTTCAGAAACATGTTTCCCATTTTCATCTAAGTTTAATACAGCAGAAGGATGCATAGGTGTTCCCATGGGTTTTGAACCTTCCATTTTATATCTCTTAAGGAGATCTCTAGTATATTTTTCTTGATTTATGAAAATGCCATGCTTCTCTTGTTTGATTTGAAGTCCTAGGAAGAACTTCAATTCACCCATGAGGCTCATTTCAAATTCACCTTTCATAAGATCAGAAAATTCTTCACACATTTTTAAATTTGTAGATCCAAATATAATATCATCTACATAGATTTGAACTATTAGAAGGTCCTTCTTGAAAGTTTTTCTAAAAAGAGTGGTGTCAATTTGTCCTCTTGAAAACTGATTTTGCAATAGAAAAGTGCTTAGTCTTTCATACCATGCTCTAGGAGCTTGCTTCAAACCATATAGTGCTTTAGTTAGTTTGAAAACATGGTTAGGATATTTTTTGCTTTCAAAACCAGGAGGTTGATGTACATATACCTCCTCATTTATATAACCATTTAGAAAGGCACTTTTCACATCCATTTGGTAAAGATTGAAATTTTTGAATGCAGCAAAAGCAAGAAGGATTCTAATAGCTTCTAATCTGGCTACTGGTGCAAAAGTTTCATCAAAATCAATACCTTCTTGTTGATTGTAGCCTTGAGCTACTAATCTTGCTTTGTTTCTAATTACTTTACCTTCTTCATTCAGTTTGTTTCTGAATACCCATTTAGTGCCAATTAAGGTATGATTCTCTGGCATAGGTACCAGTGTCCAGACCTTGTTTTTCTCAAAATGGTCTAGTTCCTCTTTCATGGCTTCAACCCATGATTCTTCATCAAGTGCTTCTTGAACATTTTTTGGTTCAACTTGAGAAAGAAATGCAGTGTCATTTGATCCTGACAGTTGTCTTCTTGTTCTAACCCCTTCCTCAACATTTCCAATTACTTGGTCATGAGGATGATAGGTCACAGATCTCCAGTTTCTGGGCAGATTCTGTTTCTGACTATTAGGATCTCTTCCAGAAGCATCAACTGCTTCTGCAGGATCTGCAGCTTCTGCAGATTCTGCATTCTTTTCTGTAGAACTGTGATTCTCAGAAGAAATTTTCTTTGGCTGATGTTCATCATCAGAATCTTGCTTATCACATGTTTGAGAAGGAGAGTTAGCATCATTAAAAACAATATGCATGCTTTCTTCTATTGTTTGATTTTTTATATTGTAGATTCTGTATGCTTTGGAAGAAGTGGAATATCCAAGAAATATTCCCTTTTCAGATTTAGCATCAAACTTCTCTAGGTTATCCTTGATGTTTAATATATAACATTCACTTCCAAAGATATGAAAATAAGCAATATTAGGTTTTCTACCTTTCCAAAGTTCATATGGTGTTTTATTTAGGATGCTTCTGATAGAGACCCTGTTAAGTATATAGCATGCAGTAGATACAGCTTCTCCCCAGAAGTATTTTTGAATGCCACTATCACTTAACATGGTTCTTTCCATTTCTTGGAGGGTTCTATTCTTCCTTTCTACAACTCCATTTTGTTGTGGAGTTCTAGGACAGGAGAAGTTATGGGAAATTCCATTTTCATCAAAATAGTTTTTGAAAAGATAGTTCTCAAATTCCCCTCCATGGTCACTTCTTACAGAAGCAACCTTTTGATTTCTTTCATTTTGAACTTTCTTTAGAAAGATCTTGAAAGATTCAAAAGATTCATCCTTGGTTACTAAAAATAATACCCATGTGAATCTAGAGTAATCATCTACAATTACAAGTCCATATTTCTTTCCCCCCAGGCTAGGTGTTTTGGTAGGACCAAAAAGATCAATGTGCAGCAATTCTAAGGTTCTTTGAGTAGTTACTATGTTTTTAGGGTGAAAACTAGATTTGGTATGTTTTCCTTTCACACATGCTTCACACATTTTATCTTTGTCAAATTTCAGTTTTGGTAGTCCTCTTACTAGTTCTAGCTTAGATAGCTTAGAGATGGACTTCATATTTAAATGTCCTACTTTTCTATGCCAAATCCATTTATCATTTTCAAAAGAAGCAAGGCATGTTTGCTGTGGAAGCTCTTCTAGACTTATGCTATATAGGTTCTTGCTTCTGATTCCTGAGAATAATACCCTTTTTGTAGATGATTCTCTAATTTCACAGAATGTAGGTTGAAACATAACTTCATAGCCACTGTCACATAACTGACTAATGCTAAGAAGATTATGTTTTAACCCTTTCACATAATATACATTATTAATTTGGGTAGAACCTTGCATACCTATCTTTCCAATACCTTTGATTTGAGCTTTGTTGTTGTCTCCAAAAGTTACTGTTCCTCCTTCCATCATGTGGAGTTGAGTGAATTTGCTTTTGTTTCCAGTCATGTGTCTGGAGCAGCCACTGTCCAAGAACCATAGCTCTTTCTTCTTGGATCCTTTTGCTTGTACCTACATCAGAAGATAGTAAGGATTTAGGTACCCAAATTTTCTTGGGTCCTTTGATGTTAGATACCTTTCTTCTGGTACTCCCTTTTCTTTTGTAACAGATTTGGTCATAATGTCCAAATTTGTTACACCAAGAGCAATAAGGAGGTTTCCTTTTGGCTGGAACAAAAACTGTTTTATGTGTGTTTTTATTTTTATCAAACTTGAATCCTAATCCTCTTTTATCAGTGGTTTCCCTACTGTTTCCTATTAATTGATTCAAGTTATGAGTGCTATTAACAAACTTGCATAAATCATTTTGAAGTTCATCAATTTTCTTCTGCAGAAGCATGTTTTCTTTCTGCAGACTTGCAGATTTTTCTACTTCTGCAGAGTTGATTCTTACTTTCTTTACTTGTTCAGATAATTCAAAATGAGATTGTTGCAGAAACTGATTAGTTCTATTTAACCTATTATTGTCTTCTCTGAGAGCTTCATTTTCTTCTTTGGTTTTAACTAATTGTTCTTTAAGAACAACTCATTTTTGTGCAAGTGTGTGTGAGTCTGACAACAAATTTTCAAATGCATCTTCAAGTTCTTTATATGCAGAAAGAGTATAAGTGATTACCTCTTCTTCTTCTGCTTCTCCAGCCATAAAACATAGCTGTGCAGTTTCAGCTTCATCATCTTCTTCTGTGGAGCTTTCAGAATCATCCCATGTAGCCATCATGGCCTTTTTCTTCTGAAATGGCCTTGACTCCTTCAGCTGTGGACATTCTGCTTTGATATGTCCTGGTTTGTTGCATTCATAGCAAATTATAGGACTCTTGCTGCTTTCTCCTCTAGGTCCTTCTTTCTTGAAGTTGAAGAACTTTTTGCCTTTCCCTTTTCTTCTAATTAACCTTTGTATCCTCTTTGATATAAAGGCTAATTCATCATCATTTTCAGAAGATGATGATTCTGCTTCTGAGGGTTTTTCTTCTGCAGAAGCACTCCTTCTGGATGTGCTTGCTTTTAGAGCTATTATTTTATCCTTTCTTGGTAGCTCATCCATTAGTTCCTGTTCATGAACTTTCAAAGATCCAAGAAGCTCATCTAGTTTTAGCACAGCTAGATCTTGTGCTTCCTGGATAGCTGTAACTTTTGGTCTCCATATTCTTGGGAGACTTCTTAATATCTTTCTCACCTGTTCTTGGTTAGAATAGCTTTTTCCAAGAGATTTTAAATCATTTATAATAATAGTAAATCTACTGAACATTTCATCTATAGATTCATGTTCTATCATGTTAAACATTTCATATTGGTGAATTAAAATATTTATTTTGGATTCTTTAACTTGATCTGTTCCTTCATGAGCAATTCTCAAAGTATCCCATATTTCTTTTGCTGTGTTACAGCCAGCAACCTTATCATATTCACCCCTGCTTAATGCACAAAGAAGAAAGAATTTAGCTTTAGAGTTTAGAAGATACCTTTGTTTGTCATCTTGTGTCCATTCTTCTCTAGGCTTTGGTTTTGGTGCTTCTTCTACAACATCAAAGTCACCATCTGTAAGAGGTCCTAGAACTCTGGTTCTTCTCACAGTTGGAATAAAGTTGCCATTTTCTATGATATCCCATAGATCAATATCTTGGGATTCCATAAACAATTTCATTCTATCCTTCCAATAGTAGTAGTCCTTTCCATTGAAGGCTGGTGGTCTGTTTGTTGATGATCCTTCTGGAATGAACATTGCAGCTCCATGGTTTGCCATCCCTTGATCTTTTTCCTCTCTCACTGTTAAGTGAGTTCAACCCAAGAGGCAAGCTCTGGTACCAATTGAAGTAAAATGGTTTGATCACAAGAAGGGGGGTTGAATTGTGATCTCTTTAAAATTCTGCAAGTTTATCTTTTAATAAAAGTCTGCTCAAGATTAGTTCTTGGCTCTTTATTAGAAGATGTATCTTCAAAACTATACTTGTTAGAATAATGCTTATTATGCAGAAAGTAGAATTCTTTTGATGGAACCAATTTAGTTAAAACTTACTTAGGTATTAGGTAGTTTTAAAAACTTTGTATGCTCATGCAGTAATTAAGAGTTGAGAGAAAGAAGCACAATACAGCAATCTCTTGGACCTTGCAGAAGCACAATACAGCAAAGGTAAAGTGTAAAAATGAACAAAGCTCACTAGATTACAATCAGAACAGTATTAGCAGCTTCTAGTGAGCAGAACTCCCCCTCAATGAGATATTCAAGCTGATGAAAGAAAATCTGAGGAGAGAGAAAATGTGTTCCAGAAGCAGGAAGTATTGAGTCAGAATTCTATTGTGCTTCTGGAGGGAGAGGTGTGTCTCATTGTGAAGAGAACACCTCCTTTTATAGGTGAGGAGCCTTGTAGCCGTTGGGGATCAGTCCAAATGGTCCAGCTGTGCCTTTTGACAAGTCCCTTTCAGGTACAGCTGTTAAAGCTGCCAAGTGCAGCTGGCTGTTTGACCAGCTTCATGCTTCTGCAGAACCATGCTTCTGCAGACAGCATACTGGTTATTCTCTTCACCTATGCTTCTGATCAATGTTGAGGAGGATCTCTGGATGTATTCAAGTGTAAATAGACTTGTTTAACTTAGCTGATTCATCAGATGAAGTAATTACAGATCCTGCCATTGATCTATGCTTCTGCAGAATTCTGCTGCAACTGTTGCTTCTGCAGAATTCTGCTTCTGATGAGCTGTGAATGCTTCTGATGGGCTGCAGCTGTAATGCTATGCTTCTGTGATATATTTGAAGCCTTTTTTCTGAGTTGTACTTGCAGCTAATGATTTCTCTTCTTTTAAGTGAATCTCCCTTCTAATATGCTTTCATTTGAAGTTCTTCTTAGAAGCTTCTTTCATGCTTCTGGAGATTCAGAGAAGTGCTTGACAGCTTCTGATTTTTATGATTCATCATTCCTTTAAATTGTATTACTCCTTATTAGTCCAGAAGTAATGAATCATGCTTCTCAACCTTTTCTTTATATGATGGTTCCTGCTTCTTCAAAGTAAGACCTGTTGCTTCTGAATACACACTCAAATGAAATGATTAGTCTCCTTTGAAATCAGAATTGTGCTAAGTTCCATTTGATTTAGTTGTCATAATTAAAACCACTTTGAGGGGATATTTGAACCTTACACATTGAACTGCCTGCCTCTGTTCTGTTCTCATTTCAATTCTGATACTGCCTCTGTTCTTAATATTTCTGCCTCTTTCTAACACGTCTTTCAAACACTACCTGAGTCTCACAAGCATTTTACTACTTACAACAACTTATGTAATGAATGTATAGAATTTGTCACTTAAACTATATGACTATACATCCTGATTAAGAATCATATTTCCTAGCCTATTAGCCGCATCAAAACAACGTGGGTGGGTCTGTGGCTTCAACCTCTCTCCTTGAGCATGTGGAGTTTGTCAGAGTAGGAAAAGGGAAACAATAAAATAAACTAGTAAAGAAGTTTGGTGCTAAGAGTGCAAAATGTGAGGAAAGACTTGAGATAGTTTGTCGTGGGAAAGAGTGTTGTAAAGAGTTCATCAAACGCTTTCTGGCTGCCATACCACTTAGGCAACTAGAGAAGGAGGAGAGGAACTGGAGTGTTTCAAGTCCTTATCTTCATAGGCAACTTCAGATTGAGTTTCATTATAGCTCTTCATTACCCTCCTCCACTTCAACTTCAGCTCCTTCTTCTATGTTGTCTTTTTTAACAAATGGACATTTAGAAGCCTAACTATGTCTACATGGCAGGCATTTGTTTTTTTCTTCAGTCTTGTGGACTAGTGTCAAGTAGGGGAACATTCACCATGGCCTTGTGAGATAATGGACATGGCTGAGAACCCTGTCACACACTAGGTAGCATCATGGACCATAGAAAAATTGTCTATAGACAACAAATTGGAGGCAGGAATGTTTTCTGCTGGTTGACTATGAGCAAAATTTACAATTAGAAAAAACAGATTAGGAAATTCAGCTTTGGCGGCTGTGTGGTTCTTCTTGGTGGCAACTTCTAAACATCTGAAAGTTTAAATTGAATACCAAGAACATTAAGTTTTGCCATTATTTAATCATTGAGCACTTATGTCATAATAGTATAGTAATACAACTTTCATGAGCAAAATAACGTCTAGAAACATAGTTTTCTCTTGCACTCTTAGTACCATTGTTTCCCTTTGAAGGGGCCTCATCTACTTTCCCATACATCACACATGAATCATCAAACTTCAATATGAATGCCTGTTGGCACCCCTCATAAAGCCTCTCACCCAAAGAATCAATGATATAGTAAGCATCTGCTTCTATCTTTAAAACAAAGAAATGATCATTCCAACTCAGTATGTAAATTCTTGGCTCATAATCAACCACTTTGTTTGAAAGCAAGGCCAGACACACCTGAAATTCTCCAATACCAGGAAATTCCCATCCTTGACTTTGTGGATAAGAGGGGTATCTGAGCTCTCCTGCTGGACCAAGCCCGACTTCAATGTCTATAATAAGCTCAAATTTTAAAAAATTTGACATGTTTTCTCTGAAACTCTTCATGTAATCACTGTATACTTGTGTAAAGCAACTAGTTTTAACATGCTGTAATAACCAATATCATTATTATTATAACTGTATATTTAGTTGTTGTCTGCAATAAGTCTAGCTTTTTTGGTTTTTACCCAAAATTATTATAAGCATACTTGAACTGACCACATAGCCTGAATATGTTTCTCTAGTTTGAGTATGTTATATTAAATATTAATATTATACCACTTCTTAATTCTAATACATCGTATATTGGTAAAAACTGGATTACGAAGCAGGAAGTCAGCATCTTTTTTAGACATGCATTTATTTTCTTATTTTGTATTTTAATTTCGAAATATATAAACAAATTTAGTTTTCTTAACAATTTGATAATTTCTTTTTTTATATAGAGGGTCAAAGCTATCCCAACAATTTGATAATTTATGTATATGTATCCTCTGGTAAGGGTTAATTGCCTGAGATAATTTTAATTACGAACATGTCTTCATTTTTTTTTAAAAAAAATATGCTCTTATTTGCATCGGCTCTGCATCTCAAAGGGGATCAATGATTTGTATGGATTCATTGACACTTTTTTCACTCAGAGCGGCATGAACAAAGAAGGAGACATTTAGATGTACATTCAGAGTGTTATATGTGATGGAGGAAAAGAATGTTACATCTTTCCTTACCTTGATGAGTAAGTATAATATCATAAGTCATTTAAAAGTATATGTGAATTTGACTAATTGTTACTCAATTTTGCAGAGAACATTGGCAATTGATAGTTATTTGTCCCAGGCAGAATCTTATTGTCTTTTTGTGTTCATTGTGGAGAAAACCTAGTAAAGCTTTAACTTGCCTACTTGATTTGTAAGTTTTAAATTGTATTGTATACAATTTGCATTCCGATATGCTTCATGATACTCTATAATATTTACTTTTCTTGTTTTTTTAATCTTAGAGCTATGGATGCATGGCATGTCTTGAAAGGTAGGCGCTCGACAAATAAAAAGAAAACAACATGGATTTGCCCTCGTGTGAGTAGTTAAAAACTCAGGATGTATCCCAATTATAATATTAATATTTACTAATTATATTCATTTGTAGGCTCAAAAACAAATTGGGAACACAGAGTGTGGATTTTATGTCATGAGGCATATGTTAAACATTGTCTGGGCAACCATTATTGATTCATGGGATGAGGTAACTGAATTTTTCAAAAGTAAAAATGGTTATGTTCATTTCCAACTTATTAGCTTATTTTTTGTTTACTTTTTACTTTCAGAGATTCACAATTACGGATCCATTTTCTCAAGAGGAAATCAAGGACATTCGGATACGTTGGTCAAATTTTATAGATCAATTTTCTAATTTGGAGTAGTTGATGATCTATTTTATATAGTATAGGACTTGACATGATTTTTTGCTTCCATACTAATGGACTTGGCATAGTTTATGATATTGTGTATAATGATGGACATAGTTTATGATGTTTATAATGTTGGACAGTTTATGATCTTGTTTGTAATGCACATCTATCTTTCATGTTGGCTTTTGTTTTGGTGTTGTTATGCCTCTAGATCTGTTTTTGCTGTTTGGTTGATAACAGGTTTAAATGAATTTAAGGGAAAGAACTAAAAAACAAATCAAACTTAAAAAAAAACTCAACTTTCTAGATCGGGTAAAGTAACATACGGTTTAAAACAATCTTATTAAATCGGACGGTTAAAAAAATCCGATTTAAAAATAACTTTCTAAATCGGTGTATCCCATAACCGATCTAAAAACTACTTTCGAGATCGGCTATGGCACACAACCGATCTAAAAAATGAACCTATGTTCACTGTTTATTGACCATTTTAGATCGGATGTGGTACCGCCGATCTAAAAAAGAACTTATTAAATCGGTGACATGACCGATTTAAAATGTGATGACTTTTTATACTGACTGTTTCTATACTGCCTCCTCATATGATTTAAAAAGCCTTTTTTAACCGATTTAAAAAGCCTTTTTTGTACTAGTGAACCCTGGGAATAATTTTGGTGATTTATTGGATTAATTTGTAATTATGGTGAATTAAATTAAAAAATATGCTTGGATAATAGGGAAAAATAGTTCAAAGTGTTATTAAATTCCAGTAAAAAGAGGTTGTGGCCCTTTTCACCCTAGGATGTGATTTTTGAGTTTTGGTGATTTATTGGAGAAGTTTGTAATTATGGTGAATTAAATTCAATTTTTAACTAAATAAATCACTAAAAATACATTTCCTTTCGAAAAATTACCAACTTTAATTTTTGGGCACCCAACTAACTCCCACACACAATGGATAGTCACCCAGTAGAAGTCCCAAAAACATTTTTCATAATTTTTCCATTGCACGAGTGAATTTTAATTAAATTAAAATTCTTAATCATTAAAATAATATAAAAAAAGGATACAGGCTAATCCAATAATCTTGCTCAACAGCTTGGCCCTTAATTAAATTCAGCTTCGGCCCTTAATCCATTAATCTTGCCCCCTGCTTGGGTAGCTTTGTCCAACCGTGAAGTTGTTTGCGAAAAAAAAAATTTGTTGTCATACAATACATCACGTGATTGCTAGCTGTATCCAACATCACATGATTGCTAGCTTTGTTTACACGTCAAATAGCTTTAAGATCTTAACTGCAAAAGGGGGTGTGTGTTAATTTATAAAACATTAAGATCTTAACTGCAATAACAAGATTTTTTTAAAAAAAAGCGGAGGGATCAATTGGCAAAAAGTATATGACTGGTTTAGCAGGTTGCATTCATTTAATCTAAACGGTTATAAAAAATTATACCAGATCTAACGGTTAAAAAGATGTGTCATACCGGTATGACACCCACGTAATGCTTCACCCTAGACTGATCTATTAAAAAATATGACATTGTTGTTAATATTGGTAAAAAAAAAAGAGAGAGAGATCGTTGTTAATGAAAATAAAAAAATACCGTTTCTTTACGGAAAAAAACCTTTACAAAAACCATTACAAATAATAGATTTAATTAAGTTTTAAACCGTTTTTTTAACAATAAACCGACATGATTTCTTATAAAAAGACCTGATCACCATTCTTGCCTTTCGTATATAAAAACTTTCGTTGTCCAAAGATTATTATTTAAAGAGAATGATGTACGCAGCTAAAGATGATAAATTTGATTTTATAGATAATATATCTATGTGTATATAAAAAGTCATTATCTAAACGTTTGGAAATATGTATAATGTAAAATATAGTAGTCTTTTTTTATGTGCTAACTAAAAGTATAGTAGTGTTGATGTAAAATATATAGTGGATACGTAGATTTTATCATTAACCATGTGGATCAACTGATAAGGATCATTTTAGTTTAATCAGTGATCTCAAGCTATAGTTTGAGTTCCGGGTTTATAGTTGTGTTAAATATTAAAAGAAAGAACTTTACCATCTATGATGGTCCTACATTGCTATTGACTCGAAACAATATTATCTCTGTTGTAAAGAATATATATGGTTCGAAAAAACAGGGAACATGTAGATTTTGAAGACTTTAAAAAACAATAAAATAATAGTTTGATAACAATGTTAACCATAATCATAGCTAGTAATATTATTTAAAAACCTATAAATTAAAATAAACAATAGTATTAATTACTATAGTACTTTATTATTGAGCATGGATCAACTGAAATGAGAAAATATATTGTTAGACAATTTATATTTTAAAATTGATTATATTTTGATAATATAAATTAATATAACAATTTATATTAGTTGATCATTAAAAAGGAAAAAAAAGAAACATTTATACACTAGAAAATATAACAATTGGGGAGTCAACATATAAATAATCAAAGAGTCCCTTCGGGGACATCGATCCGATATAAATAATCAAAGAATTTTTTTAAAGATTCATTAAATTAATTTAAATCAGTTTTATTACTTTGAAATCTCTAATTGAACGACTTTTTTGAAGATAAATTATTTTATTGTTAGACATAAATTACCTTTATCATTATAAATAAACAATTTCAAACCACTTAGTGATTTAAATATTGAGAAACTAACGACATAAATCCACAAGACTCAAACCCGAGGCCTTGCTTAGGGGGAAACAAACATGTACCACTTGAACCACATTGACTGCGCATAAAGATATACATAATAAATTTTATATTAAGTTAAAAGTTTAACTATAATGAAAAAATGATTAAGCATGTTATGTACAATATTTTTACAAATTTTATGTAAATAAGTTATACATTAATAAGATTTAATTAAAACATAAATATCTCAAATCCATATTATGTAAATAATAAAATATTTGAAAATTGTGGACTCAACATGAGAACTAACATGGACTGAGCTGCATTTCAATCACAGCCTTTACGTTGGTGGTGGGTCAACTCAAAGTTCATAAATAAACTGTGTGCTTGCCCATAGTTTTATTATTATGGTTGCGGTTGATAATCACAAATTACAGTGGGTTGATAGGAAAAACGGTGCATGCAATTAGGTTATGGACCACAATTGGTGAATGGTGATCCACGTTTCAGTGTTTCACTTTAGGTTGGTGAGAATATGAAAAAAAAGATGAATATTCAATGTTGTTGGTGAATCTAACAACTAGCTATTTACTCTAAGCAAATTCTTTTATGAGAGCGGGTTTTCTTTCTCTTCCTGTGTTTTTTTTATAATCCATTATGGTTTTTTAAGGATAAAATCTAAATAAAATAAAGCAACACTTATTAATAAATTTGTTTTAATTACACTTTTAATTCATCTAATTAATTTGGATTTTATGTAATTTTGGTTATTCAGTTTTTTAAAAATTAAACAAAATTGATTCTTTTGATAATTTTTTCTACCTAACAGCCTCAAATCAATTCAAATACTTGGGTGTTTATAATAGATTTGATATATGAAAAAATTTTAAAGGTTTTAAAAGTTAAAAATTGAGTGAAAAATGGAAAAAAAATGTACAATACAAGATTAGGTTTTTGATTAGGAAAATTTTGGATTTTTTTATTTTAGATTCAATTTGACATTTTTGTTTGTGAGTTTCAAGAGAGTTAAATTGATTTAATCTGTGAAAATTTTGAATAAACAATAAAAATTTGAAAATTTTAAATAGAAGGAAATTGATGGAAGAAATTAATTATAGTAATTAAAAAAGAAGGACAAATTTTGCTCAAAAATTTTATGGGGGATCAAAATCATATATTGACTATAATAAAGGGACTGAAAAATGTAGTTAAGCTAATAATTTTTGTTAATTTTTCTCAATTTCTTAACAAGATGGTTTGAAAAAAGCTTTAATATTCTTTTGCCTTTTCGAGTGATATAATGTTTGAAGGACGATATTGACACATTTGTCAAGTATCACTCCATATAATACTAATACATGACAAAAGTATTAGAAATTTTATTTTTTTAAATAGCAGCACTTGTCCATGGACTTTATAAACATGTCAAGCAACTTTGGTGACTTAATAAATTGGTTGTCACATACAAATTATTTAGATCAAGAGAATTTAATAGAAAAGGAAATAGGGGAAATGATTTCTACTGTTTGGTTGTGAATGAAAGATAGGGCAGGGAAAAAAAACCATGTGAGGTCCATTGAAAATTTCCTTTTCATTGGTTTTGATTAGGGATATAATAGGTTAGACTGTATGCCGGGAGCCTAAGGCCTCATTCGTTTAAGATCTAGTCTGATTTGCTTTCTTAATAAAAAATCAGACCAATACATTTTAAAAAGTATGTTAATTAAATAGGTTAGAATTGGACTTCTTAAGGCCATTAGCCTATAAGCCTATATAGAGTTATTTAATGATAGGCCAAACTCATTTAAAGGCCTATCTACTTATACGCAGGGGTGGAAGTAGGCCGAATTGAGTTAAGCTTTTCAAAGCCCAAGTTTGGTCTACTTTATATTTTCGTGGCCCAAGTTTGGCATGTTACCTGTCATAGGCCATTTTTTCAGGTTTGACATGTTTTGTTAGAAAACCCGGTTTGACCTATTAGCATGTTTAAAATCTTGTTTCATATTATGACATTTAAATAATTCAATAGACCTATCTCTAAATAGGCTAGTATGTTTAAGGATTAATAGACTTAATTTTTAATAACGTAAATATGTTACTGATATGAGCCTTTAAATAATACAACATACCTATCTCTAAATAGACCAACATCAGAAATTAAAAGAGTTATATATTGTTATACTATTTATTATATATAATATATTTATGTTTTTATTAAAAATAATATTATTTATAAATAGGTTGGTCTATCAAGCCTAATTGACTTGTTAAAAAGTCTAAGCCCGACTTATTTAATTAAAAAGACTTTTTCAAAAGTCTAAGTCTGACATTTTTATTAAACAAGTCAAACCAGGTTAGGCTTTAACTAGGCCAGGCCGTAAGCCCCCGACGTACAATATGACCTATTCCCACCGCTACTTACACCATTCACTAATAGACATATTAGCCCATAAGCCTATATTGACCTATTTAGAGATAGGTCCATGGGCCTATTTAAAGGCAATATGAAATATATTTTTAAATAGACTAATAGGCTATATTAGGCCTAAAAAAGGCAAATGACATGGAACAAATTTTGACCATTAACTTATAAAGTAGTCCAACCTTTTTGCTTGGCATATTTACATCCCTAGTTGTGAGAAAACTATTATAGATAAAGAGATTGACTATTTTCCATACCTACCCTTTTGTCCATCATTCTAAATGTGTTCAACCCTAACTCCCAGTACAAACTTGGCATATTTCCATCCACATTGTTTTCATTTTTGTTTATTATCTTTAAAGTTTTGGAAATGAAACAGTAAAAATAACTTTGTAAGTTTGTATCAATTTCTATATTTTCTGTGCAAAACCCTGAAACAGGAAATAAAATACTAAAAACAAGTTGAAATTCTTTGTAATTAAAACTAAAAAACAGGAAATAAAAATAGAAAATATTTTCTAATTGAGAAAACATTTTCTGTTATCATTTCTTATTTTTTAATTCTAATTATAAAGAAGGACAACTAGTTCCTTTTCATTTTATTCCATGTTCAGGAGTTATGTACAAAAAACAGATAAATAAATACAAAGTTACTTTAACTATTTCTTATACAAAACTTTGATATATACAATATACTCACAATTGTACATAATCCTTTTCAAATAGTCTTACAATTGTTTTTTACAAATACATATACTTGTTTTTATTTTTATTGATGACTTTTTAATTAATAACTGTAACTAACTTAATGTAACCATAAATGAGTTTGTTTGATTGAAAAAAAATTTAGAAATTTTATCACGGAGAAAACACAAATGTTTAATTTTTCTTAACTAGACATGTCAACAACCTTGCAGTACAGAAGCAACCTTCGAGTCCCAGAGGGATTGGCGACCGTGGGGACTTCTGCCAATGCTTTTTAGTCATTTTCTTTCAAATCTTAAACCACCCTAGACAAAGGTTGGTATGTTTCTCATCTTTGATTACTGTTATCCTTGAAAAAGTTAAAAAGCTTTCGCCTACCAAAAGTTATGAATTAATGACACAATTTCTTAATATATACAAGTTTTGGGGCATGACTACAAATGTACACAAAAACAAAGCTAAATAAGGGACCTAACAGACATTTAGCCCGAACGGGACCTCTGTTTGTCGTATATATAAATGAATGACATGCTTCAAACATGTAGACACCAAAAATACGACTAATTTTTCACAAAAATCTAGCTAGGCTTGAGATATTCATAAATACATAGAATTCTATCAGGCCACTGACTGAAGTTCTCTACTATGCAGAAAGAATGAGTAGAATCAAAATGAACCCATGCATTCTGTTCAAAGAAGCAATAAGGTTCACTAGCATGAGATGTTCATGTGCTGGGATGAATTGCTGTCCAAAGTTAAGGACTATTTTCTGTCCCAGATGAAGTTATGCTCTGCCTCTTGTATATCCGAAAATACCAATGAAGACTTATTTTCAAAATAGATAATGGCTTTGGCAATGTGGATATTTCTTATGCAAGTTGTCAAAGTCAGGTGAAGGCATTTGCAGCATACTAGAGTTTAACATCAGCAATAAAGCATCTCAGAAGTATCATAACTCATCTCCATAGCCGTGCAGGTGACTGTTTAGCCGTACCAGCTTTACGGTTCCATCCCCACCACATGTAAAAAAACCATTGGAAACAACTTGTATGTCGGTAACTCCAGCCTGTGACAATTTAAGCTAACAGTATTAGTGTGTGAACATTTGTGTCTAGTGAACTATCTATTTGCTTTAGAAAAAAGATACATTGGCACAATTCATTTAGCTAAAAACTAATTGTGTTAAGAAAAGTTCATTGAATCTGCCATAATACAACACCCCAGGGCGTCAGCTCTAAAGCAGCTATGATTCTCAGTCACCAGGCTCTGGTGATGTTGGGAGAGTCTGTTATGTAATTGGTGTTAACTCATTCAAAAACACAAGATTTTAATATGCAAGTGAGAAAAGAATTACCCGAACAACACCACCAAATCCACGAGAGCTTGACTGCAGAAAGGTGTGCTTTTCATGTATCTTTGACCAGTGATGTATTAACTTTGAGCTCTGCGCATCCCACAGCTTGACATCTCCATCTGTGCTTCCAGTCAAAAACAAGCTAGTGTTTGGGATGGTAACTATTTTTGTGACACTCCCTAAGATCATAAAAAATTTAAGAAGATTATTAGATAAAGAATAAAACATAATTACCAATGAAATAGACTTTCTTTACCTGAGTGAGCCTTTGGAATGTACCAAAGTATCCCATCTACATTTGGGTCCTTGTCACTAGTCAAAGATGTTATAGAACTTTGCCCGATGCTATCAGCACGCCTGTGCCTTTTAGCCTTTCCAGTAGCTATATAGCGGAAGTCATGAACTCCAACATCACCACCTTTACCACCAGTCACAATAAGAGGGGAAACAGAACCACTTCCAAAATGATTATCAAATACAGAAAGGGAGCGTGCACCACCTTTACAAGACAAGCAAAGTTTAGTACATAAAAAGATGTGAGCCAATTTCCCTAAATAACACAGGACAAAAGCCTTTCTTTGCTAGGGAAAAAAAACCAAGATATAAATCTTAGAATGTAATCACCCTTCACAAAGAAGTATAAAAAAGTAACAAGTCAATATATTCAAATCTAAATTATGGCCTATAGCTCATCCAGATCTTTCCTTAAGAAATATTTCAGCACTAAAAATTGCATTTTTCATTGACAAGATGCAAACCCCCAACCCTCCTTACCAAGAAGAGAAGTTTTTTTTTTCTTTAAAAAAAAAAATTAATCATGTTATATGTTGTGATTACACCCCCAATTTTAATCAATTATTATATATCCCTGAAAATTCAATGTGTCAATCATATTACATGTTTGATATAAAATCAATGTGTGCTTTCTGCAATAATTAAACTTTTAGGATAATTAGTTCATAAGACAGTATCAGTCTTCATAACCAAATAGTCTAGAGTTTGATACCTATTGCCCTCATTCTTCTATTAAAAAAAGTCAAATTTGAGAACAGGTCAAAATGACCTATGCATTGACCATGCTTCAAGCCCAAAAGACTATTGCGTGAGGGGGCATGTTAGACATAAAATCATTCATGTGCCATTACCCAATAGCTTAAAGCTTTTGGGGCAATTAGTTCATGACATTTTAGAGGTGTTATAAAAATAAAAACTATTCATGTACCTTCATCTAACAATTTAAGCTTTTAGGATACTTAGTTCATGACATAGTATCACGGCTTCTATGATCAAGTGGTTTAAAGTTTGATTTTTGCTGCCCTCACTCTTCTAAATAAAAAAGTTTAAATTGAACAAAAAGTAAGTGGACCTTGGCATTATCTATACTTTAAGCTCCAAGGGTCCTTGCATGAAAGAGTATGTCAAAGGTGTTATAAAAATATAAACCATTTATGTATCTTCACCTAAATGCTCAAGCTTTTGGCATAATTGCTTCATGAAACATAAACATTATACATCTAATTTAGAGAAAGACCTTCATGGCATAAAATGGAAGCTCGAGAAGTTGTAGGTGGAGCTAAAGTATCCCATATGACCACATTAACACCATTAGAACTATATCCAGCCACAGCTATTATTGATCCACTTGAAGAAAAGTATGTGACATCCCTGAAATTAAACATAGAATAGATTAGCAATAGCATAAGAATAAATTGAAATATAAATATTTATTAAGGAGAAAAATAATAATGAAACATACCAACAAAACATAAAGAGAGAAATTAGTTGAACTCCATCCTAAACATGAATCACATGGTTAATACATCAGTCCTGAATAAGGATGATGTTTTATTTTTAAGCACAGTTCTAATGACAAGTAGTCCTGAATCTATCCTTGTCCTTCATCTCTGGAATCTGGATGGTCAAGAGTACTAGAACAACCATGTAGGATAACAAATGTGGGAAAAAAGCAACCCCATAGGGAAAGCAAACTTAGAAAGACAACTGTTTACACTTTACAGTGCTGACCAGAGAGTGAAAAATAACTTTAAAATCTTATAAAAATTTTGTTGATGCATAAATTGATTCAACAGTTCATTCCCGAACACAGCTTAAAGTCAAAGGGCAACTACAATCATAACTGAAAGTTCAGAAAAGCAAAGAACATACGATGCATGACCGTTAAAGCAGAGGGATGATTCTGTTGGACGAACATTGCTCCTTCCTCCTACCTCCAGCTGCCACGTGCACACAGTTCCATCTAATGCAGCACTGGCAAAATGGTGTCCAAAGTGGTCAAACTGTAAAGCTGAAATTGACGCAAGAGCATAAGGTGGAGGGACATTGGCAGCAGGCAGCACTCCATATGTAGCAGTAGCTTTGTCCTTATTGAACTGTATTTATAATGCTTCTCATTAGCCATAAGCTTGCTTGATGGAAACATTGACTACATGCAATTAATTAGCTGCACTAGAGTAATCTAGATATTATATATCCTGAATTATATACATAATAAATTTCTTCGCTTTTTTTTTCTGCACAGTGTAGGTGTTACAATGCCAGCATGGAGATTAAAACCTATGATCTTTGGAAAAAGAATCAAATAATTAAAGAATCTACATAGCAAGATAAAAGATCAACTTTTATCTTCAGTTTTTAAATCAAATAATTAAACGACGATGCCATATACAAAATAACCTAGTTTAACAAATCATGAGGTAATGACACCCTCCTCCCTAGTAACAGAAGAATTGTATGTGCAATTGGCATGGAGCTTGAACAGTAAACATGCAAACATAAACCATAGGACAAGTCAGCCATCAAAAAACAGAAGAAACCATAAGATAAAAAGGAAAAAGAAAAGCTGTCTCTACATTTGTCCATAAAGATACAAGCAAAGACAGTCACATCTATCATGTATGTATAGCAACTAAAGATTTTCTTACCTCCCACAAGTGAATGCGTGTATCACTTGAACCAACCAAGAAGAAAGGCCTCATTGGATGACTACACAAAGCCCTGGTACTTGTGTTCTCCAAAGTGGCAGGTGGATCAACAAAATCTTCAAAGTCTTGTTGAATTTCCCAACCGAATCCAGAGGCACCAATACCAGTATAACCTAGTATTCCTAATGCTCCATCACCAGTCAAGTCTCTGCTGGGCCAGGCTGAAGAACCCACACCAACAGTTGCTCCCCCCAGACTGAGGTGTGCCCCTTCCTTGCTCCCAAGGCCTGCACCAGGAGAAAGGCATGTTGGAGCAGGGGTGGATTTTGAACCTGCCCATCCATTTTGCGGCCAATCAGCCTTGGTCCACAAAAGGTCTGATTCACTACTAAAAGGAATCCCATCTTCCAGATGAAAGAATACTACACCCTGAATTAGATAAGATGAAACACAGACATTGATATACTTCTCTGTATATTTAGATGTTGAATGATAAGATTTCTATAGTGTCAGCTTGAATGCAATAAATTTAACACAAGTCCATCTAAGACAAGGACTAAGTATAATTGTAAAATAATTATAATTGCAAACTATAATGACAATAAACATATGTAATAATCATTACAATCTCAATAAAATACCATATCCATATTTTTATTTACATAATCCATTGGTCGATTGGCTAAGAGTTGACAAAAAGGGGGAAATTTTGTAAACAAAAATGTTGGAAATATTCCAAAATTAGCTTCTTCACAGCCTATATTCATGTTTATGTGGACCACAGCCATATGCTATACATTGGAAAAACTAACCAATAGCACAGCTCAGGAGGGTCCACAGACAAGACAACAATTGCCTCATGATATCCTGAATATCTTTTTAGGTATTTACGTAAAACATGGATTCTATTTCTTTTTTGTTCCACTCGCCCTTTCAGACAGCTATGTGAGTTTCAAGTTACTACGCTAGCGGTGCTTCACCCAAGTTACAATATTTCCTATCTACTTTTAACCTAAACATATATTTTGGTTGTGCTTATGATTATAGGTCAGCTTTGATATACTTCCAAGTATATGCAGAAGAATAGAGTAAATATGAAACAACTTCTTAACCACTACCTAATTTTGTAAGAGTATGATTCAGGAAAGGGAATAAGATGATCAGTTGTACAAAAATAAGTGTGTCAAAACTATAGAAGTTAATAGAGGAGGATAAGGCATGAAACCTTTTGAAGATAGATAGATAATGTTATGCATTTCCTTTATGTTTCTTAGTATACAAAACTTTATTGGCAACCATTAATCTCCTCCTTGATAAATAATTTTAAATGAATATTTTTACTTGTTAATTCAATTTTATTAAGTTAATATTTATGAATACTTAAAAATAGAGTCATTCAAAATTATTTTTTATACTTTAATTTTAACATTATTCATTTAAAAAAAAATCAGATCATCAATTCATTGTATTTCTCTTCCGCTACTGAATATAATTCTTGGCTCCACCCTCAATGCCCACCCATAACAAAAGACTGAACACTGAACTCTGAGCCTAAGGAACAATAGAAAGTTACTAGCCAATGAGTAAAGGATTGAACAGAAACCACACCAAATGCCCACAGGTGCAAATAACTATACAATATTTTCTGCATAAAAAATGCAGGCATGTGAATGGTTTTATTTAAAAAAAAATCCAAAGCCTCAGCATAACAGTAAATTGAGAGGACAAACCTTCCGGTTGCTAGCAACTGCAGCTTCCTGTTGATCAGTAGAGTTTATACACAGTGCCTGCTTAAACATAGCATCAATGTCATTCTTTTATATACATATCTGTGGCCATGTGAAAATGATTAAATAGAATGGATAATCACCTCCAAAAGTTCTCCATTTCTCTTATACATTTCTTTGGGACTCTGGAAAGCTGCAATATTCGTACAATTTATATCTTTCTGGTTGGATCTTGCAGAAGTATGGCCACTTAGAGACATTCCTTTAACCGGAGATCCAACTTCATGATTAGAAGATCTAGTGCCAAGTTTACATTCATCATCATGTGAATCATCAGTTTTATGTAATCCTGTCATAATTACATACAGGTCATTCCATCCTTTGGCAGGCTTATGGTCTAAATCCTTTAACCAATTCAGTTTTTCCTGTGCAAAGCAATCAGATATCAATTTGGGATCAGCACAGTGATCCCATAATGACTGATGAACTAAATAGTTATCTTTCCCGTTCATCAGATCCCAAACATCCAGGTTTTGGATCTGATTGGATTCCGATTGGTTTGTTTGTTTTAACCACTCAAGAGTCATTACATTCGAATCATTATCCAATTTCTGCCACAGAAATTCCACAAGTTGTTTAACATGATAAGAAGAAATGTGAGTAACTGTTGTCATCAGTAAATCACATAAACTAAATGAGACTAATTGAATCTGCTCTGGCAATCTGATGCTATCAGAATCCATATTTATGAGATTAGAGTGCCCACAAGCATATTTTCTGTCGAAAGAACCAGACGAATTATCATCTTCAAGTTTAGCAAGAACCAAATTCAAATTAGATATCATGAATCTAGACATAAGCTGCCACAAGCAGGTCCCTAAAATCTTCCATCTTTCATCATCAGGAACTGAATGCTTTACATCCGCAGCTAGTTTATCTTCAGCACATTTGGATACTTGGAGGTTTTCTATATTAATGGAAGAATTTTGAGCCAACAACTGTGCAATTTTTGGTATAAGCTTCTTCAGATTCACCATATCAACCTCATAAGGATTACGGCCATTAGCATGTGCATTCAAGAAAGGTCGCACCATCAATAAAAGAGCTTCTGAGTTTCGTTGAAGCCAAGCTAGTGAAAAATATGAATAATACTCAAAAAAATCAAGGATATCAAGATGTTTTCTTATCAGATCTTTGCTAATAGAACTCAAAAGGATCCTCAAAATAGCTCTCAAATACCATAATGAAATCAGAAGACCTTCAGAGTGACACTGTGAAGCATCCGAAAAGATAGATCTACTCTCGGTAGATGCACCTTTCTCAAGAAGAGCTGAATTTCGTTGAGAATATTCCATACTGCAGGCAGAAAAAAATCTTGAATACAAAGAGGAGATTTCTTCTGCAGTCTTAAAGAGGGGTTTAAACAGAGAGTGATATAAATTGAAAACATCAAATATATCACTCTTCTTTTGAGACGTGTCTCCTTGAGTGCATCCATCTGTCATATCATATCCAATGTACAATAACCCATGATGGCAGAGTAAGATTAAAATCTGCAGAAAGGGGAAATTAGAAATAGAGTGATCCCTGGAAATCTATTGATAACAAAGGTCACACACACAAAAAAAAAAAAAAAAAAACGGAATAGAAAAGCATACCATACTGATAAGACAGCGCGGAGCCAATAAAAACCTCTGTTCAAATAGGGCAAGCCCTGTGTGTAACCTTTGTTTAAAACTTTTAACTAATTTCTCATATTGCATCATGTACTCATCAGAATAAGAGGCTTCCCCATTAGATTCTGTAGAAGTGTCAGGCCAACTTGGATGCTCTCTTATCAATTTCGATAAGTAGCAAAGTGCCAAATTCAATTTAATCTGGAACTCTAGATGTACAGATACATCAGCAGACAACCAGTTAGATGATTTTCTTGGCAAAGGCTTTAATGTACTGGACAGCACATCATGTCCATCACCCAATTCACTCTCTTGATCTGCAGTCCCAAGCATGCTAAGTGAAGATGAGAAATACTCCAATGCCTCAAGCTTGAAACAAGAAAGCATTACAAATAATTACTAACCAGAAACATAGGTAGAGTATGCACAGAGATATAATGTCATATATTGGCATTGCACAATATCTCTGCATGCACACAATACTTTGGGCATAGACAAAGCAGCTGTGATTAATCTAAAATTAACTTGATGAATAACAAATTCAGTTCAAAAAAATAAGAATTTTAGAGCGGTTTAAAAATTCTCAAAGAATTTCATTAAGCATTTGCAAGAAGGTAGACAAGAAATTCTTCTAGAAAGGATTATTCTATAAACAAGGCAATAAGACACTAACTTCTCCACTTTCAATAGCGGGGAAAAAGTCAAGCACACCTAAATATAGAACTATGAAAGGTATAATAAGCATACCTCAGATGAATACAAAGTGCACAAGTACATAGTTTTCAGGTCAACCAGCCCAAGATAAACAGAGTTTAAGACACATTCAACAAATGGCAGGAGTTTTAACATGATACCTTGAATTGGTTAGATGTGCTTGTATTTCAAGCTTACTCATTTTTAAAGTACAATTAGAAAACTCAAATAATTGCGTACTATGTAAAATATACTTACAGGATTACCGCATCTTTTTAGGGCAGTAACTGTCATCAAAGTTGCCCATCTTAAAAGGATAGTAGAATTTTGCTCTCCTACAGCATTCCGCATGCTATTCTTTGTTGCTAGCATTTGGCAATAAAAACCAACAGTAGGGTCCAGAAAAGGACCACAATTGGACATGATGGTGGACTCCTGAGCCACAGGATTTACTGAAAACTCTAGCATTCTATGAAAAGATTGATAGTAATTACCCATTTCCCACTGCAAAACAAGGAGAGTTAGTTACATCTAGGATCAAGCACGAAAGAAGCCATTGCAAGCAGAATATAGCAAAATGTATTCATGGATAAATTGGATGCAAGTATTCTGGGCACCTCCATCTCTGAGCTACTAGAAAAATACATCAGGTCAACCTGACTGAAAGTAATCAGACTGGCCCAATTTCAGCTGTGGCCCTTCTCTAGGCTGAGAAGAAAATATATTAAGTAGATAGGACCAGCCCAATTTCAGCTAGTAATTGACCTTTTGAATTTTGGATTTGGATTGGGTGCAGTCACAAAATCACGCAGTTACTGCAGTCATCAAATGCTAGCTGTCCAGTGAAGATCGGACAGCTCAGATGTCGAGGTGAGTTTTAAATTCGATTTAAACATCTCGGCATCTGAGCCTTCTGATCTTCATCGGACAGCTAGCATTTGATGACTGCAGTGACTGTGTGATTTTGTAACTGCACCCAATCCAGGTCCCTAAATTTCAGCCCCGGTCTGGGCTTTGAAAGAAAAGGGAAAAAAAGAAAGAATATATATATCATAATGAGAAGAAATATGAGCTAAATCACATAACCTAAATGAGACCAATCTAATCAGCTCCAGCAAGCATATGCTATCAGAACCATATTCATGAGAGAAGACTCCATATGAGCATATTATCTAGCAAGAACCAAATTCAAATAATGCCATGAATCTAGACATATGTTGCCATAACCAGTTCCACAAAATCTTCCACTTCTCATCATCAGGAATTGATTGCTTTATACCCAAGTTTATCTTCTGCAGTCTGCACCTCTGGATACTTGGTTTTGTATATTACTTATGAAAGAATTTAATAAAAATATACTACCTTTGTTCCTATTTAATTGTCCATTTTCAAAGAAAAAATTTGTTCCTATTTAATTGTCCACTTACAAACCCAATGCACTAATAAATACACTTTTATCCATTTTACCCTTATGTTAATAAATGATTCATTATTGAAAACTAATGAGAGCCAATAGTAGTAAGAGAGATAAAAGGGTAAAATAGAAAGTTTAAAATTTATTTCCATGAAAACAAGAGTAATAATTGCATTCCTTAATATGTGTGTTTTTAGTCAAAATGGACAGTTAAATAGGAACGGAGGTAGTAGCATTTCATAAAAAGATTGATAGTAATTACTCATTTCCCACTGCAAATCAAGGAGAGGTAGTTATACTAAGGATAGGAACATGTACCAAACAAGCCTTACTAGCAGAATATAACTATATGATTTTATGGATAAATGAATGTAAATATTTTGGCACCTCCAGAAGGCTTGCCAGCCAGTAGTCTCCTTTATCAATCGCAGATGGAAGTATATACTTTTTAATTAGGTGATGCTCCAATGGTCCACCATGGCCCTCAACAAGGCGGCAAATGACTAGTGCAAGCTGTTCATCCCCAAGGTTCTTAGCACAAATATTTATAGCAGAAGAATGATCACCTCCAAGCATAAAGAAAGCAATTGCTAATTCCAGCTGATGCTTTCCCAGTAAGACATAAGCATTTTTTAAAGCAGCAGCTTTATTTTTCTCATCCTGTAATCAACTTAATATAATTATTTCAATGACTTAATACCATAAACATGATAAAACAAATGCATGTAGGACAAGGAAATTTGACATTTACTCTCTGTTGAAAAAAAATACAAATCCACATAACTCTATCGATCAGTAGTCCCTTGATAAATGAAGGAGGCATTCAAAAAATACACTATGCTTGCATGTGTGTAGTCAGACAATTTACCTGAAAATTGCGCGAAAGAAAACCCACTAAAGGCTTGTCCTTTTCATCCTTACTGATTTTGAAAAGGCCAGCCAAAACTTGAATTCTATTCAGTGCAATATACAACAATGCACAATCCTTAGGATTTCTGTTTTTCAAATATTGTGCTCTTGCCAATTTCTCCATCTAGAGTTAAGAGGAAGAAAGGAAGTATTTAATTTCTGAATTAGAAAAAGAGTAATAAACAATGAAATATTCTGAGTTCTGACAAAAAATAATCAACAGATGATAATCATATAAACAAAGGCTACATCAATAATTTGTGAAGTGAAAATTTTCTTTCCACGTGCTAATTTTCCAAAGCTGATGAGACATCCATTTTTTCTTGCAACATCATGCAGTCAGTATAAATTAAGAGCATCAAAGTGATTGAAGAGAAGAAATGAGAGAGAGAGAGAGAATCAGAGAAACCAAGCATTACCCTTGCACGCAATTGAGGAATATTAGCATACCAAAAGCCCATGCCCAAAGCACGCATTTCTTGCCATGATGGTTCATTGGGTATGACAGAACCAAATAAATTTTCTAGGCTATCAGAGTGGTAAGCCCACACGAACAACCTTGAGTTAACTAACAACTCTTCCAAAGATGCAGCTCTAGCAAACTTACGTTGAAAAAGAAGTTGCTGAAACCTTAATGCAACCCAAAACCTACAAAGAAAAGTTTAGAAACTGCATCACTATCATGTACAAAAAGCAACCATATACACATCGGGTCCTACAATCACTGCCACGTGTTTTTTAGCTATATAAATCATCATTTGAGTTCATATTTCATAATTATCATATGCAGTGGCATTCCATAGTTTTGCAGTTCCACAACCATTTATTTAATAAATTTTGACATGTGAAGTGTGAACAATAAGATTTATAGGTTACAAATCATCATTTGAGTTTATAATTATCATTTGCACAGGCACTCTATAGTTTTGTGGTTCCACAAGCATTTATTTAACAAATTTTGACATGTGAACAATATGATTTATAGATTATTGAATCTCCACTGTATAAATACTAACAGAATACATAGTTCTTGAAGGGGCAGAAAACACATGGCTCTGATGTCTCAACAATATAAATTAGATGATTCCATAAGCATGGCATGCTGTTGATGGTAACAGAATTTTTGGAAAATCCTGACAATGTATGAAGTAAACTTAAAAATTTCCAACTCTTAGTGCTAGAAAAATCAGACACTATATTCTTCCTTTGCTTCTTTTAGTCTGAATATTATATATTATATCAGCCATTTTCATGAAGAACAGAAAAACATGCATGTTTTTAATAGCCAAGAAACCCCCTCACAAATGGTTAACAATCTGCCCAGGCCCAACTGATGGCCCTTAAAATGAGTCCCATGTGCCAGCATATTAGTTCCACGATAGCTCGTGAACTTATAATTAAATAATCCTCATACAAATGTATTAGAGCGTGGATCATATTAAAAGACATCCTGGAACAAGGTGACCTCAAGTGCTTTGCCATTGAAGTTCAAATGCAATAACCATAATACAAAGTAATCAGAATTATGAAATAACCAAGCTATAAATGTCTCCGGATGTAAGCTTAGGTAGTTCTCCAATTGTATATTCTTATATACATTCGTTTCCACATGTGTCAAATTAAGTCGAGTGGATGATCTTTCAAGAGGCTCCAAGTTTTATTGCAGAGATTCACAGGAAAATCTTCAAGTCAAGATTTCATAAACTTGGATATGTATTTTGTTCTCTACTCTCAACTTTCCATCATGGATTTTATTGATATAATATTTTCTAGTTTGCTATTTATCCTGGGCTCCAGGCCCATTGCAGGATGTCATTGTACACAATGGCTTTGATTGGGAAATGCTTAATTGGTATCTTTCAATAATTTTTACTTATCACTTACCTAAATGAGGGGGAAAAAACAAAAGAAAAAGTTAAAGGAATATTTAACAGGAAACCATATAAATATTGAATAAGTTCAAGAATACCTTCGCCCAGGTTCATCAAGGCTTTGATATGCAGAAGATGAGTCTGAGCTACTAACTTCAATGAGCAAATCAATGATTGCAAGAATCTCTGTCTTCTCTATGTTGATCAAAAGGGATAAATCAGGAAAATTCTCAAGAGATTCAATAAAGCCAGTAAGCTCAGATCTTGTTGAGGTGGTAATGCTTTTATTTTCGGCACTGGAACCTGAATGATATGGAAACTGAATCAAGCTACTTGGAGCCTGTGAAATTGATGTGAGTGAAGCAGCATCCCCACTCCAATGGAATCCCTTATCTTGGGAACTTTTTGATATTTGACCTTCTAGATAATTTGACAATATGATATTTGGAAGACCATTCCTTTTGGAGATGTGTCTCTTTTTAGGATCACCATTAGAAGTCAGGCACTCAACAAGATGCCTCACAGCTACATAAGCACGTTTCCAGATGCCTGAAAAACATTAAAAAAAATAATAGTAAAACATGAACAATATGATATATTCCCATTACATGCTTGAGTAAATTAGTTGAGTCATCAGTCAACCCGAAAGAGAACAATTTACTCAACCATTACCTGAGCTTATATTAGTAAGTAGTACATCAGGGTGATAAGTTGGCAAAGATCCACTGATTATCTCAGCTACTTCTAAGATGTTCCATAAACCAAACTTGGTAAAAAGTTCTGATTTTAATTCTTCCTTGGCCAGAAATAAGCTACTGGATAGGTTATTATCCTTTATATCAATTTTGATGGACTGCTTGGAATCACAATCTGCACGACTGTCTCCAGTTGACAGTTCTCTTGAAGCACCAATGTCACAATCAGTAAAAACTGCAGAAAGTATGTCTTCATATATTTCACCCTTGCAATTATAGCCATTTGGCTCTGAATCACAAAGATGAAAATTAATCTTTCGCTTTTTATCCATGTGGAACAACCAATGACTAAATATACTAAAGTAATTTCCATGAATTACCACTGCTGCAGCTCTTGGTCCCCATACAAAGTCATAAATTCGAAGGGAAGTGTGAGCAAATGCAATACAAACCCATATATTCATTTTCGGAAAATTTACAGCGTTTGACAAAGTCAAACCATCATAACGCTTCCGAGCATATACTTGCAATTCATTTTGCAAACAAACTCCAAGCAATAACTCACCTGTCCCTAGAGTTAACCACTTCAGAGTAATAACTTCACTTTCAGGCGTTAGTTTATCTTCCAAAATAAAAGTCCCTGCCGTGATCAGATTTACGGCATCCCATATATGGATGGTATTGACAGCATTTGATTTGTTTCTGTTGCAGAATGTAGCAATTTTCTGACCACAATCAGTGAAAGATATGCCCCTGACAGGACCATCATGTGCCACAAACATACCCACAAGCTCCCAAGGCAAGTGCAGGGTCAATGGGTTGCCAGGGTTACTTTTCCAAAGTTTCAAGCTGCCATCAGAGCATCCTGTGGCCATGATATATGTAGGATAACTAGTACACAGATCATTTGCAAAGCCAAACTCCTGTTGTCCATGACTCAGAGTACCTGGTTCAGCTACTGCAAAACTAGTAACCAGATCATTGGAACTCGGAAACTCAGATGAACATGGAATCACGGTAATGCAATATCTTTTACTAGCAAATGTACTTTCAAATGCCCAAACACTGCACTCATCAAGGCTTTTAGCTTCAAAATTGCATTCACAACAGCTTGTTGACATGTCAAAAGAGTGCAAGTTAACTTCCCATGATAGGGCCTGAAATCTCTCCATCCAAATTGCCAATAGCATAAGTTTATTATTACGAAATGTTTTACTACAAGTAGAGTTCAAAGGAATTGCAAAGATATCAGATGGGCCATCCTCATAAGGACCATGACCACTAAAAGGAATAGTGCATAAGTAGTGACATTCTATGTTTTCTTCTTCAGTTCGACTAATATTGACTATGAAGCAATCAATCCCCCTGGTATGTCCCATAAAAAAAACCAGTTTGTCATCAAGTATTGAAGGTGCCCATGTCAAGCTTGTATACATGGAGCATGAGTCTTGAGTTGCAAGCTTTCCACAGAGTTCCCAAGTAGGAACCAAAGTTGGACACCCCAAAATGCAGTTTGAAATGTTAGAAATTGACCAAAAGAGGAGCAGTCCATTAGAATCCAGAGATGCAGCAAATTGAACTTCACACATATAAGGATGAATTGAAACCTTTAAAATTTTCCCATTGTGTCCATCTAAGTTTAAAACTCCACCAGACAAATGGGAGGAGTTGTTATCTATGTTACCATTATCAAGGGAGTTCTCCACAGAGTCATGTATTGTTTGAATATGGAAAAAAGACCAAACTAAGGAATTACAAGGTAATAACTGAAGTGGAGAACATATAAATGGTGGGCCAGACAAGCAGTTTCTCAATATGCTGACTTTATGCAGAAGTAATGCGTTTTTAAAATCAGATGAGTCAAACTTATACACATTTCCTATGTCGTGGTTTTGGAGTTCATGTCTCCTCCATAACGTAACTCGGGGGAATCTCAGTGGGGAAACATCATCAAGAAAGTGGACAGCCCAAAAGCTATGCAACATTCCAGGACCAAACCCAACTAACCAATCGCATTTTCTAACATCATGCTCAAATCCTTTTTTGGAAAAAACTTGCTTGACTCCTTCGCCTGTTCTAAATATTCCCTCGATTTCCATCCCCCATGTCACAAATATATCTGAACCAAGAGTTCCTTTTAAGGACTGATTAATCTCAATAACAGCAACAACACAATAAAAGCACCCCATGCTCTTTTGATCATTGATGTCCTTCCCAGCCCTCCTGACCTTTCCATTATCAATCTCACTCCATAACCTTGCAGTTCCATCTAAGCAGCATGTCAGTAATACATGCCTTATTGAATGCCTACCATATCTGTTTGATAGCCTTCCCCTTGTTGGTCTCCATTGAATCATTACAATAGGTTGAGGATGCTGTAGTTTGGTTTTCGAATATTCAGATAGTCCATTGCTTTGGCATACTAACACACATTTGCTTACCTCACTGATTAAGGACCCTTCAATCCGTTCTTTACTAGGATGTGCTGCAGTTGCTGAAGGACCCTCAATAGACCAGGTTGCACTTACAAGAGTTTGGGGTTGATCTGCCTTAAACTTCCAAGCAATTTCCCAACACCTATTACTCTTTTTCCAGAAAACAACCTCCATTCCACCAGAAATAATTCCATCCCCTGATCCTGTCCATCTGATGGTCTCCACTTTCGTGTGTTGTACAAGCACTGCATTCTGGCTCCAACAAAAAGAACCTGAATATGAGTGACAAGATTGTGTTTTTAATATATAGAGCTAATCAAAGAGATGGCTCATTTTCCTATTGTAAAATTTTCTCTCTTTCTCTGAAAAGAATAAATATATTAGAAACAAGAAAGAAAGAAATGCAAGAACAAAGGATAGGATATCCTCCCTGGAGAAGTTAAAAAAACAAAACCAGAAAAGCACAAGAAGTAACTAATCAAAGTTTGCCAGTCTCTTTGCATGTCTAAACCCCTTCAAAATAGACACTACCCATTCTTTTTTGTAAACTCTTATAAAGGTGAACAGACTAAATAATACATTGAGGGCCTGTTTGACAGGCTTTTATTCCAAACAATATGAAAGACTTTAAAAGGCATGTAATATACGAGTGGTTGAGTTAGCTTTGAACTAAAACTTGCACAGAACACAACCTTTCTAATATTCATTGAAGTCTTCACTTACTAAAAGAATGTTCTTGAACCAGTTCTCAAAAGTCAAAATTCACTCAGTCCAGCTGTGAGAATATGCAAGTTTACTGATTTTTTCCCTAAGCACAAAAATCAGCACTGCACTAGAAATTAGAGTCCAACTTCCTTTCGTTTTCAGAGTTGAGTGAACTGAAATATAATAGTTAGAAATACGTGACTTATCATATGCTCAATTCTACTAGTAACTCGAGAACCATTCTTCTTGTGCCCCTTAATAGAAGTTCAACAAGCAAACTGTTGAGAACTTAGATGTACATACAGCTTTTTACTTGCTATGTCAGAAGGTTCAAGAGGAGACCGATAATAGAAGTTTAACATTCAACCATTATTTACCGTCTTATTTCACATCAAATAATCATAAGTGTCTCACACAAACTTGTAGAACTATCTTAAGTAACAAAAAGGATTTTTTGCTGACTAAGCACAAAATACAAACTAAAACATCACCCTATAGCACTGAACCCACAAACGCAAAACCTACTAAAATTCGAGTTTATTAGACCATGTTATAATATCCAGCATTTCAGCAATCAGACCAAAAATCCGAAAAAAGATTCAAACTTGGAGTTACCTTTAGACGTGGCAGAATCATGGTGGAAAACCCAGATGCAATTTTCGGCAGCGGCGGCGAGGTCGCCAGAGGAGGGGGTGCTGGGGGACCAGGAGACAGCGGCGACGGGGGAGGAGTGATCGGCGGAGAGCTCGAATACTTGACGGAAAATGGGACCGATGCGGGTTTGGTGGGAGGAGAGAGGAGAAGGGAAGTGGGTGATGACGAGGATGGAAGAAGCTCCATAAGCGATCCATGTGTAACCCAAGAAGTGAGGGAGGAAATCGATGGTGGAATGAGAGAAAGTGGGGGCGGGTGTTACCACGTCGGATCTGAGGAGACGGAGAGGAAGGTGATCGATGATGTTCATGTTCATGTTTGAAGAACAAGAGGTTCTTGTCTCTGACTCTGTGACTGTGTCTATCATTGTTCCTTTCCCTCTATCTGATCACACTCATAGAGGAACAAGAAGAAGAGGGTGAATCAACTCCAGTGAAACCATGCATCATACATAGGTTGGTTTTCTCATCAAGCTAAACTTATTTTGGTAATTTTGTTTCAGTTACAATGAGAAGAATTGGAAAATTGGATTTTTGCTGGAAAAAAGATATTGTATTTCCAAATAAATAAACATAAACAAATTAGGTTTTATTTTTCTCTTAATTAAAATAGTTTCTACAATTTCTTAAATAATAATAATACATGGTAGTTTTTTTTTTTTTACGAAAATAACAATTTATAGTTTTTTTTTACCCCTAAAAAATTCAATTAAATTGATGGGCCGGGGACAAAGCATCTTGGGCCAAGACAGAGGTAATACAAGAAGGGGATTCCTCAATCCAATTATTTTCTGGATGAGAACACCCAAACTTAGCAAGTAAATGGGCACACCTATTGCCATCCCTACGAATGCGTTGTACTCGAAAAGAACTAAAATCATGACTCAGGGAAATACAGTCTTTAACAATCATTCCCTGGTATGAAAGACAAAGATTATTGGACTTAAAATTATCAACTACAGACTTGCAATCTAACTCCACCACCACTTTGTCAAAGCACATTTCTTTGGCAAAGAGAATTGCTAAACGAACTCCCACCTCTTCAGCAAGACCAGGGTCTGGAAATGAAGAGATCCGCCGCCGGCAAACAGCAGCAAGCACAACCCCTTGGTCATCTCTAACAACAATACCAATGCCCCATACCTTGCCAGCAGCATGAGCAGCGTCAACATTTACTTTGAACCATCCAATAGGGGGGACCAACAATCCTGCCTAGTTGAAAGAGAGCTGGATCGGGCAAGCGGCCTGGTAGATGAGGACGCGACCCTTTGCAACGAGTTGGAGGCTCTATTTAGGACGGTAGTTACACTAGAATCACGTTGTTCAAAGAGTTTTTTGTTCCTTGCATGCCATACTTCATAGCAAATGGCAATGAAGAAACAAACTGCTTCCCTCCGAGGCCAGGGATAAAATTCCATTAATCCATTCTCCTATGGAGGAAATGGAGAGTGAAAATATGCCCCAGTCTAGTTGGATTGGTGCCAAATTGCTCTGGTCCAGCAACACTCTCTGAATAGGTGAGCCTCCGATTCAATTTCGGTCCCACACTAGACACATAGTGGAACAATTTATAGTTAATCGCATATAAAACAGAAGAAAAATCAGACAAACATCCAATTTTTAACTCCTCCATTGGTACAAATTAATAAGTATATAACAAGTCTTTCTAATCATCCTAAAAGTTCATAAAATCATAAAATTTCACCAATATATATATATATATATATATATATATTTATATATTAACTTAACACACAATAAAATCCAATAAAAGATATTCGACCAAAAAAAATAGAAAAATTAAAATCACGAACTAATCATAGTAAATAAAGTTTACACTACTCATTAACCTATTAAAATTTCATGAAATTTCATGAAAAATGAAGCATATTTACATTCTCAGTTACCTTGTTAAATTGCATTTTTTTTAACTTTATGTGATGTTATGACCATTATTATCATGTTGTCTCTTATTTTAATCAAATCTCAAGCCTTTGTTCCTCTTCTATCTCATGATTGTTTTGTTTTATGGGTCACAAGCTCATACGTTTCCTTTCATTCCTTTTTTATTTAATTTTTATTTGGTATGTCGAGCACTATTGATTGTGATCCCCTAAATAAATCTCATCTTCATGAATCAAGCGAAACTATTGTCAACCAAATTGTTTTTCTATAAGTGACAAGCTCATTTATAAGTAAGGCTTTTGTCACTATATTTGATCTATTTTAATTGGTATAGATTTTTTTTAGCGATAATTGTTTTATATCTCTAGTGCATTTTGTATCTAATGATACTGAACTTTAATATACTTTGATTAAGTCAATGCTTTACTGGAATGGCATGTGCTTTAACTATCACAATGCAAGACATTTTTCTTGTGAGACTCAAATCTTGTAGGATTTTTCGCACCCACAAGAGCTCTTGTGAGCTTTTGTAATAGCAGTATACTCGACTTCTATGGAAGACAAAGCAACATATTTCTATATATTGAACCACCATGACTATACTTCCCCTATAAAAGTCATCATGCATTCGAGAATGAACTTCTTGGAATCCATGTGTCATTAACGGAGGTTTATGGCTCCAAAACACAAATAAACTCTAAAAGTGTTTCTAAGATATTTAAATATCCAGTTCAAAGCTTTTCAATGCTTTTTACTAAGATTAGAGAAAATCCAACCGATAAACCAACCACATGAACACATGTGGCCTTGAGTGTATCGTGGAATGAATTAAGCAACCAACAAAAAATACATAAGGAATCTTCTGCATTTCTCCATTGTCTTTCTCATTTGTATAACATTTCTTGGTAACCAACTTGAAGTGACCTGCAAATAAAGTACCTAATGACTTGGAAATGTCCATGTAAAACCTCTCTATACCTTCTTAATATTCTTTTGCTAAAATAACCACAATTTATTATTCTTACTATCACAAATAATTCCCATGATGTTAAGGATTTTCTTTGCAAGATCCAAAATCTTCACTTGCAAATGACTTGTTCAACTCTTTTTTTAGGTTCTCAATATATTTCATATCATGACCAATAATCAACATGTTATCCGCACATAACAAGGGAATAACACAATTTCCATAAAAGAATTTCTTCACAAACACAATAATTAAAATAAGTCTTATGTCACCTATGATCTATCATGAAGGAATCTAATTTCTTATACCACTACCTTGTGGCTTGTTTGAGTCCATATAAGTTATTCTTCAATCAGCAAATACGTTTCTTGTTGTTATTGACTAGAAAACTTTTAAGTCAATTTATATAAATTTCTTCTTCAAAGTCACCATGAAGAAATGTCACCTCCACACCAAGTTGCTCAACTTCTAAATTCAAAATAATTGCTAAACCAACCACAATTCATATTGAAGACATCTCAATCATGGGTAAAGGTTTCTTCAAAATCAATACCCTTCTTTTGACATAAACCTTTCATAACCAACCTTGTCTTGTACCTTGGTCGTGAGCTATTCTCTTCTAATTTCAATTTAAACACCAATTTGTTCTTAAGTGCTCTCTTGCCATGAGGTAACTCTACTAAATCAAATGTGTAGTTCTCGTGTAAAGATTTCATTTTTTTCTCTTGCATGGCTTTATACCACATATCCATGTGCTCATAATTACATAGCTCATGGTATCTTACTAGCTTACCTCATTAATGGATAATACACATTCAAATGGAGAATATTCCTATGAAGGTTGACACTTCGTAGATATTTTCAACTAAAATTCAACAGATACATATGATTAAGGAGAACTGACTCAATTGATTCATTAATTTGGGTGTCAAGCTCATTAAATGTGTTTTCAACATTTACATTTATATATTCCTTGTTACTCTTGACATTGGTGGGAGGTTCTAGCTCAAAATAAGTGTATCCACAAACAATTGGTTTTAGACTTCTCAATCTTGCCAATGTCTTGCGGCATATGTTCTTTAATAAAAACAACATATTGGCTTATTGCTATTTTCTTATCAACCGAATCCCAAAACTTGTATTCAAACTATGAATGACCACCAATGGGGGTTGGTTCAAGTGGTACATGCTTGATTCCCCTTAAGCAAGGTCTCGGGTTCGAGTCTTGTGGATGGAAAAAATCCTCGCTGGAAGAGCTAGCCCTACCATGATGTGGATGTTCCCGGCTCGAACAGGATTGCCTCCCGTGGAGGATACCTGTGATTAAACCGAAAACTGTGAATGACCATATCTTCCATCAAGCTTGGACTTCACATTTATTGGAATATGATTAAACAATTTGAAGCCAAACACCCTTAAGTGATTGTATGAAACATATTTCTATGCCCACACTTGCTTAAGAACATCACCATTAAGAGGAGCTGAAACATATTTCTATGCCCACACTTGCTTAGGAACATCACCATTAAAAGGAGCTGAAGAGAAAGGTTGATCAAATTGATTGCAATTCTTATTTCTTCAGCCTAAAAAGCTTAAGGTAGTTTTGCATGAGTATACACACATACGGTTCTTTCATTAATTGTCCAATTCACCATGTATATAACCCTATTATGTTGGAGAGTCTTTAGGACTTTCTTCTTAATCTTAATATAATACTCCTTGTAATACTACTCAAATGTACCCTTGTATTCACCACCATTATTTGCTATGATATATTTCAATATCTTTTTCAACAATTGTATATGTTTAAAAACGTCAAGTACCGGTTCTTTATGGGTACCCCGCAAAAATTACCTGCAATGGACAGAGTAAAAACCCGCAAAGCGAGTATGGACGCGGGTGCGGGCAAAAGCCCATATTTTTTCATGGGGATGAGCGCGGGTACAGGCACTTTGATGCCCAACCCGCCTCATACCCGCACTCATATACATATTTATTTAATAAAAAATATCATATATAATTATATATAGGGATATACTAATTTTATTAAAATATCTAATATATTTATATATTTTGAAAATTAATATATATAATATATTACAAATTAAAAATATATTTTTATAACTATCTATTTGTGTTTTTTTTACTTTATGATATATGACTAATTAATGTTAATAATAATTTTTTACAGATCTTGAATAATTCTAACACATAATATCCAAGTTTATAAACTAGTGTGACGTGAAAGTATATTGTAATTATTAATAAAAATTTTAAACTTTAGATCATTTATTGTGTTTTAGAATATTAACATATTGTGTTTAAATATAATTAAATTGTTGTATCACTGATATTTAAAAATCATGTTTGAACGATCTTGGAATAACTTTTTCCATTGAGATATAATTTTCTTAAATTTATATTTTTTTTAGTAAGTTATTAATTTTTACTTAATAAAAGTGCGGGTAACGGGCGCGGGTACGGGTACGGGCATATAGGTGCCCAGCGGGTATGGAGACGAGCTCTAAAGTTAGAGCCCACGCGGATACGGGCGCGAGTATGGGCTTTTTTTGAAAACGCGGGGACGGGGACGAGCTTCGTGCTACCCTGCCCAAAGGGTACCCATTGCCATCCCTAATTTTTGAATAAAAACCTACACTTTTCTAGAAGGAGTGTCAACAAATGTAACAAAATAAGAATAACCATTAAGGGATCTAACATCTATAGTCTTCTCTATACTCAACATTTTGGTTGAAAAGTTAAAGAGAAATTTGTATTGCAACAATTCCATGAACTGCATCTTTATTTTTTTCAGAAAGTAATTGAACAAATCTACCTGGAGAAAGTTTAGCAACAATTAACAAGAATGAGCATAGATTTTTTTGTCTTCAACTATCCCTAGTCCCTTTAGCTTTAGTAATTGGAGTGTGTAATTAATTCCCAGGTCGAAATTTACAGCCTTTGCTTCTTTTCTTTAGTCTTAGTCATTGTGTTATTTTGTTTCTCAGTACACCATAATGTTACAATTTTTTGTTTTATTTCTTGCAAAGGCTGTAAAGGAATTGCTAAAAAATAGTATGATAAAAAAAGTCAATAAGCAAATGATTTAATAATTAGTGATGTAATCTGACATAAAGAGATATATGATGAGAGAAATAGAGTTGAGGGGTATAGACACCCTTACGGGTACACTAATGCTTTGCTCGGTGATATTATAGAAATGGTGAGAAGAGAAATGGGTAGAAGAGAAGTGGGAGGAAAGAGAAATAGAGGTGAAATAGAGGAGAAATAAGGGTTGTTTGGTGTGAGTGAAATGAGTGAGAAATAAAAGAGACATGTGAAAGTAGGTTGTTTGGTGTGAGTGAAATAGGTGAGAAATAAAAGAGAAATGTGAATTTTGTTTTGTATTCCAGAACCAAAAAAGTCGATTTTTGAGGGCCAGAAATCAATTTTTTGCCGGTCAGAATATAAGTTCCCTGTTCCTGGGGCCAAAATAATCGATTATATATACAAAATAATCGATTATTGTATTACACCACACAAAATAATCGATTATTGCATCACAGAACTCAATTTCTCTGCATTTCTCGCCTGTTTTGCAGAGAAATAAAACTTGCCATGAGACCCACCATAAAGTGCATTTCTCCACGTTTCCACTGTACCACCAAACAAAGAAAATAGGTCTATTTCCCTCCACTTCCACCCATCTCACCCCATTTTTGTGCCACCAAACAGGGGCTAAACAAAACTCATTTCCTGAGGATTTAATGTTAACAACATAGTCGAGAAAAGCATAAGAAAAATAAGATAATCAACAAGAAACAAGAAAAAAGGAAGTAAACAAAATGAGTTGATATCACTTTTGCATGACTTTCCTTCACATAATTCACAACATTAATCATCGCCACTCATTTCCTCTCTTCTCTTTCTCCCTAATTTTTCATCAAAATTAAATTATGTGGAATTGACATTGCTGTTATTGTTAAAATATGTAGGAACAAGGAAGCTCCTTCAGTCTAAAATCTTCACAAATTCTCTGAAATGCAAAACAAAAGAGACCGTGTAAGGTATTTTTTTAAAAAAAACTTAAAGAACAAGACCTCTTTTAAGTTCTCAAACCAAATGCACCCCATCTCTTTTTCCTTCCTTCTTCATCTTTAAGGAGTTGGAATCTATAAGGTTTTCAAGTGATTTTCCTTTTCTATTCCGCACTCTTCCAGCTTCTTTCAAAAGCTCAAATAGTCTTTTCCTTTCATCATCAACATCTGGATTTGCAGTTCCAAGTTTTTCTTCCCTCATCTTGAGTATGTATTCCAAAATCCTAATGGCATCTTCAACTCTGTACATAATAACATTAAAAAGAAATTATTTTCATCCACCAAGAAGCAATCCTCACACCATTATATCTTACATGCCAAGAAATTCATAATTCATGGATCACAAAAGTCCTATATACAGAGACAAAAATTTACACAAATATCAAAAATGCTTTTTAAAGTCAAACTAATGGAAGAGGAAACACTCAGTTCTCATGACATGCCATGAAAGGATTGTCTCTAGCATGATGAGTGACAATGACAAAATTCTAATGGTGCAACAAGATGATAGTCCATGCATTTGCAACTTGCAAGAGAACAAAAGAAAAGAGAAAAACCAAATCACAAATAAGCTTACCTCCCCATGGCATCATAAGTTGCTGCAAGATTGCTATATACCCCAAGAGTATCCAAATGATATGTTCCACACTCCCTCTCCAATATCTCTCTTGCTTCTTCAAAATGTGTAGCAGCCTCCCCTATGTTATACAATTGCACACATGCCAAGCCCATCTGGTTCAATACAACTCCAAAAAATGCAGATTTCCTCTCCCCACTGGCTCTCAGCTTAGTGATAGCATTGTCAAAAGATTTCCAAGCATCCATATACCTCCCAACCATATAGAACATCACTCCCATTTGAGCTTCTATTCCTGCCACTGTCCTATATTGTCCAGGGATATTCTCCAATAATTTCACTGCCTTCTGCAAGAGCTTCAGTGCCTCTTCAGGCTCATTTAGAGCTTCATAGATGGCAGAGATTTCAGTCAATCCACTAGCAATCTCTCCAGCTGTTGTTCCATGCACAGGTTTACTGTATATTCTTAAGGCATTTTCACAATAGGATTTTGACTCTCTTAATTTTCCTGTCTTGTAGTAAAGGTCAGCAAGGCGAATGTACACTACTGCCACAGAACTGTGACTTTCACCTTTGGTGGATTTGAAGACTGTTAGTGCTTTCTGATAGGCAAAAACAGCCTCATCAAAACGACATAGTGACAGGTAAATATCTCCAATGCTAACATCAATAGCTGCAACCTCATTATCTTGCCCATTAGCAATCATTGACATGCTAGCTAGGACAAGGTGCTCAAGTGCTGGCTCATAATCTCCCTTTGCCTCACATATAAGGGCCATGAGACGCCTATCAGCTGCTTCTGTAAGGGAAGCTGGTGAGCAATGCTCCCTATGAATTTCAAGGGTCTTCTTGCAGAAGTTCTCTGCCTCATCAAATTGCATGGCTTGAACATGGGCTTCAGCTAAGTACCTGCCCTTCAAGGAAAGCAATTATTTAGGGACATTTTCAGCATTTAATCACTTGAATGTCCTATTGTTGTTAACCAGTTTTCATATCCACAATGTAAATATAAAGAAATAACTAAAAAATAGATATATATGTATTGTCAAATTCTGCTGTCTGTCAATCATAAGACAGAAAGAATATACTATTTTCAAGAGTTTCACCTAAAAAATATATTTTGACTTATAGAACTCGCACAAGTGGCCTAATTGAAGGCACTAACAATAGAATCCTAAGAAAAATCATCACAAAATTGAGTTCATCATACTAAAGCTCACTCTCTAAATTGAAATGAATAATATATTGTCACAGCTAAGCAGTTCAATTAATTTTTCATTCCAAAGGACTAAGAAAAGTTCAAACATTCTCCTTGGTTATACTTCGTCTTATGATTTTAAAGCTATTCATTCACTTCATTAAGCCAGAGAGAGAGAGAGAGTTTTGTTATATATTGAGAGAGAAAGGGTCATGGTAGCTTAGTTCCAAGAAGGTTCAGTTCAGCCTATTCAATATTCCCTGATAGTTTCATGCTTCAGAATCTGCAACCATCATCCCAAAATTCACAGTACATTCCAAAGCAGTGGCCCACAGGCACAGCCCCATAGTTATCAAAACAGTATCCAGCACAGCAGTGTTTTTATATTATGAATTATTATACAAAATTGTGTAGTGCATGTGCCATTGCTGATGTGATGACATTGGATAAAGGCTAAAATGAGTTATAACCCTATCCAATCTTTTAATAAGTCAAAACAAACAAATCCCCAATTTTTTTCCATAGCTTCAATAATTCAAGACCTCATTTATTAAGAAGTGTTGTGAGTGAAAAAATCAAGTTGACAGCAAATACATTAGTTATTTAACTTGATCCTTAATTAATAAACTACATATGTCAACCATATTAATTCTGAGTTGTACTTTTTAGTACGAGACAAATTGTATAAATGTGTAGGGAGAAAGAAAAAATAAAAGAAAACAAGGTAAAAGAAAAAGGAAAAATAATAAATTCTTGTATAACTAAACATTCTTACAAAAATTATAACTGCTTTTTATACCAATGAATTAGCTTTTCTTAAAAGAATCAAGTTAAGTTTTTGGGTTCTGAATTTTCATGTACTATTGGGGGTTTACTCCTTAGGTAATAGTAATAAAAAGAAAAAAACTAAAAACACATGGTCGGTCCAATGAACCCAAATCTAAAACCGACTGAAAATGAATAAATTAAAAACTAAACATGTGGCGGTGGGGCACCAAAACCAAAAGTAAAGTTCAAAGAGCCATTATTTATCAACAAACAAAAAAAAAATACAACACATATTTTCTTTTTTCCTCCCTTAAACTCAATCATCATACGAATCTTTACCTCTTTCTTTTCTATCTTTTATTCATCAATATTATAAGTGGGCAACATCTTATGTGTTATTTGTTTGTGTATAAAAATAACATTATTAATAGTAAAATCTATGTCAAGTGTATAGTAACATGTGGGCCATAGGCCCATAGTAGCAATCCAACAGGGTGGGTAAGGTGTGTAGGTTTACCTGCAAGTCTCAGCAACTCTCGGGTCGGACTTGCCCAGAGCCTCCATTTGGATATTCAAACCCGATTCATAACACGAAATGGATCTATCCAACTGCCCATTCATAGAATACGTATCCCCAAGCTGCATGTACCCGGAAAACTTGGCCATGGCATGGTCCAACCCGTTTTCAATATCCAGCAACATAATGGACCGCTCCAAAACCTGAACCGCCTCTTCCAACCGACCCAAACTGCTGTAAATGGCCGCAACAACGTGCAAACACGTGGCAAGCTCCAGGCCCGGGCCCGAACACCGCTCAAACGACTTGGAGGCCCGAATAGCATAATCCAAGGCTTTATTCGGGTCCTCACCCGAAGCTATGGTGTCTCGGGCCATCTTCAGAAGAAACGGACCCAGATCCGGGTTGTCCAGTGATGACTCGTCCACGATCAGCGTTTTCTTGACGGTTCGCCTTGACGCCAGCGACGGGTTCCGGTGCTCTCCGCCGCCGGAGGTCTCATTCTGCGGCGGTTCTCGGAGGAAAACGCCAAACGACTGTATTTCAGGTTGGGATTTCACGCCTAACAACCCTGCCATGGGTGAAGATTCAATACCCACAATTCAAGATGGAAACTTTCTTCTCTAATTTGAATGCCCACGATTCACTTTCTGGGTTTTGGGTTCTGCAAATTGGTTAAAAAAAAAAAGAAAACGGAAAAATTCTTCTTTAACGTGACTGTGCCCACGTTTCAATTTTGGGTTTTGGGTACTGTATATTGGGGAAAAAAAGGAACTTTATTTTCTAATTTGAAGCCCCACGACTCAATTTCTGAGATATGGGTTCTGTAAATTGGTAAAAAGGGAATCTTTATTCTGTAAGAGGGTGTGAGATTTTGCTGTGAGCTATGGCGTCCTTTATGTGTATATATTGACATCTATGAATGGGTGCGACACTAATAAAGCAGAGGAAGGAATTGAATTGATTGAGATTAGAATTGAGGGAAGTTACATAGAGTGAAAAAGGAAAAGTGGGAGTGGGGTGAGGAATGGATTAGGGATGGTAGTAGTGGAAGGTTGCTTGGAAGAAACGCCTCATGATCATGGAATTTGGGTACTTTAATTTGAGGACAAGCTTCACGAGGAAAAAGGGAAAGAACAGAGACACAAAATCCATGATTGGAATGCAGGGTGATGCTCAATTTGAGTAGTGCAATGGTTGGAATTGAAACATGGGAATGGAGTAACAGAGAAGCAACGCTACCTCTGCAATTTTATGTTTTTTAGGGTCTTCTCTTGCTCTTCTTTTCCCAGACGGGAAATTGCAGGACTAGTAGTTGGGTGCTACACCTGCTAGCCTTGCCTCATGTCATTGACGGCGTCACAATTTTATATTTTATTTTTACATTGTACTGGATAAACATTAATTAATATATGGATAAAAGGATAAGTAAAAAAAATGCTTTTATAACGTTATTCTGCAGAGGATGCGATTCCTGACTGCTTTTATTACAGAGGAGTTATGAGGAATTATAACAAACAAAATTGTTCAAATTATCAATTCTCAACCACATTATACGAGAGGATATACAGAATATGAATGCTTGGCAATGAAGTTTTCTTTTTAAAGCTGTCTTCATTACGAATAAAAAGAATTGCTATCCTAATTGGATTTAGGACAAACAATGGGGAAAACATAAATACTTTGTGATTAAGTCTTTATTATAGGATAATAACTACTAGATCTCAATATCTTTTATTTGTTTGGAGAAGTGTTGGAACACTTCACAAGCGTATCAAAGTCAACTGTACTATAATAATTTTAAAAGTAAGAGTGTCGATCTCACAAAGAACAGTTTCAATTAAAATTTAAAGTTACAGTGCTTACTAAGTGTGTGTATATATATATATATACACACACACGGGAAATGAAACTGTTCATGATGGATTGGTAATAAACTAAACTAATTTGCATATAAAGTAATAAAAAGCAGTAAAAAGATTAGAGAGAATTTAACTGGAGAAACTGAGATTAAATTTCATCTATCTCACTCGTCTATATTATGGATAAATAAAGATATATAGCATTCGAAATTATTGATATTGATGCAACATACTAAAATCATTTATACCAATTCCTCAAGTATAAAATTCATAAGAAAAATCTCCTAAATACCGATTCCTCAGATATTCAACAGATTATCCAGCATTACGATCAGATGTTATAAAGCAATCGATATATTGAAATCTATTCCTACCATTACAACATATCTGAGTATTTTTGTTCAAATCGGATTTCCAGAAATACTTTCCAGTTAGATCTAAAACTCGAAATAAAAAATCTATTGATTAGATAGAATCAGACATTAAGAACGGAACAAAAATACCAATATCAAATAGAAACGAGATTACTATATATAAATATCACCAGAATACATCCGAGTTCGATTCGATTACATTCAATCCCAAGAAGGAATTTAGCTGCTCATGGCAGCCATAACAACCACAAAGATTGGAGAAAAATTGAAGAAAAACGACTTCCGAAGCCTTTTCGTCAATTCCGTCCTCGTTCTGAGCTTCTAAAAATGGGAAGGATTTTGTTTCGAAATGACGAACCAACCTTTCTGACTCTGTTTGATATTTCAGTGAATGAAATTCCGCTCAGGCTCGCTTAAGTGCAGCCTGAGCGAGAGAATACTTCATTTTGAAGAAACGTATTCTCGCTCAGGCTCGCTCGAGCGCAGCCTGAGCGAGAGACAAACAGAGGTTGTGTGTAGATTTCTTTTTCTCACTCAGTTGCGCTCGAGCACAAGCTGAGCGAGAAAATCAAATTTTCTTCTTTTCTCATTTCCTGCCCCATTTTGCTTGCTCTTTTCATTCCTCTTCCTTCTCTTGTTTTAATTCTACTTCTTGAAAAATACACAAAATTGGGATTAAATGACTTCATTATCATATACATATCGAAATAAACATATGATTTCAGAATATCCTTAAATTGGGTGAGTTGACTATCAAATTTAAAATAATTCAATGGATAAGTGCCCATATTCATCATAGAATTTCACTTAAATTGAGCACTTATCAAGAAGTTAATTAAGCTGTTGAGGCCTTTGATTATTTTGCATGTTTAAATTATATGAGAGATATTTTGTGTTTATTAATTTACTTTTATTATATATTTCTATAAGAGGAGGGATCAACTTACACTAGTGTAAGTCACACCAAGTCTTGAACCGCTGAAAACTCTAGATCGAATGTGATTTTTATTAATGTAACCGTTGTATTATATTTATTCATCATCTTGATTATCTGTGTAAAATTTCATAAAATTTGAACACTAGTAAATTGATAATCAAATGGTCCTTTTTTTCATATATTTCAAATGTATATATGACGTTAATCTTGAGACATCTGAATAACATATCAAATAATTTCATATTAAAGTAAAATTTATTATAATATTTGTATTCATATACGAAAGGAAGGTAAATAACTTATGGCTGCAAAATTCTTATGATCTATGTTTCTTCCAAGTTCTTACGTGAAAACTTCAATATCAAGATCAAGAGAAAAAAAAGGCCAGTGAAGGGAGGTCCACTATAAGGACTCTCAGCCTACTACGATATATACCAAAAGTGGTACCAACTCGTCTTGAATTTATGACTTGTGTGTTGTGCTTGCGATTATGGGTGAGAATTGATAATAGATTTAATGGCTATCTATAAAAATTACTCATAATGATTAGGATAATTATATGTATGTGTATGAATATGGATATAAGTATATTTTTACCCATAATTGACTCCTCAGCCCAGATCACTAAACATGTCATAAAGTCTGAATGACATGACTTCCTTTGGTCGGCCAACTAAACTCAAAACTTTACCTTGTTGACTACCATATGTATCGTAATAAGGTGTCACGTATTCACTCCCTTATAATCTGACGTGTTAACTCTATTGCTTGGGCGTGGCTAGTGGCTACTTATAAAATCCTCTCCATTTAGGGATCACAATATGAGTTGGCTCTTTGCAGAAAGTCCCGACCCGTGATCAGCCTATAAAAAATAAGTCAGGATGGGTTGACCTAAATTTAAAAATGAATAAAAAAATTCAACCCAATTCATATTTGGACAACCTTAACGAGCCGACCAGATTAACGGGTCAGCCCATTTAGCTCATTCAAATCCAAAAGAAAAAACAAAGAAAAAGTGGAAAATTTTGGAAAACTGGCCAAACGGCCTGGCCCAACTCATATTTTCATCAATTCATTTTTTAAAGAGGTTATACGGGTTGTTGGGTTTAGGATACTCAACCCAGCCTATTTAAATTAGTGGATTAAATGGGCTGGCTCGAGCCCATTTTGTCGTCCCTATCTCCATTAAGATAGATGCCAATATAGGTCCGATATACCTGCGATGATAAGATTGAACACACCAACCATATAGGGACTCGCTCCCATGCATCTCTATATAAATCCACATACACATAGGTACATACTTTTTCCTTTATATACCAAAACTCCATTGCAATTCACACTGATATCTAGATTGAGTGTTTTTGTAGGTACTACCTTTCCTCCTAGACATCCATATGCTTGGAGACCAATATCCAAACATCACATAATTCGTTGGAGAACATTACTCATAAAAACTTATGAGGATGAGTGTGAGTATGGGTATTATTATACCTAGCTAATTCACTTCATATTTGTTAGAGTCTCACATTGCCTAGAGATAAGACCAACTAAAAGTATATAAGCCTTGGGTAGTCATCACCCTACAAGCTAGCTTTTGGGGTTGAGTTAGGCCCAGGTCCAAAATCTAAGATGGTATCAGAGTCTATCCTAGATGATCCGTCCTTATTAGGCCACCACCCGTATAGATGTCCACGCTCCAGATGTTCAACCCTAGGCATGAGGGGTGTGTTAGAGTCCCACATTTCCTAGAGATAAGGCCAACTAAAAGTATATAAACCTTGGACAGTCTTCACCCTACAAGCTAGCTTTTGGGGTTGAGTTAGGCCTAGGTCCAAATTCTAAGAATATTCGCATGCATATATTATTAATTAATTAATTAAAAGACTATTCATATGTACATATACATATTACGTGCATATTATTGTGACATTTACTCAATAATCATTAAATTTTGTATTTTATATAATAATCTTATTATGTTTTATTTTAATTTAGTTAAATGGTTTTACTTGTAATCTTTATAACTTTATTTGGAGCATCTTAGAATATTTTTTTTCAAATAAGCTATAAATGTTAATCATTCTTTTGTATTAATTTATTGATTATTGATGTTACATAGTTAATTAAATGGGGACGAACTTGTGTGTAAGCTTTTTTAGGGTAACTACCCCACAATATTTTTTTAATCTTATATGTATTATGTATAATGATTGTTTTTCCACGAATTTCATATATTAATGTTGTTTACTTTTATATATACATATGTCCATCATTTACTAAAGTGCATGTAAAGGTACATACATACCCAACAAGTAAAGGTATTTGTATTAAAGTTGTTACCTACATGGGTATGAGCATGAGACAAGTGTTTTCTTAAATGCAGGTATGAGGATGAGTACTCCAATATACCCCATTGAAACTCTATCTATCACCATCTTGCATGTGTTTCTTAGCCTTAGGTGCTAGAAATTTTCTTCAGTATTAGTCAAAAGTTTATAAGCTTATGCTTGGTTAAACATATAGAGATAGAGATGAGAGTTTTGACCAAAAAAAAAAAAAAGAGATGAGAGTTATGAGCAAGAGGGAAATAAAGAAGAAAGAAAGTGATAAAAATGGGATAGATTTTTACGTTGTTTGATTTGAGAAAATAAAAAAGAAATAAATACATGATACTATCTCTACCTGTTTGGTCTGGTTCAGGGGAGACACACCACTAAACAAGAACAAGAATAGTTCATCATTGTCTACAAAAATAAATTAGAGTATTATGGTAACGTCAACCATCTCTCATTGTTTCTCTCTCATTTCTACTATCATTTGGGGATATTACAATTTTTAGCGATTACTTTGTAAGATTTCAACAAGATTATTAACTAGTTTTATTAATGATAGCTTTGTTTATTTTGTATTTTGTATTTGTCATTGAATAATTGAATGCATTATCATTTTAAAAATCTTTCAATTCATTAAATAATAAAATGCCATTCATTGAATTCCACCCAAAAAAATGTAACATTAATCTAACCCACCCATTAAGCTAATATAATTCTAAAAAATTCTTATGTTTTGAATGGTAGTCCCATATAAATCCCATTTTAAAATTGACCGATTTACTCCTCATACTGGCATGTAAAAAAATTGTAGTCTCATAATCTAGTGTGTTAATTAAAATTTACATTATTTAAAATATTAATAATTAAAAATGAGATGGCTTGAGTGGAAGGGATTTGAGTCCCTTAAACATATGATTTTAGATTCAATCCTTGAATTTAAATGAATAAAAAATACTGTTAGGAGGGGGTTTTCATTTTACAGCTCACAGTATTTTAAATATTAATATGCGTCAAAGTTAAATTATAGGGGGAAAGAAGGAAAATATTTTCATTTTTTAGGTGTCATAAAGTGTATATAGAGATGAAAAAGATAGACAGAAGAAAAAGAAAATGAAAAATATTATAAATAATGTGATTAAAAAAAATGAAATGTTGAGAGATGTAGAATGTAAAAAACTAGGAAAAGAAATCCCAACCCAACCTTTTCTTTTCTCTTTCTCTTTCGTATATATCATGGATAATATCGTGACAGGCTGTGTAAGTTTTTATTATTATCAACTCTATATTATAATTTTGACACCTCACTTTGGAGAGTGAGGCGCTCACTCACCATACTCTTTTGTCGTTCAATGATTTTTGACATTCTCTCTTATTTTCATTGGACAGTGAATTTCATTAACACTTGTAAAGGTGAGATTCTCCCTCTTAATAATTAATACTAATTTTTTATCTCTTTCTATTTAAATTTTTAATGCTAATAAATATTAATTTTAAATTTTAAAATTTATTAAGATTCAACTTCTTTTTAATGAGAAATGTTGTTTGTACAACAACAACATGTACAACATAGAGAGATATAGAGATAAAAGAGGAAAAAGAGAGAAATATGAGATGTAATGAGTGATGTGATGAAAAAAATAGAGAAAACGTGCGTTGTACAAGTTATTGTATGTTTTTTTGGATAAATATGTTATATCTTTTTAATATATAAATATTTACTGTTTTTTTATTATTTTATTTTTTTTATTATATTTTATTATCAAATAATAATATAAATTAAATTTTAATAGTAAAATATAATATATTATTAGAATTTAAAATTATATAAAATTATTTTTTAGTTTAAAAATATTAATTATTGGGTTAATATACTAGTTTTTTTTTTACTTTTAATCCGTAACATGTTAGAATAATCAAAAGTAATAATTTGTGTTCCTCAATTTCAGCAAACTGACTAAAGAAACGTTGAATGGTTATCCGTTGGGAAAGAAAGAAAGAGGAAACAAACAAGAAGAAAAAGGCAACACACTATTATTCCTTTCTTGCCGTCTCCATCTTCCAGGCTCTTTTCCTTTTACCTTCACATTCCAATCCCAATCCACTGAGAAATGAAAATGGATAACAACAACTGTGGCTTCATGTCCTGTGACAAACTGGACCGAGTTGCCAACTGGGTCGGCACCAACGTGGCCTCTGCTTTTTTTGCTTCCTTGGAGCGTTGTTCTTGCATCAACCTCAGCACCACCGACAATGAAGATGACAACAACAACGATGATCGTCCTCTCATGCTCACCAACCCCATCTCTCATCTCCCTTCAGAAGTCCCCACAACCCCTCTTCCCTCCTCCAACTCCAAGCTTCATTCTTGATCTCATCATCTTTTCTGGGGTTTGTCTTCTGAGTTCTTGGGGTGTTCAATGTCTGATCGTGTCATGAAAAAAAAGAGTCTTTTTTGTTTTGTGGGATTCATGGATCATTGGATCCACAGTTACCTCTCATGTGGTGAATGGAATTCTGCCATATCAACTGAATTCTGTAGGTTGTGATTTTGTCCTTTTTGTTTTTTGTTTTATTTTAAGGGTCTTTGATTAATATATCTGATGGACTTGGAACTAGTGAGTTGGTAAAGATCGTTCTGTATACCATTTAATCTAGTGGTTAGAAGAAAGCAAGGATGAGGATTAGATGTTCATTGTTGCATATTGATGGGTTTACATTTTTCTCTTGAGTCTTACTCTTGACTCTGTCAACTGAATTGAGCCAAAAGGTATCTATAATAACATGTTTTTGTTTTCTGGCTTGAAATCTTAGTCTTCATCTTTTTATATTGATTGAATTGAACTGTTGAAGACTTCAAGTTTATGGTGCCGATTACCCTTGTTATCCTCACAGAGGGTGGAAGGAAATGTTTCAAGTTTCAACCATTTGCAGATGCTTCCTAGTTCCCTCTATATCAAAATGAATTCCTTGGGGTTGGGGATTAGGATTAATAAGGAGTGGAAGAGCATGCTGTGTGTTTGTGATGAACTATCATCAGGGCAAATGGTTATATTACATAAATGATTAAATTTTGATTGGTAATGGATGTCATATTTAAGCATTTCTCAAAATAATGAATGCTTTGAAATCTTTGTTTTTGGAAGGGTTTTCCTAATTATGGAGTCAAGGGGGATGGATCTGTTGAAATCTTATTCTATTCCTCTCCATATTGTGAAGCACATGGTAAAAATAGCAGTGCTTGTGAATTCTGTTGATTGAATTTCTGTTCTTGAAGTGTGTTTCAGTTTCCTGAAAACTTACTAATTAATTAGTGAGGCAAATGAAATACACAGAGAGTTTTAGACTTTGAAGATAGAACAGAATCCAGAGGATTTACCAAACAAAAGAGAAAGAATAGATCCATAGAAGAGCAGTGATTAAATTATAGACATCCAATTGAAATTATAACCTTGTCTGATCTTACTGCTTAACAATGGCTAGCCAATTGTGTCAGTTTCAATGTATGGAAAGTTCACTAGTGGATGTTTCAGATATTAATTAATACACTTACATATGGTGATTACATTGTATTTTTTGTTGAGGGAGATAATGCTGCTTTTACTGAAGAGGTTGTGTATGATTGTGGTGGAAACTCCCATCTGAACAGAATAATATAGAACAATCAAGAGCCAATCTAGTTAAACACCCCAGTAAAAAATCTACAGGGACAGTTTGAAACCAAACTTGCATTTTCTTCACAGATTCTCTGAAGCGTAGGAAGGTACATGTGTGCAGAAATCAATAATCACTCATCTCTCTCTCTCTCTCTCTCTCCCTGCTTCCTCCAACAAATTAACATGCTTCTCCTTCAAAATCAAAACTTTTCCTTTTGAAAGCTGAATTTTGCATCATCTTTACAGCTCAAGAGGCAGGCATCCGGTGGTTATGACTTATGATTCCCGAGAAGGAGGGAGACATATGTTCTCACTTTTTGGATCACTTCATACTATTTTGCCATGATAATGGGTTGTTTGTTAATTTTTGCAAGATGCATTGGGGAGAGGGGAGGTTACAGTAGTTTGTTATAGTATTGTCTTAAGTGCAATAAACTACTGCTGAAACTGCTCCTTGTTTTTTGAAGGAAGACTTTCTTGAAATCTCCCAAGAGAAGTATGGGGTTATAGGTATTTATTTAGGCACAAAAAATAGTCCTTTATCAATTTGCCCGGCTTTGATGTCTTTCTAATGGTTATTCAGATTTCAAACCACCACTACTAGCTACTATTAGCTTGTGGGCCTTGCCCCATCCAATATTAGCTTGTGGCTAAGGTTCACTCACCTTATAACAACATAAGGATGCTAAGGGGTCCTTTCACCCATGAGTATATTGTGTGCACGTAGGCTACTATATCTCTTCACTATAACAACAAATAATCTATCATATCTCTTTATATTATTAGGGAAGGGTTGAGAATTTGGAAAAAGAATATGGTTATTGATTGTTGATTTCACTCCCAAATAACAAGTGCATTGATCACAACAAGTAATACAATGATAAGTAGAGGTTGTTTCCACAAGGACTATGTCAATTACCAATTCATAGTCATATATAGTTTACTATTTGAGCTAACAAAGATATAGAGGGAGTAAAAATGATTTAAATGTAAATAAAAATAAATCAAAAGAAAGTAAGCAAGGAAAATTACAATAATAGGAAGATAACAAGAAATAAGTTTTCATAGATGGTCAGGCCTTTGGATCCACTGTATTCTCCTTATCTTTTTTTTTTGTGTGAACCAAAGGTATTCCCCAGCTAGAGATTAATTCCTTTGAGGCGTAGAGATTACCGAAGTGAGTTTTGTCTCTCCCAACAAATTCTTTTCCATACACACCACAAAGAATCGAACTCATGTCAAGATGTTTAAGTGACTCAACTATCTGTCAACTGTGTTAGGCTTTGTCGGAATTTATTCTCCTTATCTATAACTCCAATCCCCATATCAATTCAAATTTAAAGTCACTTTAATGATTAAATCTATTATTTTGGTTAAAGTTCTATTCCTTGATGAAGTAACCCTATGTTATTATTATAATCAAATCCTAATTCCTTAGGTGAAACACAATTGTAACATGCATTAAATTAAAAAAAAAAATTGATAACATCACACACACATTCTATGTTGCATACTTTAAGATCAAAGTGTTTTTTCCCCAATATTTCCGTTGTGTGATTCATCTTGAGTTCATTCCACAAGTAGTGAATTCATGGAAAGTATTAAGAATAAAAGCAATAATCAATAATAAATTTGAATCAAAAGTAAAGAACAACAATTATACATAATTCAAACCAAGTTTCATCAAGCGAAGAGAAAAGATAAAAAATGCCTCTCATGAATTTGGAAGAAAACTCTAAGAAAATATGTTTCAATCTAAGAGGAAGGTATCTCCTTAAGATCTCCCACCAAAGAAACTTGAAAAATTGCTCTTAAAATAAAAAAATATGGTGAATAATCAAATATATAGGGTTGGGACGAACTGATCGTAATTACACTCATTTCTAGCATAATTACATTTGGAAAGAGGCATTTGATTCACTAAACAGAGTTACGTACAAGTGGAATTATGCTGTATTTGGACGTAATTATATATTGATATAAAAAGGAAAAATTGTGTTTTTCCCATAATTACGGATTATGCTATCCTCAGCTAAATGGAATTTTCCCCTCACTTTGTAGCATAGTTATATGCAAAAGTAGGTAAAAATTCACCAAAATGTATAGATTTCAAAGTTGTGTGAGTAAAACTAGCTCAAATAAGAGTTGCTTACATTATGATTCCCATTAAGCGCCCTATAAATGGGAGAAATTAGTGGCTTTTTGACCGTACTGGAGAAAAAAAAAATTACCTAAATAATGTGAAAAAAATAAATTTACCAAAGTGGGGTGGATTGTGCCACGGTAGAATAAGGATGCGCTAACTGGGTTGCCGCTTCATGAGACACCAACTCAGTTAGCGCATCATGTATTGGCCATTTAACACATGATGCGCTAACTCAGTTAGCGCATCATGTATTGCAACAAAATAATTTTAAATAAAAAAAATTCTTGGCAGAAAATAATTTAATATAATTATATGTTATTTATTTAAATGATGGTATTTAATACAAGTTAATTATTTGGGGGGAACAGAGAGAGAATACATGATGCGCTAACTCAGTCAGCGCTTCAAGATGCGCTAACTGAGTTAGCGCATCATGTGTTAAATGGCCAATACATGATGTAATACATGATGCGCTAACTGAGTTGGTGTCTCATGAAGCGCCAACCCAGTTAGCGCATCCTTATTCCACCGTGGCACTTTCCACCCCACTTTGGTAAATTTATTTCTTTGCACATTATTTAGGTAATTAATTTTTTTTTTGCACCAGTACGGTCAAAAAGCCGAAATTAGCATTGGAGCAATTAGGCATTATTAAGCACTAAACACCATGTGTTTGTACCAAAGAGTTGTGGCTCAATTGGTGACACGAGCCGAGATTGTGGGAAGAGCTCCCGGGTTCGATCCCCACTAAACACATTCTTCGGAGAGGTGAAGAACCTTAACTGTGACTCTGGTAATAGGATTGACCCTGGTAATAGGGGATACCTATGGTTTACACCAAAACACCAAGTGCTTGTATAATCACCTAAGTCGGTGGGGTTAATAAAATTCAATATTAATGAAATAAAGATATGGAATTATTTATGGATTCATTAAGAGCTTGTTTGTATCAAAATTGAAGCGGAAAATCCTTCTTTCCTAGGTACACTTTTACAAAAGGAATTCCTTCCTTGGTTGATGCAAACTACTTTGAGACAGTGTTGAAAAAAAAAAAACAGACACACACTTAATTTGTTGAATTGAAAAGAGAAGTTATATAAAGTGTAAAAAATAAAAGTGGAGTTTACTGATTGGATCATGCTATCTTGAAATATTTAAATATTTATCGTTCCGCAACTTACTTACCACTTATCACACCTGAATCATTGTCTTTTTTTATTATTATTATTGGTAAAATAACTATGTGGAAAAACTTTTTTTTTTTGCGCGTGTAAGACCATTGAAGCATTTGGCTGTTAAAATTAAAATTTTCTAAAAAAATAGACACTCATTATAAATAATTTGGCTTTCCCCACATCAGTTATAGTATGTAACAAACAGTGATTGGTTTGTGACCCCAAGCAACTTTACTTGCAATGTTAGCGGTTTGAATCCTAGAGTCGGCACCAGAGGACTTTACCTAACCACCACCCCCAACCCATAGCTATGTTTTGTGAGGGATTCTAGTGAAAAAGACCAAAATAAATATCACAGTTATAGTATACTAACTTCAATGCTTGCACATAGACCTAGATGTAACTCCACAGAGCCTAATAGAAAAGACATAAAATAAGATATCATTTCAAGCGCATGGCATCATTGTGCCTCTAAGTCTATGAACATATATTATGTTGGTTCAGCTGTTGTACATTCAACAGAGGAATTTCAGAAAGTATGCAGAGCATGTAATGTACCAACAGAATTTTGAACAAAGCATTGGTCTCGCCTTCTATACATATTCAGAAGAGTAGTAAAGAATCAAAGGGAAAGCATAAAGGTTGACACTCCATAAACAACTAAGTTTGGATCATGCAGCTACTAAGTTGATCTGTAAAGGATCATCATAAAGGAGTAACAATTGCGTTTGATATGCACGCGTGGGTTTGGATACATATATATTGAATACAACCTTTATATACTTGGTATTTAATCTAATTAAAGAAAAGGGGAAATTTTTAAAACTTAGCTTAAATAGGAGGAAATGAGAAAAAAGGAAACAACTTAAAAGGTTGTGACATGAGAAGGTGCACGAAGTTATGGGAGGGAAATTAAACCATCCATTACTCATGAGAGGATCAAAATTTATATTAGGCAGTGGGCACTGACAACAATACAACACGCTGGCCATAAACGTGTTTTAGAAGTTACTATATGTATCATAGCATGAAATGAGACTTTTCTTTCAATTGCCTCTCAAAGAATGACATTTTTTTGACACCTTCTCCACCCGGATCATTATAGTTTTAGGCAGCTCAAGGGTTATTTGATTTGGTATAGTTAACAAATGAAGTAACTGAATTGTATATGATAGGTAAATTAATTAGTTGATGTGTATTATGAGTGAGTTATACTGGTTAAAAATAATTTGGAGTAATGAAAATAAAAAAACATGTAGTTAAGTTGCCAATTATTGAGGTCATTGGTTGGGTTAATTAGGTCCATTAATTTGACACTCAATAGTTTAATTGGATGAATTTGCAGTCATATTGCATGAAGAATGTATGAACAATCAAATACCCACGTTTGGTTTAGTGTTAAAATGTAGTAAACTCATGTTTCCAATACTAAAAATAGTTGCATTGGGAATTTAAATTTGAGTTTGACCAGTTTCAACGTTAAACCAAACACACACACTTAGGGTTGATATGTTGTTTGCAAATGAAATGTTTGGAAAAGGTACGTACTATGCAAAACACATGTATTGCAGGCATGTTGACAAAGTGAAACATCCTGTTAAGCAAATCAACCAGTAAGATTTTTGGAATGCTTTAATTAAAAAAAATAGATATTCATGTAACGTAGGTTGTGCTATAATTTATCCCAATAATGGTGGTCTAGGAATGTGAAGGCGTGCATCAACTTTGCTTATGATTGAGAAGAGAAGATGTCTAATAAAAGCAAAACAAAGTAACCCTCCTTTTACTCACCTTTTCCCCTAAATACAAAGTGAAAATGTATGGTTTTAGTCATCTAGATCTTGTCTTTTCAGTGCTTTATTTATTCAACTCTTAAAAATGCGGTTGGTTGCTTTGTGACTAGAATAATAATAAATTTACAGCAACATTAATAATGACTATTTGAGGAGATCATAGAAACTCAACAAGTTCGTTCGATCATGTCAAAAGAAAACCAACAGGTTGAGATAAGAGTAAATGAATATCTAAAAAAACTCAATAAAAAAGACATTGTTCTAAATCATTTTAGTGGAAATTAATTTTGTTTTCAATAGAATCCAATAACATCAATTAACTTGTAGCAGACCCCACATTGTGAAATATGATTAGTTTTTATTGTTCACTTCTTGTTTAGCTGAAGGATGAATAGCTTGAGTTTGTACCATGTGGTTGTCAATATTAAGAATAAACTTGAGATTAATTACAACATGTTATTATAAAGTGAAAAGTAATAAAAAACATCCAAATTTATAGAAACCAAGTAGAACAGAAAGGGAGGAGGCTGATTGTGGTGGGGTTTGATATAGAGTATGTTTAGAGGCATGTGTTCCCTCTATTTTGAGTCAATGGTATGATTTGTAACAGAAAATGTTGACAGGAAAGAAGAGAATAGATAAAAACAGAGAGGGGAGAAAAGGGTATGCTGAAACCTTCCCTACCATTGTGGTCATGTTGAATAATCACTTCCCAACACCTTATTATCACCAATTCACGTTCACGCTAGAGGAATCATGAAAGCTGACAATTAGAATAGAACCTGCATAGCCTTTTTTCGACTTTCCTCTAATAAAATATGTCCAACAAGAGAGTCTCACTCTTTTATAAGGGCTTCCCTTCCATTCCACATAGTGCCACCATCTCTACCTAACTCCTCCTGAAAATGGCCAACTTAGTCACTTCATTCATGTTGTGGTTGAGTATGATATGTATGATAAGTACTCTCTACAATGTGAAATTTATAGCATGTGCAAGTACCAGGGGAGAATCAACCAGGTTCTATGATTTCAAGGTATTATTTATTCTTAAAGTGCACATTATGACAGCATATTGTACTTTCCAGTGGATTGCAGTGCATTCCATTAGCTTTCTGTTGATGCTCTTGGTGGTTACTATACAGGTCCAAACTAAAAGAGTTACCAAACTTTGCAGCTCCAAAGACATTGTCACAATTAATGGTATGTATCCAGGACCTGTTGTTTACGCCCAAGAAGATGATAGAATCATAGTCAAAGTTACCAATAAGACACCTTTCAATGTTACAATTCATTGGTAATCTCATCACAGCTTCATGCATAATGTACTTCATTTAATTAACAATATTATTATAACTAACAATCTTGAATTTTAAATTTCAGGCATGGTGTCAGGCAAAGGCTATCATGCTGGTATGATGGACCATCGTTTATTACACAATGTCCAATTCAAGCAGGCCAGAGTTTCACCTATAATTTTTCAATGGTGAAACAGAAGGGTACCTTCTTCTGGCATGCTCATGTTTCTTGGCTAAGAGGAACTGTTTATGGTGCTATGATTGTTTATCCAAAGACCAGGGTACCTTACCCATTTAAGATTCCCTATCAAGAGCATATAATCATACTAGGTAATTTACAAGGTGGCCCCCTTTGGTTTTGAATTCAGTGTTACATGTTGTATGCTCTCCATATAATACTGTTTGTTCTGAATTGATTCAAATTGTGGCAGGGGAGTATTGGCTGCAGGATCTTCAACAAATTGAGCATGCCACTCTAGCAAGTGGAGGAGCTCCTCCTATAGCAGATGCATATACCATTAATGGTCATCCAGGCCCCAACTACAACTGCTCCATTAATGGTATTTAACATGACAATTAATGAAGTAATTCTGATAATGGGGATGCACATTTATTGGGATTGCTGAAAACTGTCTACTAGTTGGGATCGGGGATTATTTTTAAAAGATCTTTCAATCAGACTAAGACATTTAAGTTAATACAAAATAATCTAGATTAAGTGGTGGATGATGGTCATTGTTTTTCACTAAATATGTGTTTGATTTAACGTTGAATCTGATTAAGCTTAAGTTTAGATTTCCCAACGCAACTATTTCAACGTTGAAAATGTGAATTTACCACATTTCAACGCTAAACTAGACACACACTAATACCCGTTGTTATCATGACAATATCTTAGACTACATAGGCACTGATTTACTAAACCAGTCTATCAGAACTGACAACTGTTGTAAATTAAATTTTTTCCCTTTTCTTTCATACATTTCTTTCCTCATCATTTCAGATGTCAACCAAATTGATGTGATTCCCGGGAGGACTTATTTGTTAAGACTGATTAATGCGGGTTTAAACACTGAGAACTTCTTTGCTATTGCTAATCACAAATTAACAATTGTGGAAGCTGATGCTGAATACACTAAGCCATTCACCACAGACACAGTGATGCTAGGACCAGGCCAAACACTGAATGTCCTTGTCTCAGCTGATCAACCAGTTGGAAAATACTCCATGGCCGTGGCACCTTACAAGTCTGGCAGGGTTGTCAAGTATCAAAACGTTTCAGCCATTGCCAGGTTCAACTATATAGGTGCTGCATCGAATAGCTTATATTTACCAGCTAAATTACCTAAACTTGATGACAAACTGGCTGTTAAGACAGTTATGGATGGATTAAGGAGCCTAAATCAAGTCAATGTTTTCAAAGAAATTGATACAAACCTATTCATCACCATTGGACTGAATGTTCAAGAATGCCATTCAAAGACACCAAAGCAAAACTGTCAAGGCATGAATGGGGTGCTGACAGCTTCAATGAATAATATAAGTTTTGTCCATCCCAATATTTCAATCCTGGAAGCTTATTATAAGAAGATAAAAGGAACATATACTGAAGATTTTCCTGACGCACCCCTCAAGTTCTATGACTTTGTTAATGGTGCCCCTAATAACATTCCATATGACACACAAGCATTGAATGGGACTAGAACAAAGGTCCTTGAATATGGTAGCAAGGTGCAACTCATTCTGCAGGACACAGGGATAGTCAACATTGAAAACCACCCAATGCACTTCCATGGCTACAGCTTTTATGTTGTAGGGTACGGCACAGGCAACTTTAACCCACTAACTGCACAATTCAACTTAGTGGATCCCCCATACATGAACACAATTGGAGTTCCAGTGGGTGGCTGGGCAGCAATTCGATTTGTCGCTGATAATCCAGGTATAATCCTTAATGTGTATTTCTTCTCTCCTTTATTTTACAGAAACAGCAAAGGAAATATTGATTTCTTTTCTTTTCTTCTTTTGGTGAAAGGAATTATTGATTTCTTACCATCAATAACAACTTTTTGCAGGGGTGTGGTATATGCACTGCCACATTGATATACACCAGTCATGGGGACTAGGAATGGTGTTTATAGTGAACAATGGAAAAGGAGAGCAGGAGTCCTTACCACCACCTCCACCAGACCTGCCACAATGTTAACACTACTACCAAGGGATTATAACAAATAATACTAACAGATGATTGATTGTGTGGCTTCATTCCTGTCCAATCGTTCTTCAACTATAAAATGTGGCATTGGTGCATTTCATTTAAAAGAAAAAAGAATATTATGGATGTACATAAGCAAAGTGACTAGATAAATGCATATCTCTCTTCCTTTAGTCTGAGTTATGTTTGCTAATCCATCAGAATTTTGGAAGGAAAAAAAAAAATCTAAAACATATTGATATTACTGGATATCAAAGTGATAAGTAGTTACTCCAGTTCTCTCCAAGTTTTCACCCCTATAATAATTCTCAGTGAGATGTCCGTATAGTGATAGTGATATAAATAAGATGCTATACACGAGGCTGATTCTCATCCAATCTTACTAGGTTTATATCTAACAAGTACAACATTTCAATACTTAAAAAGTTATGGGGCATGAAAGCTGATCTAGTGACCGTTGTAAAAAGAAAATCTGACTGGAACATTCCAATCAATTCTTTCTCAAATACTCTCAACACGCAATTTGTCGATTGCAATTAAATTAAATATGACAGATAACAGATCATGGGTTGACCCTCTCCATAATCCAGCTTTTCTTTGATGCAGCACTCACATTTGATTTGAATGTTAGCCTCTCATTACTCTTCAGATTCAAGTAATCAACCTGTAAATGGTTGAAACCGAAGTGAATATGTGAAAGCAAAAGGCATATAATATTGTTAGACCGGGAGAGATATCACTACCCTATCCGGTTCTAGGATCAGTAGACAAAAACCATCAACTGGACCTATGGAAGGATCCGGTGTTATTTCTGGCTGTACTTGCTCATTTAGACAGGGAAGTCCCGGGCTGGGCCCCAAATATTGCGACCTTGATCTCAAGGAACTGGCAAACCAGGAATTTTCTCTTTGCTGCATTATGAATTGATAAACGGAGGGGATAACTATAGCAACTAAACTTAAGATAAAGAATATATAACCTGTAAAAATATTTGTGTTAGAATGAAATAAACCAAACCTAGCTCCTTTTAAGAGTTTTGTTTTGTTTTGCTTTCCCTGTTTTGATGAGGGAGAACAAATGGTTACTTGATTTGCAGGGAGCACGTTAATACAAATAGTCTCAAAACCCAAGTCCCACTTTGGTAGCACTAGCAGATGTGTCGTCTGATCCAGTAAGCTTGGGTACAACCAGGAAGTAGCTTCGGTTTAAGCAGTTTTAGGCCATGTAGTAAGCCAGTTTGGTAATTTAGTCAGTTAATTATATAAGAATTTTCATATATATATGCCTAATATATTGCTGAGGAAAATAAAGAGTGAAGTAGTTGATCATGTGCTGTGCTCAATTTCCCATCACCATTTAAATTTAACCTTCCCTTATCCTTAGCTCTCGTCTTACCCTCAAATTACTAGAGTTCAGGTAGTTCAGGTTGACTTACTCAACTTACTGCACTCCCTTGAGCATAAGACACAGTGCATTATCATCTATCGCAGGCTATAGGTTGCACTTCTCTCAATTAGTGGAACATAAAAACTAATGCAACAGCTAGTTATGTAGAAATGTGCAAACCACACTTGATCATAGGGACAAATGTCAAAGGGAAAAACAGCTTCACAGAATGTGATTCAATCATAAATGAAAATCTCCAATCAAACCTGAAGTTTTAGGAGGTCAGGATTTGACCCATCGATGATATCTACATTCCCATTTATCCGGAATTGCTCCCAGGAATCTGTGAAATACCAACATATCTAACCACAAGAACTACATTTAGTCATATTCCCTAAGCAATTAGGAAAAGAAAAAATGCACCTCAGAGAATAATTACCTCAGCAGAGGAGCAAAGTTTGAGCTCTTCAATCTGCAGTATGAATAAGCCAACATAAACTTCCAAGTAAGTAACTTTTCAATGAAAATCTTAATCATGCCCACAATTATGGAAGGTAACATAATTTTTTCCCAAAAAAAAAACTAATAAACTAAACTAAAAGTCTAAAACTAATATATATTTTAAGCCATTGTCCAATTCGTAGCCGTAGGGACTAAATTACAAAAACCCAGTTTTTAATTCAGATTAGAAAACTAAATTGAAAAAAGGAGAACCTTCAACCTTGCGAGTGCGGGCATCGGTGTTAATTTGGATGTTATCAGTGTTGTCTTGGAAACCTCTGAAGAACCAAAACAATGAATCCCATGTGGATGTGGCAAGTTTCCATAATAAAATAAAACAAAACCAAAGAGTGAGGAACAGGACGAACAGAACCTGAAAACGACAGTGCGATTTGAAGGTGTTCCGTTGGTTCCTACGGTCGCCTGATAAAACGACGAATGCCAAAATTAAAATTAAAATTAAAAGAAGAAGAAGAAGATGAAGGGGTGGCAGATTGAATGACGTACGAGCTGCATGAAAGAAGAGTGCTTGAGGTGACCGTTGGATTCCAAAGCGTTGAGAAGAAGCTGCTTCCATGGCACGCTCCCCATTCCCAATTCCGATGGATTGGGAAATTTTCCCCCCTCTTTTTTTCTATTGGCTATATTTTTATCATTTTTTCGGCACATCTATCCCCCTTTTTTTTCTTTTTTCTCATACTGTGATACTGGTATTTTTTTATTTTTCTTACTACAAAAATATATTTTTCCATGAATCAACTTGAACTAAAATTTTGGTGTTATGTATAAAATTTTGGCAAAAGTGCTAGCTAATAGGTTGAGGATGGTAATTGGGAGAGTTATTTTAGAATGTCAATCAGCTTTTATCAGAGGACGATATATTTTTGACAGTGTGGTAATTGCAAATGAAGATCTTGAGGAGATGAGGAGGAAGGGTAGGAGTGGCCTTATCTTTAAAGTTGATTTTGAAAAGGCTTATGACTCAGTTCACTGGGACTTTTTGCTGTATGTATTGCGGAGAATGGGTTTTCCAAGTGTTTGGATTTCATGGATTTCTGAATGTTTAAGAACATCTAGGATCTCAGTATTGATCAATGGTAGTCCTACTAATGAATTTGGGATTGGGAGACGATTGAGACAAGGGGATCCATTAGCTCCTTTCTTATTTCTCATTGTTGCTGAAGGCTTGCATGCTTTGATGTCTAAGGATGTTCAAAACAATATTTTCACAGGTTATCTGGCTGGTCAGGATCAGGTTCTGCTTTCTCACCTTCAGTATGCAGATGATACATTAATCTTGGGTGATGCTTCTATATCTAATATTTGGGCGATAAAGGCAATTTTTCAAATTTTTGAACTGGTATCTGGTCTCAAAGTCAATTTTCATAAAAAGCAATCTCATTGGGGTTAACACTGATGTGGATTGGTTGGAGGTGGCTTATGACTTTCTGAATTGTAAGATAGGCTCCTATCCATTTGCTTACTTAGGCTTACCAATTGGTGCTAATCCCAGAAGGAAGTGTACTTGGAATCCGGTGGTTCAGAAAGTGAGGAATCGTCTGTCTAAGTGGAAATGTAATATGCTATCTTTTGGTGGTCGCATAGTCCTCTTGCAATCGGTTCTACATTCCTTACCAATCTGTTTCCTTTTATTCTTCAAGGCACCTAAAGGTATTATTAATTACTCACCTTAATTCTCTTTTCAAATCTTTTTTGTGGGGTGGGTCTTTAGAACAACATAAAATTGCTTGGATTCGTTGGGATGATGTGTGTAAAGATAAAAAGTTTTGGGGGTTGGGAATTCGTGATCTGAGAGCTTTTAATTTAGCATTCTTAGGGAAGTGGAGATGGAGGATGCTAGTGGAGAAGGATAGGCTTTGGCATAGGGTTTTACCTTCTATTTATGGTGAGGGTATTGTTAAAACAAATAAAGGATCTACTTGGATGTCTGATGTGTGGTCAATCGAATCTAATCATAATTTTACTGTCAATTGGTTCTCACTTTGCTGTTCTAAAATGATTGAAAATGGTAGAGATACTCTTTTTTGGAGGGATGTGTGGTGTGGCACTGGTGCATTATATGATAAATATCCTAGACTCTTTTTAATTGCTGCAAATAAGGAAGTACTTGTTGCTGATATGGTTACTGTTTGTAATGGGGTTTCTAGTTGGAATTGGACTTGGCGGAGGGAGTTATTTCAATGGGAATCGAATTTATTGTCACAATTAGTTGATGAGTTAAGTCATGTTCCTTTGTTTGGTGAAGTTAGTGATAGGTGGTGCTGGAGTGGTGATCCTTCACACACTTATTCAGTGAAATCCGCTTACTCTGTCATTGTGCATTCTAGTATTTATGCAGATTTTCCAATGTCTAAATTTATCTGGTCGAAACTAGTGCCTACTAAGGTGGCTGGTTTTGTTTGGAAAGTTATCTTGGACCGCATTCCTACGAAACAAAACTTAATCAAGGGGAAGGTGATTCAAGAGTCAGATAGTGTTTGTGTGTGGTGTGGTTTTGTGGATGAAACAACTTCACATATTTTCTTTGATTGCTTTTATGCTTATCATATCTGGAAAATGTGTTTGGCATGGTTTGGAATTTGTGCTGTTCAGCATCATTGTAGTCTGGTTAATTTGGAACAGTTTGTGGGTTTTCCAGAATGTAATGGCCAGAATAGATTTAGGTGGTCTGTGGTGTGGATGGCAACAATTTGGACTTTATGGTTAGTTCGTAATGACGGAATCTTCTCAAATTCCTCTTTGGATCCAGATGCTGTCTTGGATTTAATAAAATTGAGATCGTGGAAATGGATTAAAGCCAAAGACCCAACCTTTATGGTCCATTTTGTGATGTGGTCTACTAATCCGGGAAGTTGTCTCGTTTTTTATCCTCATGGAGTGTGTTTACCATGAGGGTGTGGTTATGTTGTGTGGTGTTGCTTTCATTATTTCCTGAGGATTTTTATCATTTAGTTCATTTTGTTGCTGTCTTAAATTGCTGTTGTTTTACTAATTGATGAGGCTCTTTGCGGTGTATTTATTGACTGCTCTGAAGGTGGATTTTCTGCACTGGTTGTACTGGCTACGCTGAATATATGCTTTGCTGGATTATGCGCTTACATTTTTTAGGAGTGGATCTCTGCACTTTCTGCATCTTGCTGATCCTTATGTTGTATCCCTTTATTTTGGCTTCTTTTGTAGGATTGGAGGGTATGTGCGGCTTGGTTTTGGTTTGTACGAGGGAACAATGGTTTAAAGCTTTTGTTTAGCCTCTTTGTTTACTTTTATGTTAATCATTTGTGTAATGGGTTGGAGTACCCCTTGTACTCCTATTTAATCAATTCATTTTGCTTAGCAAAAAAAAAAACAACTTATAATTATTTTATTTAATAATTTTTTATACATATTAATTTTCATTAATTTAATCATTTAATCTTATCATATTATCTTATTATATATTAAAATAAATTATTTAATCTATTTAATGAAAATTTTTATTCAGATAATTAAATTAATAAAATTTAATATTTATAAAAAGTTATAAAATAAGTGAAATAAGTTCCCTATTTTTTATTTCTTTGTTAAAATATTTACCTAGTATAAAGTTTCAAATAAAAGATGTGTGTGATCTTCTCTTACATAATATTTTTTTTTAGAAAATACTCATAGAAATATAAGCATTCTCATGTTTGTTTATTCGCATTTTTTTTATTTTTCTTTGAAAAAAATGTGTTTATATAATTTAGTATAAATTAATTAATATCATATTGAACATAATATTATAATATTTTCATTTATAAATTATATAAAATTAAACTAAATTAATAATTGCCTTAAATGTATTATTTTTTTACTGTGTGTTTGGATGTATTTTTGGGAGTAGAGATTGATTGTCCATAAAAAAAATGCTTTAAATATGCTTGACTTTATATCAGTGTAAATTTGAGTTTTGTTGTGTGAAATCATGGTTTTAGGAGAAAGTATCTTTGAGCTGTTACCGCTTAAAGCTTCATATTTATAATTATAGCTTTGTGTTTTCTGTTATGTTATTGTGAAACTTGATATTTGGGAAGAGAGTAGCATGAGATAATAAATTGATTGTATAAATCCACTAATAAAATTTCAGTATATTCCATCACCATTTAAGTCCCGAATAGGATTGACGTCCCTGATAATAGGGAATACATATGGTTTACACCAATAAAATATTCCATCACCATTTTCAAATGTATGAAGGCCGGAGATGTCATGGAGTTATTGGAGCACTCATCTAATAGTCATCCATATCCCACACTGAAGATGTATGTGACACTCTAGGGCTTATACTCTTCCAATTTTTCTCTTTGCACATTTCCGTTGTACCAAATGTGGAGGTCATTTCATTTTTTTCTATTTCTTTTCTATCTCTCCTAATTTTTTCTTCACCAAATAGATGCTTGGGGTTTTTGCACAATAATAAAAATATATAATTAATTCTTTAAATTTATCAAATATGTTAACTAATTTCACATAGTACCCTTTATCACTTATTATTAAAATCCATCTCATTTATTATTTAAAAAAGATATATTTGGTAAAAAAAGTATTAAAATTGTAAAATGACAAGTAAAATGAGCTAACTTTTTTTTCTCTAAAAAAGACAATTAAAGTAGGACGGAAGGAGTAATTAAAGTAGCACTTAGAAATTTTTAAACTAAAATCTCATGACACATAGATGTTAATTTGATGAACCTCTTTTTATATAGGAGGAAAAAACTGGAAAGTGTGTGCATTTTTTTTTTAAGTATGAGCTGGTGAGGTTATAAGTAAAACTTCAAAAAAAATTATTCTTTTCAATGTGACACTTCAAAGATAAAGTTGAAAAAAAAAATCTTCGAAATGTGGGACTACATATTTTAAAACTTATATTTTTAAAATTTTTGCTTTGATTTTTCTTTCTATTTTCTATTCAAATGATCCGATCAAAATTTATTACTGAGAATATACCTATATAAATTTAAATGATATAATTTAAATAAAATATTATATACATACAAAATTTAGTTTATATTGGATTAAATTATTTTTTAAAATTAAATCCAAAAATCAATCCAATTTAATGAAAAAGAATTAATTATGTTTTCAATTTTGGTTTGTTCAGTCTTCAATTTATACAATTTTAAGTTTTCAATTTAATTTTTATATATCGGATTGGATGAGTTTATAAACATGACTATAAATACCATACATAAACTACCATATATTGTTAAAGTCTTACATTGTCTAGGACAAATTATATAATATATGAAATTTGAGCAATTTTCATCCTATAAGTTAGTTTTTGAGATTAAGTTAGGTGCAGTTTAAAATTTAAAATATTATAAGAGTCTACCTTAAATGGTCTATTGTTATTGAGTTCGTATATGTCAAGTCTTATAAATTTCACACTCTCTAAGTGTGAAAGTGTGTGTTAAAATCTCACATTTACCTAGAGATAAGATAAAATTATAATATATGATTTTAACCCTACAAATTAATATTTGGGGTTGAGTTATGATGCAAAATTTACATTTTTCTATAATTCAATACACATGGTTGTCTTGCAAAGATAGATAGCAGGTCATTATTCAAATGGTCCAAAATCGCACACATATTTAGAAAATCATCCAAGTTTATTATTTTATATTTTAAGCCCACATACATGACACATGAGCGTGGAATTATCTAGCATGTAAACTGTTTTTTACTTTATTTTCTAGCGAACAAAATAAGTGATTATACATATGATCCATCATCCATATGTGTTGCTAATTAACAATATTAGTGTCTTTTTGCGCGGCCTTATCCTGGCTATATCATGATCCGTGCTGGTTTCAGTGCACATCAATTTGTTTATTTTTCAAAATATTTTATCCGTTATTATGTTAATATTAAAAAGAACATCTATGACCTTTTTCTTTTTACTTTTTAATTTAGGTCCAAAAAGTTTGTCTTACATATGCTAGGTTTCTAATTTATACGTACCACGTGCTGGTAGTCATTAGTCATTACTAACAAACGACCCCTTTAATTAGTTCCATTGACCCCCACCAACCAATTTTGTCTTACACATGCTAGGAATAGGATTCAAATTGATGTACATTTGTAAAAAAAAAAAATGTCAATTATGTGACCACGTGCTGGCCGTCATTATTGAGAAAACTCGCCTTTCGATTTTTGGGTGATACTACTAGGCACTCATGAGAATAGGCTAAACCGAGTCAGGCTTTACAAGACTTGAGTATGGCCTGCACTTTAAATTCATGGCTTAAGTCTGACCTGTTACATGATATAAGCTTTATTTTATGGTCCCAGTCTGACCTATTTAAAGCCTGACAATGCCTGAAAGCATGTTAAAAAGTCTGTTTTATAGTAAGGTACTTGAATATATCATAAGCTTATATATCAATAGACTTATAGGCTCAAGTTTTTAATATACTTAAATGTTTATACAAGTTAATAAATATATAATTATAAGGAAAAGTAATAAAAAATCTTTATAATAATAATATCAATATAAAAAATATTAGTATTTTATTTATATTTAGTTAAATTGACCGGCCTTATAGGCTCAAAAGGCTTTTTCGATAGCCTGAAGTCTGGCTTGTTTTGCTATATAGACTTTTAAAAAAGTCTTGGCTTGCTCTATTTAATAAATTGGTCTGGCCTGGCCTGGGCCTGATGTAGGTCGGGTAGTAAGCCCCTGACAAGCATCCTAGCCTGTTCCCACCCCTACTCACACAACTTTTGAGAAATATCTTATAATAAGGTAAAATATAAGTAGCATTGGTGATTGTTAATAATTCAAGAAAATTATCGAAGTCTTTTAATTAGAATCTATAATTCTCTAATACATTATATAATTATATAATAATAAAAAATTTACCTTGATCCATATAGACGTAATAAATATATATATATATATAAATCATTTCAATCATATTTTTTTAATTTATTTCTTTGCCTTTTTTCTTTTTTATAGTGAACATTCGTCTTTCACTTTAGTCCAAATATGAAACTTCTATTAAATCTTATTGATGTGTGATGTTAAAGTCTGACTTGGATGCCAACACACACACTTACAGTTTCTCATTCTTCAAAAAAGTTCTCTCTTCTCTCGTGTTCTCTCTGTCTCGTTCACTCCCATTTCTTCTACAACTTCCACTGGATTTGAAGGGTCTACAATGTTCGTAGGGTTTTGAGCTTGATTACTATAATGGATTCACATGTAAAGGTTATTAATCCACTGTATTTCTCTGGTCAGGGTTTGTATTGGGTTTTAGGGTTTTGTTTCCCTTGCGTTTCCTCTGTTTTTTGTCTTGTATCTGGCCTGGTTCCCACCATTGTTGAAGAGCGATTGTCTGTGTGTGTTTGTATGTTGAATGTGTGTTTTAGGGTTATCTAAGGTTTAGGGAAATTTAATTTTATGGTGAGATAGAACTAGGATGACAATTGAGCCCAAACCCTATCCCACCCACAAAAATTACCCGCAATGGACAGGGTTTTCGCGAAGCGGGTATGAACGCGGGTACGGGCAACATCCCGCATTTTCTCATGGGGACGGGCGCAAGTACGGGCACTTTGATGCCCAGCCCACACCATACCCGCACTCATATATATAATTATTTAATAAAAATACCATAAATAATTATATATAGTGATATATTAATTTTATTAAAATATCTAATATATTTATGCATATTTTTAAAATTGATATATATATATATATAATATTATAAATTAAAAATATATTTTTATAACTATCTATTTACTTTATAATATATGACTAACTAGTGTTAGTAATCATTTTTTATAAATCTTGAAGAATTCTAACACATGATATCGAAATTTATAAAATAATGTGACGTGAAAGTATATTGTAATATTTAATAAAAAATGAACTTTAGATCATTTGTTGTGTTTTAGAACATTAACATATTATGTTTCAATGTAATTAAATTGTTGTATCACTGATATTTAAAAAATATATTTGGACGATCTTCGAGTAACTTTATTCAATTGAGATATAATTTTCTTAAATTAATAATTTTTAGTAAGTTATTAATTTTTTACTTAATAAAAATGCGGGTAATGGGTACTAAAGTTACTACCCACGTGGGTACAGGCGCGAGTATGGGCTTTTTTTAAAACGCGGGTACGGGGACGAACACTGTGGTACCCTGCCCGGAGGATACCCATTGTCATCCCTAGATAGAACCCGGTGAAGTTACTGGTGGGGCATAGTGATGGGAATATTGACTCTGTTGTTTAATAGTCTATGTAATATGTAATGAATAATGTGAAAGGGTGGAAGTGGTCCCTCATGTCAGTTGGTCCCATATGTGCAATCTGAAAAGTTTGGGTAAAATAGTGTTCATTGTATTAAATATCACGTGTAATAACTTAAATTATTATTTTTAGTAATAAATTAATAATTTATATAAATTATATGACATGGTGTTGAGGTTGATCCTAAATTGTTACTTTGTAGAGAATAGATATCCACATACACCATGGAGGGAACTTTGAAGAGGATGGGGGAAGGGTAAGATATAGATGGGGAAAGGTAGAGATTTGGCTTGAGTGTGATTCAGACTTGTTGGATGTCTTCAGTTTTAGGAACTTTAGCAATGCGTTAGGGTACAATATTCTGAGTAATGTGTGGTGGCTAGATCCTTCTAAGAGGTTTAGGGATGGGTTGATGGTATTGAAGGAGGATTGTGACTTACTGGAGGCCGTGGAAGTAGCTAAAAGGTATGTGAGTGAGCTTCACATCCATTATGAGCATCTAGTGCAGCAACTTGAGGTAGTGGACACTACAACCATATTAAAGGAAGTGATTAATGCTGTGAATGCTGAGGGGGATCAGGGAGGTGGATCTGCAGGGAAGAAGGACAAGGAAGATGTTGTTGCTTTTGGCTTTAAAGCTGGTGAATTGTAATTCTTCTTTTTTGTGTGTGTGTTATTATGATGTTACTATTGTCTTGATGAAGTTATTGGTATTATGATATTATATGACAATAAGGTGGGACAAGGTTGTAGCGGTGATGGAGTACAAAAGCCACACAAGGTTGTACTAGTTAGGGAGTCCACTGGTGAGAAAAACGCAAATTAGCGACGGCCCGACCGTCATTATGGTGTCGCTACATCATTAAATGCACTGTTCAGTGCAATTATTACTTAGAGACGGCCCAGCCGTCGCTAGGTAGTGACAGTCGCTACAATTAATTTTTTTATTTGTTTCTGAAAAAAATCAAAATAAAATGTAGGGACGGTAGGCCGTCGCTACATTAAAAATAAAATTTTAATTTGCACGCGCTCATTTCTTAAAAAACGTAGCGACGAGCATAGCGACGCTACGTTAAAAACTGTACGCGTAAAAACCTTTCCCCCTCCCCTTTTCTTCCATTTTCAACCTCCTCTTCCTCCAAACTCCCTTTTTCTCCCATACGGCCACCCCTCTCTTTCTGTCCCCCCTCTTTTTTTATTCTAAAAAACTCACCGATTAAAAAGTTCCCCCTTCATATAGGATCGTTTTGAACCGATCAGAAATCAAAATAGTTGTCTGTAGGTGACTTTAGAGCTCATTCCCTATTCGTTCCTTCTGCGGAGTCACAACAAGTAAGTTTTTTATATCTTTATTAATTTATTTATAATTAATAGTTTATTTGTTTTATTAGTTTATTAATGTGATATAGGAATTGAGTTAGTAATTTTAAACATTACTTTAGTAATTAGTATATTAGTAATTATTTAATTTATTAGTATATTAGTAATAAGTAATTTTAATTTATATAATTATTTTAATTTTTATATAATGTCTATATATAGTAATTAGTTTTATTAGTTTTATTAGTAAAGTAACTAGTAATTAGTATATTAGTAATTATTTATTTTATTAGTAATTAGTAATTAGCTTTTTTAATTTATTAGTAATAAGTTTTTTTTAATTTATATAATTATTTGTTTTTATATAATGTCTATAGTAATTAGTAATTATTTTATTTATTAGTATATTAGTAATTAGTAATTTTAACTTATATAATTATTTAATTTTATATAATGTTTATAGTCATTAGTGCCTAGGATGCGTGGTAGAGGTGGAGAGAAGATCCCATCGAGTAGAGAGAGGTTCATCCCTCCGAGCGAGCTACGTGCACGGGCAGCTCGAGCGGTGCAAGAGAGGGCCAACTTCTCTCACTCTCACTTTGATCAGATGCCGGAGCATCCATCTACTTCAGTAGCTCCGGCGGCCGCCATCCAATCATCTTCTTCTTTCTCCCCTCCACCTTATGCTCCCCAGTTTGATGGTATGAGGTTCATCTCGACACCGGATTAGTTCAGATGTCTCCAGTGAAGAAGGACGTTGTGCCCGACCTAGACGCTGACGACACGTAGGATCAGATGGATGGGGACGCTGACCATGAGTCTGATGGGGAGCCAGCTCGGTTCCAGGGTGCCAACTCAAGCCGACCTCATGAGGTAGACGCTCAAGGTCGGGTTATTATCAAACCATTTGGCAAGGGGTGAGTTTGTTTATCTTTTTTCTTCTTTAGAATTGATATTAATATAACATCTTTAATTATTTTAACTATTAATATTGAATATTTTATTTTGCAGGTGGGTGCCTAACAACCCACCCATCGCAGTCATTGGTCATGCGATCTGTTCGCAGTTCCGGGGTCCCCACTACCTTTGGGAGGTCACCCCGAAGGATGTAAGGGATAGGTGGTGGGAAGAGTTCACGGTAATTATAAACCCTATCCACTCTAAATTTTTTTAAGATATGTCAATTTGTCTTAACTTACCATATTTTTATTTTGTAGAGCCGAGTTACTTGGGACCCTTCTCATGAGGTCCAAATACAAAAGGTGTACGAGCAAAGGGTTGCTCGTCGCCTTCGAGATATGATGAATAAGGCTCAGAAGGCTGGGAAGAGGCCTACATGGTGTGGTGAGGAGGCTTGGGAGGGTCTTTTGGTCCACTGGGACTCTGCAGAATTCAAGGGGAAGTCCGCTCGTAACAAGAGCAACTGGGCTTCTCAACACGGGGGGCAGTCCACACCATGGGCCGCAGGGCCTACCATGAGGTGGCGTTGGATATGGTATGTATAAACAAACACTCTTTTGTATTATGTTTCTATTTGTTGTTAAATTAATTAATATGTGTAATTTTTCTGTGTAGGCCCAACAGCTTGGGCGGGAGGTCAAGCTTGACGAGTTCTTTGTTGCCACCCACGTAAAAAATGGTGGTGGCTGGGTAGATGACCGAGCGTGGTCCACCTATGTAAGTGTTTTTTTATAAGTGTTTTTTTATATAATATCATATTTATGCAATTGAATATATAACTAATAATTAATTTTACTTTTACCTCAACAGACAATTAAATTATAAGGAGCGCTTGAGGGAGGTGGAGTCAAAGATGAGGGGCACCTCCATGACTGATGCCTCCACCAAGCTGGAGATCTGGAGGGATGTTGCGGGTGGCAAGACTCGATACCGTTGTTATGGCACCGGGGACTTGGCCTCCAACATTCGTCCAGGTGTGGCCAGCTTGACTCAGGAGTACTCCCATGCTCACACCAGCGGGAGTGTAACGCCCGCGTTTTACCGTTTTTGCCGTTTTGAGTGTTTTATTGGATTTTGAATGATTAAAATAATTTTTAATCATCAAAATATATATTTTTGAATTCAGTATTGAATTTCCTATTTTTAGGAATTTTCTGGGAATTTTTAGGTTTTTTCTGCTAAAAATGACCTTTTTGCCCCTCCCGTACCTTGACCCGGGCCCGAATACTCTTGATCCGGGCCAGAAAAAAAGTGCACAAACCTCTCTCTTCCTTCTAGAAGCTGCGCATGTGCAGCATTAAAGAGTGACAAGACCCTACTTTTCATCCCACCAATAGCTTAAAAAGGTGAGTTATTACATATAAAAGCACTTTTTCTCCTTTCTTTATTCATTTGTTATATGCAAGCAAGAGAACCTTCATCTTTTCTCTCATCTTCTCTCTTCCTTGGCCGCGGCACCACCACCTTCCTCCCCCAAAATCTCAATTTTTCTCCACAAACACCACCAAGCTTAGGTTCCATTTTTGAGCCTAAGCTTAAAAACACTAGTTTCCTAGCCTTTGGATCCTTGTTGGAGACTTAGAAGAGCAATCTTTGGGGCTGTTTTGGAGCAGATTTTCTGCACTTTTCTTGGAGGATTTCTTAGGTAAAGGGGGGAGAACTTGAACTCTAGTAGGCTTTTTAACTAGAGTCAAGGATTTTACCCTTAAATCCTTGCTTTTAGCCTTACTTTTACTTGAAAAATCATGTCTTTGGAGTTCTTTTGGTGATTTATTGTTGGATCCTTTGAGCTGGGTTGAGATTTATGTTTGCATGTGTTGTTTGATGCTTGAAATATGTTTGGAGTGTGGTTGATGATGCATGCAAATTGTAAAACTTATTGGAAAGAAATTTTTCCCGTTTTTACATAGAGCATCGACCATAAAATGGCGACTGCGAATTCGTTCACCATTGGATCGGGCTGAAATTTTAGTGGCTGGTTTATAACACTTGAATCTTCATTTTGAACGATCGGGTCGTCTATATGATGTCTAGGCTGGGAGATATTCGATCTGCACAGTGGCTGTTTGCTTGGAATTTTATTGAAAAAGAAAAACTTGCTTGTTAATGTGTTTGTGTGGCTGCATGTTTCTAAAATTTTAGTTGATGTTGGAAATGTGTTTAAATGATGATTTGATGAACATGCATGTGATTGGATGGAATGACAAAATTGTCTTGTTAGTTGATGCTTGAGAAAGTGCTATTTTTAGCTTAAAAATGAAGTTGAACTTGAATGTGTGCATTGGTGATTTTGGCATGATTTGGTGTGATCTTTGTGGTTTTGAAATGATTGTATGGTGGCTGGAAATGCTGGAAAAGTTTGAAGTTGTGGATGAACATTCAAGGTTGTTCTTGATGTTCATGAGTGTTCTTGATGAAACTCATCAAGAATGTCCTTTTTGATCCTAAAAAGATCAAAAGGATGTTTAAAACATGTTTTTGGGCTAAATTGGCTCAAAAGGGCTAAAAGATAAAATTGTAACAAAAAGGGCTAAAATGAAAATAAGTTAAGTTTTTAAATTAAATTATTATTTTCGGATTTCTAAATTAATTAAAATGAAAGTCCATTTAAAAGTCATGTTTTTAATTTATTAAGAGTAAAAATGAGCTCTCATGGGCCCAATAACTTCTAGGCTTTTTATTTTAAGTCTAAAAGTATTTAAAAGAAAGTAAAAGCTCAATTTAAAAGATAATTAAAAATAATTAATCTAAGTTGTTAAGATTAAGCTTAGAATTAATTAACGAATTTAATTAATTTAATTACTTAAGTTGATTAATCTAATTTATTTAAGTTAATTAAAGATTAATTAAGCCTAAATATAATTAATCCTAATATGAGCATTAATTAAGTAATTAATCCCTAATGATGGTTAAAGACTAATTAATTATGATTAACCTTGATCAAACGTAATAAAAAATCTTAACCCCAGATTAAGAAAGAGATTAAGGGATAATTATAAATTAATTAGGATCTTAAGTAAGGATTAAAACTTAATTAAAGAAAGTCAAGATTAATTGAAATTCAATTAATGGGAACTAGTCATAATTAAAGGTTAAACCTAACCTTAATTTGCCATACAAATAAGAATAGGATTAATAATGCCTTTCATAAAACACATTCATAAGTCTTAGTAAAATTGTAGGACTTAAGTGAATATGATCATCAATAAAGCTAGCATAACTACCTTAAAAGATTATAACCAACACACTCTTTCTGCATAAGACTTGAGAAGCTTAGTGAGAGAGTGCGGTCCCAACCCAAGATAGGGTTTGGTTTTCCTTGAAGGAAAGACATTGAATCGGGTCGTACCACGGGTAAGTGGTGACGTTGAATGATTCGATGGGCTTTGCCTGTAAGGATTGTGTATGCTGAGAAAGCATTGTCTGGTTTTCCTGGAAGGAAAGACATTGAATCGGGCCGTACCACGGGTAAGTGGTGACGTTGAATGATTCGGTGGGCTTTGCCTGTAAGGGTGTGAATGCTGTAGGCATTGTTTATGACATGCATCATAAAGCATTGTTGATGATCGAGGTTGAAAACCTTGCGACCTATATGGCAATACCACTCTAGTACAGTGTGAAACTGGATGGGACGGGTGCACTGGGTTTTGCAAAGAACACCAGCGGTCCAGGAGACCAGCCCTGAGGATGAGTCAGGTCCCGGAATGGCATAAGTGGCGTAGGCTCTCCCCCTACTATCGTGCAAACGGGGTACAGGCTTGACTATCCTGTCGCTCTCAAGTTTTCATAATCAGTGAGTCTGTCTGGAAGTCGGAAAATCGTCTTGGCCGGAGATTGAGCAATGCTCTTCGTACTACTCGCTAGTACAGACTATACTCATGATATATTGCGCATATATGGTCGAGCAGTTGCTGTGTGCTCTGCTTTTGGTGCTGTTTTCCCGGGCCCTCATGCATTAGATATATACAGCATGGTAGCGTCAACTGCATACTTGTGATTGAGATTATGTGGATGTTTGTGAATATTTTATTGATGCTCTAGTTACTATGTTCTACTTGTTATGAGTTCATGTGATGTTCTCACCCTTTCTTCTCTGCTTCTATTCTCTGTCGTCGCGTTCTTTCGCCATCGTTAGTCGGGTTTGGGGAACTTCAAGATGTCGACCATGAGGGTAACGCTGAGATGGGGACCCCGAGGACGAGGAGCTGAGGGAGGATTCTTCTGATGGTATTCCTTCAGAGGAATTCAGGATGATTACCATCCCGGACGCCGGGAGGAGGAGTTGTAGGGCTGCCCCTGCTGAGTCGGATGACGATGAGTAGAGGAGTGTGTCTGGGGTAGTCATGAGTCTAGTAGTAGTAGCTCTGATTAGTGACCTCTTATTTTGGTTGTATTGATAGAGGTTTTATTTATTTTACTGCTAGAACTCTCATTTTGTATGATGGTGTGGTATCTCGGGGATCACTTGACACTGTGGTTATGTACATGTATGTTTTTCACGCTTCTTCCCTAGTCTCCACTTTATATCTGCGTGTATGTTGTGTATGTATGCGGAATGATTGAATCGACTAGATGTTTTCCGAAAACGTATTTCAGAATTAAGGAAAGGATGTTTTCATAAATATCTAAAATGGAATTAGAATGAGATTAGTTGTTGATGACTAAGTTTCTTATTAAAACTCTTTCAAAAAAAAAATATTCCCGTATTTTCTAAGTATATTTAAAAACGAGAGTCGTCGGTTACGTTCGTAATGTGATACTCTTAGCGGTATAACTAAGGGTGTCGCATTTAGTGGTATCAGATCTGTTCTTTCCTTTTGGCCTCGGGTATGGCCTATGATACCCTTCTCTCTGTGTTTACTCTGTGTTGATTGCTTGTTGATTGTGTGAATTGATTTCCTGGTGTGAATTGTTTACTCTTATGTTACTTTCTTCGTAATGTAAGAAATTGTGTGTAGGATTATTTGTTCTTGCTTGAATGGTCCTGCATGAAACAGAAGAACTAACGTACCCTGCGAATGTAGGACTCTATGGCAGGAAGGAATAATCCTGTGATGAACGACATCCTGGGCAGGATCACGGATGTCCTGGAAAGCCAGCAACAAACCATGAACGAGATGAACCAAGCCCGTCAGCAGAACAACGTTCCGGACGCTTATCGTGGACTGTCCACCTTCAAGAAGAATAACCCACCACAGTTCAAAGGAGGTCACGACCCCGATGGATCTCAATTGTGGTTGGATGAGTTGGAAAAGATCTTTCTAGCAATGGGATGCCCAGACGAGCAGAAGGTAACCTTTGCTACGTTTATGATGATTCGGGAGGCACAACATTGGTGGGAGTACGCAAGACGTCAATTAGAGGCTGCTGGGAGACTCGTCACCTGGAGACTGTTCAAGGAGACTTTTCTCCAAAAGTATTTTCCCACGGATCTGAGGAAACGCAAAGAAATAGAGTTCTTGAGGTTGGAACAGGGAAACATGACTGTCGGCGAATATGCGGCAAAGTTTGAGGAACTGTCCAAGTTTTGCCCATATTTCCAGAACACCCTAGATGAAGAGTCCAAGTGTTCTAAATTTGAGAGTGGATTGAGACCAGAAATCAAGCAAGCCATCAGTTACCAGCAGATTACCGAGTTCTCGAAGATGGTAAACATGTGTCGGATTTTTAAGGATGACACTAAAGCAAGACAAGCTCAATGGAAGAATTCTGGTCCACAGAGGAATAAGCCTAAATTCTCACAAGACAGAAGGAAGCCCTATTTTTTCCTAAGAAACAACTCTGGTTCATCATCAGGAAGCGCCGCAAGACCGCAATCAGTGGTTGCTAGCAGAACAAGCCCGGCGAGCAGCACTGGCAACAACTCTGTCAGTTGTCCACGCTGCAAGAAGAATCATCTCTTGAGGGATTGCCCATATAAGAATCAACCTGGCAACTCGACCGACGGAAGGATTTGCTTCCATTGCAAACAAAGTGGCCATATTAGGAGGGACTGCCCCGCTTGGAAGCAAAGTGGAAATAGTGGTGGTAGTAGTGCTGCGAGCGCCCCTGTCTCTAATCTTAATGTACAAGCTGGGAGACCCAAAACTAGGGGAAGAGTATTTACCATGAGCGGTGCTGAGGCTGCGGAATCCGAGGATCTGATCCAAGGTAAGTGCGTCATAAGTGGTATTCCTTTAATTGTATTGTATGATTCGGGTGCAACGCATTCCTGTGTGAAACAATTAAAATTGTCTGTGGTTAAATTGCCCTATGACCTAGTTGTCTCTACTCCTACTGCTAAGCCTGTTATTACTTCATCAGCTTGTTTGAACTGTCCAATCACTATTGGTGATAAAACTCTCTCTGCTGATTTGATCTGTTTACCTCTTTCTCAACTCGATATTGTTTTGGGAATGGATTGGTTATCTTCCAACCGAGTCCAACTTGATTGTTATAATAAAACTATTGTGTTTGATTCTTCTTCTCCCTCTACTCTTGATTCTGTAAGTACGAGATTCTTGTCCGCCAACCAAGTGAATGCTTCTTTGAGAGAAGGAGCTCAAATCTACATGATACTTTCTTCTTTGGAAGGAGAGCGGGAATCTGACATTAGCCAACTGCCTGTGGTGAGAGAATTTCCTGAAGTATTCCCTGATGATATCCCTGGTTTGCCGCCAGAGCGAGAGGTAGAGTTTAATATAGAGCTAGTACCCGGAACCGGACCTATTTCTATAGCTCCGTATAGGATGTCCCCTTTAGAGTTAGCTGAGTTGAAGAAACAGTTGGAAGAGTTGTTAGAGAAACAGTTTGTTAGGCCTAGCGTATCCCCTTGGGGAGCACCAGTGTTGTTGGTTAAGAAGAAAGATGGTAGCATGAGATTGTGTGTAGATTATCGTCAACTCAATAAGGTGACGATAAAGAATAGGTATCCTTTGCCTAGGATAGATGACTTAATGGATCAAATAAGAGGAGCAACAGTGTTCTCGAAAATTGACCTTAAGTCAGGTTACCACCAAATACGTGTTAAGTATGAGGACATTCCAAAGACAGCTTTCAGAACACGCTACGGGCATTACGAGTATCTAGTGATGTCGTTTGGTGTAACCAATGCACCTGCAGTCTTCATGGATTATATGAACCGAGTTTTCCATCCCTACTTGGACAAATTCGTTGTGGTCTTTATAGACGACATCCTTATATACTCCAAGAGTGAGGAAGAACACGTAGAACACCTTAAGATAGCTTTACAGACCTTAAAAGATAGGAAGTTGTATGCTAAGTTATCTAAGTGTGAATTTTGGTTGAAAGAGGTGAATTTCCTAGGCCATGTGATCTCTTGTGGAGGAGTTAGCGTAGACCCAGCTAAAGTAGAGACTGTGTTACAGTGGGAAGCACCAAAGCCTGTAACGGAGATAAGGAGCTTTTTGGGGTTAGCCGGTTACTACCGTAAGTTTATTGAGAATTTTTCTAGGATAGCAATTCCGTTAACCCGTCTGATTAGGAAGGATCAACCCTTCGTTTGGAGCCAGAAGTGTGAGGATAGTTTCCAAGAGTTAAAAAGGAGGTTAACTTCTGCGCCTGTCTTGGTTTTACCTGACCCACAGGAAAGTTTTGAAGTATTTTGTGATGCTTCTAAACAAGGATTAGGATGTGTGTTGATGCAAAAAGGGAAAGTAGTGGCTTATGCCTCTAGGCAACTGAGAACACACGAAGTAAATTACCCCACACATGATTTAGAACTGGCAGCCATAGTCTTTGCTTTGAAGATTTGGAGGCATCATCTGTATGGCGCTAGATTTGAAGTTTTTAGTGATCATAAGAGTTTGAAATATCTGTTTGATCAGAAGGAGCTGAATATGAGGCAAAGGAGATGGATGGAGTTCTTAAAGGATTATGATTTTAATTTGCAGTACCACCCTGGGAAAGCCAATGTGGTGGCTGATGCCTTGAGTAGGAAATCCTTGCATATGTCAGCAATGATGGTTAAGGAACTAGAATTGATAGAAGGATTTAGAGACCTGAACCTGGAGGTTGGGTTTAGTTCTAAGAGTGTAGTTTTGGGAAGCTTGAAAATTTCAAGTGATTTCTTAGAACAAGTCCGGGTAGCTCAGGAAAAGGATCAATCTTTGCAAGTTTTGAAGGACCTAGTTCCTAAGAAAGGAGAATCTGAGTTTCATAAGGGTGCTGGTGGTATTGTTAGATTCAAAGGTAGGATATGTGTGCCTGATGATAAGGAATTAAGGAATCTGATTTTAGAGGAAGCACACAAAAGTAAGTTAAGTATTCACCCTGGGGCAACAAAGATGTACCAAGATCTTAAAAAGATGTTTTGGTGGTCTGGGATGAAAAAGGAAGTAGCGGAGTATGTAGCATCTTGTTTGGTGTGTCAGAAAGCTAAGATTGAACATCAGAGACCATCAGGAGAGTTACAACCTTTGGATGTCCCTGAATGGAAATGGGATAGCATATTTATGGATTTCGTGGTAGGATTACCTAGAACTCCGGCAGGTTTTGATGCTATATGGGTGATAGTTGATAGGTTAACAAAATCTGCCCATTTCCTACCCATCAACATCAAGTTTTCTCTAGAAAAGTTGACCCAGCTATACATAAAGAAAGTAATAAGATTGCATGGGGTTCCATCTAGCATTGTGTCAGATAGAGACCCTAGGTTTACATCTAGATTTTGGAATAGTCTGCAGCAAGCTCTAGGAACCAAGTTGAGGCTTAGTTCAGCCTATCACCCTCAAACAGATGGTCAGTCTGAGCGGACTATCCAGTCCCTAGAGGATTTGCTAAGGGCATGTGTGTTAGAACACAAAGGGAATTGGGATCAGTTGTTGGCACTGATCGAGTTCACCTACAACAATAGCTTCCATTCCAGTATTAGGATGGCACCTTATGAAGCCCTGTATGGTAGAAAGTGTAGGACACCCTTGTGTTGGTTCGAATCTGGCGATGGCCTAGTTTTAGGGCCTGAGATGATCCAGCAAACCACGGAAAAGATCAAAATGATCCAGGAAAAGATGAGAATATCACAGAGTAGGCAGAAGAGCTACTATGATCGGAGGAGGAAACCCCTAGAATTCAAAGAAGGAGATCACGTGTTTTTGAGAGTTACACCAACAACTGGGGTTGGCAGGGCAATGCGATCTCGAAAGCTTACACCTAAATTCATTGGTCCCTACCAAATTTTGAAAAAAATTGGCCCTGTCGCTTACCAGATTGCTTTGCCACCTTTTCTTTCAAACTTACATAATGTGTTTCATGTGTCACAACTCCGGAAGTACATTCCTGACCCCTCACACGTCATAGAACCCGATATGATACAATTAAAAGAAACCTGACTTATGAGGCGTTGCCTGTGCGAATCGGAGACCGAAGGATAAAGCAGTTGAGAGGGAAGGAGATTACGTTAGTAAAGGTTATTTGGAGTGCAACCGATGAAGGCAATGCAGCTTGGGAAGTGGAAGAGCAAGTGAAACAGTCTCACCCTCAATTATTTCAAGAAGGTACGCACAAATTTCGAGGACGAAATTTCTTTTTTAGAGAGGGAGAGTTGTAACGCCCGCGTTTTACCGTTTTTGCCGTTTTTTTGCCGTTTTGAGTGTTTTATTGGATTTTGAATGATTAAAATAATTTTTAATCATCAAAATATATATTTTTGAATTCAGTATTGAATTTCCTATTTTTAGGAATTTTCTGGGAATTTTTAGGGTTTTTCTGCTAAAAATGACCTTTTTGCCCCTCCCGTACCTTGACCCGGGCCCGAATACTCTTGATCCGGGCCAGAAAAAAAGTGCACAAACCTCTCTCTTCCTTCTAGAAGCTGCGCATGTGCAGCATTAAAGAGTGACAAGACCCTACTTTTCATCCCACCAATAGCTTAAAAAGGTGAGTTATTACATATAAAAGCACTTTTTCTCCTTTCTTTATTCATTTGTTACATGCAAGCAAGAGAACCTTCATCTTTTCTCTCATCTTCTCTCTTCCTTGGCCGCGGCACCACCACCTTCCTCCCCCAAATCTCATTTTTTCTCCACAAACACCACCAAGCTTAGGTTCCATTTTTGAGCCTAAGCTTAAAAAACACTAGTTTCCTAGCCTTTGGATCCTTGTTGGAGACTTAGAAGAGCAATCTTTGGGGCTGTTTTGGAGCAGATTTTCTGCACTTTTCTTGGAGGATTTCTTAGGTAAAGGGGGGAGAACTTGAACTCTAGTAGGCTTTTGTAACTAGAGTCAAGGATTTTACCCTTAAATCCTTGCTTTTAGCCTTACTTTTACTTGAAAAATCATGTCTTTGGAGTTCTTTTGGTGATTTATTGTTGGATCCTTTGAGCTGGGTTGAGATTTATGTTTGCATGTGTTGTTTGATGCTTGAAATATGTTTGGAGTGTGGTTGATGATGCATGCAAATTGTAAAACTTGTTGGAAAGAAATTTTTTCCCGTTTTTACATAGAGCATCGACCATAAAATGGCGACTGCGAATTCGTTCACCGTTGGATCGGGCTGAAATTTTAGTGGCTGGTTTATAACACTTGAATCTTCATTTTGAACGATCGGATCGTCTATATGATGTCTAGGCTGGGAGATATTCGATCTGCACAGTGGCTGTTTGCTTGGAATTTTATTGAAAAAGAAAAACTTGCTTGTTAATGTGTTTGTGTGGCTGCATGTTTCTAAAATTTTAGTTGATGTTGGAAATGTGTTTAAATGATGATTTGATGAACATGCATGTGATTGGGTGGAATGACAAAATTGTCTTGTTAGTTGATGCTTGAGAAAGTGCTATTTTTAGCTTAAAAATGAAGTTGAACTTGAATGTGTGCATTGGTGATTTTGGCATGATTGGTGTGATCTTTGTGGTTTTGAAATGATTGTATGGTGGCTGGAAATGCTGGAAAAGTTTGAAGTTGTGGATGAACATTCAAGGTTGTTCTTGATGTTAATGAGTGTTCTTGATGAAACTCATCAAGAATGTCCTTTTTTATCCTAAAAAGATCAAAAGGATGTTTAAAAACATGTTTTTGGGCTAAATTGGCTCAAAAGGGCTAAAAGATAAAATTGTAACAAAAAGGGCTAAAATGAAAATAAGTTAAGTTTTTAAATTAAATTATTATTTTCGGATTTCTAAATTAATTAAAATGAAAGTCCATTTAAAAGTCATGTTTTTAATTTATTAAGAGTAAAAATGAGCTCTCATGGGCCCAATAACTTCTAGGCTTTTTATTTTAAGTCTAAAAGTATTTAAAAGAAAGTAAAAGCTCAATTTAAAAGATAATTAAAAATAATTAATCTAAGTTGTTAAGATTAAGCTTAGAATTAATTAACGAATTTAATTAATTTAATTACTTAAGTTGATTAATCTAATTTATTTAAGTTAATTAAAGATTAATTAAGCCTAAATATAATTAATCCTAATATGAGCATTAATTAAGTAATTAATCCCTAATGATGGTTAAAGACTAATTAATTATGATTAACCTTGATCAAACGTAATAAAAATCTTAACCCCAGATTAAGAAAGAGATTAAGGGATAATTATAAATTAATTAGGATCTTAAGTAAGGATTAAAACTTAATTAAAGAAAGTCAAGATTAATTGAAATTCAATTAATGGGAACTAGTCATAATTAAAGGTTAAACCTAACCTTAATTTGCCATACAAATAAGAATAGGATTAATAATGCCTTTCATAAAACACATTCATAAGTCTTAGTAAATTGTAGGACTTAAGTGAATATGATCATCAATAAAGCTAGCATAAACTACCTTAAAAGATTATAACCAACACACTCTTTCTGCATAAGACTTGAGAAGCTTAGTGAGAGAGTGCGGTCCCAACCCAAGATAGGGTTTGGTTTTCCTTGAAGGAAAGACATTGAATCGGGTCGTACCACGGGTAAGTGGTGACGTTGAATGATTCGATGGGCTTTGCCTGTAAGGATTGTGTATGCTGAGAAAGCATTGTCTGGTTTTCCTGGAAGGAAAGACATTGAATCGGGCCGTACCACGGGTAAGTGGTGACGTTGAATGATTCGGTGGGCTTTGCCTGTAAGGGGTGTGAATGCTGTAGGCATTGTTTATGACATGCATCATAAAGCATTGTTGATGATCGAGGTTGAAAACCTTGCGACCTATATGGCAATACCACTCTAGTACAGTGTGAAACTGGATGGGACGGGTGCACTGGGTTTTGCAAAGAACACCAGCGGTCCAGGAGACCAGCCCTGAGGATGAGTCAGGTCCCGGAATGGCATAAGTGGCGTAGGCTCTCCCCCTACTATCGTGCAAACGGGGTACAGGCTTGACTATCCTGTCGCTCTCAAGTTTTCATAATCAGTGAGTCTGTCTGGAAGTCGGAAAATCGTCTTGGCCGGAGATTGAGCAATGCTCTTCGTACTACTCGCTAGTACAGACTATACTCATGATATATTGCGCATATATGGTCGAGCAGTTGCTGTGTGCTCTGCTTTTGGTGCTGTTTTCCCGGGCCCTCATGCATTAGATATATACAGCATGGTAGCGTCAACTGCATACTTGTGATTGAGATTATGTGGATGTTTGTGAATATTTTATTGATGCTCTAGTTACTATGTTCTACTTGTTATGAGTTCATGTGATGTTCTCACCCTTTCTTCTCTGCTTCTATTCTCTGTCGTCACGTTCTTTCGCCATCGTTAGTCGGGTTTGGGGAACTTCAAGATGTCGACCATGAGGGTAACGCTGAGATGGGGACCCCGAGGACGAGGAGCTGAGGGAGGATTCTTCTGATGTATTCCTTCAGAGGAATTCAGGATGATTACCATCCCGGACGCCGGGAGGAGGAGTTGTAGGGCTGCCCCTGCTGAGTCGGATGACGATGAGTAGAGGAGTGTGTCTGGGGTAGTCATGAGTCTAGTAGTAGTAGCTCTGATTAGTGACCTCTTATTTTGGTTGTATTGATAGAGGTTTTATTTATTTTACTGCTAGAACTCTCATTTTGTATGATGGTGTGGTATCTCGGGGATCACTTGACACTGTGGGTTATGTACATGTATGTTTTTCACGCTTCTTCCCTAGTCCTCCACTTTATATCTGCGTGTATGTTGTGTATGTATGCGGAATGATTGAATCGACTAGATGTTTTCCGAAAACGTATTTCAGAATTAAGGAAAGGATGTTTTCATAAATATCTAAAATGGAATTAGAATGAGATTAGTTGTTGATGACTAAGTTCTTATTAAAACTCTTTCAAAAAAAAAATATTCCCGTATTTTCTAAGTATATTTAAAAACGAGAGTCGTCGGTTACGTTCGTAATGTGATACTCTTAGCGGTATAACTAAGGGTGTCGCAGGGAGTACTGACGAGTCCGGGTCATGACATTCAACGGAGGAAACGTTGCGCTAGGAAGTAAACAAAGCAAGGCAGGAGTCTCACCAGGCCATAGCGAAGGCTGCAGAGTTGGAGGATGAGTTAGGACGACTCAGACGACAAATGCAGCAGTTGCTGGAGACTCAGGCTCAGCCGCACCCCACTATGATGTTGCCTTGGTTGACCAAGCGTTTGATGATGAGGAGGAGCCGACCCCACACCACAGCACCAGCTTCGTCGCCGCCATTGATTTTTTCATTAATTATGTTTTTTTATGATTTTATTGTATTATGTTTGAACAGATCATGTGCATATTATATATATGTTTTCTTCTCTCGATGTGTTCATATAGTATTTAGTATTGTTTTATAATTTTAAAATTAATAAATAATAAACCCTAAACCCTAAATATTAAAATAAAATAAATGATAATAAATTTAATTTAAAAGGAATTACCTGTAGGGACGGCCATGCCGTCGCTATATAAAAAATAAAAAAAAACAATTAATCGTAGCGACAATCATATTTTTAGAGATGGCTCCAGCGATGGCCTGGCCGCTCTACATAGCGACGACGTACTTTGCTCGTCGCTATTACATTTACGACGAGCTCTGTAGCGACGTCCACGTGGTCATCTCTAAGTCATCGCTACATAGCCTGTAGCGATGACCTTTCGTGTGTAGTGACGACCCATGATCGTCGCTAATATGCATTTTTCTTGTAGTGAAGATTGTCTCCCTTAGAGAACACATGTGATCTTACAATAAAAAGAAGCAAGTAAATCTCATTATTAAGAAGCAAGTAACATCTCATTCTTATCCATTTTTCTTAATATGAGAACTTATGAATTTAGTTGCCGCAACCTGAACTTAACCAGCCGAGTTTTCGAATAATCAGTCCCAAACCATTACCCGAGTCTCCAAACATTCATTTTCAATTGTTGTACATTAGGATGTTGGCAACCGTTTGAGCGACTCTGAGTTTTCTGGTTTGCAGAAAAAGAATGTTGAAGCTTTCTCCAGTCTTGAAGCATACCATTAGCTAGAAAATAGCTTCAAAACCGAGGCATCTTTCCTTGATAAAGTTTTGCATTCCTTATCTTCCATATTGACCACACAATCATTGCTATTTGGGCACATTTGGAACACTGCATCATATCATTCCACCAACTACTAATAGAATTATCTCATGGCATCTTGAGATATAAATTTGAGGCAAACCAGATTGCCTTACAGAAGAACAGTGAAAGAATAAGTGGTCAATATTTTCCTGCATCTCCCCCTTCATTAAAATTTCATTAATTTATGATGTTAGGAATTATTATAACTTATATAATAAGAAATCTAAAAAATGTTTTCTATTTTATTGATGGATTTTCTTAATAATTCATTAGTTAAAAACATTTTAAATTTTATAATTAGATATTCTTTTATGTTAATTTAAATAAAATAAAATACTTTATATAGAAATATTTTACCAAACAAATTTTTAACTTAAAAGTAACTTTTTAGTTAAAAAATGAAAACCCCAAACAACTTTTATTTTATTTATAAAAGCTCTTATTTTTAACTTTAGCTTTAAGCAACTTATAAGTCAAACATAAGCTGAGCTAAACGAAACCTTAGGCTGATATTATGATTTATTGTACCACTTATTTTGAGTAATTGTTGTGTAGTACCACTTATTGAATATAAAATCAATTTATATTGACTGGAGTTAAAAATAAAGCTACTTTTGACCATAGTGCATAACAAAACTCAGAACTTTAAATTGTAATCGATTATTAATTTTATTATCATTTGACTAAAGTTTAAAAAGAAAGCTACTTAATTTAATTTGACGATAGTGCATGCGAAAACTCAAATGCTCAATACGTAAATATGTAACCGACTTCTAATTTTAATTTGTCCACGTGCACATAGTAATACTGTGCACAGCCGTATACTAATGCTTATATAGCAGAATTTTTTAACTTTAATTTATTAAATCATGAAAAACTAATTTATTTAATATAAACTAATTGTAAATAATGAAATCCGAAAAACATCAATATATAGATTTTAATTAGAGGTGTCAAAATGGGCTACCCAGCCCGGCCCGACCCGTATCGGGTAGCGGGCTTGTGCGGGCAGGGCTAAAATACCCGGCAAAAATTCGGTCCTGTGAACTTAGTGCCCTAGCCTGGCCCTATGCGGGGTAGCGGACTTGTGCGGGCCGGCCCGGTTAAAAAAAACCAGGTTAAAAAAAACCAACTTATTCAAAAATGTTGCTCATTAAAAATTGTAAACAATTATACTTTTACAAAACTAAAAAAAATTACAATTTAGTTATAAAAATCATTTAAAAACATAATCTACCCTAATAATCACATTCAACACTTTAAACAAATCTCAAACACATTAAAATACATTAATCCATCAATCCCATGAAACTAAAAAAACATTCATTTTAAATAAATCTCCATCACATTAAATTACATCCATCCATCAATCCCATGAAAGTAATGAAACTAAATAAACATTCAAATAAAATGAAATTATGAAATATAAAACTTCATGGAGTTGCTTGAGAAAGATTGGTGTCTTCAAACAATTTCTTCCCTCTCACCATCATCATCTTCACCATCAAATTCTGAAATATAAAAATAGACTTTGTTAGTAATTAAATCTATAATTTTATATCCTACAAATAATAAATGTTTTAAAAAAGCAAGGCATTTTTAAAAAAACGGGCCGCCCGTTAGCTCGATCGGGTAGCCCGGCCCGAACCCGCTTAAGACCGGCCTTTTTTATTTCCGGGCTAAAAAGCCCGGCAAAAAATCGGGCATCTAATTTAAGTGCCCAAGCCCTCCCATATTGCGGGTTCGGGCGGGCCGACCCGGTCGGGCCGACCCATTTTGACACCTCTAATTTTCATGCAATGTTGTGATGTAACTGTTAGATTGTCATGTCTGCGCAAGGGGAGGCTATTAAAGCAATGGCTTTAGGCCCCCTCCCTATTGTAATGCCTCAAATTTTCTTTACATATATGTGTTATATATTAAAAATAACAAAACTTTGTATTAAATATAAAAAATATTATTAATTATTAATATTTCTCTTAGTAAAAATAGAAAATATTATTAACTATTGGTTGATATATAGTAGTTATAAATATTTTTTCCTTGTAAAAAATAGTTTTCTCAATTTAACATAACTTTCTTTTATTAAAAACATATTCCCATTTTTATAAAAGATATGTTATGTGAGGCTTCTTATCTCTCAGAAATAAGCCTCCATCTTATAATTTACTTTAGGCATATAGGTATAATGGGTCGGTCCTGATGATTGTAACATAGCATGTAAAAGGAGAAAGTGATCATGAACAAAAATTGAGAGAATGCAAAAAATAATGATTCTCATTACTCTAAAAAGATACAAAACTAAGTTCATATCTAAACTGAAATAAGAAGTGCGGGAAATCAAACAGAAAACTAACTACAAGCTATCAAACTGACTAACTACTAATAACAGAAAAACTTAAAGCTATTGTAGCTTAATTAAATTAAGTTAGCTAACACCCCCTTAAGCTGCAATATGGATGTCAAGCATTCCAAGCTCGGAATTAAGAGCTTCAAAGGGTCCAAGACTAAAAGTTTTGGTGAGGACATCAATTAGTTGATGATCACTTGACATGGGAAGCAAGTGAATTAGCCCTTGTTACAACTTTTCTCTGACAATATGGCAATCAAGCTCAATGTGCTTGGTTCTCTCATGAAAGATTGGATTACAAGAAATGTGGAGAGACGATTGGTTATCACAATGCAAGGAAATGGGAGTGGCATAATGGATACCAAAATCATGAAGAATAAAAGAGAGTCATTCAGCCAAAGCTCTATAATAAAAGAGAAGATTTGAAACCGTGGATTGCATTTTACACTTCCAAAAGATAAGTGTAGACAACAAAAAATGAGAAGCCTGTGACAGACCTCCTTGTGTTCGGGCAAGAAGCCTAATCCTAGTCACTATAGCTTTTGAGTTTAAGATTAGAAGAGGAAGGGAAGAAGAGACCTTGCCCATAAGCCCCATTGATGTACTTCAAAATCCTCAAAGTTGCTTGATAATGAATGTCAATGGGTTTATCCATGAACTAAATCAAATGTCCAATAACAAAGCTAATATCAACTCTAGTGTTGGTCAAATAAATTAGCCTTCCCAGTAACCTTCGATACAATGTGGGATCAGTAAGAGGAATGCCTTAATCCTTGTGAAGTTTTGTTAATGATCCATGTGAGATTTGCAAGACTTGGGAGCAAGTAAACCAACATCCTCAATGAGATCCAAGGCATATTTCCTTTGATACAAGGCAATGATAGAAGAAGATCTAGTAACCTCAAAACCTAAGAAATACTTTAATTTTCCTTGGTCTTTGATAGTGAACTTCTAATCCAGTAAGCATTTCATAGATGTAATTTTCGTTTCATCATTTCCTACTAAAAGCAAATCATCAACATAAACTAAGATAACAGTGAAGGCATCATCAGGTTGTTTAATAAACAAACTGTACTCAACCTTTGATTGCTTATAACCGGAGGCAAGCAAAACAAATGTGAGTTTGACATTCCATTAATTGTATATTGGCATGTTTGAGATCATAAAGGCAGGAAGAGATATTATTAAATTCGAAATATACTTACAAAGTTGCCACCACAAGCACATAGTTGAACATTTTTTGCCATTTCCTCATGAATAATTCCCATAATAAGTCGAAATAAATAAAATTTTTGCATTAGGTTAAGGTTTTTTTGGTTTGTGTGTTTTTCATTTTAAAAAATATATATTTTCAAAAGTTATGATGATTATTAGAGTTGTAATCGCATCGAGTTAAAGGAGTTTCAAAATTCAACGTAAACAAAAAATTGGGTTAGATTAATTTGGTTTTTTGTAGTTTTTCTTTAATCAACCTGAATTGAACTAACTTGATGTTATTAGGTTAGTTTGGTTCGAGTGATCTTGTTATATAAAAAAAGTATTTTCAAATAATAAAAAACCCAGAAAAAAAATCATGAGTATGTGACCTTCTCATTTGAAGCATTATTTGACTAGATACAATCAAAACCTAAGAATTCAGATGAGAAGACTAAATCAAGTTAAGCTTTAAAGTTAAAATCATAAATAATTAAAATTAAACTGATGCCATGAAAAAAAATCACAACCACATATATATCTGAAGAAAATAAGGGATTGTAACAAAAAAAAGAACGCTAATTAATAAGTGTCATAACTTTTTGAGTAGCAAAGTTTTATAAAATATTCTCACTTTAGTGTTTTCACATCTAAATCTAAAGTTGGAGTGATAGTTTTTAAAATTGACTTGGAGAAAGCCTATGATAGAGTTAATTGGGATTTTTCTTCGTTGTACCCTCCATGACTTCGGTTTCCCGCCCAAAATAATCAATTTGATTATGTGGGGTGTTTCCTCAGCTACCTTGTCTATTCTCTGGAATGGTTCTAAGCTTAATAGCTTTATTCCTCAAAGAGGCCTGAGACAAGGGGATCCTTTATCACCTTACTTGTTCATTCTATGTATGGAGAAATTAGCTCTGTCAATCCAGCAATTGGTGGATAATCAGTGGGATGGGATTGGGTGACGGTTGATAAAGATGTTGGTGGGCTAGGCATCAAAGATATGCGTGTGGACAGAGAGTTAAACTTGAGTGTGGATATATGCCTTGGCAAAATTGGGTGCAATGTCCCAATCTGATTTTCAGCATTGGACGAGTCCTCCTTCCTCACTTCTCAAGTGGTTGTTGATTGATTCTCATTAGTTTTCTTCTTTTGTTGTTTCTTTATCGATCTCCATTGGGTTTAATATTAGAAAAAATTACATTTTGTTTGGGTGGATATATAGATCGGGTTCGTTGGTCGACCTAGATTCACTTACACATCTAATAATCATTATGTAAGTTTTTTTAAACAAAAGGTATATTTTAATATTTTCACATTTAAAGATGGAAAAATTTAAAATAAAATTTTAAAACTGTATCGTGTAATTGTTGTTTCAAACTAAAACAAATTATCCTTAATTAAATCAGCTGGCACAATGATTATTTCTATTTTTTTCAGTAATTTGCAAAAAGTTATTTTGGGTAGGTTTAGATGAATGACAAGAGACTTATGGCGTGACTCAAGAATCTCGAAAAAAATATTGAACCCTGATGCATTTTATAGTTAGAGAGTAAATAAAACACGGGATTAATGAAAATGAATGTGTAATAAAATCATTTTTTAATTTTTTTCTCACGAGTAGCTATGATCACATGAATTTAGAGCACAGTTCTTTTTTTTTTTTTATAGTTCGGGTGCTAACTGCTAAGATCCACAATGTGTATGTGTGTAATTTAAAAATTGTATGATACTGTCTGTACATATAACAAATCCAAAAACTAAATAGCAAAAGTTTCATGAGGCCAATAATCAGGGGCCAGGCTAGCCAACTTTATTAGCTTGCTTTCTTTTGTTTATATAACATTCCTGGATCTTACCCATCAACGTCTTTTATCTTATTTTGGCGGATACATAGAACAAGATTATGCGATGTTAATATATAATCCCCAATTATTCGCAAATTGGTCAACAAAGGAGGTTTCTTTAATTAGGCAAAATATATTTATATAATGACAAGTTTATTTAGGGACCACATTAGTTCATCCTTCGATTCTATACTATATGTAATTAATACTAGAATATATGTTGGATGACTTAATTAGTTTAATTTTTTTTTTCTAATATATATAAATTTGAACCTCAAGTGATGTAATAGTAATAAATATTTGGACTTTCTTTAATTTTATGGAACATGGTCTCGAATCAGCTTTTTTGTTATTGAAATAAGTTTTATATATAAGTCTTGACTAATCTTCAACAGCAGCAAATTATGTTAGATCGGAATCTAAATATTTGAAAAAGACAAAATAAATCCATACAATAAAAATATATAATAATTCATATAATAATTTTTTATCATATATATTTATCACATTTCATATATTTTTTTTAATTTTTTAACTTTTGTCTCTATTTATTGTAAAGTTATTAATTTCTTGTACAGTAATAGTATGATCTATATATCGTGATTAATTTACACGCCACTACTATGTGTCATTAGGGAGGCCATTAAAATAATTACTTTAGGTCTCACTTATTATAAGGTCTCAATTTTTTATAAATTTATATTTTATATATTAAAATTATTATATTAAATATAAAATAACTAATTTTTAGTTGATGGATAGTAGTTAATTTTTTTAATAAAATTAATTAGTTTTTTTTCACTTTAATATAACTTTGTTTTGTTAAAAATAGACACTTAATTTTCTTTTTTAAAAAAATAAATATATCTTCTAAAGTCTTTTATCTTTTAAAAATAAACTCACATCTTATAATTTAATTTAGACCTACAAATATATATTGGACCGGCCCGTATCATTTTAGCATTCATGGATCTTATTAGTGGAGATAGTATACATGTTTAATAAATATATTATTAATTAGTAGACTATCGGTCGTAATATGATTAAAGTTAGTACTCAAAAACCATTAATTGGCTGCTTTGATCTCTTTCGACGATATGATTATACCTCGCACGCCACTATTAAGCTATATGCCTATATCAAAGCAAAGCATACATATTTTAATATTATTTGGAGGACACTAAATTTAGACTTATTTGATGAAGATATATGATTTTAATATGCTAGGAGCTATATATTGTGCTTGACTTCGAAATCCTACAGCAATATGAAGAACAGAACTTAATTCCTCTACGGTTTTGTTTATACCTCCTATATATGGGATAAATTAATTGGAAAAATGCATGCCAAAACCTTTTAACCGTAATTAGTATTCTCATCATAGGTTTATGGGTTAAAACTCATTACATACACGCTAATCAATATAAATATCTAAGATGAGACTATAAGATCTCTTCAATTAACAAATTAGTTTTTTTTCGGTGTACAAGAAAAGTAATGAAGTTTGAATCTAGAATCTCATGTTAAACTACCAAAATTCTCCAACCACTAGACCGACTCTAGTAGGTATTAACAGATGAGTTTGCTTAATGCATCCCATATGGATCACAAAATAGCCATTTTTTATTAAAACAAAACCTATAATTAATTACAGTTATTGGATAACTCTAACATCACATCCTCTAGGCTCTAGACAAAATTTTTACTTTCAATAAATAACAGTTCTAAGCATTATGCGAGTAAATTGAAAGGGAAGATTAAATAAGAAGATATGCCTTTTCTTGAAAGAAAAGAACTCAGATTAAGTTCTATACCATCCTTATCATCAAACCTTTTTCAATAAAATCCGTGACGTGTCAATTACTTAGCATGCCACGTGTACTTAGCATGCCATATCAAAGGTTTAACGGTCCAAACTAACGGCAGAGACTAATATTTAGGGGTTTAGAAAGTACAAGGACAAAAAACCAAGGATTTAAAATATAGGAACGAAAACTCAAGTTGATCAAAACTACATGGACAAAAAACGTATCTTTCCCTTATTTAAATGAATAATTTGATGTAAACAATAGAAGCGCCATGATCTAAGTTTTTTCCATTTAATTTGAATAATATAAATAATCATATATAATTTATTTTAAAATATTTGTTATATCATTATTCAATGTGAATAATTACTTTTTTTTACTTTTCAATTTAAATAAGCTTTTAAAACATTGTTTATCACCAACAAAATAAATATTGATCATAAAATTGATATGTCATCAAATCACTAAATACACTTTTAAAGAGGGGCAATGAGATAGCTTTAACTATGACTAATAAACTCCGAATAAGAGTGTCCTAATAATACGGTTACATGTGATTAACTAAAAAAATACAATTATCTGGACAACTCTTTTTGGATTTATGTATTGTAGCTGAGTGAGAAAAGGACAAAGATAGAAGATAAGCACAGGAGAAGCAAAGATTCAAACATCTCTCTTTCAGAAAAGTTTATTTATTTTCCTAGAAAGTTAAAAAGATGGAAATCTCTATTCACATGGTTGCTCGATCGGGTGAACATGATCTTATATATCATGCATTAATTAGTGACGGAACCAGTACGTAGATATACAAAAACGAGACGGTACTATATATCAAAGATAAAATAAAAATTAAGTGGATTTTAAGTAACATGAGTAGGTGATTCATTCCTCCAATAAAGATTGAGCAAAGGAATCCAATTGGAAATGGCAATCGTCCATGTTCAAGAGTTGCAAGTACTCTTCATAGAGTTTCTCTAGCGTGCCAGTACCATGTTCCGTGGGAATATAAGACTGGAATTCAATGTCGTTGACTAGTTCATGATCGTCACCAAAGATGCCAAAATCTTCATTTTCTCCCATGTCATAAATCATGTCATCTATTATTGGGCCTGGGCTTTCTTCTTTCTCTTGGCTCGTTGATGAATTGGATTCCATTGTGAAGGAATTACCACTATCCGTTCTGGGTAGAGACAAAGCCTTAACTCTAATGGGTTTTGGTAGATACACTTGTGTCTTCTCTTCCTCTGCATTATTTCCTCCTCTGTTTTTGTCCTGCTTCTGCTTCTGCTTCTGCTTCTGCTTCTTATTATTGTTCTTTTTCTTCTTCTCACTCTTTTTCTTGGGCTCTTGTTCTGATCTGCTACGTTATTCTCTGAGTCAGGATCATCATGATTTTTTAGCTTCTTACTGAGATGGGTATTCCAATAGTTCTTAATTTCATTATCTGTGCGACCTGGTAATCTTCCAGCTATGAGGGACCATCTGTTTCCAAGAAGTGAATGCATTCTAATGATAAGATCATCTTCTTCAGCTGTTATGTTCCCTCTCTTTATATCTGGCCTCAGATAATTCATCCATCTCAATCTGCAACTTTTCCCACATCTAAGAAGCCCTGCATATATATCAATCACACTTATATTTAGTATACTTTTCTCATATATATAGTTTTCATTAAAATAATGAAAATTAATTAAAACAAAGAAGAAAAAAATTAAAGGCTAGTACATATATGAGACATCAATATGAGAAAATTAATCATGCTATGCTACTATAGATTAATTTGGATGTGAAGTATATAAGAAAGGAATTAGAAATTACCAGCTTTTTTGGGTAGGGATTTCCATTGGCCTTCTCCATGAGCTTGAATATATTTGGTAAGTAATGCATCTTCTCTAGGAGTCCATGGACCCTTGTGCAAACCAACTTTAGAACAACAAGGAGCTCTTCCCATTTGTTTTGAATTGAAAAGAGACAACAAGATCTCTCAATAGTTAAGGGTCATCTACCTCTGCAGGAAGCAGAGCACCTAATGATGCCAACACCATGTTCTATTTATAGGGAGTCGTGGCAGAACTCGTTTATTGTTAATGCTATTATTTTAATTTTTTAATTTGATCATGCAATGGACAAAGACAAATTGAAAGCCAGCAGACAACACTGGCTGCTATTATCTATTCACATTTCCTGTACCTCTCTCTATATAATTGTTTTTTATTTTAATAATTTTCTATTAAAAAATTAAATGATTGTTGGATATTCCTTATTGGCTGTAATCTTTTTTTATAAATAAAAAGTTTAAGGTGCAGAGAGTGATACTCTGCAGCTTAGTCCCTCCATTTAAAATTTTTAATTGTTAAGATGAATCATGCAGATTAACTTTTTTTTAATAATGTAAATTAACTATTGTATCCGGAGAAAGTTACTTTTGTTTAATCCCCGTCTATTTTATTTAGATTCACAATTTGGTACCCTCCCGTTAGAGAGGGTTTTGGTACCTTCTTATAATTTTTTTAATTAAATATGTCAAAACTATATAGGAACAAGTCGTGTATTCCGTCCTAAATTATTTCAAAGACAAAAAGTAGATTTTAAATGAGACACATGTGTATTACAAATGAGAATATAATAAAATGGGAGAATACATTAAAAATCCATGATAATGATTATAGGGGGTCAAAAATTCTTTTTAAAAATTAAAATTACAAATTCTAATAGTTAAATATTGTCCTGTAAGTATAAAAATGCTAAGATTATTTAAGAAAATTGAGAGAAATTAATTAAATAATAAAAGAAGGTACTAAAACCCTCTCTCACTATAGGGTACCCTAGAATTTCCCTTTTATTTATTGTTTTCTAACGGTCCGTAAAAGAAAAAGATAATAGGTGAAAAAAAGTAATAAATAAGAAATATATATAAAAATATAATAATTAGTAAAACAATTTTAAAATAATATTTATATAATTATTAATTGAGGATAAAATTGATCAAGCCTTCAAATTTTGAAATATCAAAAGTTTTGACAGGGTATCAATTAAAAAAATTAATTGATATCATAGGATAGTACAGTTTAAATTTAGCGTATGCTTGGGCAAAATTTGGCCGCTAACGTGGAAATTTAGAATCCCTAGGCAAGTCTAGATCGGTGTGTGTACTGTGTATTTGAATTGAAAATGATTGACAACTAAAATAACTAAAATTAAGGAAATAAAATTTTCACACACCACTTTTTTTAAGAAATAAAAAAAATAGGAAATAATAGAAATAATAATTAATGTGGCAAAAATAAAAAAATGTAAAAAGAGATGAAAAAAATCATAATTACTAAAATTAATCTTATTATGAATAAAATTATTTTTTCAAGAATTAAACTTTTTATTAATTAAAATTTATTGTGAGGGTGGGATTCATAAAATTATTCATATAAGAATTATATTTTATCATTTAATTTAAATCATTTTTCTAAAATTATTTTTACAATAATATTTCTAAATATAAATTTATTTTTATTTTTCAATGTCAAATTTTTTATTCAAAAACACTAACAAAATATAATGCAAAGACATTTAATGGGTGAAAAGTCAAACAGAAGAACCAGACTTCATTAGTTGATATTTGTTCATGTAATAATGATTTATAAAAACTTCAAACAATTTCTATATCCATGTGATATTTCTCATTTTTTTTATATTTTTTTTCTGTCACATTAGTAGTTTGAAAGTTTTACGGTTGTTATGGTGTAAAATCATGGTTAAGCATAACTCATTTTAAATCACTTTCATCTCAATCATTAATTTCTGAAATAAATTTTACTCAATAGGCACCTAGGTTTAGGGCCAGACTACTCCAAGAGGGCTCATCCATAAACGAGTATTTGCCATTCATTATAAGGCAAGTAGTTGAGTTAGTAGCCAAATTAAATCTAAATAAGGTAGGGGAAAGTCTAAAATTCCTAGTCATACTTTCGCAGTGGATCTCTCTATAAATCTAGAGAGAGATCTCTATAAATCTAGAGAGAGATGTGAAAGTCATAGCCTTTCTTTTATGGTCCCTCATTATAAACCAAACAGACACTGTATCATTTATAATATTTATCACTTTTTTATATTTTTCCTTATCTATCTTTGGTTGTAGACACTGTAGAACAATATTCATGTTGATTGGTTTTAATTTAATGTAACTTTTAAGTCAATTTTTATATTATTAGCTTAGGGGCAATTCGAGGTGGTTGTGAGTTCCAATTTCTGGTTTTTAAAAAATTTAAATCAAGTTTTTACAACTCAAAGTCAGCAATTAAAAATTTGTTTTTGTAGTTTTCAAAACAGATATTTTGAAAACCACAAAAAGTGTTTTCAAAATTTTTGGTTTTGAGTTTTAAAAACTTGATTCAAAATTTTTAAAAACAAAAACTGAAAACTCACAACCACCCCGAACAGAGCCTTAGTTTTCAGGATTCTTATACTCCCGATGGCCTTAATATAAGACATTATCTTAGATTCTAGCGGTCTTTTTTATACGACATTTTACAATTCATATAAAACATTTATTTTTTCTTATATATTGCCTTTATTTTTAGATAATTTTTTATTCTATGAATCCACTTGTTTCAAATTTTTAGATTTTAATTTTAAATTTTTTCAATTTTTATTTAATCAAAATATTTTTTTAGAATAATGATATATATATTTATAGATTATAAATAAATATTTATTATTAATTTTTATCTTATAAAATATATATAATAAGGTTCTTTATATTAATTTATAGTATTATTTTTTATTTTATATTAGTTTATTATTCAAAATATTATATAATATTTAAAATTTATATTTATTTATTACTAATTTGATCATAGATTCATAATCAATATGATTAAATTAATGAAATGTGAATCAATGTTTTCTCTGGTTGATTACTTCATTTATCAGAATAGTTTTTAAAATATTGATAATTTCTCTTACAATAGTATTTGTAGCGTAGATCTTTAAATTACATATTCTTTTTCTCATGCATGTAACTATGAGGTCATATAATCAAACAAAAAAATTAAATTTAAGTGATGTTAATTAAAATTAAAATAAAAATTATATAAATATATATAAAATGATATATATTACATATAATTATTTATTTGTTATAAATTAATTACGTACTTATATTTATTTCTTCCCCATAACTCAACTAGTTATATTTCTTTGTTGTTTATTTAAATTAATTATAAATTATCTCTCTCATAATTTCAAATATTTTTTATTTTAATTTTTCTAAATTTCATATAAAATAAAAAATATGCTTGCAATATACAAAATAATTTCTAATTAATTTATATACATTTTTACGTGTAATTCCACAACCTTCCTTCTACTCTTGCTTGTGCATGCGCGGCTGCGCGCTTTTACCCCCGTTTTTTTAAATACACACACAATTTTAATTCGTTGCTTTTACATGCATCATTTTATATAATTTGTATTTTGTTTACTCAAACTATCTATGAGTTCTGTTGGTGAATAGTGTAAGTTTATTTCAAATCAACTGTGAGGTTAATGGATATGAAACTAGCACAATAGCCGTTCATTTGCATGAGTGATGTTGAGTTATTGAGTTATGAGTTAGGTTCACTTTTACATATATTATAATTTTTTTATAATAATTTAATTTACCATATAATTATATATATCAATTAGTAGAATATGAAAAACATATTGTTAATATATGTTTTTATATAATTAAACAAACAAATAAGAATGAATATAAATAGAGAAAGTGTTTTAATAATTAACACTGTCACACGTGGAGGATACTCATGATTCATAAAGAATGAACACTGGTGAGAAATTATGAAACATGTATTTGAGGAATAATTTTAAAATAGAAAGTAAATAGACATAATAGATAAAAGAGATAATAAATAAAAATATTAATGAATAAAATAGAGAGATAAATATATATATTAAAGAAAAATATTTTAAATTTAATATAAATTAATATATTTATTGTATTTTTTAATTGTGCTTTTATATAATGAAAATAAGAGCTGATAATGAGAAAAACTGTTTTAATATAATAAAGAAACAAAATTTCAAAAGATATTAAAAAGTACAATGTAGTCAAAGATCAATTCTTTTAACTATTAAAAAATTTAATTTAAATAATCAAAATATAGAATGGAAATATTTTTTTTACATATTTTGTTGAATACGTCACTTTGAAATTTAGCAAAATATTACGGCCAGTGGCTTGTTAGAAAAAAGTTCACCAATTTTGAAACTTAACACATTAAAGATATTTAAACAATAGAGACAAATAACTCTGTACATCAGCTGGTAGACTATATATTCTTATATGTTTATTTTTTCAAGCACGAGCTCGATACTTTTTGACCATCTCCATCGGTCTACCATTAATTTCTATAGAAAAAAAAATAAGAATTAATATATAAAAGAAAATCTCAATCAGCACAGCACCTAGTATTTGTCTAAGAAATCAATAAAAATTATACCAACACTGATATTCATACACACGTACATATATTTTTCAACTTTAATTAGTAAAAGTAAACAAAGGAAACTACAACTATGAAGCAATAAGCTATATAAGCTGCTCATTCCAGGGGGTGTGGATGACGGTTAATATATTCCTTCCTAACGTTGAAAAACATCACGATAGTTAGAAATTTTTTAAATGAAAAAAAGCGCGATGATTAATTACAATAGTACCACCAAAAATTAACTTATACATACTAAGAAATAATTACTAGTTATCTAAATACCAACAAAACTCGGTACATTTGATAGATAATTGAGTCTATTAATTAGTATCTTGATTCTTGGCAGTCATTTCGATAATCTCTACAGTTTGAGATGAATTAGTCTCTAATATATCAGTTGGGTTCTTTCACATAAAAAAACTAGTCATTTAAATTATTATCGCAGTGCATGTTTAACTAATCACTGATCACTAATTAATTGCTTACTAATCAAAATCAACCAAATGATAATACATAAGCTCCTAGGCCTCACCCTAAAAATTTCTGACCCAAAAGGCTCCATGGTTTACAAAAAAATCAGCTCGAGTATTCCTTTCTCGCATTAATGTATTTACCAACCAAATAAGTGTTGCTATGAGTAACTCTCTGATCTCAATCAGGATACTATTTATGCTATATATGAATTAATGGCTTCCAAGGAATATCTGACCCATAAACAACTACAACTACATGCATGTATTCGCGTCCAAGCTGGATTTGTAGCTCCAAGCCAATTTACATTTTATAATTAACTAGAGCATTGCACGGGAGTGCATTAAAGCAGCTGTAATCAATTTAAAAAATGCTTAATTATAATTTATAAAGAAATTAAATTATAAAAATGTCATTTTAAAGGAAAATGATACGTTAAGCAAAAATTAACATGTGACAAATTATATAATAGGCAAATTTATTATAGTATAGATTACATGCATTCCTCCACAAATATATATGGATAAATTTTTAATGAACTTATTATAGCTATATATATAGTTTCTATGTATGAATTAATATTCTTATATTTACACACACACAAATTTAATACAAAAAGGATGATATCAAATAACATGATTTTAATTTTGATCCATTATTAAAAAGTATATCTTATAAACATTAGAATTTAGTGGAGCCTATATGTCGGGAGAGATAGATATGATTCAATGGACTTGAAAGAAAAATCAAAACAGTGGGTTTGATACCATATTTCAATTCAAAAGATCAATGCCATATGGGATGTCATTTTTATGAATAGGTTACCTTGTGATAGCTCCTCTCACCCATATCTTCTTAGAAGAACTCATGCTTAAATTCCTAACAATCCCTTACTCAAGTGTGAGTGCATATGCTAATTAATGCAAGGATACATATGAGTTATCACATTTTCACGAGCTAATTAAATAACAAGTCAACAGCCTTAATGCATGTCTAATCATACAATAAAATTTGACTCTCTCTCTGATAACTTTATGACAGTCATAACAAACTATGACGAATACTTAGCCAAAGGCAAGCCAAACTATTGGTTTTTTTTTTAATCACAGCTATTCAAGCCGGAAACATCCACATCATGGTGGGACTAACTCTCCCGACGGAGATTTTTTCCATCCACAAGACTCGAACCCGAGACCACAAGCATGTATATACCACTTGAACCAACCCCCGTTGGTTCAAACTATTAATTCTGCGATCACTTGTTAAGATTTAGGAAAATCTAAAACACTTGAGAAATTCTAAAATTTTATATAAAAAATATATATGATAATCAAAATTAGAAAAAAAATACAATAATTTATTTTCTATCTTGACTTAATGATCCAAAACAAACCAACTAAATCTTAATCACATTGAATTAAACCAAATCAATTAAATATAGACTTAATTTTACCCCCCACCAAACCCATAAAACACCCCTTATTAATGTCGGCGATCTTAAGCATATCCTTAATTTCACACCCTAAGAAATATAACGTGCAAATTTCATTCAAATTCAAAGGGGCTAGCTAGTCATACTGAGCAATGCCAATAAATGATCTTGATGTCATCCAATTCAAAATAGAGTTTAATATATACTTTGTGGAGAGGGTAAAAGAAATTTTATACAGATTACTACATCATTTATATATTGAACTTAATAACACTGTCACGTTCATTAAATGATGTGACCGCACACTATTTCTGTGTAAAAATTATTTATATTGACAATGCATATTAATCAAATCCTTAAAAATAATAATTAAGTGTATAAAAAAGTTTATACGCTTAAAACTTTATACTTTTGTTTCTTTTCACCAATGCCCTAAAGGCATTCATTATGGTTGTAAAGAAAGTTAATTAATCTCTTTTTGAAAACTAAAGTTATAAATAATTTAAAAGAAGTTAAATCATAAATGTAGAAAAAATTACATATATAAAAATACATTAATATTTAAATTATTGATGAATGATAATAATATTAAAGTAAAATATAAATATTAAACTTTGTGTTGATTATATATAAAAAAATTTTAATATTTAATTAAAATATAAAGTAAGAATATATCACACGGAAATAAACGTTTCGATCGAAAGCTCATTAATTAATATCTAAATTAATAAGGTGAAAATTACACTTTAATTATTTTTTAATATAATTTTTTATTGATTATAAATTTTTTACATAATTTTTTTTATTTTTGGTTGGAAATTATTTAAAAATAATTAATAAAAATGACTATTTAAATTAAATTGTGATAATATTGATAGAATTTTCCTTTTTAAGTTTTCTTATAATATTTTTCCCCATAGGAAATCAATCTTTACATAAATTTTCGTTAATAATAATTATAATGGGCTTATGTTTTGCAGGTCTACAGAGTAACACACTTGCTAATTCATTTTTTCAATTGTGTAGTTTATTATTACATGTACATGTATTTAATATGTTGGATACAATTACTCATTGTATTTAGTACTCCAATATTTAATAGTTGCATTTTCAATTGCTCATTTAGTGTAATGTTTAACTTCATATACTACAAAAAAAAAATATTTTTACCTATTATTGAATATTTTTCAAGTTTAGACATAAGTACGATTAACAAATATTATTTATACATTGTCACTGAAAAATTATTTTACACAATCGTCCAATGATGTATTAACATATTATTTAATGAGTTTAAAAGGTATTGGGTGTCATATTTATTACATGATTGGCAACACATATATAATTGGATGTCTGTAAAATTGTTTTACACAGACAGTGCATAGTAATTAAACTAAAAAAAGCTGACCGAAAAAAAAATCATACATATCCAAATTTAAGTTCCTAATCCTAATCCTAATCCTAATCCACGTGATCGGTCATGTCCAAATGAAAATGCATATGTTTTAGCGAAAAATGACAAGTTTCACTAAATGAAAAACCATGGTTTTGAAAATCGAACTAGACCGGGTGGTTTAACCGGTTCGATCGAGAAATGGCCTAATAACTAGTCCATTAACTATTAAAAATCAGTGCTCTTTAGAACCGGTGAGAACTGAGAACAGGTCAAAAACCAGTCGAATCGGTCAAGAAAAGGTGAAAATCGGTAAAAAGTATGTACCAAAAAATCGAACGAATCCAATCATTCTTTAAAATTTTTAATTTTTAATTTTTATTTAATCTATATATTTTAAAATAAATAAAGACATATGTTTAAGGATTATACATATATATCTATTATCTTATCAATTGTTATAATTTTTTTGCCTTATAAAACTCATAATAAGGTTATTTATATTAATTTACAACTTTATAAATATCTTAATTTATTATTTAAAATTTTATATAGTATTTAAAATATATATTTAAATATATCGGTTCAGTCACGGTTGAAACATTGAACTATAAACCGGTAGCTTCACTAGTTCAATCACGAGTATGATTTTTAAAACATCATGAAAAACTAATCAAATACCCATATTTTACAAAAAAAAACTATAAAACTGGAATTAGATGGAAAAAATGTTATAACGCTTCAAAATATGTTTTATTATAGTACATCCCAAGAGGACGAATGAGAGTTCGAACCTCTAAGGTGTGTTTGGTTCAAATGAGGGGAGGGGAGGTGAGATTTTATCTTGTCTGGTTCGAGGAAGGGAGGTGAGAGGAGGCAGGGCCGGCCCAACACATGTTGAGACCTAAAGCAAAGTTTTGAGATGAGACCTTTTTTATTTAACTAAAAAAAATTATTAAAATTTTATTGAAATTTTTTCTTTTAATTTTTTTAGATATAAAATTACTTATTAAATTATTATGTATAATTAACGTTTATATTAGTATTTTGGTGATTTTGATATATTATTTATTATATTACATAATAGAAAATATGTATTATAACTAGGATAAACATGATAAGAAAAGTTAATTAATAAAATAAATAAAATAATTATTAATTATGCGGAAAAGTTATATTAAGATGAGACCAATTATTTAATCAAAAGAAAATTTTATTAAGAGTTAATCACTATACAATAAATTTTACACTGTCATCCAATAATATGTTACCACATCATTTAATGAGTAAGACACCTCATGTATTATTAGCTCATTAATTGATGTGGCAACACATCATTGAATTAATGACAGTGTAAAACTTTTTTACACTGTATATACATAAAATCCTATATTTATATAAATTTTAAATACATGTATAATTAATATAAGTATAAAATAATGAGGCCTGTGTAATATTGGGGGCCTAAAGCCATTGCTTTACCAGCTTGGCCCTTGGGCCGGTCCTGAGAGGAGGGAAGACCTTTCTTGTTTGGTTCAAAGGGGAGGGGAGAGAAAATAAATCTAATTTACTTTTATATCCTTATACTTTTATAACATCCAACATGTGTGGAGGAATATTTAAGTAATTTTAATTGTTTTATTTTAAACCCCTCCCCTCCCCTTCAAATCTCTCACTTTTGGAGGGGAGGCAAAATGCTATCAAGAGGGATTTTGACCCCCTCTCCTCGATCACCTCTCCTTTCCTCCTAAAAAATTGAACAAAACATAACAACCTTATTAAAATCCGTCTTATTCCCTTTCCTCCAAAACCCTCCAACCAAACAATATCGTAACTTATCATATACGAGACTCTATGTTTGCTCCACTCGACCAATCCCTTTTGAGTTTAGATAATACTAATTAGATTAAAACAAAAACATTATATAATTTAAAAATGGAAAGGAACAATACAATTTAAAAAGAGATTGACGGGAAGAAAGGAATTATTCCTTATTGTGGATGCCGGTCTAACCATGAAGTCAATGAAATTTTTTATTTGCTTATTGTGGTCACTGTAATACTTACAATTATTAAAGGACAAATAAAAAAATACTGTTATTTCCATCTGCATTTAATTATTAATACATTTGGATTGGTTCATTTCTTTCACTCGCTATGTATAAGGATTTTAATAATACAGTTAGAGAGAGTCAGAGTACCATTTTCTTTTACTCATTCAGTCACATTAATTATTTAATGAAGATTAAGACACACACAATTGGAGTAATTTCATTTTTTTACTAGCCATGTTGGAAAGAAAGATTCATTTTTTCTAAGCTAAGCTATAGAATACTGAAAGCTTCCTTCGTATCGATTACATTACATGAAGGAATATGCATGAAATGTTATACTTACAACTAGTACTATCCTATTGTAATGTGATTGCTTGGAATGAGTCTCAGTATTTGTTTTAATTGCCGTCGATAGGTATATAGCACTCCATAGTGTATATTTATAACTGAGAAAAAATGGCAGATTATATGTGTCTGGTTCTTCGAAAGAAATTAAGAAAATAACGTTTCCTCATTATTGTTGAGTCATTTTTATTTATTGAGGATGGGTTTTCGGGCGGAATTTATGTATGTTTGGGAAAAAAATCATAAAATATCTATTTTATATAACGGAGATGCTCTGCCTCAGATACCTGATGAACATTCAAGGGAGGTGTTCATTGTTTCAATAGGATTAATAAACTATATGTGAGAAATTGGTACTGCCGGAAATAATTTTTTGGGGTACCTTTATATATTTTTAGTAAAATATTAAAAGTATGATAAAATTAAAAATTAATGATGTCTAACATGATTAAAATAATATTTTTTATTAAGAGAATATAAAAATAATGATAAGGGTTAAATATGCTTTTGATCCCTGAAAATATAGTTAAATTTGGTTTTGATCGCTCATTTATCTTTTTATTGGTTTTGGTCATCCACTTTTTAAAATCACACGTTTTTAGTCCTTTTTTTAAGTGTTAACTATACTCCATGAAGGGCTAGTTTGGATGCACTTTTGCAGAAGAACTTCTAAGTGGGAAAAAATAGAACGAATCAAAGAGGATAGATGAATTTAACTTTTCCATAAATTGAAATTAGTTGCTTATAGAGAAGTTAAATGAGAGAGCTTTTAGAGAAGATGATCTATAAAGACTAATTTCAACTTATAAATAAGTTAAATTCATTTCTCCTTTTTTATTCATTCTACTTTTTTCTCATCTAAAAGTTCTTCTAGAGAAAGTGTATCCAAACGGGGTCTAAGTCATTTTCAAAGCTCTACTATCTTTTTTTGGGTAAAATTTCACATGGATTTTCTTACAAAATTTTCTCTTGAAAAGTCATGGTAGTAAATTTTTAAAACATCACAATTTTTTTACCTAAAAACACTACCATAAAATTTCTTTGCTTTGTTGTAGAAAAATGTATAGTTAATTTCCAAAAATTTTAGAATCTTAACAAAAATTCCTTTGAATTGTGAAATCTGCAAGAAAATTCGAAGGAAAATCAACAGAACAATTTACAAGAAATATTGTTACGTCATCACTTAGCTAAATATAACTAAGTAAATAAAATCATTTGATTTCAAAAAATAAAGGACCGAAATCAATGAAAAAAATAAATGAGGAACCAAAACCAAATTTTGTTATATTTTGAAGGACCAAAAACATATTTAACTCAAATAATAATTACACACCTCAAAATATAATAATAGTGCAGAAGAGAGAAAGTAAAACTTGATGTGTAATATAATAGAAAAGAAAGTAATTTTTTCGATACGTTAAGATTATCTCTAGTTATTAGACTTATCCGGTAGAAGAGGGTGACACACAATACACATAATATGTGTAGGGTCCACATAGTGTGTGTCACTCTGTCTCCCCGTTGGATTTAGTGAGTATTGGAGAGAAAGTGATTTTTTTTATATATAATGAAAGCATTATTGTTTACATTTAGAATATCATATAAATTAATTAAACCTCCATCATTAAACCGATACTAATCGGTCAGAAAGAAAATAATTAAAAAATATAAAAAAATATAATAGGTGGAAAATTAATGTAAGAAAATCATATCACATGTAAAAATAGCAATAAATCTTTCACAAAATATTTGACCATATCATTCTATGACTTCAAGCAGCCAAATAGCTATAGTCATGCCCTGACACTCTTCTTTCAAAATCAAAATAGGTGGCTCTTTTTTAATTTAATTAATTATAAACAGTACTACTGTTTTGACTTGATAGTGTCATCAGTCGCCTCACCTACAGTTTTATATCAAAACTAAGGAGGGTTACATTAGGACACTCCCTTTATTTATAGTTTTTGTTTTAGAAAAATAATCCAACTGTTCCATTGCACAAATTTTTTCCCCTGCTTGCGCAACCAAATACATTATTGCTACATTTTAGATGTGGCGAATATTTAATTAATTTTAGGTTTAATCACAAGTATCTTCAACGAGAAGACAATCTTGTTCAAGTTAAGAATATCCAAATTATGGTAGGATTAGTTCTCCGAGCGGAAATTTTTTTCTTCCACAAGACTCAAACCACTCGAACTCGAGACTTTGCTCAAGGGAAAACAAACATGAGCCACTTGAATCAACCCCTGTATAATCTCCGATACTAATTAATTATATGACTCATTAATCTGATAAATATTGGAGATTAATTTCTCCGATTTCATATAATTTTATTTCATAAATACGTCATATAATTAATCTCCGATTTCGTTGCGCAAGCAGGGGAAAAAAAGAAGAATTGTGCAATGGTGCATTTCTAAATGTGGATATATAACCAATATTTAATCTCCGATAATTATATATTATATATCTAGTATTTATGAAATAAAATTATTGGATCCAACATTTTAATTAAGCATTTGATCTAGTCATAGTTTAAAGGAGAAAGCGATTTACTTTTGTGTCATTGAGTGCATAATGATGTCAAACTAAACATTTTGTTGTGTTCCAACCGTTGAAGGCCTGCTATATTAAATTTCTGGTTGAGACAATTGAAATTAAATAAAACTAGTTACCAGTACCACTGACTAAGCCAGTCAGTCATACTCTGTGTTCTGACTAGTTAAGGCATTCCATGTTTGTATCATATTCACACACTTGTGCGGATGTCGTACACTATTTATTAAGATATTTTATGTAATAAGTCATGCATGTTGTTGTGGTTTCAATGATGAACACAAATTTTAGTATAAGCATTAATGATGTGTCTACGTTTTGAGTACCAACCTGGGGAGTTTTTTCATTTTAGCTTGCGAAACAATTGACCTGCACTTCCACATGGCTTGCTAGGAAAGTTCCACCTTAATTAGTTTTTCATAGAGAAACAATTAAGGTTTTGAATCAATGGACATCCCTTTGACAAAGAACCACGCCCGGTTAATTGATTTGATTTGGTTTGAGATAGCCGGATATATTGAAGTGCTGTATGTTTTGCTTCTTCTTTTGGGTTATGAAACTACCAATGTGAGTTAAACAGATTTATATTTCTTTTAGCGGATCAGATCAGAACAGATCACCCGCGTTATTAGGAAAGTATGAGTTTGACTTCAATGTGGTTGTGACATGTATATTAATTTTTGCTTCATGAGAGTTAGAAACTTTAGTCTTCAGCTGTGTAATTGCTTCCTCTAAACAATCTTGACCGGCAATACTATTCATGAATGTCACGTTTAAGAAAGATTAATCTTTACACAATCGTTTCGATTCGGAGATAGCTTGTTTGTTCCTCCCTATATCAACAAAAGACTCTTTCCATTCACAATTCTTTTATGTTTTCTTTGTCTTAAAAAAATCAAGAAAAAAATGAAATATTTTTGTATTTATTTATTTTAAAATAAATAAAAAATGTATGGTCGGCAAAGTATGAATTTAATTATTTTATAAATTATTTAAATTATAAGAAAATGGGTGGTCTTGTTACCGATTATTATAATTATCGGTAAAACCTAACTGAATTTGCTAACTGCTAGACTATATGTAAATTTGGTGTCATTAAAAAATTATTTATTTTTAGATTTTTGTATTTATTGTACCATATGTTGAGAGTAGGGGTGGGAATAGGCCATGTCAGGCTAGGCTTTGATTAAATAGGCCTGACCTATTTTATAAATTCAAGGCCTAAGTCTGACCTATTACCTATGATAGGCTATTTTTTAGGCCTGACCTTTTTAAAAACCTGGTCTGGTCTGTTAGCCTATTTAAAGGCCTTTATATGAAAAGGGACAATAAATCGATTTCTAAGCCCAAAAACTGTATGTATCCTGATTTTTTTATCTAATTACATCTTAGTCAATACTCAGTACTAAAATACATGATATTGGGCCTACAAAATCCTTAACCCAAACCAATACAAACAAATAAATATAAAAGCAATTTACAAATTATAGATATATACTAATATAATAATATTAAGTGTATTCAAATTCGTTATAACTTATAAGTTATAAGTAATTAATATTTATATAATTTTTAAATATAAATAGGTCGGCCTATCAGACTTTGTAGGCTTGTGAGTTGGCCTAAGCCTAGCCTCTTTATTTAAATAGGCTTTTTAAAATGCCCGAACCTGACCTTTTTATTAAATAGGCTAGGTCAGACTAGGCTTTAATTAGGCCAGGCCATAGGCCCCCGTCGGCGGCCTGGCCTATTCCCACCCCTAGTTGAGAGTTCATCTTGATCTGCCCAACACATATCAGTCTGATTAGGCAGAAAAGGTCCAGATACATTGAATTTACTCAAGGTGTCCGAACCTCAATCGTAACGAATCATGTCAATTAACATAATGACATGGAAGGGATAGACTGAGTTAGATAAGGAAAGTATTTGAAATAGATAACAGGTTTCGAGGCAATTAGGAGAGGCAACCACAATCCATAGAGATCTTGTCATCAACATAAAGATCGATTACCAACACGACAATACCTATATAAAGAGGCTTTAGAGGCCAACAGAAACAACACATTTCTTGACTTGGTTTTGTCATTACTCTGCCGCACCAGAATCTTATTTTGATTTAATAGAGTAGATTTTAGGGGTCCGTTTGGTTTAAATTTGAGTAAAATTGATTCTAGAAATGAATGATTGGGATGAATGATGCACGCTTTATGGAGTACGTTGGATGAAAATAATTTAAAATCAATTCTGCAAAACCATAATTTTGTTTGATTATAATTTAAAACAAACGTGCTATACGTTTTATAAAAACAGTTATGATCTTAACAAGTTGACGGCAATGATTTACCTATAAATCAGTGAGACAACCACATGGTCATTTTCATTATTTTATAACCTGTGAATCTCTTTCACATATATTCTTAGTCTTAATTAAAGCTGCCAAATCTTTTCTTAGCCAACTTACAATCTCCGATAAGACACAAATGAATGATTAAATTTGTATATAATAGTTATTTTAATTTTTGGCTAAACTTATTACTTGCTTTCTGATGTAGGATTGTGGCTACAAACGTTGTTCATGAAGTTTTTTAGACCTCGTTGAGATAAGTAAAGAGTTTAATTTAAATTTATATTTAAATTATTATACGTATATGATGCGTAGAAATTAGGTGTTTAATTTATTTAATTATTTTAAATGGTGTGTGCGTGATGTGTTGTGGGTAAGTTT